>OU342536.1:12452500-13748750 GCA_910589475.2 Bembecia ichneumoniformis | reverse complement strand
CAACTACTTACAAGTCCATTAAATTAACATAAATATACTGTGAAAATACAGTTAGTATGTTGACTCTGATATATTTTTGTATTTTTTTTTTAATGTTAATATCGGCAGACAGGCTGACGGTCCACTTGATGGTAGGTGGCTACCGTCGCCTATAACTAAACCAACGTCAAAGCTGCTGCAAGTGCGCTGACGACTACAATAGAATGAAGGATAAGGGATTAGGAAGGGATAGAGAAATAGGCTCTGGCATCCCTTACTTCACTCACCGAAACACAACACACGTGCTGTTATTTCACGGGGGTCTTCTGTAAGGGGGTGGTTACTGCCGCCAGACGGGCTGCCCAAATGACTGCCGGGAATCGAACCCGGAAACCCTAGAACAGAGCGTTAAGGCAAGCACCCTAACCTCTCATCCAATGGGCTCGTCAATGGCTTGTATGTGAACGTTCTTTAACAATTCTACGAATTCTAGGGAAAAAATTCAAATCGAACTACAAAAATATTGAGAAATATTGAAACGTCCAAAAATTTATATTTGAAATTAAAATGAGAATAAAAATAATTAAGTGTAATTACACATTATGTTTGCATTTAATATAACAAATGGCAGCCTATAACAAAGTTAGCATATATAGCTTAAATCGCCGGGGGCCTGGTGGGCCGTCCGTTTTCAAATTCAAATAATGGTGTAACGAACTCACCGCGAGAGGGCGTGGAGACTGCGACGCAGTGCAATCATGCCGATAAATGTACGACGGCAGTTGGGAATTTACCTAAACATTCATACCCATAATACCAGTCATAAATAATTTCGCGAAATTAAAACACAAATTACACTCATGGCCAGCATTTTCTTAGATATCTTTGGATTCATAATTTTATTATGTATTATGTTAAATTTTTTTAAATAGTTCAAAGGTACGAGTAAATTAGATTTTTAATACCGCTGACAATGTTAGATTGTTTGACATCTCTTTCAATAGTGCCTCCATACTTTTGGCATTTAAAGCTAATAAATTATAAAATAATAAATTATAGAAGGTTATAAGAAGAAATTGTAAGAAAAAAATCCTTGCAGGAGAACTGCAACTGCTTTAGTCCATATTAAATTTAAAATTTGTTTACAAATATGTGCTTTGTATTTCCAGAATGTGTGTCTTGAGAAACTTAATGTGTGTGTTTATATATTATAACTAACTAGCAAATTTTTTTTTCTGAAAATTATACACAAACCTTCTTCGTTTATCGTTCTTTTGATTAGTGAAAACCGTATAAAAATCCGTTGGGCGGTTTAGCGAAGAAACAAACAGAAGCGGACAGAGACTTTATTTTATAATATGTTCTATTACAGTAGAAGATATATTTGTCTGGAAAACTTGATCTACTTACGTAGATTTTATACTTATTAGGTACATTTATGCATTCAATGGGAGCATTGACATATACAAAACGCCCTATTGTAACTAATCCTTTCACAAACCGATTACTGGTTACAAATTTAAATAAGCTCAAATAGTGTGGTCGACAATTTAAACATGCGTGTAATTTTCAGCGCCATATGCGTTGCCTGAGGCTAAGTTTTTTTTTCGGCGCCATGCCGTCGGTACCCGCTCGGAAACTGGCTAGAGTTGGTGAACGAGCGAATAGTGTTGTGTTTTCAATGACTCATATGAGTATTTCACAGGCGATAAGAGTCATGTCTTACCATCCCACTGGGCCTAGTAATTGCTACTACCTACATACTAAGAAGTCTCCTTTTTTTTCGTCCATCTGTATGTATGCGGTAATCTCGGAACCTTGTGAACGGATTTTTTTTTCTATTATATGAATTGAAAGAGGGATTTCTGAGGATGATATTTTATATGAATATCCTATTTATATTTGTTCAGTTATCATGGCTTTTAGTTAAAGAATTCGATAATAATATCGGTTTGAAATGATCGTTTTTTGCGTCCACATCCTAAATCGTTTGATATAAGTTGAAATAAAGTATAATAGTCTGTCGTGACCGGGTCTAGCTGAACCCGGCCACGCTTCGCTGTGGCTCATTTTTTTTTACGTTCCCAGTGGAACTTCGGAATAAAAAATATATAAAAACACTCTTCTGTTTAAATGTAATCTTGTGAAAAAATTTCAAGTAAATCCATCGGCTAGTATTCGAGTTTTGTGGACATTAACATACGGAAGGTATACCATCATATATATTTATATAATTTACACGTAATTGCCTTTTTTATACTTGGTTTTTCTATTTTATATTTATACTAGCGATCCGCCCCGGGCATCGTACGGATGCATTTTTTTTTTCTGAAAATTCATAACCTTCATCGTTTATTGCTCTTTCCATTAGTGAAAACCGTATCAAAATTCGTTTGGTGGTTTAGAAGACGTTAGCAGAGAAATAAACAGAAACGATCATAAAATCACTCTTAAAGGTCGTTTAAAATACCTTAAAATTGCCTTGCGTGCATCAAAAAATCATAACTTCATTCTATGAGCGTTCTATTTTTAAAAACTACCTTCTAAAGTTAAAAAAAATACTCTTTTCTCGCCCACATTTGTCCCAACATTGCTCAACGTAGTTGAAATATATTCATGGCGGGGGTGAGCGGATAATAAACGCTTTTATTGGCTTTATCCCGTTGTCTGTGCGCGAGCCAACAATGTAATGGTTACTTGCTTTACTACATATTGGGTAAAGAGATTTTAATGTTTAAACGAAGTGTATTTCTTTGTTGCCAGCATTTGTTTGAAAGTGGTTTGCGTTTCATTATCATCATTCGGTATTCAGCTGAAAATCGCACAAAAGAAGCAGAATTGAGAATTGAGAAGTAGAATAATTCTTTCATTAATTTTTAAAATTTATTATAAACTTGAGAGCGTCGGTGGCGCTGTGGGAAAGACGCGGTTCGAGTTCGATTCCCCGTCATGCTCTCAAACGGTGAAGGAAATTCTAAGGCGCACGTGAAGTTCACCAACCTGCACTGGGTCAGCGTGGTGGACCATATAGCCTGTAAGCCCTTGTTGAGAGGATAGGCCTGTACCCCTGCAGTAGGGACGTATAATAGGTTGATAATGATATGTGGATGAATATAAACTTAAGGTTAAGCGTTTTCGTGCGATCTTTGTCATTTTAAAATTAATATTTCAGAGGTTTAATAAGACATTCTAAAGAAATTATTCCAAAAATTAATACTCCGTAGACAATGTTCATTGTGTGTATTTTGATTTTTTAAGTTTTAAATTATTAATTAAGTTTAATGAAAGATTGTAAAATAATAAAAATATTACTAACATCCAGCTGTAATCTATACGTAAAATTGTTTGTCCTGACTGATCATTCAAGGCACAGCTGAAATTACTAAATTTAGAAAGGTGAAATTAGAAACATAGGTATATTTTATAGGTATATTTTATAGAACATAGGTAAACAAAGGATAATAAAAAATTTCAACTCCGTATGAAGCCAGAGGCTAGTAATATCATAAATATTTAATTTTCCATAATAAGTTAACTCGAGCTTCTCATGATTTCTTACAGCCGGGGATGTGATTATTTTCCACCCCTTTTGAAATAGCCAAACAGCGACATTTGCGCCTCGAACCGCTTTTGTAGTTCTATACAAACATGTGGCATATTGCCGACCGACCGTATCAGATTATAGCAAACAGTTTTGAATGGCTGCCGGCCTCGGTCCGTGATGAGTGTGGTAAACTTACCCACGGTACACGCCGCGGGCTAAATGAGCCACAACAAATGGAAGAGTTAATTGCAATTTGTATGAAGGAGTAACATCCCCTTTTCATATAGTTTTAATGGACATTTCAAAAGATTTATTTGCTTTTTAAAACTTGCAACAATTTTTGATGGTTCCCTCTGAGAGGAGTCTTTCGATTTTAAGATTTTTTCTTTTAAAAAGGAAACACTGACTACCCTAAAAACCCACTGAAATGCCATTTATGTATACACCGACTTTGTCCGGGTGCAAAAGGATTAGGCTACATGTTTGGATTGCTTACATTTTACATACATAATTTTTTTTTTATTATACAGGTGTGCTATATGATCGATATTGGAGTTATCGATAGGGCAGATCATGGCCTATCGATTTTATATATTGGGCTTTTTTTGAATTTGTAAAGGTTCTTTAACTTTTATCACTAATTTGCGTCACAAAGCCTAAGGTTAAGAAGATTAAAGGATGAAACATATTACACCGGGCCGGGCGCTCACCAGGTTTTTCTCAACGTGCCCCGGCCGGGTTTGCTATTTGTCACCGTGCCGCCGACGGGCCGCCACCGGGCGTTGCCCGTGCCTTGTCATTTCCAAGTACTATTATACTATTTTGTATTAATATTACTATACTAGCTATGCCCGCGACTTCGTATGCGTGGTATTCGGAAAAACGTGTAACTTTTTTGTTTTTAAACAGATTTTTTTTTTTGTTTTTCAACGAAAATGTGAATTTCGAAAAATTCGTCTCACTGAGACCTCTTAAATGAGTACCAACACGGGGGGTCTGCGACGCACCGCTCCCGAGATAATTTTGAAAAAGTCCAAAAATGCGAATTTCGAAATTTCGTCTTCACCGAAAAATTCCTCTCCCCGAGAACTCTTAAATGAGTACCAACACGGAGGGTCTGCGACGCACCGCTCCCAAGATATTTTTGAAATTCTTTTTTTTTGAAAAAATATTTAAGCAGAAATATATTATACCTACCAGAAATATATTAACATATATTATTTAAAAAATACTATACTTCCAGGCAGTCAGCCTCGGGTTAATTAATTAATTAATTAATTAATTTATAATTTTAACAATTTAAAAAAGAAACTAAATATACATTAAATGATACCACTAAAAAAACTAATAGGTACTATACCCCGAGCGGGCCTCGCGAAGCTGTCTCCGAGCGCACTGTGAAAACAAACATTTTATGAAATTTGGAGATTGGAGCGCTCCGGCCGTGCCCCGGCCGTGACGGCCCGGTGTAATATGAATTGATCCATACAAAAGCATACTAACAATATCTTCACCGGGCTCCGGACGGGGCACGGCCCGGTGTAATATAAATCATCCTTTACAATCCTGATATTTTAATTTGGTCTTATAGTATTTGTAAAAAACTGGATAAATCTCAAATAAAAATACGAGTTTTGTCGACTTGTGTAATTTTGACCTTAATGTAAGTAAACAAATGTACTAAGTCTATACTATCTTGAAAATTTTCCCACTTCATGTAGATTCTGAAATGGTAAAATTCATGTGTTTTTATTTCTTTCAAAATAACATTACAAAACCAAATGAGTTGTTTTTTTTCTTTCGAATTAGAATCTTAGCTTTATATAGATTAATTTCTCAAAACTCAAACTAATTCAAAATATTTCATAGGCAAGCCTCGCTTACATCTGCAATAGCTACTTGGCCATTAGATACAATTAAGGGTAAATCATTTTGTAAATATTCCAAATAATTTCAAGAGTTCTTCTAACACTGGGTCTATAATTTTTCTATTCAAAATGCCCATTCAATAATATCTTTGAAATCGATATTGCGACTTGCTTTACGCATTAGACGAGGATTTTCCAGCATTGTGCTTATTAAAATATCCATATTTTTAAAGCGTTGATCAGTTTTTAAAGCTCCTCATAATTTTTTTGAAATGATGATGATTTGTTAGAAATGATTATTGTCGAATTGTCGAATTGTCGAATTCCGATCGAGTAATAAAAATAATATAGTAAATAATAAAAC
Organism: Bembecia ichneumoniformis; assembly: GCA_910589475.2. Taxonomy (NCBI): domain Eukaryota; kingdom Metazoa; phylum Arthropoda; class Insecta; order Lepidoptera; family Sesiidae; genus Bembecia; species Bembecia ichneumoniformis. The sequence continues at coordinate 13,742,995 of OU342536.1, read as the reverse complement.
TGTTTATTGTTTATTATTCAAATTTTACGTGAACTAGCAAGAGATATCTGCTATTATTAGAAATATGTGATGCAATTATTGATAATTGACACCCAAAAATGTATTCGGTTAGAAATTTTATTTTTAATTCTCAATTGACATTGATTGGCGATCGATCATTCAGTTTAGACGCTAAGGGACCGACGCCTTTCGAATTTAACGCCGGTAACAAATCGTTTTCTCTGCGAATGTAATTTGCGCGAAAGCTTGCCTCCTTTACTTGCAAATACCAATATACTTTATTTAATAAAGTTTTGTGCCATTTCATATCTTGAAGTAACGTTTATTTTAACTTGAAGTTTCCAAGTTCTTGAATCTGAATTTTTTTACATACCCAAAGGTCGGCAGGCAGGTTAACGGTCTACTTCATCGTAGGTGACTACCGTTGCCTATTGACACAACGTCATCATAATTGCTTCAAGTTCGCTGCCGACCTTAGTAGGATAATGGATTATGAGTGGATAGGTAAATGGGCTCTGCCATCCCTGTTGCCCAAATGACTACGAAACTTAGTGTGCTCTGCCACTACTATAATACATATTTTTAAAAATACGTGGCTACGGTATAGGGTTACCAACTTTTTTTGACAAAAACAAAAGACAAAAGTGTTTTTAAGTTTATTTTCTTAAAAACATATTTTTGAGTGATTTGAACACATGCTAACATATTTTTGTTGTCTTTGAAAGTTTCAAAGCTGGTTTTACAATCGAAATTTAGATTTAAATAAATAAATAGCTAATTTCTTTTTATTAAATTTATGGACGATCTAAATCAAAATTACTCATTTTAAACAATAAATATCAGAATTACTAATTTTAAGCAATTTAAAACTATTAAACTTTAAATAAAATGGATTCTTCAAACAAAAACAAACGGTCAATTTCTTCACAATTTCGTTAACATCTGCAACTAGCGTTTCGTTTAACGCTTTACAGTACAGATTAAAAATAAAGCATTCTCGCAAACTTTATTTTTTAAACAAATGTAAAATGTTTTAAACAAACAAATTTTAACTTTTCTCGAAAGTAAAGTAGGATTCTTTATTATAAAGTATAGTTGGCCATAGTAGGATATATACCACATTAGGGTTGCTATGGTATGCCACTCCCATGTCCTCACTTGTATCTTTTATTTGTTATCTAACATACTTTTTTTAATGGGAAGAGGGACAAATCTTCATATAATATCACAAATATAAAGCTATGCCCAAACTCAACTAAAAGCTATGCCAAAAATACCTCCACCCGAATATCATTTCTCCAAATCTTCACCACTTTGCATCCTCAATACTATTTTACGTCGGCAGTGCACTAGCATTTTTCCTAGTATCGTTAGTATTAATAGACAACGATAGTAACCAGAAACCCACTTTCGTTCCTTCCTTTTTCATAAAGTAAATATAGAGCGAATTCAAGAATTGCCATCTTCAAAATAGTGTCCACTTAATCATTGTGTTCTGTAGTTATTGAGTCACCGATGGTTTCGGAGCTCTATGAAAGGTTCCGAATAAAGGGAAAATGTTAAGAACGTTTTCGGTTCATATTAATAGACATAAAAGTATTACATATATCATTTCTTTTATATCCCGGACCTCGCTGAATTGTTTATCAGGGAGATATTATTTACGGTTTGTCCCGGTTATTGATGCCCCAATGGACTCTGATATTGTTTCAAAAATAAAAGGATTCCATCCAAACCACTGGTAGTGATATAAATTTGATATGCAAAGAAATAAATATTAATCTTTCTTTTTTTATTTTGTTAAGTTATTATGTTTGTTTTGAATTTATCGATTAGTTCACAACTATACTAATTACAGTTACATGAAAACACTGCTTTACAATCGTAGTCTTTTAATTATCACCGGTTTTTGGAATCAATTGTGGAAAACAATCCTAAGTGGTATTAAATAAATAAATAATCTAATAATATTTTTTGCACATTTATTATTTCACCGTTTATTTAAATTTATTTTAAGGTAAATAGTTCCAAATTGGTTAAAATTTATGTTAAGTTAATAACATATTGGCTGGGTGAGACTGGCTTACAGTTCACTTTATATTAGGTAGCAACCGTTGGCTGTTAGAAGGAATGCTAGTACACTGCCGACATAAAAAGAAAATGGGACAAGCTAGAGATGGGGGAATGGCTTTTGGCTTCTTTTACTCCTGCACAGAAACGCACGTGATTATATTTCTCAGTGGTCTTCTGTAAGAGGGTGGCTTCCGCCGCCATTCTGACTGTCTAATTTACGACTGCGGAATTTAGTAGTGACAGGGTGACCTGACTAGTCTAGTAATAAATTTTAATTTTTACTAAGCTTTGTTTGGTATACTTAGGTGATTAATTATTGTTTTTTGTGTTATGAGTATAATCACTTTATTCACTTTTCTGTGAAAATCCCCAATAGGTGTGATAGGTGACCATTGGGCGTGACGTTAAAGGCTCTTTGTTAACTATTTTATCAAATTATTGTAATTTAAAAAAATCTCTAAACTATTTAAGACCATAGTAGTGCGACTTCTAATTAATAATGGCTTATGGCTTTTTTCGATGGTGTATATTTATTGAACGAATAGTCAAATATTTTGTTGGAGCCAAAATATCAATTTTTAATATTTTGAACTGTCTAGTCTCTCTCACCAGACCGAAAGTTGCCAAAGCTATTCTCGGTTATAAAGTAATTTCTAAGTCTACTCATGTACCTCTTATGGGCCATTAAATAAATATCGTATAGGTTAGAGCTCGGAGGATGTAGGGCGCGCACTGATATTACGATATAAATGGGCAATTTGCGGAAAACACCGCTAGAACCGCACATTAAACCGATAAATATATGATGTAACGTAACATATTATATGCTATATTTTGTAATATAACATTTTGTAGTGTTTATATAATAAATATGCAAAAGCTTGTGTAGATTTCTTTTACTCTTTAAAGCTACATAGTTTATACATCAGAATAATACATAGGCTATCCTAACTTCCTTATATATATAGTAAAAATTTAATAATTGCCCGCATCTGTCTGTATATCCGCTAACTCCTAAACCACACAACGGATTTTCATGCGGTTTTCACTAATGGAAAGAAGATTAAACGAGGAAGATTTTTATATATAACTAGCTGAACTCGGCCACGCTTCGTTGCGGCCCATACGGCGGCGGCCGGCGTGCGCATGGGGCGCGCGGTACTGCTTATATATAATACTATTAATCGTAGCGTGATGTTATATAGCCTTCCTCGACAAATGGACTATTCAAAACAATTCGAACCAGTAGTTCCTGATATTAGTGCGTTCAAACAAACTCTTCAGCTTTATAATATTAGTATAGATTTTAAGAAAAAAATTGCACCCGTGCAAAACCGGGAGGGGGTCGCTTGTAATGCGAAAGTGAGTTTTTTTTATTCAGAAAAAAGGTGTTGTTCCTTAGGGGCGCTGATGAAGACGCAGAATAAATAAGATAGTATGTTAAAGTTTGTATTATTATTTTGATTAGTTTTAAATGCCGGTGGCTCATTTCTGCAGTTTTAACAAATGTGAAGATAAAATATATATTCTTTGAGGTTATTTGCTTACATTACTAAAACTTACCATGCGTTTGTGGTGATAACGAAAAAAAAACATAACGGCTTACTCGTAAGAGTGTAAATAGATCGTAAACCCGAAACTGGTTCTAACTTAAAACCTTTTCTATTTACGATCAGACACAAATAAGTATGGGACACCGCCGCGGGCCTTACAACTCGAAACAATGAAAAATGACCGCGCGGAAATTGCACGGATTCTGTACGTCCCGATTCTTCACAACCGAACGGCTCAGGGACGCATTTTGTCTTTTATATTTATTTATTTATTAAAAAAAAAAAAGTTTTGCCTAGGCTCAGAAGAATTCGTTTTCTTTAAGTCCTCCGGACCATATCTCGACCGACGACCACACAATTAAGCCATTGTCTTGATGGGTGTGTCTTCAAGAAGGCCTTAATAGACCCAATACGAGTAAAACAGTAGAGACCCTTGCAGCGCTGAATAACTTTTTTTTTATGTTAAGGTCGGCAGACAGGTAGACGGTCCACTTGATGGTAGGTGGCTACCGTTGCCTATAACACAAGCAACGCCAAAGCTGCTGCAAGTGCGTTGCCGACTGCAGTAGGATTAAGGATAAGGGATTAGGAGTGGATAGGGAAATGGGCTCTGGCATCCCTTACTCACTCACCGAAACACAACAGCGCACACGTGCTGATATTTCACGGTGGTATTCTGTAAGGGGGTGGTTACTGCTGCCAGACGGGCTGTCCAAATGGCTGCCACTAAAAAATTCAAATTTAATTTTCTTTTAAAAGTAAAAATTCATCATCATCATCAGCCTACAAGCGTCCACCGATTTTCCCTCTTCCGCATCCATTTATTACCAGCCTTTCTCTTGTGGTCATTGGTCCAGCGAGCAAGCAGGTGGTCGGCGCACGGAGTGTTTCGACTGCGGTATCCACTGCAAGACTCGACTACCCCAACACCCATCCGCTGCACTGCATATATGTTACGCTCGTTCCCCTATCAGCTGACTGATTCTTTAGGTTGATTTGATAGTTGATTTATAAAATTACTAGCGACCCGCCTCGGGCTACGTGCAAATGCAATGTTTTTTGCAAATTATATACATAAAACTCCCCTTTTTATAGCTTTTTTCATTAGTGAAAACAGTATAAAAACCCGTTAGTTGGTTTAGAAGAAGTTAGCGGAGAAACAGAGGCGGACAGTATCTGTATCTGGCTGGTCTTGAGGACATTAAAAAGTTTACATTTCAAAAAATAAACAAATTACTAAGGTGTTGTTTCTAGCTATTTTTAATTTGTTTTTATTTCTGTCTTAATGAGTAAATCTAATGAAGAAATTCGATAAAATAAAAAAAAATGAAAATGCAACGCAAGCCGCGTTATGGACCTAATACATTTTTTGTGACGTTTATGGATTTAATGCAGTGTAGCACAAAAATGGTTTTAGCGTTTTCAATCCGAGAATTTTGAATGTCCTCGCTCTGGTCGCTCGGATACGGATAAAATGGACGCCATTTTTGAAAAAGTGGAGCAAGATCGGCATATCAGTAATTACGACATAGCCGAAGAAGTGGGAATTGACCACAAAACAGTTTTGACCCATTTAATAAAAAAAGCTGGGTATACAAAAAGCTCAAAAAGTTTCTTCACATTTTATATTAATTAAAACTCAAGACACATTTTTTTCTTTTTCAAAGTTTATATTTAATCACAGTTTATATGTGCCATTTTGCTCGATGACTTTTTGCCATCTTGTAGGTAGTGACATGATCCCATTGCTGTAGAAATTTTGGGACTTCTGATAAGCAAAAAAAAAAAAATTGGCAGTTCTCTGTGACGACGGTGGCGCCGATTTATTTATGTTTTTTAGACGATCCAGGATGTTTCCAGGATAAAAAGTGGTAATCCTATATGTTAATCCTGGTAATAAACTATCTGTGTGCCAAATTTTATCCAAATTCGTTCAGCCGTTTTGATGTGATTGAGTAACAAACATTCAAACACACAGGCATCCAAACATACAAACTTTCCCATTTATAATATATTAGTAGGATTATCTATAGATATCAAATAGATATAGATAGTTACGTTTAGGTATGTTTGGATATAATTCGAACAAAACGAGGTGTATTCTAGTTTTCAGTAGTTCACACATACTATTTTTTAAGGGATTCACTGTGGCAAATGACATTTACAGTAGAACTCGCTGGCGGCGGAGACAATTCAACGGGCCTAGAAATGGTGTTTTTTTTTTTGTTTTTACCATTAGAACAACGCGCAAAAAAATTTATTAATACAATTTTTTAATTATTAATTTTCAACTTATTAATAGGTACAGGATTCATATGCGCGCGCAATAAGCCGTTTTCGAGAGAATTTTCAATAAAAATCAAATTCTTCTTGTGTTCTAACTTTTTTTGTGGAGTTTCTATTACTTTAACGAAAATTCTAATTAATACAATTGGTCCTTCACATGTTTAAGCATAATATATATTTTTTTCAAAGTAGATAATTGTGTTGTCTATTTCTTGTAACATCTTATTAAACAATGGATATTTTTAATATTTAGCGTTTGTCTCCCCCTTAATAAGTACTACGTGCTGATTGAAATTCAGTTTGCATAAATTTGGATTCCAGTAGTTTATACGCGTTAATTTTCGTTTTAAATAAAAAGCTCCATTTAAAGTTCAACCCATAAGTAAATTTCATATAAAGAGATAAAAGGAGGATTTCACTTTCCTTAATTTTCTAAACTAAGCAACATATTTCATTATAATTTAAAGAAAGTTTGGCCTTTGGTTATATGTATAAGCATATTTTAATTTTATGAATGGTGAGAAAAGTCAACGATAGTCGAGTACTTCTTCTTGACTTGTCCATCTGTTAATTGCACCAAAGCCTGAACAGATTTACAACAGTGTTACAATAAATTCTATGTTGATTAATTTTTTTTAACGGCAATAGATGTTACAGAAAGCAATGTTTCGGAGACTGAGATTTTTCTGTTCTGAGATTGAATCCAATTTTGAAACTATCGAATCCACTTGTCTTTGTCATGACATCACATTTATGTGGCACCATTGCAAAACTCAAATATATAACTTGATATAAATTTGGTAAACGGAGTGCATAAATAATTGCTTCTCAAAATATACACGAACTCGTCAAAAAGCTGCAGTAAATAGTATCTTCCGCACACATTGACTAACACGATAAGGTCAACCTAACTTTTTTTGTGGGTTTATGTGATCGAAATTGACCCTTTGTCAATAGCATCAGTGCAAATCCGGGTTGAGTGGCTAGTTTATTAATACCTATAATACCTTATTACAATAAGGTCTGAGTTTCATCATTTCGTTCATGTTTTGCTGGTTACTCGCTGTGTCGTTGCGCTCGCCCGAGGCGGCCCTGTCTCGGCGCCTACTCTATTTTCCTATTTGTGCGGCAGATTGGCTCTGATTGTATTGTTTGCGGCGGGGCGGGGCGAATTGATACTGCCACCCGCGCCCCAACACCACCACCCGCCGCCACCTCGGTGCACCCGCGCGGAAAAATGTTTCTACTGCGTGAAATATGTTTGCGATAAATATTTGAGAGGCGGATTGATGTATAAATTGATTTTAGAAGCCGTCGCGCAAGTACGGTCACTCGTGAAATAGCTAAATTCAATTCTTCACATAGTAGCTTAAGAAGTGGCTTGGAAGTCTCAAATTATGAGATATTGATTTGTTTCAAGGTGTCGTAGGTATTAAATATGGGTATATATATATATATATATATATATATACCGTTTATCCCTCTTTCCATTAGTGAAAACCGAATTAAAATCGGTCTACCCGTTCACGCGTGATGCCGTGACCAAGGGAAATAGGGATTCATTTCTACATATAGAAGAGATAAAGATTTATAGATATTTGGACCACGAGTATCATTGGCGATAAATAAATTTTCTTTGTCGTTTTGAGATCTATGAGAGGCGAAATCAAGGTTCGTTAATCCCTAGTTCACTTACTGAAACAATTTTGGACTTCTGCTACTGCCGCCAGTTGGTTCGCTAAGTTTATAACATTAAAACGCAATGTATCCTGCTACTACTAAAAACTAAATGTAAAAGCTCACACGTCTTTGAACGCCAACGTCATCTTTTTAAAAGCCATCTTGATAACAATACCAAGTTTTTAAGTTTTATTATTTTTAAGCCTATCACGTATTTTTGACACAAAATGTTATACATAGATAAGCTTGTTACGAAGACTTCTGTAGAAGGACTTTCTGCTTACGGAATTTCTGCAAGAATCCGAAACAAGAAATCTGAAACAAAAATAATATTAACTGACAAAAGCGGGACACGTTCCTTGAAATCTTTTTCGTTTTTGTTTTTATGTTAAGGTCGGCAGACAAGCTGATGGTCCACTTAACGGCAGGTGGCTTCCATCGCCTATAACACAAGCAACGCCACTGCTGCTGCAAGTGCGCTGCTGACTACAATAGGATTAAGAATAAGGAATTGGAAAGGGTTAGGGAAATGGGCTCTGGCATCCCTTACACACTGACCGAAACACAACAGCACAAGTGCTGTTATTTCACGATGGTCCTCTGTAATTCTTCTGTTCATTGTTGCATTCGTGCATCCCTCAGTAGACGATTACAGACTATGATGATTATGGCAACTATTCAATAAGTTGTCATTAAGTAGTATAATTACAAATAAACCCAAAACAGTTAAATATTTTTCGGTTTCGAATAATCTAGTAGTATTTTTTATTAACACTGTTATAGTGTTTAATAAAAAATACTAAAGTTACAAGTCTCTATTCAACTGTATCCCTTATAAAAATATCACCTGATATCCGGGATGATAGGTATGGGATCGTAACGTGTCAACCGCGCGATAACTTTTATGAGTGCGAAATTGTGTTTATGCGGGTATGAGTCGCGATTTACCGCCACCTACTCTAACGCCCGCCCGCCAACCGAGAGCCGCGTAATCGGAAATATTGCGGGCGAACGAAGTTAGACTGCGACCCAAGTTGTAAGCATATAGCGAAAAATTTTAAATTTTAACGCTGCACTTTAACACTTAGGTTATTCATGAAACAAATTAATTGATAATTTAGATTATTCTGAATAACCAAGTTCTCAAATGGAGGCCACGAATTTGAAAACGTAGCGTGAGACGCCCTGTGGCCTGGTGGACAAACGACCTAAAAGGTGTCGCAGGAAGCGACTGGATGCGAAGCGCATAGAACCGTGGATGGTGGTGAGCCTTGAGAGAGGCCTATATCCAACAGAGGAAAGACACAGGCTGATGATGGTGATTAAAACGTTTAAGATATGTCAAAATTACAAAAAAATACATCCTACTTAATTTTAATAAGTTAATCAAAATATTGTCATTGCGCTTGCATTCCATTAATGTTATATTGTGTGTTCATTGACGACCACCAGAATGGCTTTGTCGTAAAAAATATATTTTTTACTAATTGTATAAAATATTTGATATTGAACAAAACATTTGATTCCGCTCCATATTTCTTTTGTACCACACATTCAGCTTGAATTGTCGATCCTACTTCACTCGGCGTCGCCTGTAACAAACCAGTAATTGGTTTTCTATTGTCCGTTACAGTACATTATACTGTTTGCCTATCAATTTGTTTTCCCTCTGTATGGTAATTTTTGAAACTCTCCAATAGCTACATGATACATTGTAATCTGTATATATAAAAAGGGATGTTTCTATATAATGTGTGGTTTTATGCTGTCAATTTTCAAGGTGGCAGACCCGCGGGGCACAGCTAGACTTAACGACAGCATATTTTCACGATCAAGTTCCACTCGGGCGATAACTCGTAAAATGCTTCGGAGAATTGTATCTTGAAGCTTTGTGAACGTCAGCTGCCGTTGGATGGGTTAAGCAGCCGTACTCTCCCATACACGTATATGTAAAAAATATTTTAGTTATTTTCTTCTGATTGAAAATTTATCAGATGACAGTTTATATGCTATTATGAAAAAATAAAAATGTCAGCTGGCTGTATTACGGTGGAAATTTTGTCAGCTGATGTCCTGAAGGGTAGTAACGCAGGAGCCAGGACGGGAGCATATATCGCCTATTAATGCACCAGCTGCAGTTAGCAGCTTTCTATTGTCATTAATTGATAATTAATGCAACAATCTTATTTCAATAGTGAATTACTTTTTACGTCTCATTTTATGAGTACACTTAGGAAAAACATTTTTCTAATTATATGTTTATAATTATAATAAAATTAATGGCGTAATTAATGTGAAAATAGAACAAATCACAACAAAGTAAGAACCAACGGCTGCCAGATTGAGGGTAGAAATTTTATTAGGATTATTAGGAACGTCATGTGTCACAGTAATACTGTCAGGTTGATATTGTCAGTGACGTTCGTCGAACAGGTGTTGCCAGCTTAAAAATTACCTTTCTACCGCTGCGTTCCATTTTACGGAAAGAAGTGAAAACTTAAACATGGATGAACAATTTCAAATTTTGTTTGAAAAAATGAAAATTGAAATGCAGAAACAGACCGTTGAGTTGAAAGAGTCTATAACTAATTCAATTATGGAGAAAATGGAAGAAAAAATAAAACCTATTAGAGAAGAAAACAAAGATTTAAAGATAAAAGTAAATAAACTCGAGAATGAGATTGAGTATTTGAAAAGAGATAAGAAGCAAAACAATATTATTATTTTTGGATTAAAGGAGGGAGAAGAATCTACGTCAGGGCTAATACAAGAGACAAAGAAAATATTCAAAGACATAAACATAAAAATTGAGGATTTAGAAATAAACAACATTTATCGCATTGGTAAGAGAAGCCCAGGTGTAAAGCAGAGACCGGTTTTGCTTTCCTTTGTTAATTCATGGAAGAAAAATGAGATAATGAAAGTCCGGAAGAATCTCAAATATATATACTACTCAAAACAAAATAAGGGCCACTAAGATTTTTTGCTGTACCATGAAAACAATAAAGACATTAAATTGTTTAACTTATGTAATTACAAAATAATGTTATTGGTTATAATATAGGCTAACAATTGTTTAAAATAATGATCATGAACTGTTTTTTTTAAGTTCATAATGAAATTGGCCATTTTGAATGAAAAACATGAACAAAAGAAATCACCGGAAAAAGACAAAATACTGTTCTTGTCACTTTTGTTTCTTCCTTTTAGTAAGGAGTATGTCCTCCTCTCTTAGCAATACACTCCTGAAGCCTCATATGCATACTCTGGATCAAATTCCTCACGTTTTCATCTGGGATCTCCTCCCAGGCACGTTTTAAAGCGTCAATCAGCTGCTGTTGGTTGTAGACCCCTTGCTCATTCTCTCTAACCCTTCGTTTCAATTGGTCCCACAATTGCTCGATTGGATTTAAATCCGGACTGTTAGCTGGCCATGCTAATACCTCAATATGAGACCCTTCTAGGACAGTTTGGGTCGATCGAGCTGTGTGTGCACGGGCATTGTCTTGCATCAGGATGAATCCAGGCCCCACTCGCTGTGCAAATGGGATCACTTGAGGCCTGATGACGTCTTCGATGTAACGTTCTGCAGTTACGGTACCCGCATTTAAAATTGTGAGCTCGGTTTTACCGTGTAAACTAATCCCACCCCAAACCATTACGTTGGGACCACCGAAACGGTCAACTTCATTGATGCAGGACTCCGAAAAACGCTCGCCGCGTCGTCTCCACACCCTAACACGCCGATCATCATTAAAAAATTTTACTTTGCACTCGTCTGTAAAAAGCACCTTGCCCCACTGATTAATCCCCCAGTTCAAATACTGACGGCAGAATCTTAAACGGTTTGCACGTTGAACCCTAGTCAGAGGAATTCGAACAACTCGACGTCTTGACATTTGCTGGTCTTCGTGCAATCGATTACGTATAGTTTGATCACTGACACGGGTACCTGTTGTCAGCCGTAGGTGGTGTTGTAACTTACGGGCCGTTACTGTACGATCACGACGAGCACTTAGTTGGACGTACCGATCCTCGTGCGCCCTTGTTACACGAACTCTACCTGAACCGGGTCTCCTGGCAACACTGCCGGTCTCTTGGAAGCGATTCCATACATTTTGGACAGCTCTTCGAGAAAAACCCAACTGCAAACCCACGTAACGCTGAGAACGTCCTTCTTGAATCATAGTTATGGCTCTGGTTGCTGTAATTGTATCCATGTGCCTTCGTACTGGGGGCATGATTAACGCGAGATGATAAATGAATCAATTAAAATGGAAAAAGTAAAACTTTTTTCCTAAAATAACCGAAACAAGTTAAGAAGACAATCGAAGAAAAATATAAGAATAACTTCCAATTATTTTTTTTTCTTAAAACGATGGCCAATATTTTTCAAATTAGGAAGCATAAAAGAGATCAAACACCAAAGAGTTCGTAATGTCAATATAATGCTACTTATCAGTTACTTTCAGTTTACTAAAGTGCACTTAAATGTAAATAAACTAGTGGCCCTTATTTTGTTTTGAGTAGTATATATATAACGGAGGATTATACTAAAGAAGTTTTGGAAAAGAGAAAATTGTTACAAGCTAGACTGAAAGAAGAAAGAATGAAAGGAAATTTCGCATATCTGAAATACGACAAGCTTGTGGTAAAGAAAAACAATACAACCAAGGAAAAAAGAAAAAGAGAATTATCTTCATCGCCGGGAGACAATACACAAGTTAAGAAACAAACCTGGACACCATCACAAAATAATAGGCGTAACGCTTTTGATGTCATGAGAGGCAGATCTAACTCTCTCTCTTCCTGTACGGTGGATAATAATAGACAATAACAATTAACTATCGGCAACCGGAAAACACAACTATTTAATACAGAAAACCAATCAATTAGAAACTACCAAACTCCCCCAAGCCGAATGGTCCTCGTGGGGGAAAATGACCAAGACCCTCTAAAGATAGAAAATAAGAAGAGAATACAATATAACGATATACATATAGCGACTTTAAACTGTCGATCATTAGGAACCACGGAAAAACTACAAGAACTGGAACTAGCATTGGACGAAATAAAATGGGACATAATTGGTATCAGTGAAGTGAGAAGATTTGGAGAAAAAATAGAGGACCATGGAAAATACATACTGCACCATATTGGGGAAACGCCCGGTTTATACGGAGTCGGATTCCTGGTCAAAAGAAACCTTGCCAAAAGCATACAAGAACTAAAAGGAATTTCTGAAAGGATAGCACTTCTCAATATTAAATTACCTGTAGATGGAGAGGAAGAACAATTATGGTCTATAATTCAGGCGTATTCGCCTACCGAATCAAATAGGAAAGAAGATATAACAAAAGTCGAAAAATTCTACGAAGACCTACAATCGACCACTGCAAATGCACATAAAAACATAATAGTTATGGGTGACTTTAACGGACAGATTGGCAAACAGAAGAGTGGAGAAGAATATAACATAGGAATTCATGGATTTGGCAACAGAAGTAACAACGGATCTCGGGTAGTATCTTTTGCTATTGTAAATAAATTAAGCATCTTAAACAGTTTTTACAAAAAGAAGCCATCAAAGAAATGGACTTGGATCTCTCCTAATGGCCGGTATAAAAACGAGATCGACTATATAATGTCTAACAATGTAAAAGCTTTTAAGGATCTATCTGTCTTAAACGATTTTAATTTTAACTCAGATCATAGAATAGTTCGAGCAAAATTATCAGGGTCTCGTGCTAAAAGAGCACGAAAATTCCACAACAGTGTGAAAGCCATTGAATGCACCGGTGATGCTGATCTACTTCTGAACAACCTCGACATATCCTTGCAAAGGGGGGAAAAAGAAAACGAAGGTATATCGACTGAAGAAAAATACACCATTCTACTCCAACAATTAAAGTTAGAAACTAAAAAAGTAAATATGATTAGTAAAACAGAGATATCATTGGAAAGCAAGCAATTATTACAAGAACGGAAAGAACTTATACAACAAGGAAAAAATAACAATAATAATTCTCAAAAGATAACAGAAATAAGCAAGGAAATTAGTAAACAACTCAGGAAAGAAAGAAAAGCAAAAAGGTTAACAACATTAAGAAAACATATAGAAAAATCAGGAGGAATAAGGAAGGCAATAAAAGAATTAAACTACAAAAAGGACTGGATTCAAAATATGGAAAATAAAGACAGGGGAAAGACTAGCAAACGATCAGAAATACTGGGAATTGCAACGGATTACTACAAAAAACTATACCAAAGTCGCAAAGATGAACAAGTAATAGAGGGATATAACTCTGTAAATAAAGAGGAGATTGAGCCAATTCTAAAGGAAGAAACAATAAAATCTATCGAATCCCAAAAACTAGATAAGGCACCTGGATCGGATTTAATCACAAACGAACTATTAAAAACTACATTACCAGTAATGGCCCCTAGACTTACTGATTTGTTCAATGAAATCCTTGAAACGGAAACCATCCCGGAAGATTGGACCAAATCGAAAATCATATTGCTGCATAAGAAGGGAGACAAGGGCAATATAGAAAACTATAGGCCCATCAGTTTAATGTCCAATATTTATAAAATATTCTCAAAAATTATACTCAACAGAATCACCAATACACTGGATGAAAACCAACCTAAGGAACAAGCTGGTTTCCGAAGCAAATTCTCTACTATAGATCACATACACACCCTCAGACAAATTTTACAAAAATATAGTGAATACAATAAAACATATTACATGGGGTTTGTAGACTTCAACAAAGCGTTCGATACATTGGAACATGACTATATATGGGACGCTCTGAACAGGCAAGGGGTTCAAGAAAAATATATACGAATAATTAAAAATGTATACACAGCGAGTACAGCGAAAGTTAAACTTGAATCTACGGGTAGTGAATTTCCTATTAAAAGAGGTGTACGACAAGGAGATCCGATATCACCTAAAATATTTTCAGCAGTGCTGGAAATGATTTTCAGAAATCTCAACTGGACCAAAAATGGCCTCAATATAAATGGCGAAAATCTCAGCCACCTACGCTTCGCAGACGATTTGATTCTATTTTCAGAGGACGCAAGAACGCTGGAAATAATGTTACAGCAACTATCCGACGAAAGCGCAGAGGCCGGCCTGAAAATGAACCTAACGAAAACCAAAATTATGACAAATTCCCAACAGAAAGTACCCAATGAACTGATTATAGTAAATAACGAACAAATAGAATACGTAAACGAATATATATACTTGGGCCAACTCATATCTACAGATGGCAGCATGAATAAAGAAATAGAACGAAGAATAACTAATACTTGGAAAAAATTTTGGTCTCTTAAGGAAATATTTAAGGATAAAGATATGCCAATGTCAGCAAAGAAGAAAGTATACGAAATATGCATTATGCCATGCTTACTATACGGGTGCCAGACGTGGGCGTTAACAGAGTTACAAGAAAATAAATTAAAAGTCTGCCAAAATTCAATAGAAAGAAGCATCTTGGGTATAAAAAGGAGGGATAGAGTAAAATTACAAACAATTAAGGAAAAGACCAAATTTAAAAACGCACATACAGCCTACAGACAACTCAAATGGCGTTGGACGGGACATATGTTGAGAGAAAATATAGAAAAATGGAGTAGGTTAGTAACAGAATGGTATCCTAGGGATGGAAAAAGAAGTAGAGGCAGACAAAGCAAAAGATGGGAAGATGACATGCGGAAAATAGCTGGCCCAGTATGGAGCCGATTAGCAAGAGACAGGAATACGTGGAAATCTTTAGAGGAGGCCTTTGTCGACAGACAAGCTGTTCAATAAAGCAACCAGTTGCCGATCACTTTAATACAAATTAGAATTAAAATTTAGTTTTAGTTTAGTTTTTAGCAAGTAGGCATATATCATATAACAAATTATTGTAAAAAGAAACAGCAATAAAAGGCTATTTTATTTATTTATTTATTTTATTATTTTATAATTATAATAAAAACATGCCCTCTTGTATGAAGCATAAGATAGGTTAAAAATGTCAACATTAGTGAAATTACTATTATAAGTATTAGTAATCGTTCCAAAGGTACACGATCACCAGCGTGATGAATAATCGGTGTGGATACAACTTTCGTATACGCTGAGAGTCGGAGGAATAGATTTGATTTCGTAAGGAAATACAATCGAATCTGCCATGACACAAACCATATAAGGTCATTTGATCAAGGAGCAATCTTCTAGGTTTTAAGAATGGAAGCTTAGGTATATTATATTTACATATTGTTAAGTGTGGGGTGAGTCAAATTGCCGTGTAAGGGCGGAAATCAACTATTTATTGCCACAAACCAAGATGACTTCCAACAGGGCTAAACTTCTTCTTTAAATCCGTTAAACTTGCCAAAAGTCGTCCGTAATTCCGTAATGAGTCGCAGGTATAGTTCCGTAGTATCGCTTTCGAATCGCAGAATCGAACTGTCTCGCTAGCTCGCCACTTCGCCTATTTATACCCGCTGCCAATCGTCTAGATCTTTCTCGAATTTAGTACAAACAAACAACAAACACTTAGAAGTAAACAACTTTTGTAAACACGTATTGTAAACAAGTCATTGAGAATTCGGTAACGCTATTTCTGTTGAACGTGAACTCTATGTTGTGTGCATAAGGATCAATTTCCTTTGACAATAACTTTCTAGAAATTGTAGACAGGCGAAGTCGCTTTTCTAGAACGTTCCATAGTGAGTCATAACTAGAACGTTCCCTGGTGAGTCATAACAATATACTATGCTTATGGTATTCACATATATTTCAGACACGACAAACGTAAAACCATGATTCAGTCATGAAATTGTTGCTTCAATTTAGCCAAGTTACCATATCGTAGCGTTCACTACATAGCTACGTCGTAGACTCTCCGCAGCACTTGCTACGTGCAACTAACAATCCAACTACATAAATGGGTCGCCTAACGCGTTGTTAACTCGAGTATTGGTGTTAGTTTGAGATTTGCTTGCTACGTACGTAAACTCTGCGCATTTGTTTTTAGGGTTCTGTATTGTGATTTTTTTTTAAACTTTTATTAACTGCGTTATTATCTATATTTGTCCATTATTACTCCCTCCCTCTATACTTAATAATATAGTCGATATACATGTACAATTGTAATCGCACACAACAAAAAATATTAATTAAGTCTGTTCATCTGTGTTGTAGTTGAATTATAATAAATTTATTCTAAATTAACATCAAATCAAGATGGAAGATTTCTACGAGAGAAACTTAAAGTTCAATCACGTCACACATGTAACGAGCAGATCTTTAAAAAAAAAAAACTATTTATTGCATCACAATTACAGGTCCTCATTCGTGATATTTTTTGCATTAAAAAGAAGTAAAAGGTTTCACCCGCGGCAAGCTCTTTCTAATTAGTAACACACAAGCACAAGTGCTGGTTTACGTAGACCGACATCGTTACCGTCTCCTCCTTGATAAGTGGTAGCCGACACGACACTACCGAGCGAGTGACACTACACTCTGCACGGTAATTACACAAAGACACGATAATGACTCGTTGCAGTCATTGCTGTGACGAAACTCGACACAAATTAACAGACGACGCATTATTTTTAGATAAATTTTACTTTATTTGTTTGCCAGCGATCTGGGCCGACCTTGCACGAGCATAATTGGCTAAAGAGCTTTTTTTTAGATTTGGCCAGTTAGCGTTTGTTTTTTTTTAAAGTTTTGAAAACAGATTATTGATCTTAATTACAAGGCTATGGGTCCACTATGTTACGCTTCCCCACGTTAAGGAGTCAGTAATGTGGAAATAAATAGGAAAACACGAAATCATCGACCTAGCTCTTAGAATTACTAAGCTGAAGTAGTAGTAGGCATACATAAAGCTTGTAGTACCGACAATCGTTCTTGAAGAATGGATCTCTAATGGCGGCCTCATATCGGGAAACTCATCCTGGACGACCCGTCACTACTTAGTTAGTCAGACGACGTAAAAGTCACACAACAACGGATAGTCTTTTAGAGAGTGACTTTGTTTTATATTATGTAGTGAATAAATTACTATCCCAAACTGATAATATAAGAAAACAAACTTTTTGTGACTTTGAAATTAGTTTATGTTTTCGTAAAATAATATGTAAGGGTCATACGTATATTATATCACTTTGAACGTTTCCAATTTCATAACAGAAAATTACTGCTGCTTTGCCCGCCTCGAAATTTTACTGCTTAAAAACCAACCAATACCTACTGAAGTAAGGCTAACTAACCATCAGCACTTTGTACTAGTTAAGTTATAAACTAACTAGCTGGTGGCAGTGATTTTGTCTGCGTTGAAAAATTAAAAATATAACACCTGAGAACATATCTCACATCTTTATCGCTGTGACGATGTTGGCGCCGCCCGCCGCCACGGCGACAGAGGCGCCCAATTTTTCATATATTTAGACGATCCCTAGGAAACTTAACATTTTTAGGATAAGAGTATACTATATGTTAATCCAGGTAGTTAACTAACTGTGTGCCAAATTTCATCCAAATCCGTTCAGTAGTTTTTACGTAAATAAATAAAAAACATACATACATTCTTTTTTTATGTTAAGTTCGGTAGACAGGCTGACGGTCCACTTGATGGTAGGTGGCTACCGTCGCCTATAACACAAGCAACGCCACAGCCGCTGCAATTGCGCTGCCGACTACAGTAGGATTAAGGATAAGGGCTCTGGCATCCCTTACTCATTCAACACTCAACTCATACACAACAGCACAAGTGCTGTTATTTCACGGTGGTCTTCTATAAGGGCATGGTTGCTGCCCCCAGACGGGCTGCCCAAATGACTGCGAAACGCAGTGTGCCCTGCCACTAGTTTCCAGCTCCAGACCAGAGTCAAATTTGAAAAGTTCATTTTTCAAAGTTGACCCTGCCGGGAATCGAACCCGGGAACCCTAGAACAGAACGTTAAGGCAAGCACCCTACCCACTCATCTAACGGGTCCGTCAAACTTTTATCCTCACAAACTTTCGCTTTTATAATATTAGTAGTATATTACAACCGTCGTTAATTCTGTTATAAATATAATGTACAGTATATTCTGTTATAAATATAATATATGTTATAATATATGTATTTTTGTGTGAAAAATACTAAAATGCAGTTATGCACAATCAAATCGTATAACTCCTTTTCTCTCTTCTCCATATCTTCCTCTCTTGCTGAAAAACTTATTCAAATTTGAAGTTATAAAACTGCACAGTTTCATGTGAAGGTATTACATGAATAACTATGCCAGTTGATACTTATGGATATGAAGCAGATGATAGATGATAAACTTAACTAACCCTTTTCACTTTTGTTTCAGGTTCACAAAGATTTCTTCGGTCGGATAGTGCCGATAGTTCAAACTCAGACAGCAGGTAATTTCGTAAAGCACTGAGATGTACAGTTATACAATTCATACAGATTTTTGTTTGATCCGAATATCTATCAGTTTTGTAAATTCAGGTGCAAATTAAGAATTAACTACGCATTTTCAACTGTAGCTTATAAAGTACGAAATACTTATAAGCTACAATTGATAATTTTAATATAATCATTTAAATAATTAAATCATTGATAGATTTAATTATTTAAATTGATTATATTAAAATTATTAATTAATTAATCATGGATGGATAGTACGAAACAAATAGTTTTAAGATAAATGAATCCGTATCTTCATATTTATCAACTAGCTGACCCGATAGTCCTCGTTCTGTGAAAATCTAATTGGACTTTCGGTTTGTTCGACTAAAATAATAATCTAACATAACGGAACACACGATAGCGGAAGGCTTTATAGATTTGTTTCTTTTCTCCTCTCCGGAATTATGACGAAAGTAGAATCTGACGAAAGTGTCATTAGTGGTTTTCGACACTGAACCGAAATTATAAAAAAAAAAACTGATTTTTGACGAAAATGGAATCTGACAAATCATATAATTTAAGCAAAAAAAAAACCGGACAATTAATTTTCCAATTTTTTCTCTTCATAAGAACTTTCCTCCGAGTATTCGCGCTTTTATTTATTTTGTGTTACAATAATTTAATTTATATAAATATATTTGTTTTAAGGTACTTGCCATCTATTTTATTGTATTTCTATTTTTTCTATGTTATATCATAATTTCTATTTTACCTTTTTTTATGTTAGAGTGTAGCAGGCAGGCTTAAGCCCACTTGATGGTAAATGGCTTCCGTCGCCTGTAACAAGTAACACCAGGCGGAAAGCAAGTCTACTCTGAGAGTTTAAGGGAAAATGGAGATGATTGGGATAGGGGAATGTGAGTAATGGCTCTGGCATCCATTACTCACTCACTGAACGAGTGATGTTATTTTACGGTGGGACCCGTGTTACACTAGTCTTCTATAGTAACACTGGGGTATAGGACTGGACGGCACCAGTGTGAGACAGCGGAACGCAGTGTGGTTTGCCACTGCTATATTGATCCGTAGACGAACGAAAGTTAACGACATACCTCGACGGATTAGTTGGAAGTGAGCAGGGCACGTAATACAGAGAGCTGCGGCCGCTGGGGCTGGCGAGTGGAGGCCGCGAACCGACAAGCGCAGCGTAAGAGGTGGACAGTCGATCTGGTAAAGGCCGTAGGTCATCCGTGGATCCAGACAGGTTCTGGCCGATCCTATTGGAAAATTATGGAGGAGGCCTATGTCCAGCAGTGGACGTCCTGCGGCTGAGAGAAATTATACAAAGACAAAGTAAATTTATTCCATTCGACGGTGTCTCCGTAATTCAGCATTTGCAATTTTAGCTCATTTAACAGTATTTTAAAAGTAATTTTCTACTCAGAGTAACCGGAATCAATTGTAAATAATTAAATACTTTCTTGCACCTGCTGTTGAATACATCTACTTATTGCTTTAATCATGTGTGTTCTTCAATTATAAATAGCATCGTGTATAATTGTAAAGTGAACACCATAAATAACCGTCGATATATGATCTTAACTTGCACAATACATGATATCGCAACTGTGTGTACACTCGCGTACAAAAGTGGTGTTATAGTTGGCAAACTTATGGCCAGATGTGAAATATATCCCGGGACAAGTTGAAAGTAGTAAAATAAGCCATCCGTGATTTCGTGAGTCGTACAAGTTTGAACAGGTTTTTTTTATTAAACTAAAAATTCATATTTCTGTATACAATAAATAGAAAAAAATCTTTTATCTTCTGTGAGATTAGTGTTATTTTTTTGGCACCACGATTTCAATCTTATTATTTTGTTTTATTCTATTAAATACTAAGATACAGTTAAAATTTTATAAGCTGTTCTAAATGGTTAAACTAAAAAAAAACTATTCACTACGCATATTAAAAAAAAAAAGCTCATTGTATTCCTTTTTAGAAATGAGTTTGTGGGTTTGATAAAATAATAAAAGATAATCTCGCTTTAAGATTAACAAAACATTTAAGATTAAGTCCTTAAAGGATGAAACATATATTACACCGGGCCGGGCGCTCACCGTGTTTTTCAAAATGTGCCCCGGCCGGGTTTGCTATTTGTCACCGTGCCGCCGCGCCGACGACGGGCCGCCACCGGGCCTTGCCCGTGCCTTGTCATTTGCAAGTACTATTATACTATTTTGTATTAATATTACTATACTAGCTGAGCCCGCAACATCGTATGCATGGTATTCAGAATAACGCGTAACTTTTTTTGTTTTTAAACAGATGTGTTTTTTGTTTTTCAACGAAAATGTGAATTTCGAAATTTCGTCGTGAACGAAAAATTCGTCTCTCCGAGACCTCTTAAATGAATACCAACACGGGGGGTCTGCGACGCACCGCTCCCGAGATATTTTTGAAAAAGTCCAAAAATGCGAATTTCGAAATTTCGTCTTCACCGAAAAATTCCTCTCCCCGAGACCTCTTAAATGAGTACCAACACGGAGGGTCTGCGACGCACCGCTCCCGAGAAATTTTTGAAATTCTTTTTTTGAAAAAATATTTAAACAAATATATTATACTTCCACAAATATATTAATATATATTATTGAAAAAAATATTATACCTCGAGGCAGTCAGCCTGGGGTTAATTTATTTATTTATAATTTTAACAATTTAAAAAAGAAACTAAATATACATTAAATGATACCACTAAAAAACTAATATTATACCCCGAGCGGGCCTCGCGAAGCTGTCTCCGAGCACACGGTGAAAACAAACATTTTATGAAATTTCGCGATTGGAGCGCTCCGGCCGGGGCACGGACGGGGCACGGCCCGGTGTAATATAATCCTTTAAGCTTACATCCTAGAATCGTCTGATTGAATATCTAATAAGGATAGATAGGAATAACTTATCAAAAGTTCCGCATATTACTCGAAGAGAACACGACATCGATATTTTAATACAAGAAAAATGTGAAGACCTCTCTCCACAAGTGTACAGGCCCGCCATTATCACATAACGTTAATCACACGTCGAGTTACAACCAACCTATTATTTTCAATTACCCCCACGAAAGGGTTGTTAATATTCATTCTCCCGACACTGGCGGGGGATCGAACACCTGATCCCGCCAACGCCCGCGCCCCTTACCCGCCGCCTTTCGCAACCCGCGATTATCCCGCACCTAACCATTTTGTTATTAACTGTGTATAATTTGGTCGCGGACGAGATGTTTTAATAGGCGACAGACGAATTGTGTTTGTTGTTAGGATTGAGCCACAATGGTGGATATATTTTAGTACATGCATCGACCTATGTTTATTATATAGATTTGCTATACATTGCTATAGTCCACTACCCTAATTCATACAATTGCAGATTGCATATTGGTAACACCAAAGCTCCTCGATAGCTATTAAACAGAAAAATTAAAGGTACTGAACTGTTTTGTTATATTAAGTTTTGTGCAATTACAAATAAGAAGACATGTATTATTTTAAGCGACTTGTTCGCGACTTTGTGTCGAAAATCGCCTGTTTGATCTCGTGCGTCTTTTTCCTTTAAGAAGAAGATAACTATGGAAGCTATACGTTTCGTAACCATAATATACAAGTTATTAAGTCGTGATCGCTAAAGGAATTGGAAGTCTGTTTCAAAATGTACGTCATAGAAATATTTATATTGGAAGGTCTTTGATAAAAATACTGAATTTTTTTTATGAATTTTTTTTTTATATACATACATTATTTTCATATCTGTCGATATATTTTAAAATTACATAATTTCTATCAACTGTCATGCTTTAAAGTCTATTGACAACCTTACTGGTCGCTAAATAATTGATAGGCAATTCTTTTATAAATGTATTTTTATTTATTATTATTATTTTTTAAATAATAGATGTTTTATTTTTATAAACTCACTTTTCAATAACAAGACCAAGATGGTCCACCAAAGATTTCTTGGTTTGATTCGAGGCAATGTCTACTGTTTAACTCATAATATGAAATTAAAATAAAGTTTGTTATTCACGCTCACTAGATGGCGGTAGCAATAGAAATTAAAAGTCGCTAACGTTGTATTCACGTTGATTGATATTATCTGTGCTTGCTTTGCGGCAAGACTCCTTCTTACATACATACTTAATTACTTACATACAAGTTGTTTTTATAAGTGTTCTTTACCAATGTTAATAAAAGTTAAAGTTAGTGTGAGTGTTTAATTAATGAGTGTTTACTATGAAAACGGATTTATTAAACTTTATTTGGTTACTGGGTTGATAGGTGTGTTTTTTTTTAAATCGAATCAAAATAACTTTAATAGTATTCGATCGATTTGCATTCAATGAACGTATGTTTAGAAATTATTCTACAAAGAACCCTCAGAGAATCCTTATTCTATAAAAGAAGTCTATAAAACCTGGTTCCATTTTAAATTAATAATTTGTGATAAAATCTGGCTATAATTTTCTTTGATTTTCTATTATTTTGTAAACTCGTTCGTAATAAAAATATACAATAGCTGTACGAATTGTATATTTTTGGCGGACATTTTGTAGGTACCTAATATTGTAATTTTCTAATTAATTATACCGCTCACTTGTGTACCGGACTTTATTGAAATTCCCATCCTTGTCTCACCCCCTCTCCATTCCTCTGTCCCGTTCCCACCCAACGGGATTCTCGTTAAGGTGACTGTTTAATAATCTCAACGCGATTTGTAATGGGATTGAGTTGAAATTCGCCCGTCTCCACAGTTATATTGTTTCTAAAACATTGGCAGAGTACAACCGAGGCATTTCAATCTCAATTGCCTACTCGCGTAACGTAGCACCCGCGGCTACGTAATTTCGTAGCTGATTCTACGTCATTTAAAATAATAATGTTAGTATTAAAATTTCATTATTATTATTATTAATTCTAATTTTTGTTACTCTATTTAGGTGACTAAAGTTTGTTTATAATTTAAGAAAGGCAAGACACATTGCGTTCCACACTCTTAAACTAGGCATCCCGCCTAACGCTATAACAACCCTGGTTACTAAACACACACCTGGTTTCTATAACCACCCCCTATTTAAGATCAACGTTAGACGAAGCACTTTTTCTATTATATATCTCTGTGGTAGTGAGTAATGTCAGAGCATATTTTGTCACATTGTCCTTTATGCTTCGTCCTATAAAGGTCGACAGCTAGAACTTTATATTATTTCGATGTCGGCAGCGCACTTGCAACCGCCTACTTGATATAAAGTTTTGGCCCAGCGTAGTTTGTGCACTCTAAACTTCCAATTTGGGCGAAGCCTCGTGAACAAGCTATTACTTATATATATTTTATTGTATTAGGAGTGTATATGTTTTAACCGTTAACATTTTTATTATTCCATACTATGGTATTATGTGAGTATATTTTTTAACATTACGAATAGTACTTACTGTGGTCTTAAATAAACGGTGTAGATTTTTGATAATAATGGGGAAAACGTATAACACTGATGCATGGAACATTCAGATGGTCTGCCACTATATGCAGAAGAATTAGGCAGCATTTCCGAAACCTTATTATTTATGCAATTGTATTATTATTATTATTTTACTATAAATAGTTATATAAGTCTGCTTAATAATACAAATTAATACAAATTTTTGTTAGTGTATAATTTTCACTTATTATTAAACTACGCGTCGATATTAGAAAAGGATATTTTAAATGTTTTTAAATAAAATATTATAATAACAAATTGTTGAACGATGAAATGAAATATTGAAATGAAGTAAAAGATAAATCCCTAAATGAATTCCGCAACAGTACTCGTAGACAATGGCATGAGGAAGTTATAATGAGTGGGGCTGTATAGTAAATTAATTGTTCGCTGCTAGAGCCGGCAGCCGCCCGCCTCGCCTCGGGCGTACGGAAATCGACTTTGCTGTTTGATTTCACTGATAGTTACCTAGATTACATTGTAATTCATGCGTACATACCTACGTATATCATTTATTTACTCTTTCCATGTCTGTTAATTATATTTAATTATTAAGAATTGGAACTCCCTGCCGGCGTCTGTATTTCCGAGCTCATATAACTCAAATCTTTTCAAGGTTCGAGTGAATAGGCACCTTCTGGGCGAGCTCGCTCCATCGTCGGCCTCATCCTTCCTACAAGGATAGTTGCTGGTCAAGAACAAACCCATCTTTGATAAAAAAAAGTTATATGCTATAGTACTTGAAGCACATAATTATGAGCTGATACACAGAATCTAAAAATTTATATGCAACATATGAAAACATGTGCATATAGATATTTCTGATTTTTCTTTTCATTACTAATCAAATCGAAATGTTTTGTTGTAAATATCTACACATTAATAAAATCTTAAAACAGGCCGTGTTTGTACATTAAAAAAAAATTGTACACGTTGTACTTATGATACTAAGGTCAAAAAAAATAGTTTATCTATCGGTTTGTCTGTGTGTTTGTGCACGCTAATCTCTGAAACGTCTTAACCGGTTTAAATACGATTGTAGCAAGCTTCCCATTTCATTTAGTGTTTGTTTCACTCCAGTCGGTTTACAAACAAAAAAGTTATCTAAGAATTCCAGGCGTACGAAGTTGCAGGCGCAGGTACTATATAATATTAACTGTGCTGTGCAATTTCACCCGCCTTTTAATTTAAATTGACACTGCCTTGTACATTTCCTTTTCATCCTAAGATTGTCAATGGTCGCTTGAGAATTGGACAATCATATATAAAAAGGAGTTCAAATCAACTGGTAGTTACAGAGATTGTATAATTTTATATACTCGACAACAAAAACACATAGTACTTATAGATTCAAGATTCAAGTATTCAAAAGTATTGTTCATATCTTAAATAATATATGTGAAGGTAATATAAATTCGTAAAGCATTTATTTGTTAAAAAACTTTTGAATATTTGTGGCCTATTTGATGTAATGTCGCCTATCGACCTTTTTAGAATAGGCGAATTTCTTCGGCATACTTTACTCTGTGAGAGGACGAATACTCGGGCTCTCAGAGTGTAGTGTGGGCCGTTATCCCGTCCCATTATATATATTTTTTTAAATATCGTCATCATGCCATTTCGACGCATACATACATTTTCATATTAACACAGAGCATACAGTGTCTATAATAAGAGAGTCGCAGTCTCGCAACGAACGGGCGATGTTTGCGCCAGTTAATTGCTCTACATTGTACCGCCTCCTCGCAACACTATGTAAATGCTATTATGCATTATGTAATCTCGCATTGTCTCGCTCGGCGCACACTCAGCCTTCGTTTTCATTTATTACGCTTTTATGAGACATAATTCCGAGGAAATGTACCTACTTTGAAACATTATTCGTAAAAACGAAATTTCAAATTCCCTTACTGCATAAAATACATTCTCTTTTAGAAAATGTAACATTTCTTTGCAATCTTTTTTCTTTTTCTTTAAAATTTCTTTTCTTAAGTAAAGCTCGGCAGGGAGAGTGATTTGATAATAGTGGCTATCGTCGCCTATTAGCACAATAAACGCCATAGAGGTTGCAGTGTACCGTCTACTTTGATGAGAAAAGGACGAATTTTATTGTGTTTGTACTTGATATCTTATAACCTTCCTTGAGAATTGGGTTATCTTGTAATTTTTTTTCAAATCAGACTGGCAGTTCCAGAGATTAGCGCCTTAAAAAAATAAACTTTTACTAAAATAGGGGATCGGACAAATTTTCAGAAAGTGTTTTAAATTAATCTTCATAGATATTTTTTCCCATAAAAAATACTATTTTATTTATTTATAGCTTTTTAGGTACTCAAAATCATGTTTTAATATTGTTTGTTTGAAAATGCCGCCAAAACGCCACGATAGTTCATCTGAGAGCGCGTAACGTCATTTGTGGTCATATCATAACAAAACAGCTGCATTGGCATAAGACAATGATTGCCCACATATGACGTCACACACTGTGATTGGTGTTTCAGTATATATTAAAAATATTGTAAATAATAAAATTTTATTTCTTCATTTAAAAATATTTAAATGAATTATATATTTTCTTTCTAAGTACATTTTAGATTTTAATCTGATTATTGTCCGATCCCCTATTGTTTCAAAAACTCAAAATGTAACATATGAAAGAAAAGAGCTTAGAATTTTTAAATTACTTCTTCATTTATCGATCTCGAGATACGAAAATTTATAACAGATCGCTTGTTAGTGCAAATAAATCTGTCACGAACTATAATTACATCGTTTTCCATAATATCCCCTCCTAATCCCTTATCCTTTATCCTACAGTAGTCGGTAGCGCATTTTCAGCACCTATAGCGTTGCTTGTATTATAGACGACGGTAGCAACCTACCATCAAGTGGCCTGTCAGCCTGTCTCCCGATCTTAACATATCCATAAGATCCATAAGGCGGCCTGCCTGGCGGCACTTTCAGAAAACCACACCCAGCACCTGTGCACGCGTTTGGTAAGTGAGGGATGCCAGAGCCAGAAGGATCTCCCATCTTTTCTTACTTCCTTTATCCTATCAGAGTCGGCTGCTCACTTCCCTGTTTTGCTTGTATATTAATATATAGGCGACGCCAGATACCTGTCATCGAGTGGACCGTCAGCCTGCCTGCCTTACAAAAAATAACTTGTTACATTAAAATTTAAATAAGTATTGTGTTTTTTGATTTGATGAATAAAATTTATTCATTTGACAACTAGAAGTATTTATTTAGTTTCAGTGATCGTATGTATCGTATATAGTGTGTATGTCAGTACATAGTAGACGAGTATCTATATAAATAATTAAGAAAAAGGAGTTAGTTCATTGCCTTTTTTTCATTTGTTTGTGACCCGATTTTCTTTTTCTTAGTAGCTATTGACGGAGTTTAGTGTTGATAACCCTTGATTTAAAAAAAATCGAGTCGATTTTTTCCGCCACCTTCGAAATGTTGTACAAATGGGCGAACATTAGTGCTTTATTAAAGTGTTATGTATGAATGGTGAAAGAAATTTTCTTTTTGTTCAGTTGCCGCTAATGATGTGATATCATCCAGCAAAGTGTTCTATCAATACCGCGAAGGCTTCAACAACGCAGTAAGAAAAAACGTTCGGATGCGAGATCTATTGTGAGGACTCACTTAACATATTTTATATTGTTAAATACCTGTTGTGAAGTTTTTTTTAAACAGTAAGCGTACATGTGCACTAGGCTGCCAAATCGAGGCCCGCGGCGACCAATGAGATCTTATTTTAGTTCGTATATTTTAAAATCGCACGCACTTAACGACAAACGGCCAGCGGCCAATCTTGGCCGCCAGCCTAGTGCGTATATACGCTAACGATTTTTTTTAAACAGTAAGCATACATGTGCACTAGGCGGCCAAGTCGCGGTCCGCGGCGGCCAATGAGATCTTATTTTAGTTCGTAAATTTTAAAATCGCATGCATTTAACGACAAACGGCCAGCGGCCAATCTTGGCCGTCAGCCTAGTGCTTATATACGCTAACAATCAATGACAGTATTTTTTCTTCATATAATGTATAAAAGACACTACCTTTTTGTATATATAATTTGTTTTGATTTGAAATCGTTCACAATTTTCTGTTGAAATGTATTTTTAAATTCAATGAACAACAAAGTAGGCAATATTAATCAGAGTTGTGTAATACAATCTTTGCGGGTAAAGTCAAATAAATGTTACCATTTTGTACTGAACCATTCAATATTGTAATGTATCATATCAGTTTCAAGTACTTGTTTTAGTGTTTTTTTTTCGTAAATACAGACAAATTTTAATGTTATTTATTTTAGATGAATTATAAATATTTTTTCAAATTTCAACTAGGCAATCCTTCGTTAGTCACTATTAGCTTGATCACTGATCCATTCAAATTAAAATAATGGTTCGGTTTTTAAAAATAAGATCCAAATGGTGATATTTTTTTTCAAATTGCCCAGATGTTAACAAATAATCAAAATTTAAACTAAGTAATTGAACTAATTGTGAAAAATGAGAAAAAAAAACAGAGATATCAAAATAATCTCTATGACGACGTGAATTAGGCCAAACCATTATTTATATGAATATTTAATTACAATAAACTATTCCAACGATAATGACAGTTTGAATTCTGTCTTTATGCCCTTTTCTCGAAATTATTTTTAATTGAATCCAAGATATGTTGTGAATAAAACATTTTATTATCTCAGAATAATGAACAGAGTTTAATCAAATTTGTTTGCTTTTCTCTGTACCAAGTCGTAGCTTGCGATTGTTAAAAAACAATTCATATATGTAAAAATAAAAATTTGAATGATCTATTTATACTAATGTACAATTAGTACATTAAATATAATGTAATATAATAATGTCCACTGACTCCTCGCTAGTATGGAGTCAGTGGACTAGGTGTTTTAAATAAGAACAATTTCTGTTGGCTAGGTTTTTTTCTTTCACTCTTTCTGATTTGTTCACTGTTCCAAGGATAATAAGCAAAGAATGTGTATATAATATAATTCTAAATTCTATAAGTTATTAAAATGATTTTATTTTAATGAATGAATAAAACAACCAATTTTTTACATAACTTGTTTTTTTTAAATCCCATAAAGATTAAAATATATGGTTTTATTGTTGAGTAAATTGCAAAACTTGTACCATTTCTACTCGACACCTGTAGCTTATAACTTCTCACATAAATCCGTGTTTAACTCACTAGCTTGGCAGATTTATTGTTTTATGCTGTCTTAGTATTTCTTGAGGAGAATCGTTAATACATAAACTTTTCTGCTAGTTAATGAGAAACTTTGATTCGCCAAGTTTTGAATTATGAATTAAGTTTGACACAAGCAGCAATAAAACGAGTTTTTTTACTTGATTTTTAAGACAGAATACTCGGAAGTCTACGTTTGGAGTAAAATATGTATATAATCTACACTGATATAAAGCTGAAGAATTTGTTTGTTTGTTTGGTCGAGGGCGCTAATCTCAGGAACTACTGGTTCGAATTGAAAAATTCTTTTCGTGTTGGATAGTTCATTTATCGAGGATGGCTATAAGCTATATAACATCACACTACGACCAATAGGAGCGGAGCTTCAATGGAAAATTGCAAAAACGAGAAAATTATCCCTTTTGAGAGCTTTCGTTGCGTGCGTTGCGTAAACGTTTTAATCATGTATGACGGAATTGTTCCCCTTTAAAAGTTCTAAAAAAAGTCCGCGACAGCATATGTCGCTTTTAAGGTTGACTCACTATAACCATTTTTATGGTAATCAAACTTGTTCTAAATTAATGCATTATTTGCGAAGGTGTTTTTATAAACATGATATTAATCATTATCCAAATAAATACGTTATTCATCAGAAGTATTTAATTTTTAACAATATTGCCCTCAACATCATTTGATTTCAATGAATATCTTAGGAGACATAGTTTTAAAATAACTCCATAAAAAAATAATGATCAAGTACCACGCGTGTACCTATTTATGATGTGCAAGGCGGGCGGTCGTGAGGGCGAAGGGCGCTGGACTGCCGCCGCCGCCGATAGCTCTGCGAGGTTGCCTTCAGGAACTGCTTTTTTAAATATTTTTTTGCCATATCTCATCGTATAATAATACTTACATTAATAAAATGCCTATAAAAGAACTCAGCTTTCTCGGCAGTCTGCTACATTAAAACGGCTGCGACTTTTGTCTATAATACAATCGTTGTTTGCCTATTATGCTTTTGTGCACGCTAATCTCAGAAACGGCTTAACCGATATTCATGTGGTTTCCAGTGATGTATTGTAGCAAGCTTCCGGTAATACTTAGTGTATATTTAATTCCAATCTGTTTACAAACAAAAAAGCTACGCGTTATTCCAAATATCACGCGTACGAAGTCGCGGGAACAGCTGGTTGAAAATATTTTTAAGACACTCGTATATTCCTTAACCAATGTCAATGTTTGGATGATTTCGCTCAATAGAAAAAATTTCAATACTTTTTATAATCTCTATATATAAAAATGAATCCCCATTTCCCTTGGTCACGGCATCACGCGTGAACGTGTAGACCGATTTTAATTCGGTTTTCACTGATGGAAAGAGGGATAAACGGGGAATGTTCACATATATAAAAATTGTACCTCCGGCGAAGCCGGGGACATGTCGCTAGTACAAAATAGTTTCAATATTACAAATGCATTTTTAGTTTATATCTTAAACATAATTACTAGAATTAAATTTTTATATAATGTGTTTTACGTGTAATTATGGTTTTGACACGATCGTAGGTATATGTTTTTAATTATATCTCTTCATAATATAGGACAATTTAAGTAACACTATATTAAAGTGTTACTTATCGGAAGGTTTTCGAATACGATCCGATTGGGAAATCCTAATGGCAATTTTTCAAGATATCTCTTTAATTATTCTCTGTAGGTATTTTAACTTGATTAGTCCTTTAGGAGTTTGTGTAAGTTATTTATTTCAAGAAAACAAAGTAAGGACGAATTCAAAATTACATTTTAAATGTCATCACACTCTTTGATTAAATGTGAATTGACACAGTGAAACAAGGCATAAATCGACAAAAATTGCCTTGTTGCAATCTCATTGGCTAGATTTATTAGGACAGTAATACACTAACACACTAACACACTATAGTACTTTTTCTAAGAAACTACGAAACTATTTTAGTTTTCCTATAATATATAACTACATATATTTTTATATGATTGTGTGATAAACAAGCATAGAAGGCCTGTCGCTTATGCCTTTAATCGCGTTTATATTATCTTTAGTCTTGCTTGAATAAGGGCCGGTCTCCACCAAAACGAAGACGAGACGAGCTGAGCGGAGATATGTTAGAAACAACCAATAAGATATCGTTATTTACTCATGTGTTTTATTTGTATGGTAAATTATGACTCACAAGCCGGCAACGGCGCGCAGCGGAGATGTGTTTGGATATGTCCGTACGCATCCAGCTTCGATGGATTGACCCCAGCGGAGATGTGTAAGAACACATCCTCTCATGGCTTTGGTGGAGAAGGCTCTCAGGCTTAAATACTATCGTATCGTATCGAGGTGAATTAAAGAGATTTAACAGACATGCTATTGAGCAGATTGGTGATGGTAAAGTGATGTATGCGAACTCGAGTGAGACACCTTGCCTAACACCGTGTGTGCAGACAAGAATTTTTTCTTGCAGTGCTTAATATTTCGGTTTTTTTTAGGTCACTTTTTAATTGTATTTGCAAGATAAATCACTGATTCAACTTTATAATTCTCCAGGTTAAGTCGGTAAATTTCGTTTGTCTACGAATCTCCTCATTTCCGATTCGATCTCGCAGTGTATCTCCGAGCATAGCCCTCTCCGTAGCTCGTTGAGCTTTCTTACGAAGCCCATAGTTAGAGACCACGTTTCTGCCGTCCGTCGTGAGGTCCCCAGAGATGGCCGGCGTAATTCCACTTTCGGAAACCCCGAAGTTCCGACAGGGCGCAGACCTCCCCGCGCTGGACAGCCATGGCGGGTAGCGGATGTCATTTTACAACGCCAATCTACAGCCCCGCTAGAAAGTCGTTGGGTTTTAGGCGGTAGGAGTAGTCATAACCCCGCAGCGTCCCTTTCGCTGCCGGATATCCATGAGGATTTCCCAGCGATTAAAAAAAAGAAGATTGACATCCGCAGTCATAAATTTCCTGTCCGGCAGCAGTAACCACCCGCTTATAGAAGACCACCATGAACAAATTATCACGTATGCTTTTGTGTTTCAGTAAGTAAGGAATGTCAGAGTCGATTTCTCTATCCTAATCCCTTATAGTTAATCCGACTAAGATCGACACAGCACTTGCATCACCTGTGGCGTTGCTTTTGGTAGGTAATAGATGGTGGGAGCCAGACAGCCACCTACCATCAATTGGACTGTCAGCTTGCCTCCTGACTATTACATAAAAAAGTGAATTAACCAGTAAGTGATATTTATTTATCAGTAATTAATAAGGCTTTAAAACAAAGCGATCAATAACTTTGGTTATTGGTCCAAAATTATAAAATAATTTTGTCTGTCCCAGTCCGTTTTACCGCTATCTTATTCTAAATCACGGATTTTGATACGGTTTTAATTAATGAAAAAGAGCGATAAACGAGGAAGCTTTGTGTATATAATTTGCAGAAAGAATTGCATCCGTGCGAATCCGGGGGCGGGTAGTAAATGTTTTATAGGAAAAAAAAAATAACAATTTAATAGACTAAGAAAACTTTATATAACTGTTACAAATAGGTAGAGGGTAAGAATAAGGGAATTAAAAGTATAATAAATAAAAGTTTCATTAATTTACATAATTGTTTATTTTATAATGAGTAAAACAACTAATCACGGGTATGTACCTAGTTTTTAATTATTATACAACTTTATTGAGAATTAACCATTTATCAACTAGGTGTCTATCGACGTTGGTATTCTGTCGAAGGCGCAATCCATATGTCTAATTTGAAGGATCATATCGAAATTGAGACATGTGAATTTCTTTTTAAAACCTTTAAAAAAAAACAAAATGAAGTAGATACCACAGCGCATTGCGTCATGGAAATGATTTATTAAACTCTAACAGTGTTATTACAAAAAAGATAAACATACATTGAACTTGTGTCTAAAAAAATGTTTATTACAAAAGCGTGTTTAAGCAGTTAGAGTTAGGCACGGTTTAAATAATACTTTTCATATTTAAATACATGTCAATACTTGTCGAAGACTCAAAGTTAGTCTACTGCTTTGTCTCTAATTTTCGCAAGTTGTATTTAGTGGTGTGGTTATGATTATGATGAAATATCGGGTTGTTTTACCTTTTATTCTTGAACCCAATTTTCTTCACGTTCACGAATTTTTATTTTAATATTGCAATTGTCCATTTTTTCCATAATTTTTATTTATATTATACTCATTTGACAATGAGTAATGACGATTGACAAGTCTCGATAAACACATTCCATTCTTTCAACCGATCACTGTTCTATGTGTACAATGTACTCATTATATACGTAAGTTTTGGTTCCAAAACATACTTATGGCGGTGTATTTAGAGCAATAATTAATTTATAATCACACACGTCACTGTTTTATTTATATATAGATAATTTTAAAATATTTTCTGCGTAGGATATTCTATTAGCATATAACAAATTTGCATAGAAAGGAACGTTTCGGATTGAACCAAATGAAGTTGAACGAACGTTTTGTAATGTTGCTATTTTATTGTTACTATTTGCTATTTTATAATTTTAAAATAGCAACATTTGGTTGCCGATAGGTTGCCTAGCGATGTTTTGGTTAGTCAAAGGACAAACACCATTTTGTAATAGCGAAGGTTAAACATTATTTGAGGCAGGGTTTAAACTGTGAAATTGCATACAAATGTCATTAGACGCTGTTTGACCAAACACGTGTTGAGACATAGTTTAGTATTTTTTTTTGTAATAACACCCTAATGCTTTAAAAAAAATTATCCTAATGCCAGCCACACACGATTAAGCCTATCGTCTAATCGGAATGATACGATTGCCTTGATCAAGCCATTGACGGTGTATGGGTGTCAATTTGCATGATAGCCATACTCACTTGGCGTAACATGCCATAGTTTTCAGCCACGATAGGCTGATCGTGGCTGGCTGGTACGGTGCGGTTTAAGTTATGTCCTTTTAAAAATAATAGTTGAACCAAACTGCAAATCAAACAGAGATACTTATTCATAATAATGCGCTGCGCTGGGATTCCTCGACTGAAACACTAAAAAAAAGTTGTCCTCGCGATGCCTTGTTTACAACGATTCTCGATTTGTTTATAGTAAGTATCGCTTCAATATTGTTTAAGGGCCGGCGCTCACTGACGGCATGTGACAAGGCACGCTTCGGCATATATCCCACAACGAAAAATACGAGTATATGTCAGACTTTCTAGCACTATGGTCTTTGTTTGTATACTTCCAATTTTGTTAAACTTAGTTTTTGTGGCAATATACGCATTTTTGTAAATATATTTCAATGGATTTAGCATCGTAAAAAAATGGAACCATTAACTCTACAGCTCCCAAAAGTATCTAAATTTCAAATTTTCAATATCCCATTCTTTCTGCAGAACATGCTTGGGAAGACATAGAAATAAAGGAGCTAAATCATTGCAATAAGTTTAAAAATAATATGTTTAGGAAAATGTCTTAAGCTGTGCCGTGCCATGCCATAAGTCAGTCTAAGACGCCACTTAAAATCACAAATTTTGCTTTAAAAAAAATAAGATTTTTTGTATCGCGAAGATTTCCTTTTTCTCTTCTGTGTGTCATTATGTACACAAGTAGGCATCAACATGTAACAGCCCGCGCGTTGCAATTCCACTATTCGTGCATCGTGCAGCGGTGTGTACTCCCCCTTAACTTGTATGTACAAACATAGCGCGGGCTTTCGCTATTTTACTTACATAATTTACTTTACATAATGGCATCGAAAAATTTACACAATATAGTAGGTAAGGTGTTCGCGAAATTTCATTTCTGTTTGAACGTGAAGAGAATATGAGATTCATGTTTGTTTAATTGACAAGGTATTTATATACTAAACACAATTTCTTGCTGCACGCGGAGCAATAAAACTTGTTTTGCGTAGTGTTGTGCTTGCTTTGAGGCTATCGCTAATGTTTCAAAAGAAAATTGGCGTGACTGTGTTCGACATGCAGACACTCTTCACGACGAAGATTTGAGAAAGTCGTATTTACCAGAGCCCCTTATCGTTAATTTTAATGACGATTCCGACGAAAATGTTATTTTATAATTAGCAATCGTTAATCAATCATTATTTACCATTAGTTTTTATTTATCATTAGTCTGTTTTATCGTTAGTTTTTATTTTTGAGTTAGTACAATAAAATTCAATACAATGAAATATTTGATTTTAATTTTGTAAACATTTACCGATTACATGTCGATACGCGCGTTGTGCTTCACAATGGTATAATAATAAGCAAGCGTCATCGCTGCTGTGTTGCCAATTTATGTACTTTCAATTTAATTATGTAATTTCAATAATTAAGATAAGGTTGTAAGTGACCTATTTTATTTGCTAACACAAAGCATTCCATAAATATCATACTTTGTGTGAATGATGGCAAATATTTTCTTTCATTTTTTGTTTAATGCAATAAAGTGGTATTTCGACAGTGACATAGCTTGTGTCACAAGCGGAGTGCCAGACCTTGTTTTCTTTGACCATGTGCTTCACTACGCTTTGCCATAAGCCCATAAGAGAGAGTGAGTGCGCAATATGCTTCGATGTGCTCGCACTTGTTGCGTCGCGTGCAGCGAGAAATTGCGATTAATATAGTTCTAGCGAAATTAAATAGATCTGCAACTAAAGAGTGCAATAGAGTATTTTTCAATTGTTTTTATATAGTACATAATGCTACATAATACCTTGTCAATTAAACTCACAATTAAATCCAAATAATACGAATCAGCAATTACATGTAAACTCTAAGCCGACTATATAAACCGAGTATAAGATACTATTTACAAAACTATAATATATATAAAATTTAAAGCTTGTATACTTTTTGATGTTATTTTGTAAAATTCCTTTCATGTCTCTATAACTAAATTGTCATTGGAATTTAAAGGTTAAATAAAATAAATAATCATTTAATGCAAACTAATCTCATTTCTAACAAATAATATACTTAATGATATTTTAATTTAATAAAAAACATGTCAAAATTGTTTGCAAAATAAAACAAAAAATGTTCGAAGAAAAATCGTGTTAAACCTTTGACTTTAAACTACATTTATTCAAAAAATAAATTTTTTCATTAAATAATTTTTGAAACTTAAAGAATCTTTGTTAACAATGAACACAGTTTTGAACATAGACTCTTTAAGTAAATGAATTTAATTTTGTTTTAAGAAAAATTAAATAAAAGTAAATGTGTAAAAAAAAACAATAATCGTTTACAATTTGTAATCGACTTACCAATTAACAGTTTCAGAAAAATCGCAAATCCGAACACCTTTAATAAATTACACTGTTAGTTATCCTTTAGTGTTTTTAATATTCACTAGATATTTAATTAATTTTTTATCACTAATATTTACAAACATTTCTACGGACACCATACGAACATCGAATCGCTATTAACTTGTTATATTTATTAATAATTTTATATACACATAAATTTATAATTACCTTTTTTGACGTAATAAAAAATATTCACAACTGTATTCTGGTTGAATATTGAAGCTTATCTATTTCCCTTTTTCTGAAATATTGCTTAAAATATAATATGTATATTTTTATGTATTATTACATACTTTAAAGATTTAATATACCTACTCTTATATTTGGCACATTCAATAATTTGTTTTGACCTCACAAAGGAGACCGACCATTTTCCAAACAATGTTGAGCTAAAATCCTGAACGAACCTCGCAATATTAAAATTACTCGTGGTGTCAACTGTTACAGAAAAATAATAGCTTCTTTTTACATAACTTAGCTTAGATAGTTAATTGCACAATGGAGTCATTTTGTCTTTGAGTATATTTTTTACATATTATTTTTTACAAAAAAGACTACTGAGAGACGATTACACTATCTGTAATACAAAATACAAGCTGTAACGTATCAGGCCCGAAAATGGGCAATCTCCTTTCGGAAAAGACGGAAAAGTCATACCTATTGTTTTAAAAATTATTAAAAAAAACGTATTGAACAACTTATGTTTTGTTAACAATCAATTCACATTGTAAACATTTGTGTAACAAAGTATATAATATATATATAAGGCGCCTGGCCGCCATTTTGGTGACGTAATCTCGTGACACATTCAGTACCGTTAGCAATAGTGGCCGGCGAGCTTTTAGTTGCAGATGACGTCACGTGTGAATGTGAAAAGATTGCGCATCAGCAATTTGTAGGGATTATATGTCTTTTAAGTTGTTTTCCACATAGCAATTTTTTTGACCTAATTTTA
Organism: Bembecia ichneumoniformis; assembly: GCA_910589475.2. Taxonomy (NCBI): domain Eukaryota; kingdom Metazoa; phylum Arthropoda; class Insecta; order Lepidoptera; family Sesiidae; genus Bembecia; species Bembecia ichneumoniformis. The sequence goes on along the minus strand of OU342536.1, from coordinate 13,704,935 downwards.
TTCTGTATATGGTTGATGTCAAAAAATTCCACCTGTGTAAATTCTTGGCATTTTTGAGAAATAATATTAAATGTATTTTGAAATCCGAACAGATGTTTTAAAATTGACAATAATGAAATGAAATTAAACATGGACAAATAACCATTACATTAAGCGTTTACTTCATCGTCGTCTCTTCTGAGGCCTACAGAAAATTGAATTAAAATTTGTCAGTATAATGTTGACGGTTTTATAATTTTATTATATATAAAAAAACACATCTCAAACAGCTTACTATATGTACAATTTATTTATGTTTTATTAATACCAGAATATTTCAAGTATTTTATTTTTATTATGGCACGAATATTTGGCACATTAGATGCGTGATGATGGCACGTAAGTAGAATTCAAAAGATTACGTTAACAATTAAATCGACTTATTTCAGACACTTCTTCAAAGAGCATATAATGACTAAATACACTAAACGCAACAATTAAAGGATATAAAAAAAAGTTCTAAATTTTTAGGTGATTTTCAACAGGCTGTAACTTCGAAGAAAATGGAAGGAAATTGTAGCTTCAAGTTTCGAGTTTTTGAATCCAACCTTCAAATTTTTTTCTCGTTAGCGATTTATGAGTAATAGTCAGATAATCAACGATAAAAAAATCCTAATATCCTTAAATTTACAGTTTTTTAGCTTTTCTTCGGCCAACATTTTCGGTTTGTAAATTTTTTCTTTATCATAATCCAATTTAAGCACCTTATAGAGAATGTTTTGCAGTTTACAAAACCCTACTTTAATTTTCTGTACGACCATTATTGCCCGAGTAATCGATTGTCCAAGTCAAAAATGACTTTTTCGCTTTGATTGACGATAACTCAGTTACAAATCATTGTACAGAACTCATGAGGAGGTCAAGTTTTAGGGAATTAAATTCTCTAAAAGATCTTTATTGTGCCATTACAATAAAAAAATTATTACGGCTTTTACACCATTTTCAAGACGAGAAAAATTTTGATTTTTTTTTATCGTTGATTATCTGACTATTACTCATAAATCGCCAACGAGAAAAAAATTTGAAGGTTGGATTCAAAAACTAGAAACTTGAAGCTACAATTTCCTTTTTTAATGAGCTCTGTACGACCATTTTCTTCGAAGTTACAGCCTGTTCTAAATCACCTAAAAGTTTGGAACTTTTTTTATATCCTTTAATTGTTGCGTTTAGTATATTTGAACAACAAAGAATGTCTCACAAGAAAATATTTATTCTGCAACTACCAGTGAATGAAAAAGGTCGTGTTTGTTATTTTTAGAAATCTATTCAATTTTTTTTTTCGAAATTGCCCTTTTTATTTACTGACTGTAAACACTTGCTGCAGGCTACAAGCCCTCTAAAAACAAATTAGTATGGATTATGCTCTTCTGAACGAACATTTTTTAATTGCGCACCTGCAGCGAGTATTTGCACGCGCATAGGCCTATTGCAGGTAATTCCACAGTTGTGTGTCATTTCAAACAACTCTCTTAACTGACAGTCAAGATTAATCGATTTATAAAGTAGTTGGCGATAAAAATTGGTCAGAATATCCAATGATAGTTGAGGAGATATAAAGTCTTTACATGCTCTTTGTTTCTTCACAAAATTAAGGCGCGTTTACGCTGAACGTTTGGTGAGTTGCCGACTAATGAGAAAGCTGTAGCTACGACACTAGTACAGAGAAACACTGTACTAGTGTCGTTGCTAAAAGGCTTTAACCGTCCAGTTCAATACTTCAAGACGACGTTAATCGCAGACCTAACGTTCGTTCATCGGCGAATCACTATACGTCCTATGTGAACGCAGGCTTAGCGTTTAATGTAGTTAGTCGACGTGTTTGTGAGCGTCGGCGGAGGCTGTGGCGGGTGGCGCGGCGGGCGCGGAGGAGTCATGCGGCAAAAGCTGTAAGGGAAGAGGTGGCAAGTGGAGAGGAAGAGGTAAGAGTGCGCGCGACTGGAAGCTGGCGAGAGAGTGCAGCAACGCCGCTGAATGCTCGTGCGCTTTGCGCCTCAACTCGGCTACCGAAGATGACCGAGCCTCTTCTTTCGGGCAACACGGGCAGGGTGCGCCCCAACCTGTTTCACAATAACAGTATGTAATGTTTGTAATATCAATACTAATCTATACTTACTAACATTACGTTTTCACGCCTTAACTACTTAACCGATCATCATTAAAGGACACGGCCAATCTCCCATACATCGAGGGGCCCAGAATTTGATGACCCGTTACAAGTTCATACCATTTGGTACCATTTGGTAGGTAAAAATATCAGATTTATGCTACCTTACTTTCAATTTGATTGTCAGTTGCATAATCAAGATATATGGGCTCAAACATATGGTTAAGTTATGTTAGAGATTGTGTTACTTTAACAGTATATTTTGCAATTATCATTATGTATTGTTTAAACGACTAATCTTAAACTCTAGGTAGATTTCCATTAGATTATAATGTCTTTATGATTACATAAAAAACACTAAACTAGACATAGACAATAAACAATGACTTGACTTTATCTTTTTTTAAAGCTTATTTCTACTACAAGTATAAGCGTCAGTTCGCACCGAAACGCATTTTAAGTAGGTACACAGTACAGTGAATACCTACGCGAAAGTGGTTTCGCTATGCGCAATGCGTATCGCGACGCAGCGCGGCGTCGTCGTCGCAGCGTCTCGAGGTGTAGCGTAAACGCTACATTACGTCGTGATACGCATTGTCAAGCATCTTGCCTCTTAAAGAATCTTCGCGTCGCATCTCGTTTCGGTCTGAATCGACCCTAAAACCAACCCTATGTGCATTAGCTATGTAGATCTGACCTAAGAATAAAGTTTGATAGGTTAGATCTACGTGGTAACATAGCAAGATATCTTCCCTGCAGTTGATCTCTCAAGGGTGACGTAATGATAATTAATTACTTTAATAATGAAACCTTTCGCTAATTGTCTTTGTGATGCAGTTCCTTTATCTAACATAGCTATATTTACCTTTCAAAGGGAAGAAGGGCTGCGACAAATGTGTTAGGTGTTGTGAGAGATGCGACAAGTGTGGAGGCAGAAAGAGAGGAGGCGGCGGAGGAGGGTCCACACCGTTGCCAGGGGACGAACGAAATGCACCCGAACTGGAACAAAATAAAACATAATTTTATACCTAAACCAGCAATAATTGTTCTGAACGGGCGGAATCATAGCTATTAATTCCATGGCATGCTATGGAGTTTTATGAGCATTTTTTATTTATTGATTTAGTAGATAATTCATTTAAAAGATGATCTGGTAACATTGAAAAACAAAGAACGACGTGGACCTAACTTTGAGTCAATAGAAGCTGCTGCATAGCTACGACTTTTTAATATTAAATACTGCGACTCGACTCCGGTTTCGCGCAGTTGCATTTTTTTGCAAATTATATGTTGGATGATTCTGAATCACACACAGGCGAACAGACTTCATTTTATTCTAGTAACCCGCTCAAGGCTTCGCCCGGGGTGCAATTTTTATATATGTACATATACAAACCTTCCTCATTTAATCACTCTTTCCATAAGTGAAATCCGAATTAAAATTAGATATAGATTAGGATACTCCCATCTATTTATCCCACAATACAAATTCTGAATTCTAACTTGTCATAGTTTCGAAAATCGGAGTTATTGTTTAACTCGCGCCTAATTAAATCGTTGTATTTTACCTATTCCTTCGCGAGTTAATTAGGCGCGAGTTGACCAATAACTAGAAAATCGCTATGATCATGTATTATCGAGTAACTTAAACGTGGTAAGAGATTTATATGCACACAAACACGCATGCTAGTGTCATATATGTATATGCCGATTATATATAGGATTTTAATTGATTAAAATCCTATATATGGATTTTATAGGATCCTGGGTACATAATGAAGCCATGTAAGTGGCAATGTGCTTGGTGATGTCTCTTTCGTATATTATTTCTGCTGTATTGCTGTAGGGTTTTTGTTGAGAATACAATAAAAATAAAAAATGAAAATCAATTAAAACTATTTTAAAGAATGTCTTTACATTAAGTACTTTATCTAATAAATTTTATTCATAATATGTGCGTAATCCGACTGAAAGTAAATACTGTTACAATAAAAAAACAATAGTAAACAAAAAAAATTTTTTTTTTTCTCATTTTCGTGGACATATTGTTAAAAGTTCTTATGATCAATTGAAAACCAGATTACACAAAGTAGGTATCGAGCAAAGAAGCAATCAAGAGTTGCAAAGAAGCAAGTGCATATTTTATTTTAGCGACGGACGACAGTGGCGGGGGAGGGGGGTATGGGCGAGGGCGCGGAGAGTTCTTTGATCCGCGCAAACTCGGTTTGTGTCCAACCAACCGTCTCGCGTGGATCCTTCGCTGTAACACACGCCTACAAACACCTCATTGTTGACACTTGTTTTCTATATTAATAATTGAAGTGACAAAAGAGCGTATTTTTTATTTGGGAATGGATTTACATAATATATCTCCTATCTTGAGTATTTGCGTCATACATACATATAGGTACGTCTATATCTATACATATTATAAAATAACGCTTTCCGCTTCTGTCTGTTTCTTCACTAACTTCTTCTAAATCACCCAAGGAATTATGATACGGTTTTTACTAATGGAACGAGGGATAGACGGGGAAGGTTTGTGTATATAATTTGCAAAAAAAAATTGCAGCAAGCAAAGCCTGGGGCGGGTCAGTAGTATGTTTTTTTTGTGTTAAGGTCGGCAGACAGGCAGACGGTCCACTTGATGGTAGGTGGCTACCGTCGCCGTATAACACAAGCAACGTCAAAGCTGCTGCAAGTGTGCTGCCGACAGCAGTAGGATTAAGTATAAGGGATTAGGAGTGGATAGGGAAATGGGCTCTGGCATCCCTTACTCACTCACCGAAACACAACAGCACACGTGCTGTTATTTCACGGTGGTCTTCTGTAAGGGGGTGGTTACTGCCGCCAGACGGGCTGCCCAAATGACTGCGAAAACGCAGTGTGCCCTGCCACTACTTTCCAAATCCAGACCAGAGCCAAATTTGAAAAGTTGATTTTTCAAAATTGACACAGCCGGGAATCGAACCCGGGAACCCTAGAACAGAGCGTTAAGGCAAGCACCCTAACCAGCACTCATCCAACGGGCTGTTGTTAGTGAATTACGATCCGTGGCCAATTTATGACCACGGAATGCACGTGCCCTGCCACTCAGAGACATCTATATAAACAGTTGTAACTGTTGGTAATCTATATATTACACCGCATATAGTCAAATTTCATTGCAAATAATCCGAATCAATGTCGGAGAACTACTTTACATATTCAATAGTTGCGTCCAATGTAGTGTCGGTGTGAGATGGGGACAATGAAATGAACGACACGAGGTGTCGCGGCTGCCGCTACGACATTCCCTTAGTGCATACTAGATGTACCGCCCGTACGGACCAACGTCAAACAGACTTATGTTACAAGCGACAGCGGATTTGGTGTTATATGTCGTTTTGGCAGAGTACACAGCGTTCCACAGTCATGAACTGGGTAGTAACCATCTCCTTAAAGAAAAACAATGTGAAATGGCAACACTTGTTCTGTTCTGCCATTGCCAGACCCGTTCCTGTATCATGATCCTTACTCACTCAAGGTAGGCAGCGGATTTGTATTGGGGGGTGTCCATTAAATACATGGGGCGATTTCCCCTCCCAATGGTGAGATTTCGCGAGATTTGGCTGACCCCCTCCCCCTGCCCCCTAATCTCACGTGAGATAAAAAAAATTGTGTAAATTTATGCGTTGTAAACAATATAATCTGCTTTATTATATTTATTTAAAACTATTTAGACTAATATTTAAGATTGTTAATTGAACAATAAAATACTTAATAGGAACTACTAAAATTAATAAAATAATACTCATAAAATCACAAAAGAATATGGAGACTATTGGATGCACGGTATCAAGAGTGACTATTGGAACCAAAATATCTATGTGATTTTCAGTAAAATCATGCGCTTTTTCAACCCATAGAATCTTAGTAGCTCGTCTTAGGCGAGGTGCGTTACCGTGCGGGTGACACGTAATATTCGCTTCCCCCCCTTTCCCCCCACGTGAGATTGGTGAGATTCGGCTCGATATTCCCCCCTCTTAATTGTTAATTCTGGACAGCTGTTAATATCAAGTTTCAGTCAGTCAGTTTTAGACGAATAAAATTAAAAATATGTGTCTTTATTTTCATTTTTACTTTAAAAAAATTTTATAAATACAAAAGTTAACAAGTTCCGCCCGCTACTCGCTGCTAACTTGTGCTCGAATTCCTCTCCGCATTCATTCAATGGAATCAAAGGATTTGCTTTTAATACAAGCGCTAATAATTGATAGTGCTATACGCAACAGTCTATCGTTTCACACACTAAAATAAATATCAATGATACTTGGAAAATAAATGAAATAATAAATTTACTGATCTTCTAGTATATAGTGTTTTCGACCCTAATTTCTGTCGTCTGTCCACCTTGTAGGTGGATGTCCTATGCTGCGCTTGCCGGCCCGTGGCATCCACTCGAGCGTTTAGGCGGTCTGTGACCCCTTCAGAACCTTCCGGCCTCAGCTGCCGCCGGTTCTCCGTACTATTAGTAAGTTGAAGTGGCAGTGAGCAGGATACCTGCTCACTGCCACTTCAACTTACTAATTCTCCGGGTTATGTCGATAACTTTTGTTTGTCTACGAATCTCCTCATTCTTGATTTGATCTTGCAGTGTAACCGCGAGCAATCCCTCTCCATATCTCGTTTAGCGACGTTTTCTTACGAGGCCCCTAGATAGAGACCACGTTTCAGCGCCATATGTCATCACTGGCATTGGTCGAATACTTTTGTTTTAAGACATTGAGGAATTTTGGACGAGAATATGTCTCGGAGCATCCCGAACGCTGTTGATTCATCTATATTCCTCCTTCTCCAAGTTAGCTCTACCTAATTAGACTGTTGTTTGAAGTTTTTAGATAAGTAAATTTAAAGGTTACTTACATATATAGTAAGTAACTGTGCTATCAATGAGAAAAAGGAAATTCTTAGTTTCGTATTTAAGATCACTTTAAGATCCTGTAAGATCAATCTAAGATCGTATTTAAGATCCTGTATGGGATTGGAAAATGGAAAAACATTTTCTAAATATTCCCTACAAAAGGACCTTGATGAAAAAGAAAGCACTATAATGGAGACTGGATAAAAAAAATTATTTCGAAAGAAAACATTTGTTTGTTTTAGAAACAAATTTTCTTTCTTCCTATTCCTGCGCATACCTAGTTTAAGGCTGCACCGCAAATTATAAGATTCTTTTAATAATGTTAGACAATAATCTCAGTATACTATTTTTGTTCTGTCCAAAGTTATCGATTGGGGGTCAAGCCGCTAAGTTGGAGCCTGTCTAACGAACCGTACCTCTATTAATTGGTTTTCAAGGAGACAGCGCAGGGTGTGAACCGAGACGGGGGAGGGGCGGGATAGACATTAGGAAAATGTCCTCCTTGGAGGTGCGACTAATATGAATATTCAACTAGCGAATTGAATGCAAGAAGGCTTACTCCAACAAAGAGAATTAATTTGACCCCTAATACCTTTTTGATTAATACATTTCTGAATATTAGCTAAGTACTATTACGTCGTTTGCTCTGTTACTTCGTAGACAAGTTGCTTATTGCGTATGCAAATAAATAAAAATACCCGGATCTATACATAATATATAATAAAATCGTAAACGAACTGTGTCTGTACATTAAATATTTTTTTCAAAAAAAAAAAACAATTTTGTACATGTTGTACTTATGTTACCGAGGTCAAAAAAATTTGTTTTTAGAATTCATGCCTGTTTGTCTGTGCGTTTGTGCTCACTAATCTCAGTAACGGCTTAACCGATTTGAATGCGGTTTTCACTGGTGTATTGTAGCAAGCTTCCCGTAACATTTAGTGTTTGTTTCATTTCAATCGGTTTACAAACAAAAAAGTTACGTTTTATACTGAATACCACGCGTACGAAGTTGCGGGCTCAGCTAGTTTTATATAAGTTTAATTTAGAAACTTTTTTATTTATTAGTCCCTAATTATCCAATTCAATTAATGAAACATTGATATTATAAGTATAATTATTATTATTTAATTTAAATTAAGTATATTACTTAATTTAAATTAAATCATAACTAATATTATAAATGCGAAAGTGAGTTTGTTTGTTTGTTTTTACAACAAGGTTTTTACTTTCAGGCCTTAACTACTGAACCGATCATCATGAAATTTCCCATACACGTTGTAGTACTAAATCCGAGGGAAGCGGACGGCCGAAAGCTCGTTACGTATATAATATACTTAATTTATACTATTAATATTTATTAAATTCATAATGCATTAATAATTAAATTTATTATACATAGTATGCTCCTGGCTTCGCACGGCTGCAACGTTTTTCTACAAATTATAAACACAAACGTTCCTCGTATAACGCTCTATTCATTAGTGAAAACCTTATAAAGGTTGGATTAGAAGAAGACATTAATATAGATATTTTGTTTATTATATATATATACTTTGTATATTTTTAATAAAGGATATAATCTCCAAAACTAAACAAAGGAATCATATGAACAATTTAATCTTATCGTAACAAAAAATCTTGATATTTTGATAAAGAATCTTCAGGATATTATATAGCGGTCGACATAATATTGTTTAGCAGTGCTAAACAAATCAGCTTGTTGAAGAAATCACGAAAACCTGTATGGATTAATAATTGTTTTAGTTCAACAAAGGACCTTATATAAACAAACTGTGAATGCATTTAATTGAGTATAAGGTCCCATGTAGTTGCGTATAACACTTGCATGTATGTAGGTACCGTGGGTAGTCGGAATGTCCCCAGTTTCACTATAATCAGTTAATTGCATGAATAATTAACCATTCCAGTGTAATGCCTACTGCACAACATAACTAGAAAACATGATTTTATACAACTACTGTACATAAATAAGACAAATATGGTTTATTTTTCAAAAGTTTTGTTAAAAGATACTTTATTACGACGAAAATTACCTATTACATACAAACATTACTTGTCGAATATAATTAGGAGAATGTACTGCATCAGCACGTTACTAATTCATTAGTACTCGAAATGAATTAAAATACTGTATTAAATAATATAAATGCGAAAATTTGTATGTTTGGTTGTTTGTTGGCACACAGATAGTTTATTACCTAGATTAACATATAGGATCCTGAAAAAATGTTAGGTTCCCGAGGGATCGTCCAAAAATTAAAAAAAATCGATGCTACTGATACAGATGTCAGGCCTTATCTATTCTATACCTACATATAATAAAATCTAAACGAGTCGTGTCTGTACCTACATTAAATATTGTTTCGAAAAACAATTTGTACCTACACGTTTTTCTTATGTTATCGAGGTCAAAAAAATAGTTTTTTGATTTTTTTTCTGTTTGTCTTTGCATTTGTGCACGCTAATCTCAGAAACGACTTAACTGATTTCAATGCAATTTTCACTGATGCATAGTAGCAAGCTTCCCGTCATAATTAGTGTTTGTTTCATTCCAATCATTTTAATTTTAAAAAAAAGTTACACCCTATATCGAATACCACGCGTTCGCGGGCACCAGCTTACAATAAAAGTCCTTATTTTTTTTGGTCGAAGTCCTTATTTTTTATTATCACGTTAACTTCTCACACTTAATAATCGATTTAAATAATGACACGAAATGCTGTACAAACAAACTCGATTATAAGAAGCGAATTAGCATATCCCTAATTCGTACAAATTATACGACATTACACCGCGCACGCAAACACGGCGAATGTCAGTGTGTGTCGCCGCCCCTGTATCACATAATTACTGTCAATTTATCATGTTGCATAATTAATTTTCATTTGTGAGCGGCAAGTGTGTATTCAGTTACCGGCTACAACTATATTTGATCATTTATTCATAGCTAGGAGTATGTGTTACGACGCTTTTCGTGGTACTGGAGGCTTCAAAGGCGGGTAGACAATCAAATGACTACAGATATCTTGCGTGTAAGGGCGGAGACATACTAATGACTTGCTTTTGCTTCAATTCAAAGTTGACTATGTTAATCGCGTCAATTTCAAAGCTAGATTAATCTAAAGTATTTAAGTTGTCTTTAGAAGGCGCATGTGCATCAGTTATTAGTTATACTAGTAGTGTTTAAGGCGACTCACTCCAAAAATTCGTCATTCAAGATCTTTTTTTTTTCATGTAAATGTGTATATTGAGGATATCATCTGCAAAAAGACAACTTTCGATATACGACTCACTCGAAATAATTAAATCCTAAAGTACGGAATTTCAAACAAATTTATACTCTTATTTTCTGTATATGAAACTTTACAAAAAAAAGAAAAAAATATCGATAATGAATGTAAAAAATCAAAAACCATAAAATTTCGTCGCAATTGGACGATTCAAACGATACTTTCTCATTCACACTCGCAAAATGAGACGTTGCTAGAAGGATCTGTACTGCTAGCGGCATGCTATGTGATAGCGGGAAGGTGAGGCCCAATTCTGAGTTTTGGTGGCTAGAGGGAACGGCCTTAATACCCTGTTGGTAGCAATCATCTCCTTACTGAAGACCGCCGCGAAATAACACAGCGTGTACGTTAAGGCCGAGATGGGATAATCATCTCCGCCGATTCATCGCCGTCGATTCTTCGCAAGCCTTTTCAGCGCCGGCCGATTCATCGCCAGCCACTTCGTTGCCATTCGTTGTGGTATATTGTTTATCATGCGCAGTATTGTGGAAAGTAGAATTATTACTACCAGATATTTATGGTCAGAAAAGACGTAAATTTTCATAAAATGTGATGTATTTAGTTTTATTTTAGCAAATTACATGGTTAATTTGAAATCACATTAATTTTAATACTTAAATGTGATTTCGGAATAAACGGAATACTGATTTTAGCAAAAAGACTCTATTACATAATGTGTTACAAGACTTATTTGTACTGAAAACAAAGTTAGGTTAGGTTCTGGAATCTTTATGAAATTAAATGTGAGCGGAGCGAATACACCCTGAATACTGGTTTTGGCAAATACACTGTCTATTGCAAGATGGGATACAAGACTTATTGTTTTGGGAATGTGTGTGATGTTGATTTTTTATGCTATGCTTATGCTAATGTTTTTTTCTAACTAAACGGCGATAAAATGGCCGACGTCGAATCGGCTGGCGATCAAACGGCCAGCGATGAAATGGCGGCGATGAATCGGCAGCAGTGAATTGTCGTAGACCCTGTTAAGGCAGCCTGACGGTCCACTATAAATATAATATACTATAGCGACCCGCCCCCGGCTGCGCCCGTGGTACAATTTTTATATATAAGAGCATTGTCCTTTTATCCCTCTTTCCATTAGCGAAAACCGAATTAAAATCGGTCTACCCGTTCATGCCATGACCAAGGGAAATAGGGATTCATTTTTATATATAGAGATTAAGATTAAATATTTTCAATTTATTTTAAAGCCCTTATTTATACCTAATGTTATAAATACCATATTTTTTACTAAACAATAAAATGATTATTTAATTTTAGTTCATAACAGGTAGGAAAGAAAAGTTAGGTAGGCTGTAGGCAGCGTGTAGGCGTAGCGGGTAGGCAGTTTTTTTAATGTAAAGATCATCATATAGGCTGATGGTCCACTTGATGATATGTGGCTACCGTCACCTATCATCAAGACAAGCAACTTGAGTGCTGCAATGTACTGTCAACATTAATAGAATAAAGAATAAGGGATTAGGAAGGGATAAAGACTTGGCATCCCTTCTTCACTCACGGAAACACGAGAGCATTAATGTTGTTGTTTCACGGTAGTCTTCTGCAAGGGAGTGGTTACTGCTGCCAGATTACTGGCCAAAAATACTGGCCTGTCATTACTAATTATAGAGACACTTTTAAAAATTTCAATCCAAAGCTTTCAAGTTTCTCATAAACTAATGAAAATATCCAGCGAAAGTCATGTTTACTTTAACGAAAATAAAATGGATAATTTAATAATTGGCAACGTTGTTCGGCAAAGCGAACACTTAAAAGGTTCCAACACTCGCTTTACGTGTATCCTTAAGGAGCAAATTCAATTTGTATGTATATGAAAGTACATAGAAGACAGTCGGGGGCGGCGCTCACCTAATTGGCAATTTTCTTTTTACGCCATTTTTCCCAGCTTTTAAGAAGAAAAATTCGTTAATGCATATTTAATCGGCATAATCGTCTCGCCCGCCGCTCACCGAATTACGAGACTGCGTACTGGGCTGTATTTTTTCATAAAGAAAGATTCTCTAGACATTTTACATCAATTTATTAACTGTTGTAATTTTAACTCATAGTATACTTCGTTTCAGAGAATTATTTTATATTTTCAAATTTAATTTATTGCAATTAGCAATAAGTTTAGCATCTGTTATGATGAGATGAATAATATTTGTATAAGTGAACCTTATACGTGAATTGTGGTCACGGGTCGTGGTCATGGATCGTCTGATAGGATGAATGCGATCTCTGTAAGACTTCTCTATCTCTCTCTATTAGCGTGACCGCGAGAACTTCAAGATATATTATAATACTTATTGAGCCCGCAACTTCGTACATGTGGTATTCGATATAGCTCGTAACTTTTTTGTTTGTTAACCGATTGGAATGAAACAAACTCTAAATATTACGGGAAGCTTGCTACAATATATGAGTGAAACCGCATTCAAATCGGTTAAGCCGTTTCTGGGATTAGCGTGCACAAACGCACAGACAAACAGACAAAAATTCTAAAAACTATTTTTTGACCTCGGTAACATAAGTACAACGTGTAAGGGGATCGGACAAATTTTCAGAAAGTGTTTTAAATTAATCTTCATAGATATTTATTCCCATAAAAAATACTATTTTATTTATTTATATATAGCCTTTTAGGTACTCAAAATCATGTTTTATTATTGTTTGTTTGTAAATGCCGCCAAAACGCCACGATAGTTCATCTGAGAGCGCGTAACGTCATTTGTGGTCATATCATAACAAAACAGCTGCATTGGCATAAGACAATGATTGCCCACAAATGACGTCACGCACTGTGATTGGTGTTTCAGTATAGATTAAAAATATTGTAAATAATAACATTTTATTTCTTCATTTAAAAATATTTAAATGAATTATATTAAATTATTATTCGATAAATAATCGTAAAAAATTATATATTTTCTTTCTAAGTACATTTTAGATTTTAATCTGATTACTGTCCGATCCCCTATTTGTACCTACAGACACGGCTCGTTTACGATTTTACGATTTTATTATATGTATAATAAAATCGTAACGTAAACGCTCATCTATTATATAAATACACTTTCAAAACTATAACAGCAATAAAAATTAAATAAATTTTGCTCATTTATTTTGTCAGGCATTATATTTTTAATTTTTCAATGCGGACGAAGTAGTTGGTACCAACTAGTCTTGAATAAAGACAATTTAACGTAAAAATACAAATAAAGAAAGTTCAAAGATAAATATTATGATAAAAATATGAAAATTTTATTTCGAGAAATAAGTTACTAAGTTTTTTTTAATATATTTTTATTATAGGGAGACCAGGGCTGGTTGTAACATTTTCCTTTTGTAAAGTGTCTCAACTTTCTGTTTATGTTGTTGTTTTTAATGATTCAGTAACTAATCAGGATTTAAATTTGATTATAATTTTATTTAACCTCTTATTAGAAATTACAAAAATTAATAAATTCGGGATAAAAAGGCATGTAACGTTTTACGCCTTACCACGGGGCTGGTTGTTACACTACAAGAGGTAAATTGAGGTAAATTGTGAAGACAGGCTGACGGTCTACTTGATATTATATTCGTTTATTTTTATTTTACAATTACAACAATTATTGATTTTCAAATGTTAAAGCAATAGATGATAACTAACAGCACGAATTTTATTCGGGCGACCCCGTGGCCGGGGATAGTGGGGTGCTCCGCGATCATTTTCTTTGAACCCCGCGCTCTAATCCTATACTCATGTATAATGCGCGCATATAAATTTCAATTTTAAACCGTCTCGAGTTACAGCCATTTGTGGAATTACGAGGCGGACGGGCAACTTAGATATGTTACAATGTGTAGTGCGGTGAATGTAATCAGGTAATGCGTTTGAGATATTCTCTATCTGCTGTGTGTGAAGAAATATATGAAAGTTAGGTTATGTTTTTACACGGGGGTTGACACGAGTGAACATATTATTTTGTGTGGGTGCCGTTTGTAACTGGCTGTGCCGGCGACTACGTTCGCGAGGTATTCGGAATAATAGCGCTTATTATTTCAATTAACTTTTTCGTTTGTAAGCCGATTGGAATGAAACAATCACTAAATGTTATGGGAAGTTTGCATCAGTGAAAACTGAATTCAAATCCGTTAATATCGTACATAATCCCATAGGCAAACAGACAAAAATTCTAACAACGATTTTTTTACTTCAGTAACATTTTTTTTAAACTATTTAATGCACAGACACGGCTCCTTTATTATTATTATTTTAATTCTTAATTCTAAGTTTTTTACAATATGTATCTATCAAAAAAAAAATATTACAAAAAACTTAAAACTAGTCTTCCGCAGGTAGCGAGGCAAGGCCCAAGCTACCGGTGGTTAGGGCTGCAGAGTGAGGAACCTCCTGACAATTCGTGCCGTGTCCAGAAGTACCGCCTTCTGTATCTGCCCCTTGATCCAGCCATCTAGCGAGAGCCTCTTGAGATATTGGTCGAATCGACGTCCCACATGGCGGTCACCTCGTGAGCCAAGTCGATGTACTTGGTAAGTTTTTCCTTTTCGGCTTTCACCAGGTTTTCGTCATGCGGGACAGCGATGTCGACAAGCATCGTCCGGCGCTGGGATGGTTATTATTATTATTATTATTATTATTAAAACTCTTTATTTTTACTATAATACATAAAAAAGAATAAAAAAAGAAAGAAAGGAACAACAAGTAATAGTAAAAAAGCCTTATCGCTTTATAGCGATTTCTTCCAGGCAACCTTAGGGTAAGGAAAATTAAATATGAAAAATAAAACAATGTGGGTGGTAAAAATCATAGTGGTAAAAATCATCATAAACTTACATTCTAATAAGTAAATACTAGTACATAAATTGAATTGAAACAAATATTAATAACACAGATTAATAACATAGATTAATAAATATAATATATTAGAAGATAAACCTACATATAAAAATTAAACAAATAAAGTCTTCAGTTTGGCAGAAAATGTGTCTTGAGTGCTTTTTTGAATATATCCAGCGATTTAGATTGTCTAATGATCAACGGCAGTGCATTCCAAAGTTTAATGGCACGTACAGTAAATGACCCTTCATAGAATTTTGTTTTGTGAAGAATGCATTCCAGGGTAAGCGCACGGCAAGGTCTTATGTCCGCCTTCACACCAAAAAACTTGAACCTCTCCTTGAGATACAATTTCCTTGTTTACGATTTTAAGACTTGATTTATTTTTAATGTGAAACGGGAAAATGTCGCAATTTTTTATATTTTGAGATGATCCCTCGGGAACCTAACATTTTTTTCAGGTTAAATATATATTAAACTATCGGTATGCCAAATTTCATCCAAATCCATTCAGTAATTTTTACGTGAAAGAGTCACAAACATACATCCATACATCATCGCAAACCTTCGCTATTATAATATTAGTAGGCTCGAGAACGTAGTTCTTATCTTTTAAAACTTGGCAGAATATAAACATAGGACGGGGAACATTAAAAAATTGCCCTCGAATCGAATCCTAAAGTCGATAAGACTGCTAATGCGAGGGGGTTGAAAATAAAAAGGAATTTCAAGGTAAGTTCGAGATAATATGGTTCCGTATAAAGTTTTCCTTTTTTGAAAGACAATATTATTCTAAACTTTTTCTTATGTATTGTCAGAGGCTGACGGTCTACTAGATGGTCGGTGGCTACCAACCTTAATAACATTAAGGATAAGGGATCAGGATGGGCTCTGGCATCCCGTACTCACTCACTGAAACACAACAACAAACATGCTATTATTTCACGGTTGTAAAAGTGTGGTTACCGCCGACGGACGTACATTTGACTTTCATACTAAATTCTGCGTAGGTAATTATTATTATTTTGATGTTCACATAGTAGATTCTAAAAAAATATATTTTGTTCTTTAACTAATATACCTTATTACCTGGAAAGTTGACAGTTAACATAAATTAACTCAAAAGTTACTATACTACGTATATGTAGAGGTTATTGGTCGCAATAGAAGAATTGATAAGCAGTTATGCTTTGTAACAGTATATTTATTTTATATAACATGAGAAGGATAATACGAGTATATACACAACTTAAAGATTGTTGCGAAATTGACTGACAGTTCTAATTGCATTTATGTACAGCCAGCTTTCTCGTAGGTATTAAAGCATAGAGTTGATATCTAGTACAGTATAGTATAGTAACTTTTACGTTTTTTTTTTAAATGTTAAGATCGGTAGACAAGCTGACGGTCCACTTGATGGTAAGTGGCTACCGTCGCCTATAACACAAGCAACGCCAAAGCTGCTGCAAGTGCATTGCCGACTACAATAGCATTAAGGATATTAGGATCAGGATAGGGAAATGAGCTCTGGCATCCCTTATTCACTCACCGAAACGTTATTTTACGGTAGTCTTCTGTAACGAGTTTAAAAAAGTCATTAAATTATAATGTATTTTTTAAGAAAAAAATTAGTTGCGCTGTTATTTTGATTTATTCTTTAATTTCACTTCTTTATATTTTTTCTTTTACAATATCTTAAATTACTCTATCTTCTGTAAAAAATTTCAAATATTTTCTAAATTTATCTATATAAATAAAAATGGATCTTCGAAATGTATGTACGCCCATAACTTTCGAACGGGTAGACCGATTTTAATTCGGTTTTGACTAATGGAAAGAGGGCTAAACGGGGAATGTTCGTATATATAAAAATTGCACCACGGGTGAAGCCGGTTGCGGTCGCTAGTTTAAAATATAAAAATTTAAGAAATTTCTTACTGTCATTTCAAACTAATCAAATCACTTAATGTCAGAACTATTTTTAGGTTTCGTATTTTCAATTATCATAATCTGTTTCAACAACCAGGAACGTATGGTACAATATGTATATATTTCTCGACTTTCTATTGTACATAGAGAAGATTCCAGAAGCTTCCTCATTTCGGCAACTGTCATCGATAATAAAAAGATGTAGTTTTCATGCATTTCTATTACATAGTTGAAGTTGATAGAATATTCATTTGAGACCAAAACGGAACCCTAACCCAGGGCGAAGGCGGTCGTCAATCAGTGCGTAATCCTGGCGAAGGAAATAATAACATTTGTTCAAAATCCCGCGGTCGCTAATGTATCCGCTACTCCACGGGGACTTTAAACTGCGTATAAAAAACAACTCCTCGTTTACCCACAGATCAACCGAATCTTATTTTATCTAGTATTTTTATATGAAATTATTTTTATGAAAATCTTAAGAATTTTATGAAATCTATACCTTTACGAAAATATATGCAATGAAATAAGGTTTTGAAAGTGTAATTTGAAAAAATCATAGCAGTAATTGAACTCCATTTCAAGCTCCATTTTAGCGAGTAACTTTTTTGTTTGTAAACCGATTGGAATATGTGAAAACCGCATTCAAATCGGTTAAACCGTTTCTGAGATTAGATAAAAATAGTGAACATTATTTTTTTCCGACAAAAGTATAAGTATATAAAAGAGTAAAGAGAATGATTGCCATTTTAAACAATTTGGTATTTTTATGTAAACAAAGATTTATTTTACAATTTTATTTAAAGAAAAACAAAGAAACGATATTTAAATTTTGTTAAAAACGCATTTCTTATAAGTTGTAATAAGTAATTGTTGGAAATTCACTAGACACTTGGAGCAGTTAGACTGCCCTAAATATCTAACCACAATTAATCTGTTTATTTAATTACCTAAATAGTTATAATACACGATTAACAAAACACGAAAAGGGAGAAAATAAAAAATAAAGAAATACATATTATTATGTCTTTGAATAAGGTTTAAAATATCCGTATACGAAATTTAATCACCTAGCATTTTATAATTTTAGTAATAATTGTCGTTGAAATTCCCTATTTGAATTTGAATAACGTATAAAGCACGTTTGTTAACTGTAATAAAATAATTGTTTACCGCTTTAATAACAACAATCGAAACGCATTTGTTCAAATTACGTTAATAAATTGAGATGATATTGTCCCGTCTCTTTACCGAGTACATCATAAATTTTAATAAAAAAAAGCAACAGCGCTCGAGTTATCAAATTAGAAAATTAAAAGTGATAAATAAAGTCCAATTAAATGTTAATGCGTAAAAAAGGCATAAATTAATGCGGACGGGAAAAAAAACACGCATCAAGCGAAAGCAGCAATTCGAGTAATTGTTGAGAGGGGCAGGGTTGGGACTTCACAAATGTCGACTGTCGACAAATGGAGCTGTCACGATAATTCACAATATTGATCGGCACGAACCTATGCGTTTATTGTTTTAATTTTATTGAATGTACTAAAATTTTATCTGATCCGACAGTCGTTGAGAGGTGACGGTGACGGCTGGTTCAAGGGCCTGAAACAGAGAGAGCGTCTTGGCACGGTACTGTCAGGTTTGTTCTTCCTTCTGTAGTCTCGTAATAGTACCACATGCGGTTCTCATTCATTGATTAAGCCCATTACACCATCGCAGGTCCCGAGCATGCCGGCAGCAGGAATCGTCCTCGTCGCGCTGGTCTTGCTGGCGGCGAAGGCAGCATTGGCCCGTCATCGTCAGTGGACGTGCCCTTGTCGTCGGAGTTTAAAAACTCATCCGCCGAGGAACACGGAGGATGAGGATCCGCCGAGGATCGATTTATTATGTTTTAAGAGGTGGCAAGCAGACTGACGGTCTGGACATGTGTGGCTATTCTTCATAGCAACACCAGGGGATACAAGTGCGCTGATGATCCAGCAAGAACTTACTTATAGTAGTACATAGACACCTCAGAGGGTAGATTGCAGTGTTTACGACGTAAAATTTATTCGAATTAATATTGTTTCATCCGAGGTGTGCAGAGCGGCTTCATGTTTTGAAATTAGGGAGATTTCTTAAAAATTAAAGTTTTTTTTTCAAGTTCAAGTTTTTCTAATGAGGACAACACTAACTTAAGTTACTAGTGAATATTAAGGGCAATCGAATATAAGTTTAATTGTAAAAAGGTTAGTCTTGAAATGTTGGTCTTTTATAGAGTCTTTGTTGTCACATCACTAGACGTCATGTCACACGTGTCCTCTAATTACGCGCTCAAATTGTATTAATTAGAGCGCGACTCTAGAAGGGTTCCACACAAATTAAACGGCATTTTAAATGCCTAACTTATGTGTCATTGCTTTTGGCGACACTACGTAATAATAATCAATAAAAACATTCATAAATAGTCATTAAGATGAACATAAACAAAATCAAAGATATTTCCTGCTCCCCTCGACTAAGTATGTCCTGTCATTACTTAGAGTAAGTAAATCACAACAAAAAAAAATTCGCTTCAATAGATTCATTTAAATGTAATTAAAATAGATTTTATTTTGATATTTCTATACTTTGATTTTGATTTCTTTTGATTCATTTATGGAACTTAATTCGTTTTGACTATTCATTTATTAAGGAATTGAATTTAATTCAACTAATAAGTTAAACAACATTTATTGATTCTGAGGCGGTACGAAGTTCATTGGGTCCGCTAGTTTATTATAATATTCATATTTAATTAAATTTAATACATCTAACTATATTCATTTAATAATATAACTTTACATTTCAGTCGATAAATTTTTCATGAAAAAACATCACAGAATTCCCATCGTTCTGAAGTTTAGATCAATCCATTTTCACACTCGCGATTCTTCCATAAAAAGAATAACGAACTAACTGCATAATATAAAAAAGAAATGAGGTAGTGAGGGGCGGGGCGAGTCCGTATCGAACATCAAAAAGGAGCTATTATGAAAAATCGTAACGCGTTTACTGGGCGGACTTCCCTGCATTATTCATGAAGAAAATTGCACCATCTACCTGTTCCGCTCCGAGACCTGTTATTTATAACAGTTTCGTGTAATAACAGTTATAGTAAGCCCCGCCCTACTTCTGCTATGTTAAACATGAGGGGCGATTATGACTGTATATTTATATTCAGATATCTACGTATTACTTAGAATATCATTTAGAAATTCCATAAAGACTTATGTGCTTAACTGTACAGGCGAATAAATATGCATTTCAATATTTAATTTTAACGTTGAAATAACTGTTGAGTTACGAAGCTATAGACCATTTCTCTATCCACTACCTTATTTAATTTTTACAGACGAATTTTCCTTTGGTAGCTCGAGCACTTCATAGCCCAAAACTCGCTAAGTAGATCCATAGTATTTTGCAATACTAGCTTCTTCTTTTATGCCACTTCTCTACAAAGGTTGGCGATCATCAAGGCTATCTTAACCTTCGAAGTTGCTGCGCGAAAGCGAGTGCTCATACTAATCTATTCCATTAAATTTTTCAACCAGGATGTATTTTCCCTAGACATTCTGGAGAAAGACATTCTATCCTATTACTGGGATTTCAATTATAGTAAATTATTTAGCCCTCATACTAAACCTACATTCTCTTAAATTCTTCAAACAGGATGTCTTTCTTCTGCCTCTGCTACGTTTGCCTTATATTTTCTATTGTCTCACTAGTTGAAGAATACGGTATTAAGTGCCCGAAATATTGCAGCTTCCTCTTCTTTATCGTTAATAACACCTTCTATCTTTTTCTCGTTGGACGCAAAACTTTAATATTTCTTACTGGCGGCCCGTCCCCGGCTTCGCCTGTGGTGCAATTTTTATATAGAAAAACATTCCCCGTTTATCCCTCTTTTCATTAGTCAAAACCAAATTAAAATCGGTCTACCCGTTCGAAAGTTATGGGCATACATACATTTCGAAGATCCATTTTTATTTATATAGATTTTCTGCACCCTTAATATGCCAAGCACGTTTTGCCAAGCAAAACTATGTCCTCTTTTATTTATATGTAAGAAAAATAAATAAAAATTATAAGTAAAGCAAACCTAGAGAACTAAGCTCAGAAACTAAGGCTTTCACACGAAGACGTAAGTAACGAAATAAATTGTATCACTCTACACTCTCGCGACAAAGCCACTCTTTTCCCTCAACTAGCAACGATATTCCCAAATCAGGTTGGAGGAAATGTTTGGTTGGGCCACATTGGTAGCGTTTTTACATTTCAATTCAATTCAATTAATAACAAATATATGACAACATAACATTCATTTATTCATTAACATAACAAGTTCTATTCAATATTTTCGACTCTAATAGTTTAGTCATTAAGTGATATTTTTACTTCTTTTAAAAGTAAATCATACTTATGGTAAAGTAAATGATAATTATTATAATAGGTATTTAAAATAGAAGAGTAATTTCGGTTCATATTTCGTCCAGTTAAATCATTTGCGCACAATATGAAGTTAGCTCGTATAAAAAAATAAAAAATAATAATAGACCTTGCACCCTGTATTCTGTGGGGTAATTGGGAAAGTTATTATAAATACATTTCTCCATATGTAATAAAGAACGTTTTAAATAGTAACAGAATTTTTGAAATAGGTGCGTGGTTCTAGAGATTACCTTCCACATATAAACAAACGCACAAAAATTGCTTTATCTCTTTATAATATTAGTACAGATTAAACCTATAAGCTTGTTTGGTAAAATAAAATTATTTATCATTTTTAACTTATTAGTTTTATTTAAACAACAAAGACACATCAAAGCCTAAACACTAATTACCAGAGCCATTATAAATATAGCTAATCATTTTTATACACAACAACAAAGCTGATTTCCGCCTGCGATGGGACCCTACCCAGCCGTACCTGAATAAGGAATCGAGTCACGATCCGTCGCCGTCAGAATGTAACGACTTTACGACACAAATACAACTGATTGCTAACGACCGGGGGCAAAGGAAATCTCATACACTTTTTCTATGTTCTACAAAAGTATTTGTAAGTATTTTGTATTAGCATTTTCGCTGTTTATCCGTTGAGTTAAGAATTCTTAATCGTAAATAATGCTCTCATGCCAAAGATACTAAAAACGATTCGAAAAGTTACAAAATTATGATTTAATCACAAATAGTGTCAGAGAGTCACTGTTTATACACAGTGTCCTGAAAATATTTGAAGTTATAAAATGCCAATAAATCTAGAATTTTTGGATAATTCCTGAACAGGGAAGTTCTGCTGCATGTGAGGTGTTTTTAACATTTCTTTAAGCAACACAGAAGATCACCGTAACACTAAGTATGCACAAATAACACACGCGTTTGTTTCGATGCTAAAGCTCACTGGATTCTTCTCTATTCCTTACTCTTAAAACTGTTTTAAACTCATCTCTTTCTCCTTAGAATATCAATTTATCCTTTTTGTGTCATATTGTAACTAATAATTCATTTTTACCATTTTTGCATTGTTGCATTATTTGTTCCTAGGCGGTGATAATTATAGTATCATCTGTTGTCAGTCCTATTATTTTTAATAATGATCCAATTTCATCTGTTGATGTTACACTTAGTAATTGCTTTATTGCTGGACATAAACCTCTCTACTGTTTGAGGAGGCATTGGTTGAAGTAAATAAATTTCATATCATCATCAACGACTGTGTCTCTCCCAAGGCTCGACACCACATACGGTCTTTTGCCCTTCGCACTCAGCAGCTTCGTTTCATTAAACAACTAAAAACTAAAAAGAATTTAATAATAAAAGGTAATGCAACTACGAGAGCCTGGAGCATATGGGAAGTAATACAAAATATTACCTACCATGTGCGGAACTACCAATTGAAACTAAACTAAGTAAACTGGATTGGCCGGTCTGTATATTAAGCAAAAAATAATAATTTAAGAAACAATGTAAAAAAAATACTAATAAATATACAAAACAACAAACAGAAGTTAATATAAATGAAAAGAAAGTGAAGTACTAGTTATTTCAAGAAAGCAGTTATTTCAAGGAAAGAAGTAATGAAAAGATGTTATGATAGAGTGGACGTATAACATTTTTATCTCAAAGTAGTTGAGCTTTTTAGCCAGTTTGAAATTAGGGCTTTACAGAGAGAGACGGGAGGTCAATAGATTGATAGGACATAAATAATTTTGATATTTTTGGGATTCACCGAGAAAATAATAGAATTTACAAGATATCGTACGCGAGGTCTTGAGGGGCAGACAAGGTGCTTTCTACGCCTGTCTCTCAATGAAAGTTAAGAATGTTTTTCGGTACAGTAAACAGGATAAAGATTGATATTTTCCGTAATGCCTCGAAAAGGTTTAAATATAAAATATAAAGTAAACACTTCAATAGGACGTAACTTTTTAATTTGTGAAAGTTATTAATTATTTAGTGATTACCTATTAAATTTTAATTTTCTTACATTGATTAGTTAATTTTATCTTTTTTTTTTACAAATTTGCCTGCGTATAATATATATTATACTCGTGTAAATTTAGATTTCCTTTTATTTGTGTTATATTAATTTTAATTGATGTTTAGACTGTGGTCAAAGCTGTGTACGCACATTAATATTCGAAACTTGTATTGTTTACGTGTCACGAGTTATTGGTGTACTAAAAATAAATAAATAAAGCACTGTCTAATTGCAAATATATTCCAAATGCTTATTCACTTTTGTTATTGAGCTTATAGACACTTAATAGTTTTCGAATATTGCTAAAGTGTCAATCATCGTGTAATTTACAATTAGAATTTACGAACTACGAGCCTAACCAGAATTAGAACTTGTGTTTGCCGTGTCGAAGACACTGCTACTGATTATTAGCAATTATAACTGCTACTGATGATATAATTTAAAAAAAAAGATAATGATTTAATTTCCAACTAAATAGGTAAACCTAAATAGGTATCATAAACCTCTCTGGTACAGTATTATATCTAATCAACTGCCGACGCCGCGCCGGCTCGCCTCGTTTCAACAGCAAAAACTCAATTATCATATTTTATGCTTCGTAATACTTACGAAAAAGATATTCAATTATATAATTTTTCCTCTGAAAAGGGAATCCCTTTTCATTTCTCATTTGAATTTTTCTCTTAAGCAATTAGGTGTTCGCCTCGGGGAGCGCGAGATTGGATCCGCGAGTGTATCAAGACCGACGCGAATTTTCAAATTCACATTTCAGAAAGCAACCGAACGCCATGTTAACTTATGCACGGACCGTGTTAGCTTTGTTTTCGTTTAATGAAACTGTGTTTCGTGGATGACTTTATGAGTTTCAGCGAGTTATGAGTTTCTGAGAGACGAATAGAAATGAGCTCATTTCGTTGCCATTCAGTTTCTTGTTTCGATTTTTGTTCTTTTTCAATACAGTTTCATTTTTTATGTAAAGGTCGTCAGTAATGCTGACGGTCCACTATTGTCGAGTATAAATAACACAAACAACGTCACAGGTGTTGCAAGTGAGCTGCCAACCAAGTAGGATTTACCGTCAATCTATCTGACGATTATTTCATAAAAAACAAAAATAAAAATTATCCCAAACATAATATACGAGTATTGTTTGGATTGATTATACAATTTTTATGTAAGATTTTTTAAATAAACCATATCATGAAGAATTAAGATACGTTTTTAAATACGAGAACTATGCAAATATATTGAAACAGATTGAATTTTAATCTTAGTTATTTCGGCAAAAAATATTTGCTATTCTTGAAAAATATTACCTTTTTTACTTCCAAAATCTTCACACGTTCAATTTATTTTAAATTGAGGCAAAATATTATATGAGACTATATTTTTTGGCAACAGTAGCCAGCGAATTACCATCAAAAGGAAGATGACTTTCGTTCGAATTGTTTTTCATAATGTATTAAATGAACTTACAAATTTATAAAATAAAATTGTATGACAACATAACCTCTAAATTATAGCAGAAATCCTACAATTTGAACTTGTAGGGCTAAAAGCCAAAGTCTTTAAAGATACTAAAAGCTAATATATGTAAAAACAGCGACAGACCAGTGGTTTTTGAGGCTCGGTTTCTGACAAGCAAATACTGGTTGCAATCAGAAACACTTTGCTCTAATAGGAAAGTCATTTTGAAGAATCCTGCATGTGTTAGAAGACTATCAATGTTCAAAGACACGTGAACCTTTGTCAATCAAAATCGAGGTCATGCTAGCTCACAGAGAGGTTAGCGAACGGCCTACGAGTTTACCGTTTAAGAGTTTAAAATCTAATTCAATTCATTGTATCAAAAATAATTTGAGCTTTTTTTGTTTCTTTTTTAGATATCTTCACTCTCCATTTGGGCTGCGCCATAATCAGGTTGTATAGGCACCTCGACAAAATTTGATACAGCCCATCTAGGCAGGGCCAAGAAAATGCCTAAACTTTGCAGTACATAGGACATAATTAATTTAATTTCTATAGTTTAATATTAATATTAATCAGGAGAAATTTGTTCGGCATCCAACTCGTACTGAAGCGTTTCTGTGCAATTCGATTCGGGAAACCGGGGGCGGATCGGATTCCCGGGAAACTCGCGTAATCGTATCGCGTGGCCGGGAACACAAATTATTCGTACGCCGAAACTCCCTAACTTCATCAACTCTATAAAGGAGGTAAAGAACAAAGCGGGACCACAATTGGCCGTACACGATCGATCCTCTACCTGGAACTTTTTTAAAAAATGGGCGGCTCTTTGAAAGTAAACTCGATAAGGGCGCGCCGCCCGCGGGACGCGTAAATGCAATTTACAACGAATCGCTCGTGCCTTTGACGTCCCTGCGATCGTCTCGTTTGAAGATTTGCTTCTTTGCCTTTTCTACACATGTCTAATATACCTACGAACGAATAAATTTATTGAGAAAAGCAATTGGATTTCGACTAATGCTGAGTGACAAAACACATTGCTAATCCTAGTCGTAAACTGGGCAGCCGACACAAACCCCTTATGGAGCTCCGTGAATAAAACTGCGCGTAATTAAAGAATACTAGAATTGTCTCCTTTTTCCCTCTATACATCTTTTTCCACAGTGCTCCAAAATTTTTCAGTGCCGAAAAGTAATGTGTGTTTTCAGGGATGACATATGGCGCTTAAACGTGGTCTCTAACTATGAGCCTCGTAAGAAAACTCAACGTTGCTCATTCAGCTGTGGAGAGGGCTATGCTCGGGGAATCTTCCTCAGACTTCAACGAATATTTGAAAAAATAAAAATTGTCGAAATAGTCGATATAACTGTACTCGAGTTTAGCCCTTAGCGACATAAACTTATGAATATTTTTTTTATAGTAGTATTTGGAGAAATATTCTGCTAATATTATAACTGCGAAAGTTTGTGAGGATGGATGTATATATAGATGTTTTTTACTCTTTCGCACAAAAACGGATTAGGATTTGAATGTTTGCCACACAGTTTATTATCTGAATTAACTTTTTATCCTGGAAATGTTAGATTCCCGAGGGACCGTGTAAAAATATAAAAATAATTGGGCGCCACCGTCGTCGTCACAGCGATCGAGATAAATATGTCAGATATTTTCTCAAGTGTTATATTTCATTTTTCAATGCGGACAAAGTCGCGGACTAAAATACATATAGGATACTTTTCTGTTGCCTGGTTGTCTAAACAAATCTATTATCCTTATATGTTCACAATTTTTTATAAATTTATGCCTCTCGTTTTAATAAAAAGTGTTTAATTAAATAATAAATAATAATTAATTTTTATTTTAATGAGAAAATATGGGCACATAAAGCAATGTACCTACTCGCGACGTAGAGCGGAGTACGGCCCAAATGATGAAACTTTTAACTGTATCAGCATAATTTTTATGAGGTAAATCATTCCTGGCGCCCGCAGGGATGGGTTGGCACAGAGGGGCAGGTTGGAAAGAGGGTTGAGGCTCTGGGTTGAAGAATTATTTTAGCATATCAAGTTAATTCTTTCAACCTGCATCACCCCTGGAGCCAGTCACCATGAACCATGATGCATTTCATAACTTGCAATGAAACAGTTCAGGTATGCCTCTTTTTTGTATTCTAGCTTCTAAAATATTGTTACATGCATTAAGCTTTTTTATAGTGTGATAAATAATGTCATAGCTGCATAGATTATTTAAAGCTCTTAGCATTTATATGACTAATTTATAAAAAAAAACTGTAATGAAATCATACAGCCTTTTAGTATTCAAAACAATGGTAAGTTTAAGTGGCTTATTAAAACCACAGAATAAATAATAGTACTAGCGTACAGAAGTTGCACTTCTTTCACATTCAATGTGAGCGACCTTAGACAATTATATCACGGAACACACGGAGTGACAGAGGCCTGTTAAAACTAAGTATTCTCTTTTATTAGCTTTTTTTTAAAGATATATTTAAAAAAAAAAAGAAAAAAACTTATTGTGAGCTACGCCATCTAATATGATTTCCAGAAATTAAATTATCATACAAAACCGTTTTGTTTTAATTACAACCCGGACCCAATTTCTCTTGCCATTTTCTCTTTCTCTTTATAGTCCTATCTTTTTTTTTTAAATTAAATTGAATAATTGTTAAATTCTATATAATTTTTATTCTCATACAAGTTTTTTAAAATTCTTCATACGTGGAATCGTCTGAATCCCTTCACCTATTTGAAAAATTCTTTCACTATTTGAATTGGTACATTATTTCACATGGTACATAGGCTATAAATACACTATGATAACTCCCCCGGCCCGGGTGAAGTCACGGCTTGCAGTAGTAGTAGGCTGATAATGAATAAAGAAGTTAGATAAATTTCATTAAATAATAAAATACTTAATCCGTACACACAGTGTTGCCATAGAAACCGATATTAACAACTTAAATCCCACCCCCACAGTATTGCAATGCAAATTGAACGAAATGATAGAGCTGGAGCGACCCAACTCGATAAAATAACTTTGAACATTTTAATTTGTTATTCGGAGCCGCCACAAATTATACCAATTACAAACTTATAACTTTATCAACTATGATGAGCCGGTTTATTATGAACACAACGGATTGATGGACAGCTTTATGCCATTATGGATCTTGGAAACTTTTACATGATTAATTATTGCAAAAGATGAGATAAGATTTTCTACTTGGCAATAGTACATTCAATAGGTCAAGACATTTCACATAAATCACTTGATTATTACTTTTTATTATAAAAAAAAGAAACATTTCGATATATAATCGGATAATCGTTTGCGACCGTCTGTGTCTAAACTTTTCAACTAAATTAACTAAGCATAATCATCGTTATAGGCTTATAAATGTATGTACACTAGCGTTCAGTAATAAATTCACACTAGCGACCCGCTCCCGGCTTCGGACGTATGAAATTTCTTTCTGCAAATTAAATACACAAACCTTCTTCGTATTTGGCTCCTTCTATTAACGAAAACCGTATCGAAATCCGTTGGTTGTATTAGAGGAAGTTAGTGGAGAAACATAAATAGAGGCGGACAGGCGGACATATAATAAAATCGTAAACAAGCCGTGTCTGTATATTATAGATTTATCCAAAAAAAAAAAAACATTTGTACACGTACTTATATTACCGAGGTCAAAAAAATAGTCTTTAGAATTTTTGTCTGTTTGTCTGTGCGTTTTAATCTCTGAAACAGCTTAACCGATTTTGAGTGCGGTTTTTATTCACGTATTGCAGCAAGCTTCCTGTAACATTTAATGTTTGTTTCATTCAATCGGTTTACAAACGAAAAAGTTACGTGCCACGCGTACGAAGTTGCGGGATCAGTTAGTTTTATAATATGTATAGACAGATAATAGATATAAAAGAATATACTGAACGCATAATTTAATTTCATAAATAAAATCTATTTCTGGCTAATAAGACAAAAAATTGTGTTAGTGGTCGCAAAAGGGATTAACACACTAACGAACAGCGACAAACGAACGCGGTAACGTCGTTATCCGTTACACTCGTTACGTTCGTTACATTGGCCGTTAGTTTCATTAGCGTGCGATAGTTTAGTTTGGTTGTATTAGTTGAATTGTTCAGACGGAATTCTATTTTATTTCATATTTTTTTGTGTATTCTCATTTAAATCTGGAGATAACAAATTCATTACTGTTTCCACAGTTGCATTCCACTTTAAACGTTTTTATAAAAAAAAAAAAATTTTTTTGCGACATTTCAAAAGAATAGAAATTTTATTGCAACAATTTAATCCTGCTATTATTATAAAAGCTAGAGGGTATTATTATTATAAAAGCTGGGTATGTATGTATGTTTGTTATTCTTTTACGAAAAGCAATTGAATGGATTTTGATTAAATATAATAGTAATATAGTTAATATATCAAAATAACATTTAGGCAATAATTTATAAAATTACTCTAAGTAATTTACACTCAAAAACTACTTTTCTGTGTTTTATTTTATTTTGTTTTGTATTATATTAGTTTTGTTATGTTAAAAAGAACTTATTTTTGGAATAGATACAAAATTTTGACAATATTTATAAACTCTAATTAATATTACGCCAATACAATGTACTCTATATTGAATATTATAATATTCCTTACTAGCTTTCAACTCCGTCCGCGTATGTTTAAAAATTATTACTTACTCGCTGATAATGTAGCTTTCCATATTGGTGAAAGAATTTTTAAAATCGGTCCAGTAGTTTTTGAGTTTATTCATTACAAACATACAAAAATACATACATACAAATCGTTCTCTTTATAATATTAGTAATAGAAATTAAGATAAATTAGATTACGATATCTATCGATAATTTGTTAAAGAAACTCCAATCAAACGGTAGAATCATTTGTAGCAGATTAAAATTTAGATTATGTAATGTAGGTATTATAAAAGAGGGCAGAAAATATTCATTGCTACACGCCCTGATCAAGATCGAATTAAATGAGTCTAAATATCATTTAAAACACATAATTAACCCGTACGTTACTTAACAATGGTAATGTTTTTACACCCGCATAAAATCGGTCAGTGTAGGGTTAAAATAAAAAGGTCACGTTACCACTCAATCTTTACGCGCCACAGAACACAAAAGTAGATTCGTTTGATTTATTTTTTATGACCATTTGAACGATAGAGTTCGATTATATGCAGGCGTTGCTAATTTGAGATAAACCCATGGTTTTATTGCAAGAGAAGTAGCGGTAGATGAGGCGGATTGGTGATATAAGTATAAGTAGACTAAAGTTGAACGTTAAGTCCAAAACTTTACTTAAGCTTTTATTTTAGGATCGATAACTTAAACACAATTGAATCAAAAATCATTACAATATATGGCGCTAAACAAATATCAGAGACGTGTTACTTAGTTTTAAAATATATAGACTAAATAAATGTGCAAACATGAAATTAGAGAATATAGAATGAAATATATGTATGCGATATATTGCCTTAAACCGTAACAGCATAAATATTTTCTTCATGAAAAAAAAACCATACGTGCCAACTTTCATGGTGTTTAGGATTAGCGAATATACATACCTACTTACAGACATTAATTTTTAAAACTTTCCATGGATATCATCTACAAAACATATACAATTATTAACTGAAGCTGAACTCGGCCACGCTTCGCTGCGGCCCAAACGGCGGCGACGTGCGCATGGGGCGCGCGGTACTGGACACTGCTTATATATAATACTATTTATCGTAGCGTGACGTTATATAGCCTATAGCCATCCTCGATAAATGGACTATCCAACACAAAAAGAATTTTTCAATTCAAACCATTAGTTCCTCGCAGATTAGCGCGTTCAAACAAACAAACTCTTCAACTTTATAATATTAGTATAGATTAAAAGTAAACCTTTGAATAGAGTAGCTGACCCGGAGGTAAAGTGGTATTCACGTTGCGGAAATGATAGCGGCGGCACGCGCCAGCTGACTGCTGCTTTTTTCATAATATTGACGGCCAACTACAGCATCGCCGCGGGGTGCGCTTATTGTGTTGTATAAAATATTCGTTCATCGTGGTCACAATAAAAAAAAAATGATAAAACGAAATAAATAGGCTTATGATTCAAATTTCAAACGATTTTATGTTTCTTATCATTCTAATCAATTACGAGTAGTTCTTCGGGAATACGGTAACATCAACCAGTATATATAATACTAGAGGTTGCAGGCGACTTTATCCGCGTCTTTTTATAAAATTACTCGCTCATAATGTAGCTTTCTATAGGGGAAAAAAATTTGAAATCGGTCCAGTAGTCTTTAAGTTTATTCATTATAAACATACATTTGTATGGAAGGGGGTAAAAGGGGAGAGATATGAGAGGGTGAATAGCCTATGTTACTCGCTGATAATGTAACTTTCTATAGGTGAAAGAATTTTTGAAATTGGTCCAGTAGTTTTTGTGTTTATTAATTACAAACATACATGCAAATCTTTTCTCTTTATAATATTAGTATATAGAAAATAGAGCTTGTTCTGAGTAATTTTTTTAAATTTTTATTTTGTCCAGTAGCTATTACGCCTGTTGATAAGAAATTCCAAGGAGATGCGAGGCTATTGCGAATCCTGGCAATGGACAAAGTGTTAGAAACGCAATGACGATAGAGGAATAGATTATCGCTTTTTTTAAATGTTTATGTTAAGGTCGGCAGACAGGCTGACGGTCCACTTGATGGTGGGTGGCCACCGTCGCCTATAGCACAAGCAACCCACAGGTGCTGCAAGTGTGTTGCCGACTACATTAGTAGGATTAAGGATAAGGAATTGGGAAGGACCAGGGAAATGGGCTCTGCCATCCCTTACTCACTCACCGAAACACGTGCTGTTATTTCACGATGGTCTTCTGTAAGGGGGTAGTTACTGCAACCAGGCGAGCTGCCCAAATGACTGCCAAACGCAGTCGAATTACTTACATAGGACTAAAAGGAAAACTCGCGTTCTATTATTTGTCATTAGTTATTTGTAAGAGGGCGGTTACTACTAAATTATTTTTATTATATTGTTATGACTCACCAGGGAACGTTCTAGTTATGACTCACCATGGAACGTTCTAGAAAAACGACTTCGCCTATCTACAATTTCTGGAAAAATTATTGTCAAGGGAAATTGATCCTTATGCACACAACATAGAGTTCACATACAACAGAAATAGCGTTCCCGAATTTTCAATGACCTGTTTACAATACGTGTTTACAAAAGTTGTTTACTTCTAATTGTTTGTTGTTTGTTTGTACTAAATTCGAGAAAGATCTAGACGATTAGCAGCAAATAGGCGAAGTGGCGAGCTAGCGACACAGTTCGATTCTGCGATTCGAAAGCGATACTACGGAACTATACCTGCGACTCATTACGGAATTACGGACGACTTTTGGCAAGTTTAACGGATTTAAAGAAGAAGTTTAGCCCTATTGGAAGTCATCTTGGTTTGTGGCAATAAATAGTTGATTTTCGCCCTTACACGGCAATTTGACTCACCCCACACGTAACAATATCAATTATTGGACTAGACATCATACTACATAAATTATTTTTACATGACTCATCAAAAAAATATAATGTTAGCAAGGGAAATCAAGATCCCAATTACGGTACATTTAGCACGAACGCAACACTTGAACGCACACGCTCCGCTAGTCACGTGTCATTCACTTGCGTTTTGTTTATCCACCAGATTCGACTCAATTTAGCGTTAAGTGTTCACCTATTCAGTAGCAAGGGGCGACACACCCCTGCGGCTATTGACTTTACGCTTTTTTAAACGCACGGCGGGTCGCAGCGATTTATCACGGCCAGTGTGTACGCGCCCCATTGTCCGAATTGTATTTGATTGGAATCAGTTGCGCTAAAGTATTGTTTGTGTGACATTTTTATTTCTTTTTATTGAGATGACGATTAATGAGTATGCTCTTTAATGTTATCGTGTTGTTACGAGTTTTTAAATCGATTTTTAATGTAATATACATACACACAGTTGCTTATGGTGAAAGAATATTATTTAAAAAACACTGGAGTTTTTAAAAATGTTTGAAGTTTCGATATTTTTGAGACCAAGTATATTGTAAGTTTTAAATGAACCACAATTTTTCTCTCCGGTTTCCAATAGGCTGGGTTTCCTCAGTATATATCCAATACATTCTAATTCTACATATTCGTTTATTTTTAAATATTATGAAGGCATGATATATATATTATTGTCCAAGTGGTCGTGCGTGTTAACCATCTAACTCCCAAATCTAGGGTTCAATTCGTGTCGAGGTGAACTGTGAAAATAGTCTACTTTGACAGAGTTGGTTTCATTTGGACGTATCGAGTTTTGACTCCAGAACATTGGGTGTGCTTATAAGCGATTAGGCGTGCGGAAAAAATCAGATTAAATATAAAACGAAATAGAAATATTATAATAGTTACATATATGTATTTACATATGGTTTATAACTATGGTATGTCTATGAATTGGACCTCCTAATAAACGGAAAACCACTGTATCCTAAGCTTCTGCTACAAGTCTTGGCGATTATTATTTTTATTTAATACTTGATAACGGTGTGCCTTAGTAAGGGTACACAAAGGGCAATGCAATAGGATTAGTTATGTGTTGTGTTGAGTCATTGTGTGCTCAACAATAGAGCGGCTCGGTGTTCATTAGTGGCATTAATTAATGTTTAATTGAGCCAAATAGAGTATCAATTTAGCGACGACAATTGGATCATGCATCCCGGGTACAACTCGTTTGCTGCGTCTCGTCTCCTGCTTTGCTCGCGGCCGCAAAAAGACGTGACCCCACTTTATTTATGAAGTAGGTACTAGACCGATGCGCCTCGGCTTAACCCGCGTGAAATTTAGGGACCATAGTGTACATAAAATATGGCTCATGTCTTTTCGGAATAGAATCTACCTTTAAAATAGTCGAGGCATTTTTAAAATAGGTTCTGTGGTTCCAGAGATTGCCATGCACTTACACTCCTACCTATATAAACAAAGTTACAAAATCTGCCTTTTATCTTTATTAACTTTCTCCCGCAACTTTATCCGAGTATATCTTTATCTATTATAAAGAGAAAAGATATTATAAGAAAAGATATTAAAAGTATATAATAAAGAGAAAAGATTTGTATGTATGTATTTTTGTATGTTTGTAATAATTGTAATGAATAAACTCAAAAACTACTGGACTGATTTTAAAAATTCTTTCACCTATAGAAAGCTACATTATCAGCGAGTAATAATGTCTAAAGATACGCGGACGAAGTCGCGAGCAAAAGCTAGTAAATTATAATAGTCTAAGTGTTTTTCACATTCACTATCCACTAATGGTATCCTACCTATAACTTAGTTAGGACATATGGATAGGTAGTATATATGGTATAGATAGATTACATAATTAATCAGACTTTATAATCTACCTACTGTAAACGCAAATTGATGGTCTATTTGATTGTGTAAATGGCTATCCCCTCTAAGAATATAAACATTATACAAGAGGTTTTCCAGTGCGCTGCTGTGCTATTGCTATTGCTATGCTATTCTGCAGGATTTCAATAGAAATGTATTTAATTTAAAAAAAACTTAATCTTTCAGAAAAACAAGGCGAAAATTTTGACTTCCTGCATACGAAATTGTATTTCGAAGTACAGAATTCATTTTTTTAATTACTTCGAGCAGACAGACGGTGAGCTTGATGGTATGTGATTCTGACGCACATAATCACACCAACACCAAGAGGAGATTCAAGTGCGAAAGAGGATAAGGGATAAAACTAAGGCTGTCTTTAATATATTTAAAAAAATATGTCAAATGCATGTTAAAGTTAGCTTGGTTTATCAAGGACTCTAATACCTATTTTTCTTTTGACAGCTTGATTACAAAACTTCGATTTTTATTATTGGCGATTAACTACTTGACTTTGTGTCAACTTGATTTTAAAACGACAGTTGAATTCAGTTTTGATAAAAAATAATTTCAGGTTGACACATTAACAGACATAAAATATACACTGCGTTTTAGCAGTCATTTGGGCAGCCCGTCTGGCGGCAGTAACCACCCCCATACAGAAGACCACCGTGAAATAACAGCACGTGTGATGATGTGTTTCGGTGAGTGAGTAAGGGATGCCAGAGCCCATTTCCCTATCCACTCCAAATCCCTTTTCTTTAATCCTACTGCAGTCGACAGCGCACTTGCAAAAGCTTTGGCGTTGCTTGTGTTATAGGCGACGGTAGCCACCTACCATCAAGTGGACCGTTAGCCTGTCTGCCGAACTTAATATATGTATATAGAAAAAAAAAACATTTTTAATATATACATAAATTGATAAATCAAACAAGTATCAAACAAGTTTATATTACCTTCACTTTATATTAAGTTAATTAATTAATTTTATTGATTTCATACACAATTAAGATTTCTGTTTCTACATTATAAACTTTAGAACATTCAAAACTATCATAAGATCTTTTAAAAGTTAAGAAAAATAGGCAAAAAGTATTTTTTCCACCAAAACTCAATTGGTTCGAGTGACAAGGCGTGGAACGTTTTCGCGCTGTAACCCTTTGTCGCCCGCATGCCGGTCTAATTGTCCACATTAATATGACAAATAGATTTACATCGCATTCACGCGTCGTACGCAACAGCGAGTGTCTACCTATTCGGGGTGATTCAGTTCAATACAGTTTCAAATTTCAAATTTCAATATACAAAATTTTCGACATGGATGCATTTTTTTTGCAAATTATATACCTACACGTTATCGCCCTTTCCTTAGTGACATAAGGAAGTTTAGAGGAAGTTAGCCGAGAAACAAAGGCGGACAGCGACCTTCTTTTATATTATGTATAGGTATATAAACGTAAATAAATCATTTCGCCACATTCTAACAATAACAATGAAAATCACATGTCATTTTGTCGATAATCTCCGAAATCACTCAAAAAATTTCAATTAATTTTTGGGATAGCGGTTCCAGCTTGAAACATCTTTCTTCGGAACCTTGCCTAAAGGGACTCCTTTTAATAATATATTAATAAGTATATGTCGCGAGCAAAAGTTAATTTTTAGTAGATATTAGAATTAGAAATTATATATTGAGATTTTTTTTTATTAATTTATTTATTTTGGTACAAGGTACAAATTTACATTTGTAGGGTTCCTAGTAAGTATAAAAATAATCAGGAGACCCCGCTTAACAACATTTCAAACAAAATCAAAGTAATATGTGTATATGCCGTGTGTGCGTGTGTGTGCGTGTGTGTGCGTGTTGTGCGTGTGCGTGCGTGTTCGTGCGTGCGTTCGTGTGTTTTTGTGTTAGGAACAAGTTTAGAAATACTGTAATGATGTACCTACATATAATAATTATTTAATATAGTTAAGTTAGGCTTTAAGTCTTTAATAAAGATTCGGTTTCATTATAATTTAGGGTTTTGAGCCAGTCTGTTAGGGTCATTCTGCAATTATAGCGGGTCATCTGGTAAATATTAAGTTTCCCATTTATTTTGGGTTTGGGTAATATATTGTCTTCGAGCAAAGGCAAATCAATTTAAGATATAAATTTTTATTATGTGAACATTTTAAATACAGTAGGGACTGCAAGTGCGCCTTTACAGGATTAAGAGGGGATAGAGGTCCCGTCTTTACCTTTATGGCAGAATATAGACTCTGGCAGAATTAAACATTATGATTCTATAACAAAAATATAACTTATAATTGTTAAACTTTACAATAATACCTCAAATTAAGGTACTTTAGGGTTCTACTTTTATTTTCACCATATTATATTATTTTATTATAAATATTTCTATATTTATCTAAAGCTAAATATTTAACTAAATGAAAAGGACAATAGTTTGTGTCTAAATTACCAGTTTATATTTTAGATAAGTATATCAAATATATTCAACGCACATTTCGCGCCTGTGTGTCAGATTAGTGCAACACAGTTAGCATGGCTGCGCTCGTCACAAAACAAAACAACCGCGCGACATAATCCCATACAGGACACGACAAATTGCGTTGCTCGCTGCTAACCAGTAAACTGACGAAATTACCCCTTTTAATTGATGAAGAGTACTTTCGAACAATGAAAGCGCGAACAGTTTAAATTAGAGACTGACAATCTACTATTTTTATCTTTATTTATTTCACTTTGAAAAAATAATAATCTATTCATATAATAAAATCGTAAACGAGCCGTGTCTGTAAGTACAATAAAGATTAAAAAAAAAAAAAAAAAAAAAAACAATTTTTACCCTTTGTAGGTACTTTTGTTACTAAGGTCAAAAAAGGTTTTTAGAATTTTTGTCTGTCGATTTGCTTGTTTGTCTGTAGGTTTGTGCACTCTAATCTCTGAAACGGCTTAACCAATTTGAATGCGGTTTTCATTCATTCATTCAGCAAGCTTCCCGTAACATTTAGTGTTTGTTTCATTCCAATCGGTTTACAAACAAAAAGTTACGTGCTATACCATGCGTTGCGGGCTCAGCTAGTATAATCATAGAATTGATTGTAGTCGAAAGAGTGATTGCTAACACAAGTTTCGTATAAAATTGGATAAATTATAACCTCTTCCATTGGTGCATTAAATTTAAATTACTTTGAAAGAACAAAAACTTATTTTGAACTATTTTGAAAGTATCAGACAGATAATAATAAACCTTATTAATGCTTTATTAACCTTATTAATAAAAACAGAAACAGTAGTAACACTAAAAAGTCCTGGGCCTAACAAAGAAAACACGGTTTTTTTTTTGTTCAAAACTAGCTTTATTCATCAACGTAATCTCCATCAAGAGCAACGCAATCATTTCAGCGCCGCCGCGCCGCTCCAACATTTCAATAGGTACCACGATTTATCTTTTGCCTCAAAATAGATCTCAGTTTCAGTGATAACCTCTTCATTCGTGCTAAATTTCTTACCCGCGAGCATTTTTTTGAGGTCTGCGAATAGCCAGTAGTCACTGGGACACAAATCTGGCGAATACGATGGATGTGGGAACAATTCGAAGTTCAATTCATTGTTTTGATTGACTTGTGACACCGGCGTGGTCCGACACGTTTGAAGTCAGCAAACCAACATTTTATTGTTGTTTCTGATGGAGCGGAGTCCCCATAACACTTTTCAAGCCATTGCTTCGTTTGAACGGTATTTTTTCCCATCAAGAAGCAATGTTAAATTAAAACACGAAATTGTTTTTGATCCATTGTTTTGAAAATAACAAAAGTAGCGTCACTCTTAGCACAATAACTCACAAACTGAATGCAATAAAACTGGCTCCATCTATGTGTTAGGCCCAGGACTTTTCAGCCCATGTAATATGAATGGATAACAAAATGTATAAAAGAGTTTTATTTATAAGTTTGTTTTTATGTCATAGCTTTATGTCATAGCTTACACATGACGAAAAATAAGCATGGTACATTTTGGGAATAGTAAAATAAATATTTATTGAAAGTTGCAGAATGTCCACAAAGATAATTAAAGTTCTTATTGACAACAATATTTATCGTATTACGAGTGCATAGTAAAGTATACTTGCAAAATGTCATCACCAATGTTAACGTGGGCGTTTCATTGCAAGAATTCGTCGCGTGCGACCGTCATCCTTGTCGTAAGTAAATGAAGATATGTGACAACTGACACTATTTGAGCGCAAATAGTGTCATACAACAGAGAAGCGTATTTTGCAAATTCCCTATGATAAGAGTAAATACTCCACTACACTTTTCATACAAAACTTTATATCCACTTTAACTCGAAATATCTCGTCGTTAATTCAATATGAAATATCTTCGTACGAATCTTAGATGCAATAGAGTAACTTAATGACTTTATACTCTGTTCTTAATTCAAAATAATTTTCTTCTTTAGTCATGCTGTTTAAAGTTTGTGTTAAATTCTAAGATTGCGGTATTCTTTAATTTATGTTTTTTTATGTTAAAATCGGCAGACAGTCTGACAGTCCACTTGATGGTAGGTGGCTACCGTCGCCTGTAACACAAGCAACGCCACAGCTGCTGCAAGTGCGCGCTGATAGGGGATTGGATAGAAGAATGGGATCTGGCATCCCTTACTCGCTCACCGAAACACAACAGCACACGTGCTATTATTTCACTGTGGTCTTTTGTTAGGGAGTGGTTACTGCCACCAGACGGGCTGCCCAAATGACTGCGAAACGCAATTTGCCCTGCCACTACTTTCCAGATACAGACCAGAGGCAAATTCGAAAAGTTCATTTTTTAAAGCTACCCTGCCGGGAATCGAATCCGGAAACCCTAGAACAGAGCGTTAAGGCAAGCACCCTAACCACTCATCCAACGATAGATATACTTGAAATATAATTGTGATTTACTTTCCCTAGTAAAATATATAATAGTACCTAACATAAATAAACCATATTCATATCAAATATTAGCACTGAATTGAATTCACAACCTTTTGAGAAATCAACAACAGGAGCCGAAATTAAGGCGATGCCAGCCCCTAATGATAAAAAAATCCACTTATTTGTCTGCAGGATATATGAAAGGGGATCATCATAATTATTTTTTAAATTATATTTAATTATATACATATATAAAAAAATACTAAGTTGCGGTTTAATATCGATGTTGTAACCGTGCGATTTGCTTAATAATAAATATTTTAAATAGCTAATTCTTAAGATAAATTTTAAGATCCACTATCTGAAGTCTCATCAAAAGAAAAATTTGAATTATACTTTATTTAATAATTATTAAATAGATATTTCCGAGATTTGCAAGTACGGCGGGTAGCGACTCCCCCTCAGCAGTCCCGTCAATTCAGTGCGGGACGAGTTTTGCGGCTGGAGTCGCCTTAATGGAAACTAAGAGTAGGGTAGGGCAAACTGCGTTCTACAATCATACTATGGAGGCCGTCTGGCGGCAGTAACCACCTACAAAAGAACACCTTAAAATATCAGCACGTGTGGTGTTGTGTTTCGGTGAGTGAATGAGGAATACCAGTCCATTCCCTTATGTCTAGGATGTCAAAAGTGGCAACGCACTAGCGTCAATAGACGACGGAAAAAAACAACTAGAAACTTGCAATAAACACGTCATCAATCTGTATCATGAAATCGAAAAACATTTAAAAATGCCTGATCGAAATTAAAACCTGCGTTCGAGCCACAAAATTATCACTGTTTCAATGTTTTTATGTGTTTATGAAAATTGTAGAATTAAATAACAGAGCCGGTAGTATTTTTAAATAAGGAACAACGTCTCCATTGCTTCAGTGTGCGGACAGCTAAGTGTGTAATTGATAGTGCGCATGCGACACTATAGCGTTTGATATTCAAATAAAAGTGGTTACAGAAGTCGTCGGTTATTAGGGTTAGTTGTATATGAGGCCGTTGACATTTTCGCTTATTTGCTACATTCATAGTACATTCATAGTCCATTAAATAATAGTAAGCAGAGCAAAAAAAATATCTTTTTTTTTACAGTTACATAAAAGGTACATAAAGGTAATAGTATATTTCATTACAAGTGCGGAAAGGCTGTCATTGCAAAGAGTTCCGACAAATGTCTACCCGAACCGAGGCGCAGCCGAAGGCGAGGGTTGACAGTCGGAACAAGTTGCAATGAGGGTTCCGCACGTGTACTGAACGACTATTTTTAATACAGTTGCGAAAAAATGAAGCAATTTAATAAAACAAACAACTAAATTCGCAAAGAAAATTTCTGGAAAATGGCGCCAACCGTAGAATATAAGCAGAGATTTTTTTTCTTCACCCATTCTGGTAGGCAAAGGAAACTATGCTCATACAGCCAAGTTTTCAGTAGAATTTTTTTATTGATATGAAATGAAAATGAAATTTAATGAGATGAAATGAAATGAAACCTGACCTAACTCATTCAATCAAATCATTAAATCTGATATTGAAACAAAACAGTAGCTTCTTTTTAGAAATATACGTATTTGCATGATCTATGATTTTTTTTTAGTAAAAACTTCATGGTTGGTTTTTTGACAGTTGGGAAAGAGAACGCACGAGTTCGGGAAAGGTAAAAAAAAAGCACGAGTATGTAATAGCCCACATCCCGAACGCTATACGTCCCTGCAATACGCCACTTTTTGAGCAACTGTATTAAAATAGTATATTTCATTACAAGTGCGGAAAGGCTGTCATTGCAAAGAGTTCCGACAAATGTCCACCCGAGCCGAGGCGCAGCCGAAGGCGAGGGTTGACAGTCGGAACAAGTTGCAATGACGGTTCCGCACGTGTACTGAACGACTATTTTTAATACAGTTGCGAAAAAATGAAGCAATTTAATAAAACAAACAACTAAACTCGCAAAGAAAATTTCTGGAAAATGGCGCCAACCGTACAATATAAGCAGAGACATTTTTTTTTCTTCACGCATTCTGGTAGGCAAAGGAAACTATGCCCATACAGCCAAGTCTTCAGTAGAATTTTTTTATTGATATGAAATGAAATGAAACTTAACCTAACTCATTCAATCAAATCATTAAATCTGATATGGAAGCAAATTAGTGGCTTCTTTTTAGAAATATACGTATTTGCATGAATCATAAAAACTTTTTAGTAAAAACTTCATGGTTGGTTTTTCTTTTTAATAGACATTATTTTGACAGTTGGGAAAGAGAACGCACGAGTGCGGGAAAGGTAAAAAAAAAGCACGAGTGTGTCATAGCCCACATCCCGAACGCTATACGTCCCTGCAATACGCCACTTTTTGAGCAACTGTACGAGTATTAAAAAATTTATTTCAGTAACATTTTTTTTTAAACATTCTAAATTAGAATATTCTATTTTCTAATAGAACATTAGAAAATAAAATTTCTAAATATAGTGGCCTCGGCGCCGAATATGGTTTTGTACCATTCGGAGTCGAGACACTCGGTCCGTGGAGCCCTGCAGCAATCGAAATATCTTCGAAGAGACCGAAGAGCTGGCACTTTCCCCGGCCAACGTAATAGTTTGGCCATTCAACGAGGAAATGCTGCCAGCGTACAATGCCGCAGGGTCCATTTTTATATTGACATTTAGTCTTAGTTAAAGTATCAATTTATTTTTAGATTAGGTAATTTTAGTTTTTATATTATTGGCTTACTTTAAATATAATAAAATTTGATTATAATAAAAAAAATTAAAGATACATGTAAAAATATAATTCATATAATATAATTCATATAGTGTTAATCATGTGACACAGTCAAATGATTGAAAACAGTTAAGACATGCTTAAATACTTTTCGCCACATGAAAATTATTAAAAGTAAGTATAATTATTGTTTAAAGTAGGTATAATCTTGCCAGTGATGACGTATGGTGCCGAGACGTGGTCTCTCGCGGCAGGACTAATCCACAAGTCTCTTAGTGAGCTATGGAGCTCGGAGTTTCTTTGGTGGATGCGATCAGATATCCTGAAATTCGCCGAAGAACTAAGACTGTCGACATAGCCAAGAGAATCAGCAAGTTGAAGTGGCAATGGACCGATCACATCTGTCGCAGAGGGGATAATAGAAGAGTTCTTGAATGCAGGCCACGAACTGGAAAGCGTGGTGCGTGGGACGTCCTGCGGCCTGGTGGACAGGCGGCCTGAAAGGCTTCGCAGGAAGCGGCTGGATGCGAAGGACAGAGAACTCTGCATGGTGGCGAACCTTGGGAGATGCCTACATCCAGCAGTGGAAAGACACAGGCTGATGATGATGAGGTATAATTATTATTATACCTATTATAGTATAATAATATATATAATAGTTGGTCAATCGGTTAAGGTTTCATTAAAGCTAACGAATTCATCTATGGAAACGAATATTTGAAAGTTGGCCCGTTCAATCGCATTATTACCATAATACAAGCCTAATTAAGGCCATTAATGTTCAGAATTAATTAATTAATATTCAGATTAAGGCCATGCGATTGATGTTTTCGTCTAACGATTATTATTTTTAATATAAACACACACCTAACACGATTTCCTAAAGATTAATCTAAAGTATATTCTCACTATGGGTGGCCAACGGGCGCTATAAGCTTGGCTTGGGTAGATCGCATTAGCGGCACTTCCGGTCGGACCGGATATGCCGCCATGTTGCTTCGGACGATCGTTAGTTACTCGTTTGTTTTACAATGTTAGAACAATTTATTTGTTCCATGCTAGATTCACTTTATTTAGTTTGAATTAAATTAACTGTTAGATTCATTGCCAGTCTTCAAATATTTATTCATTATGGTTTCTTATAGTCCTTAATTAATGTAATGATTATTCCTACGGTAATATTGTAATGACAGCTATCTGAAGGTAGTCCCACTTGTACTGTTGTATTTTGGTGGATGAGTAAGGGATGCAAAAGTCCATTTCTCTATCTCAACCTACTAACAACCTGACTTTGGTTGTGTTTATAGACAGCAGTACTACCCACGGTACACTCAAACTGACCATGCACCTGCCTGTTGAACTTTAACATTTAAAAAATCAGAGAATTT
Organism: Bembecia ichneumoniformis; assembly: GCA_910589475.2. Classification (NCBI taxonomy): domain Eukaryota; kingdom Metazoa; phylum Arthropoda; class Insecta; order Lepidoptera; family Sesiidae; genus Bembecia; species Bembecia ichneumoniformis. The sequence goes on along the minus strand of OU342536.1, from coordinate 13,661,248 downwards.
AAATATTAGGTCAGGAAAAAGTCTTTTCGCATACAGTATGTATAAACTTGTAATAAAATCTCTTAGGCTGTACTATTTGTATCTGGCTGGTTTTGATGAAATTAAAAAGATAACATTTCGAAAAAAAAATTTATTAAAATGTTGTTTCAGCTGTTTTTCATTTGTTTTTCTTCCTGTGAAAATGAGTGAATCTAATGAAGAAATTCGATACATTTTAAAATTTTATTACAAAACAAGAAAAAATGTAAGGCAAGCCGCGAAAAAATTTGTGACGTTTATGAACCTAATGCAGTGTCAGTAAGAGTAGTACAAAGTTGGTGTAAACGTTTTGAATCCGGAAATTTCGATGTCAAAGATGCACCTCGCTCTGGTCGCCATGTTACGGATAAAATGGACGCCATTTTTGAAAAAGTGGAGTAAGATCGGCATATCACTAGTTACGAAATAGCTGAAGAACTGGGAATTGACCACAAAACAGTTTTGATCCATTTGAAAACAAGGTGGGTACACAAAAAAGCTCGATATTTCGGTGCCATACGAGCTCACTGAAAGAAATCTTTTTAATCGTGAAACCTTATGAATTAGCCACTCAGCAAAATTTAAGAGCGTTTGGCTGGGAGGTGTTAATGCATCCGCCATTCAGCTCTGACCTTGCACCTTCAGATTTCCACCTATTTCGATCTCTTCAGAATTCTTTAGGCAGTGTCAGGTCAACATCAAGAGAGGACTGCCAAAACTACTTGTAGCGTTTTCTCCCAAAAATTTCTACAGGAACAGGGTCATGTCATTATCTACAAGATGGCAAGAAGTCATCGAACAAAATGGCCCATATATACTGTAATTAAATGTAATAAACTTTAAAAGAAATTCTTGAGTTTTCATATAAAATGCGAAGAAACTTTTTCCCCGACCTATTATAAAGCGCAGCATAGCTCAATTACCACTGACTGACAGACTGATTGATATAATAATTGTTCTCCCAGAAGTGTAGGGTGGGTGGGGGGTTTCTGGTGAGCACCAGAAAAATACCTAATCCTCGGTATACCGATCTGGTAAAAAGTTGTTGACAAGATCTCGGAAGTCGTGAGGGCTAGGAGTGAGGGGTTTGTGTTATGTCATAGAGCTTTAATTGAAAAGTTAGGGAGGCTTATGTCAGACCTTCTCCGGCTGATGATGATAATGATAATGATGAAAGACTAAGGAAGGATAAAGGGGCTAAGATGTATTTAAACGATATTACGTAAGAGTCTAAGATACAAAGTAAAATATGGCCTCTGTATAATATATGTATAACTGTTAATAATTGAGTTCCAACGAATTAAATTTCAACGGTTTAATTAGACATGGCAAATAAGCGTAATCCAAAGTGTAAGGTAAATGAAAGCAACTTTGTAAAGTTAATTTCTCAAGTGGAACCAACTTAACCCAAGATCATTATTATTGACAATTAAAGTCCCCTGATTCAATTAAGGCGAATCTTCCAAGTAAGTTAGAGAGAAGACGCAACCAACTCCGTCTCGCTTGGTCCAAGTCACTAATTATAAGCGGGAAAAATATCAATGTTATTAGCAATCGCTAAAGCCCATTAAAACTTTCCTATATTGAGTAATGTAGTTTGAAAATTAGTAAAATCGAATGAATCAATTTACTACTAATAAAAAATTCTGTTTTTTTTTTAGAAAAATGAAGCGATCTATATCGAAATGAAGTTAAATAAAGTTAATCATTATTTTGAAAATAGCTTTCAGCGCTAGCTTATATAAAGGCCGAATAAGGCTTATGAATAAGTGACGCAGCTGTCGTTGGTATTTTTCATTTCCTTTCTTAACCTTTTAACATTGAGCGGCCCACAGACATAAATAGTATAGATGACGCAAGTTCATCAAACTGTATGAAAACCAAGCGTGCCATATTTTTTGTGCCTACCATGACGTCACGAGCACAGTTTAATGATGTTAAAACACAAACAAATCGTTTCCCATCACCCCGCAATGCAACGACGCGACGACTAGTCTATCGAATGTTCAACGCTCTACTTTATGGGCGCCAGTTTATTATACCACCTACGCTCAACGTGAGAGGACGCGCGCACGTAGCTGGCTACGACATTTTTCAAACTTTGATTTTATTTAAATGACAGCACATATTATAAATAACAAAACAAAACTTAATGATAATACGAAACGTCTCCCCTCACTCGACAAACCACTTTTGGCGTATTTTTACAATTAACAACAGCGCAATTAGGCATTTTTTGTTTTTCGAAAGTCGACTTTCCACGAACATAGTCGAAAGCGAACTGAGGCTACGACCGGGGCGTATTTGAGCATTGCTCAAATTGCGGGCACGTAGTGGCGAACGGCTTGCGGTATCTATGCTATCTACGTCTGTGGAGCGGACAATAAGTTGCGCGCGTGGAATCATTTAGAAATGCTTTTTATTTTTATTTTTCATTTTCCTTAAGTTTTTATAAACTTAATTTTTAATCGCTTATAACTTAAACTAGTTCTTATTCCATCAATGAGTTCACTTTAAAATAACTCCATTACGTACTTGAACTTATCTTATTAGTAATAACTATAAGATTTTTTTAAATGAAATAATATAATAATAGCCCATTTTCTTATACCTTCCAAATCCCTTATCCTTTAATACTACTATGGTCAGTATCGCATTTGCAGCACCTCCACAGGTCTTATTTTGATTGAGTTAACCGTTTTGGTTGAAGCAACGCCACCGTTGCTTGTGTTATAGGCGACGGTAGCCAGCTACCTTCAAGTGGACCGTCAACTTGTCTGACGATCTTCACATTAAAAAATATGATGTCTCACGATTTTCAAGCAAATTAAAATTGTTTATAATTTTTGTGTGATGAATATTTTAAGAATTTTTTTATTCAATCACATCACAAATTAACAGAGATACTATCTTTTGCGTTTTTTGTCGGAGTATTATATTTTATACGCAAAAATTTCTTAACTATTCAATAATTAGTTAACACTAATTAGCACTTATGCTAATTCAAGGTCAACTAAATTACTAAACTAAGTAACTTAAAGGGGAACTTTCTTTTGAGAATAATCTGTCCATTTCATAGACCTGCCTACGAATGTCAGAAACAATCGATGCTCAAAAGGCAAATTTAAATAGAATATAAATTTTTAATAATATTCTATTTAAATCCTACATCTAAATAGAATTTCACAACAAGAGCAAACGTTTTAGGAATACTTGTATTATAGCGTGAATTCGAATCAAAAGGTACATTCGTATCAAAAAGTACATTTGTTAAAAAAGCGTATCAATAAAAAATAAATAAATAATGTGTCAACAGTTTATGCTATATTTAATTATTCAAGTATACATTTCAACTGAAAGTGTGAATTAATAGGATGATACAAGTCAAGTAGGTAATCAAGCGCAACGACCTCACCGATCAAATTGGACCACACGTCGATGCTGACGCATTAAAATATGATTTACATGGAGCGGCGCCTAAGCAAATAACAGTGTGCCCCACATACAAACGCTCCTCAATGACACACGAGATATTACTCTGTGATTGATACTAAATCACTGTCAATCAAACGTTACAACTGACCGTGAACATTAGAAACACATTTTTCATGGGTTTTTGTTAACGGCTTCTGTTATTTTTATATGAATAAAAAAGAGAGAAAACAGATATAATATATTAAATGTTTTTAAGTTATAATAAAGACTTAAATTATACCTAATGCTGTAAATAAAATATTTTAAATAAAACTGTCAAATGACGATTTAGTTTTCTATAGTAATATTGTAAAGAAGTAAAGTTTGTTTGTTGTTAGTATGCAGGAGGTAATTTTCGAAACTATTTAAAAGTTCTTTCACGAATAGTTAGTGGTCACGCTAAGCAATTACGAGTATAATAGTGGTACGTGCAATCAAAGGACTGGGAAACGAAGGAGATCTGTCATATACCTCGAGTTGCCAAGTCGTTGGTCCTCCAGCGGTGAAGACTGCAACGGGCCCGTCAGAGTCCAGAAGCTCAAGCACTTCACCACTTTAACGATAGGAGAATGAAAATAAGTATTCTAGTCTCAGATCGGAGCGTGGCGCGTGTTTATCGCGAAGTTTTTTCCAGACTAGCGCTGTGTTATAATTGTAGCCGGTAGGTCGGCCTCTGATGCGGTATTAGGGACAGATAGGGAATGGATATATGGTGGGAGCGAGACAGCACATACCACAGCGAATTATTATTAATCAATCTAAATTGACAATTGGCGTCAGCAGTTATTGACAACAACATTCGTTAAACATTATATTTTTATTAAACTAAATGTTATTTGATAAGAGATAATCTCAAACACTTCTAACATATCTTAAATTTTTGACTTTCTTTTTATAAATCCAGTACCCAATTTACTGAGGTATATTTTTTAAACTTAAAAGCAACAAAATTAAGTCAACTAATAATTGTAAGGGACATTTCCATTGGCTCTTTTTACATAAAATAATAGTACGATACACAGCTGCATAAAATTTGACTGTATATATGATTTCTAAAATCTATAACACGCTGTATAAAGACTTGTTTTCATATTGCATTATAAAGCTTACTTTTTCTATACAATTATAAATTCTAATGGTAATAAAAGTGAATTATGTTGAATTTGTATACGCATTTATTGACATGATTCATTCGGCATACGAGTTACGAGACGAGGATGTAAAGACAATTATGAATTGAGGTTACGCCGACCGTTGTACACTAATTAAAGATAATTATATTGCGCCCGCGGGTATGTACATTGTTCATACTATCCTATAAACTATACAATTTTAATTGATGGTTACACGCATAACAGCGATTAACTCGCTACTCTAGAGCAAGTACCAAAAAATTACATTCAGAGAAAAACATTCAGAGAATCTTCAGTAGCCACTAATAACTGTGTGGGTAACTATTACGTAGTGTCGTCAGTAATTTTAAAGGGATTTTCAAACATTCATTCATATAAAAATTTTAATTTAAAAATTTAAATTAAACAGGAAGTTTTTAATTACTTTTTAAAAACTAAAAAAACTAACTGGTTTAGAAAAAGTTTGTGGAGAAACAAACAGACAGCGATTTTATTTTATAATATGCATAAATATAGATGGCAATTACATGATACTGTGATAATAATACCAATGTATACAGTCGTACTGCCTTAATGCTTTTTCTTGTCAAATGTAAGAAATTCATATAAAACTGTTCAGGATTTTGAATTTACAGAATTTTCAAACGCAAGTACTAAAAAAAAATAAAGCTATAGATAATAACTAGATAAATAATAAATAATATATATATCTGTTGTGGAAAAAAATAATCAACCAATTATAGGTAACAGTTTTCTCAGTAAAATTTTTCTCCTATATTTTCGAAACAGATTCAAGTTGTTTTCAAGGTTCCTTCTTTTTTTGGCAAATAAAGGCAGAATAAACTCAATTAGTAATTCAAATTACATTAAATCTAATTCAGAGAAGGATAAGGATAACTTTTTCTTTGTCCTGTCAAATAATATTCTCCTCTGCTGTAATTTTGACAGAAAATACTGCTATAAAACTACATAATGTTACTTGTTGTTAAATACTCACTGGTCGAAAGGTGAGAACAAATGATGTGGAGGTCGCGGCTCTAGAGTCGCTTCTCGAGAACCCGCGCTACCGACAGATGGCGCTGGTGACGGACAACTCGTTTCAGATCTAAAAACAGTTTTTTTAATGAACCCAAAAATTTTTTCAGGCATCTAAAATTAAAATCACATTGTTAAACTAGGTATATTACATTAAAATAAAATATTGAATTGAAAATTTAGGGTAATTAAATGAAGATAAATCTGTCACATTTTTAAATATATGTTAAATTACTAGATAAGTGGTGTGATTTAATTTCTGTCATCAAAATTGCATTAATAATTAGGTTTAATTTACATAATAAAGTTCATTAATATTACCCATTCATTAATATAAAATAGTGTATATTTATTTTAAGTTTTATCGATTATTAAATTCTTGTACCTTTGAATACCTAAATGAGTGAAGACTCGGGATTCTAACTTATAATCACTCACTACACCCACCATTCAATCATAAGAAACAGGGCACTGACTGCAATAACGCCCTTTGTTGCAAAATTAATATTTGTCAAACCTTTCGGGTCGTGGTGATCTATTTGGTGATCTCCGTGGTGACCGGAGCGGAGAGCGTCGAGGCGAGCGACACGGCGAGCCGGGGGTGACGGGAGGAGAGGTGCGGGGTGAAATCGCTGCCCCAGATACGGGGGAAGCTTCCGCTGAACCTCGAGACATGCCGCATTCCGATGAACCCTGCAACAGTGTTGATTATTAGTGCAACATTGCTATTAAATAGCTTTAAATCTAACTAGTTTTGCAAATTATGAATTTATTCATTGTCCTGGCAACCCCGTGCACTTTCATTTTGTATTTAGATATCGATTAAGAATGAATGCATAATTATTAGTTGTTTGTTGCCAGTGATGACATATGGCGCTGAAACGTGGTCTCGTAACTATGGGCCTCGTAAAAAAGCTCAACGAGTTATGGAGAGGGCTATTCTCGGCATTACTCTTGAATTAAATGTTTAATGAATACTTACCTTATCGTCAGAAGGATCCCTCTTTGTGAGTACTTCTGAACCTTCCCGTTTTCTCTGTTCTTCTTTCAATCGCTCCGCTTTCCGCCACTTCGCTCGTCGGTTTTGAAACCACACCTGATACACATATTTAATGAATTATGATTATCCTGATACACATATTATTTACACATGGACATATGTAACTCCAACGAGATTCCTTTATACTTAGAGGTGATGAATAAAATTTTAATCTCATTTAATATAGCAAATAGTTAAAAATACTGCCAAAAATGAAAACACGTAAATTATTAAAATACGTTATTTAATTAACATAAAACGTATAAATGCAAAATTTCATCAAAAGATAGAGGTCACATTTTCTTTTAAGAATTATAATGGTTTATATATATCTTTTTTACGTAAAGGTAGTCAGACATGCTGACGGTCCACTTGATGGTAGCTAGTTACAATCGCCTATAACACTAATAGCACCGTAGGTGCTGAAAAACGCTGTTGATCATAGCAATATTAATTATGAGATAAAAAATCTTTAACGATATTCTTTAGTCCTCAAAGCTGCATCTGTTATGAAATACCATCCAAGTGAAATACGTATAGATTAGAGCCTGTTTTTCGCTATAGCTTCTTTAGTAATGTATATTGTTATTAATAAATTAATATTTAAAATGAATGCAATTTTAGTAAAACTAAACGTTTTGATAAACGAAAAAAATAGATGATATTCACAAAGAAAAAATTGCTTATAAATTATGAATGTATTCTTTTCGGTGCGCAAAATCCCAATAGATACACAAATACAATTTTCGACTCCCCCATAATACTGTAGTATAGTAATAAACCACGTAATCCTCCGTCGAAGCTGTCAACGTTACAGAACACTTTAATAGCCAACATTACCACCCTCTATACCTTATTACAACTCAAAGATTACAGATCACTCGTCGTACCAACGCACAGGGGTGCATAACCCGCTGGCCAAAATAAAACAACGCCTCAGCGTCAAGCGTAAAGCATGCATTTAAAAGTTCAATTTACACTGGACACGATATAGCTAAGTCTAATGTCAAAGGACTCAGTGTGGATGAAAAGTGTTTGCTACGGGAGGTCAAGTAATTTTGGATTTAGTAAGCCAGTTAGCCAAACAGGGCCACATTTGCAGCAATTTTCGCAATTTACTTTTAATAAGCTTCTCTAGCAGTGGGAGAGTTATTGTTACTGATGGCTAATATGTAGACGGTAAATTAGGTGAATATTAGTATTATTCTTTTTAATGTAATGTATTCTGTTTTTGCAAGAACTGAATTCACTGTATAACTTAATTAATATATACAAAGGATTTTAGATTCAGCTATTTAGAGTGCTGTAGGTAAACTAGTAAACATATAATTTATTTAAATTTGAAAAAAGTTTCTACTCTGATATGTATCCAGAATAAATCTGCAGGAATATAATAAAATTTACCAAAAAAAAAAAATTCAACAAGGTTGAATAAATCAGAATAAAATTTCGGGAATAAAGTGTAGTGTCGGGTCGGGTCTGTAATATTTAATCTTTGACGCGTCGACACGAACTACGGTCCCTTAACGATCGTAAGCTAATTTCGTTAAAATAATAATCCGGCCATAAGCCGCTGAGCTGCCTAATAGTTTTTATCTCCAGCTCGTAAGGGTAGAATTAATAATTAATCGTGTTGGGGGTTTCATCTCGCCACCCTTACTTTATGACACATAAAAATTTCCTGTAGCGATTTTTTATATCTTTACATTCTTACTTATAACTTTTTTTGCTTATGCTATTTTGAAGTTCAATCTTATTTAAATAATTTTTAAGTACGAATGGCCAAAAAGTCCAAAAAGTCTCTAATTCAAAAAAGGCTTAAATATATATTTTTTATCAACATTTTTGCTTTAGAATTATGTCTATGTAAATATTTTTTAATATTATTTCCTTTTCGTTAAGAAAATAATTATTAAAAAGGTGCACAAAAATGTGGGAAATTCAAAATATGAAAATTCTAAACTTGAAACGGTCAGATCGAATGTGACGTCAAAGTCTATGGAATGTGACGTCAACGTCTATGAAATGTCAACAAGCGTGTAGATGTTTGTGATTTTTAACATTTGATTGTATTGTAGACTTTGATGTCACGACAAGCGCGCCAAAAGGGCGGGTGTTTAAAGCGCCCGTAGCTGTTAGTTAATTTTAACTTTTTTTTGTTACCAAATTTCTGTTTTTTGGCGCTGAATATTTTTTACGGTTATATAACGATATACCTACCGTATGAAAATATAAAAAAAAATGGGCATATTCCCATGCATTAGAGTGTCCCATGCACTATTTTAAATTATTTTACTATGGAAGAAACAGACAGGTACATAAATAATTATATTTTTTTATCAAGAGTGCCATATGATACACAAGAAAATGTAATACCGAAATATTAAATAAAAATCCAATTCTGCACATTGCTCCGCTCGCTAATATTCTGAGTAAAGGCGAAATTTTTTGAAGATGGATGTATGGATGGGTGTTACTCTTCAAGAATAAAACTATTAAACAGATTTACATTGTACTTTACAGTAATATAGTTATACACCGCGGGAACCTATGCACATATAAAATAATCCTTAACCTTTCACATTTCCTATTTGTTATTTAATCCTCTATTTCTTAATTAAATATATTATTTGCATATAATCATTTCAAAACAATTCACCTTTCTAATATAAATTTAAAGATGCTTCTGTTGTCTCAAGGAAATTCAAGTCTCTTGTTGTCAAAACTATTGTTTAAAATAGATTGAACTCGTGTTACTACCGACCTTATAAGATACTGCTGGCTTTAAATAATATATCATATGCTTTGTGTTCTGTAAAGTCTAATTCTTACATTATAATATAGCGTGTATATTACTGTTAATCCTTTATTCCAGAATCCAGATAAAAATTATACTTTAATTCATTTTAGAATTTGAAATTATAAGCATTATTCAAATTAATTCATTATTTAAATATTGCTATTGTTGTCCATTAATGTCACTGGTATGAATTATGCCAGCCAGCGAATGATAGAAATTGCTCAAAAACAATCTTTCATAATATATTTTTCAGGTTGTAATCACTCGGCGTAATGTAAGCATGGATTTTGCCTGAACTCATTCTCAAGGGTTCTGTAATCAGTGTTGTTTTACCTTCGCTCAAGTAAACTGGTAGATGGCATTCCCATACATAGCTTAAATTATCTCAGTTTTGAGGCCTACCTATATAAAAAGAGATAATCATTTTCAGATAATCATTATTTAAAATCATTTGACATCAATGTCATAATAAATATATGTTAATTCAGCTTCATGAACCTAATACAACGCACGCAGTCAACGAGCGATACAGATCTGAAGGCATATTGTCGGTTTATACCTTACTTTCGGGCTGTCTCTTTTTGATCCGCTACAATATTACAAGTATACTAGTGAGTGAATTACAAGTATACCAATGAGTGTTGGATCGAAGACTTTGATAATATACATATGTACTTGTACGTATTGTATTCCGGAAATTTATATTTATTGTCGGTGCTTGTTAATAATATATTTTAATTAAAATGAAGCTAAAAATGATTTCAATACACATTGATAAGAAATGACCGAAGTATACATTATATGTCTACTTCGTATAATAATTAAAATTCAAAATAAATAACCGTCATGCTATAAAGATATTTTAATATTTTAATGGTTATCTAAAATAGTATGGATTTATTTGAAGACCAAAAGTGGATACTTATACAAAACGTTAACTAATTCACCCTGCACAAAATTAACAAGGTTGTATCCTTCCCGAAAACACATGTTAACATACGACCCTGTCGCTCTAAACTTAACTAAACTTCACCAGACAGAGCCGCCCGCCCTCTCATCTCTTATACAAATTATATAAACAGAGGGGTGTCGTTAGAAACCGTCAGGGTTCAAGATAGACTGGTCGCTTAGTAGGGGTGTTGCAAACAGCAGGGGCGAGGCAATTACCTAGTGTTCGGTAAATGGCGATTGTTTGCGTTCGTTACACACTACATTGAGCTCGGCTTTAAATAATAACAAATGGATTGTTTGCCGTCGTGTAGTGTGTAATGATCTTTAGCGGGCGGTCCGTTGATTACTTCTTTTGTCACACACAGCACACTGTTACAATAGATTTTTGGTACAAAAGCGTTTGCAGAATTTTTAAACAGATCCCAAGCAAGAATTGTCTGAAGTGAAGTAACAAATTGGTTGTCCGTTAATAAATAATGAATATATAACATAAATAAATAATGAATATATTTCATATATAACAATAAAACGAATAAAAATATTTGCATTGCGAGAAAATACCTCCTTACTACATATTAATTTAATAAAAAATGTGATGTACAACACAATATAGGTATTAGGTTTAAAAATGATTTAGATTTATATAAGACGCGACTCCACAAGATAAATAATTCTTTTATGGGTCAGTGTATTATACGGTTTTATAATAAACTGCCAGAGATGATCAGAGCCTTATCTATAAATAAATTTAAAGATGTCATTAAAACCAAATTCCTCTCGAAAGTTTTATTATAAGGTTACTGATTATTTAAGCGACAATGAAGCCTGGAATTAAAGCCTGGATTCGGAGCTCATACTATGTTTAGTATTGTATATGTACTTTGATTTAAGTACTACTTAAATGTATATAATTGTTGTAATTTTATATTTTAAAGATGACAAAAAAGAATAGTATCCTGAGTTTCTTTCGGGGTTACTTCTCAGGATCGTTATCTTGGCTTTTTTCTGAAACCCTGGTAAATTTAAATGACGATCATAAGAGTTTCTTGGAGAAACCTAATTGATAAATAAATATTTTGATTTTGATTTTGATATAATATTTCCCATCTTATTGTTTTCTATAGACAATTAATATTTTAAGTAAAAAGTCTGCGTAAACAAAGAAGGTTTGTGTATATAATTTGCAGAAAAATAGTGCCTCCAAAAAAACCAAGGACGGGTCGCTACCTAGTAAAATATATGAAATTTCTCTTCTAACAAAATGATACATTTTTGTTAAATACAAAAAATAACTACCTACACCATTTAAAAAACAGACAAACCTATTTCATTAATAAGCCAGATTTATCCCGAAATGGAAAATGGGAATAAAAATGTTAATGAATTTAAAACAAAATTAATCCCCGGCGAAATCCTCACAAATCTCCTCTCACCACTCTCTGAGAACACATTAAACTCTAAGTAAAAACCCGCCTTTCACTGCTCCCAAGTTGCCTCCTCCCTAATTATGTCAGCATACAGAGTAATGTTTTAAAAACACTTCATACGCAGAGTTAACGCGAAAGTTAACGTTAATGACGCCTGAAAATATGTTAAGAAAACTGAAGGGGAACTTAAGTAGGTAGGTGGAATGTTTTCGAGACTTATGTGTGTACGCTAAGTGACAGATTACATGTTAAGGGCTCGTGTGTTCGTGTCTTTAAATTCGCGTTTAATGTATTGAAATTGGGGATGTCAGCTTATGACGTTTTGATGTGTATGGTTATGACATTTTTAAAAACATTTACAAATTCACATTGGTGCTCAAAATTGAAAGATTTGGGTACTGGTGCAGAAAAAAGCGATGTTACAAGGAAAGAATAATGCACCCATACACCATAAAAATATATTTACAGACATTGTGTGTATTTGTTAGAAAATATCCAAATTATTTTGTCAAAGATTGCAAAAGTGGATCCAAAATAACTAGGCAAAAAACTAGACTACAACTAAATAAATAGGTTGTTTATATAATGGCAATTAATATACGATAAATTATCCAATAATTTAAAGGAATTGCCAGATCCTTAATTTACAAGAATTTTGGCAGAATTGTGAAGACGGTTGCTATTATGATTTTAAAGAACTTTCTAATAAAACAAATTAATTCATTTAATTATTACATTCAAACACATTAGAAAAATAAGAAAAGTTATAAAATTAAACTAAAACAATTAAATAGAATTAACGGGCTGTATATGAATTAAGATCCTGATTTATTTATTTATATATCTCTCAGCAGTCACCTTGATAATTTTTTTAACTTTTTTGGGCTTAGATAATCCGCAGCAAGATACAAGTTATACTTACACAATTTACAAGTTTCATCAGTTCTTTTATATAATAATGTAATAATATAATAATGTAATATTTGTAAATATTTTAACCATTTTCAACGATAACATCTCTCAATCTGAATGAGTAATATTACGGAAGTATCGATATTTTTAAAGAATTTTCATTGGTATATTTTATAAGTACTGAATATGTACTTATAAAACCAATAAAAAGGAATACATAATATACACATTCAGTATCAAACAAGCATATAAGAAACGACCTAACCACAATATAACATAAAAATACGATTGTAACCAATTATATTGCATCGGAAATGCTTTCACACTGTTTAAAGTGATATTTACAAATTTGACAATTTCACTGGAATGTTAAATTGTAAAAAAATCATCAATAGCTCATCACTGTGCCCGTTTTAATAATACACATAAGAGTACAAATCCTAATTAATATTGTAAATTGAGTTTGTTTCGTTTGTTTATTATATATTTATGCCTTAATTATCAGGGATGCAAAAAACGACATAGATACAGAAAAAAGAACTGTACCCTAGGGAAAAAATAAAATTTAACTCCTTACAAGATTGTATGAGCAATAAAGATTGAATAAATGTTTTAGCACCTAAGAAAAATGATGTGCCAAGGCTAGTTACTAATAAGTAAGACTTATATTATGAAATATAGTGAAACTCATCTCACTAAGTTTCACATGACATGATTAAGGCTACCCCTCTCCGCACACTCCGCCTCACTCACATCTCCGACTCCTGGGATCTAGCAAATCCACGGTTATCTCCACTAAGATGCAAGCTTTCTTAACCGGCAAGAACACAATAATACGAAAATATAGATGAGGTATTGATTTGTATATAAAATTTAAAATTATATTGATTTTTCATTTAGTTATTTATATAGTCGTAGTTAAGACTTGCAACCAATTTTAAAAAACCTCTTTATTGTGTATATTCTTATATATACAATAAACCTTGAATGAAAAATTATCCAACTGATAGTAAATACCGCATTAAAATCAGTTGCATGGTTTAGGAGAAGTTAGCAGATGTACAGGCAGACAGACAGATATAAAGATCTTTCATCGCTAATAAAATTTATTAAATGAAAGTTTTGGAAATATAACGGTGATTCCCCATACTTCTATTAGGCCTTTTTGAAAAGCGTTTTGTCTAATGTGTAGTAAGACTCTACACTCTTATATCTTCAAAATATATATCTTATTTAACCTCAGTGAGTTTCTTGGGCATGATCTATTTAACTTAAAAGGCTGGCGCACATTGGAGGACGGCACGTCAAAGTACATATTTTAAAGTTTTTCATAGTATTTTCATAGCAAAGTAGTTATGGCGCAATGATGCAACACACTGATTATTGCCCAAGCATAAAACAATGAAATTTGAATTACATGAAAAGCACTTAAGGTAAAAAAAGCACTATAATTTTTTTTAATTCTGTATTAAATTGATAACAAATCTATTTTTTTTTTATTAGTTTCAAGCAACTGTTTTTATTGTTTTGATTCTATATGCTAAAACATGTTAATAATTTATTAGAGTATAATCACTTATAAATTTAAAGGTTTCTAAATAAAATAATCAACCATAAAAACATTTTTGCCATAACAAATGAAATACCACTATAATACAAGCCTGTATTAGTCTTAGGCATAGACTTTTTTCTAAGGACTTGAGAAAGTGCGTCCTTTTAATACTACAATCTAGTAGTAAGACTATTGAGCAATTTTAATTTTAACTTATCAATTTAGTGACTAAATTGATATTCACTAAGAATAATGTCTACTAACATGATTCTCATTGTCTCTATTAAGGAGAAAACACTTTGTTATTGTGTTCTTTACAACTAGCACTAACTTCAATACATATCATATATATATATATATATATTACCAAATATATATATATATATATTACCAAATATATATATATATATATTACCAAATATATAGAGCAATGGAGAGAGCAGCCTGGAACAAGCTGGAAGAGGCCTATACACAAGAAGGTGTTCCGATCAATGGCAATGAAGTGACTAAAACAAATAAATTTATACGTTTTATAATTTATATCTTCACAACATATCATATTAAAAACTAAATCATTTTTATTATTTTTACATTATATATAATTAATTAAAATATTATATTAATTTATATTTAATTAATTAAAATTATATTATATTACATTTCATTAATTAAAATGTATATAATAGTAATTGTAGATTGGAAATAAATGGGCTTTATTATTATTATTATAAGATATTTTCTTTTATTATAAGCCATATTGACGTTGAGATATTTTTTATAAGATCCCAGTGAAACCAAATAATTAGATTCCGCATTGAGAGTGGTGTAATTCTTGCCAAAATGGAAGATGTATCGTACTTAACTTGTTTACTCGCAAATTATCTTTAGGATTATATCGACTCGCACCCTCTCCAGAGATTATTCTCTGCTCCACTCCAACCCTGCGTTCAAATTATTTGTCTAAGCGGTAATTACCATCATAATATCAGAAGCTATGAAGCGCAAAACACATGCTTTGTAGTGTGACAAATGAATTACCAGTCATCGTGATTGGTATCTAAATGAAGGGTGTGTTTTACGCCTAAATAAGGCGCCTAACTACTATGTAATAGTTGGAAATAGCAGTTGACAAGCACACTACATTCCGCAGTCATAAACCTGGCTGCCTGTAAGGCCGCAGTAACCACACTTGTACAAAATCCACAGTTAAATAACAGCTTATAAATAATAATAGTATAGAATAATATAAGGAAATTCGAATGATTTTAGAATGTGTCTTCGATGCGACGCCGCGCGCCGCCTCGAAAGTGGAAGATTGTTCGGTAAGACATTACACAATTCAAGAAACTCTGCTACGCCCGATTAGATAACAATTTGTTGAAATCGGTTTTTCAACTCATAGCCAAGTTAAACACAAGCACGAAGATGAAAATCTTAAATGGTCAAATAATAATTCAATGTTCGATTTAACATTCAACGAACAAGTAACTGTGGTGATACGACAGCACTGACGTTAAAATAATAAAAAAAATGCTAATTCTTTAAAAACTGTGAAACCCGAAGATTAGTGAAAAATATTAAGATATTATAATATAATCTAAACATAAAAATATGTACTAGATTGTTACCGTGCATTATATTTACAGTTATATACTACAAGATTTTTATTTATTTTCTTGCAGAGTAATATCCCATTGAAAATAATATGTAATTATATCAGATTTAATATTATCTAGCATTGGTAGCGTTTAACTACTAAGAATATATCTATTTTAATTTTAATACCTTGCTATACAATAACTTTAACATTTTTAAATATTATAGTTACAATGGGAGAAAAAATTATAAGTCCATAATGAACATTTAACAGTACTAAAGCCATTTCAACTTTAAAAAAATGTGGTAAAAAAAGTTATTGCAAATAAAATATTAGGTTGGTTCATTAGTTATTTATCAATTCAAATGTAGGTAATTATTCTAATTAACATATCAGTAATATTTTGGAGTTTTTGGCACATATCCTGTTTATATCAGGTTTATGATTATAAAAAAGGCCAAGCTTTTGAACTTAACATAAACGTACCATATCTCTTAGAAATCAAACAGGTAAAAAAGCAAGAAAACTTTTATATGGGATGTGTAAAACGTGAACGTTAAATTTTCACTTAAAACTATTCAATGGTTCTTAAAATATCAATTTGTATACTTTTGGTATTCATTCATCAAAATTCTCCTTACTGTCGCTCATATCAGCTGTCAATCTAGTCTCCTAGTTTATTAATTATTAGTTTATTAATTAAAATTCATGATAAATTTGGCTTATAAATGGCAACATATCCTGAAGGTCGTTGTAATTTTTATCAATGGATATCACAGTCCGGGATAGGCAACTGGTATTTTATTTTGGGTCATAAATACAGGTTTACCTTGTTCAGTATCGAAAAAATACGAAATGATTCAGAGGAGTCCAATGTATACTTGAATGCCACATTTGTGGATCTTATATATTTTAGCTAAAAAAATTTTGTCGCTACACTTTTGGGTAAGTCCATCACAAACTGATAAGGCAGCTCCTCGTGCGCCACACCTTCATGTCACATATAACACGACGTTCGTTTAGCTAATATTATCCTGACCCTGAGATTGAAAGTCCACAAGCTTTCTTTTAAAAAGAAGCACACTTGTTGTTAAATTTGGTGTAGGTGAACACCTTTGAAGATCAAAAGCTTATCAGAACTTCTTAAGCTTTCCTCTTTATCTGTTTTTTAGTTTCATATTGAAACTTTATTTTGTTGCAACTATCTCTCATTCTCTAATTATCGCTTTTCTTCTGCCGAAAGAGCAGATTTAATTTTTAGAATAATAACATCACAAGTTTTGCATGTATCATTGCTTGGTTTTTAAATTTCAAATTCAACGAATTACAAAATATTTCTAAAAACACTTTAACTAATAGGATTTTTGCCTGTGTTAATGACATCTAGTTAGTTGATATTTTTTTTATGTTAAGGTCGGCAGACAGGCTGACGGTCCACTTGATGGTAGGTGGCTACCGTCGCCTATAACACAAGCAACGCCTAAGATGCTGCAAGTGCGCTGCCGCCTGCAGTAGGATTAAGGATAAAGGATTAGGAGTGGGATAGAGAAATGGGCTCTGGCATCCCCTACTCACTCACCGAAACACAACAGCACACGTGCTGTTATTTCACGGTGATCTTCTGTAAGGGGGTGATTACTGCCGCCAGACGGGCTGCCCAAATGACTGCGAAACGCAGTGTGCCCTGCCACTACTTTCCAAATCCAGACCAGAGTCAAATTTGAAAAGTTGATTTTTCAAAGTTGACCCTGCCGGGAATCGAACCCGGGAACCCTATTACAAAGCGCTAAGGCAACTCATCCAACGAGCTCGTCATTGAACGTGATTGAATCGGTATTCGTTGCATGTTATTTTTCTTCTTTCATTTTAAATACTGCAGATTTAGGTTCTGTTGCAAATAGCGTTTTGCTGTGTGTCTACGACTGTAGTGACTTTCATTTGCCCCTGGCAGATGCTACATTTTTAAGAATACATAATAGAAGAAAAGTCAAAATACCTAATAAGAGATAAGTGATAAGTTACGAACATTAGGTTTTTTTTTTGTATAAACATGATATCTGGGATTCATTCAAAATGTACCAAACATGGATGGATGTTACCGATATGATAAGATACAAAAACAAGTTTATACCAAATGTGAATAAAATTTTGTAGACATGTCAATTTCCGAACTCTAACTTTTAAGAGTGTTGGAGTTGTGTTTTTAGGCCAAAAATTATCAAAAAAGTACCATTTTTGGAGTTATCATTTTTCTCTCAAACACCAAAATAATTAAGTGATACTAATTTTTTAAGTAATTAATAATATTTATGTATATTCTTACAATATTTTATCATCTCACATATTTATTTCATGACATTTGTTTTCTCACAAAATAACTCATATAACTCACTCATATCTTATTGAATTTGTATGTGCAACAAAAAATAAATATATTTTGTATATAACGTGTTTTCATTGCTACCTTTTTTTAAATTATTTCGTTACTAAAACTTAAGCAAACCAGTGAAATTAACAAATGAAAAAAATGTTAAAAAGTGATTGATATAGAGGATCATAAAAGTGTTTTCGAGAGATGGGGGGACAGGTGTCAAGTGTCAAAGGAAAAATAAACAAACGAAAATCACGCGCTTTTATTGCGACGCGTTTCTATTAATTTGAAAAGTGAAACGCTGAAACAAATTATTATAATTCTTACGAACTAAAAGTATTGTATTTCTCTATTGGACGAGATTGTATTTTCTATTTACAATAATTTACATTTACAATAATGTAATTCACTAAATTACACATAATTAAATTATTTCTAATTCAAATTTCTTAAGCCTAATGAGCTAAAGGAAAGGTCAATTTTGCATCGCGTTGAAGACTTTAAAACAAGCGGTAATACAAAGAATTTCTTTCCGTATGTTTTCCTTGTATAGAAGTTCGATACAACGCATCGTTAGCAATTGTCACACGACGGTAGGGTTACCGCACTGTGCAATGGGAATTTGGGAATTGTCATATTATATTTTAACAAGAAGTTAACAATGAAATTATTTGTTCATTTCCTTAATAACAAAAAATCATTTATGTATATGCTAGGTCGGGGAAAAAAATCTTTTCGCTTATAGTATGTACAAACTTGTAATGAAATATCTTTAATAAAACCAGCCAGATACAATTAGTACACTAATTGTATCTGGCTAGTTTTGATGACATTAAAAAGGTTACATTTCAAAAAAAGAAACAAATTAGTAAAATGTTGTTTCCAGCTATTTTTCATTGGTTTTTTATTCTGTCAAAATGAGTCAAAAGTAATGAACAAATTCGATACATTTTAAAATTTTATTACAAAAAAGGAAAAAAATGCAACGGAAAGCTGCGAAAAAAATTTGTGACTTCAGTAAGAGTACTCTGGCTCTGGTCGCCCTGTTACGTATAAAAAGGAGCCCATTTTTGAAAAAGTGGAGCAAGATCGGCATATCAGTAGTTACGACATAAGTGAAGATATGGGAATTGACCACAAAACAGTTTTGACCCATTTTAAAAAGCTAGATACACAAAAAAGCTCGATATTAAGGTGCCACACGAGCTCACTGAATGAAACCTTATGAATCGTGTACTCATTTGCGATTTTTATTGAGACGTAATGAAACCGAACTGTTTCTGAAGAGATTGATAACTGGTGTCTTTTCTTTAAATAATATTCTTGAAAGATATGTGTCACGATCGAAAATCTCCTTTGCCAATGATGATGATTACTGCCACCTGCCACTGTACCAAAGACCTCAAGAGAGTTGCTGAGACCCCCCCTAGGTGGGCCAGGACCTTGTCGTGGTGGGGGGGCTCACCCTTGGCAATCCGGGCGGTTGCAGGGGTCGGTGCTTTTTTCCTCACCGACCTTTGCTCGACTGACCGGATTGGTTTTGGGGACAAAGAAGGCCCACACGACGTGGGCTCTGAGCGGGCTCCGTTAAACGGAGCTCGTGGCGGAGTCCAACAGAAGAGTTGTCTTTTTACTTGACACTGGCGGACAATGGCCATCCTCAAGATGAGCCGAATCGCCATCTTTTAAAATAGAAGAAGAAGAAGAAGAAGAGTTGCTGAGAGTAGACGAATGTGGAAAGAGAACGACTAACGATTAAGTGGCGCTCAATAAAAATGGCCTTTCTCCAATCGCTTTCGGCTGACGAGAGTGATGATGAAATGTTTGCAGCAAAAATTCAGAGAAACGTACTTCAGAACCCAGCATTTAATAAAAATTATTGTCGCATTGAATTCTTTGTTTCAAGCGTGTGACGTGTAACATTTTTGTAATAAACAATGTATAATTTCATAACGAACCCATTGAGATCTCACTTAAGAACTCTAGTGCAATAATACGATGAAAGAATGAAACATATTGTTGGCAGCCCTGGGGCTTTCCGTAGGGCTCTTAGCCGCGACAAGCGCCATTATTGTAACGTACTTAAGTTTACACAACGACTTGTCAACTACATTGTTTTCTGCGACTCGAGTGCCTTGTACGCGCTCCATTGAATATGATTGGGATGCCCGAATTTTATTTTAAACTAGCTGAACCCGTGACTTCGTACTCGTGGTATTCGGTATAGCGCGTAACTTTTTTATTTGTAAACCAATTGGAATGAAACAAACACTAAATGTTACACATGCTACAATACATTAGTGAAAACCGCATTCAAATTGGTTAAGCCGTTTCAGAGATTAGCGTGCACAAATGCACAGACAAACAGACAAATTCTGAAAACTATTTTTTTGACCTCGGTAACAAGTACAACGTGTGCAAATTGTTTTTTTTTTTTTTTTTTTTTTTAATTTAGGTAGAGACCCGGCTCGTGTACGATTTTATTACATGTATATGGATATAGATATAGATTAGTTCTGGCTCGTCGTTTCACACGTCGTATAATTTAAAAGAAATGTGTTCTCTCTATCTAGGTAATGCTCGGTTCTCGTCGGGCGGCTCCCATTAACTCCTTATTAATTAATTAATTAAGAGTCGAAGTGTGATGTTGTACACTAAAAACTTTCTCAAGAATTGGGCTATGAAAAATATACCCAGTGGATATACTTTTCCACATCTTCCCGCTGTTCGTTTCACCAGACATTAGTCTATTTGACCATGTACTTAATAAATAATGTAAGAAAATTTTCTCCAATTTGATTTTTGATAGATGCAGGAGTGCAACTCCAGAAGATCGCGGAGGCGTCGTCGATCAGGAACGAATCGAAAGAAAAATGGACAAGACGAAGATAAAAGAATGGTCTCTGGCATACCTTACGCGCAGCACCAAAACATGTACTGTTTTTTTTTTTAATATTTCAGAAGACGAAGCGACTACTCCTAAATTTAAACAAATAAATAAGTCGCTTTCTTAAGGTGACGCTGTACGAGCATGGGTACTCAATAATATGTATTTGGGAGAATTTGTTGTCTCAACTTACTATAATGCAAATAACCGAAGACAGAATGCGACACAACACATTTGCGCCACTTATTCAATTCGCGAAAATAATAAAACATACGCCAGCAATATTTTAGATAAACTTTTATAGATGGTAGCTATTGACATCCCAATTTCAAATATACATTATAGGTAGGATGTTTTCATGGAAAAATATTTTTGGATTTTAGCCAGTAATTACAAGAATTCAACCCGCGAAAATGTCACAAATTCTGCACACCGAAACACAACAGCACAAGTGCTGTTGTGTTTCGGTGAGTGAGTAAGGGATGCCAGAGCCCATCCATTCCTAATCCCTTATCCTTAATCCTACTGCAGTCGGCAGCGCACTTGCAGCAGCTTAGGCGTTGCTTGTGTTATAGGCGACTGTAGCCACCTACCATCAAGTGGACCGTCAGCCTGTCTACCGACCTCAACATAAAAAAAACATTTTAGAAATTAATTATACTAGATATAAAATTAATTATAGTTTTTTGTTGCGATGCAACCTTCATATTATGTCCCAGAATTGTCATGTTTTTTATGTATTGCTACGATTAATGAGTAAATATTTTTACGTAATATGGAATGAGTAAGCTGTTCGAGTTGGAAAGTTATTTGTTAACAAAATAATGAAATACATTTTTGAAATAAAGGCTTTTTGGATACAAGAAAAGAAACAAACAAATGGTGTTAACATTCAAATATTAAAAAACTTATATTGGGACAATTAGATTTTTTAATAGTTTCAAACTTATCTATGAAACTCCATCACTAAATTTTCCCAGTATAATCTATAACTTCATCTTACATAACGGTATAAGTTTCAACTGTTAAAACGAAAATGCAATGCATTGATGGCCCGATTTCCATACAAAAGAGATTGATCTCATTTTAATAATTTTATTAAATTAATATTTAGTAATTAAATTAAGCGTTTCTATATCCTGTTTTCGTGTGAGGACTAGTTTATATAAAAAAAGAAAATTTATAGAAACTTATAATAACTTATTCCAAGTCAATAGATAAGTTAGCACTGCGAATTTTTAATTTCACTTTAAAAATATCAATAAAAATAAGCCGAGTGTTACCATCACATCATGAATGCTCACATTTAAATTATAAAATTAGTTCTACATTGTGTAATTTCGAAAAAATAAATAAAAAGGAGTAAAATAATTATTTTTAAAAGATGAAAATATTCCCCTATGTAAGAGCATTCAATCAGTGTAAACTTGATACTTAACTTTTATTTGAGAAAATGTACGTAACTCATAATAGCGGCATTCGTACTGGCGCTCACCTCGCCACAAGTAATCCAATATGTCTGACAGCTGCTCCCAAAGCTTCCTTTTTATATTTTTCGGGCGAATTATCACCGACACTCCCCGGCTGGACGAGGATGCGAATCAAATTGAAAGCCGACTCAATTATATTAGCGAGCTCTTTTAGGGTTGCCACTTCTCAAAAAAAAATTTAAATAAAACCTTATTAACGAATTATGATATACGATAATTTACTATTACTGATAATTATTTTATACGTACTGTCCAATAATTATTTTATACAATCTTTTGCTGTAATCAAATTTATTTCTTTTGTAGATTGATATGATAAAAAATATTAGACAAAAGCTATTTTAGTGATTTAATTCTAAATGCAGTTTAAGTACTCAATAATAAAAAAAATTGCTGTGACAATTGAGAAGGCTCTCCATTTGACAACCCTTAATTCGACACGTGCACAAAAGGGTATCTAAAGGGGATGAAGTCACGCAGGGAGACGAGGTAACCACCTCATGCCGTAATACCATTCCGAGATGAGCGACTTAAACACGTTACCTATAACCACTGTTAGTTGATCCTCCCCGACCCGCGTCACTTGAATTGAAAACACGATATCGCAACAATTCGATGAGCTGTCACGGCTCAGAATAAGATGGACACGTAGACATTCAATTCTCAACTGTTTTGGTGGTTTTGGCAACGAACTAGAGTGGATTTTGACAATAGACTAGTTAACTAATGGAAGTGGATTCCACTATATCGACAGTCAAACAAAACTAGACGTTGTCTTCCCTGTCGAAGAGTCAATTCCGATTGTTATTAGTCGAATCACATATGTTATCAATTGTTAATATACATTTGATAATAGTGACATGGTAGGCTTTTTCTAAATATAACAAGTGTATTTCTAAATTGAAAAGATATCTTGTTATTAATATTTAAAAAGATTGAAAAGATAAAAGTATAAAATATCAAGACCATATTAAATACACACAAAAGTATACTCTAAAAAAATCTTATTTTAGCCATAAATTGCGTTTATAGTATCATCATCAAGGCTTATGGTTATCAATAGTTATCAATAGGCTTATGGTCTTCTTAACAAGGGCATATGAGCTATATGGTCCATGCAGCGGGGGTTGGTGGACTTCATATGCGCCTTAGAATTTCTTCTTTGGCGTATGCTGGTTTCCTCGCGATATTTTCCTTCACCGATTGAGAGCAGTCAGTAAATACCCTTAAGTTTTTAGAAATAAAATCATTAGTACATGGTATGATCGGGGAACGAACTCAGACCTCTCGACATGATAGGCTGCGTCTTTTCCCCTGCGCCACCGACCAGCGACGTTATAAAAATAAAATCTAGCAAATGTTAAAAAGTTGTTTTTCAAATGAGAGACTTCGCTATAAACATCTTAATTAGTCTCCAATGCTTTAGTAGATATCAATGGTATCTCATGAAACTGTTTTATGAAGTATTATAATTACTATAATAATTTTGTAATATTTAAAACCCATAAGTTTTTGTTAGAATTTTTATTAAGTAGGTACATGTACTTATTTTTCAATATAAGTAGTTTAACATTCAAATTAAGACAATACTCTGTTTACTATTTAAAAGTTTTTATATTTGATAAATTGCTTTCATTAGGTTATATACCATAATGAAATTTTAAAAAAAGTAATGTATTCCAATATTCCTGTATTTGATAATATAACAGCACCTGTGCTGTTGTGCTTCGGCACGTGAGTAAGTAACAATTGAGCTCATTCATTACACCTTGTCCTTGTACTTTATTCCAATCAAGGTCAGCAGTCCTCTGACTTAGCTTATTTTATAGGTGACACAGGAGCCCATCTATCATCAATTGATCATCAAGCCTGTTTGTCGACTTTTACAATAAAAAAAGAAATAAAGAAATAATGAACACATAACATAGTCCAATGGTTCTCAAACAAGCTTTTAGTGTTAACCAAGCATTACTATTCAAGTGATTTGGGAATGTATCTGAGGCCATAAAATCCATATAGACACCGAGTGACATTCGCGTACTAAATAAAGCCACAGTACTTTGTATAACAGTAATGTGGGAGATTTTTTTCCATAAGATTATTCTATTTACTTTTTAGCTTTACTAAAATGAGAGTCCTATATGCCTTTATTAAAAAAATGCAAGCTTAAAAAAGTTATGTGTGGTGGATTTATTTGCATTATATTGTGATTGTATCATACATTTTTAATTGAAGAGAGCATTTAGGAACAACACATGCCTTTTAGGAACCTCATAGATGCTCTGCTTATGGTGGTTCCTAAATGTATGTGGTGCTAAAATATATGTTTAATTATACAAGTAATGATTGTAAATGAATGAAAATGAATAACGTAATTTTTTTTTTCAATTCTTAAAAATTATATATACTATAAACTATTACAACATAATTACTAAGTATACCATAAAATAAGGTTTCAATTATATTAATAAATAGAAA
This sequence comes from Bembecia ichneumoniformis, assembly GCA_910589475.2. Taxonomy (NCBI): domain Eukaryota; kingdom Metazoa; phylum Arthropoda; class Insecta; order Lepidoptera; family Sesiidae; genus Bembecia; species Bembecia ichneumoniformis. The sequence goes on along the minus strand of OU342536.1, from coordinate 13,636,084 downwards.
TAAACTGACGCCCTGATCTCCATACAAAACTGATTGATTTCCTTTCTTATTTTTGTGTATGCTAAGGTGGCGGAAGCTTGGCGGAAGCTTATTGTGCCAAGAAAAACAACTCGTCTAGCTCTGCCGATTCCCTTACGGTGCCTAGGACGCTCGCCGTATTCCGCATATGAATTTCCAGCGCGATGCCTTTGCATGAAGAAAGACCCAGCGCGCCGGCGGCGGTCGCCCGATTTTTCGATAAGGAGTTTCCCCAACTTCTAACCGAAAATCTTGGCTTCGGGCGACCACACGCTGAGCGTTTCTACCGCGAACGCTAGAAATTCAAAGTGGTCGGCGAGGCCTGAGTACTTGCTGAGAGCAGCAGAGCCGACGTGGCATCCCACACCAGCGCCCTCCCTTGGCACCAAGGGACTAAGGTCATGTCGTCAGACCTCTTGCCATCATCGCGACACAAACCCGGCGGCTCTAGTAAGCTGGGGATATTAGCTAATGAAATTTGGTCATATGATCTAAGTCGTTGATGTTTTTAATTTTTATATTTAGGTAATTTCACGACAATAGTATTTTTTTGATGAAAGGCACCCCAAAACTGTGAGCTTGAAAACATGTGTGCAAGATTTCATAGTGATGGAATAAGTACCTACTATCGGAGATTTGCGGTTTCAAACAAACCAACGTTCAATTTGTATATTTATATACCTAGATAGTATCTATACTATCTATATAATGGCTTAATCAGGCAAATTGCATTTAGGACAAGACGCGTGATGGTTAAAATATGTCTGCACAAAAACACTAAAGTTTTTTTTTTTTTCAAAGCAGCCAAGTCGAGTTGCCTTACCGTATGGTATACAAATGGTGTGATGGTAACATATTGAGAGCGCCCGCCGTGCACAGTCGACTGAATTGGGCAATTTTTATTTGGGCATAAATAAAACACACCCGGCAGCGCGGAGCAATTTGCCTAAAACCGTCACTATGCGAATACCTAGTACGTATCCCTTTTACAAATCGGTTAAATATTCAAAAGAAATATATTCGTTATATTCGAAAACTTTTATATTCACTAACTAAAGGTTTTGTTAAAAAATATTAACCCACAAAAATTGAAGACAGTCATCATTGCATAAGTTTTTTTTTAAATTATGTTTATGAAGTCGAACGTGCAAAGGAAAGGAAAATTACGAAGAAAACGTGCAGCTCATGGAATGTTCTTATAAATTGTGTAATTATATATTATCACTAGACAATTAATTAATTTATAAACAGTTTGGTTAATACTTTGACAGTTTCACAAGCATATTCATTGAAATTAAAAAATATATAATGATTTTAGTAAGCCGTAATTTTCATAATGATATGGCTATCATGGTATTTTATGGTATCGATGGTATTTATATTTACATAAATGTTTATAATTTTATCATACTTTCACCGTATAACATACTAGCTGTTGGCTGTTACACGTGACTTCCTCCGCGTCTCTTTATAGAATATTATTCGTGGAAAACGGCAATTTTGTATGGAAGGGGACAAAGGGAGGAGATGGGGGAGGGTGAGTAACCTGTGTTACTCGTTGATAATGATGCTTTCTATAGGTGAAAAGATTTTTAAAAAAACATACAAAAATACGTACATACATACAAATCTTTTCTCTTTATAATATTAGTATAGAAGTATAGATATAAATAGCTTAAACAATCGACATTATTTTCATTAAAAAAAACGTAAATAGACAGTTATCATTAAAATATTTCAATAACAATAACAAAATATATAAAGCGATTATGTTATTTATTTGCCACAGTGCGTAGGACGTCTACGCTGCCAAGAATATTACTCCGCTACGGGAGCTACGCCACCTTTAATAATATTCAATGTTAAGTTACCCCACGTCTGCGGCGTCGAAAAACGGTAAATCATATTTTTATAGCCACTAGTGTCAAATAGGCGGGATCGTGTTAAATTTTTATGTAAATATACATTGCATTTTACTGGAATTGATGCTTTATAAATGGGATGACGGTTGCCAAACGTCAAAATGTGTAAATAAAACCTAAGATTTACCCGTTGGCTTTATACAAACTTTTTTAAGTTTATGTTAGTTTAAACATATTGAAATTCATTGAATTTATTTTTATTGAAATTTCAAACGAAATTTAATGTAACAATAATAACGATTATATCATTATAATTGTACAAGATGATTGACATCAATATTTAATTGAAATATTTGAATTGTCATCTAGGAACATTACACGGGAAAAAGAAAAACGGGGCTTTTACTTTTGCCCCGAAAAAAAATTCTAATTTTTCTCTTCATCTCGAACTTCTCTAATTAATTACGACTAATTCCACTTTCTCGAACTAATTACGACCTTAACTCAGTTAAGGTCCACAGATTACCCACAACTTACAATGACAAGTTTATAGACTTGGACATTTTCCACCCGCCGAGAGCGTCCTTTAAGCGCAGTGTCGTGAATACGTTGAAGGACAAATAGTCACACATGCGCACACGCACAAACACATACACACACACACACACACACACATCCTAACTCTTAACCTAGATCCTCTTCCCCATCGTCTAAAATGAACTTTTACTTTTCAACTTAATTTTCAACATAATTTGGGTACATAATGAAGCCCTCTAAGTGGCAATGTGATTGGTGATGCTGTCTCTCTTGTATATTATTTTCTGCTGTGTTGCGGTAGGGTTTTTGTTAAGAATAAAATAAAATAAAATAAATGAAAATCTTCTCGGATTTCAATGAATATTTGAAAAAATATAAGTCGAATTGGTACAGCCGTTATCTTGACAATTGGGCTTAGGCTCATAAAACTCACTTTCCCGAAATGTGCACTTGGAAAAGTGCATCTTCTGAGATAATGTGCTCTATTTGAGAAAGTGTTCCAATTGGGAAGTGCACTTTTTGAGACTTTTTGCATGTTCCGAGAAAGTGATCATTTTAAACAACTGTACGTTTAGAAAAAGTGTATTTCGGGAAAATGAGTTTTATGAGCCGAAGACGACAATTGACTCTCTTCGATTTGACAACATTATAATGCCAATACTTGTATGAGACATTGTTATATAGCAGGTATACAGTGTTTTCGATATATTCAACTAATTTATAGTTTTTTTTTAATTGAAAGCGTTTTTCTCATAGGTCATGCCTATAATATATTTTTAATGCCCTACGCAATAACGGGTGTTATAAGTTTGACGTGTGTGTCTGTGTATGTTTGTATGGGTGTATAGCTCCCGAACGGAGATGGACCGATTTTTAACCGGTTTTCTTTTGTTTGAAAGCTAACGTGATTGAAATGGTTTTTAGCTATAATTTATGATGATCTCTTAAGGCATTTTTTAAGTTTATAGCGCCTACGTAAATTAAAAAGGCAATCATAAGTTAAAGCGATATTGCTATCAACGAGAAGGAGATGTCGCGTAACGACACTCGGCAATTAACGCTCATTGAGTACAGTGGATTTTTATATAACTATTAGTTTAATTGAAAATCATAAGATTTCCAAATTTTAAGTAACCAGCGAAAAGTTAAAGGAGCTATAACTCCCCAACAGGCATTTAAAGATCATCAGCCCATCCTAGTTGACGAAGGGTTCGATTCGATTGATGTTCGATTGATGTGAAATTTGGTATACTGTTACTTCGGTGGTTTTCCATGACATGGTAACCTTTTTCTGATGCCGTGGTATTAAATTCTTAAATCACACGTCTTTAAGATCAAATTAAAATAATTGAGAAACGGCAGAAGGCGGGGAAAATTTAAGGAACGAGGTATCAACACTTAATTTTTTTATGTATTATTGGTTATAGTAGCAAAAAGCATAGGTAAAAATTTCAAATTCAATGTAATATGCAACAATGTTTAATATTTTAGTCTGTTCGTCTGTTCGTTTTAGTTCTTCAATTATATCGCACTAGTTGTTGCCCGTGACTTCATCCGCGTTGAAAAATGGAAAAACATAACACCTAAGAAAATATCAGGCGCCAATTTTTTTATATTTTTTGAGATCCCTTGGGAATCTAATATTTTTCCAGGGTGAAAGGTATCCTATATCTTAATCCAGGTAATAAACTATCTGTGTGCCGAATTTCATCCAAATCCGTTAAGCTGTTTTCTTCCATCCTCACAAACTTTCACATTTATAATATTGTAAGGTCTTCATATATTTAAAAATTATTCCACACGGAAATGTTGCCATTCGATATGTGCATAATTTACCTTTTCATGTTTTCTACATTTATATTTAAATTTAAATACTAAAAACTAAAATTATCTAATCTAAAAATAAATTAATGTTAAATTGATTAAAAACTAATAATATAAAAATGGACCCTGCGGCATTGTACCAAGTACGCTGGCAGCATTTCCTCGTTGAATGGCCATACTAATACGTTGGCCGAGGAAAGTGGCCAGCTCTTCGGTCTCCCGTCGCATCAATAAGCCTCTTCGAGATGTCTTTGAAGAGGCTCATTGCTGCCATTACAGGCTCATTACATAAAAATTATTTATGTATTCAGCCTGTTTAAGGGATTCAAGCTAGATTTATATCATAAAATCAATAACGTATTTCAGATATGTTTTTTTTTTGTCGGACTAAAAATAAAACAAGCTGTATATTTTTCAATACAAAAATAGGTAGATATGTACATAGTCAACCGTCACCGTTTCGTCAAATTAATCCACATTGTTTTTCTATCCTACACGATAGAAGTATCTATCGAAATTTGTTTTTATGACAATAAAATAGGTATTCTCTATTAATGACGATTTTTCTGTATTATTGTCACGTGTATTACGAGTATGTCACACAAACACACAATATAGACTCTGGCAGCCCTCTCCGAACTCACTCACCGAAACCTAACAGCCCATTTGCTGTAATGAAACAGTAGTTTCATTCATATGAGAGGCACTTATAAAATGTGTGTCGATTTTAAAAATTATAAATAATAACAAAAAAAATAGGTATTCTGACCTGTACCCTCGCCTCCGTAAGGTTGATTTTGAGCGCAAGATCTTCTCTTGTAAAGACGTCTGGATAATGTGTCTGTGCAAACGCCGTCTCCAACTCCTCCAGCTATCAAATAATGATTACTTTATAATCTTTTAAACATAAGTCGCAAAGTCATAAGATGAAGTTGGAGAAATTATATTAGTTCAAAATAACGGTAAATTCAAATAAATCCACTCAAAGAACCCGCAACAATTCTTTTTTGATCAGTGACCATTATAATATCTAATAATATAATTAATTATAATATCTAATAGTGTGATAACTTTATCAGAAATTAATCCAAATATCGAAATCAACTATCAAAATATCGAACCCCATATTGGCATGCTTTATTTATTTAATAAATGAATAAATATTCATAATAATCACCTGTTGTAAAGTAAAGGTTGTTCTGTTCCGCCTCTGTTTCCTTCGTACGAACGTATCATCGTGAATTGCGGGATGGTATGAATAACTTGTGTCTGAAACAAACACAATGAATTAAGGTAAATAGGTTGGAGTGGTGGCATGGAACACTGAATTCCGCAAATATAAATTGGGCGACAGAAGCAGTTGCAGCAGCCAGACCTTACAAAAACGACCTAGAAATACCAACATTTGTACTGTTTCGTTCCCCATTCCCTTACTTCGCCCTTATTCACGACTTTCACTACTTGCAGAATTTCCTTTATACTTTATCTTATTAAGATAGGCAACACACATATATCCCCCTTTTTTTTTTATTAAAGATGGGTTTGCTCTTGACCAGCATCTATCCATGTAGGAAGGACGTGGCCGACAATGGAGCGAGTTCACTCAGAAGATGGCTATTCATTCGAACCTTGAAAAGATTTGGGTTATATGAGCTCGGAAATACAGACGCCGGCAGAGAGTTCCAATCCTTAGCAGTGCAAAAGATGTTCTAAAGTGCTTGGTCCGAATTAGAGGGATTTCGACAAGGTGAGGATGGTAACCGGCCGTACGTCTGCATGTCAGATAGAAGAAAGGGGAAGGCGGTATGATCTCATGCAGCTCCCGAGCACACTCTCCGAAGTACATCTTATAGAATACACATAGACAGGCAACTTTGCGTCTACGTGCTAGGCTCTTGCAGCTTAGTGTATCATCGCCAATGAGCCTTCTAGCTCTGCGATCCACCGAGCAAGTTGGTATTTTGCTGAGCCATCCCAAATGTGACAGCAATACTCCATGCAAGATCGGACTTTTGCCTTGTTTTGCTTGTGTTTTTGGTAACTACCTACCATTAGTGGACCTTCAGCCTTCAGTCTTAAGTGAACCAGCAGCCTCCCTTCCCAACCTTGACACAGAGTTAATTAGTGTGAACAAGTTAAGACTTCACAAATGACAAAAACTTCGCCTTTAAAAAAATAATATTTGTCTGAGAGGTGATTCATTTAGAGGTACGTTTTTCGAAATTAAAAAAGTGATAAACATCAATTTCGTCGGAAAATTTTTATTATCATGCATAAGAACCATTCTTTACATTGATTTTTCAAATATCATTTCTTTCAACTGTTGGCCGTAACTGCAATTAACATGGCCATTTTGAAGTTCCAATTTTCGATAACGCGTCCGAACATTTTGAGTGGTATTTGGATTTCCAATTCCTCAATCGTCCTGTAACTTGACTTATCCATGTAAACTTTGAACTTAAAATTGAGGAAAGAGTCTAGAGCTGTGATCGAGGCGGTCAATTCACCGGTCCGAAGCGCGAAATTATAACTGTTCAATCTTTTCAAGAGCTCAAAAACTGAAACGGAGATGATTCGTTTGGTAAGCCGGCTTCAATTGTTGCACGAGTTGAATTTTGTATGCTTTTAAAACGAGATTCTTTTGTAAAATACGATACGTTTTTGCATACGACAAGCCAAACTGTTGCGAATCATGACATCGCATACACTCTCTGAAACCGCCGCAATATTTTCTTCACTACATGCTGGATGTGATCTATTTGGTCGCAAATTATCTAACATTGGGTTTCAAACATTTTGTTGGTATAGCGAATACAGTAGGCCGTTTATGTGGATCATAAATTCCTTTATCCAAATCCCGCTCGGATTCGGAAGCTCCTAGATATCTTCTCGTCCAAAATTCCTCGGTGTCATAAAACAAAAGTTTTCAACCAATGTGTGTTGCCAGTGATGAAATATGGCGCTGAAACTTGATCGCTAACTGTGGGCCCCGTAAGAAAGCTCAACGTCACTGAACGAGCTATGAAGAGGGTTACACTGCGAAATCGAATTAGGAATGATAAACCCGAAGACGGCGGATTAGTAAGTTGAAGCAGCAGTGGGCAGTACACATAGTACGGAGAGCCGACGGAAGGTTCTCGAGAGGAGGCCACGGAACGGCAAGTGCAGAGTAGGACGTCCACCTACAAGATGTACAGACGACCTGATAGGGGCCGCGGGTCAACGGTGGATTTGGCTGCTTCTGACCGGTCTTTTTAGAAAATCAGAGGAGAGGCCGTTGTCCAGGAGTGAACGTCCTACGGTTGAGATCAGAAAGTTGCAGAAAGTTCACAAAACACATTCCTCGTAGAATAGATAAAATTTATTTTCGAAATACACCTGAATAATTTGTAGACACTGTGACGGCCCAAGTCTTTCCATGGTGAAATGTCAAACAGTACTGAACAAAAATACCATGACAGGATAATACGATTCACGCGTCATCTTCTGAAATACCCATAGCCAAAAAAGTACCTCTAAACCTTACAACCATCATAATTAAATATCTGCGTTAATAAAATATGTGGAATTCATCCATATTACTTGGAGTTCGAATGAGTAAAAACTTTATCCCACGGAGCCCTAAACAAATTCTAGCAGGGTCAGTACCGCACCTGTATCCTCCCTGGTGTTGCTTGTGGCCTTAAGGGACGGTAAACACCTATTAACAAATGGACCGTTAGCCTGCCTGCCACCGGTTTGTTTTTATATTTAAAATATTTTTTTTAAAAGTCAAATTAAAAAATTATTTAAACGAGTACTAGTGTTGGTGTTTTATAGAATAGAATATAATAAGTCAATTTAGAATAATTTAGCTAATAGATGAGATTTAAGAAATACACAATACATAAATGAAAGGTAAGTCGGAAATACTGGACCATTACACGCTGAGTACCAAATAGCCACCCCTGCAGTTATAACAGCTATCGAACGCATCCGCGTGTCTGTACGAATTGATGAGGTGGAGACACCATATCAAGTAGGGTGACCAAGATTTAAAGCAAACTGGAAATGATTCGTCCGTTCCACCTATCCCAACCAGTAGGGAACTTTTTTCCATTTAGACTTACCAAGATTTTTCTTTTATATTAAAAAATACTTTTTATTTTATATTATTTCTTGGAGACCCTCGGTCCTCTAGCAGGAAATACGCAGTGGAAGGCTTACAGATTCTGTTGAAGACCGAGCATCACTAACATTGACCACTATACGTGGTGCTAAAATAATACGTATAATAGGTATATGTAAATAATAAAAATCAATTGGCAAATGTATGACAGAGCATCACTTGAGAACAGCACAGCTTTTGATGATTTGCTGAAAAGTCAGAAATTTGGATGGTATTTTCATATGAAATTAAAAGGGACTGTTGCTTCAGCTATTTTTAAATAAAATTACTTTTTATTTTATATTAGTGGTAATACATTTCCACATATCTCCACTTATCTCACATATCTCATATCTCATATCTCACTCCGTACTTGAGCGCCGCTGACCTGCTGAATATGTCTGCACGCCGACGCCTCCACCTCGCCACTCTGCTATTTGGGGTGGTGCGTTATGAAACGCCGTCCTACCTATACAGGAAACTCCAATGGCCCAAACGCGTGCGCAGAATAAGGTCCACGGCTATCGTGCCCGTTCACAGGACAGCGGCCTTCCGAGGAAGTTTCAGGTTTGCGGCGTCCAAGTGCTGGAATGATCTCCCTCCTCCTGTCCAAGGAGCGTCTAATAGGTACACCTTTAGGCGTGAGCTTAGGGGTTATTTGTTGGCGCTCCAAAATTCATAAATTCCAAAATTCCAGCATTTATCACCGCATTAATACACCAACATAATATGTATGTAAGTTTTAACATTTAGCAATTACTAAATTTATTATTGATTACTGTAGAATTTCCTTTTTTTCGCGCCTTTTCTCTCAATAGAAGCAGTGCATTATGTATAAATAAGTAATTTTATATATATATATATGTGTGTGTATGTATGTGTATATGTATATATATGTGTATATATGTATGTGTGTATGTATGTATATAGTAATTTATAAAGTAAGTTTGTATGGTGTCCAATGAGTCACATACGGTGCTGGCTGAAAATCAGCGCTGTAGGTGTTTGTCAGCACCTCAGCACAATGCTGAGCCAGTATCCGTTTCGCTGCCGCGAGGACACACACACGTTTTTTATTTTTTTTTTTTTTTTTTCCCCTGTTCTTGTACATAATGTGTCCTTCGTGCAGTGAATAAAAATCTTTCTTTCTTTCTTTCTTTCTTTCTTTCTTATTGAAAACTTAAAAAATATTATACAGTCATATTTATATTTTTTTTTTTATTTCTATTATATTGAATTTTTCTCCTTGAGAAAGAAGTTTTGTATGCCATAATTTTTTGCTATATTGTAACTAATGATATTTTATATGGCAAAATAGTCATGGATAATGTTTAATCATTTCCAAGTTTTTGGAAGTTGCAAGTGTTGTTTTTATACAGGTTCTATTTACTTTAAGTATATCTAAATGTATCCCAAAAACTGAGAAAAATTAATTGAAAATTTAATTATAATGACATTATTTGACTATTTTACTTTTTGTGTAAGACAATACAAGGTCCCATTATATTTTCGCTTTTCTACGGATTAAGAATCTTTTAAAATAAGTAAATGTGTTTCACAAAATAGCTTGACCGTTTCTGATGGTGTAAGTATTCATTTCAATCACAAGAGTTATTAAAAGTATTGTCACCCTAGTGGCGCAATGGACTTATTGACAAATGCCGGGACTCGCGCGTGCACCCTCCCCAACTTTTCTATTATTCTTACCGATAATGCCATTCCATACATTACTCGGCGAAAATTGCCCTTAATAGCTGCTGTCTTCACTTGTTTAATGATGTTACTTTGTTATTTATTTGTTTTTTTTTATTATTATTATTACTATTATTAGGGGTAGTTGTGCAATGAAATATAAAAAAAATATGTCTTGAATAAATGTTGTGGACAATATCTGTTATAAATATGTTAATAAGCGAGGGTAGCAACCTACCGTCAACTAGACCGTCTGCCCGTCTGACGACCTTTTCATAAAAAAGATCTTTCAAGTATTATATTGTTGAAAAAGTCTTCGTTTTAATAAAAGTCAATGGCAAATGTTCTTAAACCGCAGAAAGGGCCCAGCAGGCAAAGATAACGCTCTATCATTTGTCTATGATTCAGGGGATTTTTTTTTAAATTAAAGATGGGTGAGTTATCCGTGTAGGAACATGGAGCGAGCTCACCCAGTCAGTCACCTAGAAGATGCCTATTAACTCGAACCTTGGGGTTGTATGAGCTCTGAAATACAGACGCCGCCGGCAGGGAGTTTAAATCCTTAGAGGTGCGCATTATAAAAGATGTTTTAAAGCGCATGGTCCGAATTAGAGGGATTTCAACAAAAAAATGGCATACGTTACACTTATTTAAATCTGTGTTCACAAAGTACTGATTATTTTAAAGGATTTGTCGATGTGAAATATGGCTCAGATTTTTTCTATGGGCTTTTTAGGTGATATTCATACTTAAAAAATCAGATGCTACTACAGGAAAGAACATAGGTTACCTCCCATTAAGAAAAAGTACACGGACGAAGTCGCGGGAAATGCTAATATTGGAAAAAGAGAGTGAAGATTTTGCATGTTTCTTTTTAAATATAGATAATCTACGGAACCGATACACCTATTGGAAATATTATTTTTTCTATTCGCAAGATATATTATTCATAGATTTACATATGCTACTAACGACTTTGACTACTTTGACGAGCCCGTTGGATGAGTGGTTAAGGTGCTTGCCTTAACGCTCTGTTCTAGGGTTCCCGGGTTCGATTCCCGGCTGGGTCAACTTTGAAAAATGAACTTTTCAAATTTGGCTCTGGTCTGGATTTGGAAAGTAGTGGCAGGGCACACTGCGTTTCGCAGTCATTTGGGCAGCCCGTCTGGCGGCATTAACCACCCCCTTACAGAAGACCACCGTGAAATAACAGTACGTGTGCTGTTGTATTTCGGTGAGTGAGTAAGGGATGCTAGAGCCAATTTCTACTGCAGTCGGCAATGCACTTGCACTTGTTGTGAAACCTCTCAGCAATACATTTTTTTTAAATGTACCGTAGACTTTCCAGCAGGACTCTGCACCTGATCACAAGGCACGAACTACCCAAGCCTGGCTCGAAACCAACGTTCCGGGGTTTATAAGAGCTGAAGACTGGCCCTTGTCTAGCTCAGTTCAGAACCCCTTAGACCACAAATTCAATTCAGAAGTATACAAATTTCAGTTTTAGAGGAAATGGCCTGCTCTAAACGACACGCCGACATTGAGTCTCTTGAGCAATCTCTGAAGCAAGCAGTGGCTAAATTTCCCATGGAAACAGTGCATAAATCCATAGATTCGTGGCCAAACAGATTAAAGGCCTGTATCAAAGCTAAAGGTGGCCATTTTTTATATAATTATGTTTTATTTTTTTGCTGAGACTTCAATAAATATGTGTACTTATAAAAGTTTTATTAAGATTACCTGACTTCATAAAAAAAATTAATTTATTTTCATTTGTAACAGAACTTATGGCTGGACTCTACTTGTAAAGTACATCTCCATTTACGAAGTTTAAACTTAAATAAGTATCTTACTTTAGTGAAAACGCTGTTTCACCGATAAAGCTTAAAAATGAAAGAGTTAAGCAATTATTGTGCACCATCAAAGCAAGAGGGTTAATGGAGGTTGTTATTAATTGAAGCAATTACCCGTCGCGCCATTCGCTCAACGAATTAATTTGTTTAAACTACTCGCACAAGAGAATACTGTTTGTGTTAATATATTCATAGTTCCATTGATGAGATTCCAAGTGAAGTGAAGCAATTAAATGACTATTAATAATACTTAAAAGAACAATTACTAATGGTAGCCACATACCATCAAGTCGTTACTTTCCTTCGTCGACTGGTTAAAGTGTTTATTTTAACGCTCTGTCTCAGGAGTCCCGGGTTCGATTCCCGGCGGGGGCAACTTTGGAAATGAAATTTTCATCTGGATCTGCCAAGTAGTGACAAGGCGCACAGCGCGACAAGTCATTTGAGCATGACGGAATACCACGGACGGAAATAACCACTCCCTTACAGAAGACCACCGTGAAATAACCACGTGGGTGCTGTTGTGTTTCGGTGAGTGAGTAAGGGATGCCAGAGCCAATTTGCCTATCCTTCCTAATACCTAATCCGTAATCCGTAATCCTGCTATGATCATTATGATCAACAGGAAACTTGCAACTTGTTCGTGTCATAGGCGAGGGTAGCCACCTGCCTTCAAGTGGACCGACAGCCTGTGTATTTAACCTTATTTAAAACCTATTTTAAACAAAAGGATAAGACTGATAATGATTTTTACATAACATCATAAAACGAAGAGGCTATAATATTCACAAGAAAAAGTTTCGAAGCGGAAACATTTTAGATTTTGTTGTATAATAAATATTTTCATTAATTCAATGTTAATAATTGAGCTCTCATCAGCGCGGGGCGTTGCAGAAAAATCCCTCAGCGGCGGAAATTAAAAAGTATTTCACATCCGACGGAAGTCGGTCCGAGGTTGAAGTGCAGCGCGGAAAGTGAGAAGTAACCATCCTGGTTTATCTAGCCTTTAATTGCTCATTTTAATCGATTTATATATTAATGTCATAATTATTTCAATACGAATCCATTTGTAAGACAGATTTAATCTGAAAATTGATCAATTAATTAAGCTGCTATTTGGCGAGTTTAGAAACGAGCGAGTCATATAGTGCGATAGACACACAAAACATTCCACTTGCTCAGTAATCAACTAGCTAGCGAGTTGTAACCATATTTTTGACACACAATAATGCACCGATCATAGGTACCGAGATACAGGGGCGAGAGAGTGCTCTCGGCCGAATGCATGGCCGAAAAGAATGGCGAGACTCAGACCTCGTTTTGATTACTAGACCGAGTGCCCACTCTCGCCATCGCTTCAGCATACTCCGCACTGTCTTAGCAGCTAAAAACACATGCCGAGCGCAACTCGTCACTCGCTATTCGCTCGCGCTTTTTTTTGCTATCCATTTTTACGCACAACTGTTTTCGAAACTCGATCTTCGAAACTGAAATGACTCGCTAACAACTACCAATTTGCTGTCTCGTCACTCTACTTGGTAGGTACGTGTGATCAGGGCCTAAAAAGCCCATATTCCAGCGAGTAGCTATTGTTTACAATCTGCTAGTTAGCTAGTGAAATTGATTACACTGGGCTAGTAAACTCGCTCAATATAATTGATCCTTATTCATTCTACAATGATTTTGTTTTTTTTTTTCGACGCCATTTTAATTTTTTCCGCAGTCGTTAATTTATTTGGGAGCCCGTCAGACGTCAGTAACTGTCTATAAAGGTGGCCCCGTACAGAAGAGAACAGCGAAATTGTGAAATTATAAAAGTGTGTTATTTTTTAGTTCATGAGTAGGTATGTCAATGCAATTTATTTCTGCAAATTAATGTTTAATTAAGATTTACATCTAGTTAAAAGTTCTGTACTTACATGATAGGTATTTTTAATTATACAACTAAATTATTTTTAATTATACAATTAAATATAACTAAATTAAACTGCCCCGACGAACTTCGTCCCTCGGTCCCTCCTCAAACTCATTCCATACAAAGTGAATGAGATTTTTTTTCGTGAATATTACAGATGTTTTAATAGTTAGGTATGGATCTTAGTAAGCTGCAATAATTATTCATCGAAATAAAATTCATTTATTATATGTATAAAATGTAACATAAATTTTAGGCAAATCTTTTATGTTAAAGGTCGACAGACAATCTGACGGTCCACTTGATGGTAGGTGGATCCGTCGCCTATAACACAAGCAACGCCACAGCTGCTGCAAGTGCGCTGCGGATTGTAGTAGGATTAAGGATAAGGGATTAAGAAGGGATAGGGCTATGAGCTCTGGAATCCCTTATTCACTCCCTTATAAACACATGCTGTTATTTCACGGTGGTCTTCTGTAGGGCTGTCCAAATGACTGTACATGACATTCAATTACGAGGCTGAGTTAAAACGACTAAGCGGACAAAGTTATTGTTTTTTTAAAGGAAAGGACAATAAAAAAAATATATGTAGGTACTTAGATAACGTTCAGCAGCAATGCCAGCAATGGTGTTCAAAATTTCAAAGATCTCCATAAAATGATAACGTTGTGAATGTGTTAAGGGTCATATGTCGCCCATAGAAAAAGCCCAACATAAACCCTTTTGAAAGTGCGGTATAAGTTGATCGCGACTCTATGAGATTGCGCTCTAATGAGTAGGTATAGCCTTCGTTCCAACGGTGCCCTGGAAATTGCTTTATGCATTTTTAATAGATTCGTTTAAACCGCTTTTTTATCCACTAGCCGTCCGACCGCTTACTCACCGCGGCTTTTTAAAACACCCAGATCTCCACCCAACCCGTACCCGCCAACCCACCCCGCTTCGTACCTACGCCAATTTGTTAATAGATTTTAAAAATTAATATAGATTACGCAATTACGCAGCCGGGGCGCTGGCTGTCATTTTCGACGGCCCAAACGAAATAAGGCCACTCGGTAACCAAATTACTCTCGCGTCCTTTGATCGTCAGGCAATTTGGTAAAAAAGTAAGCACCGCCGGGACTAATCAAAAGTGACATGATCCTTATTAAGTTAGTTCGAATGTAACGGAGTTAAAGCGACCGGGCGGCGCGACTCAAAAACTATTTTATGAATAATAGATAACGCAAGCGGCGACCAATCCCTAGGGAGCCCCGCCCACCGGGGCACCCCCTCCCCGCGCGCGGATCCCCTATTGCACCTCACCCCCCAGTCACCCCTCGCTTGGCTTCTCTATTCATTAGCACATTACCACCCCTTGGGCACGCGAGTCGGTTAGAATAACTGGAAAGAAACTGATTTCGGGCCTTTTTGAGGCTTTTTACTGCCCGAACGTATTAATTAACTTTTAAATAAGGGAAAAATACAACCTGTGTGCTTAAGCACGGTATACATGCAGAGGTATGTATGCCTGTACGAATTCACATATAATTTCTTTCACACAAGGGACGTTAAAACTATTTTGTTTCTTTTTAAGACAAAAATAATATATTCAAGCAAACATCAATATTGCAAGGAATTTCTGTCACTGTTTTAATTGTCCTATTTACCTGTGCAATATGTTTAATAATATCGACGGCGAAATGCCAATACCTACGTTCTAACATAAAAATAATTAAAAAAAAGGTTACTTAATTTAATTTAAAATTAATAAATCCATATATATATAATATAGAAAGTATTATAACATGGAAGTTGCAGTTAACGTTATAAAACATGTGGTTTCACCAAAATAGGTATAAGAAAGTCGATCTTACAGTCATTGAAATAAAATTTGTACGATAGGGAGTATTAACACTTCACCCTCGATATAGGGATATTAAAAATCTGGAATTAATTAAGAAGGTTAATTAATTAATTATTTTTAAATAAAGGAATCACAGAAAATTAGCCATTAATATTTAAAAGGTCAGTCACTCGGTTTTCTTGAATAATGTTAAAAATTAGAATCTATCCGATAACCAGAAATATTTCTTTTAGAGTTAAGTAGTCTCATGTTATCTATGCATATTTTTTTTGTATTTTATCATTTACTAGCGACCCGCCCTCGGCTTCGCCCGGGGTGCAATTTTCATATGAACATTCCCCGTTTATCCCTCTTTCCATTAGTGAAAACCGAATTTAAATCGGTCCACCCGTTCACGCGTGATGCCGTGACCAAGGGAAATGGGGATTCATTTTTATATATAGAGATTTAAAAAAAACTGTATTCAAATAAAGAATTCGTATCCGCGCTTGATCGGAATTCACAATACAATTCTTATAATATTTTCTATATAAATACGCAGTAGTTTTAAATAATTTAAATAAAGACTCTTCAAGACTCATAATACTTATTTAAAATACGACTAACAATAAATCGTCTTTTCGTTATCGAGAATTAATATTAATAATTGGCTTTATTAATTTTAGTAAAATTAATAAGGCCAATAATTCACTATATATGGTTAAAGTAGACGAATAATATTTTACAAAATGAATGCGAAGAAAATAAAACATTAAAATCCTCCAATCTGAATTCCAGAATCCAATTTTGAATATACATTACATTCAATCGATTATACTCGAAAGTGGAATCGAGTTTGCGCTACAAATCGAATTGTAAATCGGTACAAGACAAGAGCTTTAACTGTCAATAATGCTGTTAGGCCGAGAGCCGAGGCCGATAAACTCAGTTAAGGAAGTTTGTCGACCAATAAGTGAACTAATCGAGGCTCTTACACTGCACTGAGTGTAAATGTATAGATATACTTGTATACTTTGCCTAATGAGTGTAGTAATTAATTGTTTCAATATTTTATAGGAAAAATTGCAATACACTTGAAATTTTTTGCCATTAGAAAGAGAAAGGTGATTAAATAAAATGACTAGAGAAATTTTCAAAGAAATTTTGTTGTGTCTGACAAAAATACAACCCAGTGGTTGTAACCTATTTAATATGTTTGTTAGGGATAAGTAATTTAGCTTTAATACATCAAAGCACAAACACACATTTGTGTCAGAGATACACAAAATGACAATACCTTTCATGCAGAAAAATCTACCGTGCCCGAGAGAGCATAAAAATAAAAATCTAATGCCTGGCAAAGCTGTAACAGCGAAAATTTTTTTTTTAATATTAAGATCGGTAGACAGGTTGACACTTTGACAGTCCACTTGATGGTAGGTGGCTACCGTCGGCTATAACACAAGCAATGCCACAGCCGCCGCAAGTGTGCTGCCGACTACAGTATAGGATTGGATAAGGGATTAGGAGGGGATAAGGAAATGGGCACTGGCATCTCTTACTCACTCACCGAAACACAACAGCACACGTGCTTTTATTTCACGGTGGCCTTCTGTAAGGGGGTGGTTACTGCCGCCAGATGGGCTGCCCAAATGACTGCGAAACGCAGTGTGCCCTGCCACTACTAAATTAAAGCAGATAAACTAAATTAACGCAGACGAAGTCGCGGTATTTAATAGTTTTGTTAAAAAGTTAAATATAAATTTTACCCACAAACATAATTAAAAAAAACATACCTAAATAAAAATAAAAAATACTTTCGATTATTAAAAAAAAAACACATTTATGATAATGTCTAAATTTCTAACTAATATACTTACAGGGATGTGATGCTGTGAACGGGTATTCTAGTGTGGGTAACCGGTGTTGGTGCGGCGGCAGACTCGGTGGGCAATGGTAGCAGAAGAGTCCTCGACCACCGCTGCCACCGCTCGCCAGCTGCACACAAACAAAACTTAATTTACTCCTATGTCTTTAGAGCTAAAAATTAAACTATTTTACTATACTATCCTAGGCCTATCTATAGAATATACTATTATAGCATATTCTATAGATAAGCAAAAAAAAAGCAAAAAAAAAAAAACATAAGTATAATGTAAAATTTTACAGAATGTAAGATTTTACAGAATGATTTAAATTTTATTGTTTTGATTTTGAGATACAATAGATAGACGAATATTCATATCGGTTTTTTTATGTTAAGATCGGCAGACAGGCTGACGGTCCACTTGATGGTAGGTGGTTACCGTCGCCTATAACACAAGCAACGCCAAAGCTGCTGCAAGTGCGCTGCCGACTACAGTAGGATTAAGGTTAAGGGAGGAGGCCATGTGCTTGCCACTACTTTTTGTACTCTTTTTTTCTTTTTTGTATGGCTGATTGGCATTCCCCTATTGGCAAAGCGTAAAAATGAGCAATTAATTTTTTGTAACCATTAATGAGCATGGTATTTATTTCATAACTAGCGATCCGCCTCCGGTTTCACACGAATGCAATTTTCCGAGCATTTTTTTTTTTCGTTAATTGGTCCAGCAGTTATCAAATTTTGCGAATAATTTTTATTTATAAAATTTTAAGTAAATAAATAGTAAGTACTACTTGAGTATTAATATATTTTTCGTACTTAAATCGCTGCAGACTCTTCAAATGTGTTACTTCAAATGTGCTCGGATGACTGTTCCAATCAATGCCTACCTCAAACTCTTACCACCGAACTGCGCGCCATAGATGCGAAATTTATCCGCATTACTTGGATAAGCCGCTGCGCACAGTTCAGATGAGTAGAAACTTTATCCCACGGACGCGCGTACTTGGAACAGGTGTTCCATCTTGCTACAATATGGGCTTCTTCAAGTGACCAGTAGAAAAATTCTTGCAGGGTCGGCAGCGCAGATGTACACCCCTGGTGTTACTTGTGTCCTTAGGCGACGGTAACCACCTACCATCAAGTGGTACCACCCTTAATAATATAAAACAAAAGTTTAAAGATAGGTCAATAAAATGTCTAATGAAGTCCTCTATAAGTTAAGAGATACAGCCCCGATATACATTTTCTTAAGTTATCTGAACACAATTCAGTATTAGCATATAAACGAGACCGCATTTAATAATAAGGCGTTATATGCGCACACAATCGCGAGTCCTTGACTCTGAACGTGCATAGAATAGAAAATGCAGCTACGCCGACTGTGATCAACGCGATTATAGGACAATCGAAATCGGCTTTGATCTCTCATAATAGTAGATTATTATTTAACAACGGCTGAAGTTTCATTGGGTATTGGTTCTCAATAATTGGGGCACACATAGATGGAATTACAATCGATTTTATTTATAACAATTATTTATGAGAAACATTTTAACGGCTTGAACATTCAGATGAGCAGCAACTTATCAGACATTTTTGATCTAGATGAAATCTTGTAATATCTGTGAAAAATTTAAAATACCTACGAGTACCTACATATATAATAAAATCGTAAACGAGCTGTATCAAAAAAAAAAACACAATTTGTACACATATATGTTGTACTTATGTTACCCAGGTCAAAAAAATAATTTTACAATTTTTGTCCGTTTGTCTGTACGCTTGTGCACGCTAATCTCTAAAACGGCCTAACCGATTTGAATGCGGTTTTCACTAACGTATTGTAGCAAGCTTCACGTAACATTTAGTGTTTGTTTCATTCCAAAGGTTTACAAACAAAATAGTTATAGTTAATGAAAGTATAAAAAATAAGCGTAGATATTAATTAATATCTATTATTATTATTCACTATGTATAATTAAACATTACAATAATTAATATCTAATTAATAATAAGATTAATAGAGGCCATTTCCCCAACCCTTCCCATCCCTTATCCTTAATCCTACTGTAGTCGGCAACATACTTGCAGTGGACCGTCAGCCTGTCTGCCGACTTTAAAATAAAAAAAGATTAACCTAGACTTAAATAGATATGTATAGGTATAGTTTCATCTCGAGCCAAATTAACGTATGCATAATTATAAAAAGGAATTAAATTGGTCTTGAAATAATTATTTCTCATTCATTGGAACACAAAACGTTTTATATAAATTTTAACAATATAAGTATTACCAATTATATCTACCTTTTCAATTAGGTAAGCTCATAAATAGAAGAAATTGAGCCCAAGTGCAAAGGTATCCAGTGTGTTAGCTATGTATCTGTTTGGAATCGCTGAGCAAGTGTATGCCTAGCCTTCGATGCTATTATTATTTTGATTAGTATTAGTTTTTTTTTTTATTAAAGATGGGTTTGCTCTTGACCAGCATCTATCCATATAGGAAGGATGAGGCCGACGATGGGGCGAGCTCACCCAGAAGATGCCTATTCATTCGAACCTTGAAAACATTTGGGTTGTATGAGCTCGGATATACAGACGCCGGCAGGGAGTTCCAATCCTTAGTAGTGCGCATCACAAAAGATGTTTTAAAGCTCTTGGTCCGAATGAGAGGGATTTCGACAAGGTGAGATAACCAGCCGTACGTCTGCATGTCCAATAGAAGAAAGGGGAAGGCGGTATGATCTCATGCAGCTCTCGAGCACACTCTCCGAAGTACATCTTATAGAATACACACAGACAGGCAACTTTGCGTCTATGTGCCAGGCTCTACAGCTTAGTTCTTATTACTGTATCATGGCCAATGAGCCTCCTAGCTCTGTGATTATTTTAGTAAGAGAAAATCGGTTTAAGAGACGTGGTAACAAAATAAAATAAATATAAAAACTGAGTGTACTCGTACAGATAGAGTTATCGCAGTTGAAAAGGACACGGCGCACATAAATCAATTAATTTCGATGAGCAAATTGCTAGATTGCACTCCGCTGCATCATTGCATCGTGCGACCGATTCCATTCACTTGCAATAACATACATAACCTATGAATACGGGACATGACAACGTAGATAAAATCAAATATATTAATTATATCTTTTAGGTACTGAAAGTACGTAGTTATTATTCCTAATATGCGAAGGCGAGTTTGTTTGTTTCAATTCACGCCTTAACTACTCAACCGATCATGTATACATCTATCTTATATATATATATAAAAATCTCGTGTCAGGATATGTCATATGTTCGCGATAAACTCTGAAACTACTGAACCGACTTTGATCAAACTTCGTAAGTATCTGTTATTTGGTCCAACTTAAAAGATAAGATAGTTTTTATCTTAATTATTGACATCAATATTTGTTATTGCAAATTAAATGTTTATTATACAACACTAGTGTCTATTTATAGGTTAGTTCTATGAATTATTAATAGATGGCTCTGCCTTGCTACCATGAACGGCATCCGAAGTTTACCCTCTGTGTCCCACTTGCAACTTCTTACATAAGTATGATAGAGAGAGATCATCATTACGATTTTTTTTGTATTTTTGGTAGGTATGAGAATAGGTCTTCACTTTAACATATGGTTTGAAAATAAAATTGGACAAGACAGGTGGCGCCACATTCGGTTTACGGAATTATTTTCGGGTTCTGGCAGGGCAACGTCTGCTGGGTCAGCTAGTACTAATATATTTATTTAAAAAATATATTACCTAGTATTTTTACATTTTTTTTATATTTTATAAAGCTGAAGAGTTCGCATTGAAAATTTCATTTTGTATTGAATAGTCCATTTATCGAGGAAGGCTATAGGATATATAACATTACGCTACGATCAATAGTATTATATATAAGCAGTGTCCAGTACCGCGCGCCCCACGCACACTCCTCCGCCGTATGGGCCGCAGCGAAGCGTGGCCGAGTCCAGCTAGTTTTACATATACATACGTTGTCAGGAATAAAGAAATGAATATAAGATACTTTTTATCCAGAAAAAGTACTGTTCCCGAACGAAGCGACGAAGTCGACGGCAAATATCTATATCTTATCCATAACCACTGTAATCACTAGCCAACAAGAATGTTGCCAATGCTTTTCCTGAAGTAGAGCAACTACGAATAGAATAAATAATTCAAATGTATATACTTTCATCAGATAAAAATACTATTTTGTTAGTTTTTAAAGTGGACCGCACATTCATTTTATACTTTTAAAAGTATAAAATCAAGGAAAACGAAGAATCAATTTCACGAGTACTTGTCCATTACAAAAGAACAAATAATTAGACATAAAAATAATTTATAAGTCGCAACTAAATTGAAAGGAAAATGGCAATGAAATTCAATTGCACATATTAATGTAGCGCGACCCACGTGTACGACGAGTCGTCGGCATAAGTGACGTTAATGGAGCAATGAATCGAATAAGTGATGCGCGGGCGCACCCGATACTCTAACTGGCACTAATGCCTCCACAGATTTATGCCGAATTTATATTATGTTAACAATTTTATAGCATTTATAAATCTTACATAATAATTTAAATGCGAAAGGTCTTGAAGATATTTTTAGTGGCTACCTTCGCTTATTTTTTTATGACCACTTGATCGTAGGTGGCTACCGTCGCCTATAACACAAGCAACAGCACATGTGCTGCTAGTGGCGAACTTAGTAGGATTAAGGATAAGAGATTACACAAGCAACTATGCGCTATCGACCTTGATAGGATAAAGGGTAAGAGTAAAACGGGGATAGAGAATGTGCTTTGGAATTCCTTAATTACTCGCTAAAATACAACAAAACAATAAATGGATCAGGATGAAACTTGAAACACAAATAATCGTTGGAATTAAAATATACGGCGCCATTTTTCTGGTAAATTCAAATGGGATATTTGTATTTTAATACGTATACCAACTGAAATACAACCGATTACTGTTATTTTGCAAACCAAATTTCTTATGGGTGAAGCTATGGACGGAGAGACAAATAATATATAATTGTTAAATCCCATCGCCATGACCATTAAAGTTGGCACGAATATGTATTATTGTATGGGGAACATCTCTATTGTAAAATTTTAATTCCCAAAATTTTTAATATGTAGTTCGATCATGTTTCTCGATCAGGTTAAAGTTTGAAAAAATAATACAGAAAAAGAAAATCTGACACTCGTTATTTACAGAGATTGTCTATTTATTTATCTTTTACCAATCAATAACATATAAAACATTTCACTTAGAATATAGTCAATAAACATGAAAACAAAAATTTGATAAATACTGTAAAATTTAACACAACGGGATTAACTCTATACTCATCCATACATCTATATCTGTACATATATGTAAGAAAATCGTAAACGAGCCGTATTTGTGCATTAAATATTTTTTCAAAAAAAAAACTATTACGTTGTAGGTACTTGTGTAACCGAGGTCAAATAGTTTTTCCAATTTTTGTCTGCCTGTCTGTGTGTTTGTGCACGCTAATCTCAGAAACTGCTTAACCGATTTGAATGCGGTTTTGACTGATGTAATGTGGCAAGCTTCCCGTAACATTTAGTGTTTGTTTCATTCCAATTGGTTTACAAACAAAAAAGTTACGCGCTGTACCGAATACCACGCGCACGAAGTTGCGGGCTCAGCTAGTTTGCTATTTTAGTCAAATTAACAAAAGAAGATATGAAATGCGACATTAATAATTACTTATAAGATATCTACCCTGCTTTAGGTCCCTTGGGCAGACTCGAAAAATCGTAATAAATCATATCAAGTCTATAAATACAATATAATTGAGGAAATAAAACGAAAACTAAATTCCACATGACGTTAAATTTGAATATTTTACCGAAAACTCTTGCTTTTTGAAATATAAAAATGAACATCCCAATAAGATTCAGAATTTATTCAAAAAAAAAAGCTAAATTCGCACACCTTATGTGACGCGATGCGGTGAAGAGTGTTATAGTATTGGCTCGTCCTGTCTACGCGCGTGGGGTCCCGATCCCGATCCACTAATCCTATTTATATTATTGTGTCATTACCACATTACTACCGCTGCCGAGACGCATCCGCGTGCAACGTATCCTTGACACGACCACATACCATTTTTTCGTGTAAACGCTGACTCCAACTTGTATTTAATTAATATGCCTTTTCTACGTACAGTGTAAGACAATTAGTCGTGTCATCATCACCATGATTCCATCCTTCACCACTCTAAGTCTCATCTACCCCAACCGCCCATCTGTTACACGACTTTTTAAATGACATAGTAATTATAGGATGGTCTTTGCAACCAATCATTTTTCTTAATTCAAATAGGATAGGAAGATTATTCATTAACGGACTTTGCATGTCTACCAAATAGCAGCTCTCTAATCGTTGTAAAGACTATACTTTTATGGGTCATATAGTCTATTACACTAGCCCCATTGCGTATTTTCAGGACTCCTCATGTCTTCATAGATTGTTAATCTTCACATATGCACTTTTTCTTAATACGAGGAGCAAATTTCTTCGCCGTTACAGCAAGTAATCCATCGTTTAGTTCCAGAACTAAACGAGTACTCAAATGGAACGTCCCAATGGGTTTCTAGAATGTAATGAACACATTTTTTAAATGAAAGTTTGCAGAAAAACTACCAATTTTGATGGTAGGTCTATAAAAAACGAATTGCAAATGCACTGCCGGCTTTGATAACATGGAGAAAAGATAAGGTATCCCTTACTCATTCACTAAAATTCAACAACACTCTTGCTGTAACTATGAGATAACGCCTTAATTCAATTTAAAAAAAAAAACAGACTAATTTGACAGACTTTATTATAGTGTCAGAGAAATAACTTATGTATTATTCTTTAACACAGTAGCACAATACACAGAACTTACAAGCAACTATTGAATTGATTGAAGTTACAGTTGATAATATTAAAATATTTTTTATAGTTAAGCGTGGCTGATGGACCACTTCAGTGGCTTTAATCGCCAATAAACAAATAAAACCAGGTATAAAGAGACAATTTGGAATGCATCGTTTACATCATGAAGGAAAACATCAAGAAACACTGCATGACCCAGAAGAAGTAATCTTCAAATTCAAATTGAACTTTTAAAAATGATCTTGGGCTGTACCTAACAAATTTCTCCACAAGTCTGATTATTGAGTTGGTTTTGATGACAGAAGTCTATTTTAGTGCTTAAATCATCAGGATAAAAGTGCTTAAATGATGCTTAATGCATCAGGATTGGTGTGATTTTCTTAATTCTTATTGAATTTTTTACAAGTCCCTAATCCCTTACCTTTACATATCTACTGAATTCCATTACAATATAATTCACTATTTAATTTGGTTCACTTTTTTCATGAGATATAAATCTAAAGTGAACGCCAAATTGAATAAACACAAAATAAGCAGGAATATAAAAACATAGCATTCGAACTTCAAATGAAAGGCGTAAAAAAACTCATTCTTTTTAAACGAAGCAAAAAGTTTAACACTATACAGCCTCCTTTCAAAATTATCTAGATTTGAGTCAATTATTTAAAAGACGCTTCAACATACATTCATGTCCGTAAAGGCGAGATTATCGTCACCGGCTAAACACTTGAATGAGGCTTTCAGAGAGTTCTTTGTACAGAGCCGACAGGTTATTCAAGAGGGTCAAATTATCTTGATTTTATATCTATTTGATTTGGATATAAATAAATCTATTATGATTTATTTGCTTTTTATATCCAACAGTAAGTAGACCATTACCCTACTAATAAAATAAATGAGAACATTTGTGAGGAGGAGTACTCTTTCACGCAAAAAGTAGGTACTGAACGAATTTTGGCGAAACTTAACAGTAATATACTAAGATAAAGAACAATGACATGATTATACCACAGTCTAACCATACTTACGTCATACAGTCAGGCAACGATTGTACTTGCGTAGAGCAACGTTCGGCGAAATCACTTCAGTTTGCAGGCTCGAACATTGAGCGTTACCCGACTGTATGACGTAAATATGGTTAGACTGCGATTATCTTAATATATAAAAATGAATCCCCATTTCCCTTGGTCACGGCATCACGCGTGAACGGGTAGACCGATTTTAATTCGGTTTTCTCTAATGGAAAGAGGGATAAACAGGGAATGTTCATATATATTAAAATTGCACCACGGGCGAAGCCAGGGGCGGGCCGCTAGTACATTATAAAATATTTCTATCTAGTAAGTGGATGAAGTCGCAGACAAAACATAGTAGAATTATTTCAGTAGATTTGTTTCTAGATATATTTATTTAGAGGATTTAGAGGAACGCAAAAAAGGGGGCATATTAATATGAAAATACATTTATTTGTACAATCGAAGCATGTAATTAAATCTAATATATAAAATTCTCGTGTCACAGTGTTTGTAACAAAACTTCTCTGAAACGGCTTGACCGATTCTTATGAAATTTTGTGTGTATATTCAGTAGGTCTGAGTAGGTCGTAAAGTATTTTTCACCTTCCTACCCCCACCTCCCCATTTTTTAATTGTGATTTTTAGTGTGTTTGTACGAAGAATATTCAAATAATTTAACCGTCTATCATTGACGTGAAGTGAGGCGTCACTTTAACATATGGTTTGAAAATAAAATTGGACCCGATAGGTGGCGCCACAATCGGGTTACGGAATTATTTTCGAGTTCTGGCAGGACAACGTCTGCTGGGTCAGCTAGTTTTTATATAAAAACTAAACTCTTCCTAAAAAAAAATTATTATTAAACTCATTTATTTATTTTCATCCTTAATTCTAAATTTTTTAGAATGTATACCTAAATAAAAACAATATTATTATAAAAAAAATTAAAATTAATTATCTGGTGGGGGCATGGCCAAGCTACCGGCGGTTAGGGCTGCAGAGCAAGAACCTCCTGAAGATACGTGCCGTGTCAAGAAGTGCTGCTGCCAGTGTTCAACAGTGGCGCCGATTTTTTTTATATTTTATGCGATCCCTCGGGAACCTAGCATTTTTTCAGGATAAAAAGTATCCTATATGTTAATCCAGATAATAAGCTATCTGTGTGCCAAATTTCATCCAAATCCATTCAGCCTTTTTGCATGATTTTGCAAACTTTCGGATTTATAATATTAGAATATAATTAAGGTTTACTAAAAAATAAACAAAATAACGAAAACATTATTAAATGAATTTCTAAATTAATTAAAATATACTGCAAACAGGTAAACAACATTTGGCAGATTTGCTTCAATTAATCCAATTGATTAAAACGCAGAGGTAGATTCGAAATTGTACTGAATAAATACATCTAATTTTACTTAAATTATATTTGCTCTCGTATTGAGCGAGTGTTGTTTGCTTTGCGAATGAGAAACTTTAGTTGAAGTTCATAATTGAGGCAATTAATGCCATCAGTAGATCAAGTCACAAAGTTCTAAATAAAGTGTACCTATAATAAAAAGAACTATCATCTTCTCGCGACTTCGCCTGCGCCTCTTTTTCTTTGGTTTTAAAACTTTTTTTCTTATTGCTCACATGTTTTTATTAGGCGTTGATTTTTTTTATTTTATTTTTAAACGATCCCTCGGGAACAGCACTTTTTAGTGAATGATAGTTTCTTTCTATGTCTTTTTCTGTAAGCCTAAGGTGTATGAAGAATTTCATGATGATTGATTTAATAAACAAACAAACTCGCTTTCGCATTTATACTACGTAATATTAGTTAAGGTTACCGCTTGAAAGAAATATCTTCTATCTATATTCTATCTATATATATAAAAATGAATCCCCATTTCCCTTGGTCACGGCATCACGCGTGAACGGGTAGACCGATTTTAATTCGGTTTTCACTAATGGAAAGAGGGATAAACGGGGAATGTTCTTATATGTATATAAAAATTGCACCCCGGGCGAAGCCGGGGGCGGGTCGCTAGTCAAAGATAAATAATGATATCGCTACTTATGTTAATATTTCAAAGAAGTTAAAACTTTTTATAGCTGAATCCATTGAAATGTTTTGTTTTCTATACTAATGTTACTAAGAGAAAAGATTTGTATGTACCTATGTATTTTTGTATGTTTGTTATGAATAAACTCAAAAATTGCTAGACCGATTTTAAAAGTTCTTTCACCTATAGAAAGCTACATTATCAGCGGGTAACATAAGCTACTCACCCTCCCCCCATCCATACAAAAGTATGTTTGTAATGAATAAACTCAATGACTACTGGACCGATTTTAAAAATTCTTTCACCTATAGAAAGCTACATTATCAGGCAATAATATATTTAAAAGATACGTGGACGAAGTCGCGAACAAAAGCTAGTTTTTTATAAACATATGAACACATATGGGTAAAATTTTATGTACCTACTGTAAATTGTGTAGAAAAACAATATTGCATCAATATTTTAAAAATATTATTATTATTTGTTTATCCTTGAAATTATTGAACTTCCTTATGTAGGCTGACGGTCCATTTGATGGTTGATAGTTAGCTATTAGTTACTTGGTGGTCACCGTGGCAACGCTATAGAAGCCGAAGTTCGTTGCTAACCTTAGTAGGCTAATATAGTTTTTCTTTAAAGAAAAATAGTCAGTGTTACATTCAAAATTTTATTTAAAAAAATTGAGGTTTATTAAACTTTTAATTTTAACTTTTATAAGACTTGAAGAGAATCGGTGGCACAGTGGGAAAGACGCGATCCATGTCGAGAGGTTCGAGTTCGATCCAAGTCATGCCATGTACCAATGAGTTTTTCGAAAAACGTAAGTGCATTTACTGACTGCTCTCTAACGGTGAAGCAAAACGTCGTGATTGAAACCTGCATACGCCAAAGAAGAAATTCTAAGCCACACATGAAGTCCACCAATTCGCACTGGGCCAGCGTGGTGGACCATATAGCCCACACCCCCTTATTGAGAGCGTAGGCGTGATGACACAAGTAGTGGCAGGGCACACTGCGTTATCGCAGTAACCACCCCCTTACAGAAGACGGTTCGGTGAGTGAGTAAGGGATGCCAGAGCCCATTTTCCTATCCCCTCCTAGTCCCTTATCCTTAATCTTACTGTAGTCAGCAGCGCACTCGCAACAGCTTTGGCGTTGCTTATGTTATAGGCGACGGTAGCCACCTACCATCAAGTGGCCGATCTTAAAATAAAAAAAATGATGATAACTTTTATATTTAAAAAAATTTAAATTCAAAATAATACGTATTTGTTTTTTAATAGTGCTAAATAAAAAAACACGCATTATTTCATTTTAATCCAAGATTACAATAAATGCATTAAAAAATGGATTTCAATTACAAATTCAGTCAGTATATAATGCAATAACTCGATGAGTGATTCGAATGACTGCCGCATAGCCGCGCTGTCCCGCCCGCCGCCGCCGGATGAAATTCACCAAATTCAATAAAGTCCGCATCGGCTGATTCGCGATTCGCATTAAAGATAATTCGCACTCATTAATTTCACGTTCAATATAATCAATATTGATTTAATTATTATTTATTTGCGAAGTGATAAATCTGTATCGCGACCCAGAGTTCATATTTCAGATCGAACAGGACACAATCAATATGAAATCGTATACAATTCACTAAGAATTGGCTTAAGGCGACGCAGCGATAAACAATTAGGTAATACGGTTGTGATTATATACGAAAACGAGAGCGCGCTTGCTTATGTCGTAAGGTCGTATGCGACAAAACTATTTTTATTAAAAAAACAATAATGTATTTTAAGAAATCCAACTGTAAATTTAAAGTGTATGTTTATACTAATGTACATAGAAAATTTGGAGGTATAAATTGGTTCCGTTTGCCTGTAAAATGTAAATCTGTATTTTAAAAGAGGTTTCTTCAAAAAAAATTTCTTACCAATCTTGACTGGTAAACAATTGGTAACCAAATTGTTTACCAATCTTGTAATCCAACGATAAAATAAAATCAGTAACACAAAGAAACAGATTACCAAACATCACTTTCATATGTTTTATCATTGCTGAGAAAAATCTAAATCTCTGTCACCAAAATTTCCGATTCGTCGCCTTAACAGACAGTTAAATTTTTTAAATTAAATTTTTTAAAAAGCAATAACAAGCAAAGTATTCGTAACTTTTAAAAATCAATATCATCACTCTAATATTGAATCAGAATCTCAAGAAATAATAAACAATATTAATACTGTTTTTAATTTAAACACAATCATAGGACCGGGGATGGCACGGCAAAATATTTAAATTTTTTCATGGCGTTTTGTACCTTAAGCGTCATTAATATAATTTAAATTTCATTATATCATGCTACGGCGGGATGCCACAAGCACGCCGATTTTGTCGTATAATACGATGAAATTTGAATCATAGTGAAAGCACTTAAAGAACAAAACACTATGAAAAAATTTAAATACTTTGCCGTGCTGTCCTCAAGTTTGCGCCGGCGCCGGCCCATGGTTACTACAGTTGGGGATCCATTTTACTTTAGATTTGCAAACTAGAATGAATGTTCCTTCCTTTTGTTCTATATCCTGAGTTTATTATGTCTCATACTAGCGTATGTCGTGATTTCGTCTACGTATTTTTTTTACAAAAATATTATACGGTTTCTATTATCTCGTAATCTTAATTATATATTATAATTAGCGACCGGCTCCAGGCTTCGCAAGGTTGAAATTTTTTTTCTGCGAATTATATAGCAAGCCTTCCTCGTTTATTGATCTTTCCATTAGTGAAAACCGTATCAAAATTCGTTAAGTGGTTTAGTAGGAGAATCGACAGAAACGGCCAGCTAATTTATTTTATAGTAGATTTAGATTATTTTTTTATATTAAGATTATCTCGTTACAATATTTACATAAAGTATGTTTTGGTGTCCAATTACATCCAATAATTGTCAAATTCGTTCAATAAAATTGAAACAAATTATTTTACGATTCGTACCCGCTTCATAACTAATAGTAAACAATCAATAATATATTTGATCACAATGCCACTAGCACTCGTTCATTTAATATCCAAGTTTTATAAACTGTAATGGAGATCAATTGAACAGTTTCAATTAACTATCGGGCAATGGATCAATCAGGGCGCGAGATTCGAATCAATATAACTTTATGGATTAATTTAAAAAAAATTAAATTTTAAAAGTCTCGTCTTTCTTTTTAATTTGTCAAAAATTAGTTGAAAATAAAATCGGGTTTTTTTTAAACCGTAGTAGTGGTATACTCATAGACCGTAGTAGTAGGGAAGAACCTACATCAAGACCATTGATTTATTAATAAAAAGTTACACTTTTAATTAAATAGCTTCTATAAAGTGTTTTCCCTTTTATTACGAACAATAAATTATTATAATTATAAATACTTATATATACATAAGTAGATGTAAAAAAATATTTATTTATTTATTTATTTGGCTCACTTACGTTGACTACATTATTATAATTACAGTAAGTACTTAATAATCTAAAATAGTTTATAATAAATGTGTACATATATACATATACACAATATACATATAAATATATACTACATTGCATTGTACGAGGCACAAAAAAGAATTGGAAAGAAAAGAAAAAAAAAAGTTAGGCAGCAAAAAGATGGGAAAAAAGACGCCGGTAAAATCATTGGAACAAATCGTTTACAGACGAACGAAAACGACCAATTGAGCAGGAATTGATGTCCAGGTCATCATAGTGGAGATTGAGAAGCTTGCTCATTCGTGACACAGGAGAGTTGGAACCAAATAATGTCTTTCGTGAGGGGGGTGACAGCGGAGCACAAGGCTGCCGCGGAACCCTAAGAGGGACCTTAAACTTGAATTTAGCTAGCAATTGTGGACAATCTAGTTTTGAGCTTATAATTTTAAAGAGCGTAATTAAGTCTAAACAGTCTCTACGGTTGCTAAGATATAAAATTTTCAGATGTTTAAGGCGATTATTGTAAGTTAATTTTTTAATAGTCCCATTCAAAGAATACACCAAATATCTAGTAAACCTCTTTTGTTTTTTAAAATATAAAAAAATACATTATTTCCGAAAATTATATACACAAACCTTCCTCATTTATCGCGTTCTTTCGATTAATGAAAACCACATATGGGTAAGTTAGCGATGAAACAGACAGAAATTAACAGCGACTACATTTTATAATATTATGTAAAGATGTATAAAGTAAAGATGAACACCCTTAGTTTGGAGGACTTTCCCTCCAGAACGCATTAAAAACACCTGCTTAAAGTTAAAGACTGTTTGCAGGTTCGAATTAAAAATAGTCTATAAGTAAGATATAAGTAAACTTTAAAAAAAGTCTAAAGAATAAATTAAAAATCATTTTAATCTAATTTACCTGAATAGTTAATTGAAATTTCTATTTTAATATTTATCTGGGTGTTATACATTTATTTGAGACTATTGTTAAAATTATTTAAAATACCATTTTAAAAAGTAGAAATTATTCAACAAACCAATTTTCATAATACATTACTACGACTTCGGTTAATATGTCAATTATTGTGTGCACCTATACATATTTTGTTTTTGAATAAGTGCATAATGAATTTGTTTAATTGTTTGAATTTGAAACTGTTTTTATTTTACAATGACTGTACTTTTGCCTTTATGAGAATTTACCGTTTGGAGAATTTGCCCTTATGCGAAGTGGCCTTAATGCGAACTTGCCCTTCTGCTAATAAGGCCAAAAAGGTTAGGGTATATACGTTATTTGATAATTGATTGCTGACTTTGTTTGAAGATGTTTTGATATTTATAACGTCACCTAATTGTACGTCTCCATTATATTAGCGATGATCACTCATAGCAATTAGGAACAATTATATTGTAGCGACGCAATTGTCCTCGTTTATTGAATAAACCACGCTCAATGTTCGACTGACTAGTTGAGAGTTCACATTATTTCTCATTTCGTAGTGTACCATTTCAATTATGAAGATCTCCAATTCGGGTCTATGTAGTTTAAAATGAACTCTATCCATTTTTGTTTACCTAAAGCACAGAATAAATAATAGTACTAGCGTACAGATTCAATGTGCACAACGGTAGGCAATTATATCACGGCACACACGGAGTGACAGAGGCCTGTCTAAAGCGCATTAAATACTATGCGACCCGCTCCAATTTTTTCTGCATATCGTTACACAAACCTTCCTCGTTTATCGCTTTTCCTTTAATGAAAACAGTATCAAATTCCATTAGGCGGTTTAAAAGAAGTTAGCAGAGAAAGAAACAGACAAGGCGGACTATTTTATACTAGCTGAACTCGGCCATATTCGCTGCGGCCCATACGGCGGCTGCGTGCGCATGGGGCGCGCGGTACTGGACACTGCTTAAATATAATACTATTTATCACAGCCTATAGCCTCCCTCGATAAATGGACTATTCAAAACAAAAAGAATTTTTCAATTCGAACCAGTAGTTCCTGAGATTAGCGCGTTCAAACAAACAAACAAACTCTTCAGCTTTATACCTAATATTAGTATTTTATACTAGCTGTTATTAGTATTTTATACTAGCTGTGTACGCAGCTTCGCCGCTTGTAATTCATATTGTTTCTCGGTATCGCAGTCGTAGCGTACGCGTCTTAACCTATGCACTGCTTCTGTGGCGTCACGGCGCGGTCGGGCTTTAAATAATCTTATTATCTCTTTAACCATACGTTCAAAACATATGCTACAAAAAACAAAAAAACACGTGTATTAATTACTTGTGACGATAAATTTGCTGATTTTGATAAGGATTCATAAAATTGTTGATATATTATCACGCCAATAATACATATCACCCAACGATTTCAATTATGTTTTTAATACAAAAAAGTGATTTTTGTGGCTTAAATATAAAAGTTAGATATATGCTGACGCTAACTTTTTTGTAGCCATCAACAAGCTCTAAGACAAGTTTTCTATAGAAATCAATTATATGTAATATCTCTCACTATTAAAGCAGCGTTTGAAAGAAACGTTGCCGTTCAACCGTTTTGCAAATTCGATTACAACGAAAAACTTTTTAATTTTACAGCATAATATTAGTCTACGTCCTTCCTGAAATTCCATTCTAACTATTGCTGAAAGATTTTTTTAAATCGGATCAGCAGTTTCTAAGATTACCCACCCCCTACATACAAACTTTACCTCTTTATAATATTAGTAGATATTTATAATATATGTTCTTCTTCATGTGCCTCTCCATTATTGAAGGCCGGCAGCCAATTTCTTAAATTTCTTCTTGTTCTACGGGAGTTTAAACAATTGTTCCACGCTTAAATCCCGGTCCTCTTTCGCAGCCATGACAACTTTTTTCTTCTTACTTTACGTTTTTCTTTTACCTTGCCCATCGTTACTGTATTTAGCAGCCGATATGTCATGTCATGTCGCAATACATGACCCAAGTACGCAACAAAAATATGTAGATAATCGATAATTGTATAAAAGAGAATGTGTAGGTAAATGTGTAGATAATGTGTAGGTAAATGTCGGCAGATATATACTGATGATTTATTTGATGGTGGAGATGGTTACCGTTGCCTTAATAAAAGCAACAGTATAAGATATTCAATCTTGCGTTTCTGGACTATTATTGTCTTATAACTTGATATTTTTTTCTAATTATTGGAAATTGGTTAATATCGCAGTGAAACATTTTGATGCTTGTGAAGTGTGGTTATCGTGCGATGTATCATGGCTGTATCGGATGGTCTGTGATGCACCCAATCCAATTACGCTCATTATGGTCCATTAGTGCACTGTATATTCACATGGCTCCTGTACTGTGAAATTAGTATTGCTATTTATGCTCGTACCCAGCTGATTACTATTCTAAAATACATTCAGAGAAATGTATCGCGTTTTGGAATTATTAGAAATTTTCCCTCTGATAGAGTTTATCAAATACTAACTAAAGTCTACCTAGATTAAACTAACTTAGATTAAATTAAAATCACCGAAATACTGATATTTGATTGTTCAATTTTCTATCTAAAGCTCATATACTTGTAGCTAGAAATATTTTTTGAATATCATAATGTGGACGTGTTATCTTCACTATAAGTCCATTTATAATTTGAACTTTTGGGTTAGTAGTATTTTACAACTCCAAGACAAATATATCGATAGCAGAAAATAATATACAAATGTAATGAAATATTGAAAAAAAATGAAGTCTGCAGTTTCGCACAAAGATAAAAATATAACTTAATATAATTTTTTTTTTTGGTATTATACCTACTTAAAGAAATAAAAGTTACTTAAGGATAACAAACAAAATAACTACAAAGGAATAGATAAGGAAACCTATTATCCAAATAGTAATATAATATTATAAATGCAAAATTTTAGAAGCATGTTCATGTTTGTCACTCTTTTAGGCAAAAGTTGTCTACCTGTATATTAAAATAGTTTATATAATTGTTATCAAAACAAAATCAGTAAATATACGCGGATGAAGTCGCGATCAAAAACCAGTCTTCTAATAACTTTCCTTTATAACCTTTTTTCTCTATTATTTAAATGTCCTTTGAAAGAGAGCAATAGTTTAAACATGGTTTAAACATTCCTCTAATGGAAAGAAAAATATGTTTTCTCATAAATTCCCCTTGCGAAAAATATAATTGTAAAAATAGGCGGATGAACTCGCAGCCAAAAGATGCAGAAACAACTATGATGGACAAATGTACATTACGGACGACCTTTTCATAAAAAGACAACTCTCTTTCTACGACGACTTTTTTTTACGAGTCTGTTGGATGGAGTGGTTAGGGTGCTTGCCTTAACGCTCTGTTCTAAGGTTCCCGGGTTCAATTATCAGCAGGGTCAACTTTGAAAAATGAACTTTTCAAATTTGGCTCTGGTCTGGATCTGGAAAGTAGTGGCAGGACACACTGTGTTTCGCAGTTATTTGGGCAGCCCGTCTGGTGGCAGTAACGACCCCCAGACCAGTGTGAAATAACAACACGTGTGCTGTTGTGTTTCGGTGAGTGAGTAAGGGGTGCCAGAGCCCATTTTCCTATCCAATCCTTAATCCTACTCTAGTCGGCAGCGTACTTGCAGCAGCTGTGGCGTTGTTTGTATTTTAGGCGACGATAGCCACCTATCATCAAGTGGACCGTCAGCCTGTCTGCTGATATTAACATAAAAAAATAAAAATAAAAGAAAAACATCTTTTCAATTCTCTATTCTTTTCAATTCTTAATCACTATAGTAACACACGCTCAACTCGATTTCAACTGTTTTACTATTCACAAAAGCCTTAAATAATACCTCCCGCCCCTAGTTTCAGACCGCGTATCTCTGTATACCTACAGTAGGTAACGTTAGGATTGAGTTAGAGTTAAATTGAGAGAGGCTCTTAATGGTACAACCTTAAACAGGTTTACATAATTTAGTAGTTTGATTAATTGAATTTGCGAAGGAGCGTATAACCTCCAAACTTCATACATTCACTAAATAGAGGTGAGAATTTATAATAAACATGCTTCGTTTATAATAGCAAAAACATTTTGTTGGAACTTTATGCTCTGTTCAACATTTAAACTCCAATCTTTTTGCGTGATAATGGATGGCAGGCAGACTGTAAATCAACCTTATATCGCTTATATCCAAGCAGCTACTGACTTGCTTGCTAAATACAAGCAACTGCAGGGGAACTGCCGATCTCGAGAAGTTCAATATGATCAATATATTTTCTCGTATTTCGTAAAACAATTTATACAGTTTTCAGTTATGGAATTAAATTATGTCATCTATTAGAGTCAGATTTTATTAGAGTCGCTCATCTATATTAATTATATTATAATATATTATATTATATATAATCTTTATATATATAAATGAATCCCCATTTCCCTTGGTCACGGCATCACGCGTGAACGGGAAGATCGATTATAATTCGGTTTTCACTAATGGAAAGAGGGATAAACGGGGAATGTTCATATATATAAAAATTGCACGCCGGGCGAAGCCGGGGGCGGGTCGCTAGTATAATATATAGATAGATAAGCGACGCGATATAGCTGTATATACATATCTAAATTTATACATATTATAAAATATTGTCGCAGTTCGCCTTTGTCTGTTTCTCCGCTAACTTTTTCTAAACCTTCTAAAGATTTTGATACGGTTATTACTAATGAAAGAGCAATAAACGAGGAAGGTTTATGTATATAATTTGTAAATATGAGGTACATTCCTGCGAAGCCAGAGGCGGCTCGGTAGTATATTTATAAATGCAACTGTACAAATAACTGCTTAATTATGTAGAAACACGTTTTATTATGAAAATTGCGACATTTTAATTCAAATTAGTTCGTTCTCTTTGTTTTAATTAATTAGAACACTTCCTATTATATGCTGATTTACTAGTAGGTATTCATTTTTTTTTATTAATAGATACAGTGCAAACCCAGTTCCCCAGACATTAACTGGACAGTCCAATCAGTGACTACCATGTTTATAATCACCAATAAATTAACCACTTTTTTGCTGTTATACAATGGTGAGTGAGTGAGTAAGTAATGCTTATCCATTTCTCATCCTTTATCCCAGTGAACGTAAATAAGACAAAATAAATAACTTATTTCCGTTCACTGCCTTTATACTATAAAGGTCTGCAGCTCATTAGCAATCTCCATGACTTTGCTTGTGTTAACAGATTAAGTTAAGCCATCTATCATCAATGGAACTGTCAAACCTGACACAAAAAATGTCTGCGATTGCTATTAAGGCAAGTCTGAAATGTATTGCTAGGCAAAATTATTGATGCCATTTCACATACGTATACATAGTAACGCCAAACAATTGAACCAGGCGCCTGGGATTGCATATCAATATGGCATTTAAAGGTAATTGAGCTTATTGGACGCAAAGTTTTATTGGTCCTTATTGTATTACAGTGCCCACTGATTGAGACGATGCAACGCTGACGATCTTAATAAACGAACCGCACGTACAACTTCGTATCACTCATTTGTTCAGAAGATAGGTATTCAGCATAGCTTCCAGAAAATTATTTGCTCCTGACTTTCTGTAATTTTTATTATATACAATTTTATAATTTATTCCCGAAAAAAAAATCATGATGGAAGAAGAAAAAAGAAAAGGAAATATTATCTCTCATTTTCATAGGCAGCAGTTGGTTATTTTTTGAGAATAACGTAGCGTATTGTGTGAAAGTATTTTGTGTATAAAGAGTTTTTTGTGAGAATTTTTAGTGAAACGCATATCTGATTAAGTCCCGGACAAGTACATTAATATTTTACCAAGATTCACCTTCCGATATTGCATCATCAAGCCTGTTTTTTGAGTTATATTAATAGGAGATGAAGCCTCCGCTACGAAACCGCCGGACCCTTAAGGTACACCAACCCTTCCTCTTAAGAAAATAGGGACCATCTAAACCGGTGTTCAAGCCATATTTAGTACAATAATCATTGTTTATTCTCCTTTATTTTTTATTGTAAGCCCTCACTCTTCAATAAAAAACTAATAACCGCATTCGTCTTTTTTTTTCTTACAATATTATGACGTAAATATAACAGTTTTCAATTATTACGGCCAACGTATTAGTTTGGCCATTCAAGGAGGAAATGCTGCCAGCGTACTTGGTACAATGCCGCAGGGTTCATTTTTATTATTATTATATACTATGTAGTAATTTATTTATTCTTAATTAACTTATTTTTTAATAAAATTCATTCAACATTTTCAAATTTCTATTACGAACTGATTTCAAAAAGTGGCTTTTAGTTACATAATTTTAAATATAATGATTTTCTGATATTTAAATACAAGCGCCCCGCTCCCGGCTTCGTACAGGTGCATTTTTTTTCCAGTAAATTATGTACATAAACTTTCCTCATTTTTCGCTCTTTCCATTAATGCAAACCGAATATAATTCCGTTAGATTATTTAGAAGAAGATAGCGAAGAAACATATAGAGGCGGACAGCGACTTTATTTTATAATATAGATTATATTATAAAATAATATAATATTTCTTCAACCGTCGGTCAAATCTTCGCCATTTCTAGCATGGTATTATAAATCAAAAACGGTTTAATGATCACTCATTGCGGAATAAGTTTAGAACAATTTATATTTCTTATATTTGGAGCTTTATTGTAATATTATATGTAAAAAATAAAAATAAAATTTTAAAAAAATCTCATGCATTCTTCAGTTTCATACATTTGTTACAATGATGAAACAAGTTTCACAAAATCATTGAAGATATATTGTAAAATTACCTGGTTAATAATAATTTTTCACTGCGATCAAATTCTTAAAAAAAATTATGTTATGTACGTAACTTAAACATTATGTTTGAACAATTACAACAATATTATTTGCGCATAAAAATAATATGCAAGTATAAAAAATATATACTATCTTTTCAAAACTATTTTCTAAATACATAAGTGTTATTAAAGTTAGAAACGCAACTAAAGTAACATATTGACGAACATTGGTATACTATTACACTCACAAAACAAATACTCATTACCTTATTAGCGTCCGAAAATATTTTGCCGTTTTGTGGGCGGGAAGTTTTCCCGCCTAACGCCGCGTGCTATAAGAGCGCGGTCACCGCGCTGACATTATCGAGTTACTGACTAACTGACATTAGTTGGGAAGTACGCGTACGCTCACGCGAACCGCGGCACCGACTGACGCTACTCAACTCACCACACCACACTCACCACGAATACCGAACTGCGAGTAATCGCTCTGAAACCGCCCTAGGCAAACAAAACCCCACCCGCCGTAAAGAGCATTTTAGCACGCGCCCCTCCCCCCGCGCCCTGATTTAATAGCAATGCGGGCACTGATTCACTTAGCCGAACGCAACTACCGACTCAGTCTCTCTCGCTCCCACACAAACGATAAACCACTCTCGACACTCCCCGTCACGCTCGCACACGAAAAATAAGAGGTGGAAAGAGACGGTGCCGCAGTCGCGGACACTTCTTTCTTCCAACTCGATTTGCATGCGAGCGGGGATCGCTCCGCAAACTTTATGTCCTCGTTTCGTAAATTATTTATACGTTTCGAAATACTTTTAACGGCCCGCACAAAAAGATTGCATTGAAATCACTCCAATTAAGTGATCGCCCATCTTGTTATGGCATCCGTCGTTTGTAGCAAGAATTTACCGAAATCTAACATTTATTTTATGAAAAAGCACACTTTTTTAAGTTAATAATACTGTGTCAAAATCTATCTATAGTAGATATTATAATCGAATAGGTACATACACGTATAACGATTGCAGGTTATCATAATTAATATTCGTAGAACTGCTACGACAGACGGTGCTACGAATAGTGCAGTTACCTTTAAAACTACTAAAATATCTGAAAGTGCTACTGAAACGTATGTGACGGAAAAGTTCTACAAAATTTTAGCTGTTTTATCCAACCCCATTGGAGTTAGTCTAGACAGCAATGGCTAGGCTGCCCTGGGGTGGATCGGAGTTGTTGCCTCGGCAGAGCCCAGTCCATCCCGCTCAAAGGGCAAGGAGACACCGAGGAGTTTTAGTGGGTATTCCCAGTGCCGCTATGGTCAGGTGTTGGGCAACTCCCACATACTCCTATCGTCTAGCCACCGATGGGAAATCTGTAAGCGGATTATTCTTAGTTAAAAAAAGATTGGAAAAAAAGCTGTTTTTTTCCAATAATCCATTCTAATTTTAAAAAAATACTCTTTTTGTTAAATAATATATTAATAATGACGTGTGTTATTAAATTTTATAATATGTTAATAAAATTTGATAAAGCTAGGCTACCGCCTCATCTCCCTCTCCTTTCCATTTATTCTATCAAAGTTGGCAGCGCAGTTGGAACACCTATTTCGTTGGTTGTTTTAATAGGCGATAGTGGCAATCTACCATCAAGTAGACCGTCAGCCTTCTTGCCGACATTTGTTTAAAACAACCTTCCCAAAAAAAATAGGTAATGAATTTACATATTTCATATTAAATAGAACTGTAATGAAATAAGTATAATATTCAAGCAAATATATATCTAATTAATATCAAAAAGTCCAATTCTATATTTTTCATCTAATGCTATAAATCAAACTTATTTACAGAAATCTTATAGGTAACTAGCGGCCCGCCCCCGGCTTCGCCCGTGGTGCAATTTTTATATATTAGAACATTCCCCGTTCAACCCTCTTTCCATTAGTGAAAACCGAATTAAAATCGATCTACCCGTTCACGCGTGATGCCGTGACCAAGGGAAATAGGGATTCATTTTTATATATAAGAGAAGATAAAGAGATTATCTAGTAGGCTCTTTAGGCAGAATTCCAAGCATGCTTACTTAATTTAGCAAGACTAATTTACTGACCGTGGTTAATACCCAGCTCTGGGTTCTGCTGTGACTTTGTTAAAACCTTTTTACAAAATAAAACTACATTGATATAATTATGTGAAGGAAACCTTTCTTTTTTTAAATATACTTTTTTAATCAACTTCTAGGTAATCAGGATTAGAATCGAATAAATATTCCCAGTTGATTTTCTCTCCAGGTAGGTAAAGTATTCAATTAGATATTATTGTGTTACGAAGAGCCAAACTAACTTTCTAATGGCGCCCGTGACCCGTTAACTAACTCTCGTTTTATCGAATATCTCGACTATACGAGGTAACCCCTACTATGTACAGTCTATAAATGTTTCAAACTCTTGATTTACTTTAATTTTATGCCTATCACAGCGTTTCTATTTAATGATTTTTAAATTAAATTTCTAATTTAGGTTATAATTTCAGGTTTCGGGTCAGTACCAACCCCGCTTAATTATAATACTGATAATAAAAGTGCAAAAATTTGTGTGGATGGCTGTGTGGAAGTTGATTACTCTTATACACAAAAACTTTTTATATCATTCAAGCTAATCTCGTACATTATAAGTAGGTACTAATCTATTTTTATCGTATCTTATATATATGCTATATATATAATATATTAATATTCGTAGAACTGCTACGACAGACGGTGCTACGAATAGTGCAGAGTTACTTTTAAAACTTCTTACTTTTACTACTACTATACTTTTAGGAATTCAAACCCAGATGTAGATGCACAAGCCCAAGCTGCTATTCCACTCTATTTATCTAAGAAATAAATAAACATTAAAAAATAAATAACTCTGAGGGAGAATTTTTATTAATTTCTAATAGAGAGAATTCTCTTTTTTTTTTATTATAGATGGGTTTGCTCTTGACCAGCATCTATCCATGTAGGAAGGATGAGGCCGAAGATGGAGCGAGCTCACCCAGAAGATGCCTATTCACTCAAACCTTGAAACGATTTGGGTTATATGAGTTATATTATTCTTTTAATTTAATGGAAATCATCGTAAAACAAGTAACCAGTGTCAAGTAGGTGCTATATAAATACTCAATTTATTATTCTTAGTCAATAAAGCTCACAGAGTCTTAATATTATGCTCAGAAAACCTTGCATATACCACACTAAAAATCTTTACAAAGAATAGCGGTTTCTAACTGTGACACAAATGAACGTTCTATACCTATAGTTTAAAAAAGTTTATAAAAAAAACTATATATGTACACTAATAATTTTTACCTAAAGTTTTTTATTATTTAGTTCCTTATTTTAAAATTAGACTTCGCATTGACTTCATTATCGCTCAAACCGCGGCATTTTTTTATTTTTAGCATTTTTATAACCGTCTTAACTTCTAAACCACAGAGCAAAGAATCGCCGCGCCGCCCGCTACTAGAGACGGCATGGTCAACGCTTCCCATAAAAATCAAGCGTGTCAGGGTGTGTTACAGTTTATTCAATACCAGTACACGCACGGCTTACGTATTGTTTAGGTTTTGAGTTCCAAAAAAATCTCACAACTAATTTTTTTTTAAAAACTAAAAATTACTTTAATTACTTACTTGTCATAAGATTCACCAGAATTTTGCTTTTCCACGTTTTTACTTTGATTATTACACCACATCACAGCACAATGAGGCATTTCTGTCGCTTTTTGGATAATGTTTATTTCACAACGTGCAACTGAGTTGCGCTCAGCGCAATTGCGCGCCACTACTATTATTATTATTATTATCATTATACTGCCGTCTCTAGTAGCGCGCGGCGCGGTGATTCTTTGCTCTTTGTTCTAAACGAAAGGTCTGAATCAAATAATTTAAAGAGGAATCAACCTTGATTATGAAACTATTTAATTGGATAAATGTCACCATCTTTCGATTATACCCGTGTTTTGATTGATCAATATGAACAAAAAAACGGCTAAAATAGTTACCTACCTAGACATAATATCCCCGCGAACTTTTTTGTGCATAATGGTGGAGTAGGTACACATAGGTACTATAACCATGTAAATACATTATTTTATGTATCATCAATAGTTTTCACAGCGTTCATTAAATAATAACTTATAACCAAATTTTGATACCTTGTGTTACACTATTGTAAGTTTCGTAGGAATCTCTAATTTATTTGAAAATAAAATACAGCCTCTATGTTACTAGCTTTCTTTCTATATGTGGAAGAATTTTTAAAGTCGTTTTTGAGTTTATAAAAAGAAACTTACAAAAACTTTATATTTACCTATTAGTGTAGATAAGTAAATTAATTGTAACCCGACTTTCTCTAAGATAAGGAATGGTTCTCACCATTCCTAAATATATACCTTTACCGTAAATAATATACCTTTATCAAATCTAATTATTAAATAAATTCTTTTTTTTTTTTTGTACTGACGAGTAGTAGTAGCTACTGACTAACTAGCAGCTAGAACGTTATACTATAATTCGATGCTGACTAGCTGTAGTAAAAAGCCTTAATAAAAAGGTTGAAACAGTTTTTTAGGGTTCCGTACATCCGAATAAAAAAACAACGGAACCCTTATAGGATCACTCGTGTGTCCGTCTGTCCGACCATCCCCCCCCCCTCTTATCTCCGAAACTACTAAACCTAAAATTTTGAAAAAAATACAGAAATTACTTTTCTACTTATAGATTATAGGAAAACCTATAAGAAGTCCATGATAATAACAGTTGGCAGCGTACTTGCAGCAGCTTTGGCGTTACTTGTGTTATAGGCGACGGTAGCCACCTACCATCAAGTAGGCCGTTAGCCTGTCTGCCGACCTTAAAGCCATGTATTCACTGAGAAACAATTGTTTAGAAACACTGTTTCAGAAACAAAATCTACGTGTTTCTGAAACATGTGAAACTGTTGCGGTAAACACTACGTGTTTCTCGCGATGTTTCTGTGCTCCCCGATTGGAGTGGACAGCACGGAAACAAAACAGTTTCGCAACAGGTGTTTACAAGTGTGGACGTGTGTTTCAGTCGTATATAAACATGACTGTAGTGTGGGACGACAACATTGTTTTTAAATTAATAGAATTATTTGAAACAATTCTGATATTCTGGGATTGCACGACTACAGATTAAATATACGCGGCACCGAGCAACACTACCTCCTC
This sequence comes from Bembecia ichneumoniformis, assembly GCA_910589475.2. NCBI lineage: Eukaryota > Metazoa > Arthropoda > Insecta > Lepidoptera > Sesiidae > Bembecia > Bembecia ichneumoniformis. Next base: position 13,592,006 of record OU342536.1, on the reverse strand, counting down.
AGACGACATATTTGAAACGACTAGATGTGGACGGCCAAGTTCCCGAAACATTGTTTCTGTAAACATCTACGTGTTGTTTCAGAAACTTTGTATCCGAAACATTGTTTACAGTGAATACATGGCTTAACATAAACAAAAAAAAAAACACTCAATATTGTGCGGATAGGTAGGTAACATTGTACGGAACCCTCTTCACGCGAGTTCAACTCGCACTTGTCCCTTTTTTTTCACCTTTGAAATGATTATGGCGAACATTAGTTAGTTTATTATAATACTTGAGACTAGCAAAACGTTTTGCAATAATTGTCATCAAATAAAAAGAAAACAGGAATGTCCTTATTGCAAATTTATGAATATATTTTAATTTATTAATTACTAGCGGCCCGCTCCCGGCTTCGCCCGGCGTGCAATTTTTATATACCCTAAAACATTCCCCGTTTATCCCTCTTTCCATTAGCGAAAACCGAATTAAAATCGGTCTACCCGTTCACGCGTGATGCCGTGACCAGGACAAATGGGGATTCATTTTTATATATAAGATTGTAAATTTTGTAGCTTGTGATATGGATTACATGTCTAAAATAAATTCTACGATAAAATTTTGAAATGTAATATTTGTATTTTTGTCATCAGGATTTCTTTATCCATGGAATGACCCTAATTTTATTTGTTAGCATGCGGTCTTATTTAATGTCTTACCTCCAAGGCTTCCATTGTGTCTCCAGTGTTGGCCGCATCTCTCTTCATACTTTCAATGACATCCTTAATGTACCTACGATTTAAGAACGGAGACCGGACAGCATGTGCTTGATTCCTTGGAAAATGGGCAGGCCGTTGGTAAAGTATTCCACATGTGTAGTCGTTGCTGTGACAGAAGAGGTAGAGAAAAGAACGGCTAAATAATATAGGTCTATAACATATCATAACGTCGATCATCCTATTTTATAACAACAGAACCAATCGTATAGATATTATGGACTGTCTAGCTACGAAAAACACCTGGACAAATTATATTTCACTGAAAACTGAAAAACCCCAAAAATAACATATTCAAACAGATTATTTGATGAATTAACATTTATTTACCCAATTACAATAACCTTCATAGAAAAAGACGTCTGGCTTATTTCATACCGAATTTAATTAATCCATTAGCAAAACGTTAAAAACGACATAACACTCAAAAACATCACAAATGAGCTAAAGCAATACTATTTACAATTAACTACAGATAAATATACATTTTAGCCCTAAAATTAGCAATATCAATTATTATATTGTACATATCCCAAATACGGATTTATGACAAAATAATTAATTTAATTCTTAAATAAAAAATCTTGTACCCATAAAGTACCTAATTGAACATTGGAGAAGTAAGCGTCAAACAAAGGTTTACTTAATTACTCTGGTATCGGCAAATGGTGCGCAAAACTCCAATGTGCGGTGTTCACACATATTATTATGTTAAATTAAACGAATAAATAAATTAATGATAATAAATAAAAATAACTTAAAAAGTTTATTTATATTAGATATTTTTTGAGATTTAAATTTAAATAACAATGACCTTATGACGTATAACATATATGTATATCAAACAAAAATCGTAATTTGTTTGTGACGACAGGTGATTGTGATAATTGTAACACAAGACTTAGTATTCATTTTCAAGTGTTACCATTACATAAATTTTGAACAGAAGTTAAAGTTATGTTCACAGCGTCACCTAATCCCAAACTAAGCATAGTTTGTACTATGGCTGCTGGCTAGACAACTGACAAGTTATACTTATATACTCTTTTTGTAAATATATACCTACATAGAATACATAGAAAACACCCAGACCAGATAAACAGACACATGTAAAAAATATTTGTCTTCAGCAGGGATCGAACCCGCGACCTCTGTAACAGCAGGCAGAGCTACCACCACTGAGCGGGCAGTCAAAATGATAAATAAAATTTGAGCTTTCAAATGACAGTTTATCACGTTTGAAGTCGATTTCACCTGAATTCTCTTGGTAGCGGCAAGTTAGATATAATTGATTTATCATTAACCTCGATATTCGTTTCAGTGGAATTGGATTTATTGTTTCTGAAGCCACAATGGGATTTACTGGTTGCCTTTCAATACCAGATAATGATAATTCCATCAGGATTATGAACGTCAAATGGATGATCCTGTGCAGAGTGGTTTATTTATGCAAACAGAGCGGTTTCGATTTTCTACTCATTGTAATGAAAGTTCGAACAGAAAATAATTCTTTATATTACACCGGGCCGTGCCCCGGCTGTACCCCGGTCGGGGTACGGCCGGAGCACAGCGCCACTGTATAAAGAGTACTAGACAGCGCGCTCCAATCGCGACATGTCGTAACATGTTTGTTTTCGCCGTGCATTCGGAGACAGCTTCGCGAGGCCCACTCGGGGTATAATCGGCGCAAATCTTCTTGGGCTCTGGAGATATCACGTGTCATATATGCGCAGTAACCGATTTTGTGATTGTTTGTGAGGTATTGCGACGCAGGGGGGGAGCCACGGAATGAGCGAGACGCAATGATAACATTTGTACAAAAGAGGAAGCAGTTGCGCCGTATTGCTTATTCGGATTTCGCAATTGTACATGCGCAAACGAAAGACGCCTGCTCAAGGTCAGAGCCCAAGAAGATTTGCGGCGATTATATTTATCCAAGGCTGCCGCGGCTCGCGAGGTATAATAGTAATATAATACTGTATAAGTATATATAGTAATAGTAATACAAAATAGTATAATAGTACTTGGAAATGACAAGGCACGGGCACGGCCTGGCGGCGGCGGCGGCACGGTGACGATTTGACGAATGACGGACCCGACCGGAGCACGTTGAGAAAAACACGGAATGTAATATGATTCATCCTTTAAACTTGGCATTGTTAATATTATTATTTATTTATTTTTTATTAAAGATGGGTTTGCTATTGGCCAGCATCTATCCATGTAGGAAAGATGAGGCCGATGATGGAGCGAGCTCACCCAGAAGAACCTTGAAATGACTTGGGTTGTATGAGCTCGGAAATACAGACGCCGGCAGGGAGTTCCAATCCTTAGCAGTTCACATTATGAAAGATGTTTTAAATCGCTTGGTCCGAATTAGAAGGATTTCGACAAGGTAAGGGTGAAAACCAGCCGCACGTTTAAATGTCCGACAGAAGAATGGGGAAGGCGGTATGATCTTATGCAGCTCCCGAGAACTTTCTTCGAAGTATATCTTATAGAATATACACAAACAGGCAATTTTTCGTCTATGTGTCAGGCTCTGCAGCTTAGTTCTTATTAGCATATCGCTGCCAATGAGCCTCCTGGCTCTGCGATCTACCGAGTCGAGTGCTCGAGTGCGGTAAGTTGGTATTTTGCTGAGCCATCCCAAAGGTGACAGCAATATTCCATGCACGATCGGACTTGTGCCTTGTACAAAGAGAAGAGCTGTCCAACTTTAAAAAAATTAAAAAAACGTAGTAAAAAATATTAATTTTATGATTTTAATAAATAAATTAATTTGCACTTTGAATTTTTAATTTGTAATCTTCTTGATGTTGCAATTTTAAATTTGTAATACGATAAATGTTTAACAAAAGAATAAGTACTCAAATAAGCAATACCTAAGAAAGGTGCTAAGTTGATCTGTATATAGGTCTTGAATTTTACATGTGGCATATAGAAATTTGAAGTTATATTTGATTTTATTTGTATAAGGCAGATAGACAGACAGATTGGTCGTCAGACAGACTGGCCGTCCACATGATGATAGGTAGATACCGTCGCCTGTAACACTAGCAACGGCACAGGTGCTGCGAGTGCGCTGCCAACCATAGCAGACCAAAAACAAGAAAGCTCTATTACCATAAAGCCTTCAAAGTTTGTAACAAAACAATGAGACATTATTATCAAATATTCCCGGACAAACCACAATAAGCGGCTTAATACTTTATAAGCAATCGTTTCAGCGTCTGATTCTTTAATCAGAGCGCTGATTCAAAATTTACTTGTCTTGTGTATACGTCTTTGCCACGATACCGTTATCACGTGTCTTAGGCGTGTACGTTCAAATTCGAACCTTACGACTGTGATATTAGACTCTATTGGAATATGACTGATAGTGTTTTGGTTGTAAAGAAATCTTAGTCGAAGTGTAAGTGACAATAAAACGGGAGCTTAGCTCTCGAGGCCGTCTTCAAGTGGAACGGCTGAGGGGAGAGCGGGGTGCACCGCGGACCGACGAAGGGGAAGGTGGGGCATCGTGCCGGATGCAGCTATCTCGCTCTAGCGAGCCGCGAGTCGCGCTCATCCGTTTTATTTCTTGTTTGTCCGTCGCGCTTCTTCCCCATTTGCTACATAATTTATTTTGAGCGGGTACATTTAAAAAATTGGCTGCGTTCGTATACGAGTTTAGGCGTCGAAGTGGATTTTGCGGGCGGGCGTTTCGGGACGCGTTCCTAAAACGAAAATAATATGCTAAATGATTACATTTGAATTGGCCGTTTTAGCGTAATGGTTGGCGGCGGGTAATGGCGCGTGGACCGAGACTGCCGGTCCATTGTCCGTGCCGTTTTCATTTACGCCCTGAATTTATTTTGCAAGCTTTTATTGCCGCACTTGACTTTTATCGCCCTTTATGCCTGCTCCCATACATATTCAATGTCGCTCGCAACATCCGCTCTGATATTCGAAAACAATTTTTGATAGTACCCGCGTTCTTCACTCTATTGATGACATTTATGATGTGAACAAATGGATTCGCTACTGTCATATTTAATAAACATGTGTTAAAAAGGATATGTAATAATAATATCTTTATTAGCAACTAGCGGCCCGCCCCCGGCTTCGCCCGTGGTGCAATTTATATATATATATATGAACATTCCCCGTTTATCCCTCTTTCTATTAGTCAAAGCCGAATTAAAATCGGTCTACCCGTTCGAAAGTTATGGGCGTACAACATACATTTCGAAGATCCATTTTTATTTATATAGAAGATAAGATAAAATAGATAGATAAAGATTAGCTACTTGAACAACCTAATATTCGACGTGAAAATGTGAATTCAGGACAACTTTGGAATTTCCAAGAAACATTATAATCGTAGTGGTATGGTGATAAGTGGTATAAAGTACTGGTTGATGTGATCTTTAGAAGTAGGCAATACGATTTGATATTAAACCCTATTGACTACGTCTTAATGAACTAAAATTATGAATTTTTTGAGTGCTTCAAAGTTACATGGTAACCTTATACAACCTTGCTTGTATATAAAGACGTTGTGTATATTTGTTAGAAAATATCCGAACTGTTTTGTCGAAAATAACGAAATAGGAACCAAAATAACTAGACAAGGTAATTTATTACAAAGACCAAAATGTAGATTAGAACTATTTAATAGAAATGTTTATGTTATGGCAATTAAAACATACAACAAACTACCTAATAATATAAAGGAATTGCCGGATCCTAAATTTACAAGAACATTAACAAAATGGTTATTAGATTGTTGTTATTATGATGTTAAAGAATTTTATAATAAGAAACATTAATTCCTTTATTAATATATTAGTTTACAAACAATTAAACACAAAATATATTTGCATGCCCTTGGCGGATAGAACATACTTTGTACTGTAACTGCTGTATACAAATTAAAATCCTGTAAACATGTGTTCGCGCAAATAAAGATTTATTTTATTTTATTTATTTAAGCCCACCATAAACCTCAAGCAACAAAATAACGTTCATCTTTATTTTTAAGCAAAACGGAACATTATGCCACATTTAATAAATTGTTTAATTCATAAAACTTGGATAGAGCTATCAATAAAAACAAAAAAAAATGGGAAAAAAATCATCGAAATGTGAGGAACATGCAGGGTAAGATCAGAATTGATAAACATAAATATTTATTTTTATATATTTTTTGTTAAAGGAAACCTCCAAGCCAAAAAAAAATAATGTGTATATTCTGTACTTTTTTCTCTTCTTATCTGGTATTTATAAATTATATCAGTATACTTACATAGAATAAAGGAAAGTTCTAATTTTTTTCTGTCTGTCTTTATGTTTGCGCTAATCTCGGAAAATTGTGAACGGATTTTGTTTCTCATTCTATTGATGGGAAAAGGAATTTCTAAGAATGGTTTATGTGTATAGTCCATTAATTTCTTATTTATATTTGCCGAGTTATAATGGTTTTTGTCAAAGAAGGCGGGCGCTACACTTGCACGCAGTAGCGAAGCGTGACCGGTTTCAGCTAATTAAATAAAACTTTAACACTAAATAAATCTAGATTAGCTACTTACTAATATCCTCTTTCTCCCAGTGCCTCTTCAGTCTTGAGGGTGGCCATCAACTCCCTGAACATGTCTTTGTCAAAAACCAACTGGGACAGTTGCTCGGCTGAAGTAATTCGAATCCACTTCCGGATTTTTCGCAGTCTTTCAACCACGTCGTCCAGCACATCTCTTCCCTTCCACCTTACTTACTAATACGAAAATTTTAACTGTTATAAAAATATATAATTTAAGCTTACATAACGCTACAACGAAGTTGTTGTCACCTCAATTACTAGTACTGGCTTAAAATTAACTGGCATCACGTAAATAGCACTATATAGCATGTTCCAAACCACGACGGCAAGCCAGGACAGCGAAACAGTTTTCTAGCTAGTCTAGCTAGCCTAGCTTGAAAAACTAGCCTGGTGTATTAGCGCTCTTTTTCACGATTTCCAAGTTCGATTCCCGGCAATATAACTTTGGAAATTAATTTTTCAAAGTTGTCTCTGGTCTGTCTTGGCAGGGCAACGACAATAGTGGCAGAGCACACTGTTTCACAGTCATTTTGACATCATTTGACATTCATATTGACAGTAGTAACCACCACCTTACAGAAGACCACCGTGAAATAATAGTATGTGTGCTGTTGTGTTTCGAATGAGTAAGTGAGGGAGGCCAGAGCCCAATATCGGCAGCACACTTGGAGCAAGTGTGGCGTTGCTTGTGGTAATAGGCGACGAATGCCACTTGCCATCAAGTGGACGGTCAGCCAGTTTGACAAGCTTTACGTAAAAAAGCTTGTCAAACTGAGGGTTAGGGTGCTTGCCTTGACGCTCTGTTCTAGGGTTCCCGGGTTTGATTCCCGGCAGGGTTAACTTTGAAAAATTAACTTTTCAAATTTGGCTCTAGTCTGGATTTGGAAAGTAGTGGCAGGGCACAGTGCGATTTCGCAGTCATTTGGGCAGTCCGTCTGGCGACAGTAACCACCCCCTTACAGAAGACCACCGTGAAATAACAGCACGTGTGCTGTTGTGTTTCGGTGAGTGAGTAAGGGATGCCAGAGCCCATTTTCCTATCCACTCCTAATCCCTTATCCTTAATCCTACTGCAGTCGGCAGCGCACTTGTAGCAGCTTTGGCGTTGCTTGTGTTATAGGCGACGGTAGCCACCTACCATCAAGTGGACCGTCTGCTTGTCTGCCGACCTTAACATAAAGAAAATTAAAGAAAACTTGTCAAAATTAAACGTCTGAAGTCCAACTTAGGTGAAATAGAAAAACTAGTTATTTTCAAAGTGCTACGTGATGTGCTACGAGGGCTACGAAACGGTAGCTGTAGTTAGTAAGAGTACTTCTTACATGTGAAGAATTTATGCTAATTTCTTTAACCGTGGTGCTCTTATAATCATATAGACAAGTCTAATTCAGTTTTTTCATTTTGAAAATTATTTTTTGAGATTCTATACAATTGCTGCCACTTCGACCACTTATGTATTTAGATGCTTAGTAATGTACCACAGAATAAAGACACAATAGCAAGTTTAGGACTCCACTTAAGGGACTCAGATTTGATATAAATATAATTTGTAAATAATTTATAAACTTAATTAAATAAATATGAATTGTTGTGTAATGAACAGAGATTATAATAATAATTACAAATTACAAATTTAAAAAAAAAATTAAAAAGGTAGCCAGAGTGTATTCCCATATCACCTCATTGTTCATTGTTCCGGCGGCGTACTTGCATCTCTCTTGGTGTTTTTTTGGCGACTGTAACCAACTATTTTCAAGTAGACATGTCGACCTTAAAAAAGTCATTTTTCCATAAAATTTAATATTAACCTAACTAATAATTCTTTGTTCAATGTATTATAAGTATAGGAGAGAAAAATAATGACGTAATGACTGGCGAAAATATTAAATTGTTAAATAATAACAACATCATTGGTTGCGTAATTGTATCTGTTTTGTGAACGAATATCAACCCCCCTAATGTCGGTTGGGGTTTTTATTACCCCTCTGTGATTTATTAAAGAAAGCTTTTAAACCCTTGCGGTCGCGTCCCATTGTTAGTTTTGGGAGATATTCGCATTGTTCGCGATGGTCATTATGGTTGTTAGTTCATCTCAGATTTTACTACATTTACGTCAACTTGAAGTGGTTTTTATTTTAATTGGAAATTTAATATAGGTCAGCTCAGGGTCAAGACCTGTAAAGACCTGACCCTTATCAGGACAGGTCAGGTTATCATCAGGTCTACCGCACTCCACATGCCACTAATTGCAAGACCCAGACCAGAGCCAACTTTGAAAAGTTCATTTCCAAAATTTGGTCATGCCGGAAATCGTACCGGGGACCCAAAGACTAAGCGGTAAGGCACTTTCAACCAATGGACTCGTCAAAACGTTGGTTAAGCACGCAACATTACGTCATTCAAAGAATTGCGGGAGTCTATGAGAATATTCAATAATCTATGCATATAGTAAAATTGTAAACGATCCGTGTCTGTGCATTAAATATTTTTTCAAAAATAAAACAATATGTTTTATTTTATTTTTGATAAAGTTTGACATCATAACTTGATCCCATAGACAAACTGCTTTCCAGTGTTACGGGACAATGACAAATATGTATTAGTGTAATTATTTCATGTATAATAAATAAATAAATAAATAAATAAATAAATGTACTTAGGTTATCGAGGTCAAAAAAAGTTTTTTAGAATTTTTATCTGTTTGTGCATGCTAATCTTCCCGTAATTTGTGTTTGTTTCATTCCAATCAGTTTGCAAACAAAAAAGTTATACCGAATACCGAAATATCACGCGTACGAAGTAGCAGGCACAGTCTCTCGAGCTCTGTTTGTTTTTCACTCGGGCAAATTGGGCCTGTTGTTCCCTGGCCTGTGGTTTCTCACCTGGGCAACCTGAAGCTGTTGTCGCACCTGGGTGGTGCGAGGATTCGTAGCGAAGCTGCGAAACGGTGTAGCTGGGCGAAGTGAGGATGCACAAGTACTCTGTGGACAGATAGTGCAGTACACTGCCTCGCACACATCCCTCGCACGTCTTCCTCGCTCGATACATTTTTCGCACTAATAAAATAGCAATATATGTAACAATAATATATAGGTGCCTTGTAAATTTGTGTACACACTGTCTGTCGATCGGGGATTCCCCATAATATTGTTGTTTTTATCTTCGAATTTAGCTGTAACCGTAGCTAGTCAGGGGATTCCCTGGAATTAGGCATTGCTTGCCACCTGTGTTCTTGGGGAATTTCTCTTGATCCGGACCGCATTCCGTTCAACATTTCTTTCGTGAACGTGTGATTGATGCAAAATAATTGTTATTAAGTTATTATTAACCTACCAACTTCCGTAATGTTTTCTTTCACACTTACCGGTTATTTAATTAGGCACATTAAGTTTTGACTGATTTGTGTGCTCGAAATTATAACGGAGTTTTTTACCCTCTACTAAAACATTCAAAGCTCTAACTAAACCGTATGAATAGCGCTAAAGAGAAACACTGATAAAAATTTGTTACACGAAGAGAAATATTCATTACAACTGAAATAGAAAATATAGATAGGGACTGTAGGTAGTTATAAAAATGTGTTAATATATTTACGTTCTTTATATCAACTAATGTCCGCAGCAAGACAGTGAGTATTTATTTTTTAAATTTATTTATTACTTTTTATTCGTAACATAATGAAAGTGTACATACTATGATCACACTATGATTTCCTTACAAGTATGTTATTTGCGCCCTCTTGTAAAAACATTATGAAAACTTTGTAGCTAAATTAGCACACGACCATCTAGCCATCTAGCGCTCTAAAACATCAACAGTCTTAAAGTAGCCAGTGTGAAAAATATAAAATTTCAGTTTTGATAAAATATTTTTTCTATAAAAAGTTTTTATTATAAATATAGATTAACTTTAGTTATTCTTATTTAATAAAATATAAGATAACTAAAAATATTAAAATTATTCTCCAACGGTGTTTTTACACAACCACTGCCATCTATCTTGAAACAGTTGCATGTAACAAACGCCTTCCGGTTCATACACTGATAAATAAGTTATAGTACAACAATTTCTCTACATTATTTTGTTTGGAAACACATTCTCAATTAAAATTTATTTACGTTTATTATTTATGGAACTTCAAATTGAACATTACAACCAATTTGTAATGCAAATTTTATAAAATTTGTAATTGCCGCCGTTACAAAGCGACATTCGTTCTTTTTGCGAACCCCACGAGAGGAAGTGAGTGTGTTGGTGCTACGCAGGCGCAAATTGACCTTTCGGTTGAAGAACCCGTCGGTCACATGTGAGTGTCGATAATATATCTTATTTTTGTCGTGAAACATCAAAAATAGTTGTGTTCGTTGTATTTGTAAGTATTTTTATGGTGCAATTATTTTTGTGCATAAAAAGTAATATTATATTGTGAATACTGTGTAAATAAGGAAACAAATTTGTGTCTCGGCGCACCGGCACGTTTGTCAAACTGCTGCTATTTTACTTGCGCTATCTTTTGGATTTACGGCAAAGAATAAGTTCGTATTGTTGTATTACAAATTGAATGTGTATAATTTTTTTAATTCAGATTGTCAAAACCAAATGTAAATATTAACGTGTGGTTGAAGACATGATGCTGTTGTCTGAAGCCACATGTTCAGACATCATTACTCCAGAGACAAAAGATTTTAATGTCTTACTTATTGAGTGTCTTACTGTATTTTCAATTAATATAAATAATAAATATATTTACACAATGTATGAATTGCATAGGTGCCTTCGGGAGTAATTTCTTTATAGTGCGATAGGTGGGGTTAGGTCTCGTTAATAATAATCGTTTACTACATGTATACAAATATTTTTTTCGACATTCTTATTTCAATAAGTAAATAATTGTTACCAAATAATATAATAGCATTATATTATTATATTATTGATGACTAATCATAATTATCTAAAACTGAACAAAAACTTCACGTTGGTCAAATTGGAAGCTAGGATGACTTCAGAACATTGATATGTCAATAACATCCTTTCTTTATACATATTTTCAGTAAATTTCTCTTTATATTCTTCGTAAAATATATCTTATTTCAAAACTAGGTAAATATTCTCAGTCTTGCTTTATGTTGAAACCATATGGTTTACCTTGTGCTCTTTTAGTAACGTAATGTTTCTATTTTACCTATAAGGTACATAAATTAACCTATATGGGTTTTCATCCATACGTTTTAGTAAATTTGCTTGTTTTTTTTTTTTTTTCAAACGAGATGAAATATTTGGTTGGGACTGTATGGGCTTTCAAATATGTTTTTATCCAGCTGCTTTACTCATACTCTTTTAGTAACCTAATGTGTTGCTATTTTGGCAAATTTGGGTCTTTTTTACAATTGAGACTGAATTTTTGGCTAGAACTGTATGGGCATTTCAAACAATGTGTTTTTATCTAACTGCTTTACTCATATGCTCTAAGTAACCTAATCTATTTTCCTTTTTTAAAGTTTTAGTAATTAGCTATACAAGTTTACATAACTATAATTGTCTTCGTTGATACATTTTGGCAAATTTGGGTCTTTTTTTACAATTAAGACTGAATTTTTGCCTGGGTCTGTATGGGCCTTTCAAACAACATGTTTTTAACTAAATACTTTACTCATATTCTTAGTAACCTAATGTTTTTCTATGTTTTCATCCATACTTTATGACTAGGACTGTATGGGCATTTCAAACTATGTGTTTTTATCTAATGACAAATAATGTGCTAGCTACAAAGTAGCCAACAAAGTTCAAATGTATGTAAGCATTGAAAGTTAATTTTAAAATTTAAGTCCTTACAAAATGTAAGTGACAATAATGATATAGGTTAATAGTTAATAATATAGGGGTGGATTCATTACTGTTGAGACTTCATTTTTCCTTCAATGACTTATTTTAATTGTCTCTCGTACTGATTATAACTGTTGTTATTTTGTTGATATAAAACATGTTACATCTGTCACTAATAATTGGTCACAAGATTGATGGTGTAACATCTTATTCTTTACTATTCTTAGGTACTTATTTAGAAACAAAATTGTGAATGTGAATTGTAGGGTTAATAAGTCAAAATAAAAACTTGAATTTGAGCAATAATGTCGAGTATAGAGTCTCTGGTTCACTTATATAGTATACCGGTGCTAAATCTACTCGTAAATTATGTTCTCAACCCTCAACCTGGGCTTGTTGCTATCACTAGTCATATGGATCATGGATATTGAGTACATTTTATGTAAACAATATATTTGAAGCTTCTTTCATTCTGACACCTAAAATCATGTGGGGAGTTTCATATTAAATGGTTTCTACATTAGGTAAACTATAATATAATAAAAAAAATTGTAAAGATCATCAAGCAAGCTGACAGTCCACTTGTTGGTAGTTGGCTACCATTACCTATAACTCCAGACCTCCAAAGATGCTGCAAATGTTTTGCAGACCATAGGATTAAGGATAAGGGATTAGGATGCAATAGGGAAATGGGCTCTGTCATCCCTTACTCTCTCACAGAAATACAACAGCACACATGCTGTTATGATAAGCAGCAAATGACACTGACTAATACCAGATGGTATGTCCATGACGAAAATAGCCAATAGGCTCCACTTCTCTTACCATATTACAACCTTTTACAAATTGCTTTCCCTTGCGATGCTTCCAACTAGTCAAGGTTGGCGATCAGCCTTTAAGATTCCTCTTTGTCTTTTGTTAGTTGGAACAGCTGGACTGAATTAGCTATCCCAGTCCGCTCTTTGATGTTCTTCAATTGCTGTTAATGCAAATAATGGTAATTCTATTTGAACAAATTCAGTTTGGTGATTTTGTATTATTTTTTTTTCATGAAATTTCTCTTTGCAAAAACTATGTACTCAAATCATTGTTTAATTAGTTTTTTTTTTAAATTCCTTCATTCAGTAGGTAACATCATTTGACCTACAGGTATTGATGTAATAAACATTCAAGTTCAATTATTGTGAAGTCAGTCTTACAATGTCAAGCAGTTTTACACCTCCCATTGTGACAATTGAATATGTACAATTGTACATAAATATATGAAAGCAACTATCATATGCAAATATTGTAAAGGAAGTATCACACAATTGCTTCCTAAAATGGTCCACCCTCTTTATAGGATGTGCATAGAATTTTTTAACTTTTCTGTAAGTTTTTTTTATGTTAAACTCGACGGACAGGCTGACGGTCTACTTGATGTTAGGTGACTACTGTCACCTATAACACATCCAATGCCACAGGTGCTACAAGGAACCATAGTAGGATTAAGGTTAAGGAATAGGGAAATGGGATAGGTTTATTAGTGATAATGATCAGGCTCTAACAAAGGTTGTTTATAAATATATATATTGAACAACCTAGATGACTTTGTTTTAACTTTGCCTTTATTGAACACATAGTTAGTTCATTGACTTCCATGTCAATGATCTTTGTGCTAATTTTTTCACAACTAAAGATATGAGTCACCATTTGGTAGCTAAAGGTATTATATATAGTGATGTTTATTTAAATATTTCTCTGACTTAAAGTTATTTAATAGTAGCGACACCAAACCAAGTATTAATATTTAGTGATAATTTACCTTATAGTTATCAAGCAACGATAAGAATTGATACAATAATCTCTTAATCATAACGAAAGGGGCTTATTCTTTGTCGTGTCCTACATAATAATGGTACCTTTTTTTAAATTAGTTTTTGGTAATTCATCGTATTTTATCAAAAATATATTTGCAACAACTTATGATTTTAAAGTAATGTTGTAAGCAGAAATTAAAGATTCATAGCATAATCTATTTTGCAATAATAATAATTAATTAAAGTGTATAATTATTAACATCAACATGTCTTCCTATGCATGCTTTTAAAGAATTGATGTCTTATTTAAATGAAAAAAAAACTCATTTGTTACAAGAACAGATTTTGGTTACAGACTCCCTAATAAAAAAAATTGTATTTGTTGTCACAGATCACCTGACCACGTAATTTTAAAATTAAAACACATCAAACATGGGCGATATTGAAGACACCCACTTCGAGACCGGGGACTCTGGTGCTTCTGCCACCTACCCCATGCAATGCTCGGCCCTCCGCAAGAACGGCTTTGTCATGCTGAAGGGTCGCCCCTGTAAGATAGTCGAGATGTCTACCTCCAAGACCGGCAAGCACGGCCACGCCAAAGTTCACCTTGTGGGCATTGATATATTTAATGGGAAAAAGTAAGTGTACTTCTATAAGAATTAAGAAATATAATTTAAATAGCTACAACTCCTTTTTATGAATTTATACATTTATGTTATTGAACATTTACTTATAAAAATACACAATACACACATCATTTTTAAGTAATAACTAATAATCATAAACCTTCCTTTTATTTTCATTGAGTATTAGTGTGTATTTCATTCAATATAATTTTGTTAATATAAAATAAAAAATAATATTATTGGGAATATGCTGCATTTTGTATTAATATGCTTCGTACAAATTAATAGTGCTGTAGGTTTTTTGTTAGTAACAAATAAAATAAGAAATGGAAACAACTCAAGAACTTATTTCTTAAAGTGTTAGAGCTTCACTCTATTTTTTAAGTTTTTGGCCTATAGACATCCAAACTGATATTCCACATAAGAATTAAATTAAATTTTAATAAGCGTTTAAAGAAAGACTCACCAAATATGTAATAAGAATGTAAAATTGATTCCAAATTTTAATTGTAATTAACTAACCCGATTTGAACCAGAGTCCAATAATCTGTATCCTAATTTTAACCTTCTAACTGAACTATTAACATGATAATAAAGGGCATTTTGCCAAATTCAACTACAGATTTAAATATCATGTCTCTAGCAAGATATCCAAGAAGACACGTGGCTTATAATCAGAATCACTACAGCAGCAATTACATAAATTTTTACATTTATAAAAAAACTTGTCTTAGCAACAATTGTTTTTTTTTTTAATGTTAAGGTTGATAGACAGGATTATGGTCTACTTGATGGTAGGTGGCTACCGTCGCCTTTAACACAAGCAACGCCACAGGTTCTGCAAGTGTACTGCCACTCATAGGATTAAAGATGAGGGATTAGGAAGGGATAGGTCAATGGGCTCCCTTGCTCACTTACCAAAACACAACAGTACACATGCTGTTATTTCACAGTGATCTTCTGTAAGGGGTTGGTTACCGCCGCAGAAAGGATGGCCCAAATGACTGCGAAACACAGTGTGCCCTGCCACTGCAGTGAGATACTATTAGGTCGGGGAAAAAGTCTTTTCACATATAGTATGTTTAAACTTGTAATAAAATCTCTTTGGCTGTACTATTTGTATCTAGCTGATATTGATGACATTAAAAAAGTTAAATTTCAAAAAAGAAACAAATTAGTAAAATATTGTTTCCCAGCTATTTTTCATTTGTTTTTCTTTCTATCAAAATGAGTGAATCTAATGAAGAAATTCGATACATTTTAAAATTTTATTACAAAAAAGGAAAAAATTCAACGCAAGCTGTGAAATTTTTTGTGACGTTTATGGACCTAATACAGTGTCAGTAAGAGTAGCACAATTTTGGTTTAAGTGTTTTCAATCTGGGAATTTTGATGTCAAAGATGCATCTGGTGCGAAAAGGGTCGTGGTCAAAGGTCGGTGTCAGGCTTCACATACTATGCTAAAACCCGGGATAACTCGCAATAAAGTGATGCTGCGTGTATGGTGGGATTGGAAGGGCATTGTTCATTATGAGCTTTTACCGCCGGGCAGAACCAACCATTCGGATCTCTACTGCCAACAACTGATGAGATTAAAGCAAGAACTTGATAGTAAGCGGCTTAAATTGATCTTTTGTCACGGTAACGCTAGACCACCAATCTTTAGCCACTCAGCAAAAATTAAGAGAATTTGGCTAGGAGGTGTTAATGCATCCGCCATATAGCCCTGACCTTGCATCTTCAGATTTCCACCTGTTTTAGTCTCTTTAGAATTCTTTAGGCAGTGTCAGGTTAACATCAAGAGAGGACTGCTAAAACTACTTGTCGCGTGTTTTTGATCAGAAGTCCCAAAATTTCTACAGCAACGGGATCATGTCACTACCTGCAAAATGGCTAAAAGTCATCAATCAAAATGACACATAATATACTATAATTAAACGTAAATAAACTTTGAAAAAAAAATGTCTTGAGTTTTCATATAAAAAGTGAAGAAACTTTTTCCCCAACCTTACTTACTTATATGAAGTAATAGTTGTTAAAATCTTAAAATTTACTAATAAAACGAACGAAAACGATTAAAAAAAAATTGAAAATGTTTCTAAGGGACTCAAAATGGTTTTTTTATTGTAACATTTTAGGGTTTAAACATCCCTATAATTTATTTCTATACTTTCTTCAAAATAACATCAATTTAATCGCCAAGCATTCACCAATTTTTGAGTAAATTATAAATTAGAAACTATATGAAGTAATAGTTATTAAAAACTTGAAATAGCGTTGCAATGCGAGCCCATAGAGTCGCGATTGTGGTTTCCATATTGCTATCGTGCTGCGGGTACTCGAACATAATACGCCAGGCCCGGCTATGCGTCTCATTACACAATTGTGTTATGGGATCACCGTTTAGGGGTACAAAACTTCATTGTATAAATAGAAATAAATAGATTTTTCTTTTTTTTTCCAACATTGGAATGTTTCTTTTCTTTATCTAAAATATAAGGCACCTTAACATTATGTATTTGAGTAGCTCATATTTTTAAAAGAAAATTTGTGGTACTCAGTTGTCAAAATTTGTTCTATGATTTGTTATTGGAGAAGAGAATTTTGAGGCATGTTGATTTAAAGGAGAAAGAATTTTCATTAGAAACGGAAGATGAACCTTATAAACGAATTTTTGTAACACAATACTGTTTTTCATTAGACATTGATAAACCTTAAAAGGAATGTAACTTGTGCTCAATTTTGTGTTGGTTACTTCCACAGATATGAAGATATTTGTCCCTCCACCCACAATATGGATGTGCCACACGTGAAGCGTGAAGATTACCAACTGACTGATATATCTGATGACGGCTACCTAACTCTGATGGCGGACAATGGCGACCTCCGTGAAGATCTTAAGATCCCAGATGGAGACCTGGGTACACAGCTCCGTTCTGATTTCGACAGCGGCAAAGAACTGCTGGTGAGTTTCTTGTGCACAGTGTGGACCCTTATTCCTTAAATTTAAAATGTAGCTTCAAATTGCAAAAATTCTCTGTCAAAGATGATAATTTTGCACAACTATGTGGAGCGTAACTCCGCACTATTTGATTTTCGTATAAAACGTCATTATGTGGATGATGGAGGGTTTTCATAAAGATCTTTTTTTATAATTAATGTATACAGGAATCCTAGATCTTAACAAGCTAAAAAATAGTCTAGTTTCTTTAACTAATAATCCACTCTCTTTAATGAAAAGTTTTTGAAATTACATTCAGCATTTTTAGAGATTTGCCTGAATACATTCTCATAATTATTAAAAGCTTTAGTTAGTAAATTATTTGTTGAACTTTTTCATCTGTTGTTTGTCAATGTCATTATATTACAGCGATTTTGCAAAGCTGTCGCACAAAACTTTCAAGAGTAGACTATCTGAACATAAATTAACCAGACAAAGATCACGCTTGAATATCAAAGTTGTAGAAGGATATACCTACCTTTTTGGGCGGCATTTGTACACCTTTGATGACAGTCTAGAGATGTGGACATTGACAATTTATTTCTACATACATTCTATATAATCAAAATTATGTAGAAGATAATAAGCATCATCTCTCTGAAGAACATTGTCAAATGTATAGAAATCCATTGGAGAATCAAAGTGGTCAACATAGGCCACAGATACAATTAGGCTAAAATGGGAATGTGGTATACATATTATTTATTGTGTAGGTGTTGGGTGTTCTGAGTCTGGTGGCGCTCAGAACACCCATCAGCTATCAGACTTAAAAAAAATTATGACATTCTGACTACTTGGAATGCAATGATGAAAGAAGTCCTCAATTAAACTTTATATTTATCAATTCTGATAAATCAGAAACAATAATCTGACTGTTATCTAACTTACAGCAGTTTTATCACTCACGAGTTCCTAAGAGGTTATATTCTCCACTATAATTTTTCTTGTACTTTTATTTTATGCTATTTTGGCGCTAGATGAAAAGTTAGTTCTGGGGACAAATTGAATAGAAGATCATTGATTTTGAAAATGACTCATGGAAAAAATAATTTCTGTAATGTCATTTGTTTTTTTTTTCCTTTTTTTTTTTGTTAAGGTCGGCAGATAGGCTGACGGTCCACTTGATGGTAGGTGGCTACCGTCGCCTATAACACAAGCAACGCCTAAACTGCTGCAAGTGCGCCGCCGACTGCAGTAGGATAAGGGATTAGGAGAGGGGACAGGGAAATGGGCAAAATTTTGTAAAAAAATTGTAATTTGTAAATTAAAATATTAACATATTGAATCTGTCTGTCGACCTTAACATAAAAAAAAAGAATCATTAAGACCATTCCTCACTAAATTCACTTGATCAATTGATATTGGGATTTGGGAATTCACTTGATAATCTTGTTTTATCAAGTGAATTCCCATTATTTACATCTGCCTTATAATAGTGTTAGAATGTCTTGTTGAGATAGATTTCATTACGAGCCCATAGAGTCGCGATTGTGGTTTCCATATTGCTGTCGTGCTGCGGGTACTCGAACATAATACGCCAGGCCCGGCTATGCGTCTCATTACACAATTGTGTTATGGGATCACCGTTTAGGGGCACAAGACATTCTTTTCTCCAACAAAATAAGTACTTAATCACCGATTTATCTTCCACTGTGGTTGAAAATGCCATTAGAATGTGGTTATCTATTCGTGAATCAACCACCATTTAACAACCATCGTTTAACAAGAGAACCCCATTGGTAAAAATCACAAAATTGGCAGTGCCTACACTTAAATAGACATGTAGGTCAATTAACTAAAGCCGCCACAGTACTAACACAAAGCATTGTGTGGTGGATTCATCCTGTATTTGATACCCTAAGGGTCAGCTTGTACGTGGGGCCAACGGTACATGGCTGATAGAAGCGGAACTTTAACATCAGTGTAAACAAAATCGTCCAGCGAAACTCGCTAAGACAATGAAGAAACCATTAGGTTCTTTTGAACTGCCTTAGGTGTTTGATGAAGACTAAATCTTCCCCATTGTGTAACTAAGCAACACTGTAATCAATTGGTTTTTCTTGTTTTCAGTGCACTGTGCTCAAATCCTGCGGCGAGGAGTGTGTGATCGCGGTGAAGGCAAACACGGCTCTTGACAAATAAACCATCACAGCATTTATAGGGACATAATGCATCAATTTTTTTACAATCAAAACTTACATAAATGTAAACATAATATTACGTATAAAACAAATCAAAATAGCGGTCACTGTCTCTCGCGCGCGCACTTACCGACCCGCGCGGCGGAATAGTGTCGATTGGCGACATTTTTTACATTTCAAATTAGATTTCAACGAATACAGTTTCATTGTAATTTAAGAAATTAAGTGGTAACTCAATCAAGTAAATGTCGACTTTTGGAGAATTTTAATTTTCAAAATGGCGGGACCATTTTTTTTATTAAAATCGACGCCACTTGTGTTTATTTTTTTTTATTTTTTTTAGTTTTACGTACAATTTTCAATCGATCGAACATCCATTGAGAGTGACAGGTGTTTTTTAAATTATGATAAACGAAGTAAGTGAATGGAGTAATTGTAAAACTCGTTTTAAGATATTCTTTAAAGTATTTTCAATGTCGTCCGCTAGATGGCGTGCGCTCGCGAGAGCTGTTACGTTGACCGATTCCGACCGAAGTTTGTTTTTGTTCTCTCTTTTGCTTACTACCGTCTATTTTGCTCGTGCATTGTTGATTGAGTATCGACGTGATATAAGAGTGGTTGATTAATAAAATGAACTCTAGTTGTATCTATGAAGAGATGGACAAAGTTTAACCTTAATAAAAATAAAAATAAAAAAAAAAACAAAAAAAAAATAGAAATAAAGATAAATTCTTTAATAAGGTGGTGTAATTGATCAGCCCGGTGTTGTATATCCCTACATATTGTAACACTTGCCATCTGTCTGTTGAAATTCATAAGTGAACTACTGTCGGAACACAGCGCTAATTCTACAACCAAGACTGAGTGTCTCTTCATTCAAATATCTTCAGTGAAGACTGAAATATATGCATTTTTATATATAAATAATAATAATAATAAATGTTACATTAAATGGATTTTAGTGCTTGCGCGTAGGCCTTGCCTTGCTCTCTTTTTTATTTAAATCTTAGAAATCATTTTGAGATTTAAACGCTGATTACAAACTTGACAGTTCAAAATTTAATTGGAAGATGATGGTTTCTTTTACAAGTGATGTTAGTATTTGTCAAATGGCGTTGCGATAGCATGCTCCCATAACGACACTGATTTTTTGTACTGAAACCAACAATGTCTGTTCTATTAATCTATAAATGACATGTTGTGTTACCAATTTTGGTGGGAGTGTTTGCAATGTTTTCTGCTTGTCTTCTTTTGAAACAGAACCTGCCATGTAGAATACATTGTAAAACTTGACAAATTATTTTAAAGCTCAAACCAGCTATCATAGCACCATGTGTCATTGGGCATTCAGAGAACGTCTAACATTTTGGCTAGTTTCTTTGGAAATAATCGAAAATAGAGGTACAGGATTTCTGCAGTCGTGTCTAGTTATGTCATGAGGAATTAATACTTTAGATGGCACAACTATTGTGCATATTGCTACATCCATGCGTGATTGCTTAACAATTCAAAGAGATACTTGATATTTCAAACAACCAAGTTGTTACTGAGAATGTGCTCTGTGGTTAAAGTGTTGGTCCCATGAAATGCTAGACTTGAAGTTTAAATTGCAATTTTACTAGACTTTTTTTTAAATATTAATGCTGATATTCATTTCTGGTAAACACTGTGCAAATTTCCATAAAAATAAATACTGCAATCGCTAGCTAATGCGGTATTTGTCGTAACCAATGCAAGAATATTAAATACCCAGCTCAGATAAAATACTTCAATACCTCGGGTTAGATATTTATAGAAAAAAAAGCTACAGATAGGTGTGTTCTTAGCAAGTTTGTCGGCCATTGGCATGCGATATATTCTCTTACCTCAGTAAAGGCGTTTAAAGACCTCTTCTCGATGCAGTGATTGTTGCCAAGTGTTACATGACCAATGGAAAAAGTAATTCTCTTATGAAGTGACCGATTTTTGTCAACAGATTGTCAAAGACGATGTTGATATACGAAAATTACTGTAAGAACAATAAGGTAAGGCCCTATAGGAGAGATATTTTTTTATGCATTATTCGAAACATCGCAATTTGTAGGTTTAAATTAGGCTGTTTTATCATTGACGGGTGATTTTAAGTTACATTATTTATGGTTTTCTTTTTAAATTAAAATCTGGTAAATTATTCATCGTATTTTTATATTTAGCAGCTTAAAACTCTTTATTATTATTTTTTAATTGAAGCTATTTGTAAACAGAACTGGAGTTGTAATGTAAAATAAAATTATAATAATTTAGTAAAGAATAACTTTGATTATATTATGTGAGTAGTCCCGTGAGTATGAAATGTAGTAATTACTAAGTTGCAGGTTTTTTTTTGAGCGATGTGAAATAATATAATCGTTGTAATTAGAACATATAGCACCTAATATTGGTGGGAATTGATTTTTCTCTTACCCACATGGTCCTTTTTTAATAAAACCGTATTATTTTTCTGCAGATCTCTGGGATTTGGGAAGCCATCGTACCCAGTCATAGCCGTGACAGTATGATAAAATAAAGAGATTTACATGTTTCTGATAGGCGAAGAAATTAATTCTTCATTGTAGGCTTTAGCAAAGAATGTTCTCGACCTATCTGATCTAAAGTTCTAAAAAACCAAACAACCTAGAATAATGAAAGCATGGGGTCCTTCCCCCATGAAAAATTTTACTGATCCTTCAATTTGGCCAATGTCTGGTCTGAACTTTGTGGGTAAGAGATAATATTTGATAACCTATTGCATATTGTTTAGGAATGTTATTTTTTATAATGGGGCGTGGATCAGTTCACGAATTGAGGGGGACGTTTTGCAGCCTATAAAACTGTATATACGTAAGATGCGAGTGTAAATTAGAGATGATTATGAAATGTAGGTTAAAATTTTCAAAGATCCAATTTCAATACATTTCTAAAGGTTTTAATTGTATGAGACGAGATGTTGATGTGCAAACCAGTACCGAATTTAATAGCAATGGCCAATAATTAAATGTAAATGCAGTAAATATTTAAACTGACTGTCGAATTAAATCTGTACAAAATAAAATATCGTGACTTGTGATTCATCCATACCTTTTTACTTTGGTTTTTTACCTATTTTTTTTGACCAATTTGATTCATAGAAATTTTCACTCTTGAAAGGGAAAAAGTTTATTTGCACGTACGCAATAAACAATATTCAATGTTGGCTAATTAAAATTATTAATGTACTATAGAAAATGAATTTTATTTGAGTGCACAGTGCTATTTTTATCCTGGGTGTCAAGTCAAAATTCAGAACAAAATTTAATTTAGGAGTCACCTGGCAACGGATATAAGCTAATATTTACTTTAAAGTTTAGATCAGGTTTCATATTATAGCATACTGCTTTCATTTTGTAGGCTAGCGTGCCAATCCAAAATACAAACTGAATATTTTAGAATTCTGAATTATTCGAATTGTCGACGATTGGAAGAAAGAAGTTGTAAAGAAATTCTTTCAGAGTTAGCAGTGCTTTAAGGTTTTGGACAAGACAACTTCAAGTGGATAGGTGGTCTGTCTGTCGCCAATTATTACAGACAACAAACATTCTGCTGATGACTTGGGAAATGAGTGCCTTTTATCTCGAGTGGGTTCCTGATAAAACATTTTACTACCGAAAAATGTTCTTTGAACATAGAGCACAAAGAATGTGGAACTCCTTATTCCACATTCGTTTAGGGTAGATCAGATTCGCAAGAGGTTGGATTCCGAATATGTCTGTTTCTTTTGAGGGCAGCAGCGCTGGTGTTGCTCGTGGCCTTGGGCTACGGTGACCACCTACCATCAAGTGGACCGTTAACCAGTTTGTCACCATTAAAAAAAGTTTGACTCGTCGTTTGGATTGAATAAACACTCCATATTTTGCTCATACACATCTAAACTAAAACTTAAAAAAATTTGCTTTGCTAGTAACAGTATTTTTAACCTGATTGTGGGGCATTTTCAGAATGGATGCAGTTACATAAACTGCACCCAGACTAATTTTGGAACTAGTTTGGGATTTAAATCCGTCCGAAGAGACCTTTCATGTTA
Organism: Bembecia ichneumoniformis; assembly: GCA_910589475.2. Classification (NCBI taxonomy): domain Eukaryota; kingdom Metazoa; phylum Arthropoda; class Insecta; order Lepidoptera; family Sesiidae; genus Bembecia; species Bembecia ichneumoniformis. The sequence continues at coordinate 13,568,198 of OU342536.1, read as the reverse complement.
TGTTATTTATATAGAATCAATGATCACCTCATCTGATAAAAGCCTTAATAAAAATAAAAGCCTTAATTAATCATATTGTTTTATTTTCTAATATTCTGGCACACTAGATACTTTCATTTGTAAGAAAACTCCAAGTATGTGCATATTGAGTGTTCTTGCTAATGGAATTGCCAACTTCGTGAAGTTGAGCTGCAATTTAAATTTTGTTCCAGGCTGAATGTAGATTACGACACGTGTGGCCACTGACGTTTTCATATGCATTAATTGAAGTCGAAATCAAATTTTTATGTTAAGGTCGGCAGACAGGCTGACGGTCCACTTGACCCACAAGTGCACTGCCGACTACAGTCTAGGATAGTTCTGGTGTCCCTTACTCACTCACCGAAACACGACAACACACGTGCTGTTATTTCACGGTGATCTTCTGTAAGGGGGTGGTTACTGCCGCCAAAGGGGCTACCCAAATGAAACTTAGTATGCCCTTTTTTTGCGTGGGGAAAATCTGCGAGCCAGATCTCACCGACCATGGGGAGGGTGGGGTATGTGGGACTTCTACCCACGGTGCTTCCTCGCACTACCTATTATCATGGGAAAATATGCATCTGCCTGGCCCGCGCACTTGCGGACTCCACCTCGATTAGGCGCGGAGTTTGATCTCCGCGCCGTGGAGAGACGTGCCGGAAACACACAGCACGTCTTCCCTCCTTTCCCGGTGTTGTGATGACGGCGGACGACCCCATGTCCACCGCCCCCGGGCGAAGCGGCACGAGCCGCCCATTCTCACCACTCGCAGCGGGCAGTCAGCGAGGGGCTTCACCTCTGAAGCACCCCATTACCTCTTCTCTGCGACACAACCTACCAGTCGGAGGCCGCTTCTACCTGAAACTCTCAGATAACCCCTGCTCATGTGGCCGCTCGGCCTACGGCATTAAGGGTGGGCGGCCCAAGGGGAGTTTCCACCTGACATTGCCACAGCAATCGCGGCAGCCCGAGAGACGGACTCCACCTCGTGTTCTCGCGGAACACTTACTAGGCCGTGTGTTCACTCTTCCGGACGACTGCGGAGGGCCGTTACAAGGGCGGCGGCCCTAACCGGTTCTTCACCACCCCCCACAAAGCCACGATTGCGGTACTCTGCCAGACGGTCCTTCCCTGCCGTAGAGCTCCGTCTTCGCGTGCGTTGCCCGACTACCACTGAGCGACAGAGCCATCCAAGAGAATCCGCCCGCTGCGACCCGCGCCGGTCCTCATGCGCAAAACCGAGACCATGCCCGGTCCGACGAACAAGGACCGGGGGTGCCGTCTCTCACCGGCCCACATCTGCATGAGCCGAGTACGGATCCTCGGCTCAGCGAGCGGTGACCGGTGAAGCTCCAACTGACAGTTGAAGCCTCCCAACGTTTGCTCGGCCACGAGCTCCGATGTTCGGAGCCCTCACGGGTGTGCTTTCTTGGTTCCCAGCGACAATCCTGCAACCGCTCGGATTGTCGAGGGTTAAGCCCCCCACCACGACAAGGTCCTAGTACACCTAGGGAGGGAAACGCAGTATGCCCTACCACTACTTAATAAATAAGCATACTGTGCGATGCTGCTATCAACCAGTCAGTCCTGTTCCGTCAATTTCCTTAGGCGGATAGACACGTACTACGTACAACATTCTCATACCATCGAAGTTTTCCCAGACATTAGTATAGTATGTTGCCTCTTGTCAATCACGTAGGCAGTTTCCAAAACTAGTCCAATAACTTTTATTATGGAACCATAGAATAGCACTAAGCTGACGTTGTAAAACAGGTTTTATCGCCATGTTTGGAGCAAGAAATCATTTCTAATCCGCTGATTGAATTGAAATTAAGTATTCTATCGTGAAAAATGCAAACCTGCGACCCTAATTTTATCCTAAATACATATTATAGTTTCAGTATTTTTAAAAGTAGATAAACTAGGCACCGCAAGTCTACAAATCGCAAATCATTTTTATAAAAATTTTCGCGCTGGTAAAATCCGTGACCTATCCTTATATGGTACCAGTCTAAAGCGCGCGTTGAATTTTTGAGTAAGCTTTCAGTAAATCGTAACTATTCATCATTTGCTATCTAAATAAACACACTACACAGTACAAAACAATATTATAATAAGTGTATTTAAAGTTGACACGCGACCGGGTGAAAATTATCGATTTTTAAAATACAACAGATTCAGCCAGCCTGAGAACCAAGACGTTTTTATTCCATTTTTAAACTTCGAATGAACTGGTACGCTTGCTATTTTCAAATAAGCTATAATTGGCTTTTTTACAATCCTTAAATCCCACAGTAAACGGTTACTTCTCGTAAGGGACCTCTTCTCGTATGGATGATGAACTCCTCTCACAAATCTTTTTGATGAACTCCTCTCACAAATTTTTTTGATGAAAGTGCTAAGACTAGAATTGATGTCATCAGCGCGAAGTGCCCATAACTTGAGAATTGTACATACAAAGTAGACCTTAATGACGCTTTGTTTAAAAATAGGTAGCTGTTAATAAAACACTCTACAAATGATTAATTAATACTTTATTTTAGAAGAAAATGCAACATAAAAATAGCTCAATTCTTTTATTCTATGTACTCCCCGTAAGACACCACAATTTTTAAATTTTGAAATAATAAAAACATCAAGGAAGTTGGAGTTCTCTCAATACAAAGACATTAAATGGCTTAGGACTTTGGGTTCAACCAATAAATTATACAGATCATACAAATCATGTATCTACCTCCTTAGAATATGAAAATATAATAAATTACAAGTGAATTTTAAACAAAATTTGAGATTTTTTTTTAATTATTATATAGCTACATTAATGTTGGTAAGATTAATTTCTTTTAAAGGCCAAGGAATACAAACAACGGCGAAAACGCCAATATCTTCTGACATAATAAATCCATTTATATAGGAAGTATTAATAAACATGGATCTTTCAGTTAAAAATATTATATTAGATCCGTAATTTCGCCAAAATACGCGAAAATCGTTCTTACAGTCATTGAAATAAAGAAATCAATTTCTTTAAAAATGTGGATAGGAGGTATGCATGTCTCCTCTCATTCGCACAAACGATCACCAACTTCCGTGAATTAACAATCATTTATATTAACTCTATAATGTTATAATCTACATTAAAATTAGCGGATATCCAATGAACAAATTACAATAGTTACTTTATAGAAAGTGATTTTAAAAAGTGATTCATAGAGGTACATCGACTTTAAATGTTTATTAACTATATTTTCTATATTCTACACAATTAATGAACACTATTTTTGTTAATATCCAGATTTAAACAAAATACTAAATGCAAAAGGTCCTCTCTTTATCCAACAAATGCTTTATTACTCACATGCCAGTGTGTGTAATTGTAGTAGGCCCTTATATTTTCGAGTAAATTTTAAATGTTGCAGCCTTCGATCAACAATACAACTAGATTAAAGGTGATAGCTCTGAAAACGGCCCGAGAAATAAGAGCACAAAATAAGCGTGTGCTCTTATTTGCGACAGTACGGTTCAACCAAAGCCAACGTTCGGACGCGTTAAAATGCCACAGTGTGCGTTTAAAAACTGTTAAAAAGCGTTTAGACTTAAGGTATATTTTAAGTTAATTTAACAGATATAAACAGATATAAACAGATATACCTTTAAGTATAATCAACACAAGATCAACACGGACTGTTTTCCGCTTTGATTTTGTATGAGACCTTTAATCTAGGTGTATTGTTGATCGTAGGTTGCAGCAAAGATATAAATGTAGACGATAAAAAACGAACCATTAGTCTATTCAGAAATATCAGGTCGTAACTTTGTATTTCATTTCACGGTGCTCTTGTGGCTTGATATCGTCGAAGCAAAGAATAATAGATTTTAGACTTTTTTCTTTTAATATAAAATAGAAGTAGATACTGACACCCTTTTTGTTATTACGCGTTTTTGAAAAGCAACCACTTATTTAAAATTACGGCTACATACGATTTTTGATTGCAATCAGTATTCATACATGATTTGAATAAGGGTAAATCCCTAAAGATAGGCTACAAATATCATTTAGTTCTCAGACAAAATTCTTGAATCGAGACATTCAATAAGCTTTATCTCAGTGCACTTAAGGCTCAATTTACATTGTTGCGGAACTAAAAGAAAGCGAAGCGTCTATAGTTTGGCCGAAATGGCTAGACAACTCCTAGGAATGCGGCGGAGGCGGGAGGATGGGAGGGAAAGAGTACGAGTTCACATGAGAGCGATATTGTCGAACAGATCTTACGATATCTATTTACAATATTTTAAAACAGTCTCTAAATAGAGCTTACTCTATATTTATTAATAAATATGTGAATTTTATTTACCAGGGTAGGTTAAATTATTTTTTTTAAATAAAGGTATACAATTTTAATGTCACGAGATATCGCATGACTCATCGCTGGATATTTTATCTCTTGTGCGTCTGACATAGGCAATGTAGTCACAACAAGAGATTCCGTTTCAAGGTAATGTCAACTGAGCTTAACATACACTGAAATAACCTCCATAATGTGGCAAACTAAGCCACATGTTGCACACAAATTAGACCTAATTTGTTTATTAAATGCTTGTATTTAATGTACTTTTTACTAATTGAACGATACATTATTATTTTATAATTAAATGTTAACTGCTATTTCATTATTTAAAAAAAAAAATTACAGAAAAAATATATACTGTGGCAATGAAGACAATAGTTTAGTAACACCCGAATATGTTAAAATGTCAAACATTTATCAAACAAAAAGTAGGCATAGCAAATATTAATACTAAAGTTTTTTTTTAATTAATAAAATACTTTATTAATATGGATAAAATTAACACTATATACTCATTGGAGCACCATATTGGTTACAGGATTTTAGTTATGTAGTAACTTAATTATAAATATTAATTACACTATGTATATTTATTAAAAAAAAAAACAATATTTTATCATACGTATTCATGTTTACAATGAAATCCCACGTAGAGTTTTCGGGTTACCTTTGCAGTTCTTTACCATAAACACTTTGTAACTTAACTTTTAAACTGGAAGAGAAAAAAAAAGAAATTTATTGATATGCTCAATATACATAGCAGCAGCTACCCCAAGCTACATGAGCCACGAAGTGTGTAAGCAATAATTCCTAAAATATTATCCACAATCTCAATTAAATTTTTGGCCGTACGCTAAACTTTAAAGTCTAAGTTTTGTTGTACTCTCAGTTTGGACTTTGCTAGTCAGGTAGTAGGGCCCCTCGCCAAAATTTTATACAGGCCCCATGTAGAGCAAGCTAACGCCACTGCTAAGCTGTGTTGAATTAGGAGGATTACAAATAAACAGGTTATAAATCATTACTGAAGACCAAATACTAACAGCTCTTCCAACGCCATGGCTTGTACCGAGAAATTTATTGGTGCATACCAATTACAATTACTTTTAACATTAGCCTCAGGTTCTTCTATTATAATCAGTTTAATTAGTAACTAGAGTATTTGCCTATGTCTTTTAGATTCGAATTACTCTGCAATGACATTCTGTTGTAGGACAACATTTTATTTAAAAAATCAAGTGAAAATTTACTGATAATTAATTTGAACGCATAGATGTTCTCTACTGGTTTAATTTTTAAGTTCAACTTGGCAGACAGGCTGAGGATAGGTAGTTAATTACTGTTACCTATCGAATACAAGTCGAGAGAGCGACTGACAATATCGTCATAAAGTTACTTATGTCGAAATGCTTAAATAGAATCGTAAGTATCGCAAGACATTCATATTTATTGTTGAAGCTGTATTTATAAAGTCACAAGGGTGCGTATAGTTATTTTGTTAGCACTACTTGGGCTAAAATTTGTCAAAATTATCACTGGTTAACTTCTGTTTTATAGATTAGATTTAGATAAGCTCTTGCCAATAATAGTAAACATGGATGATTGGAATGTTGTTTTTGGCGCAAATGAAAATTAATCTATGTAGAATTTTTAAAATAATGACAATATTTATTTTTGCTAATCACCTCTGAGTAGTTAGTATTACATGTGCACAGATATAATTGCCATAAAAGTAGTAATTTGGCAATTATATATAATTTACAACTTAATAATGTATAAATTCTAGATCGTCTTCGCAATGCTTACTCCACTACAAAAAGTTGTGAGATACCATGTAAAACCAAGTCTCAGTTATTTTAATTAATGTCTATGTCTATTCAACAACATTTTTATAAATTATTATCTAATCAATTTCCTATCAAAATTTATGAGTTGGCAAATGCACGGCACGAAGTTTTAATGTGTTAAAACTTCGGTAGTGTTGTGCAACTTGACTGGGCTGGGAAGTGGATCTGGAGAGTCATTTATGTGGTTCTATTTTGCAAAGTTCTTCAAGTTTTTCACAGTGGTAAAACTTTCTAGAGGTTTATTAATTTGATTGGTTCATAAAGTTTACTTGCACTGCTACGAACTCTATAATAAGCAGCTATAGTGTTATGCGGAAATGAGTTCTCACCGCGCTGCGCCGGGAGACGCAACGCGACATCACGAGACGCATCGCGACTCAGCGTAAATAAGTTTTTGTGTAAGTAACTTTTTGTGTAGTAAATAAGTTCTATAATGTATTGCAATCTTATAACGTGCGCGCCGCGCCGCGGTGTGAACTGACGATAAGTGTAATGTGAAGTTACCATTCAGCGTTTCAGTCTGCGCGAGGCGCGTGACGCATTTGCAACGCTTTGGCGAGATCTTGTTGGAGGGCTGCCGTACGACGTACCATCTCAGCCGGCACCGTTGATCGCAGACCATTCACTATGTCCTTCGTTTTACCTAAACAAATATATTTTAAATATGACTTTTGAAGTGTGTTAATTTAAACATTTTTCAGGGTTGGCAGCGTACATATACCTCCCCCATAATGTTGCTTATGTCCTTAGGCGACGGTAGCCACCTACCATCAAGTGGACCGTCTACCACCTTTATTAATATGTTTTTAAAAAATTGAAATTGAGAATAAAAAGTATTTTCGGATGTATGATTAAATCAATAACATATTATTTATTGATTTAATCATACATCCGATTTAGAAGAGAGCATCTCGTCTGGCGGCAACTCATCAAATAATATACATTTGTACATCGTTTTTCAATACTTACCGAAATATATGTCATTGAGGGTATTTCTAATTTTATTCTCCATATCTTCAACCATGCGGCCGATATTTGCAATGTGTGGTGTCACATCACTCACTGCAGAGTCCTGCTCTGCCTGTAAATCCAGAAATTTAAAGTTAACAACAAAATAACGAAATTTATGAAAATTCTTAGGTAAATGTTTATATATTATAATTTTTATAATTTTGTTATAACATATTAAAATATTACATATATGTGTAACATATTAATATTATAAATTATTAACTTATAAACATATATGAATTAAAAAAGCTAAATAGAGATTTTAATCCTAATACTAATAATATTGTTATGTGCGAGTTAATATGCCGTGTAAGGGCGAAACAAATGATTCTCTTAATGTGTCGCCAGTGCTTGTGTTATAGGCGAGGGTAGCCACTTACCATCAAGTCAATCGTCAGCCTGTCTGCCGACCTTAAGCAATAACATGACACAGAATTCTTTTTAAAGTCATTCAAATATTTCAAACTTACTTTGAGAAGTTTATAATTCTAAAATCCTCAAACTCAGTCCTAGAGTCTCGCTGATTAACAATTAATGACAATTTGACACAACCGTAATTATAATAACTATTTCAACTACGAATAAAGTGTATGAAGCACACACCTGCCTTGTAAGGCTTCCACCAAGGTTCATTGTGCCGCTACCTTCCTTGTTAGTTTGTAGCCACAACATAGCCGTTGAGGTCAACTTATAGTGGGCGTTACGGCCCGAACTCTTCTCTACCACCTCTACCACATGTATAGAATCCCAGCAACCTTTGATCTTCTGGGAACCATCACCGGCCTTCTTAATTAAAATAACACCTGAAAATTGCAACAAAAAGATATATGAATTAAAATTGTTTAATTTACAATAAATAAATACAATGTTTAGGTAATAGTAACAATGTTTTATTATGAAAACACAACAAACAACATTTAAGATAAATTAAATTTTTTCTTTAATTTTTGTATAGGATTTTCGTACAGTTCCAAGTTTAAAACTTACATTAAAACATTACCCACTCTGAGGTCTTCCAGATATGACGAAATATTAACAGCAAGCATATAAGGAAAAAGTTGATTCATTACCAAATAACAAAAGTATAAATTATAAAATGTATCACATTATTATATCAGTGATGATCACAGATGTTTTAGAAATTATGTGAGCATAGGCGACATGTGGCTATTTAAAATCACTGACAAACTTCATAGACTTATCTCTTACTTTAATAATGCCAATCTAAGTATAAATAATAAACCTGCAAATCCATGATCCATGTCCCACAAATAAACAGAGCTTACGCCACCTTCAAAATACATCTCTCTATATTGATCGAATGCATGGTTAGCTTCTATTTCTAACTTCCTCAATCTTTCTGAAGGCATAGACCCATCTTCAAGCGGTGGGTCGTAAGTGTTAGACCAAGGAGATCTATAGGAATCTCCGTCACGATTGTAATCACAGAGCAGATAATCCTTTCCGTTACTACGATCCTTTGTTATCTTCAAAGGCTGATCCACCGATGATAACAAGTCTTCACATAAACTTGGGACGAGATCAATCAAATCTGTCAAATTCTTTTCAATTTGCTGAGGAGGCAACCTTCGCATCAAATCTAAAGCACAATCCATCTGTTGCTCACTCTGTAAAATTAGATAAATACATATTAACAAAGTGAGAAAGTCAAAAAGTTTTGATTCATTAGTCATCGACACAATTCACCACGTTAAAATTATATATGGGTGAACTTTAAAATTATAGATGTGCAAAGAATTATACATGTAAAAAGAATAACTTACCATATTTGCACTAGTATTGGAATCAAATAAAAGAAATAAATAAACGGAAAAATGTATTTTAGGAAACGATAAATTAAGAGTGAATGAAGAACACCCGTAATATACTATAAGTTACTCTATGTAAAAACACAGACTAAAGACTATTCTTTGACACAGACCATCTATACAGATCTTCCAAAGCTAGAGTTGAGAGTCAGTAGCTTTTATCCAACGGGAGACTATATCGACAGGCGTACCGCTCGCCAAAAGTACGAGAGCGGCGGTCATACTCGTTTCGTTATATAAAAACAGTTTTCGGCTTTCGCGCGCTCCGCGCTATTCCTTGCCCTGCGGTGCTTGTGTGCAGTGGTAAAATGAGATCACAAACTTTTAATAATTATACAAATGGATAACATTAGTTTTCTGTTGTAAGTATTTATTTGACAAAATATTATTAAATAATGCAATAAATTAGCAAAAAAGAAGAATATTTTATGAACTAATAGTGTTGCCACTAAAAATCAAATACCTTATTTTTGGGTATTTTTAATAGTAGGTATTTACCAACTTACTATTTTTGTATACTTTGTAGTTGCATAGTTATATGCATTTTTATTATAAACTTGTATAAAGTTTGTTATTTGCATATTATTATTATTTTGTTTTATTATATTAACATTTTTTTTAATACTTATATACATCAATATTTTTTTGAATGACCATTCTGTAAAGTAAAACGAAACTAAATCTGTATATTTAAGATTAGTTAACTTAATTCTTACAAAAATATTTATGGTTCTTATTAAGTTCTTATTTATGTTAAAGCAGGAAGGATAGGAGTCGATCACATCGCTTGACAGTTATTGCAAGGATGTCACAATCACAGATATCGATAGTTTTTTTTTTTTTTCATTCCTTATTTTTAATACTTTGTTATTCTACTATATTTATTTTAAAGGTTTCCTAAAGAAACATTACTACAATCTGTATGGATTCAAGCTTGGGGAAATAATGATACCTGGACTCCTAAACGTACGTGCACAATTTGCTCACGGCACTTTGAAACTTTGAAGTTACCTGTTTTATAATACTATCGAAAAATAAGAGAAGAGGAAATTAAGAGAGTGCAGTACCAACTTTGAAATTATCTCAGGTAATTTTATTGTTCATTAGTTTTAAGAAGTTTTGCCCTTTGCAATAAAAAACAAAAGATTGGGTGACTTTCTACCTGAATGCTTTCTTAGTATAATCACTACACCGTTGTATTGTTTACTACCAATCACAGACATAGATAGTATAGATGACGCAAGTTCATCAAACTGTATGAAAACCAATTGTGCCACATTTTTAGTACCTACCATGATGTCACGAGAAACATTTTGGGGATGTTAAAACCCAAACACAAATTAATTTTTGGTATGTAAACAACTTTAACCGTTGTTGTAAACAACTTTAACGGTATAATTGTTCTCATTTTTGAACTCAATTCAATATTCAATAGTCAATAGAGGGTCTGACTGTGAATAAAAAATACTACGCCTAAAAAAGAAAATTAGAAGATTTCCAACCGATTCAAACACATAATTGCGAAAATAGCGAAATTCAGCCTCATTCACCGGAACATATTTGCACTTCAACAATTACAATTTACAAGGAACAGTTGGAAGATACACCAAGGAAAAAAATTGAAGAAGCTTCTAATGATGAAAAATATACAAATAAAAATATTGCAATCTCAAAAAGGTATTTAAGGAATAAAGTTGCAGGATTACAAGAAGTACCTATACACTCTTAAAGAAAAATCTTTGGTAAGTAAAGAATACTGTCAAATTTTAGACAAAATTGGTGCAGAAGAAAGAGAGCTTCTTTTAGTACTTATTACTTCCATGTTCTTTGTAGACAGATTATTCACAATATTGAACTTGCCAAAACGGTAACAAAAAAGTATACTAATATCAGAATAACTTATTTGTCTAAGAAAGCTGACCCCCTTAAATGTATTAGGCATTTATACACAAAAATAATACATTTTAAAAATCAATAAGTTTTAATATACTTACTTACTTACTTATACGTTTCTGAGATAAGAAATTTAATGGTAAAAGTAATGGTTCTATGTAGTAAATTACTCCTTGGGCTGCGTTCAATTAACACATAAAATTCGGATTCACACCTAAAAATTTGTAAGGAAGAAAAAACGAAGAACATTTTTTTTTCATATAACGAATTAGAGCTAAAATTCAAAAATTAAAGAGCTGTGGAGCTAAACACGTATTTTTATAGCTGATTAATTGAAAATAGAGCTAAATTTAGCTCTAAAAAAGCTAAATTGGCAACACTGGTCGCAGCTGTTACCCCTTTGTCACGTCATACAACAACTGTCAAATTTAACGTAGAAAACTGTTTTTTGGTTGGTCAATCCTATCAATCAATCAAACAATGCAACCAACAAAGTCTAGTCTGTCTGATGATGGTCTGTGCTGGCTGGCTGTGTATATTTGTCAAACAAAACTTTTGTTGATGAGTTGAAGTTGCTTTTTTATATATTTCAGACAGGCTATAATTTTTTGAATGATTTTTTAATATCCTTATAAAGTAAACAACTCTTTGGTGTGTTTTATATCGTGACAAAAGGTAATTATGGGTGTCTCATTCAGTGATTCATTTTATGGGAATGTAAGGCGTTACTATGCTAAGGCTTCTACAATAAAAGTTAACAGGAAGTATACTTCGTGTAAACTGTACAGAATCGTCGAGAGCAATGGTATCAACCAATATGATCATTTTAATAATTTAACCTGTGATAACATCTGTTTATCTGTTGTAGGATTTGCATTTCAAATTGTAAGAATTTGGCTTCAGGAATGCCGACTCAAATGGTTAACAGGATGGACAATCATGTTAATGATATTCGAGTAAAGACTGTTTACAGTGGGGATGTAATGATCACATACATCAAACATAACATTACCCTTGAAGAATTCACGCAAGAGATGGTTGCTATCTGTCGCTTTTCGCCGGACCAGGTGTGTAAATGTTTTGTAAAAAGTTAAAATCACATGTCACTTTTCTGTTTTGTTAAATGTGTAGATTATAGTAAACCCTTTAATATTAACTAACACACCAACTGGCAAACCATGTATGTAATTAACCTCCCCAAGCACACAATCCTTCATCACTATAATTTTGCAGCATGTAATAAAATGTTATTTGGACAGCCTGGCTGGCAGCAGTAATGACTCTCTTATGGAAGACCACCGTGAATTAACAGCATGTGTGCTATTGTGTTTCAGTGAGTGAGTAAGGGATGCCAGAGCCCATTTCCCTTTCCCTTCCTAATGTGGCCAACCTCTGCGGTCCCCGACACACTGGGAGCACCTGTGGTGTTGTTTGTGTTTAGGTGAAGTGAGGGTAGCCAACTACCCTCAAGTGGACTACCAGTCTGACAAGAAATAAATGTAACAAATCTTCTAACATAGTCTTCAAAATAATAAAACTTGTAAATTTGCGTAGAACCCCATTATACAGACTTGCTAGTAGGAGCTCAACAAGGTTTAGCACATTTTAAACTGATACCTTTATTCTGGTGGCAGAGACAGGAACAAAATAGCATAATAATTGACCTTCTTACAAGTAATTAAACAAAAGATTCTAAGACCAATTGTATTTACTAATGAAATAAAAATAAAATATATTACCAAATAAAATAAATATTATGTGGACTGTTTTCTGGAATTTAAAACCATCTTTAAATGAATAATTTCAGGTGTTTACTATGAAATGGGTGGATGAAGAAGGTGACCCCTGTACCATATCAACTCAGCTGGAATTGGATGAAGCTTTGAGATTGTATGAACTCAATCGGGATTCGGAGCTCACAGTTCATGGTAAGTCTTATATTAAGATGAACATAACTATGTTTTAATGAAAAAAACTAAGCTTAGGAGCTAAAAATGATTATTTACTTTATGTGATATACTTCTTCAAGACATTTTTAAGGGCAAGGAGTTGCTCTTGCAAAATAAGCACACATAAATCAGGGGAAATTTAAAGAAACACTTTATAAAATATTGTTACTATAAAATTATTGGATTGTGCATCCCTATACAAGACTTTTTGCACGCTTCTTTTTTTAATTATAATAGATACATGGTTAGATATTGAATCAATGGAAAATGATCGTGTATGAGGTATGCTATTGTCATGCTACATACATAACTTGAAACCTAATATTTAATCTTTTTAATTAATAACACTTTATTTCTATACTTACCAGTAAATAGCGACATTGACACTGTGGACAAGAGATAGTTGTCTTCCTATTATTTGCAGGTAATACAGTATTAAAAATTGCAGTACTGTTATCTATATAGAAAAAGCTCATTTAATGTGTTTCAATTGTTTCCTCTCACCAAGGGCCGAGCATCATTTTTATAAACCATTTAATGTATGAAATATTATCATAGGATAGTTTGGGCGCAATCCCATTCGCAAATTATTCCTAGTCTCAGAATGACTTATCCATACATCCATACTTGCTATGGATGGAGCAAACACTCCATCTCGAGAATATTTAATGTAATTATTATTATTATTAATTATTTACTACATATTTATTATTTTGAATGAGAAGCTCAGAACAAAGAACAAATTACGAATTTTGTTCAATCAAAAGTGCATGCCCAACCACTGTCCAAAAATAAGATGGATGCCATATTTACGATAACAATTTCTTAGTTGAAAAAAATCGTAAATAAATAGAGATGTAAATTATACATGATGTGACATTCTTTTTTTTTCCCGAGAATTTAAGAATATTTATAGTATACTAGCTTTTGTCTGGGACTTTTTTCCTTGCGTTAAAATCATTACTGCTTATATAATTTTGGCAGGCATTTGAATATTTAATTTTAATTGATCCCTCGAAAACAGTACTTTTTTCTAGATAAAAGCTACCATAGGTCCGTACCATCTGTATACCTGACCATGTTGCAAAATTTCATGATGATTGTTTAAGTAGTTAAGGACTTCCTCATAATGCATATTCTATAAGGAAGAACTAGCATGAAACCTCATAATTGCTCCTTTCAAGATCAATTTGCAATAATTATAGAATAAACGAATAATCAGCCATCAGTATCGATCAGCTCCATGGGTAAAACAATCTTTATGTGAGTAATACCCATATTTTTTATTTTTATTTTATTTTATTTAGGACAACAAACAATTGTACAATGTGTCTTAGGTAAATACATTAAATATAAGTAACAAATACATATAAATAATCACCACCATTATTTATAGAGTAAAATTAACACACTTAATTAACTATCCAGATTTATCAATCAATTAACAATCTTAAGGTAAAAAATATTGAAAAAGTATCAATCAATATATGTGAAACAATGAAGCCAAAACATGTTTCTGGTATGAAGCATAAGATAGGTTAAAAATCTCAACATTAGCGAAATTACTATTGTAAATATTAGTAATCCGTTCCAAAGATACACAATCACCAGCGTGCGTTTTATACTTTTTGATCGAGAATAATTGGTGAGGAACAGCTCCCGTGTACACAGAGAGTCTGTATGTATTCGGTAACAGATTTGATTTTTTAAGAAAAAGGTGTGTGTGTCAGCCCTGATGCACAATTGGAGTTTATCCCTTAGGTAAGATTGACTTTGACTATGCAATAAGAAAAGACGTAAATAAACGCGCCATTTATTATACTACAATAGAATTAGGTGAAGCGGCGGCGAATTTGGATAGAACTGCTTAGAAGAACATAACACTTTTTAGTTAACACTTGTATTATTTTTACTTCTCATATAAGTTCCATACTGGGGACCTTACATGAAAATCGATTCCTAAGGAGTAAACTCCAAAAAATAATCGATTCTGTCATGACACAAACCACATTAGACTATTTGATCAAGGAGCAACCGTTTAGATTTTAAGGATGGGAGCTTAAAATTATTTAACAAATTTTCGTATGACAATCGTGAATGATGACACCTATAGTTGACTGCTTGCAGAAACTTTCTGTGTACTGATTCTAATTGACCGTTATATTTTCTATAATATGAATTCTAAACACTAACAGCATATTCTAACTGAGATCTAATAAACGTTTTAAAAACATAAACAGATGTAGAGGTCAGTATAAATTTTATACAAGTTTGCATTACAAAACCATAAAGTTGATTGAAAGCAATTAACCATAAGTTGAAGCATTTCTAAATATATAATAAAATAATCATATGTTATATAGTCTGTACATAATTTCTGTTTTACTACTCTTTGAATTTGTGGTAGGGCTTGAATAAAAGTTGGAACCTGATTATAGAAGTGTATGCATTTGATCCTTAATTCTGACCACTGCAACCATTCTCTTACTGGAGACCGCAGTGTAATAACAGAACATGTTTGCAGTTTTATAAAAAAAAATCTTATTTAATATTTAAGAAAAACCTTCCAATTTTAAATCTGTTCAGTTATCTCTGAGAAGCTTCAATAATTTGTTATGCAATATTGCACCTTAACTCATAGGCCACTAGGTTGCGCTCATTTTAGTATTTGTCTAATTTGTCTATAATTTGTCTCTTATCCTTATTGTATTAGAAATGGCAGCAAACTTTACAAAATCATAGCCTACAATCAAGTGGACTTTTGGCTTGTCTGCCGCCCCTTTTTCTTTAAAATTAAGTTATAATCTATCCAAACAATTTTCCTATGATTGGCTAATTCTACTGAAGCGTTTTAACAGATAACTAACAATTACAAATGCATTATTAAAGCATTTACATAATCCTTACATATTATAAAACAAAGTCCGCAGCCACGTCTGCCTGTATGTACGTTGGCGATAATCTCAAAAACTACTGAACGGATTTTCATGTGGTCTTCATCTATCAACATAGTGTTTCCTGAGGAATTATACACGTGTATAATTCGTTAAGGTTTAGGTTCCCGAAGATTTGCAATTTGGAGCATACTATGCACAGGTGTATCACCAAGCAGTTCTGCCCAAATGTGATAGATGTCACCGCTTCACCTAATTTTATTTTAGTATAATAGATGGCGCCATCGATAGTTTTATATTTTTTATTTTTCAACGCGCATATCATACCTACTATTTTAAATCCATATACTATATTTTCTTTCCTGGTTATAAATAGGCAAAATATTGATTGGTACCACCTCTGTAATGGATCTAATAAACACTACTCATAGTGATAACGAGAACAATAAATGGCTGCGCACGTGTTCGTTATGGCGTACTTGGAAGCGGGACTGTGTTGTAACTAATTAAAACACCACTAATCATTGTACTCTCTGATTAGTCATAGAGGTTCAATGTTGTATACCTTTGAATATTTAACAAGGTTACAAAAACTTGACCTGCAAAAATCCTTTAAGTAAATGATTCTTTTTTGTTCCATTTACTATCTTTTAATCATTCTTTCAACATAGTCCGCACTAAATAATTTCGCACACCAACGATTGTTTGTACTGAATAGCTATTAGTTCCCATTGAATTTTATTAATGAACCGTAACTACTTCACATACCTATTTTAAATTATATTCACATGAAATTATCTTATTTTTTTATTAAAAGATCTAGTTTTCCCTTCATATTTTGTATTGAAACCCAAGAAGTGAGATCGAACTGCTCTAATAGCAATCCAGCTTCATGTTTCTAAAAGTAATTTTATCTTAGATCTACAATTTATTTTAGAAATTAAATATTTGTGTGTTTTTATTTTAAAGCTTTTTTAAAAAATGGTACTGATATAACTTCAAAACAAGTCGTTAACATTATAAATTAATTATATGTTTGCAATTCCTCATAGATAGAATTAATTATTATGTTTTTATTATAAGCATTGCATTTTTTGGCTCACATCCGCAGTTACGGATTCTGGTGTCTTCTTACGTACACATGAATCCGTAAACTTAAATAAATTAAAAAGAAAGGTTAAAAAAAAAGAAAGAAACGCTTCAACTCTTATCGGATATACAGTTTGCTGTGTATGTACTTTATTTTATTAAGTTTATTGAGGACATTTTTGCATATGCCCGTTTTGTGGGTCGGCTACACTGTAGATTTTCTCAATAAAACCTTATCTGTCCGCAATGTTGAATCCGGTTGGCGCTCGTTTTGGTGTTTATACGAGCGTGTTATATCGACAGGTTCAACTGCTGCCACCGCTACATTAAGAATATAAGCAATTTGTATGCTAGATAGAATTTTTCTCACTCCGATGGAAAATATAAATTAATTTCTTATAGACAACTTATAGATGAGTACTAGTTCTTTGTATTAAATACTAACTAGGTATAACACAGTCCACATATCAAGGGATCACTTTGCGAATTGGGAAATAAAATTATTAAATCATGTTTTGTACAGGATACCAGAGTCAATTTCCCTATCCCGTCTTTATCTCTTATCCTTTATCTTACTAAAGTCGGCAGCGTACTTGCTCCATCTATGGGATGGGCATGGTATTGCTAGGCTATGATATTAGCCACCTACCATCAAGTGGACCGTCAGCCCGCCTCCTAGCCTTTACATTAAAAGCAAGAATCTTAATTTATCTACTTTCTCCATACGTCGATGACGTTATACGTTGACACTTGACACACCCTTTGTGTAGTCACTATAGTTTATTACGGACTGATTGCAAGACATGCCAATTTGGGTGCTACAACTATTGATCATACACGAGGGACGATCGGCTTGATCGTGTGTAGCTGTAGCTGGCATAAGATGAGAGCATACGGCGAAGGATCTTCATATATGTTTCTTCTTCTGTTTCCTCTGTTGTCTCTATTTTCCTAACCAATAGATGTAGACGGGTTACTTAAGTCAGCGCCTCTTGTGAGTTTTTCTTGCCAAAAGTTATAACGAAGCTACTGCTTGTTACATTAATTGGCATTTCACCTCTTGTATAGTTTTGATTGTTTCTCAACACATATCCGCGTTCGGTGTCCAGTCGTGCCGTATGTAACTTGTCTGAATACAGTGTTCAATGTGAACGAACGAAGTAGGTATGTACACGTCCGGAGATTTAGTGAGGTGTCCGTGTAAGTTGGCGCACGGTTCTAACCGAGAGTAAATAAAACGGAAGCGGCCCAAACTTGCATGCAAACATGGGCGGAGCGAGTTGCTCTAATAAAGCACAAACATTGCGGAACACTTTGGCGTCCGATGTGGGGCGCACAGTTTGTACGGCGCCCGGCGACGCTTGTCGTTGTCGCAGCGCAATTAGGGATATTTTAATTAACTCTGCGAGCGTTATGAACGCCGATTCTGAATCCAATTCTGTTAATTGAATACGTGGCCCGCGCTCGAATGGGATTGCTGTTGTTTGCTTACGGCTATTCGTTTAATACCTACCACCCTGCTTGCTCGTTAATTGCTTTCTGTCAGCACGGGTGTAGGCTTTTCCTTGGTTATTGAAATCATAAAACCAACTCATGATTCAACCCCAAGTGCCTTTCAACAAACGAAAGGTCGTCCCATTACGTTCGCCGTGTTTTAATGGTGACGATTTTTTGTGTGTCAAACATTTAAATGCACACTTAATCTATACCGGCCCTACCTTTGGCGATTAGTTTAAATTAGTTTTGGTTGTTGTTAGGGGAGTTTTTGTTAGACATTATTTTATATTAATAAATAAATGTAAATAGCTGATATATTTGAGCTTCTGCAAATAAAAGCGACCTTAACGTGTGAATTAATTACAATTGGAATATTTTGAACGGTTCCTTTGAACCCAGATATACTGGAGCGGACCATATTACATATTACGATGGCGTCACGGGGTTACCCGTTAATTACATATAATTTACATCGTGTGTAGGTAATTTCAAGCAACTTTGTGTGCTCATATTGGAATATTATGTATTGATAATTTCAAAGCCTTAAGTCATTGGCACATTCAGTCCTTAATTAAATGTTGCCAATACCATCTTCATTTGCGTTTATCTTGTAAAATCAGTTTTTTCGATTCGTTTATTATTTCACACGTTAAATACATAATAATCTATTTTCAAGTTATTTCTAATTTTTGATAATATATCCATGTTTCTCAAATTACTTGTAGCCCAGGCGGTATTTGTTAAAAATCACCTATATGTTTGAGTTCGTTGGGTAGTATTATACATTTTTTTGTTGAAATCACTACGAAAAAGTCATAAGGGATGATAATTACACTATGCGCTCGCATGAAACTGTGGGCTTAATTTTGTATTAAACAAAACTGGAAAAATTTGAAAAAATATTGAAAAAATACCACATTTTTACCATATATACTACCCAACTTACCCAACCCAAAACGGATACCGCCCGGGCTATTGGAATTAAGTTAAATTCCAATTAGAGATCTACCTGTAAAAAATTAAAATAACCAAACGCTGTTCGAAATGTTGTCTATTATAGAATCGTTGATAATGAAACCTTTATTTAAAGGACTCTGTGTCCCACGCGAACCCGATAACACGATCGAAGCGCCACCTGTCGGGTCCAATTGTGAAACTAAACCATTCAGCGGCCCACTCAAACTCACACAAAATGAATCATCATAATCGGTTCCAGCCGTTCAGGAGGAGTTCGGTTATATACACACGCGCACAGAAAAAAAATATCTTTATTTGAAAAATGACAAAAAGGAATGGATAGTGAGTTTCTTTCGAGGTTTTACTGTTTCATTCTAAGGATACTTTAAAAACAGTACAGGTTATTTCCCTTCAGTTATGCCACATATACCTACTACGTTCTACATGCAAGAAAGTTTGCATAACGTGATTCCCTATCGACAAAACAACGTTAAAGCCGGTCTCGCGAGTAAATTCTCCAAAACAAAATATAATGTAGGTATTTGTTTTTCGAATTCGCGGAATCTAGGGTATCATTGTGTGCATATTTGAATAATAATGTTATCGTGCATTTGCATTCGCTTCAAAATATATAGCTTTTACTTCTTATAGCTCATATACATCAAATTATGCTTCAAATAGTTAATTTTGGGAATTAAAGTTTATAATTTTGAGAATTTAAGAGCTCATTTCTCTATCCCTTCCCAATCCAGTATGTATTCCCAATTAACGCAGTGTGCCCAGTAGTGGTAGGGCACACTGCGTTTCGCAATCATTTGGGCAGCCCGCCTGGCGGCAGTAACCACCTCCTTACAGAATACCGCCGTGAAATAACAGCATATACGTGCTGTTGTGTTTCGGTGAGTGAGTAAGGGATGCCAGAGCCCATTTTATCCCCCTCCTAATCCCTTATCCAATCCTACTGTAGTCGGCAGCGCACTTGCAGCAGCTTTAGGCGTTGTTTGTGTTATAGGCGACGGTAGCCACATACTATCAAGTGGACCGTCAGCCTGTCTGTCGACCTTAACATAAAAAAAGTATCCACTTGCAGCACCAGTGGCGTTGCTTGTGTTACAGGCAACGGTACCTACCTACCTAAAATAAACATATATCCCACCGAGGATCTTATATTAATGTACCACCATAGTAATTTCTCGTCGACACGTATCATTTATAAATTGAATCAGAATATGTAAAATTCCAAAATTTTATGTTTTACTAACAACCCGCCCCCCGACTTCGCACGGTGACAATTTTTTATTGCAAATTATTTACACTAACCTTCCTCGTTTATTGCTTTTCTCATTAGTGAAAACCGATCTGTTGCAAGGTTTAAAAGAAGATAGCGGAGAAACAGACAGAAGCGGACACCGACTTTATTTTATAAAAGAATTACAGACAGCGATTTTATTTTATAGGGACGAATTAGTCAAAAAAATCCCGTTGTCAAAAAGTTTCACTAAATGCCGTTAACTGTTGAAAGCAGGAGCAATTTGAGATTTTTCCGCCAGTCTATATGAAGAAGCGTAGATTCTGTATTGTTCAACTCCCAGTTGTTGGCCTCAGTTTTGGTGTTAATTGGTCCTTGTTCAAAATCTGAAATAATAATCAGATAAGGCTGAAAGTTGGTGTTTCGGCGGTCAATTAAGTATGCACAAGCCTACAGTGGAAAAAAAATATTACAAAAAAAACTTTTGGTAATAAAGTAAACCGCAATTGGAGCAATCTACATTTACTGGGTTAAACTGTTGTTTATCTAATAACCGACGATGAAACAAACGAATCGTTAATTGGACCCTTAGTTAAGAGGATCGCAATAGGTTTAATGAGTTAGATACACAGTGCCCAGATAAAGGCCAACTCTGAAAAGTTCTTTCCATAGTGGAGTTCACCAGGAGGTTCGTTCGGTCAGAGCATTGACAACGGCTTCATCGGTGAACTGATCTTTATATATTTTTCTATTAATTCACATTCACATTATGGAAAGTGCACATGTAAAACCTAATGAATTTGAAATATTTATAATGAAAAAATATGCGTCAGAATTATATACTGTATGGACACCTAGTAATATAATCGTGGATCGCGGCGCGATATTTTTAAGTAAATATTGTCATATTATAACTTTTTATTGCAATGCATTTAAAAAAAAAACAAACATCATATTTTTTAAATTCATCAAACACTGCAATACAAGTTTAGACAATAATTTACAAATTCAAGCCGTACATGGTTTCCTTTTAAGTACCAAAAAAGTTGAATAAATACCTTTATTTCTTCCACTATCAGTATAAATGTGCATTTAAGCTTTTGTAGTAAGTATTATATAGCTTGTACAAATTCACCGTGATCCCAAAATGGAACATTTGTTTTTGATGAGTAATAGGAAGAACGTCAGTAATAAAAATATAATATCCGTCATAAAAACACATGAAAAGTTCAACTACGTGGGCGTAACTCCTACAGACTGCCTACATAGACTCTCGTACACTCACTCACGTCAATTTCAACTCATTATTAGAATTACGATTCGGTCTATGCCTACTTGATATGATTACAAAACTTGTTCACATTTTTATTATGTGACCATAAAAAATCGAAAGCGTACAGTCGAGCTCAATGTTATGAGGCCAACGCTAAGTTATGTAAATTCTTGACAGTTTCATCTCATTGTCGGTTATTGTTCGCGGCGGTGGAGAGCTGACCATTATCGTCATTTCTATCATCGAGAGCGGCAGAGGCCGTGACTCTTAAACAATAGCAGACGCATCAGAAACAGCGACAGTTTTGCATTTACCTATGTCACTTATGCCAATTAACAAATATAAGAGACAGAAGTGACATGATCAGTTAACGCAATCGAGGCACGGCCTAGGGAGATCATAAGCGACAATTATCACTAATTATTTTACAAATAAAACAATAAGTTAACAAGATTTTTGTGTAGTACCTTCAAGTGTGATTGTAGATTAAAATTGCAGTTAAAATTTTTGGTTCGTTCTTTGTGTGTATAGCTGTCGCTATTTCATCTATCTCGTGTTCCGTCTGATATTGTTTATGAAGTCTATGCCGTGACAGCTAATTGGCAGCGGCACGCTGCCGCAACGCAGCCCGCGCACAAAAAGAATAGTGCCATTGTGAAAATCTGTGCGTGCACGCGTGTTTTTCGCGCTCATGCTGCGCGCCATCTGTGCATGATCGACACAGCAGCGGATGTCGTATTGCATGCGCCGGCGCACAGTGTTGACAATTTCGCGTTTCGAAATATCCGCGCCTTACCGGCGAACGTTGAGTACGCTCTCAGCCAGTGCACCGTATTTACGTGTTTCGGTAGCAATCATTACACAAATCGTGTGCCTAGAATGGAATCGTTGACCTCGGTGTCGATACCTCCGCGCGGCGCTGCGACTGCGCCTATCGGTGATGGCAATAAGGTGGTTTTGTGTTTGTTTTTGTTGGCCGATGATGCAGTTTTTGTGGTTGAACATTAAATGGAGCAATATCCTCTGTTCTTTGTGAGCGGCGACGTCGTCCAAGATAAAAAGTTGAGAGCATCAAAGTTTGACCCACATCAGACTCGGAACAAGGTGTGGACTCGGAACCAAATGTTTCTCGATTTTGTCCTCGCAATCACTAATGCGGAATATCTTTAAACGCGCACCTTGATAAGAAGATTTATGTAGTTGCATTGTGTATGTGTAGGGTATCGAGGGTGATGTATGCAAGGCATGTTTCGGATTACAATCGCCCGATTCAATGCGACGAACAGATATCGAATTGTTATTAAATATATGGATGCAAATCAAACTATTTTCACAGTAAAACAATAGACTTACTGTATTCATTATTATAGCTGTGGAAACGTTGAGACAAAGTATAGATTGGAATAAAATACTTATTTGAATATGAAGTAAGTGTCTTTGTTCGTTTCATTTTAAGAGTAACGTAAGCTGACCTTCTGTAGGAGAGCAAAAAATGCAAAAAGCGAGTGACGACACCAGACTGCAAAGTTTTGACTAAATAAAACATGTCCGCAATGACGTACTGTTTGTCGGACAAAGGGTGTAAGTGGATACGAGTCGTATATGTTGTATTTTGACATTTATCCCGTATAATTTAAGTGCTGTAGCCTCGCATTTGTAGTTGGTACTTTGTAACGTATCTACAAAATGTAACGTAATTTCGCTTTATTGAAATGAAAAATGTTAAAACTGTATTTATTTTTGGACGTTCATTGACCGTCCGCTGTTAAGCTTATTTCTTGTGATCTTAAAAAGCAGATAAACAGTATCAATATCAATTCCGTAAAGTCCGAGTAAAGTCTTAGATAGTATACACGATGCGATTTATTTTTCGAGTTCTAAATTGATTTTTTATACTTATTGATATTTAGATTTTTTCATATACCTACATTTTAATGAGGATCGTAACCAATATTTTTTTTTAAATTGTAGGTACACTTATTTTATTTTGTCTTATTATTATTGAAATGTCGTTATCAATTCTCCTTGTGATTACTTAATTTGAAAATAAATGCAGAATTAGTTTTTCTTATACATATAAAATATTTACCATGATATACACAAAATATAAAACAATTAAATACTTAAGCTATATATACAGAAGAAATGTTTTTTAATGTCTCTATGATCGTTCTTTTTAGAACTTTTTGCAATTATTATGACAGGGCAATAGCCTACCTTTAGGACGACCTTGATCTAGCAAGCCGGTTTATTTGGTTTGGAGTGACTCACTTAATTTGAAATTATAATGTTCTCCGTGTATATGAAATAAAAACACTTTATCGTGCTTATTTTTCCCATGTAAGTACAGTCAAGCAGAAAATAATATAAAATTGTAATAATTTGTCTTTAATTACTTAATTACTTAATTTTTGTGTATTTATTTCAATAAATTTTAGCATCTCGTAAATGTAAGCGCAGAAAACTAAAACGATTGATTTAGCTGCACTTTCTCTTAGGTGATACTCTATCGCACTCCGACACCAATAAATCGGTATCGGCGAGACAGTGACACATATAGTGGACCGGCCCGACCGGCTATCATGCACAACCGTGGCTCGATCTCTTCGTAATGCCCGTTACGGCCTTGGGGGAAAGTTGACGATTGCGAAACGTGGAATAAAATCAATTGAACGTTATCTTCATTCAGTGATTTGTTTGTATCTATACAATACATTATTACTAGGCATATCGTTTAAATGTGATGAAAACTGGGGTATTTCTACGGGGGCTGTCTTGCAGGGTTGACCGGGCGTATCAAGACATGCGCTTTCACCCCTTCTAAGTGAAATTTATAGTCTGCTAAATGATAGGTGGCTAACGTCGCTTGAAAATACAAGCAACATCTAGATCTGATGCAATTGTGCCACATACCTTGGTAGGATAAATAATAAGGAATGAGCATAATTATGCGAAGAGCTCTGACATCCACTAGTCACTAGCGCGACAACGCACGTGTGTTGTCATTTCAATTTGATCTTTCTGTAAGGGACTGATTTGATTACTGTATTCAGCCAGACTGCTCAGTTTATGAATGCGGAACGCAGTGTACTCTACCGCCAGTGCTGTATTTATTTTGATAAAATGAATTATTAATTTACATTACTATGAAATAAAACGATTTCAACAAAAAATCGTATCCGCAAACATAGCTGTGAACATGTCATTGTGAATATTCTCACGATTCTGTTATTATTTAAAAACAAGCGTTCAATGATTTGTTCGAATATTATCGTTCACCCATTTAAACTTTATACCATATTTTATAGACGGTTTAAAATTGAATATGTGCTTCAAGGTGTAGATCAAATACGATTTTTTTTAAACCAACAATTATGTTGCTTTCTTCATTTTTAACATAACTTGGTTTGGAAAATGTAAATGAATGTGGAAAATAAATTTTATTATAACGTGATTTAATTTAGATTGATTAAAGTTAAATTTTAGGAT
Organism: Bembecia ichneumoniformis; assembly: GCA_910589475.2. Classification (NCBI taxonomy): domain Eukaryota; kingdom Metazoa; phylum Arthropoda; class Insecta; order Lepidoptera; family Sesiidae; genus Bembecia; species Bembecia ichneumoniformis. Next base: position 13,542,854 of record OU342536.1, on the reverse strand, counting down.
TACTAGTTTGTCTAAAAGTATTTATGCATTATAGACTCAATATAAAAGTATTCGAATACCGTAAGATCTTGCATTTGATATGTGGTTTGTGTACTTACGCCAACTAAAGATCACTCGACCAAACAATGTGTAGATAATTTTGAAAACACTCTTTAATATGTGTGTTAATGATGACAGTAGAATGTATGTACGTGTATCAGCCTGGTTTCGCAGGTTTAAAAAAGATCCCGCAGACGGCGGTACTAAGTTATGTTTCTCTACAGACAGGCGTTTTAATTTTTCTATTGACAGCAAGGTTAAATATATTATTATTAAGGTAAATAATTGTGTATACTATAATAAAATAATGTCCCCTAAACATTGTACAATCACGAATTGAACATCTGACATCGATAAAGGCAGGATGTTATAAATTTTGTGCCTTTTTAAAGCCTAAACTTGGCAAGAAAGAGTATTTATCACGAAGAACAGATCTAACAAACGAATTAACATTAATTTATAATTCAATTTAAAAACAGTACGTTTAACGTTATTATCAATAGAGAAATCAAAACATGTGCCGCTCCCTTTAGCTGCTGCCTTTAATGAATTTTTATTAAATCTTCTAAGAAAACAGGCTCATTAAAGCTATTTCACCATAAAACGTCTTATCTTAATTGAGACTATATTAACTATAAAGCTAGTATAGTAAAAGAAAGTCACTACCGTTATAAATACCACCAACGATGATGCTTTGCAATTTGTAAGTCATCAATAATGACATCATTGTTCGTTCCCATGTCATAAATTATAATTTAAGTGGCACCGCGTACAGACAGTGGCTCGTTGTAAATGAACTCGCAGACAAAACATTATAAGCTAACAGATATTATGAATTTATTTAACTGACATACAAAGAATAATTCACACATAGCAAAACATTCTTCATTGGCAACCAGTATTATCGATTTATATAACTAGTGTTCATTTTGAAGATGGGAAAAAATGTTTCCATTTTATTGTTGACATCTCTCAAATTTCTCAATAGCTACAACACAAAAGAAAGAAAATCGCTACCCAAAACAGATAGAAAACGGTACTTGAGTTGTTGTCTTCGCCTATTTTTGTATAGAGATTAAAAACTCAATTAAAATTAAATCCGTATTTTTTATACGGATTTAATTTTAATTGAGTTTTTAATCTTTTAACTGTACCTTTACTTTAATTTATCTATTCACATTCTAAACCTAATTGATTATTCTATTAAAAATAAATTTAATGTTAATTTTTTCAAAGAATAATATCGGCTTAAAGCATAAATTACTATTTAAAAATTCAAATACATTTCGTCAAAGTGTCTTAAGTAAATTTTTATAAACCTAGTTATGTTTTTTGACAAAACAATTTTCAAGTAACAAGAACGACGACGCGGCGGTAGCAGGAATAAGCAGAGATTTTCAAACAATAGTTTAAAGAATTCGTCAGGGGGACCTCAACGTGTAACCTGAATATCTGAAGCATTTCTTTTGTGCAGAAAACATCCTATTTTTCTACGTAACGCTTTCTCGCCTCGTATAAGGGGCCCGTGACGTAGTATTGAGTCCGTAACGTAGTACGTACTGTATAATATATAAATATTTTCATGTAGTATCTATCTCTATAGATCGTATTTCGTATTTCTTACTTAAAAGACCGGTTTTTTATAGAACTGTAATAATTAGATGCAGTTTTGTAATTTCTTTAACCTTAATAATGTTTAAGTTGGCTGATTGAAAATTTGTTTAAAACTGATTCTTTTACAATTAATTACAACACTTATTTATTTATTTATAAAAGTACAGTGTCTATTTAATAAAATATCCCTATGCATTGTGCTTTAAAGGACAAACTTATGTATTAATTTCAGTGTGCCCTAAAACAGAGTTATAAAACCATGGAAATATTTTATAAAAAATCTCTAAACTTTAATATTAAACTTAATCGCTTTATATTATGCAGATACTATTTACTTCGACATTTCGAACTTGTTGTAACGCCCATTGTCTAATATGAGGGAACATGGGCAGATATCGCCGATAATTGAAATCACAGATATTGAATGACATTTTTGTTTTAAATAGGCAAAAAGCAGATCGCTAAGAATAAAAATGGTTTTTTTGGAGTTAAATTAATACAAGAGTTAACTAAAGAGCGTTACGTTATCTGTCACTTTGACATTTGTGCGACGGCTGACGCATGTATTTATGTTCTCTAATTCAATTCTCCGGGCTAATAAAAGCAAACGTCGAAATCTTGTATGGATAGTGTAGTCCGCGTTGGGGAACGAAACGATAGGCGCAGCGAGATTTGTCATCGAAGAACTATCCGGACTTATAATTGTAGAGTGACATGTGTGTATACTGAACGTAACTAACATAACTTTTGTTGGAGTGACATCTGAGTATGCAAGATGTAACTAATATAAAGTAATTAATTATCCAGTTATCTATTGAAACTAGGAAAATTTTATACGTTTAAAGGAATAAACTCCTCTCGTGCGTCGGAGATGACACACACACTTTTGCTTATACAGAGAGTTACACATTTTTTATGCATTTGGTTGATATGCTTCGTTTTTGGTTGTAACTTAGTTACTTAATTTTTGTCAAGTTATTTAAACAATGCATTATTTCTAATAATAACTATTTAATCCGCGTGCTTTGTGTATTAACATTATTTAAAATCTGTCTTAACTTTTCAATTTTGGTCAATTATAGTCACTTAAATAATCTTAAACAGTTTCTCTCCTTAAAAATCCTTCAAACGATGCTATAGAAATGTGACGACAGCACCTACACCGAGACGACGAGTAGTCATTAACACTGACTACCTAATGCGTTGTGAGAACTGCGTTTAAATCTTAGAAACTACTTACTGTGCATCGAACACTTCAACGCTGCGTTACGGCGTGCCCGTCTGAAATGGCTTTAATGCTTCAGCTAATGTATCCCATTTAACTGGACATAACGCTTCACGGTCGTTATTAACGTTTGCCAAGATAATTGGGCACAATTGAGCCCCGCTCGTTCGCTGATTTAGACTCAATATGGCGTCCATTTTAAACAGAAACATATTTTCCTTTAACGAAGTTGACAATGTTGAATGAAATACGATAATTGAAATGGAACAATCACTTGTACCAGATCTTATTCGCCTAAACTCGCCCTCCCCTGTAACTTACATTTCGTTACAGAGCATCTTTTCTTTCGTATTTCATTAACAGACATTTTTAGAATTTATTTTCATCGTTCATGACGTGAATAGAACTTATTAGAAGTATGTAATAAACTACATACTTGCTACTTTGCTACTTTAACTTTATACTTTATAACTAAGCATAATAATATGCCTCTGCAGGATCGGCAGCGGACCTGGTGTTGCATATGTCCTTAGGCGACGGCAACCATCTATCATCAAGTGGACCGTCAGCCTGCCTGTCACCCTTTATAATATAAAAAAAAAATTGAAGGAATCCTTGGCAATTTTATATTATTCCTTTAAATCACTTTTATACATGAGGTTGTCGCTTACATAAAAGCAAATCCTAACTTATTTATACGAGTTTCCGTTTACAGTAAACGAGCTCAAAGAGATCCATATAGATTTATGCATTCGGATAGCACATACAGCCCTGATGCATAGTAGTGTTTTCTGTTTGGCGCCAATTATTATATATGTAACAAGATTCCGAACCCAGTTAAGCAACTCATATTGGAATAAAATTCTAGTTTAAAAGTGTTACGATATTAAAGATTATGGGTCTGATAATTTAATAATTTTTTTAAATGTAATATTCTTGAAATAATACACATCCCCAAACAATAGAACGTAAATGTTGTTTATTGTGAAACCATTATATTCTCCAATGAATCAGCTAAAAAATAATTTATATTTTTATAACACTATAATTAATTTATAACTATACTGCACATAATAAAATCGCAAACGAGCCGTACATTAAACATTTTTTCAAAAACAATATGTACCTACACATTGTACTTACGTTACCGGGGTCAGTTACTGATGTAGCAAGCTTCCCGTAACATTTAGTGTTTATTTCATTCCAGAACAAAAAAGTTACAGCCTATACCGAATACCACGTGTACGAAGTTGCGGACTCTAAGAAATGATAAGACAACAAAGAAAGAAAGGACAAATAAGAACCTTCTCTGACTAATAATAGTCTTCTATTATTATAAACTCATGTACGTATGTAAAGTGTATTTCGTTTCACTAACTTATCGATAGTTGGTAACTTATCGGCGTCAATTTTTTTCTTAGTTGTTTTCATGGAATTGTTCCGGTTTTGCACCGGATTGTTCCATACACATCCAGCGTGTCAGGGGGCGTTACCGTTTATTAAATACCAGTACATACGTGAACGGCTTTCGCACTATTTAGGTTTTGTGTTCCAAGACAACCTCGACTCGCATTTTGTAAAAGTTAAAAATTGCATTTAATTTAATAAAAATTGCAATTGCAAGTTGGTGTACCTACTTCACAAGTAAGTAACTTGTGACAATGAGGCATTTCTATTGCTTTTTGGACAATATTTACCCCACAACGTGCAAATAGAAACTGACGGCAACATGCGCCTTGAGTTGCACTCAGCGCAATTGTTAAATAATTTCGATGCGCGGCACGAATATTATTATTACTACAGTCTCGATATTATATTAGTAATTTGATATCCAAGGTTTACAAAATTGTTTATTGTCTTTTGTAAGAGATTTAACTTTTATCGACTTGTAGCCTCGTTTTCAAAATTGAAATCAAACACATTTAATTTAAAGTAAATTTAGAGATTGACAAAATAAATTGCCACCGTTTCGGTTCGACGCCAATTTCTTAATTGATCTATTGTCTACGTGGTTTTATTTGCTTTGAATCTGTTACATAAGATCAAAACAAACTCGTTACACGATCAAACCTCTTTTATATAACATCAAATCAAATGTTAACATACCACTACAAGAACAAGTAATCACTCGGCTCACCTTTCAATGCTTTGTTACTATAACTAAGACGTTAATTTACTTTGATTGAGAATTACAGGGTTATTTTTTTCCATAAATTAATGTTAAACGTTTATTCCATAAAATTTACCAAATAAAATATCCTTGTACAGAATTTAAAGTCCCAAGTTGGTAGTTTAATTTAACACTTTGGTGACGCACGAAGTTGGCCAGATGGTGTTGTGAGTAGCAGGGATGCATTTTTTTTGTGCTAGTTATATAGACTAACCTTTTTCGTTTTAGCTTTTTCCATTAGTGAAAACCGTATCAAAATCCATTAGGTGGTTTAAAAAGTTAGTGGAAAACAGACAGAGGCGTACGCCGACTTTATTTTATAATGCTTCAGGGGTCTAATATCAAATATGGCAAAGTCCACGATGTCTGATTCGTAGTAATTGATAGCAATAGATAGTTTTTTTGATAGCAATAGACCGTTTTTGATAGCAATAGATTAACACATTGAAATGGTTGTGATTATGCCGTTTTTGTTACAAAATAAATCGTTCATATTGCAAAGAGAGTGTTGCTCTATATTTTGTTAAAATTTAAAAATTGTGGACTTTGCCGTATTTGATATTAGACCCCTGATTTATAGATAATATGATGGATCCAAAAGTCAACAGCTAAAACTATATATAACTAGCTTCGCCCGGGGTGCAATTTTTATATATATAAACATTCAACGTTTATCCCTCTTTCCATTAGTGAAAACCGAATTAAAATCGGTCTACCCGTTCATGCGTGATGCCGTGACCAAGGGAAATGGGGATTCATTTTTATATATAGAGTAAATTATTGATATCAATTGGATTTTTCATTCCTTCTATTTTTATTACTTAAAATTATATTCACATAATTAGTGCAATTAACTTTCTCTAACATCTAGAAACACATCATTAGACGTTGTATTGCATAAATACGATAATGTAAGCTCGAGGATCAAAGCCTGTTTTATGGTCGTCAGATTGGTTCAAATAAAGCGCTATGCGAATTTGACGATTTATTACCTTCAATGTGTACACACCCCTACATGTTTATATGTGATATGTTGCCCTATACGGCAATATTACATTTTAATACCTATAACATTGTTTGCGTTCCCGAATTTATGGGTAATTGAAAAGTTGTTTGGAACGCGCGTAAAATGGTACAAATTCGTTTGGTGTGTCCAATTTTAACTTGGACTTTATATCCGGGTTTGATGTTTATGAAACGTAAATAGTTTATAAAATTCTTTGTATACTCTTCTCTCTATTTAGTCTATGCTGAGCAAATTTAGTCTATGTTTAGTCTCTCAATAAAAGAAAAAGGTTTCAAATTAAATTAGGAGTCCTACTAATAATACAAACGGGTAAGTTTGTGAGGACGGATGTATGCATATTTTTTACTTTTTCACGGAAAAAACTAAATTATTAAAGATTGATTATATTGCTGAACTAATTGAACCAATAATTGTGGAAAATCACATTTGCTAAATTATTACAATAAAATGAATTTATATAAAACCACTAATGCAATTATAAAATTTGCACAACTATATTTTTTTATTAGGGTATTAAAATTAATTATTAAAATATTAAAGACTAGCTGAACTCGAAGCTTTGTAAGCGTGGTTATTCGGTGTAACGCCTAACTTTTTTGTTTGTTAACCGATTAGAATGAAACAAACACTAAATGTTACGGGATTTTATTATATGTATAGATTCTGAATGCGAAATAATGATGTGATGTTTTCAAGGCTTTACGATTGAACCGATTATGATGAAAATTGGCATGGAAAAATGTTGAATTGCAAGACATATTTGAAGTCTAAAGTTGTGGATAAAGAAAAGTGTTTGCACAGAAATAAACGCTAATGAACATCTATAATTAAGTACATAGAAGTGGTATTTGAACAGTGGTAGTATAAAGTTTGTTGATGATAGTTTGAACAGTTGTTCAATTGTTTCCCGAGCGACGCGGCGCCGAGTTAGAATCATTTCACGGGTGATGCTTGTAGATGATGTAACATCTTCACCTTGTTGAGACCTTGAATATATTCGCATTACATTTTGTGTGATTATCAAAAAATTGGCCATGAATTTATTCGCGAAGTATGAGTTCCGTATGTTTCTTCGTCAATGAAAGTCTTTAAGATCAGGTGTAAAACTTGAAAAGTTTGTTTATTGTTTGTTTATTGTGCAGTATTTTTGAAGCATCTCAAATCAACTTACTTTCGTATAGCTAATATACATATATTGATATATTTGATGTAAGCACAAGATTACAAAATCTGTTGAATTTTTTTTTCTTATTTGATAATAAATTTATCTGCCATAATTAATCCTTCATAATTGTTTGATAAATTCTAATTTTATGGCCCAAAAAAGTATTGTATTTCAATTTTAAGTCTGGTATTATGTCTTGCGTAAATGGCTACTGAGAGGAAGGTAGTGGAAGAGCTGTGGAAAGGCTTGTAATGGAAAGAGTTACTGCCTACATTTTACCGTCTTGAAATAGACAGTCCGTCTGGGCCTAAGGGCCTATACTACCGACGTTTTTTATAAGCACAGACGACGCGCATATGTAGCACACGTTGACAAAATGAATCTCGCGTTTGTATCACAACGCTACAAACGTGTGTCGGTCGAGAAAACACTGGCTTTAAGGGGGCGCTATAAATGTGCTGTTGAGTTCGTTGCGTGAGTAAGGAACGCCAGAGTCCAGAGCCCATCAACCTATTTTATTTGCCTTATTGGCAGCACATTTGCCTTGGCCTGTCGCTTTTATGGTCATCTGGAGTTACCTACCATCAATGAACAAATGCAACATGCAATGCAATTGCGCATAGGGTTATGTGGGATTTTTACCGCACTCAAACACCCCTCGAGATGGGTGTGGTTCTAGTCCGTATTGGCAACTTTTCCGTGCTAGGCGACTTTGGAACTGTCCGATCGTTGCGATTTTTTAGTTAGATATTTTAAAATGGTTCTTCCTAGAGCGTAACTCCAAAGTTAATGAGCATTTTGCTTTGATTACCTAAACGATTAGCGTTTACAAGTGTGAGAATTGAAACTAAAATAAAATTACCCGGCCTTGGCTGAGTTTTTGGGGTTTGACCGGATGCGTTCGTTTACATGCTTTGCATAAATGACTTTTGTAACCTTGCAAGAGTTAAGATAAAGCTTCACGGAAATCATATTCACAACTTGAGTGCTTATATTTTAATTGCATTTTTATAAAGTGGACTTAGCGCGATTAATTTCAATAATTAAGTTATAGTGGTAATTATAATTTAATTTAATTAAGTTCAACGCGTTTCATGTATGGATTGATCAGAGCGATTTCATCTAACGAGTCAAATTACTGTGGTTTAATTTCTAGCTCGGTCGGTGCTCGGATCACCTATCAAGTTTTGTTACGGCAAGCTGACGTCAATAATAAATGCAATTGACGTAAATGGTAAACGTTTGCAGACGCTTGTATGTGTATATCTAGACTAGCTTTTGTCCGCGACTTCGTCCGCTCTTAGGTGTCCGTCTTTATTTCTCATATATTTTTGTCAGCCGTTGAATTTTTTATTTTTATTTTTGGATGAACCCTCTGGAGCAGTACTTTTTAGGGTTCCGTACGTCCGAATAAAAAAACGGAACCCTTATAGAATCACTCGTGTGTCCCTCTGTCCGTCGCTCACAGTCAATTATCTCGAAATCTACTAGACCGATTAAGTTGAAATTTGGTACACAATTGATCTGCGTTTGGGTCACAATTTCTGTGACCCAAACGCAGAGGTGTGAGGTGAGTAGATGAAATCTGTATATGGGAGGTCATTTTTTGGGGGAAGGTGGAAAATTAAAAAAAATTTTTGAAAACTTCATCGCGTGACATCAAATGGAAGATCTTGTTGTGCAACATCATACAGAACCCTCTTCACGCGACTTCAGCTCGCACTTGTCCCGTTTTTTTCTGGATGAAAGGTACCCTATGTCCTTTTCTGTATGTCTGACAACGAATATGTAATATTTCATTATGATCGCTTGAGTTGGTAAGGCGTGAAAGCGTAACTCACTTTCATATTTACAATAATAGTTAAGATTGCTTGCAATTAAATCAACACAACCTTTTGTCTTATTGGGTAGTATGGTCAGTGTGACTGCTGTTTTAACGCATTTTTAATAATCGTATTTATTTTTTCTTTTAAATGATTTTCTATTTCATCTGCCATTTACGTAATAAAACGGGGCTCTGTGTGCTAATTGCCATCTTCGATGTTTACTTTACTTATGATGTTGAACTGTAAGCTTTATCGATCATTTATCACTCATTCTACGATCAAACGAAGTTGAAGTTTATTTTAAACATCGTTTTATTAATTTATAAATATTTGAAACGTTGCATTAATTCAAATTACATAGAGAAAACAAGATTTCCAAAACTTAGTTGGAACTTAGTTTGCAAGTAATTCTAAAACCGTCAAACTTGTTTCCTACTTTCATACCACTACAAAGTGTTTTGTGATACAGGTGTTTACTACAAAGTTTCAATTAATTTAACTGGAAACCAAACATACAACTGACAACTAAGTAAAGTATAATATTACATGGGCCAATTGTTAGAACTTGCAAAATAATTAATTCGTTAGTAAGAAATACCTTAAAAATATACTCAGGCGAGGTATTGTTTGTTATTATAGATTGTTTTATTAAAGAAAACATATAGCTAAGTGATTGCCTGCGACTTCCTTAGCACACTGTTTTTTTTTAATATTTACGTGCTAGGAAAGTATTATTCTGTACTCTTTTTTGAACCCCCAAAAATTCTGCCTTTTCAGAGATTATCCCCGAATAACGAAAAAAAAAACTTTTTTTCATAACTATACATATAAGCCTAACAGAAGCTTTTCGAATCACAATTATTCATAACTTTTTAAGGTTAGGTCTTAGGTGTTGTGTTGAAGAATATTACCTTGTTCAGTCATAATTTAGTGTTTGATATTACTCTTACTAATTAATATTAGGAAATCGATAACCGGTCCTACTGACTATTCACAAGTGATACCATTTTAAATAACATAGTTTAACATTTCATTGACACTCAAAAGGTTGAAGAAGTCATTAAAGGAAATTATAGTTGACTGATAGCAGTTAAATTGTTACTAGTAATAGCTGTTATAACATTAAATTATTTAAATAGTTTTATTTAATAACTGCTATTTTTGCAGACAATTAAAAAAAAGAAATAAATATAGTTTTAAATTCTTGGATCATTTTATTTTCTGTAAATTTCTAGACTTCACACATATCTAACTGTAACTATCGGACGAGCAATATAGAAATATTTGTATTTGACTATATTTTTAGAGGGGAAAAAAAATTGTAAATTATTAAAAAATAACGAAAACTTTATCGCTTTAAAGTTTTTATCCGCGTTATTGCTTTCCAAACAAAATTTTATTGCGATCGTTTGATTGATATATTCCCTTGGCCGCAATGATGTTGTAAAAAAATAAACAATAATCCAGAATTCCGGGAGAGAATTGCTGGATACAATAATTCTGTGCAATCTCTTTTTACAGTTCCCTTTTTGTAAAAGATAACTATTCCACCAATTGAATAGAATTAGCACAGCATTCTCTCTTATATTTATGCTCCAATTTCTCGTTTATCAATCCTAAGGACATTAAGGTTTCTTGAAGCTACGACTTATGACCAATAAGCCAGCAAACGCAGTCGATTAGCATCGATCGAGTTTAAGACAAGTTTGACAAAGATGAATTGCGGCAAAACGAAACTGAATGAGATTATATTTTGTAGAGCAATGTGTGCTATTCATATTAGATCAAAGTTCTTGGACAATATTGTTCCATTTTTAATGGATAACTCATGTTAACGGTTGGACAGTCTTCAGATGTGTAGTAGGTATATAACCTAATGTCTACTTGAATAGAAAGAGGTGGTGAATCTTCATTTAAACTTCTCATGTAGCGTAAAAGCGAAGCTGCTCAAACGTGATAGCGTTTACGTGGTTGGAAATTTTATCACGTCTCCTCGCAGACAAGAGCGCTTTGTTCTTTGTTGATAGATAGCATTCCTCCACCAGCCACCTTATAAAGAGAATTCTTGCAGCCAAGTTAAGCCAAGTCACATTTAATGTTGGAACTTATCTCTCCCATAAAATTGATAGCACAATTTTATTCTCCGTTATCTCGTATTCTCGTTTACTTTTTCGCCTTTTCGCTTCTGTGTTGTTACACGGCTTTAAAATCAAATATTTATTAGTAAGCGAAGTATAGTAAGTAGTAATAAAGGTGGTGGATTGTTTCCTTGCTCGCGTTTTATTTATTCACATCTGTCGACTCGTCCGACGTTGTTGTAGGAAAATAGTCGGTGCCACTTTAGAATATTCCATGCGCTTGAATAATGCTTAGCTTGCTATAAAATAAGGGATTCTTATACTTAGTTTTGTACACTGTGTATCAGGCTGATATCTCATTAAGAAAATTCAAGTAATAATCTAACGAACACAAAACCACCCGTTTCGATTTAGCTCAAAATGTTAGTGCAAGCGATGTGAATAAGGAATGCAGTGATGGAATGTTTAACCAGTATAAGTGCTCTAAAAACGGTGAAAATGTTAGTGTTGTCGAATATATTTCGCGTTAATCAACCGCAGAAGCAAATAGGCGCCAGAGATGTGTCGCTACATTTGGAAAGGAACGTGAGAGACGTTGAAAAATTAAAGAACGCGTCGCACAGTTCTTTGCGAATAAAACACAAGACTCAGGATAACATTAACATGTCCGGTGATGAAGTGAAAGTGAAAAGACGCGAGAAGTGTCTTTCGACAAGCGTGGACGCTATTGTCGCACATAACGACGTCAGAAATAAAGTGATATGCAGTGCCAAAGGTTTATTAGAAACAAATCTTGACGACTTGTTCAGTGATGTACAAAAAATTGAGAGCTGGACCGTCGAGCAAAAAACATTGGGTGCCAGTGAACCTATTCTATCTGGCAACGAGGTGTCTAGTGAATCAGAACATAATCATGAATCTATTGTGTTTGATGATGAGAGTGATGATGATACAGCTAGTGACAGCGATTGTATGGACGAAGTAGTTCGTGAGAAGAGAAAATGTTTGGGTGCAAGACGTTTTGGACATATGTTACGAAGAGTAATATCTAGAAACGGTGAGTCTTTTTTATATTTAAGCTAAATTTTGTTGTTGAGGAAAAAAAATCAACTTCAACTTTATCTGAAACTGTAGAAATAAGATTATGTAAAAACCACAAAAAATTTACAAAAAATTATATTGGTTTGTATTTCTTATAAAGTCCTCTTAAGTTCTCCATATCTCTTGTAAAGTAAAATAATAAATATATATTTTTAAATAAAATTACATAGGTATTAAATTATTGAGTTAATAAATATTGTTAAAAATAAGTTATAGAAATTGTTTATTAGAAAATATGTAGGTACTAATAATGAGATAACTTCGCGTACAGATTAAAAAGAGTATGATTTAGAACTAATTTTCTTCAGCGAGTACATTTCAACACGTTTCACTCGAGCTTTATCAGCAGAATGAATTTCCGAATTTTGCATTATATAAATAGGTAAATACAAAACAGTTCAGAAATTTTCATTTATTTGTTAACCGTTTAGTTTAGTAGCCTATTGACGAGCTTTATGGTGTTATGGGTTTTTTTTTTGGTAATAATTCTAAGCTACGATACGAGTATATAAGCTCATAATAATTTATGATAAAAAAGTGTGTAATTATATAACCAAGAACTAATTTCTTCAGCGAGTTGATTAAGCCAACGGTCATGTGAAGCGTGCACCGCCATCGGGGTAATCAACTCGTGAGCCATTAATTTTGCCACGTGGCTGGTGTGCTAATAGAGTGGCACGAACAACTTCCCGGCGCCGAGTATCTCATCAATATCACCTGAACTTGCACGGTCCCCTGACCATAGTGCGGTGCAATTTGTGCGGAACATGCGGCCGATTTGCGGTCGACCGTTCGCATTATATTCGATAAGTACAAACTTACTCTAGTTTGGCGTGTGTTGAACGTACTTTTTTTAAATGTTTTCTTATGAAAAAGAAACTGAGAAATTCCTGGTAAATTTCCTGATATTTCATTGAATATAGAAATATATACATTCAATTTTTTTTTGTATTCCATTGAGATAAAACTGTTTTATACGTTCAAAAATTAGAAGCGACTTCTTTATTCTAATCAGCCATGTTAATTATGCCCAATTACAACAACCGTATCTCGTCTTAATTACAATAAAATAATAATTTTAATTTGTAACAATAGAATATTGTTTAAATACTACAATGATTATATTATGATTGTGATTTTGACGAGTCCGTTGGATGAGTGATTACGGTGTTTGCCTTAACGCTCTGTTCTAGGGTTCCCGGGTTCGATTCCCGGCAGAATCAACTTTGGAAATTAACTTTTCAAAGTTGGCTCTGGTGTGATCTGGAAAGTAGTGGCAAGGCACACTACGTTTCGCAGTCATTTGGTCAGCCCGTCTGGCGGTAGTAACCACCCTTAGAGAAAACCACCTGTTGGGTTTCGGTAAGTGAGTTAAGGATGCCAGAACCCATTTCCCTAACCCTTCCCAATTCCTCATCCATAATCCTACTGTTCTAGTCGGTAGAAGAGAGAGAGAGAGATTAAGAGAGATTAACTCTTCAATAAATAGTAGTTGAAAACTTAATTACTTTCTTTAAAAAAGCTCCTAAGCTATAGCCATAAGGCAAATACTTATCTTAGTTATTATCTATAATGAAAAGTGACGCTTTCAGTGGAAATTATCTTTTAACCTGGATATCTGAACTAAATATGGTACCGCATCTATCGTTCTCTTAACCCTGAACCAACCACTCTAGCAAATATTTGTTGTTTATGAATAAATAAATAAATTTTTTGAAATTACAAAATGTAAAGTCAATTAGGAGCAGAAATGCAGTAGCGCAACTGGGTTCTACAGCAAAACGCTTTTGTAGTGTAAATGTCACTCGTTTTACCTGCACTTTACACGAGCATTAAAGAGCACTATAGATTGCGATCATTTGCAAGAGCGCATGTCATTTCGTGTTATAAATTTTGTCCCATGTTTTGCACTGTTTAATGAGGATCATTTTTAATGAATATACGTCTAAAAAACGTTCTAGGTCAATTCTTATCCCATCTTTCACTACCTACATCATAAATGTAAAGCAATATACACATGAATGTATAATGTATTTGTATGTGTTTCGTTATTTAACTTTTTTAAATGTATTAATTCAAATAAGCTATAGCGCAATATACAAGCAACTTACAACAATACTCTGCATTGATCATATAAAGCAGCGAAATTGTATAAAAATATAAATAATGAAAACTACTCGACAATGTAATATTATTCGGTATATCATAATAATATTCCACAATATAATAGTCAAAAATATTAATGCCAAAGAATAATATTTCAATGACAATTAATTGACTAGAAATCACATTTAGTTCAGATTTCAGTAGTTGAAAGTATAAGACCCCAATAAGCGAGAGGTCCTCTTTTTGCATAAATTCTGCATAAAATTCGTTATTCACAACATATTTAAGCCCTTTCTTATAAATAACTAGCTCTTAGCATCCGAATAATTGCGTCCGTGCGAAGCTGTGGGCGGGCCGCTTGTAAAATAAAATATTGAAATATAACACTGTCCCCAATAATTTCGCCAATAAAAAATATTATAAGAAAGTTATAGGTCATATTGTATAGAGGTGTTCTAAATTTAAAATATTCTAGACTAATATTTATAGAATCTTCACGATTTCCTATTGCTATTTCTTCTTCAGCCTATGGGCGCTTGTATACATAACTCTCATGCCGTGATACACATCTATTAAATAAGCATCAGGGTACAAAGGTGTCAAATAAATCACAATCCGCGTTTCCATCGGTTTCCTCGGCATGCGTGACCGCACAAAAGCGTTCACCGTTCACGTAAGAGTTATTTGCGGCCACACCCACACCATGGCTCATCAGGCAAATATACTGTGTCATTAATAGGGTGCGGTGTGAAGTAGAATGGTCCATGGAAACCCGTAACCCCGTAAAACTAGGTTATAATTTGTGGAAAATTTCAATTTATGTTAAGCTTTCATATCTCATTCAGTTTTGACGTTGATGAAATCGCTGCTTACTAGTCCAAGCGCCGGAGCAAAAAAAGTAGGTTCGTAAAAAAATGTTCGGGACCGGCTATTTTTTTTTTGGAATATGTTCAGGGGTGTCCCCTGATTGTAAATCCAAGTTGGCGTCATCGGGGGAGGTGAGCGTCAGCCGCCATCTTGAAAAACACGTTTTATTGAATATCTCGCGAACCGCGCATCGTACGACAAAAATAGTGCAGATCATTTTTGTAGATAATAATATTTGCCATCTTTTTTATTTAAAACTTTTTTCTGTAAAATGCATAGTTTTTTATTTGTAGCGCTTCAAACTTTTTACAATATGGTTTTTGCTAAATATATAGTTAACGGTTCATGATAAATGAAAAATGGTAATAACTGAATTTGTAGAGCATGAAATTTCCTATAAATTTCATTCGAAACTTTTTCCCGTAGCATTTATAGTTTAGGAGCTGCAGCTAGGTAAAACTTGCACCTAGTACATTATCAGTGACAATATTGCTCGTTTGTATACGAAAACCATTTCATAACGCATAAAATGGCATAAAGTGTTCCAAAACCTTACTCCTAAGTATGTAAATTTGTATGGCAGAAATCGTTTAGAATATATAGTACCTAAATTAATTAACAGTTTGCCGACAGAACTTAAAAATGAATTAAATGAAAATAATATTAAATATAAACTTCGAAAATATTTTTTAGAACAATTATTGAAGTAATACGTATATTTTAATTGTTCGGTAGGTACATAGACAAACTTAGTGTAGTTTATAATGTACCGTATACCTGGTTTCCTCTTTATGTATTTTTTTTAAGTAAATAATAAATGAAAAAAATGAATGAAAAAAAATGTCAATGCAGCTGTGTAACGAATCAATTAAAATTATAAATAGTGTGGAGAACAACGAATAATTTATCATCATAAAAGTTATTATGTAAAAACGTGGCGCATTATTTTACAGGGCGAGTCTAATTCTTTTCGATGTCGACGGAAGACACTCATCTCCTTCTGAATCGATTTCTTCTGCCTCCGCCATATCCGAAGGAGACGAATCGAAGGCTGGGTCTTCTTCGATTTCGTTTTCGATGGCATCTATTACGTCTGGCACGTTGTCGCATGTTTGGCCACTGCAATTTTAGCAAATGATTGAACATTTCAAACCAGCTTTTCAGCATCCACAAGCAGCTCCGCAATATTGTAGGAATGTTGAGGGGGGAAAGTCCGAACGACCCAAAATATATACTACAACTCATAGGCGCATGATTGAATATATAGCATTATAATCTCGTGAATATTTTGCGTTCACTCGACATTTACAGCGTTTTAGCTCCTAAACTATAAATGTTACGGGAAAAAGTTTCGAATAAAATTTATAGGAAATTTCGTGCTCTACAAATTTAGTTATTACCATTTTTCATTTATCATGAACCGTTAACTATATATTTAGCAAAAACCATATTGTAAAAAGTTTGAAGCGCTACAAATAAAAAACTATGCATTTTACAGAAAAAAGTTTTAAATAAAAAAGATGGCAAATATTATTATCTACAAAAATGATCTGCACTATTTTTGTCGTACGATGCGCGGTTCGCGAGATATTCAATAAAACGTGTTTTTCAAGATGGCGGCTGACGCTCACCTCCCCCGATGACGCCAACTTGGATTTACAATCAGGGGACACCCCTGTACATATTCCAAAAAAAAAATAGCCGGTCCCGTACATTTCAAAAAAAAACCTCTGGCGCTTGGACTATACTTGAAAATAATAATATGCTGTACGATCTGTTATTAATTACATATAAGTCATTAATCGCTTCCGTATATTTGTCCGCTTAGTTCTTCTGAACATTTCTTACTACATAAGAGACTACATGTAGTTCTTATTGTCATTCAGAGACTCAGTGGATGTAATCATTCTAATAAACTTGAATTTATGGAACCCTGTACCATTTCATACTAATATCACAGAATATATACTAGTACTAGACGTACTAATATTATGATTGATAAAGTAACTACATATTAATATATGTAGGTATGTATGAAACTCTATCTGTTATAGAAGTAACACTCAACCGAATTGGTATAGTCGGTAATGTGATAATTTGAATCCCGGGTCTTTTATTTTTAATTTCAACTTCCTAAACTGATGCAATTGGAGACAAAAGTTTGGGTCAGCGGGGGAATTTTATAGATGGAATTGTAGTAATGGATATAAAGGCTATATAAGTGCAAAGAACGAATTATGGTTTTTAAGATTAGATGAAATTAAGAGCCCTTATTCGTAATTAGTATACAAAATAATACGGATATTATTTCGTATACTGGTTCCTTAATTATTTAACAAAGAAATTTGCATATTCGTTATTTTGGGTGACTATAGATATAATTTAAATTTCTTTTACGTCGTATGAAATTCCAATGAGGACTTTTTATTTATCAAAAACCGAATTACACCCGATCACAACTATGTAAAATGACTTCAATGATTGTGTCAGCTTCGACGCACGACTGGATTTTACTTCTTTTTATTTAAACGTTTAAAATTAAATGTATAAAATTTTCCTCTTGTCAATAGATAACTGAATACCTAATTGCTTTATATTATTTATTTACGTTCGGTATACACAGATGTCACTACGTTTTATAAGTTCAAATAGTTCCTTTTTCGACGACAGATGTCGCTGCGTCGGCAGGTATAACGCGCTATCTTTTCTTTTCGTTCAGCGCGGACTACACTTTTCATACAAGATTTAGACGTTTGCTTTTATAAGCCCAGAGAAACCCCTCTGGTGTTGCTTGTTATACTACAATAGTATTAGGGAGCATAAATACATGCTTTAGCTGTCGCACAAAGGTCAAAGTGACGGGCAACGTGACGCTTTTTAGTTAACGCTTGTATTAATTTTACTCTTCATAAAATTTCCATACCGGGGGGCCTTATATGAAAATCGATTCTTAAGGAGTAGGTAAACTTCAATAATTTTCATAAAATTTAGTTTCAAGTTGTACTGCTTAAACATTTTCTATGAATTCCTGAAAGTTGGTATATTTTTTACAGTGACACAGATTTTTAAGATATGTCAAACGTAAAAAAAATGAAATCTCTCAGAGCATTCTTATCGAAGAATTGTCAATAAATCAAGTTCTATCAAGTAAGCAGTCGCTCCCCGCTGGCTGATTGGTCAATTATGCCGGTCTCGGCGAATCAAGTTGATGCTAATATTGTAATCTTGATAAGGGGCAGATTGTAGCGGATGGGCTTCCCCTTCTATCGATCTCACGATATTGTCTTGGACAAGTTAAATTTATAGTGTTTTTAAGGCGATTTATTATTCACAAAAAACTTCTGTTTGAATAAATTAGACAATTTTGATTCTAATCTCGTATGTTTTTTGGAAAACTGTAATTTTTTGATTAGTGTTTTTTTAATAAGAGTTTAGCAATAAAATAAGAGTTTAGCAGTCTGCAGACTAACGAGGCGTCCATTGCTAGATGGCCAAAAAGTTCTTAAAGCTAACCTAGAAAAATGCCAAGAAGTTGCTATTCTTTCTTATTAGTTTCCATTAACGGATTTCCTCAAAGGATTATTGTGAAATAGGTGGATTGTAAGGTACCCTGAATGCTTTTGCAGACACTAACACATCTATACACGGATCTCACAATAGCCGAAACATCATTTTCCATGTCGGATTCACATCTACTAAGATGGACGTCCCTTTATAGTGAAGCATTTCAATGGCATAGCAATCTGTAGAGTGGACCAATAGCTGGACTCTGAGTCCATTGTGCTCCGAAACAAGGACCCTCTGCTATTATTGTTATCTATAACGCTAAATGGAATTGAAGCATTCAAAGATATAAATGACTAATAGCTATAAATCGAAAATGTGTTTATAAAAGCTTTTTATATATTGTAGACGACCAATTGGTAGTACCTCTGTCTGCTGTTGCAGGTACGATCCCCGTGCAAGACAAATATTTGTATGTATGAATATGTTTGTCTTGGTCTGGGTGATTGGTATGTATATATTTTAATTAAAAAAAGTATATTTACCAGTTGTCCAGTACAAGCTCTCCTTAGTTTGAGGCAAGTGGCGCTGTGTGACATGTGTCCCAATATATTTATTTATTTATTATACATTTATATTATAATTTCGAAGCAACCGATAATCTCATACAATTATTTCATTTCTATTAAATTTTTATAGTTTATTATTTCATAAATCAACAATGGCGTAATATTATCAAAGTGTATAGCATAAATGCTCACATTAAACCCATTAAAATTAAGATAAGCTTTTTATTATGCTCACATAATAAAAATTTTCGCATATATCTTAATTTTCGTGACCATTTAATCAGAGAGGCCTTACTTATTGTATTATCAATATTAGTGGCCTGCACTAAGAAATGTAGAATCAAATAGAGTAAGCTACGTAGTTCTATTTTTAATTGCTATCCTGTATTAATAATTTTAATAATATTTCATCATGACCTTTAACTTTTATTAAATTTACAGGTTATGAAATTTTCACGAAATCCCTTTGAAATGTTTCCATATTTAGAACTGAACTCGAAATATGAAAGCCGAATAAGAGCAAAAACACTGGCAAGATGTTCATTGTGTAAAATGAGTCCCGAACGAAACGCGGAGTTTTGCATAGTTTGCTTTCGGCGGACGGTACTCGTAATAAGGGCACATTCAAATGTCCATCCACTAATTGGCTCACTGGGGAGTGGGGACGGACTATTTCAATGCACTGCGCGCACTTCAGAACTGTTGGCCCATTATCCAGAAACTTTATGGATATGTATGTTATGTTGGCTCGGCCGGGCGGAACGTTCGTATATATTTTATTTTTTCACGCTTATTAAATAAATTAAAAGTCATACAATTTGTGATGAATATACAAATGAAAGGACAGTGAATAAGATAAATTACGTGTGTAGCTCTAATAAAAATTGCAATTTTTGTGTGACATTAGCTTAGAGCAAAGTTTTGTTTAAAAGAAAACGTAAAAATGTAATTTTCACAATAATTTAAACGGTGACACATAATTCAAATCTGTAGATTTTTTTTTAGAAAATTCTACGGATTGTGTATGTGTGTGTGTGAGAGAGAGAGTGTGTGTGTGAGTGTGAGTAAGAGTGTGAGTGCGTGTGTGAGTCCGAGTGTGAATTTGAGGGTGAGTGTGAGTGTATGTATTTATTGGCACGCGCAGATTCGTGCGTCTATACTTATAAAACGTTTGTCCTAACTGACTAATCATGCTATCAACGCACAGCCAACTCATAACGGATATCAAGCATCCGCTATGAGAGTATATTTGAAAATTTCAGCTTCGTTCGAAGCTGGGGACGGGCGGGTCGCTAGTATTTTACATAAGCTCATGTATATTGGGTGTATCTATGCTAATTGTATATTATAATAAGTAAGTAATATAGCATTTATTTGGTTGAACGCGTAGAACTCTGGGACTACCAGTCGAATTTGAGAAATACTTTTTGAATTCTAATTTATTTTAGGTTTATTTTTATTTTCTTATGAGTACTACTTCAAAATTGTCCATTAGATAAATGGTTGTCGTAAATTTAGAAAGTAAAAGTATTGATACAGTTCATATGTATATTGATTGATTCAGTTACAAAATGGTATATTTAAGTGGATTTTATTGATTTGCCTTCAATAGAGAGTGCCTGCAATGTGTCTAGACCTTAAACTTTACCATTTTCCTACAAACCACTTCGGTATTACTCGAGGGATTATGAAGAGAATGGATTTCGTTCTACCTGAATACAGAAAGGTTTTCCTGGTTATACCCGGATGAAGATTTTAAATTTCATTTACCATTTCTTTCTTGAGACCAAGTTATGTAAATTTCCAACTTATAAGCTGAACAATAAATTTGGCAAGTACGGACACCTTCTTAAAATAATTTTATTTCTCCCCTATGTACAGTAAGTGGAGAAAACATGCTATAAATATCTCAGTCATATATAGTATAGTATGTATGTATGTCATGTATACTATTCGAAAAATTCATGAAAATTCAAATTTAAAGTTTTTGTATTTTTGAACTCTTCTTGTTTTATTCTAATATTCATACATACTCAAATTTTATATCAACTTCCAAAATAGGTACAATAATAGTGGTTTAATGAAAATTATTACTTATATGGATTAAAAATTTTACACTCATATTAAAAATCAGTGCTGTGTTTGTTTTTTTGACATACTCAAATACATAATACATAATTTTTAATTGAAAAAAAAACGCGTATTTTTATTTCTATTAAAAGTAATTAATAATTTTACAGTTTTTTATTTTTTAATTAATTTTTTTTTAGAAAATTACTAGTTGTCACCTATTATCAAAAATATCTTCAATTTAGTTCCATTCATCATTTTACTAATTAAGGTAGTTTCAGGTGTATAATTTTAAAGGTAATTAAAGGTACTTATTTCTGGTATATTAATAAAAAAAGTTATTTATATTGTTTCGCAATAAAAGTCGTTTGGTAATTAGTACAATCGAGTGTAAAAGTGGTTTCACATAACGGTTTTAATGACGGTATCTCTCTTTACAAACATCAAACAATGGGTGAAAGCGAATCAAAGCAATTAACTTAAACGTTTAGTAGGCGACACGCTTGCACGCTGCGTCGCCGGACTAACTTTGCTTAATAAATATTTGATAATTACTAAATGAACAGTACAGCAAACATGCTGATACATCAGACTACTATTAAGTTACAGATTCTTTTAGATATGTAACATAGACCTTCATAAGATTATCCCATTGTCAAATTTTATTGTTGATTTTTAATTTCTTATCGTTCGGAAATTGTGTTTAACGCCTGCCCAGGTTTTTGCAGTCGTAATCCCAATTAATTGAAAATTAACTGTAACCAACTCCCTGCTGATGATTTTCCACCACTTTATGAAGTGCCATAGAACAAATCTCTTTTCTATGGCGTCAAAAATAATTATGGTATCAAAAATAATCATGGTAAAAGTTTTGCATAGCAAAAAAAAGCTTTTGCTAGGCAACCCGCGTTGTATGACCCCATGTTCGATTTTATTTATATCAAATTTCGATCAAATAACAGATAGGTGCAGAATTTACGGTGGGATCTTACATTACATAAAATATTGTATTTTTATCGTATCTTGTTTCTGGTAAGTCAAGTACTATCTGTGTCGAGGAGTACCCTCTTAATGGCAGTGAGGAACCTTGAAGTACATAATTCGCTATGCGGTTCAGAACCATCCATTCGCGGAATTAAGTAATGTAAATATTTTATTGGCTTATGTATATTAAGTAGGATGTTATTTTGCTTTTGAATTTTTTTTATATATACGCGAGCCATAATAAAGTATGTATAAGTCGAATCACGTTCGCCGTGATTTTATATTATGTGAACTTAAATGGCTTAATCCTTACCAGGATTTAATTGATTTTAATTTTAATTTTCGTTTTAGCAGTAAGGACACGAAGGTTTGTGCAAAACGTCGTCGTTACAAACGATCAAGCTGTGGTACAGACTATATTTATGTCTGCCTATGACAGACATAAATATAATACATAATGTTTAGTTAGCTGTTACCTCACAACAACGATGCCCTATTGACGCAATAATTTAGAACAAAGTCCCGGAAATAGAGCAGTGTTAAATACGTACTTACATCAACCTAGGAGCTCCG
Organism: Bembecia ichneumoniformis; assembly: GCA_910589475.2. Classification (NCBI taxonomy): domain Eukaryota; kingdom Metazoa; phylum Arthropoda; class Insecta; order Lepidoptera; family Sesiidae; genus Bembecia; species Bembecia ichneumoniformis. The sequence continues at coordinate 13,519,936 of OU342536.1, read as the reverse complement.
ACAAACAGACAAATCGTATCCGGAACCCGATTAATCAAGCCGGTTTCGCGTGACGAGCGAATGCACAATTACGCCGTTTGGTCTGATGTCGCCACCGTCAGAACACAAAGCGATACTAACCAGTATGAAACTTGGTAATTATGCGGTTGTTTAATTCAAAGGAGTCCGTGCAGTTGTTGCCACTAGCGTACTTTAAATAAATAGAAATTTTTTTTTTTTAAATTTATATTTTCTGGTCATTTTAATTTTTTTGTTTTATGGCGTATTTTTAGAAACAATCAAAGAGAGCATAAAGTTTCATTTATCTTTTTATAAAATATTGATTCTGACTAATCATGTAATTAGAACATTTTAGACACAAGTATATTATTTTATTTTTTTACTAGCTTCGGTTCGCTGCGGTCCATACGGCAGCGGTGGCGGCCGGCGGCGGGGTGTGCGCGTGAGTCGCGCGGTACTGGACACTGCTTATATATATTACTATTGATCGTAGCGTGATCTTGTATAGCCTATATAGCCTTCCTCGATAAATGAACTATTCAACACAAAAATAATTTTTCCATTCGAACCAGTAGTTCCTGAGATTAGCGCATCTCTATATACTATATAATAGTATATAGATTTCAAGAAAGCGAAAAATGAAGATATAGTTGTATTGCTGTAAAAATACATAAATGATCTGTATGGTGCCATACCTTATGTAACACCGTAAAAGAACATGTGTGTAGAATGTGTAATACGTAACTACTCTTTACGTTCTCTTTGATAAGGAAGAAATTCAAACACTAATGCCCGGTTTACATTAAGTACAGTAGCGAGTTAACTCATCGGCGAATTAAGTTCTTATTGTATTTTGAACGGTAAAATTTTTCGACGAGTCCAGTGCGAAGTAGTCCCCTCTCGCGTGTCCCGCACCCTGCCAACTTAATTGGCCCGCATGTAAACCGGCGAGTTTAATTTTACATAGTTGATTAATGTTAGATTTTTAAATATTTTATCATTTACTTTGATAAAATCATACCGCACGGACTTCTAAGGAATCCAATGCAAAATCGTCATTGTTGTTTATAGCTCCGTGATGACTGATTTTAGGCGATAACGCATTTGGCCAACTTAAATTCTTCCTGTAACGTATCTTAGTGATTTAAAAGACTTTGAGAAGCTCGTTGATTTGTTAATAAGCATCTGAATGCATTATGTCCCCTATTACGTAGAGTCTTAGGTCTACATTTTTATAGTTGTTTTTAAAAATAGTACAAAGGCAGAAAGTAGGCTATTGCAAAACAATTTTACAAAAAATATATTTAATAATCAATTATAAGGTAAAGCAATAAAGTTGTTAGGCGTTACATTGCTCATGTCAGGTATTTTTATTTTCCATCGCGGGCGAAGCCGCGGGCACCAGCTAGTTGCTTCTTATATATTTTTTAACTAGCTGAGCCCGCAACTTCTTATGGTATTCGGTATAGCACGTAACTTTTTTGTTTTTTAAACCGATTGGAATGAAACACTTAAATGTTACAGGAAGCTTGCTACAATACATCAGTGAAAACCGCATTCAAATCGGTTAAGAGGTTTCTGAGATTAGCGTGCACAAACGTATAGACAAAAATTCTAAAAACTATTTTTTTAACCTCTGTAACGTGTACAAATTGTTTTTAAAAAACTCTTTAATGTACAGACAAAGCTCGTTTACGATTTTATTATATTTATAGATAAAAGTAAAGTTCTTCGTTTTTATTCTGTTTATGAAATTTTGTATAGTTTAAAAAGGAAAAAACTAATTACCTTTTCACCCTCTTACGGAAATCGTACTTTTTGCTCATACTTACTTAGTTTTTGATTTGTGCAATGTGCAATATTCAAGTCGTGTTTTATAGCTTTCCGAACTACTTTTTGAGTGACTGAATAGGAAATAATTTTATGAATGTAATCAAGACATTGAACGATTAAATTTGTCTGTTTTTCTATTCTTTAGACAATATCTATGTGCAATATGTGTACTTAATTGAAGAGACAGTCATGAACGTAGCTTGTTAATAAGAATATTATTAATAAAGTGTAACCAAATGTGTAATTTTACACACATGAGTACACGTTAAAACATTGTTGCGTGTATTAAACCTACCGTTTGTTTCGTCTCCGTTAAGCAATTACACCGCCTGGGGGCCGGATGTCGCCACCGTCGCAATGATGGCCACCGGAACTGCCGAGGACGACGCCTTTAATTTTACTCTCGCCTAATTAAATGTCCGTGAATTTAAATTGCTAATGCACCGCTCTGAATAGTTAGGCGTTTTCGTTCAACTGATTTACTACATATATTTCGCTCGTTATATTCTCCTAAGTAAGTAAATATAATATTTTTTGGTTTTAAATTGTTAACTCTTTGCGTATTAAGACATTATTATGGGTAAGAGAGTTGTTGTGAACATATCTGACGCCCAGTACATCTGGCAGCACGTGTCTGCGGCAAACCTGTAATTGACATCCCACCTAATGGACTGTCTGCCTGTCCATCACATGTTCTTCCGGTTTGAATTTATCTTATATCTCCATAACAGTACCACGAAGTAGTAACTCTATATTTCTTCCAACTGTACTTAGTACAGCTCGAGTACTAATCAATTACTGATGTCCTAATGCGTTACCGATTCGATTTCCTTAAGCAATCGACTTTATTTATGAAGAAATCGTAAACATATGGTTATGTCAATTAGCCAGCATGAAAAAATAAGCGTTTGACAACTGTATGAACCATTCGATGTAACAACTGTTTTTTTTTTCAATACTTTGATATACCTACATATGTAAATTATTTTAAAAGTTATATTGTAACTGAAACAGTTTTTGAAATTTACTGTTCTTTCTTGACGACATTACGACGTGATATATCACCACGGCCTTTCAGAAATGTCTTTGTAATGTAGGTTTAATGTTGAATAAAGTCTAGTGTTTACGGAAACAGTGACTAGATTACAGAATATTGTTTCTGTTCATATGTATAAGAAACCTAACACCTCTTGTTTTTTATACATAAGTACGAGTATTTAGGCAATTCAATATTCATAATTTGAGATATAGTCCGGTCAATTTAGACATCTGAGGGTACATAAATTCGCACCCAGCTCAAAGTTGGTAGAATTGTTTAAAACACCATCATAAATGAAATCTAAAAAATCCTCATCGATCCGATACCTGGAAAAAAAATTTACTCGGGGTCAAAGGTCACAAAACAGGTTTTTCGCTATTTTCATCAAAACGGTAAGTTTTATCATAAAATTAGTTCAGACAAAAATTGTAGATCAGATAATTATCTATAAAAAATGTCTAAATACTTTTTTCCTAAGAGCCACCGTTTCTGAGATATAACGGTTCAAAAAGTTGGAAGGTTAACATAAAATAATTTCCGCATTTTTTTCTTAAATAAGTAAAGCACATTAAGGCTCGATCCTCACTATAAAGCCGTTCACAGTTCGTTCTCGGTCCAATCTCGGTTTGATAAAATATTATGAAGTAAAAAATATATGTGCGCATTCATACTATCCGTAACAGTCAAGTTTCGCTCGAATCCCAGTCCAATCACGATCAGGTTCGAAGAAATTTTTCTTTGAGTGAGATCGAACTTGTCACGACATTTACCAATAGTGTGAATATTCGGATCAGTCAGCTATTACCCGCTGAAGGGATAAGTACATCAAATGCAACAATACTTCAAGTATATTTTACTTTTAATTAAATGTTAATTGTATTTGAATTATATTGTAGTTAAAATAATCCTGAGTGATAAAAATGACAAAACAAATGTGGACTTTCGAAAGACTTTCGAAGCTATAGTCGCTAATTCTTCAATCGAAAAGTTCAATGACATTTACAATAATTTTAATTATCTACGAGCCAAATACATCCGACTGATTATTGACAATTCAAGACTGAATCCTGAATTGAGTCAGATTGTATAATGTGAACATTATACGACTTTACCAGACCGAAATCGAATCGAGAACGAACTGTGAACGGCTTTATAGTGAGGATCGAGCCTAAAATAGTCAAGCAATAATTTTAAAATATATAAATGGCTGATTCTTAATAATATGAATACACTAATATTCTAAAAATATATACTAATAATAGCTGTTTCCGCGGCCTCATCTGCAAACAATCCGGTTTGTGATAAAAGTCGTTATCATTTTATTGTTGATAAATTTTAAAGAGCTCGGAAATCATCATCATCATCATCATTAGTCCACAAGCGTCCACTAAAGTTAATTTTGTCTCCGACCCTTATGAGGGACCAGCTAGTCTCCAATCCTTCACCCTGCACGGATTAAAGACTTTAACGGAAAGGTGACACAAGGGTATTAAACTTACCTTGGGTCTGGGGGTTAATCTTCTATCTATTATCTGTATCTAAACATCTGTATCCATACAAATAATAAAATCGTGAACGATCCGTGTCTGTACATTAAATATTTTTTCAAAAGAAAAAAATTGTTATTTTGTACACGTTGTACGTATATTACCGAGGTCAAAAAATAGGTTTTAGATTTTTTTCTGTTTGTCTGTACGTTTGTGCATGCTCATCTCAGAAACGGCTTAACCGATTTAAATGCGGTTTCCACTATACTATTGTAGCAAGCTTCCCGTAACATTTCGTGTTTGTTTATGCGCTATGCGTAAAAGTTATGCGCTATACCGAATACCACGCGTACGAAGTTGCGGGTTCAGCTAGTATAAAATAAAGTCGCTGTCCGCCTCTGTCTGTTTCTACGCTAACTTCTTCCAAACTACAGATTTTCCTGCTGTTTTCACTAATAGAAATTTGTGTATATAATTTGCAGGAAAATTTTGCATCCTTGCAAAGCCGGGAGCGGGTCGTAGTTAAATAAATGAAAATATTTTTGTCAGTGTGTCATTTGTTTTCATTATACGGCAACTAACTTTCCATTGTTACTCCTAATTTATTAGATTGGCTCCGGCAAGGCTTGTTTTGTCAATTTAAATGTTGAAGCCAAAAGTATTGTTTGCAAACCAAGTCAACAAGTTGAAGGAAAGCGTCAAAACCAATCAACGGTTTAATATGGATGAAAGAAATTAAATATGTAATAGTACATTACTGGAGAGTCCAGGAAGTGAAGGATTGCCGGACGATAAAGATCTGAGTCCGGCAATCCTCATTCCGGTCGAGGCTGGTATAGTGCTTTTCTCAATAAATCTGAGGAAATAATGAAACACATGATAATACAAAAAAATTATCAATGAGTGCAAAGGAAACGCCCCCGCCTACTACGCCTGTGACAGCGGCGGGCGCGTTCGTGAAGAGTCGGGTTTCATCGGGCTGAGCAGCGGCCATGAATGAATTTTCATACAACATTCTTGGCCTAGGCCGAGAAAGAAATGAATGAGCCAAGAATTACAAACTTCGTGGCTTGTTTTTAGTACAAGAATGCCTACATTTTCGAGCATGTTTGAGAAAAATCATATTATATATATCAATTAAAGTAAGTTAAATATTAAAAAATTGATTCCATTCGGGAAATATAATACATAATCTCGATGGTAAACATTGAAGGAGCGCCGAACAAATCGCAGTTCGCTAAACGATACGATAAATCTATAGTCTGAAAAGTTTGCGGAAACTTTTCTACACTCTGAGCGCATTACGTCGACAAGGACAGGACTTTACATTTTTCACTCGCACCAAGCCCATTTATTTATGATAAATGTCACCGATGCTTTATAAGAAAACAGTGTCCGAGTCTGACTGTTCGCTTACCTCTTTTGCAATTTAAAACGTATTGATGTTCAATGTTGAATTGTGAACTATTAGGTATCGGTAATAATATAAGAAATTTGTGAAAAAAAATTAGCAACTCTACGAGGTGCCAGTAGACAATATGATATTTTTTTCCCACCTACATAGTCTTGTTATATAAAAACAACATGTCACGATTTCAATGTTTTTTTTTTTAAATCTGATTCAGTACTGTTGGTCCCAGCTAGTAAATATTCAGTAAATACGAAATTTACCTATCAAGTTATTACCCTTTATCGGTTAACCGTTTAGTTTTTATTCTATTCATCATCTAAGAGTACGTTCCTGAGCTTTAATATATTTTTTTTTTCTTTAATGAACCAGCCTCCACTGTTATTAGTTATTGGATCTGAGGTAGCTGAAAACTATACCAAAACATTTCACGTTTGGCAGTCAATGGCGCCCTTTTTCGATTCAGATAGTACATGGGTAGACGAGTCTAAAAGCCCGAGACACAATTTTTTTCTAGCCCTATAGCGACGTGGATGACGTAATAAATATGTATCACATCAAATGTAAAATCGCATCATCTGAAACTTTTTTCAGCTACCTAACCCCACTATATAAAATTGGGTAGATTGGAAGAATTGATAAAGGAAGCGAATAGAGATAGGTTTTAAAGTTTTGTAAGGAAGTAGCTAAGAAGGTAATTAATGATATATGTATGTAAAATTTTGAATAATATGCAATTTTAATGTATTTTAATTTCATTTACATATTTTAAAAAAATTATGTAAAATTCTAATATATAAATGTAATTAATTAGTAACTTGTTGGGAAAATTAGAATAAGAAAATTATGTATCAAATTTTTTAAATCGTATGTTGAAGTTTGACAATAAAGAAATAAAAACCCAAGCTAATAGAAAGAGAGGTAATAGAAAGATAATGGAATAATGAAATCCTATAATTACAAAAAGTAAGACTAGTTAGACTTCAGATATATATTATTTATTAAAAACCAGTATTATTTATCTTTATGTGATCTAAAAGATATATCGATCGATTTCAATTTTTTAAATTCAATTCAAATTTTTATATGCCTTTTAATTTTATGTTAAATTTGATTTGTAACTAAGGATAAATATTTACTTTATATAAAGTTATTCATCAATGATCTAATAATATTAACATTCGTATAAGGTTTACATAAAAAAGAAAACGTTTACGAAAATTGCCCTATCAGTTTCATAATTCAGACCAACCTGTATCATTATTCAAGTGAATTGAATATTCTAAGCGGTGCGAAAATTCCGGATTCTCAACTTGGATATTATGTTTTCTAATGAAAATATCATAAATATAAATTTTAACGTCAACCCCGTAGTACATTGTGCCATTTAGGTAACCCTTGTATTGTTAATGGTAAGACAAATTTTCGAATAACACACATTAACGAGACGGAATTTATTGTCGTATCTCGAAGTGAGGTTTATGCGTCTTAGATGATGACATTAATGGCATTAACTTTTATTATAATAACACCTCTGTTCATGTTTATACGTTTATATTATATAAAAATCTTTTTTGGAACTTTTAAAGTTTAAAAATTGAAGGACACGAAAAGCTCCATTTAAATGAAGTGTTCATTTAATAAAGACACGAACAATAAAGTGTTCAATTCTAATTTAGATCGACTGCCTCCCGCCATAATTTTTCAGTTGGACCTGTCAGAAGCCTAGATCCGACGTCGACTTGCAGCCCTTATTTGATAGGTCTAGGGCGGAATCTAGCACCATACTAAATATTAGTATGGTGCTGAAATTACTTTCACAAATGTGAAAGTAACTCTGTCTGTATGTATGTTACCTTTTCACGCCTAAACTGCTGAACCGATCATGATGAAATTTTGCATGCACGTTGTCAGGGATGCAGGAAAGGATATAGGGCACCTTTCATCCAGAAAAAAAACTGTTCCTGAAGGATCATCTAACGCCTGGTAAAGCTCTAATTCGCACTTTGATGGCGTACCGATGTACTTGTTATACTCATATTTATGATGTTGAACTTATACAAATTTATTATGACGCTAATATGAAAAAAAAAACACTCTTCAGGACTTTTGTGAAGAAATGTAAATATTCAAGTGTAGGAATAGGGAATATGCACATTTTTTTTAAATATTTTCATACGATAGGTTATATCGTTATATAACCGTAAAAAATATTCAGCGACAAAAAACAGAAATTTGGTAACAAAAAAAAAGTTAAAATTAACTAACAGCTACGGGCACTTTAAACACCCGCCCTTTTGGCGCGCTTGTCGTGACGTCAAAGTCTACAATACAATCAAATGTTAAAAATCACAAACATCTACACGCTTGTTGACATTTCATAGACGTTGACGTCACGATCTGACCGTTTCAAGTATTTTGAATTTCCCACATTTTTATGCACTTTTTAATAATTATTTTCTTAACGAAAAAGAAATAATATTAAAAAATATTTACATAGACATAATTCTAAAGCAAAAATGTTGATAAAAAATATATTTAAGCCTTTTTTGAATTAGACGCATATTCCCTATTGGTGCAACAATTAAAAAAAAAAGAAAGAATTTGCATATACAAGTATAATTAATAGCATATAATTGTGTACTAGCAGTGGAATATGACTTATCACAATTGATATTACAATTTAATTAAATTATCCTAATTAATAAGTTTATAGACTTTTTATAACAATCAATTTTCAAAAAATTACAATTTCTTGTAAGCAGTTAGAAATATGCGCATATGTAGGTCTATGGTTCTTGTGAAGCGTTTATTATAGCAATGTACATTATTTTACACATTAAGGCACTCCAAGAACAGACTTTTGGAGGCGTCTTCCTGAAGATATAAAGTCGTAAATGGCCATGTATTTTAGTTGAAACTCAGCGAAATATGGAGCGTAATTTCGTAGGTTTTAATTTATTTAAACAAAATTACTGCTATTAGTTATATAAAAGAACGTCTTATAAACATTACATTTCCTTTTTTATGGTTATGATTATGGTTAAAACAACGAGACACTAAGAAAAATACTTTTCTTAGTAGTTGGCTTTTGGAAGTAAACTTATAAGAGCATAAATAAATCATGATTTGAAAGCACTAATGATCATCTAATTTTATTAGCTACATTCTTCATAAGCTAACTCTACAACTACTAGTCCGTCAGGGTGAGATGCTATGCATATTTTATTGGAACAACAAAACATTTACTGCTAAAGATACATTCCTTAATAGAGAAGTACAAGTAAATATACTTCTCTATTAAGGAGCCGTAAATTACATATTATTTTACCTGATGTTTGTGATTGGTTGGGCGTATGTGTTGTGCTGGCCTTGTCGCAGTTTCGAGCGAGAGAGGGCAGCAGTTGTTCGCTTGGCGCCGTCCATTGCGGATGCGAACCCGCTCGCTTCGCTTATGAACAATAATTCACTTAAAAAAGCTTTATGAACTTAGCATAACGCTTTATAATTTTAATGGAATGTTTTAATTGTGGACAATAATTTGTGTTGGTGACTGGCGCCGAGCTGAACTTGCTCATCTGGAGGACACCTGGGCCTGGAGGCATTCGTCGAGCAGGAATTGTAACGTCGATCGCGATCGATCAGTCTCTGTTTGAGCGCTCTAGCTGTTTGTTAATAAATTATTAGTGTAAAATTTATTCACATAAAAATTGAGAACAATGTAATATTCTTGCACGGCGAAGTTAATTGCTTCATGATTACATATCACACTTGGTGTCCATAAAACCTGAAAACATCCTCGCAATGGCCAGGAACACCCTAAATAATACAGAGCTCTCGCCGAACCGCTGATAAAAGATTTATAAAGTACAACGCCAAGCGAATTACTACCAAACAAAATAGAGCAATACCTGCCTACATTTTCATCGGATGTTTCTATGTACTCGCATAGTCGTTTGAATAAAACACCCCGTCGTTACCGGCCGAGATTGTCTCATATGCATAACTAATGGTGCCCTGCGCCTCTACGTCCCAAAACGGATAATAAAATATATTCGAGACGGGCACTTTGTTTTGAATAATCGCTTTGGATTATTTCAATTATGCTTATTACAACAGCCACTTTGGTTTTACACATAGAATAGGATATCTTTATCTTTATCTTGTCTTAGTGGCTATTTCTGTCTGCTAGAGTGCCAGTATCACGTCGTCCATTGCTGAAATATTGTGATCGCCACGTGAACTAAAGCTCTCTACCTATACCTACCACGTTAAGGAACTGTAGTACTTTTTTGATAGAGGCATTCTTCACATCTTCACAAGCCATTGTGTGGCTTCCTAGGATGTGACTGCGCTTGTGCATCAGAGGGCCACACTCGCACAGGATATGCATTGGTGTTTCTTCTGCCTCATGGCAGAAGCGACACTCTCCCGTACTAGTGAGCCCCATTACTTTAAGGTGCCTATTGAGGCGGCAGTGCCCCGTTAGCGCCCTAGATAGCATACACAAATTGCTCCTGCTAAGCGACATAGCCTGATTTGTTGCATTTCGACTATAGGCTTTAATGAGCGCTTTGGAATGGTTCAAACCTGGCAAGTCAGTCCAGCGTTTGTAAGATTTAATAAAGCACTGGTTCCATATGGTCCAGCGAGCTAGGCTATTTGGTAATCCGCACATAGGTTCAGGACCTATTAGCCTACCTTTTGCGCCTACACGAGCCAGTTCGTCGGCCAGTTCATTGCCTTCGATCCCCATATGCCCAGGTACCCATCTTAGGACCACTTTGTTCTTGCGCCCTAAGGTATTTAAGTAGTCTACACAGTTTCGCACCAGCTTTGAAACTGTAGAGTCTGAGTCCAGTGCCTGAAGTGCAGCCTGACTATCTGAGTGAATGTAAATTACACGGTTGACGTAGTTTCTTTGCAGGTTGATTTCCGCGCATTCTAAGATGGCGAAAACCTCTGCTTGGAAGATGCTACAAAGATTCGACGACTGATAAATAAGGCTGCCTTTTTTTTTTTTTTTTTTTTTTTTTTTGACGAGGAGTAATCCGCTTACAGATCTCCTGCTGCTGGCTAGACGGCAGGAGTATGTGGGGGTCGCCCAGCGCCTGATCATAGCGGCACTGAGAATACCCACTAAAACTCCCCGGTGTCTCCTTGCCCTTTGAGCGGGGTGGACCGGGCTCTGCCGAGGCAACAACTCCGATCCACCCCAGGGCAGCCTAGCCATTGCTGACTAGGCTAACTCAAATGGGGGATTGCCCGGAGGCACCGAGGCAATCCCCAGACGGAGGGGACCTTGTGCAAGCACACATAGTTAGCCAACCATGTGCGCAGGTCCCCTAAGACATTTGAAGACGGGCTTCGTATGCCCGCCTTCTCCTGCCCAACCGCCTACGTCTGAGGGAAGCGAGAGGGGCTGCCTTAGCCTTATTTATCACATTTCCAATGTGTGTATTCCACGTTAGTCTCTGGTCGAAAGTAACTCCCAGATATTTGACCTCTGTGGAAAATTCAACTCGTTTACCATTTACTAGAGGTGGCTTTAATTTGTCCAGTAGCCTCTTTTTGGTAAACGGTACTATAGCGGTTTTATCACCGTTGACTAACAGTTCATTTGCTGTGCACCATTCGCAAATAATGTTTAAAGCTTTCTGTAACAGGGCCGAAATTGTGCTTTGGCAGAAGCCTCTTATGATCACCACTAGGTCATCAGCATAACCTAGGGCATCGATCTTGTGTTCTGCCAGCCTGTACAGAAGTTGATCAACTGCAATAGTCCAAAGCAGTGGCGATAGAACACCGCCCTGCGGGCATCCTCTTGTAGTTACTACAGTGAGCGAGGTATCGTGTAGTTTGACCTTCGCTTTACGTTTGGATAGCATGGCCTTTACCCACCTAACTGTAGTCGGGTCCACATTTTTGTTTTGTAGTCCCCTCACTAACGTGTCGGTGGGAGTATTATCAAATGCGCCTTCTATATCCAAAAATGCGCACAGAGCTATCTGTTTATCATCCAAAGCCCTTTCCGCCCTGTCAGCTAGTTGGATCAAGGCCGTCTCTGTAGACCTTCCCTTCTGATAGGCGTGCTGGGTGGAATGAATGGGTTTCGAGGCCAGGGCTTTGTCCCTTATGTATTTATCTATAATTTTTTCTAGAGTTTTAAGCATAAAGGACGTTAGGCAAATTGGTCTGAAGGACTTAGGCAGAGCATAATCCCTCCGACCTGCCTTAGGTATAAATAATACCTTAGCCCGGGTCCATTGTTCCGGTATATATCCCCAGGCATAACTTGCCCGGTAGATCTTTACCAGATACGGTGTGAGTACGTCTATGCCTTTCTGTAATAGAATGGGCAACAGTCCGTCTTCACCACTGGACTTCAGGGGTTTAAAGGACTTAATAGCCCATTTTACAACTTTGGGTCGGATGAGATCAGCCGCTCTGTTACGGTCCTCATTTCGAGGCCTTTGGTGTAAAGGCGTTCTGTCTGACCCGGCCGAAAAATAGAATAGGATAAGGTATGATGTAAAATGTGGGGAATAAGAGTTGTAAAATCTGACTTTAACTAATGACGAACCCGGCTCAGCATACTCTTGTCAGTTTTCTTTCATCAACCCCTGACGAACTTATGTAAGGATCTTTTTAGATGCTGTGTCGACCGACAGTGTAGTCCGCTGTTAGCGTGCAATGCTTAACCCCTTCACACAAATTGCATGCTAGTTGCACGTTTATGATGCATTTCAGAAACTAGTCCTATAGCAGTCGATTTATGCAACTGTCGACTGCCAGCGGACTGCAAAATCGGTTGGCAGTTTCAATGCAGTTACATACATACTTGCATTTGCCTGCGACTTAATCCGCGCCCTTAATTCTTAGGTGTTCAATCTTTACTTCAGTTTTTATTGCTTTTGTTATTCAAAATTTATTCAATCTTTATCGCTCACATATAAAAGAATATCTATTACTATTAGATGATTCCTCGGAACAGCACTTTCTTTTCTGGATGAAAGGTAGCCTATGTCCTTTTCTGTATCCCTGACAACGTATATGAAAAATTTTACGATTATCGATTGAGTAGTTAAGACCTGAAAGCGTAACAAACCAACTCATTGTCGCATTTATAATATTAATTAGGATATCAATTGCGCCAAAGCTACATTAAAACCTGCCTGAGATAATGTTTCTTACCATTGGAACCGTGTGCAGCGGCTCTTACAATGAATATGTAATCCGCAGCTTTGGGGTATTCTAGTAGAACAACTCAGTAGTGTCGCCACTGGTACATAACGATAGAACATAACATACATAACGTTAGAAATCCTAGAAATCGTCATGTTAATACAGATGTAATACAGAGCTATACGATACCTATAATAAAGGAATAAAGTGCATAGAGATGTAATGTTGTGCATGATTGATTAAGACTTAGCTGATGGCACTTAGCTAATGCTACATTATGCGCAGATACACAAGTGAAGTGAGGTGAAGTTATAATAATGAATAGGTATCCGAAATAATATATTGGCAACAACCTTTGGCCGTGTTGCTAACACCGTGTAGGCAAAATTTCAAGATGATCGGCTGAGTAGTTAAGGCGTGACAGTCTAACAAACACACTTTTGCATTTATAACATTTTAGTATTGGTTACGATTTTCATTTTCAGTTTGCCAGTTTCATACTGGCACATTTGTCACTGAATATTTAGCTATGGTCTGCCTCGGTACAAGGAGACATAGTGAATGATTTGGACTATTAACGTAATCATCACTCTGAAATTTACAATTTTCATTGCTCGTAATCGTCGTCATCAGCGCAAAACCGTCCACCTACACTTTTCAGCACATAATATCAGCTAGTCATTGATTTAGGAACCTGATTAAGACCCAAAAATTTGAAAGTTATTTCCTTTGTTCTTCGTAGCAGTGGGAATATAGGAATAGATAAAACGGCAAAATTTTCAAACAATTACGTTTACCTATGCTAAATAATAATGACTTGGTTAATCTTTTGCGTTACTGTAAAATTGTAAAATGTACTGACTTGTTATGAGATCCATAACATGTTCATTAAGTACTTGATTTTCTTGCATCGTGTCATACATAATTAAACTGAGATTACCCGATTTGATTGCATTGTCGGAAGTTGGGAGAGATTAAAGTTTTACGATTCAAAATCTCGCGTCGAAAGCTATTCAGTCGGGTTTATTTCACAGTGTGAATAGAAAGTGTTGGTTACTTCGAACTCCTATAAGTCACCGTCGTTAGCACTGAAATTGCTTGCTGCAACTATATATAACTGGTAAGACATAACTGTGCCACTATCATTTGAGAATAATAAAAAAACTAGTGAATTGAAAATGTATATACCCTGCGTGCTTAAATTACAATACTAAAGGGCGGACGTAGTATTGTCAAAAAAAATTCTGTCTCACCCGAAGTAGGTAAGTCAGTTCAACATAAGCCTGCACGCAGTTAGAGTCTCTACCGACTGTCTTTTTCTTGACCAATTACGTCGTTGCTGATATTTTTTTATGATTTTGTTTTTTCGTATGAGATCAATTTAAAAAAACGGGACAAGTGCGAGTTGAACTCGCGTGAAGAGGGTTCCGTACGATGTTACCTATCCGCACAATATTGAGTGATGTACCATGTTATTTTAATATCATGGGCTTCTTATAGGTTTTCCTATAATCTATAAGAAGAAAACTAATTTCTGTATATTTTTTTTGCAAAATTTTAGGTTCAGTAGTTTCGGAGATAGGGGGGGATGGTCGGACAGGGTTCCGTTTTTTTATTCGGACGTACGGAAATTCCTTATGAGATAAAATAGATGTTAACAGACAGGCAGTTCTTTTTTATAAGTGACAGTTTACTTGATGGTAAGTGACTACTGTTACCTATTAATACAAGGACCTTAATAGGGGAAAGGATAAGAGATTAAAATGAACTCTGGCCTCTCTTACTACTCACTGAAACATAATAAACTACTTACTAGCGCTGTTATTTTACGGCGGCGGTCTTTCGTAACGTGTTGGTTACTGCCGTCATTTATAACTGCGGATCGCATAGTGTGTTCTGCCACATCATTCCGTTTGCTGTTTAAAATCCGAGCTCTATTTATTATGTTCTGTATGCTTTCTAATACAATTATTTTTCTAAACCAGTCAATTGTTAAGAGTTTTATTTTTATAATTATTATACAATATACTTCCTAGTGTGTAATGTTGAAGTGCCAAGACTTTAAAACTCTTTTATATGATCGCAGTTGATGGGAGAATCCATTGATTCTACGATAGGTTCTAATGTGACTTCGTGGCTATTATTAGTTTGACCTATTTAAGTGTAATAAAAATTGTCTCAACAGTAATTATTATACAAGTTTAAAAATAAAAGCGGTCTTATAAAGTTGGTTTGTATAATTAATGGCTTCTTTTATTCATCATTAATCATCATTGACTTATCCTATACTTTTAAGCTTACATCAGCTGTTTCCTCGCGATTTTTCGGTCGGGCCGTAGCATTTTTCGGTACATAGTTGCCGATTTTTTCTATAATGATTATCACATTGAAGTTATACCAGCTGATATCTTTCCACTGTAGCTATGCCAATGCTCCTTCCGTAGCATGTCTAATCTTGAACTTTCTCTTTAATCCAACATTTAGTGGCCATTTGTCTGTCCAGTCATCGCTGGTTAAAAACTTTTGTTTTTTAATTTAAATGAAATTAATTTTCATAATTTCCCGAATTCTCCCTAACCGTGCGGACTGGATGGACTGAATGGAAAGGTGAGACAGACTTAAATGCCCTCTTTTTATAGAAAACACAGGTGGTTGTGCCTACCTCAATGAAAATGGGAAAGCATAGGTTATATAACTATACATACAATAAAAATCGCAAGCGAGCCGTGTCTCTACATTAAAAAAAAAAACAATTTGTACACGTTACGGAGGTCAAAAGTTTTTAGAATTTTTGTCTGTATGTCTGTGCGTTTGTGCACGCTAATCTCGGAAACGGCTCAACCGATTTTTAAATGCGGTTTTCACTGATGTATTGTAGCAGGCTTACCGTAACATTTAGCGTTTGTTTCATTCCAATCCGTTTACAAGAAAGTTATGCGCTATGCCGAATACCACGCGTACGAAGTTGTTCAGCTAGTTATAAAGTATATATTAAATATAGATAAAATTAATAAGTCAAAATTTAATCACTTTTATTTTATGTATACAGGCCGTCACACAAACGGTCCACTTGATGGTAAGTGGCTACCGTCACCTACTAACACAAACAACGCCACAGGTACTGCAAGTGCGCTGTCGACCTTGGTAGGATTTAGGATTAGTGGGTTAAGGGATTAGAAGGGTATATTGAAATGGTCTGTGGCATCGCCTACTAACTCACTGAAACAGTTTGGGTTTTTGTAAGAGGGTGGTTTCTTCCGTCCGGTAAATTTATGTTTCATTGTAAAAATAGAGTTTTTCTGCAACGGGGTTGCGTTACTATGCGGTGATTTTGCTGGCGCATGTGGGGCGTTAACTTTTGGGTCAGAGCAGTGCCATAAATCCAATGCAACTAATGCATACGGACTGCGCCAAGCGAGCCGACATCGTTTGCGTATTATGCTGAAAATCTAAATAAAACAGACTGGGGGCTGTGTTTATTATATTTATATGGCGAGAAATAAGTACGTGTTTCCATGAGAGTGCTGAACCTAATAATGTCGTAGTGAAGTAGGAATATAAGAAAATAAAAGGAGCTCTGTTCCAACAAGTACTTTTATAAACCATTTTAAGTATACATATACACATATAATATGATGAAGTCTCTATAATGATCTCAATAATGGTTTCAAAAATACATCATTAGTTTCTCGTCAATTTTAATCCTATTGTTAAAATGGAAAACCACAGAACAGGAAAAAACAACATTATTATTTATGAAACAAATCATGAACTTAATATTACACGTGAAAATCATTAACGCCTACTATTTATTGCAACTTCATATTATTTAATATTTAAGTTTTTCTTTATGTCTTTATTTAGTACTTGCTGTGCCCGCGACTTCGTACGCGTGGTATTCGAATGAAACAAACATTAAATGTTACGGGAAGCTTGCTACAATACATTTGCTACAATGAAAACCGCATTCAAATTGGTTATGCCGTTTCTGAGACTGTGCCCAAACGCACAGACAAACGGACAAAAATTCTATAAAACTATTTTTTTGAGCTCTGTAACATAAGTACAACGTGTGCATTTTTTTTAAATTATTATTTAATGTACAGACACGGCTCGTTTAGATTTTATTATATGTATATATTTTCTTGAATTATTCACAGTTCAGGATGATATAATATTTGCTTCTAAACCTTTGATGAGTATTTTTATTTTGTCCAGAAAATTATTTTGAACATACAAATTGGACTTTGCCCATTTTGAAACTACACATTTCATATATATGTGTAAACGATGATTTTTAACGTGTGAAAAATGTTACTTATCTATTATTTTTTAGTTTCTTAGTTTCCTAAGACAATTTTTATCAATATTAAAATATATTTAAACGATTATTATTGTTTATGACTGGTAGGTGCTTTGCATTATTAAATGTAATTAATTAGTGTACTATGGTAGTGCTTGGTTAAAATCCTGGTGAGATAACATTTTATCCTTTATCCATATTTGTTACAGCTTCAAATGGCTTAAAAATGTTGATGAATTTTGAATTTGAATACTGGCTGTATGTAAATAGGTTTGATTTTCAAATAACGAAAAAGAAAAAGAAGCGAATTTATGATTGAGTGTTTAGAATACTGTAACTGTATTCTGTAATAAAATACTATAACCTTCAAAACAGACCTAGCTAATTCATATTTTTTTTTTAAATTATATGATTAGGAAAAATAAGTAATCACTCTAGTAATCCACTTAAAGTAGTTTTGAAAATAGGACAAAGCTTTTGAGTGTGCGTCGCTATAGCTGTTAATTTGACATTTAAATTTAATAGGGAGTGTAAACGACTGCAATAGAGGCGCATGAGTGTCGTTGGTAAGGCTTTATTTACGAGTGTCAAGCCAGCAGGCAATGGTTTACGAACGATTTGTTATTGAATGACCCAACTGTTGTGTTTACTAGCCTATGCATAGCTAACTGAAGTGATCGTTTAGCCTATTCTTTATATGGTATTGTAATTGGGCAATCAGAATATGTATGTTGGAGGTAAACTATCTCACCTTTATTAAACTTGCCTCATTGGCCATTTTTACGCATTAGGGAGAGAGATAATTTCTTATAGAAATGTTTCAGAAATTTGACTGAAATGCTTAAAGTTTTACAGTGAGAAGTGTACAGAAGTCAGGTGTGTACATTTCTCAGGCATTTGTAAATTTAACAAATAAACAAAAATTATCTATCATTATAAATAAAAATAAATCGCTAAGTGTAGCTTAGCGTAAATCTCGAGAACGATAGGACCAATTCGGTTTTTTGTTTTCTTTTTTTTTCTAATATTAGAGTTCGAAGAAGAAAAATTGGAAAAGTTGACCGGAAAGTTTCGCATCCGTGCGAAAGCTAGTAAAATATGAATCCTTTTCTTCTATTTATATAAAAGAAAGTCGTGTCGTGTCAGTTACACCATTTATAACTCGAGAACGGCTGGACCAATTTTTATGTTCTTTGATTTGTTGCATTTGTCTTCGCGCCGAATAGCAGAATAACTCTGAACGTCTGAAATATTCACGAAACAAATATGTGAATATAATTCATTTACTCATTCATTTTGTATGGAACGGGTTTTTATTGTGAAGCGGCAGTAATGATTAAATATAACAAAAATTAAATAAAATAAATATATTTAAAAAAACTGCCATATTATCAACTGTGTATAGAAATTTGTTGTACTTTTTCATTTATGTTCTTAATTAAAAAATGGCAGAGGGTTATACCCAATATTATAATTACGAGTATTCCATAACAAAGAGCCCGTTGGATGAGTGGCTATGGTGCTTGCCTTAACGCTCTGTTCTAGGCTAGTTTAGAAAAAGTTAGCGGAGCGACAGACAGAAGCGGACACAAACTTTATTTTGAAATATAGATATCTATATATATAGATCTAGTGTAACGAAATAAAAATTCTAGAAAAGATAGAGAATATGATATAAATGGCTCTCCAGGGCGTGTAATACAGGTTCGATGTATATCTCGCAAGAGATATACAAAAGGAATATGTCCAATGTTAAATATTTACTCGTACATATTTTTACATACCACACGCTCTGGATAGCCAGTCTATCTGATATCTTCTATCTATGCTATTTTTATTTCGTTATACTAAATATAGATATAAAATAAATACTTTGTGGAAGCCATTTGTCGATATTATCATATCACTTATTGTTTCACATTTAGCGTTTAATTTCGAGAAATGTAAACGCTTTTCAGAAAAGCGGATGTATCCCTTTTTTAATAAGATTTAAATATGGAGTATTATATTATTTTCGCCGAGATCTTAATATCAGATTACCTCTCCTTTATAACAAGATCATCCTATTACTTCCTAAACTTAATTCTAGCATGTCAGAACCTATATAAGTAATAGAAAAGCTTATAACGATACGTCTTGTCTACAGTGTTGAGATCAAAGTGACTAAAACGGCTGCAACAAATTAAGGCCTCACAAAGTTACAAAGTGCACCCATACGAGACTTTACACTTAAGTGGATATGAACTTTGTATGAAATGGAATAGGAGCTACAAAGTTAAATGTTATCTAAATGCAAGATTCAAATGATTCCTTTGCAAATTACGTTTTGTTTATAGCTTGTAATATTCATTGAATTTGTTTCTAATATGTATTAGCAAACTGCGTGCTTAAGTATATACTTACCTATATTATTTAAATTTGTTTTTTTACTTTATATTTTTAAACAACTCACCCTCCGGTTAAGTTGAAAGAAATCAGGTTCCCTCTCTTCTTTCGGTTTCGGTATTCGATTCTCGTCGGGTGGTCATCCTTGGCCACCGACCCTTCGCATCGCCCGCCTTCTTTGCTTGATTCCTAAGGATAGCGCAATGTTAAATAGCCTATAACCTTCTACAAGAATTGAGCTATTTAATCTAAAAATATTTTTTTAAATCCGACTAGTAGTTTGAGAGATTATCGCATTCAAAGAAAAAAGCTTATTTTTGGGAGAGTTGCTTAGTAAAATTTGAATGCATGTACTTACTGAGGTATTTTTATGCAGGTATTTAGGTAATTTACTGAACACATTCGTCAGCCATTCAGTATTAAGTGCAAGTCATTGTTGTTATTTCTAACACGAAATCGTGTGAATTATAGTGATATTTTCACTAAAAAAGAAGAAAGTGTCAAGGTAAGTAAGTGTTTTCAAACAGTGTAAATTTTTTTCGTTCAATGATCGTCTTTTTCGTCCCATTATTCCTATTAATCGAACTTATCAGTATAATTTATTTGAAGTTTAGTTCTTGCTAAATACATGTATGACTTTGTGTGTTAACGTGCTAATACCAGAAGAATATGCTAAAATCTTTACATCCCCAGATATTATAGAAAATTAGAATGAAGATTGTAGTGAAAACTCAAAAAAAGCAGAACCTTGAAAAAGTTACTCAAGAGAACAAATCCAAGGGTGAAAAGTCATTAAAAGGTAACAGTTCTGTTACAAAATAGTGATTTGAGTGGTAATGAGTATACTATATCGCTGCACCACAGTTTCTCTGACGAAAAAAATGTTGAATAAAGGATTTTAGTAGATATTTGTGTTTTTGTGGTAACTTTCGTAAAGTTACCACTAAAACCTGTTAGTGTATAAGTTGCAGAAGATGGTTTCACAAGGATTGCAGCATTGATGCTTCTAAATATTTTGACTTGTTAATGCTATCACTTCCACGGTCAGTTGTTTTTAAAAACGTTCATAATATACTTAATTTTAACAGTAATATTTTGATTAAAACATTTGTATAAGAATTAAAGGGTTCTCAGTTATTTACAAGAAGTTTCATTTCATTACATCTACTACTTTTTTATAGAGTAGTTTTTAAAAACTATGGATATCTCTCCCAAATTTCCTATATACGGGGTTACCATTGTTCTATACTCCATTCCGCTATGGATTGATATTAATTCAAATGTCCTCAATTATTACTCACATACGAAATTGTTACCAAGAACGTCTACTAGTGACACATAGTTTCGGCTTCATTATTTCAATTGTTAATTCAGAACTATTAAAACTAAAGTCGCATGCATTTGACAGATGAGAAGATCAGCTGTGCGGTCTGGCTTTACAAATGGCGTTGGGTCGGGTATATTCCGAACATAAATCAAGTTAGCGGCGCGATCGAGGAATCTGAACGCGCTTCGCCGACCGACAAAGGCGTGATACGAACGCTTGGAACCGAACCAAAACCGAATCGAATAGGACGTATTTGGAAAAAGACCTTATATAAAATCTGGAATACTGTTTTAGTTTATTCAATATTTTATTCTGTATTCTGTATCTCTTATGCAGTAAAGTTA
This sequence comes from Bembecia ichneumoniformis, assembly GCA_910589475.2. Classification (NCBI taxonomy): domain Eukaryota; kingdom Metazoa; phylum Arthropoda; class Insecta; order Lepidoptera; family Sesiidae; genus Bembecia; species Bembecia ichneumoniformis. Next base: position 13,498,625 of record OU342536.1, on the reverse strand, counting down.
TGAAAGTGTTTTCGTGTAAAATAATTGCACTCGTACTCCGAATTAGAAACATTGAATGATACCAGGAATAAGGATTCTAGTTAGTGTATATTGTCTTTTTGCTAAGTTTAATTATAAATGCTTAAAACAAGTTTAGAAGTAAAAACTGAAATAAATACAAATAATTGTAACAAATATATATTTACATGGGCAATGAAATAAATGTTGAATAGTAAGATTGTTGAATGAGCTGTTACGTGTGGACAGTAAAGAAATCGCGATTAGTCGGTCCTAAAAGTAATGAGGCTGTATTTTTTCTGGAAAACTCGAAATACATCGAGGCGTTTGGCGCCAAGTATACATAAGGAGCAGGCGGGCGAAATAAGTTAGTGGTGCGACAACCAGCGATACGAAAGCGACTCTTCGGAGCTTTTGCGAAGTTATCTGCGACAGTGAATTAAGGGCGACACATTAAGGGAATCATTGACGACTTTTGGCAAGCTTAACGGTTTCATTGGACAAGTTTAGTAATTTTGGAAGTCGTCTTGGTTTGTGAAAATAAATCGTTCGTTTCGCCCTTACACGGCATTTTAACTCACCCCCCAAGTAACAATAATAATATAATTAAAAGAATTGAAATTTATTAACACATACCTACTTAAATTTTAATTGTAAATATATATTGTAATTTTTGAAGCTGCTAATATGGATGAAATATCGGCATTAAATGTTTATTATTATTATATACAATTATTTATTTTCATCCTTAATTCTAATTTTAAACTTTTTATATACCTATATAAAAAGAATAAATATTATATAAAACTTAAATTACATATATCCCGCTAATAGCGGGGCAAGGCCCAAGCTACCGGTAGTTAGGGCTGTAGAGTGAAGACCCTCCTGACAGTTTGTGAGGTGTCAATAAGTACCGCATTCTGTACAAAAAAATAATAAGAATACATAAAAAAAATACTAACTGAAAATAAACTTCACATAACACTCTCCATTCCAGGAGATCTATACAACTTACTTTAATTAGCTGAGTAGAGAATTTTACAATAGTTGCTCTTTATAGTTATGAAATGGAAAGCTAAACCTAGTTTTAGCATTAGAAGTAACAAACGCGTACAACGGAAATATTATTGAAACGTTCGATTTGAGCGTGCAAATCATAACATGGCAACTAGCTTATAGTGAAGTAATGTATTCACAGCACGTGTCCACAGCAAGTGGTCGCGTCCTTCGCAGGTACGGCTTCGACGCGGTAACACAGTATGTTTATGTTACCAGAATGTCATCTAACTCATAGATTTCCATGGGTGATATTTACTTCTAAGGTGAACTCCAGACTCGAGGAACCTATGTCGAAGAGACGAATTATCTACTTGCTCACAAATCCCAACAGAGGTTGAGTTTTCGCAAACACTTAGATATGAAGGGTTTCTTCTTGATATGCATAATATTGATTGAACATTACTATATCAAGAACATTTGCATTTGCAAATATTTTTGCTATAATAAAATTTTTAGATGTTTTATAATGTTTTTAGATAATTAGAAACAATTCAGAAAATTTTAAAAATGAAATATAGATTACCGTTTTTTTGCAGAAATTTCTAGTTTTATTAACAAAACGGTTCAAACTCAATATCGAAAACAGCAAAAAAAAACTGGACTGAATTGCTAAGAAAAGAAAATACAATCAGAAAACTATGTGACTTTTCTATGTAAAAAAAGAAAAAGTAACATTTTCTAAAAAAAATTAAATATCTCGAAAACGGTTATATTTTGGATAGAGTATTATATTCTGAAAATTATTTGTTTTAACCAAAACACCTCTCAATGTATCTCACTTACAAGTATCGCTTAATGTATATAGGTCTCGTATGCAACAAACTAAAAAATAATAATATGAAATCTTTAGTGACAGCCGCCATCCATTAATTATATAGGGTAGCCCGTCCGCCGACAGCACGAGTTGTGTTTAGGCACGTCAGATCTCGTTTCTCTTTATCTATCTTTCATTCCTTTATACATTATCAGCGTCGGCAATGCAATTGCCTCTGGTTTTGTGTGAACCGTCAGCCTTCCTCCCGCTTTACAAAAAATGTCAGTATCAATTTTTCATCAGTAATACCTAGTATATTTCATGATTTAGTACAACTCAATAATATTATTATCACTTTTTTGAATTCCGATCTTCATCAACAATACTTACCATAAAAATGTCATGAAAATTATGCTTCGAACCTCAAGACGAAAGATAACCTAGGCTCCCATTTCTCTTCGGAGGTGGGCTATAATCGAGGAAGCAATTTAGGGCTTTTATTCTACCAAATTCTAAAATTTCTGAGCCGGCCGTTATAAGGCTGCCGTTTAGATTATCTTATTGTTATGTACGTTAATGATTTCGCATTACATGTAGAAAGCATACCACACTGTCAAATATTTTTCATTCTGATTTTCAATTGCAACATAGCCTACAAATTGCATATACATATTTAAGTATAAACATTTGTAATACTAGCTGAGCTCGCAACTTTGTACGCGTGGTATTCGGTATAGGGCGTAACCGTATTGTAATGTAAACCGATTTTAATGAAACAAACACAAAATGTTACGGGAAGCTTGCTATAATAAATAGATCAGTGAAAACCTCATTCAAATCCGTTAAGCCGTTTCTGAGATTAGCGTGCGCAAACGCACAAACAGACAAAAATTCTAAAAAATTTTTTTTTTACATCGGTAACATAAGTAGGTACAATGTGTACAATTTTTTTAATATTTAATGTACAGACACGGCTCGTTTACGATTTTATTACATGTATAGATATGCATATGTGTGTATTTCGGTGAGTGAGTGAGGTATACCAGAACCCATTAACACTATCCCTTCCTAATCCTACTATAATCGACAGACTTGCAGCATCTGTTGCTTTGGATATGGACGGCCTACCATCAAGTGGGTCGTCGGCCTGTCTGTCGACCTTAAGATAAATAATTTAAATAAATGAACGAATTATACATTCAATCTAAAATCAGTTTTACTTCACACTCTTTCAATGTTATGTGTTGTAATATGCACCCCTCACTCCCGTAACAGCGCGCCTTCAAAGTATTCACCCACATCTAACCAAAGCTAGTTTGTAGTCCAACATTGAATGTCTGGCATTACATTAACGAACAGTTTAGATACGCCATAATTTATCAAGCAAATTTTATTTTTTTAAGTTCACAATAACCTTCTTCTTTTGGACTTAAATTGCATAGGTACATAAATTATTGTTCAACAATATAACAATATACAATATTTTTTTAGTAATGTTTCAGAACTTTAGGGAAGAATTGGGTACTTTTAAATTATGTAGTCTTCGTTCAGTAGGTCGCCAGAATATGTAAATTCACAACAAACGCAAACTTGAAAACAAATTTGTGTTGAGAATATAGTGCGTTAAGGCGTGGACTTAGCGGAAATAAAGGATTATTTTCGTCGTCTAATTTGACTTCTTAGAGTAAAACCTCGATAAAAATACAAAAAGTTTCAATCGGGCAGATTTATTACAAATAATTCTATTTTATGAGAAAAAAAATAGTAGATTACTGCCCAAAAAAACCAGTAATAAAAATATTCAGCAACGACTACATTTGTTTTTAGTCGGCTACTTTTATTTCTTTTTTCATATTTTATACAATATTTGGGAAAAACATTCCAATTTAAAATCTTCGGTTATCTCCGAGAAGCTACAAGATTTTTTGTGCAATTCTAGTTTTGCACCTTAATTCATAGGTTTATTAGGTTGCGCTCATTTTGGTAAAAATTGTGTTGTTAGTCTGATGTTGGTCCTTGTCTTAAAATACAGAGGTGCAGGAATATTATTTTGAGTGCTAATAGGGTTTGCGTGTGTAAGCTTATCGTTATTCATAATAAAATAAACTTATACTAAATTTAAAATTTCTTAGTTCCTTATTACCAAAAGTTTTACTTAAAAAATTTAGTTTATAATAAAATCCAGAATTATAAATCAATCGAGAAATTACTTTTCTAAGAAGTATCGATTGTTATAAAAGTGTTCTGTTATTTGAACAGAGTTTTCAGCAAGAAACTGCCTCATCCAAACAATTTTCACTGGGTAAGCATGGTCATTGGGTAAGCATACATATTCTTGGATATGAAAAATGTATAATGTGCGCGTCTAGCATTGGAACTGCACTTATCTACTTGTGATATAACAACCTGATTTTATAAACAATGTTTTGAATGCTTTATTGCCAAAAATATGATTATACTTAACATTAGTTTATATGTGTTATGTATATTTCGGATCAGTGTAGGCAATGGTGGCTTATGGAAAAAAAACACTCGGCTGCCAACCTAGCACTGTTGACGTAGGTCTTCTTAGATTCGCAAGAGATATATGTATATCATAAATCCTACTATAATATTATAAATGCGCAAGTTTGTATATTTGGATATTTGTTACTCAATCACGCCAAAACGGCTGAATGGATTTGGGTGAAATTTGACAGACAGATAGTTTATTACCAGATACTTCGTCGAAAAATATAAAAAAATCGGCGCCACCGTTTCACAGAGATAAAGATGTCAGGCTTTCTATTACTCGTATGTTATATTTTTCAACGCGGACGAATTCGCGGGCACCAGCTAGTCTAGATAGTATATCTTGCGTTAAGGGCGAAGTAAAACATTTTTCGAAGATACGTACTGCCAATTAGCAGTGGGTTAGCATGGTGAATTATATGCGGAAAACACTTGTCCGAATTCACTTTATCTCCTAAATTCTTAATTCAGCCTTCATAATAATTCGTAACAGATTTTGCATTTGTAACGAAATGCCAAAGCGTATAGAGATATACGTACGTATATGGCTTCCAATTCCAACTTTTCTTATTGTTGTTCCACACGAGCACAACTCCTAGCACCATTCAGATACGTGCAAATGCAAGTTAGATTTATGTCATGTGAACATTTTATGTTACGAACATGACATTTTCCAGTAGTTTTCTAAGCGTGATTTCAATGGTGAACCAGGTGGCGTTAGGTCCACAGTATCAAAATGACCACGTAGCAAAATGTCCACTGTTTCAAAACTTCCACATTGGAAGATGGAATAAGTTAGTTTCCTAATAAAAGCATTTTTTTCCTTTCAAACATTCAATAAAGATATTTTTTTTTTCAAACATTGCTATATTATTTACCTACTTATTTACTAAATAAATACTAGCTAGTACTACTAGCATTTATTTTGTAAATAAGTAAGATATAACGCCTATCACACATTGACTCCTGACATTATACTGGATTATTTAGCCGATGTCCGTCCTGAAATTCTAACTATTGGTGAAAGTTTTTCAAATCGAATGAATAGTTTCGAAAATTACATAATATAATATTAGTATACAGCTTTATAGGTTCAATACGGTTACTAGATATATGATAAAGATTACAGGCCCCATGATTTTTGGTTGTTATGTGATACCTAACAACTGAAAACGCACATTTGTTCTTGAAACACATTGAAACATTCCTTTGTAATGTACGTACACACAACTAAATATTAATATACGTTCCCTAATTTAATTAACAATCCCTTATGGCTTACATAAATCGGTTTACTTGTCTTATACGGTATGATCTTGTCACATATCATTCGATGATACAAGAAGTCGTGCTAATAGAGATAACTGGAAATGTTTGCTGTATTCTCCTTCCAAATAAAGAGTTTGTGACAGAGATAAAATAAAATTGGGAGCTTGATGAGGAAACTCATTTCTGCCAGACTGATTATAGCCTATAAATCTGCGGAAATTGTTAATTATAAATAGATATATAAAACATTAATTGGCCGATAGTTAAAATTAGAATTGCAAAAATAATCTTTTAAATTGATTACGATCTATTAACGATCCGCCTTCGGCTTGGATGCCGTTATTTCTGCTAATTGTATACACAAACCTTACTCGTTTATCGCTCTTTCCATTAGTAAAAACTGTATCAAATACCATTGGGTGGTTTAAAAGACGTCAGCAGAAAAACAGACAGAGGCGGACAGCAACATTATCTATGTCTATACATATAATAAAATCGTAAACGAGCCGTGTCTGTACATTAAATATTTTTTCAAAAAACAATTTTGCCTGTTTGTCTGTGCGGTTGTACACGCTAATCTCAAAAATGGCTTAACCGATTTGAATGCGGTTTTCACTATACCATTGTAGCAAGCTTCCCGTAACATTTAGTGTTTGTTTCATTCCAATCGGTTTGCAAACAAAAAAGTTACGCGCTATACCGAATACCACGCATATGAAGTTGCGGGCTCAGCTAGTTTCATAATATGTATAGGAGATATAGATATTAATTTACTTTGTGATCGTAATTATACATTTAGACGTGGTATTCTTATTCTCTTGGATTTTTGACAACTCATCATTTCAAAATATGATGAAAAGGAAAGTATACAAATGATAATTGTTTCAAAAAAATTGCTAAATCCTTACATAGTATAAACTAAAGTAGCTAGCTGTCTGTCTATATATTCTCCTAAACCACGCAACGTATTTTGATGGGGTTTTCACCATCAGTTAGATAATTTTTCAGTTTATATAATATAATAAAATCTAATTGCATCCGTACGAAGCCGGAGGCGGGCCGCTAATTTTGAAGACATCGTGAAAATAATTTAATCGTATACAATCCAGAGTATAGTAGAACTTATTGATTCATTGACAACTATTGATTAGTCAATTTCCAGCAAGAGAATTTCTAAACTTTCTCAACAAATAAGAGAGTAGACTTACTCACTCATACACAAGTTCATAAGACAGAGTTGTACGTGACGTGGTAAAAGACAGAGTTACTTTTACATTTATTATTAACTAGCGGCCCGCCCCCGGCTTCGCCTGGGGTGCAATTTTTATATATAAGAACATTCCCCGTTTATCCCTCTTTCCATTAGTGAAAACCGAATTAAAATCGGTCTACCCGTTCACGCGTGATGCCGTGACCAAGAGAAATGGGGATATAGATATAGACAGTAATGAACTTCAGAAAGAAATATATATTCAATTCGGCATATCCCCCCGATAACGCTTCCATTAGTTTTGTTTCCTAAACACGCTCTCGTTAATATAACTAACCAAATTGCGAAGTCTCGCACTGATTTATCTGGCGCAATTACGTAGACTTCATACCTGCGCGACAATTAGGCGTTTATGCTACAATTTCACACGGCAGCCTTACATTATATAAAGTGGTCGTGTTTGTGACAAGCCATATTGTACGGGTAAGTATGTGTTGTCAAGAAAAAGGCTCAGTAGGAGTTACAAAGGTTAGATAGATTTCATTCTGAGAACATATGATTCGATTTGAATTGAAGTTGAATTTATCCTTTCTGCGAAAACCAACTTTTAAAGGTGGCAGACAGGCTGCCGGTCCACTTGATGGTAGGTGGCTACCGTCGCCTAAGGACACAAGCAACACCAGGGGGGGTACATGTGCGCTGCCGACCTTGCAGGAATTTGTTTACTGCTCTCTTGAAGAAGCGTATATTGTTTTTGATTTAGTAAAGACTCAAGTGTTCCAAAGTGTCACCGGCTCCAAGATCAGGATCATGAAGACCGTTGCGCGACATGAAGTGCTCGAAACCAAAGCGTACTGCGCGGTGTACAGTACACTCCTCTGTGGGCTCTCTCACGGCCATCCGGTGAAGGTAACACCCGAAGCGACCATCCGCCGAGAGCATCAGCACCAGACGGAACGTGTGGGACCTACTGTCACCTGCTTTCAGCTCGTACCTCGAAGGTGAAAGCAACTAGTGTGTCGCTGTTCCTTATCGCACGAACACCAAGTAGTTAAAAATAAATACAGTTTTAATTTTAATTTAAATTTGTAAAACATAAACCGAAAATTGTTTTTGTATCTATAAATTTTAAGCGCGTAGATACTAAATATTAAAATCATCATATCTTAGTACAACGCTTTACTCGCAAACAAGAATAATTCATTTGCAAGATACATATACATATGTACAGGGATAAATTATTCCACTAAGTTCTCCCCCTTAGAGTCGGCAATTTACTGGCCACTTGGCGCCATTACTGCGCATCCTCCAACCTGCGAACATTGAATTCTTTAGAAATCGCGAATGTGCGAAAACGAAAATAACGAAAATGCGAATACGAGTGATAATTACACCAAGAGCTTATTCGGGTATATAACAACCTTTGTTATTCAGGTCTTTGCGTTATCTCTGTGTACTGTAATTTAATTCGATATGGTTCAATCATATTGAACGTTTTTAAAATTGAACGCTTGTAGTAGCGTTTTTGTTAGAAGCGGTATTACTTAAACGCTAAGTTCAAGATGAAAAATTTGATAGAAAAAATAAGCTGAATTGACAATTGGCAAGAATTTTTCAGTTGGTTCAAACTTTTATAATTAGGAGGGCTGAGATGCCTAGAAGATTGCATCCAATAGCAGCTGGAGTCATTTTATAAATCGGGTGTTTCATTAAATGTAGTTTGGAGTTATGATCTCATTTAATTAAGTCAGCCACGTACTCACTCAGCGATTGAGTAAACTGAAAGTTGTTTGTTTGTTTGTAGCGCTGTCACACCTTAACTACTCAACCAATCATCATTAAATTATGCTTACACGTTGTCAAAGTAACAAAAAAGGGCGTTTGTTAACTTTAAGCTAGAAATAAGTGCTTTTCCAGAAGGACGCGTATGAATTTTCTTACAAAGGCTAGTATAAAATGCAATAAACATCGAGTTAAGTTTTAATGTTATTCAGATTACAAAAAGGGACGTGTGGTGCCCTATTTTTAGCCTTTTTAAAATTATTTTTGTCTTTTTATTTGCAACGGTAGACAAATTCAACATATCAAAGATCATAAAAATTGGTACAGCCGTTCATGAGTTATAAATACATTCACACTCTGTAAATCTATACTAATTTTATAAAGCTGAAGAGTTTGTTTGTTTGATCGCACTAATCTCAGGAACTACTGGTTCTAATTGAAAAATTCTTTTTGTTTTGAACAGTCAATTTATCGAGGAAGGCTATAGGCTACATAACATTACACTACTATCAATAGTATTAATTTATATATAAGCAGTGTCCAGTACCGCGCGCCCCACGCGCACTCCACCGCCGTATGAGCCGCAGCCAAGCGTGGCCGATTTCAGCTAGTACTACATAATCTTGGAAACAGACTCTTACCTCTAGCTTCAATTGCGCTATCTGCAGCAAAAGGTAGTCCTAGCAGTAAAGATTTTATAGTAGTACTTCAACAAATAGACTCATAATTTTTATATATTGTACAAAATTAATAGATTTATTTCAATTCCCTATTTTCCCTTTTTTTTTGACTAAAAGTTGAGTTATGACTTAATCATAAAAAGATAATACATACAATCTTTAAAATAATCGCATTTTTTAATACGTAAAGGCCGATTTCTACGAACGATTTCGACTTTTTTATTGGAATGTCTTAGGGCCGACGCACATTGGAGGACGGTGCGATAAAGTATTTAATTCATTTTATAGTATTTTGCACCTTAAGTGCTTTTAATATAATTCAAATTTCATTGTTTAATGCCGCAGCACGCCGATTGTTTCCTTAGCATAATACAATGAAATTTTAATTATATGAAAAACACTTAATGTACAAAATACTACGAAAAAATTTAAACACTGCCGTGCGGTGAAATTGTTACTAAATCTTGAATATATTTTTATAATGCTATATGACGCAATAACTTTGGTGGTATTTGGGTAACCATGCGTTCTTATTTAAGCATTTTTAAGGAGTTAAGTCTTCAACGTGCATCCTATTAGAGTATTTTTAGGGAACTTTCAAACAAAGTGTAATATAAGAGACTTTAGTTTCCTTCCGGTGTATGCACTTTAGTAATTTTTCGGCCGTAACTTACTCTGCCGCAGCCTCAGCCTCATGAAGGTGTTTACCGATGCTGCGACATTTGGATCAGGTCCGCCTAAATTATAACAATATAGTCTTTTTGTCTAAATAAAATTATTTAAATTTGATTATGTATTTTTATGGTTTTTTGATATACTTTTTACATTTTTTTTACACTAACAAAATTTTTGTCGGTCTGAGGCACGCTAAAAGGTCTTTTCGCGCCAATTTCATAAATACCAAACACAAAGAGCAATGATTTGTTCCATTCATCCGATAAAATATTACGGTTCGTCTTTGACTAATGAATCCATTTCAATGGACCCTTTCCTCGGGAGGGATATTGGCGATGACGGATAGTGAACGGACGATGACGGAAAATTATCGAAACATATAATATGTTATATTCTGTAACGTAAAAACTATTAAAGTGCAATTGCAACTTACAATTTTTTTATTGATTCCAATCTCAAGGAATTTCCGCTCTTGAATTATTATCTCTTCTGATTATTTAAACACGTCAACAGCAAAGTTTAACAACCAGACTTTAAAACCAGCGGAAAACGAGTTTTTAGATTAAATTTTAGGATAGAAAACTTATAAACCTATGTTTGGAGTAAAGTATATAATTGAACACATTTTTCTCAGTGTTACTCGGTGTTACTGTTACTGTACAATTAGGTACATAAACATAATTATGGTCCTCAGGCGATTTTGGTGATTTTTCATTTTTACCAGTTGACATTACGATCCGAACAAACATTCCGAACAACATCTTAGTTAATAAAAACCGCATCAATCAAATTACATTGAAGAATTTATGAGTGACAATGTTAGCTGCAATAAAATTATGTTTTCCACGTTGAATCAAGGTTTTCAGCGCGAGAAATAATAATTATTTTCCGGGCACTTGGGACTGTGCAGACCGACGCCAGCGTCATGTTTATTCAGTTTTGGAAATGAATACATATAATTTTATTTCGAGCTATGTTATAAGTTTTGCATGCAAATTATGAATGTTTTTTTATTTGTATATTGGAAGTGTAATGAAAAATAAACAATTAAATTGCCTGAGTGAGTGGTATTTTATGTTTTTGTACGGCGTTTTCCAGTTGTTTATGTGTAGGCGTTATTTGTTCCCTTAACTTAACGTATAACTTTATAAATCCATATATTTTTAACTAGCTTATATCCGCAACTTCGTCCGAGCTTCGTCCGGTGTTAAAACATTTATTCAATGGAGCTTCGTCCGTTGAATTTTTGGAGTTTACCTCCTTAAGAAACGATTTTCATATAAGGCCCGCGGTTTATTTATGAGTAAAATTAATACAAGCGTTAACTATAAAGCGTTACGTTATCTGTCACTCTCACTTATGAAATCTGTGTGGTAGCTGACGCATTTATTTACTATTTACTGTACCGATACGAATAGCAAGAATCAATTTATGTTTTGTTTTATTTTACTTCAAGCAACACCAGAGGGTTTCTCTGGGCTTATTAAAACCAACTTCAAAATCTTGTATGAAATTAAATATTAAATAAATAAATGTTATTATTTATCATGTACAAGCCGCGTTCCCTAATTCTATTGTAGTATAATAGATGGCGCTATCAATAGTGTTATATTTTCGTTATATTGTTATATTTCACCAAACAGTTCCCAAATCCGATAGATGTCGCCGCTCACCATGGAATAAAAATACATACCTACATACTTTCAGTATTATAATAGATGGCGCGTTTATCTAGAGAAGCGCCATCTATTATATCTAGAAAGCAGATGCCAGGATCTACAAAATAGTGGCAACTTGTCTGACGGCAGTAACCACGGTGAGTGAGTAAGGGATGCCAAAGCCCAATTCCCTATGCCTTCTCAATATATTATCCTTAATCCTACTATGGGCTCACTTCCAGCACCTGTGGTGTTCCTTATGTATATAGGTGACAGTAGCCTACAACCTAGTGAACTCTCATCCTTTCGGCCTATAATATTTTTTTTATTAGAAAAACAGTCAACTTACATATTTACAAACTTTTTAATTTTATTAATGCGATAGTGAGTGTGTTTGTGTTGGAGTTTGTATATTTGATAATAAAATAATCTGACGCACGTATCAATCATTAGATTCTAATATAGAATTATAAATTGATTGATGTTATGACGTAATGTATTGTAGTGAAATATATTTAAGACTAGCGGCCCGCCCCCGGCTTCGCCCGGGATGCAATATATATAAGAACATTCCCCGTTTATCCCTCTTTCCATTAATGAAAACCGAATTAAAATCAGTCTACCCGTTCACGCGTGATGCCGTAACCAAGGGAAATGGGGATTCATTTTTATATATAGAGATTTTATTATTTGGACACCATATAGCATTATAGCCCTCGTATTCCCATCAGTTTGTTACGCTTTCATGCGTTAATTACTCAACTGATTACCATGGGATTTTACATACACATTGTAAAAAGTATAGAAAAGGACATAAGTTACCTATTATTCCGAAAAAGGTGACCATTTAAAAGGAGTAGTCAATCTTAGTAGTAGATCACAGGTATGTGTAAATAAGAGATAGGTATACCAAATGCCAACCGTAGGTACTGTAACGATACAATTATCTCTTGAGCGATGGCTCGCGTGACTGTATTCCAGTGTTTCAGTTCAAGTTGACAGGCGTAAGGCGCTCCATTCGCAATGAATTTAATTGCAAAGTTGCAGCTCGCAAAGTAGGGTCGCCAAAAGTGTAGTGTAGATTACCTTGAAATAAATAAACGTTGACAATTAACTTGTAAAAAGTAGTTTTTGTATGTGATGCATTTTTGAGACGGTCATAGTTTTTGTTTTTAACACAAAGTACCTTGTAACAGTTGTAAATGGGCCCCCTGAAATTCATAACATTATTTTTAGCCGTTACGGCCTTTATATTATTAATTACGAGTATATAAAAGCTTTTAAGCTTTTCCATAAATTTAGAATCAATCAAATTATATCAACAGTTCGTGGTAATAACGTTAATAAAGACAAAATAAGGTAACTGAAGTTACATACCTCCACATACAAGGCTATACGAAAGCACATTAACTGTCTATAAAACATTAACTAGATCATAAGATGAGCTGTATTGTTTTGTTGCGTAGGGATTCAGAACTAATTTTCCCATCCTCGCCTTGTACCTTATCCATTTTCCTTTCACGGTAGATATCACCATTGACTTGACCAAGTTTTATCATAAGATATAGGCAAGGCTGTTAGTTGCATATATTTAACTTTATGTTTTTTAATTTGTTGTATATTGTCTTATTTTTTCTTTTTTTCAACAAAAACTAATCTGTTATTATTTAATTTCAGGTAAGTAAAGTTGTATTGAAGAAGATTTTTTCTGGTGAGTTTAGCTAGTAAATAATGTTAAACTTAGTAATTGTCCATTTAATATGGTGAATTAGGTTAATATGGTGAATCGGTGTCTCAAACATAATAGAAATTCAACGCGCAATTTTTATGTGGATTTGCACAGAATAAAGAAAACATACAAGCAAAGCACTATTGGTTAAGCAAAGCATCTTTATGGGGGAAATCATTAAATTATATCTAGATAAACTAGATCTAAATAAGTAGGTATAATTTTTGAGACGACATTGTAAGAAATTGTCCAAAATTATTTATACATGTAATGAAATATTTTGTACTTTGCAAGTACATTAATTTATGTCTAGTCAAAAACATGGGCATAAAGCTTGGTTTCAATTGCAATTAAGAGCGAGCGCAGAGTCGAGCCACCCCGAGAGCTCTCATTAAAACTTCTTCATTACCATGATCATATTATATTACATTTTCAGCCTCCTTGAACCTTAAATTAATGCACCAAACGGTCATTTTGCAATGTGTATTGCACTGTTTTTAATGTTCTCATGTATAAAACAATAACGGAATACACCTACCCGTTACAATTTTATTTTATCTTCCTTCGTGTCATTTATTTATACCATAACATTGTAATTCTGTAGATTAACATATTTTTTTATTATTATTGTGCATTATTTTACATTTATTTGTATAATTTTACCCTTTGGTATATACAGCTCATATATATACGGCTCGAAGGACTACCGATGGGAAAGCATACTGTTTGAATTAAATGAAAAATTAACCGCTTTTCAGCTCATTAACAGCTGTTTTTCCTACTAGTGTCAACTGATTTTATAAGAATATTTAAGCTATCGTACAATACATCCATCACCATTTAGATGTATAGTTACTCCATGTATTCCATAGAATATGGCAATATTTCATAGCAATTAAATATATGAAAAAACGAAAAATTCAAAATTAATGCATATTATCTTGTATATTAGCAGATAACGCATTTCAGAGAAATCCTCGGCTATCTTTTACTAGCAACTTTCCAAATTTCAGCTTTTTATACAGTTGTTTTGGCTGTGCTTCGATAGTCAGTCAGGACAAACAATTTTATAAGATTGTCTTATTTTTATAAAGCAATATAATCATAATATCTTACCTGCTTTTAGTTAGTTAGTTAATAATTAGTTTACAAATAAAAGTTCCAGTAATGAATTCCCATTAAAATGTCCATTATAAACTTGTAACGAAATAATTGCTCTGTAGTTTGTGAGAAACGCTTCAGGAGAATTAATATGTGTTTAATTCGCGTGTGAAATTCCCTACTTTCAACTAGACATGAATTAAACATTAGTTTGTAAACAAAATGTTACCTAGTCTCTGATGGGGCTGTACTGCTTCTGAATTGGTCCTCTAAATATAAACAATGGGTCTCAAATTCGTTACGGGAAGTTAAGTTAGTCTAAACGTGCCTCATTTGGCACCAGCGACGACCGTCCTACAACTATTTACAACTTTGTTGTTCGCTCTCAGTTCTCTTTAAGCTGTCTCTGGACCCACGTTTTGAAGTTGTGTAAGATCTGCGTTGCTGTCGAGTCTAGCGCAAATTTGTAATTTGCCTCGTTTGAGTAAATTGGACAAATCGCAAACTAGTGGGTTTATTCTCCTTAAAAGCAGTGTCAGAGTCGCCGCTTTTCACTCACTTTGACATCAAGAATTGAGCTCTCTCTTGTGTTTAGTGTCGAAAAATAAGAAGAACACAATTGGTGCTGCCATTGCATGTGAAAGTGGACTGTATTTTGAAAATTGAATATTATTGCGGATTTTACATGAGCCAGGAGGTTGTCATACGAGTAAATAAGGAAAGCGGGAAAGCACAATACCTCGTCTCCTGTGGTATGCTGTGGCTTCGGCGCGGCGACAATTTGATGAATCCTTATCACTGGATAGTTCCGTCACTGGATTGTCTTTATTTTGGACAACACACAACTCACACACATATATATATATAAAGCGGTCAAAAATGTTTAGTTCCACCAATTTCACTATTTTTCTTAATATTTTCGACAGAGCGAACGTTATCAAGCGGCGCGGACTTTGAAAACTTTTAACAAGTGTTGCCAACATACGAGTCATCCGCGCTTCCTCCAGCTGTCTCCTTCGCACGTACTTGCGACGAGGTTGTGCGGGAAAAGGATAGGTGGCGGAAATGGCTCGTATGACAACATGGCGAAATTTGAATTCAAAATAAATTGAAAGCCTATATTGGCGTTAACATTTCCCCCCGCCTTAAAGGGTCACCTTTAATAAAATAAGCGATTTATGACATAAATATATCTATAATAAATATGATAATAATAAGCGAAAATATGATATGACGTAATACGTAATATGTAATTGGGAGGGAATTGTAAATTATTGAGTCGGCAATGGACACAGACGGACCACCGGACGGACCAATGTTCCCGTAGCCGTTCTGACCATGACGACGCGAGAATACCATCCTTTGATGGATGCAATTTTTCTACGATGCCAAGAGGCCATGATAGCGGTGGTGAGCTGTCATTATTAATAACAACAACCGTGCCCTCAAAATTCGTAGCGTTGTCCGAATACATGCACTGCACTGGACCGCGGCGCGACAAAAGGCGTTTGAGTGCAGACACAAAGCTGACAGTAGTCAAGTCTGTAGCCGGCTCAATGTGAACAGCGGTGATAGCGAGAGTAGATCGAAGCGGGGTCCGATTCAGAAATCGGTATATAAATACGATTATGCGAATTAACCTTGACCAGGGTGAGACGCGTTCAGCTAAAGCTAATATGGGAGAGTCCCATTCCGTATCACAGACGATTGGGTGAGCATAAACCTTCTCCTCAGGAATGACATCCACTTCGGAGTCGTCCACCTTATTTATAGGCCAATGACGACGATCCAGACTAGCCCAGGAAGGTCCATTTAACCATAATAGATGTCCGGAAACATGATAGAAGTATTCCGCGGGAATGTTGTCAATAGTTTTCACGACGCGGTTGGCGACGAACGTCTGCCACCGGTGTGGAGAGGAATTCAACCAGCAAAGGGTGACCTTGGAATCAGTGAAGGCATAAATTGCTGATATTTCATAACGCGGATTATACGTATCATGGACGCGGCGAAGTAGTTTGGCCAATAACTCGACACCACAGAGTTCGAGTCTGGCAACAGACAGCGGTTTGACAGGGGACACCTTCGACTTAGCACACAACAATTGCACCGTTACATTATTTGCACGAGTCACGTGTGCGTAAACAACGGCGCCGTAAGCGCGCTCGCTGGCGTCTGAAAAGCCCAGCAGGCGAAAGGTGCAACCATCGATAACACCTATATGACGCGGTATTTGAAAATTATCTAATTGCGGTAGGTTCGAACAAAATTTCTTCCACGTATTAACTATGTGGCGCGGCGGGTCCTCGTCCCAACCGAGCTTTAATAGCCATAGTTCTTTAATAAGCAGCTTGGCGTACAAGACGACGGGAGCGACGAATCCCATTAAATCCCATAAACGGGCCACGGTAGACAAGATCGTGCGTTTAGTGCATTTATCATCAGGCGCGGAAATTTTGAATGTAAAGCAGTCATCGGATTTAGACCAGCGTAGTCCAAGGACCTTCTGCTCCATAGACTTTTCAAATTCTAACTGTCCTGCCACCTTGTGAGAAGCTGGTATACTATCCAGCACAGTTTGCGAATTACTAGTCCATTTGACTAAATCCCACTGACCCCCCTTAAAGAGCTGGCTCAGCTGACGCTCCACCTCAATGGCCTGCGACTCCGATCCCACACTGTGGACTATGTCGTCCATATATAGAGCACTAGAAGCGACTTCGCGAGCCTCTGGGTACATATGACCATCGTCAGTAACCAACTGCTGCACAGTACGCAGTGCGTGGTAAGGACTCGACTTTAAGCCGAAGCATACGCGATTAAATTGGTATAAGACCAACGGTTCACTAGATCTAAATCGATGCAATATGCGCTGAAAGCGACGGTCGCTTTCACGTATCCCAATCTGTAAGAACATCTGTCGACAATCTGCTGAAAGCGCGACAGCGAACAAGCGGAAGTTTAAAATTATTTTGAATAAATCACCCTGTAGGTTCGGGCCGCCGTGCAAGATGTCGTTAAGAGACACGCCCGAGCTAGTCTTGCAACTAGCGTCCAAAACCATGCGTACTGGGGTTGTCGCTTTGTCTGGACGAACAACGACGTGCTGCGGTATCACGTAGTCGGGTTGTCTATCGTCGTCATCAGTATCGGGAACCGGAGATAAATACCCGTTATCAATATATTCGCTAATGACGTTATTATAAGCGATGCGTAAAGAGGGCGTGGAATCCAACTTTCGTTCGAGAGCAAAGTATCGTTTACGTGCGGCATCAATAGAATTCCCTAAAGAAAATACGTCCGAGCGAAAAGGCAACGCAACGGTATACCTACCACTGCTAGCATCGCGCTCAGTAGTTTTTTGAAAGAAATGTTCACATTCGAGTTCTTCATACGACCTCTCATTGACAGGCTTGGCAACAGGCGTTTCATCAATCTCCCAGAACCTTTTCAATGCCGAATCAAGGGATTCTAATTCATTGCTGCACTGCACAAAACAGCACAGCGGAGCCTTACGCTGCGGTACCGGTAATGCGGGGACCGTTCCCATAATGACGTAACCTAGCACGGTTTGTATAACGGGAGGTGCAGACGAGTTGCTACTGACCAAGCCCGGTAGCAGTAGCTGCGAAAAAAGCGGAGCCCCGATAAGTACGTCGATGCGGCCGGGAACGTGGAATGACTCATCAGCCAAAGGCATACCCTTTAGGTACGGCAGTGCGGCAGTGTTAACATACGCGGTAGGTATTTTGTCTGTAATTGTGTCGACAATGAGCGAAGAAATGTTATACTGAACGTTTAAATTGAAGCGAGACGAAAATTGGAAATTGACGGAACCCTTTACAGGTTTTTCCGTCCCACCGATACCCTTAACCTTTGAGTATACGTTATGTGGATCTATTTTATTCAAACCTAAACGTTTGCAGCAATCTGCTGTTATAAAATGGCTTTGCGAGGCACTATCCAAAAGACAACGAACAAAATGCTGTTTATTATTGCAGTCGCGAACAATAACCACAGCTGTAGCGAGTAATACTGTAACCGGCGATGTACATTGCTTGCTCTGTACGCGCGAATTCCTATCGGAGTTAGCGATCGGTGCGGCAATGGACGCATTACATAGCGGGGCGCCCGATTGGTTGCAAGCAACGCTCGTATCGCGCGCCGGCGCAGCGCAGTACGACAATGACTGTGGTAGTGGCGCGAGCGAACCGGCAACGGCTTGAGCCGCATGCTGTGGGGGCGGCGGCGTTTTCAAAAAAGGCGCGAAACCTTCAGCGGGCGCTTTCAATGAGTTCGCGACGGGTGCGGACATATTCGTGTTGTTGCGCGGTTCAAAATGTAAAAGAGTGTGATGTTTTAGTGAACAAACTTTACATAAGCTATTTGACTGACAAACCGTAGCCCTATGCCTCATACTCAGACAGTTTACACAAGCGTTGCGCGCTTTTACACACTTATAGCGGCTATTAGGATTCATATTCGAAAACGCAGGACATTTATATAAGTGTTCGTGTACAATGGTGTCGCACAAGCACTTATGCGTGTTGGAAACAGCGACATAAGACTGAGGTTGTGGAATTTTGAGCGGTTTATCAGAAGAGGAAACCCGTGGTGCGGACCTTCTCGCGGCGTTACTACTGGTACTCGAACTCGAATCAGATCTCTGCATAACTCGCAGGTGATCTTTTACAAATTTCACCAAACTATCAAATTGCGGGATTTGAACCTGTCTCGAATCCATCTCGAACAATCTCACTGTTTCGGGGTCGAGTTTTTTAAGAGCGACATGCAGAAAAATAAAATCAGATAAATTATCCATTTCAAGATTTTTTAAAGCATTTACCGCTGAGACAAACTTATCTGTAAACGCTTCAAAGCTATGAATGGACGCGGACGCCGAAGACGAAGGCTTGTAATCAAATATTTGATTTAAATAGCTCGAAGCGAGCATTCGTTTATCGTCATACCTTTGAACGAGCGATTGAAATATGAGATCGTAATTCTCTCCGCGAGGCGTAATGCCGGCGAACGCGGACTGAGCCTTTGTTGACAATTTGCCTAACAAATAATACAACTTTTCTGAATCAGTAAGCGAACCGTTGTCATGGACGGTCGCCTTAAAACTAGCGTAAAAACTTTGCCAATTACGAATGTCGCCGTCGAATGACATCAACTCGATCGGCGGCAAACGATTTTGCTGCTTAGGCACATCACTACAGGACAATTTACTAGAATTCTCAGAAGACGTCATTTTCGTAAGCTGGTACTTAATGCGACAGAATAACTCCTCAAATGAAACCCAAGATTGATCTTTTAACATTTCCAACTTTGAGCCGGGGTTCAACTTTAAACTCAGACTGATATGCCTATTATTTGCATCTTGAAATTCACTGCGCAAACACTCTAAGTCGACGCATGAACACAGAAAAGATTCCCTTTCACTTTCATTAATTTGAGCGCGCTTAGAGCTATCGTAAATTTTTTGTATTCTGGCAAATATAGAATCGCGGCGAGACAAAGCGATTTGCCACTGTATTTCGTCTTCCGAGAGTGCAGCTTCTCCTTTTAGCATTTTTAGGTTTTAATGAATATTATGCGAGATTATCGAAACGTAAACAATGTTGCGGCCTTAACAAAATGCAGTTGATAAGAAACAAACAACAAACACTAAGCGCAGCGAGCGTATACCTACAACGTATAACTATCTATAAACAGCTAACAGTTTTGTGAAGGCACGATCGCTGTTATTATTGCGAGATAAATAATATCTATAGAATATTGTACGTAATGATTTAAATAATGCGGTTTAGGTATATGTACACCTATTATTTTTAGAGCGGGATTAAAACAACAAGCGGATGAAACAAAGATGATAATTATATAATAAAATAAAGAAAAATATAATACAACAATATGTATAATATAATAATGCGGGATAAGCGAATTTATCGGTGGAACTCAATGTCCTTTACCGATGCGGGATGCTATATGCGAAACGATATAAATAGTAAATTTTTATAATAATATAAAATACGATATTATGTATAAAAATATAGAAGCGGGAGTTATTTTTTCAAATTTAGATGCGGTATGCAATGGCAAACACTGAACGAAAAGAGGGGGTGGGTAGAAATATACTCGTACCTACAATTTAATTAAAATGTAATTTAATTAATGGATTGCTTTAAAGCATCCAGCTAAAAAAGACCAACTATGCTTTAAAGCGTCCGGTTCTAAAGAGACCAATAATGGTGCTTTAAAGAATCCGGCTCGAAGAGACCAACAATGATGGTGCTGCCATTGCATGTGAAAGTGGACTGTATTTTGAAAATTGAATATTATTGCGGATTTTACATGAGCCAGGAGGTTGTCATACGAGTAAATAAGGAAAGCGGGAAAGCACAATACCTCGTCTCCTGTGGTATGCTGTGGCTTCGGCGCGGCGACAATTTGATGAATCCTTATCACTGGATAGTTCCGTCACTGGATTGTCTTTATTTTGGACAACACACAACTCACACACATATATATATATAAAGCGGTCAAAAATGTTTAGTTCCACCAATTTCACTATTTTTCTTAATATTTTCGACAGAGCGAACGTTATCAAGCGGCGCGGACTTTGAAAACTTTTAACAAGTGTTGCCAACATACGAGTCATCCGCGCTTCCTCCAGCTGTCACCTTCGCACGTACTTGCGACGAGGTTGTGCGGGAAAAGGATAGGTGGCGGAAATGGCTCGTATGACAACATGGCGAAATTTGAATTCAAAATAAATTGAAAGCCTATATTGGCGTTAACAACAATGTCCAATTAATTTTTACATTTTATGTTTTTTACATGATTATCAGGTTCCCCATACAACATCTCGTTTCGTAATTGCGACGCTGCTACTTACGTTAGTAGTAATCTTCTAATATATAAAAATGAATCCCCATTTCTCCTGGTCACGGCATCACGCGTGAACGGGTAGACCGATTTTAATTCGGTTTTCGCCAATGGAAAGAGGTATAAACGGGGAATGTTTTAGGATATATAAAAATTGCACGCCGGGCGAAGCCGGGGGCGGGCCGCTAGTCTATATATATAAAAATGAATCCCTATTTCCCTTGGTCACGGCATCACGCGCGAACGGGTAGACCGATTTTAATTCGTTTTTGACTAATTGCAAGAGGGATGAACGGGGAATGTTCTTATATATAAATATTGCACCACGGGCGAAGCCGGGGGCGAGCCGCTAGTCATATTATATTTCACACTTTATATTATTTTAAAATATAAATATTTTTATTTAGTGTTCATATATTTCATTTTTTTTTACAAATTATATACACAAACCTACCTTGTTATTGCTTTATCCATTAATGAACCTGTATTAAAATTTGTTGAACGGTTTAGAAGTAATAAGCGGAGAAACAGAGGCAACACGACTTTTTTGTAATATACATTTGATATCAGACTTCGCTAGAGCTATTTTCGACATATTATGTGCTTTGCTTACATTTAAATGTTGTACAAATAATGATATTATTAACTCACTAGTGATTATTTAACTAAACCCATACAATGTTACTTGTAATTGTAATCACTGGATTATAAGGCCATTAGATTTTGAGACGATCCCTGATTGGTCCCTTATCAATGTCAATGTTTACATTTTTTGTTTTGTAAATGGCGGATCACACGGTTATCTGTGAATCGACCAATCAAAACCACCAAGGCTTTCCCACTACATTCAAATATGGTAATTACAATGTTACTGATTGCCCCCAGGGAGATTATAATGTTACTAAGATTGTCCCCTGATATTGGAAATGCAGAAAATTGACAAGGCTCCGTGCAATTACAAAACTACTAGTAAAATTCACGCCTTTAAACAACATACTAGCCCACTTCATATGTCACATGACTAAGACACGAGGGTTTCGTTAGAACAAGTGTTTATAGATACTAATATAATAAACCTGAAGGGTTTGTTTGTTTGTTTGGTTGCACGCGTTAAATTCTGGGAATATCAGGCGGATTTAAAAAAAATGCACTTAATAATCTAATTCCTGAGAAACGTTTCAGGCGATTACTGGATGATGTTATCAACACCATCCCGTAATCGCTAGTCACTACTTAAGACGCCATAATTGGTTTTCCTGATTCACACCAGATGGCGGCGAACAAATTAATGTACAAAGTTAACAAACTTCTTTATGTTAGATAAACTTTAAACTTTCTTACTGCCAGTAAAATTATTCTCTCATACAGAGCACGAAATAAGATTTCTCGCCAGAACAGCTAAAAACTGAGAAAACAACCACACAGTATATTTTAAAGGAAATTACTGTTTTATATACTAGGTACTCAAAACAAAATAAGGGCCACTAAGATTTTTTGCTGTACCATGAAAACAATAAAGACATTAAATTGTTTAACTTATGTAACTACAAAATAATGTTATTGGTTATAATATAGGCTAACAATTGTTTAAAATAATTATCATGAACTGTTTTTTTAAAGTTCATAATGAAATTGGCCATTTTGAATGAAAAACATGAACAAAAGAAATCACCGGAAAAAGACAAAATACTGTTCTTGTCACTTTTGTTTCTTCTTTTTAGTAACGAGTATGTCCTCCTCTCTTAACAATACACTCCTGAAGCCTCGTATGCATACTCTGGATCAAATTCCTCACGTTTTCATCTGGAATCTCCTCCCAGGCACGTTTTAAAGCGTCAATCAGCTGCTGTTGGTTGTAGACCCCTTGCTCATTCTCTCTAACCCTTCGTTTCAATTGGTCCCACAATTGCTTGATTGGATTTAAATCCGGACTCTTAGCTGGCCATGGTAATACCTCAATATGAGACCCTTCTAGGACAGTTTGGGTCGATCGAGCTGTGTGTGCACGGGCATTGTCTTGAATCTAGGCCCCACTCGCTGTGCAAATGGGATCACTTGAGGCCTGATGACTTCTTCGATGTAACGTTCTGCAGTTACGGTACCCGCATTTAAAATGGTGAGCTCGGTTTTACCGTGTAAACTAATCCCACCCCAAACCATTACGTTGGGACCACCGAAACGGTCAACTTCGTGGATGCAGGACTCCGAAAAACGCTCGCAGCGTCGTCTCCACACCCTAACACGCCGATCATCATTAAAAAATTTTACTTTGCACTCGTCTGTAAAAAGCACCTTGCCCCACTGATTAATCCCCCAGTTCAAATACTGACGGCAGAATCTTAAACGGTTTGCACGTTGAACCCTAGTCAGAGGAATTCGAACAACTCGACGTCTTGACATTTGCTGGTCTTCGTGCAATCGATTGAGTATAGTTTGATCACTGACACGGGTACCCGTTGTCAGCCGTAGGTGGTGTTGTAACTTACGGGCCGTTACTGTACGATCACGACGAGCACTTAGTTGGACGTACCGACCCTCGTGCGCCGTTGTTACACGAACTCTACCTGAACCGGGTCTCCTGGCAACACTGCCGGTCTCTTGGAAGCGATACCATACATTTTGGAAAGCTCTTCGAGAAAAACCCAACTGCAAATCCACGTAACGCTGAGAACGTCCTTCTTGAATCATAGTTATGGCTCTGGTTGCTGTAATTGTATCCATGTGCCTTCGTACTGGTGGCATGATTAACGCGAGATGATAAATGAATCAATTAAAATTGAAAAAGTAAAACTTTTTTCCTAAAATAACCGAAACAAGTTAAGAAGACAATTGAAGAAAAAGATAAGAATAACTTCCGATTATTTTTTTTTTTCTTAAAACGATGGCTAATATTTTTTAAATTAGGAAGCATAAAGAGATCAAACACCAAAGAGTTCGTAATATCAATATAATGCTACTTATCAGTTACTTTCAGTTTACTAAAGTGCACTTAAATGTAAATAAACTAGTGGCCCTTATTTTGTTTTGAGTAGTATATATACATAATATAAAATATATTAATCGGATTAGTTCAGAACATGAAAACAACGCTTAATACTTTTATTTCATTAGGCGGTTGTTTGTCAACAATTTTTATGTTACTCTACTGCATTGCATTTCATTTTAAAAAGTTCTCTGAGAAAAGTGGCTTTTATTTTTCGCAAAGGGAATTTCTATTGTTGGGTGTTTAAGCACTTCTCTTATTAAAAGGAAAACAATAATAATAATAATGCTGTATTTCATGAATAGTTAAAAAATTCATAAAATATTTGTGGTGGAGGTTTTTGGGTTACAAAGAGAAATTATGAGAACATATTAGCTTATGGCCGTGTAAGGCAATCACTGCAATCCTGTTTTCTTTAACACCCCTTTCCATATTGTAATTTGATAATAAAACACGAAAAAAATGTGAAATGGCGGGAAATCAAGAGATGTTTTTGACACAATAAGCGCTTTCCAAATTCAAAATGAATAAAGAGTTGAAAAAAGAAAAAGTTTTTATGTAACAGTATTTTTGGCTAAACTAGTTAGAAAGCTACATTATCAACGAGTAACAGGCTACTCACTCTCCCCTCATCTCCGCCCTTTACCAAAATACAAAAATGTCGTTTTCCATGAATAAACTCAAAAATGTTTAAAAAATACTTGTCCACCCGTGCGAAGCCGGGACGGGCCGCTAGTTATTAAATAAATAAAAGAAGTTCTTATCATTTGTATTTTAGCGGCACTAGTGATGGCGTCTTTATACATAATCTAAAACAATACGTGTGTAACTTGTATATAGGAAACTTTGTTAAATTACAATAGCGGCGAGCCAATTGGTGCGTGAAAGTTGTTCGCATGTTCCTGAACAAAAGCCGTTAGTCCTGCGGTGGTACACGCCACCGCAAACCATTCGACATTGCTGTGTTGCATTTGGAATTCTGTTGGAATCCATTTAATTCTATTCAATTGCACTGTTTTCGCGGCTTGACCCCACAACAACCTTGCCACTGCGTGTCTTAGTGGGCAATGATCCCTTTTATTGATTTATGAATTTACTAGCTGTTGCACGCGACTTCGTCCGCGTCTCTTTATAAAATATTACTCACTGATAATGTAGCTTTGTATAGGTGAAAGAATTTTTAAAATCGGTCCAGTAGTTTTTGAATTTATTCATTAGAAACATACATACATACAAATCTTTTATCTTTATAATATTAGTATAGACTAACTGTGTCCGCGACTTCGTACGTGATGTAGTTCGTTTTTTGAAAATCCCACAGGAACTTAATATTTTTCCAGGATAAAAAGTATCCTATATGTTAATCTAGGTAACAGCCAAATTTTATCCAAATCCATTCAGCCGTTTTTGCGAGATTGTGTAACAAACATATAAACGTTCGCATTTTAAATATTATTAGTATTAGAATGTTCTTGTTATAAACAAGTCACATTCGTTTAAAAAAACATATTTGAAAACGCAAACACTACCCAATACAAAAAGCAAGCCCCACAAGACCCAGAGTTAAATTATATTTTTATTGACTTACAATAAAAAAAGAATTACAATAATTTGGTTTGATTAGTTATAAAAATTACATTGTAAAAATATTATAATTTGAAAGTAGTTTAAAATTCTAGAAAAAGTTCAGACTTGATTCCTTTGGCAGAGTACTCCGAATTCTGGTGGCAGCGTTACAACCATATATGGCGATACTTTGCTGAACTAAGTACCGAACGCTCCTTTGCTCATTTGTATCAAATGAATTTTGGGATTCAACGCCGATAATTATAAAAATATTATCGTATTTGACATTTTTTTTATTGTAATCAGTTTTTCATGCATTTTAAGTTAGGTAATGTAAAAATCGGAATTCGCCTGCCAGTGAAACATATTATTTTACATAAGACTTTATAATGAAAGTCAAAATAAAAGCTTACTTGTAGGTTTTGATAGTAGAAAATATATTTGTCTGTTTTTTAAAACCCCAATCTTTTCCGCCTACCGGGTTGTCTTTTTCTAAGAAAAGCTATAAGTGGCAAGAGCATTTTAATCTACTTGACATAAAATATATTCCACTACTGAATTAACCATAGATTGAAAGCAGATTTTGTAAGTCTGTTTATACATTGTGTGTAATTTTCGGAACCACTGCAGCAGCTATTCAAATATTGAAAGAAAAGATCCCCCACCAACAGAAGGCCCTATCGGCAGTCAAGTCATACGAGCCGAATCATAAACAAATTGTTTTTTCCTAACTACATATGTCCTTTTTGTCGTTCTCCCCCTTCTGGGGCCGACTTCACACCACAGCTGAGTGACGCGCGGACCTCGAGCTTCGCTCACTCTCCCTCGTCTTCCTTCATCAGTGGGTGCTCCTTCTCCTGTGCCATTTGTGCGCGAATTTCTCATAGTTCGCCGCCGCCGTGGAAACGAGATCTCAGTAGTATATGGGTCCCCCGCTATCTTGGCAGATCCCATCCATCATCTTGTTCCGCAGGTCGTCGTACAGAAGACATGACCACAGAATTCATATCATACAGTCATATCATACATACAGTCATATCATACAGTCATCTCGCTCGGGTCGCTCGGGCCTCAGCACAATTTCATATCATACAGTCATCTCCTGAAACATCCATGACCGGTGAGCATTATATAAAATTAATTTCTGATACGTATAAGGCTAACCTTTTTTTTTTTTTTTTTTTTTTTTGCGTGGGAAAATCTGCGACCAGATCCCCACCGACAATTATCGGTGGGGTATGTGGGATTTCTACCCTACTAAAAACCCACGGTGTTTCCTCGCGCCGTCCATGGCGGGGGTAAGGGGATCGAAGAACCACGCGTCTGCCTTCCCCCACCGGACGAGGCCCGCACACTTGCGGGCTCCACCTCGATTAGGCGCGGAGTTTGACCTCCGCGCCGTGGAGAGACGTGCCGGAAACACACAGCACGTCTTCCCTCGTTGCCCGGTGTTGTGTGGACGGCGGACGGCCCCATGTCCACCGTCTCCGAGCGGAGCGGCACCAGGCGCCCATGTTCACCTGTCGCAGCGAGCAGTCAGCGAGGGGCTTCGACTCGGGAGCAACCCTACACCTCTTCTCCGCGGCACAACCTACCGCGGAGTCGGAGGCCGCTTCCACCTGAAACCCTCGGATGACCTCTGCTCCTGTGGCCGCTCATCTCTACGGCATTATGGGTGGGCGGCCCTAAGGGGTGTCCCCCTGGCATTTCCCCAACAATCGCGGCAGCCCGAGACACGGGCTCCACCTCGTGTTGTCGTCGCGGAAGAGTTACTAAGCCGGGTGGCGAGGCCGGGTGTTCACTCTTCCGGACGACTGCGGAGGGTGGTTACTAGGCCGGTGAATCCCGACACCGGGTGTTCGCCACGATTGCCCGTACTTTGCCAGTTGGTCTTTCCCTGCCGCAGAGCTCCGTCTTCGCGTACGTTGCCCGACTACCACTGAGCGACAGAGCCATCCGAGAGAATCCACTCGCTGCGACTCACCCGCCGATCCTCATCCGCAGTACCGAGTCCCATACCTCGGTCTGACGAACAAGAACCGGGGTGCCCTCTCTCTCACCGGCCACCAACCGCGCGGGCCGAGTACGGATTCTCGGCCCGTGCGAGCGATGACCGGTGAAGCTCCAACAGAAGGTTGGAGCCTCCAAATAACAGCTCCGCCACGAGCTCCGCTCCAGCGGAGCTCGCTCGGAGCCCCCTCGGTGTGGGCCTTCTTTGTCCCCAAAACCAATCCGATCGGTCGAGCAAAGACCGGTGACCCCACCGACCCCTGCAACCGCCCGGATTGCCAAGGGTAAGCCCCCCCACCACGACAAGGTCATGGCCCACCTAGGGGGGGACGTATAAGGCTAACCTAACCTAACCTAACCCAACCTCTTCTGCGACTACGTAACATATAAAAAGAATCTTAATTAAAGTTATTGTCATCATAAATATGGCCAACGTAATGCAGTATTTTAGTTACTGCGTCTGACTCTCAAGGTGAAGGACGCAGACATGTCGTCACGGTCAACTTTAAAACGCATTTGCTGTTTTGCTTTATCGACGCGGCGAAGTAAACGACATGCGCATAAAACTCTTGCCAACTAGTAATAATACTGTCATCTACCAAGGTCTTGATGGAACTTTCAGGGAAAGATGAAAATTTTTAAGGATATTATAAGTAATTGCAAGTGGATTATTAAGAGCCATTCACTACAAAAATTCTACCACGCATAGAAGTTCCTTGCTCAAGGTAATCCGTACAGTCTGTATATAGAAAAAAAAAACGTTTATTCCCCACATTTAGACAAAGAATTTTTAAAAAAATATCTTGTGATATCCCGGTCGGTAAGTAGTTGTGAACAATAATACAGGCCTCAACAAAGACATTCTGTTAGGGGACAAGAAGAGAGTTGACGTCGTGGACTTCGCATAAAGCAACAACTATAATAATATTATAAAACTAGCTGAGCTCGCAACTTCGTATACGTGGTATTCAGTATAGCACGTAACTTTTTTTGTTTGTAAATCGATTGGAATGAAACAACACAATGTTACGGAAAGCTTGCTACAATACATCAGTAAAAACCGCATTCAAATTGATTAGGCCGTTTCAGAGATTAGCGTGTACAAACGCACAGACAAACAGAAAAAAAATCTAAAAACTATTTTTTTGACCCCAGTAACATAAGTACAGAGTGTATTTTTTGAAATAGACACGGCTCGTTTACGATTTTATTATATGTATAGATTTTCATCCAGGCAATGCAACGATCTGCCTTTCCGTATGAGACTGTAAGAAATAGTAGATCGGCTGCCCCGATAAATTGCTACAACCCCGTCACGGTGAACTAGAAACTAATACGTTCTTTTGAACTGAAGACGTTTTCAGAGCATACCATAGGTGAGTCACGCTTGGTGTTTGCTTATATTTATTTGTGACTAGCGACCCGCCCCCGGCTTCGCCCGGGGTGCAATTTTTATATATATGAACATTCCCCGTTTATCCCTCTTTCCATTAGTGAAAACCGAATTAAAATCGGTCTACCCGTTCACGCGTGATGCCGTGACCAAGACAAATAGGGATTTATTTTTATATATATATATTTCATTTTTATATATTTTTATATATTAAAACGGCTACGACTCTTTTACAATTTGTGAAGGTTACGACGACGAGCCGAGATGAGCTGTGACGAAGAGCCGATAAGTGATTATAATGTTACTTTCTTTTTTTTACTTATTTGAATTTTTTTTAGAATTTTAGAATTTTTTTACTTATTAGATTAGAATGCTACTCACTTCGTTTAACATGATTGTTCTTTTTATGGCAGTACTATACGAGGCTCTCGGCCCGTGGAGGCTTACCTATTAAGGTTAATTTCTATTAAAAATAGACTAATCTTAGGTTGCATGTTTCGCGTGTTGCACTCGTAACCGTTGTCGATATAACTTATGCAGAACATATATGAACTGTTGTATTGTAGTAAACCTTATCGCATGATTAAAACTTGTTAGAACGGCTTCGCGATAACCGCGCCTGAATGTTAATGTAAAATTAACCGTATCAATTGCTTATTTGCATAAATAGGCATAGGCACTACCTACCAATATTCTTTTAAAATTGCCTTATATATAAATGCGAAAGTGAGTTTGTTTTTTGTTAAGCTTTCACGCCTTAAATACTCATTCGATCATCATGATATTTTGCACACAAAAAGGTCAGGTAATCTAACCTTTCATAAAAAAAAACCTTTCACAAGGGATTATCTAAATCGAAAATATATATGAGCAGTAAAGATTTTTGAATGTTTAACATCTAAAAATAGGGCGCGGACGAAGTCGTAGGAAAGAGCTAGTATGAAATAATTAAAAAATAATACGTAGAGCTCACATACTACGTCGTAGAACTTGCGTAGCACGTAGAAGTCGGTAGCACGTCTACAATCGCTTCCAACGGTCTATCCGACTATCTTGGAATCGATTTCATTCAATAATTTACATTTGTTACCATTTCCAGTTTTAACTACGGGAAGTTCAGACTTCAGACTACAATGTCGTATCTATTTTACATAAAAAAATTGAATTGCGTTTGTTTTTAATAAGCAATTTTCTACAAAGCCATAATCGATTTTCTTTATACTCAGGTGTTGTAAGCTAATCGTAAATCACAGGCTTAACATGAAATATATGCTTTTTGTTAGAAACATTCTTTATAATGTTTTTTTAATCGTAATTTTTTAAATATGCTACCGTATAACTCAATTTAAATATAAGCACAGACTTTATTTTCTAAATAATGTATATTTTGTGCAAAATTTATTAACTACTAGCGACCCGACCCCGGCTTCGCCCGGTGTGCAATTTTTATATATATGAACATTCCCCGTTTATCCCTCTTTCCATAAGTGAAAACCGAATTAAAATCGGTCAACCCGTTCACGCGTGATGCCGTGACCAAGGGAAATGGGGATTCATTTTTATATATAGATATATGTGTATACACTTTTTTAAATTATAGTTTTAAATAAAATGAAATTTCGTATTTAAATACATTTGACTACTATTTAAAAGTGCCACAAAACATTAATGAAATTCACGTCCTTATATTTATTTATGCCATTAAATAATTATTTCCGTTCAGTCAGTAAAACAAGCGATACAATTAACAAACCGTTTAAATTAAATAAATGTTTAATATGATGTGCAACAGGCTGCAATAAAATTGTGTTGAAGCTCCTATCACGATTAAACAAACGGACAAAAAATAAACTCGCAAATTTCCGACTTCGTTCGCGTTTCGCAGTTCACTAAATCTGTAAAGCCCGGCTTTAACTTAATACACTTGAAGTCGAAATTGACTTATCTAACTGTCAGCCAGTATTACCAGTGGCGGTTGTGAATTAGTTCACACACTCGCCTCCTCGACCAGTCTCGAATGTCTCACGTATGCCTATGTAAACAATTTAGTACCAATTTCTTTGTTCGGTTTTTTCTCGAGGAATGTGCATCATTTTACGCTATTTATAAATTAAGTATGTAATTGCGGTTATTATAAATAGTCTTAATGTTTTTCTCGGTGTAATACACAAAGAACTTATTTTAGATTAGTTTAATTGGATATTTATGTCATTTGGGCAATTCGCAGTCATTTGGGCAGCCCGTCTGGCGGCAGTAACCACCCCCTTACCATAAAATAACAGCACGTGTGCTGTTTTGTTTCGGTGATTGAGTAAGGGATGCCATAATATTGTCCTGTCCCTTCCTAATCCCTTATTCTTAATCCTACTATGATCGGCGTCGCACTTGCAGCACCCGTGGCGTTGCTTGTGTTAAAGGCGAAGGTAGCCACCTACCATCAAGTGGACCGTGAGCCTGACTTTCGACCTTAACATACAGAAAATATTAATTTACAGTGTCATCAATATCCGTTCAGTAGTTTTTACGTGAGAAAGTAACAAACATTTAAGAAATCTATCCTCACAAACATTCGAGTTTATAATATTAGTAAGACTGATTATTTTGAATTACAAATTTCTAGTTGAAAAAGGATGAGCAACCGAGTTCCTTTCTGAAAGAATTTACATTTCGCCATTATACGTACTGAGACAGTATACTACGACAGACAAACTTTAGCATTGTAAAATTTTTATCCATAACAGTATCATAACTGTAAAAGTAACTTGCGGAGTGTTTGATACAGATTCAGTTAAATGGGGTACGAAATTAGCTTAAACCCTGGGAAACGACATAAACTCTCTTAAGTGCAACTTAATTATACTTTAAAGAAAAAACCTGTAAGGCAATTCTTCTTCATTCGACTGTACCGACTACGGTTTGTGAGGGCCACCGATTAAATAAAATATTAACACAAATGGCTCCCCAACTCCAATTCCAAACAATAAGTGTCGCGGGTCGCAAACGGAGAAAACTGGATACTTTGCTCATGTTAATTCTTGAACTTTGATTCGCTTTTTAAATTCAACAGAAAGTCGTAAAAACTTTGTAAAATTCAAATTCTGTAAATGTTAAGTTGCGTGACATCTTAGATGTAATAACATCATAAAAAAGTATATTGCGTTGCGTTCGGCGAGTTTACCGCAAATGTTTTCTACTCGCTGAAAATCTGCCGGCTGAAAATCTAACAGGAAATGTCATAATCATAGCTTAAACCCTGGGAACGACATAAACTCTCTTAAGTGCAACTTAATTATACTTTAAAGAAAAAACCTGTAAGGCAATTCTTCTTCATTCGACTGTACCGACTACGGTTTGTGAGGGCCACCGATTAAATAAAATATTAACACAAATGGCTCCCCAACTCCAATTCCAAACAATAAGTGTCGCGGGTCGCAAACGGAGAAAACTGGATACTTTGCTCATGTTAATTCTTGAACTTTGATTCGCTTTTTAAATTCAACAGAAAGTCGTAAAAACTTTGTAAAATTCAAATTCTGTAAATGTTAAGTTGCGTGACATCTTAGATGTAATAACATCATAAAAAAGTATATTGCGTTGCGTTCGGCGAGTTTACCGCAAATGTTTTCTACTCGCTGAAAATCTGCCGGCTGAAAATCTAACAGGAAATGTCATAATCATATGATAGGTGCGGCGCATTGCGCCCACCTGTCGCCGCGCTTGCGTCCCGCGATGACGTCACGGACGCGCCGAACCGCCTCGACCCGCGACGGAAACGACCGAACCCGTCGGCTCCGCGGACCGCAGCGGATTGATCCGAGCGAGCCTCCCGCTGAGAGCTAATCAAACGGGCTAATCGCCGTTAATAGTTTACAAACCTCTCACGCATGAAATTAAATAAATTTTCCATTTCCATTCATAGGCCTCGAAAACTTATTATAAGACGAGTCTCCTTCGTTGAAACGGCGGTGAGTGATTAGACGACGACGAGTAGTCGTATTTCTCGCATCACGTCCCGCCGCGGCTCCTTATCTAGTTCTTAATCCAAGATAAATATTACATCAATCGGGGGAGGAGATGGGGCGATGCACGCATGCGTCGCGGCCGGCGACCCAGTCCCGCTCCGGCCGCGTCGCCCGCCGCACGTCGCTCACGCGGCCGCTCAACCGGCGGCGACTCGCCCGCTGCCTCTACAACTACCCCCGTTTAAAACATTGCGCTACAGTTCGCCAGAAAACACCCGACAAAGTTGACACCGTACCTCTAACCCGCGCCGACCGACCGCACCGATCGAGATCGTCCACGTGCCAATCCCGTTGCGTAAGTCCAGTCGCGAAAACGAACCTCGTCTCCTTTCGCCACGCAAGAAAAACAAACGTACTCAAAATATCGATCACGCCGTGTTTATAATTAAAATAGGTTGCTGTTCCGGATTTCCATCACGTGTGTGCCGATAACGACTCCGTTAATCTTGTGCCAAATAATAAAAGTTCAAGGATATTAGAAGAGTCAATTCTTCTTTCTAATGGAGTTAGCCCGGAGCGGCCGCGCCCGCGATTTTTTAACCCTATACGCAAGTGCTGGTTGACCTTAAAACATCGAGTCGAGAGTTACACGCGAAGCGATGTTTGTTTATGAAACTATAAAACGGTTATATTTTATGTTCATATAGATAAGTATCGACTGTACAAAGATATGAAAATTGGCGAGCTCATTCGCCGTGAACACGATTTACTTATTCGGCGTTCAAATGTTCCCTCTGAAAATGTTCATGTATGTAATCTAACTTCATTAATATTCAAAGTGAGCCGTAATTTCGTATGGTTATGGAGAATAATTTATTTTCCATACGGGGTAAACGCTCGTTCTCCTTGCGGAAAATCACCGCTTTAAAACATATCTTACGGTCGTAATCAAGTATTTTCCAAGTAATTACAACACAACCATTCATAAGTAAAAGTTAACCTTTTATAATTGTTTATTACTCTGTCTATTCTTGGAATATATTTTATAAGAAATACTTTTTACTTCTATCTGGAAGATCTGCACATATATGAATGACTTGATTTTTCTTATTTCCGTCATAAATTCAGATTCAGAATTATTAAATTCCATTGATTACATAATGATTTCAATAATTTCGAAATAACCTTAGCATTCTCCCGAATTTTGCAAATTTCTAGTAATACAGTGTTTAATTACGAGAATTGTAATAAAATAAGCTGGTTTCATATTCACAATACTTAAAAGGTGCTAGCTGATTTGCATCGCAATTATACATCTTGAATTGTACTCCGTAGCAAAAATAAAATTTGAATTTAAAATCAATATTTGCCATGAATTTATTCTTTAAAATAAACTCGTCATAATTTTGTATTGTTATTATTTAAACTTGTACCCTTACGAGTTCATCAAACGTTAAACTAAAAATGTAAATCGAGAATGTTTTATTCTTTATCGCTGTGAATATAAAATTACTTCAATGATTATCTCTCTTCGTCCAAACAGTTTTTTTTGATCGTCTCTAATGACTCTTTCCCTAATTAATGATGCTTAACGGTTAAGAAGTGGGAACGCTTACTTGAATAATTTCAAATATCAACTTTCCCTGCTACAGCTTAAGATGTTTTTTCGAATATACGAATTATGTCATTGTTTTTAATTTCTGTAAGTAGATTTTGTGACTGCTTTAGCTATCAATAGTTGTCCTGCCATATAAAAATATACATTATATTAAGGATTATAAATTTTAGCTGCTATTGTATATTTGCATGAACCCATAAAAGCACTTCCAAGTGTAGTTGAAACTAATTTCTTCGACTATATAATAATAGCATACATGAGCTTTATTTTTTATTTTTTTAGCATATTTTTATGTGAAGAGCGTTTATTAAACGTTGTGAACAAAATTTAATATACAATTAATTTATAAAACACTTATTTCATGATTTTTCAAAAATATTTGTCTGATCACGTTATTAGGGTTATTTATACAGACTTTTAAATGCCGAACAAAAGTTAATCCGCCTCGGATTACAATTGGGTAAGTCTCTGAATAAATTGAACAATTTCATTTTACCCTTTTAAAATAAAATAAACACTGAACGCGGCGAAGTTTTCTCCGGAAATTGGAGGAAAACAAGTGGCCCAAAGATTACTTTAACCACAAAAGACATTCTCCCGTCAATATGTGTGGTAGGCGGCAGCACACAATTCTCCTTAAGCTTGCCTTAAGTGAAGCAATTAACATTTACCGGAAATAAATTCCCCTCGTTGCAAGCTAAATTGGGATTTATATAAAAGAAGGGCGTATATTTAATTGAAAGTCCTGAAAACTTAAATTTAATAATACTTACTAGGTCCTTATTAGGCCTTAGATAATATAACTGCACTTCTCATTAATTTGTTTCTTATTAATTTGTAATATTATTGTTCTTATTATGTAATTAGGTCGGGGAAAAAGTCTTTTCGTATATATATAGTATGTGTAAACATGTAATAAAATCTCTTAGTCTGTATTTGTATTTGGCTGATTTTGATGACATTAAAAAGGATACATTTAAAAAAGAAACAAATTAGTAAAATGTTGTTTCCAGCTATTTTTCATTTGTTTTTCTTTCTGTCAAAATGAACTAGTGACTCTAATGAAGAAATTTAATACATTTTTAAAATTTTATTACAAAAAAGGAAAAAATGCAACGCAAGCCGCGAAATTTTTTTTGTGACGTTTATGGATTTAATATAGTGTCAGTAAGAGTAGCACAAGGTTTAAGCGTTTTCAATTCGGGAATTTTGATGCAAAGATGCACCTCCTTCTGGTCGCCTTGTTACGGATAAAATGGACGCCATTTTTGAAAAAGTGGAGCAAGATCGGCATATCAGTAGTTACGACATAGCTGAAGAACTGCGAATTGACCACAAAACAGTTTTGACCCATTTGAAAAAAGCTGTGTACACAAAAAAGTTCGATATTTGAGTGCCACACGAGCTCACTGAAAGAAACCTTATGAATCGTGTACTAATTTGTGATTCTTTATTGATATGTAATGAAACCGAACCGTTTTTGAAGGGATTGATAACTGGTGATGTAAAGTGGATCACGTACAACAAGAACGTGCGAAAAGGGTCGTGGTCAAAAGTCGGTCAGGCTTCACGTACTGTGCCAAAACCCGGGATAACACGCAATAAGGTGATGCTGTGTGTATGGTGGGATTGGAAGGGCATTTGTTCATTATGAGCTTTTACCGCATGGCAGAACCATCGATTCCGATTTCTACTGCCAACAATTGATGAGATTAAAGCAAGAAGTTGAGAGAAAGTGGCCGGAATTTATCACTAGAAAGGCTGTGGTCTTTCATTACGACAACTTTATACCACACACATCATTAGCCACTCAGCAAAAATTAAGAGAGTTTGGCTGGAAGGTGTTAATGCATCCGCCATATAGCCCTGACCTTGCACCTTCAGATCTCCACCTGTTTCGGTCTCTTCAGAATTCTTTAGGCAGTGACACCAAGAGTTAACACCAAGAGAGGATTACCAAAACTACTCGTCGCGTTTTTTTGATCAGAAGTCCCAAAATTTTTACAGAAACGGGATCATGTCACCACTTACAAGATGGAAAAAAATCATCGAACAAAATGGCTCATATATACTGTAATTAAATTTAAATAAACTTTGAAAAAGTCTTGAGTTTTCATATAAAATGCGAAGAAACTTTTCCCCAACCTATTTAATGTAATTAAGAATATAATCATTTTGTAAAAAAAATATCATTTGTACACATTGTACTTATGTTGTTACCGAGGTGAAAAAAAAAATAGTTTTTAGAATTTTGCCTGTGCGTTTGTGCACGCTAATCTCTGAAACGGCTTAAACAATTTTAATGCGGTTTCCACTGATGTATTTGTAGCAAGCTTCCAGTAACATTTAGTGTTTGTTTTATTCCAATCACGTGGTATTCCGTATCCAGCGCTATACGGAATACCACGCGTACGAAGTTGCGGGCTCAGCTAGTTTTTAAAATAAAATTCAAAGTTATTTCCATAAGTCCATTCCATAAATTGTATCATTTACAATTATTTCTTTTTTTACTTTATTTCTAATTAGTGTGTAAAAACTGTAAAAATATGATTTGGTTAACGTGCATGTTTTATTTAACAAAATTTACAGAGTTTGCTTAATAAATTAGAGGTGGCCTAAAGATTGACGTAATTATGACCTCTACTGACTCTTCCAATTTTTAATTAATCTTTTTTGCGATTTCAGTAGTTGCCGAGCCAGTCGATATCACGTCCTCTGCACTCTCTTAGTTCCAATACTCATCGAATATTCTATTTGACTTTAGACGTAATATCATTAAATATGTGATCTTTTGAACAGTTGTTTGTAGCTTATCATTTTTGAGGATTGTACTCAATTGATTCAATTCTTCAGGTGCGATCTAGTCGCAGAGGCTTGAAAAATCCTTTCTAACGCCTCTGGAGTCGAGACACTTCGGACAGTTTTACTTTGGACTAGAGCTTCAACGTTATCATTTTTAGACCACGTTCCCGGGACACCTGAGTAAGAGTTATTGGCCAAGTGTTTTATAAGAATGTTACAAAAGCCGGCCCCTTTATCAGGAGAGTTAGGCATGGCCCGGCTGCCCTCCGTCAAAAAGAGATTGCCTTGTATATTCGCAACACTCTTATGAAATATTTACAAACTTTCCCTCACAAATATGTTTTAACTATCCACAAATATTATTCAATCTATCGGATCGCCTGGCATATATTGTATTTTGTGTTACTACTGTCAATAGAATCACCGCATTCGATATTTCTACCAAAAGGTTTTATGTTGCTTCTATTCCGTTCGCTTTGTGAAATATACACGAAACATATTTAGTTCATTTGATTTATTAGATTATGTTCAATTATTCATTTATTTATATACATTTTTTATATGAAAGTAGATAATGCCTTAATTGCATATGTCGTCCAACGGGAAACCATTTACCAATATAATTGCTTACTGTATTTCGAGTTGATCTACCACTTACCGTTGCCAATTAACAAAGTTTAATAGGTAGAATAAAGCATAGAGATAATGGTGGTGTTCTGTATAAGCATCGTTATGTCGTCAGGTGTGCTGCCCACTTTACGATATTTTTAGGAGCTGGAAAGGTAACATTCAAAAAAATATCAGCGAATAGACAGATTTAATTTTTTTTTTTAATTTCTAACTTTGTGAAAGCTGTATGTATGTATGTGCTCTTTATTTTATTGTGTAAATTTCACAATGGATAATCGGATTTAAATCGGAAAAGTGCTGTGAATTGCAGTCGTAAAGAATATTAGTTAATTTAACCTATCAACCAAATTTTTTTTTTTCAAATATTTATTATTTACTCGCTATGCCCCGCAACTTCGTATGCGTGTTATTCGGTATAACGCGTAACTTTTTTGTTTTTAAACCGATTGGTTTTAAACCGATTGGAATGAAACAAACACTACATGGAACCATACGATGGAAACTAGCTACAATACATTAGTGAAAACCGCATTCACATCGGTTAAGCCGCTTCTAATAGTAAGATTAGCGTGCACAAACGCACAGACAAACAGACAATAACATTTTTGACCGTAACATAAGTAAAGCGTGTACAAATAGTTTTTTTTTTGACCAATCTTTACTGTACAGACACGGCTCGTTTACGATTAATTTTAATCAACAATTTAAATAAATGTTAGCTCTAAAATGTCGCCTTCAAACAAAACACAAATGAAAACGCGCGAAGTAATCTGTATCCACTTTCTAAAACAATAAAGTATCGTTTCTGTTGCATTTTATGTTAACCTGTACACACGTTATGATTAATTTTAAACACCTTACGAAAAATAACCAATTCTTTGTTCTTTGAAATACGAAAGGGTTT
The DNA here is from genome assembly GCA_910589475.2 of Bembecia ichneumoniformis. Taxonomy (NCBI): domain Eukaryota; kingdom Metazoa; phylum Arthropoda; class Insecta; order Lepidoptera; family Sesiidae; genus Bembecia; species Bembecia ichneumoniformis. The sequence continues at coordinate 13,459,441 of OU342536.1, read as the reverse complement.
CTGCTACGAAGACTCCATATTGTGTTTATTGTTATTTCGTTCGTTGTAAAAGGACAACGCGTATAAGCCACCTTAAACAACTCGACAACTTGCAACGCGGTCTCGACCTTTTGGGATTAGGGTGAAATAATGTCACGTTAAAACTCCTAATTATGTTCGCATTAAATTCCATCAAAACGAAGTAATATTTCCCGCAGGAAACAATGACCGCAAAACAAGGTACTGAAATATGGGATAAATTGCTATACACTACACATGTTTAAAGCGTATTTATCTCCGCGTATGAAGTACGAACAGTTGTCAGCGGCTCATTGTGCTTCGTCCTCCGTTTGCGTAACAATGTATTGTTACCGCATCTTCATGCGAGCGTATTTTACGCCTTAAACATCTTCCGTGCTATGTACGTTCGTATGAATACCGTGTCTACCGGAGTTAGCTTCCGCCGTAAAGGTCACATAGTACAAAACGAGTAATATTTCGCCGCTTATGCACGCAACTCTTGTAAGACGAATTTTGTGCGTCACCTATTTCGTACGGCGATGTATTGGTGTAATCAATAATGTAAAAGTTGTGATTTGTTGGATATTTTTTATGAAAGTCTCATATGGAACATTCAAGATTTTTCCTGAAGCAAGATTTTTTCCACAATAAACGTCTTAGAAATGTGAATTTTATTAAATCGTTTACACTTTAGGGATCGCCTCTCTGGTTTGCCAACTAGTTGATGCAAATTGTAAATATTTGGAAACAGAATATAGTATTGTCTAAATTTATTTTAAAAGTATATACGATTTGACAAAGATTTCTGCAGGCTTGTTTCAAATAGTGATTCCATAAACTAAACCATCTAATTCTAGCTCATGCCCCCGACTTCGTCCGCGTTGAAAATGAAAAAATATAATACTTGACAAATGAGAAAACCTAACATCTTTATCGCTGTGACGACGGTGGCGACAGTGGCGACAATTTTTTTAATATTTTTAGAAGATACTTCGGAAACCTAACATTTTTTCAGAGTCCTGTATAATCCAGGTAATAAACTATCTGTATGCCAAATGTCATCTAAATCTGTTTAGCCATTTTTGCACGAAAGACTTTCCTGCATCCTAAAAAAAACTTTCGCATTTATAATACTATTGGGATGTGCAATTATGCATCTAAATTTAAGAGATTTTTTGTGTTTAATTAAAAATCAATGTACTCATTATCGTTAGTCACATGTGAATAATTATTTCCACGAGAATCTACCCCGAGCCTGCTCGGGAAACTGACAACCGACTCCATTGGTGGCCCGCGTAATGAAAAGCACCGCCCGCGGTGTCGCCATTGTTAACCAAAATACGCGTTTATTGTATAAATATTATCGACCATTATAACTAAGGCACCAGATAGGGGAAACCTAAAAATAAAAATGCAAAAGGTTTATTATGAAGATTAAACCTGCAATGGATGCTTAATTGTCAGTAATCAACAGAAAAATTGGCATTTAATTTCACAAATTGTTGATTATTAGGCGAAACACAGATGCTTTAAGATATACGCGCCAAAGTTATTAAAAAATATTTACTGACATTTGAAATTGGTTTTAAATACTTAAATAACAAAGACATTTAATAAAAAATTGTAAATTCACTGTCCATTGCCGTAAATTTCCTGGAAATCGCTAAATTTCACATGACGTCATCGTAACGCGAAGGAGCTTACACTGTCTATCTGTATCGCGACGGTTTCCGATTCATTAGGCTATCGACGTCAACGGTTGAATCATTCCTCCCATTGGCTACGCAAATATTAATGATACCGTAATACGTAGAGAATTATACCGCCCCTGTTTTTACGTTTTTGTAAGCCTACGCGTATTTTATTATTTGAAATATAACGATAACGTTTGAAAAATTTGGCACAGTCGTAGGTTGTGGTCAGAATGACTTGCCCTTTTATGGTTCCTATTATTATACAATGAAGTTATTGTGTAATTCCCAGGCTCAATTTGATACTTCGCAAATTTAAATCCAGCACAACACATTTGTACAACATTTGTCCAAATCCTCGTTATATATCAGCCGAGTTTCCATCTCATTTACTTAGGACCCAACGAAACAAGCCGAACTGGGCCCGAATGAACCCGAATTAGTACTGGCATTGAGCTCGTCACCGCGCCTGATCCTATCGAAGCAATGAGATATGAAATGAAACTCACTGGTCACGATGTAAACGAGATTACTCACTATAACTATTAACTGAATTCTAAAGTTACTAATGAAAGCTAAATCAACGAATTCATTAATGAACTTTCTGATATTTTTGTAGGGGTGCGTGGTTAGGTTGCGAATCTACGCTTCTTGCGTTTATATCGCTTCGACAGCGACAAAGGAGATTAGGTTCGTTTACACAATCTTCAATTCCCCTTTCACCTCTATCCACTCAATTCTTTACACTGGTCGACCACGTGTTTAGATTACGCGATCTCTACACACAAAACCCCACTCGTCCCCTCAGAGACGTAACAAGTCCCAAATTCTGACCGAAGGAAGCCGCAGGATTAACAATTCTAATGCTCGAGTAGTCTTCCGTCACACAGTGCAACAAGAGTTTTGTAAGTGAATCAAAAGACTGATAGTAAAATGGCGTGGGGATACTGGTCTGCTTCGTCCGTTCTGCCGGATCGTGGCCGCAGTCCGCGCAGAGCAGGAACATCGGCGGCTCACGTACACTCGAACCCGCCAACTGCTAGAGAAGTGATGGAGACACATGTCGATCAGAGTATCATCCATACCGCGTCGACTTCCCGCGATAGCCGCGATCATTCCGCGTCTCCTCACTCGTCGTCCAACGGTGGTCACTCGAGTCACCATCATCAGCACGAAGTGAGGCACGCGGTGCCTGCTAGTGTACTATTCGGAGAAAGTTACGGGGAGCTATCGAGAAGACCGTCTCTAGACCTCGGTTCAGTGCGTAGTGCTTTAGCCTCGTGCTCCGGTGGTGGAACATTGAGTGCCGGATCGACTTTAACACGCGGTGTCACATTAGCGGATTACTTGCCGCCGACGCCGTGTCCGCACCATCAACGCGTGTACGTAGATCACCATAAACACTACGAGCAGCCGATACAACCCGTTCACGTGGGTGTACCTCACTCACATTCGCATTCCCATGCGTCCAGCAGGCACCACACTGACGACGAAGACGACCTCGAACCAGCGTACGCCACAGGTAATTGCCTCAGGTTTACATTTTTATTTAGTAGTTAGTAAATGAACACCGAAGGGAAGGGAGGAATGTAGCCCTTTTGGTTTTAAGACTGTAGAAAACTTCCAAACTTACATACGTACCTTACAACTACTTATGTAAGGTGTTTAGTAAAAATGTTCAGAGAAATAGCAACAAGAATATCAAAAGATACCTATATTGAATAAAAAATGGAACAAAAGGAGAAAAACTTAAACTCTTAACACATACGAAAATGAAATCATTTTTAAGATTGAGGAAGTTATATTGGACTTGCATATCAATTTATATTTAGGTAATTAACGATTCAACTATTTTTTTATGTTTTTTCTTAAAGTTTTTTTGTAGCCCTAATCGCGGTACTCACTCTAACTTACCATCAACTGTTTAGGATACAACCATTAAGGTTATTTTAGAAATGTTATATCTATTTCGATGTAAATCATAAATACTAGTTTTAATTAATCAAGTGTCAAAGCTATTCCATATAATTCACCAACTCGAAACTCCCCGACTCGTAAAGTTAGATTTGACAGTCTCATCATGACACAATCGCCGGAAACAGCGATTCCAAGTTTCTCAAAGTTGGCAATTAATTCCAGAGTGGGAAAGTATTGCATTATATTAATTATAAAAGTTTTTTTATACGTATTTCGTTAAGAGTATTTGCGAGTGCGACCTACTTTTGGAGATCATCCTACAATTTTCTTATCGTGCCTAATGTTACCGTACCAGCAACTGGAAGTATAACTTGAAAATATATAATTCTTAAATATTTTTTACCAAATCTCTTACAGTGTATTGGTGATTTATTACCATTGTCAATTCACTTGATTGTATGTACATACACAGTAATATGCATCAGTTGGACTCGGATAAGATAAAAAACTAAAGAACAAGTTAGGGATAGAGTTTTGACATCTGTAGGGATGTCAAAAATCAAAAATGAATAAAAAATAAAATAGGAATATATATTTTCAACCTTGTGATTATATATGTTGGTTTATTGCAATTCACTCGTTTGTCCATTATTCTATATTGCAAAAATAAAAGTTGTGCTGAAACTGTTACGGTATAAAATTGTTCGTTCCAATGAACACATTTTTTTTTTCAGGCAGTTGTTAAAAATAAATTGTATGAATTACCGGAGAACACACACTTCCTCGTGCCCTAGAAGCTATTGCTTTCAACTCTTTGTGAGGTTTCTCTTTTCTCGCTATAAATAGGTCGACAGCCAGCAAATGTCCATCATTAAAAAGGGTATTATGTGTATATTTAAAAGCTTTATGTGAACGTTAAGTACATTCTGCTCCATATCTCTTTAATGTGATGTGGTTATCTGCGGGGAGTGTTACGTATATGAAATATGTTACGATTGTTCATATTATACATTAGAACAACCGTATAGTAATAAGAACAAATAACTAATAATAACTCAGTCAATTGTAGTATATTTTTAGGTTAAGAAAAATTTCAAAGCCTGCAACCGCTCTTTTTTTATATTTTACAAGTAGATTATTAATAACTATTCTGTTAATTACATACACAAACCCTTCTCGTTTATCGCTCTTTCCACGAGTGAAAAGCGTATCAAAATTCGTTGGGTTGTTCAGAAAAGTTAGCGGAAAAACAGACCGACACAGACGACTTTATTTTGTGATACATATGTATAAATCGATAAGATCACTTGCTCTAACTGTGAAATGAAACACCATGAGAAAACCGATAAATAAGAAATTGAGAAAGACCAGTAATCGTCGAAGTCTCACGCTTTGAGAATCTGCAGTGTGCTACCAAAGTGGACCATTCATAGAAATAGTATTCAGATAAAAGGCGAGAAGGGTTTGTGTATGTAATTAACAGAATAGTTATTAATAGTACTGTTGCAAAGGAAATGTTTTTACATTGAACGTTTGCTTTGCATCTCGTTCACTTGTCGTCTTGTATGGTGGTGCCACAACAAAGCAATGCAGCTACGTATGACCTCAATGCGCTAGTTAATTGCAGTTTGAAAAATAAAACTCAACTCGAGTCTTATTTCATATTAATTAGTTAGAGGTTGATAACTGTTTAAAAATAAACTGTTCATCGATGTTTGAGCACGTTAAGTTGATACACAACTATAAAAATTATTGAAGAAAGGTAACGATTCTATCGGTCCTGGTTACGGAATTCAGTTACGATGGCGGCCGGAGGGATATTTAATTCGAATCTGTATCTATTCTAAATCTATACATATAATAAAATCGTAAACGGGCCTCAAAAATGTTTTGAGGCAACATACGCTTTGTATTTTATGTTACCGAAGTAAAAAAAGTTTTTAGAATTTTTGTCTGTTTGTGTGTGCTAATCTCAGCAACGGCTTAACCGATTTGAATGCAGTTTTCACTGGTGTATTATAGCAAGCATCCCATAACATTTAGAGTTGGTTTCATTCAAATCGGTTTACAAACAAAAAAGTTACACGCTATAACGAATACCACGCGTACGAAGTTGCGGGCTCAGCTAGTTATAAAATAAAGTCGATGTCCGCTTGTCTGTTTCTCCGCTAACTATTTCCAAACCATGCGAGGAATTTTGATACGGTTTTCACTAATTGAAAGAGCGATAAACAAGAAAGGCTTGTGTTTATAATCGCAGGAAAAAATGCTAGTCGCTAGTGACAAAAGCAAAATATTGTTAAATGTGATTAGTGCATGTGTGTTGTTATTAGACCCAACAACAAATATCATTTCAGCATTTTATTATATTTTTTGAAATATGTGTTGACTCATGTCAATGTCAAAAATAAAAATTTTGAAAAAACATGTCACGGAAAATAAAAATCTTTTCACGATGTCACTTTTTAAGTATGTCGCGGAAGATAATCTTTGCGGTCATTAATAATCTACTTTCAATTTTATTTAACATGTATATAGTTTTAATATTAAAATCAAGTTATTCGATTTCTCGTATTTGCAAGGTATACTTGCAACTAACTTCGCAAACATTTCCACCTTAATTCTAGATGTTAAGGTGGTCTAAATTAAAGTTTGAACTGCTTTAAGTATCATTAGCCTATATTATCCTTTCTAAATTTATGCATAAAATATTTCACATGAAAGAGTGCAGACCCATAATCATTTCCGCGAATTCCCATAACAATGGAAAAAATAATAATTTTCCGCTAGAGGGATTCGTTGCGTGTTCGCTGCCATTCTCAGTGGGTGATCTTTATGTGTTTAATTAACATAACCACTTATCGTTGTAATACACCGTTTGATTAATATCGCGCATTAATTATACCTGTCCACCCTTTAATATATTGTGAGCGTAGGAAGGTGATTTGATTGCTAAGCTAACTCTGGCAATAAGTGTATATTTTTATAACTATGACAGCTTAAGTTTGTCTTTCTTTTGTGTCATCATTAATTTGTCTTAATCGTTATTATGAAAGAAGTTTTTAAGTATCGACTCTACGCAACGATTTCACATAAGGAAAATAACGAGTTGTAGACTAATTATTACTTCCTACAAATACTCCAACTGATTGAACCAACCTCGGTGTTCCATTTTGCATTCATGTTCCATTTTCTGCACAGGGTTGATTATATAGATTCAAATATAAATTACCTAAACATCACAATTCTCGGACGCACCTTTTTTTATTTTTTCTATTGGACATGTAATGAGATTATGTTCTGATTCATTATATTATTGTTGTTGCCGAATAGACTTCACGAGTGGTTAAGGTTCCTTTAACGGACGGCTGAGACAGAGGTCTCAGCCGTCCCTAGTTTGATTCCCGGCAAGGCTAACTTTTTAAATGAACTTTTCATAGTTGGCTCTGGTTTGGAGCTGGAAAGTAGTGGCAAGCACACTGCGTTTCGCAGTCGTTTGGGCAGCCGGTCTAGCGGCAGTATCAACCTCCTTACAGAAGATCACCGTAAAATACAGCATTTTTTTATGTTATAAGATCCGCAGATAGGCTGACGGCCCACTTGATGGTAGGTAGCTACCGTCGCCTATAACACAAGCAACGCCAAAGCTGCTGCAAGAGTGCTGCCGACTACAGTAGGATTAAAGATAAGGGATTAGGAGGATATAGAGAAATGGGCTCTGGCATCACTTACTCACTCACCGAAACACAACAGTACACATGCCATGGACTGTATATCCAATAGACAGGCAATACCTATTTATTCACAATGCAATCTGTTCTGGCAACTAACTGAGGTATGGTGAGGTGCGCGGGCGCGGGGTACTGAACGCCAATTGGTCCGATCAAGGTCACGACGAAATTCTACACAAAACATAGGGATGGGGTATTTAGTTTCGATAAAAATAACGATCGATACTTACAGTATATCTAGGTTTTACTAAACAGAGTGAATGGTACTTTTGCCTTATTTTTGAAGCGATTTGCAAAAAGGAGGAGATTCTGAATATGTTTTTATGACTGTATGTTACGCGATATCTCCGCCATCGCCAGTAAGATATTTTACCAATTTTAAAAAGTATTTTATATTTATCTATCTGTAAGTTTTTTTTTGAGATTTTGAAATACCATAAAATAAATTTAAATTACAGTATGTACCTACTGAGAAGCACCCGGATTAGATAGAAGCATTTATGAACCGAGACCTGTGGACATCAACAAATACCTGTAATTATTATGACGTCAGAAGATGGCGCCATAATAAAAAACGCATTCATAGAATGACCGTACTATAGTTCCATTATACTAGAAAATATATTTTTTCTCAGTCTTAGTGATGGTGCAAACTCTCATCCAATAGCAAATATTTCACCCAGGTAAGTAAACAAATTTCAAATTATTGAGTAGGTACTTATTACTCAAAAACTACTTGATCCGTATTGATGAAATTTAAATGGAGGTATACTCGATTAAATGCAAAAAAAAAAAAAAAAAAAAAAAAAAACAATCATCGGATAACCCAGCAATAATGTTATGCGTGGTCATATATAGAAAATATATACGCGTCAACAGGAGGCGGTTCTAAAGTCAATTATAGAACCTACTTCTTTTTTAGAAGTCGGTTGAAAAGAGTCATCATCTTACCAAAAACGGTAGAAGCAAAGAGGATATCGCAGAACTTAAAAGTCTTCGTTGATTTTTCATATCATAAAAGTCTGGAGTAAAATGTCGGGAACAAATGACTATATTTTGATGGGACCCAATTTTCCCGCCTGGTAACTTTTATCCATTTTTCTTTTAATGCAGTGTCATTGGGATATCTAAAAATATAAGAATTCTAGTATAAACAATTTTTAAAAGATTGCAACAGTAGTAGTTATTTTAGCCAAATTTCATGAAATCCTAACACTTAATATACTCTTCACGTGTTCAGCTTACAACATAATTACCTAGTTTAAAACTAGGTATCCTGAAACGTACCCTATATGAACCAAAAAGAATTTTTAAAATCGCTTTACAATTGGCGAAGATATCACGTAACACACATAAAAAAAAAACCATCCAACTCCTTGTTTGTGGAAATTGGTTGAAGGAGCCATATATTTTCTGTCTATTTTGTTCCATACTAGGCATTGATTTAAATGCAATTACGAAATTGATATCGATATTCGACCACTAACCGGTACCCGGTACTGTACATCACTAGTTACACGTGCCATATCATGGAAGAAAGAAATGTAATCATATATTTAGTTATGAAAGAAAGGGATGCACTGTCAGTGACGTAGATTGAACGACCATTTTAAGGTGAACTACGCTATTACTAAAATAAATGTATCTTATTAATTATAATTAAAGAAGCCAGCTTACCTGTGAAATGTTTTAAAATTGGTTTTAAAATTTGAGCTCTTACTGTCCTTGCCACACCATTTTATGCTACAAGTAGGCATTGCAACAAGTAATAGATAAATTTTAGTAAGCGAGCGCAGAGATGTTCACGGGTCACAGATCTGGTCGTTACTGCTCGAACTTTACCGGGCGTGGAATTATATAATATCTATTTCTCTTATGTGTTGTCTGAATGTGTTCGCCCTGTACTTCCTGTCTATTGGATATACAGTCCATGACACATGCGGACGAGCCCGTTGGATGAGTGGTTAGGGTGCTCGCCGTAACGCTCTGTTCTAGGGTTCCGGAGTTCGATTCCCGGCAGGGTCAACTTTTAAAAATGAACTTATTGTAATCGCATATCCTTACTAAAAATAACTTTTTTGGACTTCTGTTTATAGCCTCATACCTCTGTTTTTAAGTATTCAAAACCGCCTTAACTAAATTAGAGATAATATAATATTTAGTATATATTAGTTAATACACACCCATTAATGTTTTGAGACATATACAACAGTTTTTTTGTCAACTGACGAATAAATAATTAAATAAATGCTATTTAAATACTAACTACACAATGTCTATATTTTATGTAGGTTTTTATTGATCGGCTCAAAACTAATTATGTGGCGTCGAGTCGCTCTAATTGAATACACGTGCGAGTGTCAAATATTCATAGTCATTGTTTTCGTTCCTTTACGTTTTTATTTCTTCGTTTAATCATTCTGTCAACAATATGAAACAAAGATTATAATATGTGCGTTTTTGTTTCTGTCTGTTTTGTTCTATCCCCCCCCCCCCCTCTCTCTCTTGTTTTCACCGTGCGCTCGGGGTATAAGTATTAGTTTTTTTAGAGGTATCATTTAATGTATATTTAGTTTCTTTTTTAAATTGTTAAAATTATAAATAAATAAATTAACCAGAGGCTGACTGCCTCGAGGTATAATATTTTTTCAATAATATATTTAAATATATTTCTGCTTAAGTATTTTTTCAAAAAAAAGAATTTCAAAAATATCTCGGGAGCGGTGGGTCGCAGAACCTCCGTGTTGGTACTCATTTAAGAAGTCTCAGGGAGAGGAATTTTTCGGTGAAGACGAAATTTCGAAATTCGCATTTTTGGACTTTTTTAAAAATATCTCGGGAGCGTTGCGTCGCAGACCCCCCGTGTTGGTACTCATTTAAGAGGTCTCCGGGAGACGAATTTTTCGTTCATGGCGAAATTTCGAAATTCACGTTTTCGTTGAAAAACAAAAAAAAAACATCTGTTTAAAAACAAAAAAAAGTTAGGCGTTATTCCGAATACCACGCATACGAAGTCGCGGGCGCAGCTCGTATAGTAATATTAATACAAAATAGTATAATAGTACTTTTTTTTTTAATCTTTATTTGGAGGCTTTTCCAAAAAGGACATGTCGCCTCATTGGGCAAGGTCATACATACACTTTACAAAATTATACGTTATCATCAAATCTTTCATAGTAAATCTTATACAGTTCCCTGGCATCATCGGATAACGGGAATGCCAGGGCGCTGTTCAAGTCACCCACTTGCGACATAAATTGGCCTCTGAAGCCCAGCCTACGCGCCCTACCGTTCCGGACACATTCCTTTAACACGTGGTAAACATCGTCCACAATGTTGATAATAATACATGGAAATGACAAGGCACGGGCAAGGCCCGGTGGCGGCCCGTCGGCGGCACGGTGACAAATAGCAAACCCGGCCGGGGCACGTTGAGAAAAACACGGTGAGCGCCCGGCCCGGTGTAATATGTTTCATCCTTAACAAGTCGATGGGACATTTTTAAAGTTGCATTTTTCTCCATACCTATCTATTACAAAATATAGCAGGAAAATGAGAAGACACGTTCCAAATTTAAAAGTAATATTCCTCTTTTTTTAATTATTGTAACAGTTACATTAAGACAAAGTAAATAGTACATCCAAAGAGATTTTATTACAAGTTTATACATACTACATATATGCGAAAAGACTTTCCCCCCCAACCTAATAGATAAACGTGCCACTACTAGGCAGTCTTTTTATTTTTTTTATTAGGTTTGTAAAACAGCACACAATCTAAGGAAAAAAAATATTAATTAATTGGAAAAAGTTTACTTTCACGATGCAAACAAATCAAAACAAAGTGACAGATACAACTAATAAAAAATAATTAAAGTTCTAATACAACATTTAAACTATAATAAAACTAATAATAAACAAATAAAATAATTTAAAAGTAAATTATTTGTACCTTCTACATAGTCATTTCTAAGCCTAACCGTCAAAGAGACCAAAGAGCCAGAATAATGTAAAAATTCTTTTGTAGTGAGTCAAAATTCGCCTTACACAGGCGTGAGAGAGGTATGCCTTATTCTCGACAGCCGAGTTAAGTTTAATGAGTTGAAGTCTTTCTCCAAATCTCCAAGAATATTTATAAGTTAAAAGTGTTAATTATAATGCAATTTAGTTGTACCATTATTTTAGCATCACGTTTAATTCAAAATAGTTTTCGTTTGTTTCGAATTTCTTGTCATAGGCCATCCGTCTTCCTAATTTGAAATTCTAATATTTTTATTACTTTTAGGGTAAACGGGTGTCGGTAAGTGGGTCTCATCTTAAGCCGGCCTTAAAGGCCGTTTCAGGTTGATCCGTGAGCCGTGTCCCGAATCACTAACGCCTTTTTCATATACATAGTCTAATGTTTCAACGACTCGTTGCCGGCTTGTGCATTATAAAAGTCCTACCTCAAACGTAACATAGAAACTTTGTCGCTTTGGTGGGTCGACGCCCTTCACAATTAACGGATTATAATTGTAGGGGCAGGCACGTTGCATCTTTAAAGGTTTTACGAGCCAATCTCGACACTACAATGCCGCGACGCACGCTGAATTTTTACAATCCTCTTAAGCAGCGCTCGCTGCTGGATTACAGCTCGTTTTTTTTTTTTTTAAAGAATTGAACTGTTTTTGGGTCGTATTTTAACTCAATCTTTTGACTTCAGGCACGTTTAAATTTATTGTATTTTTTTTATTTGGTTAATTCGTTCACAAGAATAAAAGCTATTCGTAGTTATTCATTGATTTTATTAGATGAGGGCTTGTAATAAAAGAAAAAATAGATATTGTAATTGAATCGGTCATTTCTCGTAAGTCACATTTTTTTCCAACATGCTTTTTTTGCTGAAAATGGTTTCTTAAAGAGAGACACGTATCAAGATAGCATTCTGGAAGAGCATATACCATTTAAAACAACATTTTTAGATGACAAACTGCAAATGTTGAAGATAAACAAAGAGTGAATGATGGAGTAATATGACTGTACCCATAGAGATATTAAAAAATGACATATTAATACATGTAAAATGATAATAAGATTATATTTTTAAGTATAATTCTCAATTATAAGCAATAAAAAATATGATTACTACTATTGTTTTCGTTAAATTATATACCACTAACCCTATTTCTCGCTAAAACAACATAAGTCAAGAACTGTTTTTCAGGTTTTTTTCATTATTTCTATTAATAAGCTGTAAAGGTTATTCGCTATTTAAATTTTTTACCACTCAAATACTAAATTGAACATAAAAAAGTCCTTTAAAACTCATTTGTTTGTGTATGAAACAGTTTTTATTGATTTCTGAAAAATTCTAATTAAGTGACTTATGAGGTTTTTGAAATGACCGATTCAATTATAGGTCTCTCGCTATTTAGCGAACTATTGAATCCTCATGATAGTTCATTTAATTATTCGTCGGAATTATATTAGTATTTTGAAAAGACAATGTGGATAGCTATACAAAAAATAATAAAAGCATTTAAAGGTAATTTCTTAAACAATTGTTCTCTTACAGTCAAATTATTCAGATATTTAGTCATTTAATGTCATTTAATTATTCAGATTTTAATTTAATTTTTCAGAATTTAATTTTTTTAATTATTTTTAGTCAGTCTATAGTTAGAGTTGTTATATTTTTATTACTGTCCTTTTGGCCATAATCTTAAGCCTCATAATGAAGACATGATTAATAAATTTTACTCTGACAATTGCGGTCGAAGCGTTAAATTTGACTATTAATTTACTTAGAAAAAATTCTAAGTAAATTAACACTTTTGTACAGATTACAAAACATTTTTTCTTTTCTCTTTTTTTATGTGTCACAATCGGTCATTGTATTTTTACTTCTAGTGTGATAGCTGTTAGTAATCTCCTGATTTTGAGAATGAGCAACCGTACGTATTCATAGAAGCAGTTCAAGATTGGCATAACGAAAGAACCTACAATACATGCTCAAAACTCAAAAAAGGGCTCGTTAATGTTAAGGGCTGTTATAAGTGGGTAAATAAAGAAAACACTGGAAATAAAATGAAAGCTATTTGGGCTGTTATGAATAGTGAATCTGGTAAATATAACACTCGGAGCAGTGACATTAAATTTAAATTACATTTGACTTAGAGGTCGCAGAAGCTTTTGAAATTTTCTCTAACAGAATTATTCCAGTTTTGATGACAAAGTCCTTGATGACAGACAAAGTTTGTCGCCACAAGAAGCGGAATCTTTGTTGAAGTAGTTTCAAGGAATTTTATTTTTAAACTTGCCAATACAATTAAAGCTTTGAATCAATTAAAGTCCTAAAATTGTTGACATCAGTATACTCCGGACGCTTACTTACTTATTATATTCAAGTAGCTTTTGCCCACGACTTTTTCCGAGCCCCTTTTTGTAAGGCATTGATTTTTTTTATTTAATCAGGAACAGAACTTTTTTTGATAAAGGTACCCCATGTCTATTTTGAAACCCCTGACGGACGTGTATGCAAAATTTCACAGTGATCGATTAAATAGTTAAGACGAGAAAGCGTAACATACAAACAAACTCTTCAGCTTTGTTATTTTTGTAAAATACTTGACTACAGTGTTTCCGCGGTGTATGATAAAATATATTATTATTTTTTCTACTTAAACAGCTATAAACACAATGCTACAACTTCATAATATTTTTATAGTGGTCGGCAGGCAGGCTGTTGGTCCACTTGACGGTATGCGGCTACCGTCGCCTATTAACTCAAGCAACACCATTAAGTAAGGTGAATACTTCGGCATCTCTTTCTCACTCGTCGAAACACAATACACCGATTGTATTGTGCAAACGCAAGCACACCATTTCTCGGTGCTGCTATAAGCAATACAATTATTATTAGGAATAATACAACGTTAGTTGGATAAAAGGTAAGGGATTAGGAGAGTATGCAGAAACACAACTCATACAGTGGTCTTCTGTAAAGTGTTGGTTATTGCCGTCAGACGGGCTTCCCAGTTTGAGCGAGGAAAGCATTGTGTCATGCCTTACTAATGAAACAAAATAAATAATAGTACTAACGTACAGAAGTTGCACTCCTTTCACATTCAATGTGAGCGACGGTAGGCAATTATATCACGGCACACGGAGTGACAGAGGCCTGCTAATGTCACAACTAAATAACTTTGAAAACAAAGGTAGATTCAATGGAAAATAACATCACGCGTACCTTAGGCATTCAAAATCGCCGACAAAGGTAAGTTATTAACTTTGCTACCTTAATCACTTTTCGAACAATAACTTCGACTCGAAAGTATTTCGAAAGATAATATTTTGAAAGAGGTGTTAAGGCACTGTGAAAGTGCCCTCAGAAAGAGAAGCTGATGCCACAGTGTCGAGAAAGCCAGTATATATACCGGTAACAAACTCATATGGAAAAACAATTCTCTAGTCTAATGTATTTATATTAGTGTAAGTTATCTCCGTTGAATAAATAACTGATAAAATTAAAAATAATTTATGGGCTAAAAAATTAACAATTTTACCATTACTGAGTTTTATTTTTTGACGTTATGCTGCTAAGGGTGTCGTTCCGTATTGTCGTTTCAGTAACAAGTGCGGGTAGCTGCATAATTGGGAAAAGTATTTTGTGCTTTACAATATTAACACTTTGCGATATAGTTTTTTCGGATATTTGAAGCCGTCTTCGTGCCAGTTATTAGGGAGTTTAGCAGACTTATAGGGAGATTCCAAATAAAAATATAATCAGTGTTTTTGAAGTGTTTTTCATTTCAGGCGTAGACCTCTTCGTATGTAAGGTATTTGTAAATGTTAAGTCCAAGTGTAGATGAAAAGTGCCCGTCCAAATGAAAGGTATAAGAGATGATTTTATAAAGCTCCCTTAATAGTTTGTCTTCACACTGTGTTTCAATTTGCATATTCAAACTCACTCGAAGCCGAGAGAGCCTTCTACGTGATCTCCGGCGAATTTTATGTCGACAAACTTGAAGTGATGTTCCCGGAATAAGAAATTGATTTCATGTTTACATACAAAGATGTAGTAGATATGGATAGAACATTCTCTTTGAAAAAAGACGTAATAAAAATTTGTTCGGCATAACTAAGATTACGGCTGTATTATCAGAAGGCTTCTTTAAATTGAAGAGCTTACTGACTCGTAAATAATCTAAAGACAAGTAAAGTAATAATGTAATCCTGTTTTATTATACTAAAACTCGCCACGTTTTCATAAAAAAATGTGTTTCATCATTAAGAATGTTTAAAAAAAATAACCGCACGACAAATTTATTAGCGGAATATGGAATATGCGTCTAATTCAAAAAAGGCTCAAATATTTTTTTTTATCAACATTATTGCTTTAGAATTATGTTTATGTAAATATTTTTTAATATTATTTCTTTTTCTTTAAGAAAATAATTATTAAAAAGTGCAAAAAAATTGTGGGAAATTCAAAATACTTGAAACGTTGAGTTCGAATGTGACGTCAAAGTCTATGAAATGTCCACAGTGTTTTTGATTGTTATTGTAGACTGTGACGTCACGACAAGCGCGCCAAAAGTGCGGGTGTTTAAAGTTCCCTTAGCTGTTAGTTAAAACATTTTTTTTTTCATTACTAAATTCCTGTTTTTTTTGGGGCTGAATATTTTTTTACTTTTATAGAGTTTATAAAATATCAACTCCTATCAATAAGAGTAATTTATTCATGCGTGTGTTTTCGTTTACTATTTTATATTTTTATATAATGTAGAAGTAATTAAATTCATACAAAATTAACAATTACAATGACTTTTTTAATAGATAATTTGCCACACATTTTCGCATAACATAGGTGAAACTGTCATCTTACAGTTTCATCCTAGTTACGGCTTGAGCAATATAAGCCAATATAATTTTAAGTAGAGGCCGGAGTGATAGCGGTATCGACAGTCCCCGTGCAACCGGGACACGCAACAAATTACCCGCCTATTAAACGAGGTTTGCGTCCGCAATATGTAAACTGAGGGTACCTGGGAAGGTCGCCCCAACTCATAAGTGAATTAAGTTTTAAATAGAGATCATTGTGATATGTTGTATTACGACTAAATCATTTTTGCTGCTGTTTGGAGAACTGTTAGAATTCTACAACTTGCAGCAGTTCTTCGTTCTATCACCCTGCTTGATTTTACGATTTCGATTTTTTTCTCCGAATTTATTTTGAATTATTAAGAAATGCGGTGTTGATTATGTACCTAAGAAATAAAATGTTATCGTGGAATTTCAAGAAACGACACATGAATACGAATTTAACCTGAATTCAAAGTTTAACGTTTATTTTAAGCCTGCTTTAGCTGAAGCTTCCCATATCTAAAAAGTTTTATTTATTTATTTCAACATATATAACATAAAATGCTTGTATCTTCCATCACGGTTTAAGCTATCTACATACCAAAATTTATAAATATTAGTGGTTTATCCGTAACCAAAATAACTTGAAATATTTGCACTTAAATAAAATGCACATAAGAATACCTAATCGCATTAAAATTATTACTTTTGAAGTTTTAATATTAGCACTGATGAAAGTGTATAGATAAATCGCTTTTAAGTCGTAACTTGTACCAAACATGAAATGACGAGAGTCGCGAGTTATCTGTGCTACTAGTCGGGGGTTATTAAGGATTGACGGATATGGAGGAGCGTGACAGTGTTACAAGGGTACAGTAATCTTGTCCGTTATCGTGATATGTGCTCGCCTTGTTAGTTGGGACTCGGGCAGAGGCGCTATTTAGATCGAGCGATAATGCCAATTACATTTTAATCTAATTCCTGTACCTTTTTTGTTACATTTGCTTTATATAACGTTGTTCAATAGTAGGATATCTTAAAAAATACTTAAATTAGGATACGTTTTGGTACATGAAAAAAAAATATTTATATGGATTTTTTGAAGTCGTCATATTATCTCACCAACCACATTTCGAATCACAACATATATTTGTCGTAGAAAAACTCACTCAAGCGAACTTTACCATCCAGTGAGCCGTCAGCCTGTCTGTCGACATTAATATTAAAAAAGTAATGAAAATATACTTTGGTTAACATGTCTCTATTGAAGTAGGGCAGCGATGTGTAAACTTTTATGTATGCCTTTACCAGGCGGATTGTTGCATATATACATTTTTGTAGCTGTAGCTCCCTTCGCGCGTGCCATATATTGACTTAATTTTAGTCACAATTGTGTGTGTTATTTATGTGCAAATGAATTTGCGTACGTGTATTGTATTGTTATTGTTTCAAATTTCTATAACGGGGAGGATGTCCATTAATGTGATTGTTTCTAATTAAAGATTGGTTATGAATTGTAACCATCTTTAAGTTTTCGTATTAATTAATAATCCAAATTGTTTAACAAAATTAGTTACATTAATTAATTGACGAGCCCGTTGGATGAGTGGTTAGGGTGCTTGCCTTAAAGCTCTGTTCTAGGGTTCCCGGGTTCGATTCCCGGCAGGGTCAACTTTGAAAATGAACTTTTCAAAATTTGGCTCTGGTCTGGATTTGGAAAGTAGTGGCAGGGCACACTGCGTTTTCGCAGTCATTTGGGCCGCCCGTCTGACGGCAGTAACCACCCCCTTACAGAAGACCACCGTGAAATAACAGCACGTGTGCTTTTGTGTTTCGGTGAGTGAGTAAGGGATGCCAGAGCCCATTTCCCTATCCACTCCAAATCCCTTATCCTTAATCCTACTGCAGTCGGCAGCGCACTGGCAGCAGCTTTGGCGTTGCTTGTGTTATAGGCGACGGTAGCCACCTACCATCAAGTGGACCGTCAGCCTGTCTGCCGAACTTAACATTAAAAAAAATATTATATCAAGCCTAAGCACCCTCAGGAAAGGTTCCAAACATGTTGTATAGCAAGGCTAATCTACTGACGTAGGTAATAGCCAATTCTGGAGTTGCCAATTATGTCTACCAATGGTTTTGGCTAAATGTTAAAAAAAAATGACGTATTGAAATGCAGCCGGTACCGATACCTCTGTATTGGTGTATTGGCTCTTTTGTACCAGCACCAGATGTGGCAAATGTTCTATGTGGGACCAGATGGGCCAGTGCCAATGTGTCGACGCAGATTGCTCTACCTCACTAATAAATGAGCTATATTCCATGGAACCAGGGTCATGCTAGCGGCCATCATCACGTACGATACCATTTGGTTCCAGCAATCTAGTTCTACGGTAAAGTTGTAATTTCTTTGTCACAGTCAATAGATTATTACATTTATTGTGTGCCATCGTTCGCTTTAGTCGAGAATGTAGGCAATTTAGTTGGCTTCTACGGCAAATACTCCGCGTTTCGTAGCATGCCTACGAGGCGTTACGGAACACGTAGCTATCATTCTTTCCAAACTTTAAAACAATAAAATGCACTGTATTATTTCCCTTTTAAATAAAGCTAAAGTCATTTAAGTTTCCAGTTATATTCTGTTTCCGCTTGCGTTTCACTTAATCGTAGATATAAATTTGAAAACAATTGTATTTGGAATGAAGCAATAATTTGGGTTCTAATAATGCCTCCCTCTTTTATGTATTGGAATACCTCCGGTGGTAATCGGTATACTATTTATAAAGATATTGAAGGTACACATATATTGCTATATCTAGACTATATATATATATATATATATATATATATATATATATATATAATGAAGGGCGGGCAGAGTTACGGTCTACTAGATAGCAGCCTGTTAAACTTTTTAATTTGATACTCAATTAAATTACATACATTATATTAAATTGAAATAATTCTATTCTACGGTGTACAATCTGAAAGTTTTAATTCGAATTTTATGCTTGTTGTAAATTTATTTATTTATATATTTATTACATGGCCTCCAACGAGGCAGGCACCAAGCAAAAACAAGCAACAAAGGACAAATACACATGGCAGATGCCTCCGCAATTATAGGAAGCACAGCATGCGACAACAAAAGTCCAAAGTAACATCCCAACAATGATAAATAAACTCATTTATTTATTTATAGTTTAATAAATTTGTCAACACAACTATACTATTTTTGAATTATATTCAAACCGCGATCTCTTTGAATTTATTCGAATAATATTCCTGACCTGCTTTATTTACTGTAATGAATTTCGAACTTGCACACAATGTCGATGCCATCGAAGCATTTTCATATTTCAGTGCAATTAAATTCATTTTGTATCGCGTCTGATACTTTCCTCAATTTTGTTAAATTATTAATGAAAACGAATACAATACCGGAATTAATTAGATATTATATTAATTTAAAATTTATTTTCTGCAAAACTGATTTCTGCAGAGTTGTGTCAGTGAATATTTGGACTGAATATAATTATTCCCAATACGAAATAAGTAATAACTACATACTAAAACTTTAACTACTAATATGTGAAATTTTTAATTTTATAAATTTCCTTTTGTAATTATCCTCATGACACGATTTTTAGCTTATTAGAAACACTGAAAAAGAAAAAAAATTACCGAATCACTGTAAGTTTGCACAACCGATCCAATTGATAATTCCATTCTGTACATTTGCGTTTAAAGATAGTTTTATTAACCTTAAGTACAATGTAGTCAATCAGCGGGTAGATTTCGTAAAACTACTGAAATA
Organism: Bembecia ichneumoniformis; assembly: GCA_910589475.2. Taxonomy (NCBI): domain Eukaryota; kingdom Metazoa; phylum Arthropoda; class Insecta; order Lepidoptera; family Sesiidae; genus Bembecia; species Bembecia ichneumoniformis. Next base: position 13,439,445 of record OU342536.1, on the reverse strand, counting down.
CTTTCGTCGGAGACTGACAGCGGCGTCGTCTTTCACGCTGGAGATCACATTGCGGTCACAATATCCGTCTGCAAAGCATGATGACTGACACTTTTCCCCCTATAAAACGCTGTATAATAGATATGATAGTTGACGCAGTGTCTGCCAACGAACGCCAAGTTTTACAAAGCTCTAAACAGTTGAGTTTTTATAAACAGTTTTTATAATTGAAATCGTTTATACGAATTTCAAACGTAGAGATGTAGAAATGTTGTAGACATTTACGTAATCAAAATAATGCAGAAGTTACATTTACGTTTATTATTTATTCTTTATAGAACTTAAACTTACCTCTATATTCTTTTTAAAAAAAAAAAAACTTTTTTATGTGTTATAAAATTAGCGCAATTACGAGTATCTAATGTCTATACTAGGGCGGTGTGATAAGTCTGGTAAAAATCTATTTTGGATTAAAATTATCGCAAATTGCATGGAACTTCCTTGTACACAACTCTTTTGAAGAACACAATTAAAATTTTTAGCCAGTTCCGCCGCCCGCCGGTTAGTTTTTTTGTGACAGCCATTAAAGAAAAATAATTTGGGGACTCTGCTTCGTCGATTAAAATGATTCATAAGTGGTTTACTGATTTTCGCTGTGGTCGTACAACTACAAGTGATGCTGTGCGTCCAGGACGCCCAGTTGAGGTCACTACTCCAGAGATGATCGCTAAAATCCACGACATTGTGTTGAACGACCGAAGAGTAAAAGTGAGGGAGATAGTCGAGATAGTAGGCATCTCAGACGAACTTGTGCGCAATATCTTATACCAACATTTAGATATGAAGAAGCTCTCCACTCGATGGGTGCCGCGTTTATTGACTGTTTATCAAAAACCTATGCGTGTGACCACTTCGGAGGCGGGTTTGGCGTTGTTTCAACAAACAACAATCGAAATAGTGGATTGCTACCGGCGAACCAGCTCCGAAGAAGGCCAAATTACATCCGTGCGAAGCCACAGGCAGGTCGCTAGTTGACTATAAAGTGTTAAAATAGAAAGTTAACAGAAGAAAAACAATAGCGTTATTTTATTTTTATTCTAAATACATTTTAAACATGGCGTAGGAAATCGTTCATGACACAATAACTTACGCAATTTGACCACCATACTAGATCCCATATAATGAAAACAAACATCAAGTTAGTCTCAATTTATATTCGAACATGGATAATAGACATTAATTGGATGCGGTCAAGCGTGAAATGCGTGGCTATTTAGCATTAAACACCGCGGTTTAGTAGCAAATACTACTGCTCCACTCTGGTGTACATTAGCCCTAATAATTCAATCACTGCCGCAGACCAGACCCAAAGTAAATATATCGGTTATTAAGTGTGAACAATGAGACAAGTGTAACAGTCCTGAGGGCGATGTTGTTGATTAAAGTAGCTTTTTCTTGACAGTGTTGAATATGTACTGTTCTTTGCTAGTTTTGGACCAAGCTTTGGTTTTCTGGAAGAAGTATATCATAAAGTATATTATCATCGTCAGCCTGTGTATCTGCCCTGCTGGATGTAGGCCTCTCCCAAGGCTCGCCACCCCGTAAAGTCTCCTGTCCTTCGCATCAATCCGCTTCCCGCGAAGCCTTTCAGGTTGTCTACTCACCTGGCTGCAGGGCGTCCCACGCTTCGCTTTCCAATTCGTGGCCTCCATTCGAGATCTCTTCTACCCCATCGGTTATCTGCTCTGCGACAGATATGAACAGACAATTGGCACTTCAACTTGCTAATTCTCTCCGCTATGTCGACAACCTTGATTCTTCGGCGAATTTAAGAATTTATTATCTTATCCACCAAAGAACTCTGAGCGATTTTAAACTTGTGCGTCAGTCCTGCCATGAGAGGTCACGTTTCGGCACCATACGTCATCACTGGCAGTAATTAGATAACTTGGTCTTCCGACATTGCGGCAGTGCTGAAGATAACAGATGACGTACCTTAACCAGTCGGATTCTTCTGTCAACCTCTTTGTCAAAGTTGTGCCTAACTGGATCGTTTATCCCAAATAGACGTAATCCTACACTACTTCAAGAGTCGCAACCTCTGCGGTACTTCTGACTGAAACATAATGCATACTTGACTGAAATTGGTTATAGCGGATAGAAAATGTTATAGTTATAGCGGTTAGGAACGCGCGCTCGCACAGTCATCGATCTGACTTGCTTATTTTAAACAACGTCAATGGCCTCCTCCGTATCGGAAAAGCCTTTGTAAAGTCAGAGACTTCGAATCAATAACATGTGCAACTCAGACACTTTAGTTTTGTTTATCAGTTTCTGTTAATTATATAATTACTTCTTTCACAAGTTCACAAAAACTTAGTAGTCGTAAGATAAGTTATGTGTTTTGACATCAAATTTAATAGATGCACAAGGCTAGACACCAAGCAAGTATACAGAGGGGGGGATAGTTGGGATTTATCCCCCCCCCCCCCCAAATCTGACTGAAAAAAAAAAACGTTTTTAGCAGTTTGTTTATTTATTCGCTTGCGTGTTCTTTCAATAAGTAGGTAAAATAAACGGCATCTGTGGAGCGTTTCAACGGCATCTGTGGAGCGGTCATTTTCATGCCTAAAGAGAATAAAATCCTTCCTAAGGAATAGAATGGCGGGCGAGAGGCTTACTGTTCTCGCTCTATTGTCTATTCATTCCGCTTTGGCGCCAGATTCTGATATGGTACTAGACGTAATGGCTGCCAACGGAAACAGAAAAATACTTATATTAAAAATTATAGTACAGTGGATACAGCGATTTTTACACAGTTCACATGGTTGTTTCAATGTTTGTCCCCCTCAGAACCAAAAGTCTGGATACGTGCCTGCTAGACACCCCCTAATTTTTGACAAGTGTTTGTTGCAAGTAATTTGAACTAAAACGTGGTCTCTTTAGGTACCTAGTAATTGGATTTTTAATGATAATATATCCGAAGAATTACGCTGTATATTTAAAACATTAATCGCAAATGTAAATTAGATAATAAATGCTGCTGAAACTGATTCTCCTGTCGACGCGCGAATGCGGTGAAAAAGTTTGACAGTTGTGTCGACACATTGTACAATCGTACATACGATGTGTAGATACAACCAAATTTAAATTTGTATTATTTCGTATAAATATCTACCACACAACTTTTTCTATAAAGTATCTACCACATAAACTTTGTTGGCAAACACCAACACTTTAAGTTAGTACCAAGCTTGAATAATACATGCCAGAGTACATTCAATTACTGCGCAGACACATATTTTGTGTTTCAGGCGAAGATAGCCTCTTCTAGAATACGAGCAGTTTTAAAATTGCTAATCGCGTCACTGATATAAATATACGTTCAAAGAAAAAGCTAACCAGTATGTCAGATGCAATGTCTTCTAGGCAAGATATGCAAAAGTTCTTTTAATACCTTATTCTTTTAAAAGTTTGGTATTCCAACTCATCTGGTTCATTGAGTTGAAGTGAACAGGCCTAGTGAAACTTGCTACTGGATACGATCGTAACCGGAAATTAACTTTTTATTTTATTTTAACTAATAACAATGTTCAGTGAACTAATCAGATTAGTGGTCGTTGAATTTAAATAAATTAGCTAATGTTGTGAACAAAATTATATATTTATAATTAATTCTATTGTGTATTTCAAGCTCAGTTTTAAAAAGTTTCTCATAGGGGTGCTGTGAGAAACTTTTTAAAATTTCATGTACTTTCCATACATGAATTTATAGACAACAGATTTGTACCCTTTCGATCAAGTCAACAGAAATTGCGTCCACGGGCAATGTGTTTAAAATTAATTATGTATTAAGAAATAAGGTTAATTTTTAGAATAACACGGAATTTGTATCTCGGAAAAATTTACTAAACTTGTATATTGGATTCGCACAACGTACTAGTCAATTCCAGTATATCAAGACAATTTGTCGGAACAATTTTTTCTATGCCAAAAATAGACCTTAGAGTCGAGACAGCTAACAATAAAAGCATGCCTGTAGATAACAGAAGATAATTTGGATAATGGAAAGGTTAAAAAAAAACTTTTTCCTATCGTGGCATATTAAAAATAAATATATTAGTTCAGTTCGATTCATCATAAGAAGTGCTCTTAAAACTACTCGGAGGAAGCAACATTGAGAGATGACACTTAAATCTTCAACGGCTACTAATCTCGATTGTAGGAGTTGGGTCCGAGCAAACTGTCTTCTATTATAAAACGGCAAATATTTTTGTCGTTATTACAAATCATCTCTTTTTATTTCAATAATTTTGTTTTTCTTTTTATATCTAAAATATAAAAAGAAAAACAAGATGATCTTTTTATATCTATTTATTTATATTAATGATTTTTTTTTCCAAAATCTAACACCCACAGAAACGTGAACTGTAATTAATTTTGTTATTATTATTATTTATTAATATCAAAATGTTCATTATTAATATAGTATTTCGTAGGCCAGGATGGCCTCGTCATTTTATAAAATGTTCAGTAACAGCACTAAATTTATTTTTCATGTTGTATTTAGTGTAATTAATTTATTAAAAAATAATATATTAAGTGTTAACAAAGATGATTAAAATAACTGTCAAATTAACTAAACTAATTCGGATAGTGACTACCATTGAACTGAAATTAATTTTCCTAACTATTAGGTAACTTACATAGTCAATAAGAAAAATATATTAAAAGGAAAGTGACGTAAAAAACGAAGCGATCGTCTACGTGACCTTACAGTAATGATTTCAACTAACGAAACCGGAATGAAACTGCACCTCGCCTAAAGAGACGGTTCAGTGAAGGAGTTAAATTATACACTCCGCTCTGACACCTCCTTTGAGAGATTTAAAAAAAAAAACGAAAGTTTTCAAAGCCGTGCTTCTCGGCCGAGCCGTTCCGAAGCATTGCCAAGGAAATGTTGAACAGGTTCCCGCTAAAAGGCACGGTATATTAAAGTCATCGGTAGTGATTTTTTATAAGAAAGACGACAGTCAAGTTTATGCTCCACTTGGTTATAGACGGTCACAGTCCCATATAAAGTTTCAACAGGGAGATGCAAGTAGTCAATGATAAAGAGTAAGGAAGGAAGGAAGGTGATTCTTAAGAGCGTGCAGCGCGATCGAAAATCTTCGAGTTGGAGTAGCGGTGACGGAACGCACACAAAAATAACTTTACAGATTAGGCTCAACACAGAGTAAAACATATTTTTACTAATTTTTCTTTAGGAAAAATTAATGTAATAAATGATAATAGAATGTAATATATGTAAATAATAATTAGTTATTATTATAATATAACGTAATATTCAGCTGATCACTGTGTTTTGTTCATTTCTTATACATAACTTTACCTATGTATACTTACCTGCATATCTGGAAAAGAATAAATAAAGTATGAAAGAAGAAATGAAAAACTGCAAAAAATAATAAAAAGTTTTTATTATTAAATTTGTGATGTTTGGTTGTCGTGGTATTATCGTTATTTTTTAATTAAACTCCTTAATTGCCATTTTTCTATCCAGTCTTTTTTCGTATGAAATATTTACGTATTGAATTTTTCCACTGTCTTGATTATCCGAGGATGTTTGAATTTCTGCTATTGGTAGCCTGAAATAAAATTAAACACTAAAAACGACACAGAGCAAATTGTAAACACCGTTAGTTTATAATAAACATAACTGACGAATATTATGAAAGGAACATTGAATTTAAAATAAAACGCTTAAAAGTTGATAGTTTTATAACCTCTCCGTTCCGAAATTGTCTACGAACATGCACTGTTCAGTACTTGGGCCTATCAATGAACAGTTTTACAAATTTACTGCGCGGTTTCAGTTTACAGTTTCGTTATAAACGGCTGTTATCAAAAGCAAAAAACCTAATCTAACCTAACCAATAAATGTTTGATTAGCTAAGAAACCTATTTGGTGACCAAGTACTAGACTAGGTCAACCAAAAAAAGTTGCTGACCAAATAAATATTTTACAAACTAACATATGCAATGTTACCGGATAATAGCCTAATTGACAAAATTTGGAAATTAGTTTAAAACTATGGCTTAGCATCTATTTCACCCCAAAAATATATTATTTTAAGAAAAATAGGTCTTTTACATTAGTATTTTGAGTTTTTAGAAATGAACTTGAAATTGACCGCGAAAAAGGCCAAGACTGTCATGGCGTCTTGAATGACGTCACACCTCGCGAAACAGCCGTGTTTGTTTATGACAGTCAATTGTGTTTTTTAATAAATAATGAATTCCTCGTATTATAAATACTGTATAGTGCCCCAATATAAAAGTTCAACGATAAAAACGCCAAACAAATTATTCATATACGTTCCAAACAATAAACAATAACAAATTGATGAAGTTAAGGTTATTACAGCTCTCAACAGCCACTATCAATACCTCGTTGTGAATCTTCAATGCCAGAGATCTAGATTCACAACAAAGAGATTCGAAGAGTACTACGGAGTCTTGACGTGAACAAAGCTAGTGGACCTGATGGCATACCTGCAAGGGTCCTGAAGGAATGTGGTCCTGAATTGTCTCCTGTATTTACACGCTTGTACCATCTCTCTCTCAGGACGAATACCGTGCCGGCATTTTGGAAGCTTGCCAATGTTCAACCAGTGCCTAAAAAGGGTAACCGTGCCAACCCCTGTAATTATCGACCAATCGCCATCACTTCTGTACTCTGTAGGTTAGTACTGAATAGTAAGCTGCTGACATATCTTGAAGTTAACGACCTGCTCAGTGATCGCCAATATGGATTTCGCCAGGGACGTTCAACCAGAGGTCTTCTTGTATATGTCACGCAATACTGGAGTGAAGCCATCGAGAAACATGGCGAGGCTCTCGCTGTGTCACTCGACATATCAAAGGTCTTTGAGAGGGTTTGGCATGCACGTTTACTTGGCAAGCTTCCTACATACGGCATCCCCTCCGGTCTCTTTGTAGCTGGATTTCTGATTTCCTGAATGAACGGTCAATTCGAGTAGTCATTGATGGCTGCTCCTAGGACCTCATGGCAATTCATGCCGGTATTCCTCAGGGATCTGTTCTCTCTGCAACTCTTTTCCTGCTTCATATTAATGACTTACTTCTTCCAGGAGTAGTTGTATACGCAGATGACAATATGGTCATAGAGAGATATTTGTCCAGGATTCGTTGGGGGGCAATGGTTGAGCGAATTAACTGAACCTTAAATCTTGTATGCCAATGGGGTGACAAGAATCTGGCTGATTTTAACGCCACCAAAACGCAAGCGTATTTGGTCTCTGCAAAAAGGAGCCCTTTCGACTTGGCTCCAACTTTCCGATGTGCATCCGTACCTGTGGCCAATGATCTTGAGCTTCTTGGTATGAAGTTGTGCTCAAATCTCAACTTCGGTAATTCTATCGAGTCCAAAGACCAAAAAGCGGCCAAAAAGTTGGGCATCCCAAATAGAGTGAAGCGATGCTTCACACTTGGACAGCTCCTCTCTTTATACAAGGCACAAGTCCGATCTTGCATGGAGTATTGCTGTCACCTTTGGGATGGCCCATCAAAATACCAACTTGCCGCACTCGACTCGGTGGATCGCAGAGCTAGGAGGCCCATTGGCGATGATACACTAATAAGAACTAAGCTGCAGAGCCTAACACATAGACGCAAAGTTGCCTGTGTATTCTATAAGATGTACTTCGAAGAGTGTGCTCGAGAGCTGCATGAGATCATACTGCCTTCCCCTTTCTTCTATCGGACATACAGACGTACGGCTGGTTACCATCCTCACCTTGTCGAAATCCCTCTAATTCGGACCAAGCGCTTTAAAACATCTTTTGTGATGCGCACTGCTAAGGATTGGAACTCCCTGCCGGCGTCTGTATTTCCGAGCTCATATAACCCAAATCTTTTCAAGGTTCGAGTGAATGGGCATCTTCTGGGTGAGCTCGCTCCATCGTCGGCCTCATCCTTCGTACATGGATAGATGCTGGTCAAGAGCAAACTCATCTTTAATAAAAAAATAAAAATAAATAAAACTTTGTATTCGCTTACCTCAAAGTCAGCGGTTTTGAGTCAATGTCAAATTAGAAAATAAACGTAATCACCATTTATTAATATTGTCAAGTTAAGTTTTTACTATCGTATTAATTGTATTTTTATATATTTATTGTCCTGATATCAGTGGCAAAAGAAATTCATCGTGTGATTTGGTAAAATAGCTTGAAATTTACCAACGCGCCACCATTTAATTGTAATTTAACATACAGATATAAACAAACAATTTTTTTACATTTTCTTGGCTTCTCAGCTCAATATTACAACATATTTTATATTGAAAATACTTTTTTTTATTTAGAACAAACTTTAAAGTAAGAATACTTTCAAAAAGTAAATCTTAATGTTTTAAAAATTTTAGGTTGTAAAAGCATTCTAGTCACAAAAGTTATAAGATTGTGTCGACAAGTGTCGACGTGTATTTAACAACATGGTGGAACATTTTTTGTTTCCACCGGTTCTCAAATTTTTATATAAAATACCATGTTCCATGGCGCTCATCAATGAGGGTTTGGCTCAGTTCATATCAGTTGTACCTAGTATATGGGTAAATGAAAATTCTGTCCAGTTTTGGTCAAGGGCAAGAAAAACCGGCGATCTTGAGACGGCTGATTCCACAGTAGGTAAATGCCACTCTCTGACTGGTAACTGCTAATTAAGTAAGACTTTGTTTGTTCTTCACATAATACTTAGATAGAAGTTTTACCATTGCGGAATTCCGATGAACAATAGTCGGTGTTCACTGCAAAAAATTGTCCAATCATAACGGCGTCAATTTTGGGCAATATACTGCTGTTTGTTTTGTTAAATCCTGATTCCATGGCGAATTATACCTGTCTTTCAAGATTAAACTAAAAGCAAACTGTATTAATTTAACAATAATTGCTGAAAACTCGAAATAACCTGTTCACTTTATACGAAAATGACAGCCACAACGTGGTGTTTCGCGAGGTGTGACGTCACGCTTCCATGCGATTCTCTGATTGGTGTTTAATGTCACATAATTAAACGCCTCATTTTGTCGATTTTATTTTCCAAAAATATTATTAACCTTTTATTATTTTAATAGAAAAGTTGTTTTTTGTTTACTAATTATCATGGTTAATCATTAGAAACTCTAAGCCATCCGATTTATTCTCAGTGGAAACAAGCCTGTTGTATACACCTCTGTTTGAGACATTAAATAGATAGGTAGGTATTTACCTGTATGCATTTGCATGTTCTGCGTTCGCACTACTCTGTACGGAATTCGACTCAACTGCAATATTTTATTTTGCATGTCCAGATTTTCCTATTTGCCTGAAAGTGAAACCAATGACATGATTAATTTAGCCATATTTAAGTATGCAAATTAGAAAAAAAACAGACAATTGCGTTCTCCGATAAAAATACTTCCAAATAGAAGTCTACTTACCACATTATAGCAGCATTCTTAGGATAAATTTTTTATTTAGTCACTTAGATAATGATTCTTTTTCTGGTTACCCATCCTTCACTTCCAAAAAACACTTAAACATGTGTAAAATGTAAATACAAAATTTATAACACAGCTGACTTGACATTGACCTCATGACGTCATGTCATACGACAAATAAGTGCGCCTAGTGATTTTATTAGAGCAAAGTTTTTTGTTTGGAAAACCATCAGGCGTTTGGGTTAAATATTGAAAAGTCTTAATATTTTCATATTTATAAATTTATAATGAATATTAAGAAGGGGGGGATCTGCGGAATATCAATACAAACATTTTCATGTGAGAATTAGTGCTTCATGCGTAAAATTTAAGAAGTATTCGAAGAAATAAATTTTTAGAAGTCGTTCCGTTTATGTATTTTTTATTAATTTTAAATGTATTTGTTTCAAATTTCAACAAGGCGGTGACCTTGTGCAAGGATCAGGCTAACCTACAAAAGTTACTTTAATGTATTTAACTAATTCAGCGCATAGTACTAGTCACTTAAGAGGAAAGAATAGCTTTGCGATTCTAACGAAATAGGTATTTAGGAAAACACATGCTATCGCTCGTGCGCTCATGTCCCCGGGAATCGCGCACAACACATACAAATAGCCTCACGCACACATCGACGGACGCTGTTAGTTGACGAGCAATTACGGCGGAAGGCGAACTCTTTTATTTATTTAGTTATTTGTTCTGGCGTGCCCGAAACTCCGATATAAAGAAATTGAAGATTATAGTGATAATTTCAAGTAAGTAAGTATTTTATTTATTTATGTAATTAGTAACGATTATTTATTATTATTTATTATTTATTTATTTATTTATGTAATTAGCCAATTTCCCTATCCCCTCCTTATCCCTAATCCTAATCCTTACCCTATCCTTAATCCTACTGTAATCGGCAGCGCACTTGTAGCAGCTTTGGTGTTGCTTGTGTTATAGGCGACAGTAGCCACCTACCATCAAGTGGTCCGTCAGCCTGTCTGCCGATCTTAACATAAAAAAAACGAGTGTAAGCTAATTTGATTTTTGATAAATCGGCTTTTTGCCTAAATGACTGACATTTTGTATTTTAAGTATGTATCTATATGATATTTACGAAACAAAAGATTTTTGACTTTGTTATTGTGTACGAAACTGCTGCATGTGCTACTATAATAATTATAACTATAATGTTTTCGTGAAATGCTAGATATTCGGTTTTGTCAAAATCAAAGTCAAAAAGTCGGTTTTAGGTCGGCTCAGGTTTCAACCACGTTTCACCTAGGTAACTAAACAATTTTTAGGTACCTTGGTAGGTAGATGTAAATAAAATTATTTTTTAATTCCTGTAGATATAATAGTCACACGATAATGGAAGCATATTATAGAAGGGGCAAAAAGAAACGAATACGCTTATGTGTCCGCTGGAAAAAAATGTCACTTCGCCAGAAAGGCAAAGAATTGGTTTGTAGTTTGTACACACCTTCTCACAGTCAATCTAACTCACAGTTATACGAGTATAGCCTAAATATATATATTTTTCAATTCTTATTCATGGACAGTTAAAATGAGTAGGTAGGTAAATTAGACACGTTACACACGTTACTGTTTTTTTTTTTTTAGAGCTCCCACATCGCTATTCGTGCATTATTCGTCTATATTCGGCTATTTTCACGAACAAGACGAATACGCGAATACTAGAACACCTACTATACGCCGGCTTATCGCCAATATCGGCATTTATAATGTTTTCATTAAGTATTTTTTTCGTGTGGGAAATTAGATAAAAAGAAAATCATTTTAGAAAATATTTTATTTTATTTCTTGTCCCTGTGCACCGGGATCAGTTTCTAAGGGAAGGGTAACTGTGGAACCTACATGGAACGTAGTCCGGCACCCACTAGTTATGTTTTGGCATTACGACACGCACGGTTTATATTTATAGTTTGTAAATCATCAGTCTTCGAGAAGACAAACTTTAACAAATTCGATACTCCAAGACAGTGAAGATCAACAATACAATATTTCGAATAATACTACACCAACGACTTCAATTTCAAATTTTCACCTAATACGATCGAACCGGTCAGTTTTTTTGTGACAACCATTAAAGAAAAATAATGGAACAAATTTTTGCAAAGATGGAGAAAAGTGAATTTCGTGTCTTGATTAAACATTATTTATTGCGCAAAAAAATTATTACGGAAACAAAAAAAAATTTGATAAATATTATGGGGATTCTGCTCTGTCGATTAAAATGATTCATAAGTGGTTTACTGATTTTCGCTGTGATCGTACAACCACAAGTGATGCTGTGCGTTCAGGACGCCCAGTTGAGGTCACTACTCCAGAGATGATCGCTGAAATCCACGACATAGTGTTGAATGACCAAAGAGTAAAAGTGAGGGAGATAATCGAGATAGTAGGCGTCTCAGACGAACGTGTGCGCAATATCTTACACTAACATTTAGATATGAAGAAGCTCTCCGCTCGATGGGTGCCGCGTTTACTGACTGTTGATCAAAAACGTATGCGTGTGACCACTTCGTGTGAATCGAAGGCTGAGTCTTCTTCGATTTATACCTGAATATTGTAGGAATGTTGAGGGGGGAAAGTCCGAACGACCCAAAATATATACTACAACTCATAGGCGCATGATTGAATATATCTATATTAATAATTTCGTCAAGGGGTACGGTAGACTCGATTGAAACCTTACCTGAATAATAAAACATAAAAAAATAAAGATTTCGAGTCGACAACATATATCCGCAAAATTCGGATTGTCAAGTATTTTCTTAAATTCTAATGGTGCTGACAGACAAATCGCAGTCGCCATACTGACCACTCTAGCGAAACGTCACTCACTGACACCTGTGACATCTTGAGTGGTTAATAAACGTTCCATTTCATTCATACTAGCGCACATACGACTCGCCATTCAATACGTCGTCGCACCATTCATTTTGAAAACAAAGTGTCCATTACAAAGAACTGTGACGCATGTGACTGTGTAAAACGAAACGTCTTGCCGCAAACATTGAGCGAAATCTTTGCCGCTTTTGCCGTTAATATTCCTTGAGAACATGTGTACATATTATGAGTCACATTACACCCGAGCGAAGCCGGGTTTTCATCTAGTAGCATTATAATCTCGTGAATATTTTGCGTTCACTTGCCATTTACAGCGTTTTAGCTCCTAAACTATAAATTCTACAGGAAAAAGATTCGAATGAAATTTATAGGAAATTTTATGCTCTACAAATTCAGTTATTACCATTTTTCATTTATCATGAACCGTTAACTATATATTTAGCAAAAACCATATTGTAAAAAGTTTGAAGCGCTACAAATAAAAAACTATGCATTTTATAGAAAAAAGGTTTAAATAAAAAAGATGGCAAATCTATCTAATTATCTACAAAAATTATCTCCACTATTTTTGTCGTACGATGCGCGATTCGTGAGATATTCAATAAAATGTGTTTTTCAAGATGGCGGCTGACGCTCAGCCCCCCCCCCCCCCCCCCATGACGCCAACTTGGATTTGCAATCAGGGGACACCCCTGAACATATTCGAAAAAAAAAAAAATAGCCGGTCCCGTACATTTAAAAAAAAACCCTCTGGCGCTTGGACTATACGTTGAAAGATAAATAATACTAATTTAGTTAATTTTACTCCTTGTTTAATTTTACCAGACTTATCAATCCGCCGAACTTACTCCCAACATTTTTGAAACAGATAGATATCGATAACGCGGGTGGGGATCCCATCTCTACTATCGACTTTTCCATTGACATCCCTATAATACGTGATGCTTTGCTTCCCCCCCCCCCGACCCCCAATCGTGCGATAGAGAGCGTTGCAACTCGCGACTGATAATAGGTACTTTTTTTGATGAAATTTCCATTTCGGGAGAAAACGGTTTCCACTGACTAAATATTAACAAATCACTTTGATTTTGATATCGATCGTTTCAGCACGATATATTCTAGGTTTATAGGTTTCGTTTTTTTAAAAAAATTACACTGTTTTTATAAAATAAACGGCTTAATTCGACAAAGTTTTAATCACAAAAATTAAGTTATTTGAGGTGCCTATAAGTTTGAATTTATTGCAAATTTTGAAAAAAGGAAAACCTATAAACCTAGCCTTTCATTGTGTCAATAACATATTAAAAAATCATGGAGATTGGAAAATATTTAGAAGTGGAAAAACATTTTCTCTTTTTGTATGGACGAATACGTACTATTCTTTCCTCTTAAAAATGAGTAAATTTCCAGAATTTTGTGCAGTATCCTCTTAAATTATTTGCTAATGACCTTCTATTAAATTATCTAATACATCTCGCATCCCGTGTTTACATTTATTGCGTTTGTTTAAAAATAGAATTTAAAAAAAGAACGAGTTTGATGTCTGTTGACTTTTCATGCTGTGAATCAAAGTTAGCGATCGTTAAAAAAAAGCCATACTTCTTTCAAGCTGAATGCGCTCGGCTAGCGATGGCTGCTTGCTCCTAATACGAATATTGTATGGAAACCGAAATGCTTTTGTAAGAAATTATTTCTTCAGTTTTGTATTTTAAAAGTTGTACATATTATTTTTTAAATACATTTTCGTTACGGTGTATGTGTGAAGGGTTATATTTACTGAGTTTATTCTTCCGACATAAAAGTCATGCAAGCATTATAAAGCGCTGGCTGCCATGAGTCTTATTCAAATATCAACTCGGTCAAGGGCGTGTTGCGAGGAGAAAAATAGCTACAAGCGACTAACGTACTCGTCTTGTCTTTGTTCTGTTTTCCTAAAGACTTACACGGTGTGTCTGTTTAGAGCTATCAGTGAAGGGTGCTGGGCTCTGTATTTCATGTATTGTGTGTAGTAGAGAGACGGGTTGATCATTGCATGTGATATACTTGTGATCCCCCCCCTCTTTTATAAGCCCTACCATATCTTATCATAGTGTCAGTCACTTATTTTCACTGTATAATATGTTTGGGGTAACGCTGCGGACATAAATACTATCATCATTCTACAAAAAAGGGTCATTAGGGTCAACTATAGATCCACAGTCTTCCCTCCGAGATAAGTTCAAGGAAATAAAGATTTTAACTGTTACTTGTCAGTATATTTATGAAAATTTAATTTATACGCATAAAATATTAGTCAGTTTAATAATTAATGTGTAATTGTGTATGAAAATTGTAATTGTTATACAGGGTGGTAATTTGAGATGGGTCAGTAAGGGCAGCTACCTAAACCATTCTAGCTAGAACAAAACACTCTTAGGAGACTATCCATTATTTTAATAGTTATTTCCATCGGCATTCAAAGATTTTGGAAAAATGGTACAGTCAGCGAGAAAAAGGTCAATTTTCACGTTTTGTTTTTATAATGCCAATCGATTCTGTTACTTATAAGGATCAATTGACCCTATGGGATTCTCGGGGATTCTTCTCAGGATCGTTATCATCTTGGCTATTTTTTCAAAACCCTGGTAAAATATATAATCGACTTCAAAACACTGATCTTATTATCGTATTTTTGAGAAATAAACGATTTAATTTGTTTTGATTTGAGGAATAATACAGGTATAATAAAAATTTCGAAGACATTTTCAAAGATCGCTCACATCATGGGGTAAAGGTCTTTTTTTTTTCAATCATGTGTTCACAGAGATTTAAATAACCAAATATTCGTAAAATCTAAAAAATCACAATAAGCAATGGTTTTAATTTAAGTCTAGCAATTAAGTCCACCAAATTACAGAAAAAAACATACAAAAACAACAATTTATCTTAATGTTTTTGCACAACAGTAAAGTACGAGTGCTCGTAGCCAATCTATGAATAAGTTTTTGCTTAAAAGAATATTTCAGCGGGATGTTTTCTCTCTTAAGCGCCGTCAAATATGCTTTGACGAATACTTCGAAGTCTTGCTCCCATTCATAGCCAACTTTGTTATTACTCAAATAAAAACGGAACTAAAATGCTCGAATAATGTACTGTAAGAACATTAACGCTTTAACCGTACAGTATTGTTCACGTCAAACATCAAATCATTGAAGACATAATATAGGTTTTTAATGAATATATTTATTAGAGGCGTAAATTTTTTTGCAATTTCGCACAGCTCTAGTTTCCATAGATTTTTTTGGTCATACACTCGTTGGATCGGAGTTGTTGCCTCGGCAGAGCCCGGTCCAAGGGCAAGGAGACACCGGGGAGTTTTAGTGGGTAGTGCCAGTGCCGCTATGACTTAGCATAGCGCAGACCCCCACATATACCCCTACCGCCTAGCCAGCGGTAGGAAATCTGTAAATGGATTTCTCCTCGGAAAAAAAATGGTCGTACACTCGTATATATTGTAGAAATTTTTTGTTCGTCTTGATCATTCGCAGTTTTGAAGCCAAAAGAGTAGTGTTGTTATAAATATATGTTTTTTTAAATATTAAAAACGCTAATACGCTAATAAAAATAAAAAAAATAAAAACGCTTATTAAAAAATAGTAAATAACATCTCAAATGCTTCTTAAATCTATTAAAAAAGGCAGCTAGTTGTTTTAATTTTCCGGAATTGTTATTTTTATTAAGTGCAGGACAGGTTGCGATCGGTATCGAAGCGACTGTCGTCTCTACCTCAGCACATTTGTAAGGGTTATTTGGTCTTTTGCCAAACTAGTGCAACGCTTTCTGTGCCAAACATAATAACCTGCTGACCTGCTCGAATCAAGTGACGCTATTACTCTATCCTCGTATGCCGTTTATTACAATTATTGTATACTATACTATACTATAGTAGCGACTCCGTCTCGACTTTGCACAAATGCAATATATGCAAATATTGTGTGTATTTAATAACATTTATTTTCTCGTTTGTCACTCTTTCCAACAGTATCAGAATCCATTGCGTATTTTAAAAGTAAGCTGAGTATAATGTATTATGAAATTGTTGATATTTTATCCTGGTGCATATTTTAGTAGCATATTTTAATATATTTTTACTCTGGAAACAGAAATTAATGAAAAGTTTGGTAAAAAAAATTTCCATAAAATAATAATAAACGGAGAAGAAAGTGTAAAATTCATAAAATTTTGTAACAGGATAGCTGAAACAGTAGTCAGATCAAACAGGACAACATAGTCACTACGTTCAACATAACAAAGTATATACAATGTCCCTAATTATGTTAGGGGTTCCGGCCAGTCTTCCACTCACTCTCTATTTAATGACTGATTGAGATTTAATGACTATTTAATGACTATTAATGACACATTTTTTTTTATATTTTCATACGATAGGTTATATCGTTATATAACCATAAAAAAATATTCAGCGCCAAAAAACAGAAATTTGGTAACAAAAAAAAGTTAAAATTAACTAACAGCTACGGGCACTTTAAACACCCGCCCTTTTGGCGCGCTTGTCGTGACGTCAAAGTCTACAATACAATCAAATGTTAAAAATCACAAACATCTACACGCTTGTTGACATTTCATAGACGTTGACGTCACATTCCATAGACTTTGACGTCACATTCGATCTGACTGTTTCAAGTATTTTGAATTTCCCACATTTTTATGCACTTTTAATAATTATTTTCTTAACGAAAAAGAAATAATATTAAAAAATATTTACATAGACATAATTCTAAAGCAAAAATGTTGATAAAAAATATATTTAAGCCTTTTTTGAATTAGACGCATATTCCCTATTGGCTAAATAAATCTATATGTTGTAATATACTCAATGTATAATAATATTAAAACTACAACAATATTGTAAAAAAAAAGTAAATAGACGACAAACAGTAACATTTTAACTAACTTCCAAATTATAAATGAAACTTGATCAAGGAAACAAGCAAGACGTCAAAACTCTGTAATTTCAAATGACATAGTAAGTCCTTATAATTTAAAAAAAATCATCTATACTGATTTTATAGTTCCATTTGTCTACAATATATAATACAATTGGAAGCGAATTCGCAATATAATTGAATGCAAGTCAGGAAGTGAAAACATGCAACCACGTATTTGCGGTCAGAGCGGTGCCAACATTTTGAATTGCAGTCTAAAATGCTAGGAGCGAATGCGGTCTCGCTTTTATTATAAAAATGTAATACGAAATCTGCTGTTTATATTGCGGATATGTGCTTTGACTTTGTGTTTGAAGAGAATTTTAAACTTTTCAGAAGACCTTCGCTGTCATCCTTCGTTTGTGTAACCACAAAGGCATTTCTCAAATATTACATGGTTGCAACTTATTTCTTATCCTTTGTATTATTTTGTTTACATTCTCAATTATTCTCCTTAAATATTGAACCTATTCTAGAATACTGAAATATAGTTGCTGAAATATACTTTTAATGAATGGCATGTGGTGTATTGATTCGAAGATCATCATATCATACCAATACCAATTACAAAGCCGCGACGATGACCGTGCAAGTACAGAGCCAGCAGGCGAAACCGATCCATCTACAAAGAAGAGTTGGACAGTTTACTAATGCGTTGGTAAATGTATTTAAGACGCTGGACTGGGAACGAGTTAATGTCAACGACGAATATCTCGCTCACCTCCGTTTTGCTGACGATAAAGTCATTCTGGCACAGTCGCTTGAAGAATTCAAAGGGATGTTGGATAGCCTTACCTCTCGGCGCGTAGAACTTGGGATGAATTAAACAAGACGAAAGTCTTGTTTCTCAAGCATATTCTTTCAGGAGTCGTTACCGTAGAGGAAGTGACTCTTGAATTTGTGCAGGATTACGTGTATTTAGAACAATGCTGTCTAGTTAGGCAAGAACAACTTTGAAAAAGAATCTAGCTTGTTTGGGCTGCCTTCGGGAAGCTACTTCATCTGTTCTCATCACCACTGCAGCAATGTCTGAAGACCAAGTTATATAATCAGTGCATCCTGACAGTAATGACGTATGGTGCTGAAACGTGGCCTCACACGGCAGGACTGATCCACAAGCTTAAAGTCGCTAAGCGAACCAAGGACGCTATGAGCTATTGACGAGCCCGTTGGATGAGTGGTTAATGTGCTTACCTTAACGCTCTGTTCTAGGATTGCCGGGTTCAATTCAACTTTGGAAATTAACTTTTCAAAGTTAATTCTGGTCTGGATCTGGAAAATAGCAGGGCACACTGCGTTTCGCCGTCATTTGGGCAGCTCCTCTGGCGGCCGTAACCAACCCCTTACAGAATACCACCTTCTTGAGTTTTTTTACTAACTCATAATACCATACTTCTGGGTTTATTCAATGAAATAATTACTGTGCACGGTATTTACACGCGAGCCGTCGCGTTTCATTTCCAAATAATTTGTATATAGACTTACTCGTAACTAAATTTCCACATACACCCTCGCGTCGCGAGTACATCAAAGCGTATCTTTATGAATGTTTATAAGCGTACCTAAATGAGTTCATTCCATCCATTACTCTCTAATTTTTTTTTTCATGTGCTTCTCAATTGAATTTTTCCACAGTATATAATAATTGTATAACTTAATGTATATTTAATATTGTTATCAAGCTAATTGTTTGTGTTTTTTGTTACAGGTAAGTTGGTCGTCAGTCGTAAGTTCTGCCTCAGTTTTATGGTGTTTGTTAAAAAATCAATGCGAATGTTGCTGATCCCTGTATTTTTTAGTTATGAAAATGGAATTATTTGTTAATTACGAAAATGGAAAAAATAGTTCGTTGTTTAATATCTAGTGAAGAAAATTTCCTGTTTCGTAGCTGGTTATGAAAATGGTTACGAATGTGGATGAAGGGATATATACTCGTAATTTGTGATGTTAGTAAAGTAACTGTAATTTTTATTCAACTTATAACCGTTGTTAACTTTCAACCTGTGGCGATGACTAACATTCATCATTTAATAGATATACGTCATTCGTGACTGGGACATAGTCCGAAAGTATTTAATAATAGCTGCGCTCCACGGTTTAAACCTTATTTAAATGGACATAGACATTTTATTACGTTTAGATTAAAAGTAAAAATAGTACAAGCCTTCTATTACTATTATATTAATTTTATTACATTGTTAAGTAAGTCATAATACTAGCGAAAACGTAAAGTCTAAACACGTTTTTTTTATCCCACGTAACACGTTAAAGTAAAATCAATATTAAAGTGTCATAAAAATAAAACTTATTATAATTACTCGAGTTTTTATTAACTGTTTCGTCTTTCAATATGTTCGCTGCAAAAAGTCTGTAACCACCGACTAAATCAGACGGATCACAAGAGACTATAACTATCCCAAGGCGCCGACTATCTGAAGGAATGGTGAATGATAACCTAGCTTTGCTTGTCACATAACACTTTAATTTTAAATAAAACCTTCACATATGCACTGAAGGCGCTGACAATATTAATTACAATTATACCAGAGGAAGGTAACTATGCCAATTAAATACCCCGACCTGTTGGATTTGTTGAGGGGTCCTGCAGTCTTCCCCAGCGTCAGGGTAGACAGAGACTCAGCTCACGACATCCGGTCCGTGGACAGTTTGAAAAACGCCAGGTCGATCAACGCGCGCGAAGGGTAGCAATTACCACAAGACCGGGTCTCCATGGACACAGGCTTGCCACGCGAAGACGTTCTGACGCCAGAAGCTGCGTCCTGTCCTCGTCGCCTCACGTGTCGGCATCTTCAGGTGCGTCCGGCTGATCATCTCGCGTGAGGAACAGTAGCTGGACGTAGGGCCAAGCTTCCATGAGTTTGTGCATATCGCTTGATGACAACCGGTCAACAAAACTTTGTCCATCTTCCTTTTGTGTAGCGACGGAAATTTGCCCCCGTCGGATGCCGCAGACTGCCCTCTGATACTTTTCCTTTTTTGTCAGCTATGTATTGCAAGCAATAGATTTATTGTTTTGCCATCAATAGCGATAGCTCGTGTTCTACGACCCGTATAACTTTTACATTTATTGTTGGCTGGGTTAAATGAGTGGTCTGTGTTTGTACCACAATGTACGTATTTTTATACGTTACAAGTCTTGTTAAATATTGTTAAGACATTCCATAGAAAAAAAAACGTATTTTTAATAATGAAAGCATATGGATGAAACGGTTGAAATAAATATCGAGCGGCCAACCGATTCATAGCTGACTATCGGAGCCAGATCCCGTTTCGTATGTAATCAGAGAACTGTTTGGGCGCGCGGCCAACGCAATACGATAAAACTACGCAGTTCGATTAAACGTAAAACCATTGGTTGTGTTGCCGCTTGATAAGATTATATTTGAACTATCCTTGTCCGCCATTTAGCCTGCGCTTTTATATAAAAAATAATAATAATAAAAACTAATTGAAAACGTTTCTCCACAAGTCTCGTTGCATGTCACTCGCAGCTTGTGATTTTGTCAGCAATATCCGTGACTTTAGTTCTCGTGACGCTGACAAAATTGCCACTGGGCGGACCACTCATATTCGAGTCGGTTTCAAACGCCTCAATTGACTTTATTATTTTAGTATAAATTGTGAGAATAAAATTTCTTTTAAAACCGCCTACCCGGCGACAGTAATGTGATGTACATACGTAGTAACAAGGTTTTATTCGTTATTTCGTCCATGTATCTCAATAATAATCTTAATAAATTTAATATGTTATTCCGATGTAAAAACTGTAAGTATTATTGTAAACTTTTAGATTCGTTCCTTAATTTTTGCGTGAAAATGTAAAAAACATTCACGCATCCATCTTTCGCTTTTATATGTGTTTTAGTAGGATGTAGTAAGATATATGTCATACTAATAATAACAGTTTTGAATGCGGTTGCAAAGTGTAAAAAATATGATAGCTTATATCGTTTATAATATTTTAATCGTCAATGTCTTAAAAGTTTGATTATTTTTTATTAATTTCAATTTTAAATTTAATTTATAAAACCTCAATATTACACACTTTTGCTATTGTAATCAGTTAAAATTGATTATTTCGAAGTCATATCTTTCATTGCAATAATATTTCTTCTAACCAGACAATTTACAAGCACCTTTTTTATTTTTTTGTCGGAAGAAAGTAGGAAATTAGAACTTCACAAAAATTATTTAAAGAATAATTTTTGTGTCTGTCGACCTTAACATAAAAAAATAAAATATATAAGTATGTTGTTTTTTTGTATTTGTGATAAGAACAGTTGTAGACTATGGTGATAGTGCATAACTATAGTTGTGGGATATTACTTAGTTGATAAGATTAATGCGTATAATTCATGAACAAACAGGTGTAACAAAAAACAGTGTTCCTTTATATGTTTAAATGTTTTATTTTTATGTTGTCGTCAGAAGAACAGGAAGGCAGTCTGTTAAATAGGATGTACGCCTATCGCCGCGTGGATTACTAAGAAGTGTTAGGGCAGGAACAGTTTATAAGAAAACTCCTCAAGTATAAAAAAAAATACGCCATAGATTATATTTCTGTTTTGGGAATAGTTTGCTAATGCTATAAACTTGAGCAAATAAGGTTAAAATTTTCATGTACTCTCTGGGTTTTATTATCAAGTAGACTAGCACGGATAAATTTCAATTATGTTGCAAACGCGGTGGTAAAGTCAATAAAAAGCACTTAGCGGAATAGTGGATACAATTTTATTGCTGTTTTTACTGTCCTTCCTCGCGTACGCACATTTCATTTTAAACAAGCACCGAATTGATGTTGCGCTGCTCTTAACGCAACATTACTTTTCACTTTTGAATTGTTCATATGTATAACTTATACAAATTTATGTTACTGGAGTATATTGTACATTATAATGTAGGTTATATTATATGTAAGCTATATTGATAGGCTAGTATGTTGATGGTAACTTTTTGGAATTCTTGGTAATCTTTATTTATTTTTAATACATATTATGTCGCAATCATTCCAAATATGAAGTGAAAATTTTAAAAATTAACCTTTAAAATTTAAAAAGCATGTTAATTAAAAGTGCGTTACGCGTCGTTGCCTGTGTCAGCTGCTACTCTGCGTACTAATAAATATGAAGAGTCAATGAATAAATCCTATTTATTGTGAGTAGCGAAAGTGTAGATTCATCATAATGTTACATACCTAGCAATGCCTCCTCTATGTAGATATTTAATAAACTTTAAATAAAGCGGAAACGCTTCTTCTATCTTACGAAATCTTTTTTACGGACAAATGTTCATGCAATATCTTATTGATGCTAGTCATACTAATGCCCAGAGATGCTTCTATCTCGTGGTATATCACATGTCGGTCTTGCATTATCAGTTCACGCATAGATGTTTTCTGGCACAACAACTGATTTTAGACGACCTTCTTTGAGCATATGAGCATATTTGGAGGGAACGCCGACCACGATCAAACTCATTATACCATTTTTTAAAATGGCTTAGGATGGAGCTTCATCGCCAAAGTCGAAATAAGTTGATCGAAGCACTCTTGTCTTAATAATCCACCACAAACAATACAAATCGCGTTCAAATAATAAATGTTATAACATAACTGAAGTTATGTTAAAAAAAGTCAAACTTTTCAATGTCAAAGTAATGCCAGATGGTGCCTAAAGCGCTCAGTGTTGCCAAGACTCAATACATAAGTAGAAGCCACTTTTTTAGCACTTTTCTCACTTAAACTTCATATTATTCTTAAGACTTATTATAATTATTAATAAATAATAATTTAATGTGAATTTATTGGCTGAGTGGGTGGTACACTGCATTCCACAGTCATAAACTGGGCATCTAGACTCATGGCAAATTCTTACAGTAGACAACCGTGAATTATTATTTTTTTGTTTACTTCCACCAAACTTACTGCCTCTCAGGCGTTGCTTGTGACCTGAAAAGCAACTAATATTATATAGACCGTCTGATCTTACCTATTATAGGGCCTATAATAAGCGCTAATGAATTATTAATAAACATTTATTGAGAGATAAACTATTTGAGATTCAGTAAAATATAAACGGCTAATATAACGGCTATATATGTCAAAAAATTTAACTAGAGGAAACGGATGGATAGTGTTCGTGCACCATGAATACCGCTACCCATCATGTCGTTAGCATAGTGTTGCATCGAAATTTCTGTCACCCACAGTGCAGCAAAAGAGTATATTTTATAAGTATAGTTTTTTTTATGTTAAGACCGGCAGACAGGCTGACGGTCCACTTGATAGTAGGTGGCTACCGTCACCTATAACAAGCAACACCACAGCTGCTGCAAGTGCGCTGCCGATACAGTAGAATTAAGGATAAGGGATTAGATGGGAAAGTGGGCTCTGGCATCCCTTACTCACTCACCGAAACACAACAGCACACAAATGTTATTTCACGGTGGTTTTCTGTAAGGGGGTGGTTACTGCCGTCAGACGGCTGCCCAAAATAACTCAAAAAGCAATGTTCCCTGCCACTGCTTTCCAGAGCCAAATTTGGAAAGTTCATTTTTCAAAGTTGACCCTAACGGGAATCGAACCCGGGAACCCTAGAACAGAGCGTTAAGGCAAGCACCCTAACCACTCATCCAACGCGCTCATCATAAGAATGTGGAACGCTTCACGATTTTACGTGTCATACTTGCACAGGTGATGATCATCTCTGTATCGTTCCAATTTTAGTATATGTACAAAAGAATGTAAATGCATCAACTAATCGTACGGAAATTTGTGTACAGCTATGTGTCCTGTCAAGCTTGTACATTCCAAGCGTTTATCGCGGTGAGCAAACACTTTTATACCAAAAATAAATGACTTCATTCTACCACTCTAATATCCTCATATTGATCACTTAAACGAAGATATTGCTTCTATTTCTTAGGCATGGTAGCCGCCATTTTGCCGCATACTGTGATAGTGGAAATATGATTTGTCGAGTCGCCATACGTACGTAACTACGTATTTGTTTTTCAGTTTGTGATTTACAAGCTGAAAGTTGGCCAGCGAATTGCTCAACATAACATTGAAGTGGACAGTAATGTAACTAACATTGAACAATCTAAGAACTTGTTTTTATTTAACTTTCATATTACACTGTAATCATAGTATACTAATGTGTACTATCACTTACATGTATGTATATACCCAGCAGACCACACCATACCATACGTCTTTGTCATAATTTTGCTACTATGAAGGCAGTTAGATATCTTAATTTAGTCGATGGTTATCTTTACGTTCCAGAAAAAGCTGTCTCTCGATTCGTCTAGTAATGCGTCGGTAATATGTTATTTTACAAAATTTCTCTATTCTATCCATACATATAGTATAATAAAACCGTAAAAAGCGTAAACGAGCCGTGTCTGTACCTACATTAAATAATTTTTCAGAAAAACAATTTATACACGTTGCACTTATGTTACCGAGGTCAAAAATATAGTTTTAGAATTTTTGTCTGTTTGTCCGTGCGTTTGTGCACGCTAATCTCAGAAATAACCGATTTGAATGCGGCTTTCACCGATGTATTATTCCCGTTACCCGTAACATTTAGGTTTTGTATCATTCCAATCGCTTTACAAACAAAAAAGTTACGCGCTATACCGAATACCACGCCTACGAAGTTGCAGGCTCAGCTAGAATTTAATATTAACGATTTAAGTAAATAACCCCATCTGTTACAATAAAGAAGAAGAAGTCCCGAAAGTCGCAAAGGGTCTTATAGAATTGTGCGGTATTAGTGTCATTATAATCTACAAACCGTAAGAATCTGTATTCATTAGCCTTGTTTTTATAGTGCCACTGTGATCTGTTTTGCATTCACGATATTATCTGGAGTACATTCGGAGTATATTTAATCCAATGTAAAATCCTATCAATATTCAAATACTGTTTTTTTTAGAGAGTGTAATTGTATTTAGAGTCTAAATGTTGTTTAAACCGTTGTCAACAGTAAATGGTTGTCAATCCTGAAGTCGGATGTCGCCCGACTGTTTAGAAAAAACAATTTTAATTTTAATAGCCTGTTTATTAGAAAGTGGAAGTAATTACCGTATATTTTTGTGAAATAGCATTAATTGTGTCCATAGCTACTCAATTTATACTACCAGCATGGGAGTATATATGTTGGTGTTGATTTTTTTTAACTCTTTATTGCAGTGGTCCGAGTATAAGTTGCCAACTTCGCGCTCTGTTAACGATCGTATAACTTTTTATAGAAAAAAAAAGCAAAAGGAAATATTTTCAACGGTAGATTTATAACAGATTTTATTCTTTCTTTTTCTTGTGTCGTCATCAGATTATCAAGACTTGAAAGCATTTGTTGCCATGTCACCGTTTCATTGTAACTGAAATCTGCATATATTACCTAAATAGAGTGGCGTGCCTAGAGTTAGAAGTAGGGCACGCTCGACGTATTTTTTTATGTTTAAAGCATTTTTCCTTTATGTAATTTTCACAATCCAACTAAACAAACAAACTATTTTTACTGCGACACATAATTTTACGGACAGTTAAGATATTTTAAATATTATAATCGACTTTGAATATGTTAACGTTTACTCTTATAAAAAAAAATGAAAATACAGGTTTCTAAACCTGAATTAGGAATTAGAATTTAAGATTTTAGAAAAATATTTCAAAACTGCCTTTTAAGCGGCAATGGTGTGCTGTACGCACATACATAGTAATTTACATTAAAATAACTTTCAATAATATTGAATTTATTAGTTTTGGTAATGGTAAACATGATGTATGGAATCGTTTCAAAATTTATCGCTCACACGAATCGGGAAAATTTATTATTAATTGCGTAATCGTGTATTAGTTACTGTTCTCGAAATAAAGGAAAGTTAATTAATTATCTTAGAATCAAATGGACAGTCGTTTTTTAAAACTAAGTATGTGAGGATAATGAATATTGGGTGTTACAAGGGAAGACATTATGTACTTACCATATCTCTCTACAGCCTCCTTGAGAATCTTCTAAGGATTCTTTCTGAGACTCGGGTCAGCATAAATCATCCGAACAATAGTACGAGTTATTTATTAAGATTTGTTGGAAATGCATCTTCACGTTGCGTATATTTTAGTGGGAAGTTTTGTTTGACCGTCTTCACAACGTTCACAGTTGAGCCGAATGGGTAGTGATACGACTTTGATGCGTGTGGGAAAATAATGAAAATAGGCAAGGAATTTTCACTCTTTTAAAAAGTCTAAACTATTCGCACCGATACTTGTCTTCGACTATTGGCGATAGTGGCACATATATTTCTGTAATACTAAAAAAAAAATTAAAAACTATATGTCAGCAGCAAATTTTTCCTATAAATTAGCTTTGCAAACGTTTTGCACCGGAGGCGAGCCAAAAAACATTAATAAAGAAACACAGTACAAAACAATACCAGATGAGGGCAGATTGCCAAATTAAACCATGAGTGTTCGTTGTACGTTGTACCCACAGTGCAACTTTATCTTAACACTGAACTAGCTTTAACATATGCACTAAGTAGCCTCACGTTCCAATCTTTTTCACAGCGCAGTACTTTCTCAGATACAGTTTTTGATTACATAACAATAACATTTGGATATAAATTAATTGAGAGGATTACTGCGTATATTTTGGAAAAGGAACGGTCGTGTTCCTCAGTGTTGATGTGTCTTTACAAATGTACTTTTTCTCTTTTTACGTTATTGTATAACTAACACACACACTAGCTCAACTTGATGGCAACTGATATCGACGCCTTCTGGTGTTAAATGAATAAATTCACGAAAATGTAATGTGCTACATACACGAATCATTGTAATGTCCCACACAACCTCATTGTTTTAACTTTAATCCTTGTTCGGACTACTTTAGTAATTTAGTATAGTGACGACCAGATAGTTTAGTAGCTAAATTACTAGCTACTGCCCAGAAATCGTTCGCATTACGGTCGAGTACAATACACAAGTTTGTATTGTAGTTGCAATAATTGGAGTGGTGATTTGCAAGATAAACTGGCTGCAACGCAATAAAGTGAATAAATAAGCTAATAAAGATTAAGAAGGGATGAATGAAGAAATTTATTTGTTAACTAAGAAAAAGCTATTGCCATGAAAATTGATCAGAAAGTCCTAAAGAATATTAAGTTTATATATGGGAATGTCTGAAATAGGTTCAGACTTGTTTAGCCGGTGAACCACCCCACCCACGCTACTCGCCCAAAAACATAGAACAAAATGAACTTACTCAACTAATTTTTTAGTGTTTAGACACGTTTAGTTGCTAAATTACTTGCTACTCGACTAAATTACTAGCTTATTCCGAACTAGTCCATAGTGATATGTGTTGTTCAAATAAATTTTAAAAAATACATATATTTGAATGTTTATTATAACAATTACGCTAAAACCGTTGTGAGATTTTGGAGTTCTCTTGGCACACAAATGGACCGTGTCCTAGAATGTGGAATACTTTTTTCCGGTAGTGTTTACCCTGTGAAATAGTAAAAAAAATAATTCTACATGGAGATATCTGTTTTCATTTTTCATAAATGAGTTGTTCAATTAACATAAATTTTGAACTATAATAATTCTATATAGCTAAAACGCTTCTTTAAAAGTACCTACCAATCCAAATACATTGAAGGGTTTTCACTTTATTATGTAGCAAATATTCACTGCGAAATTTTTTTACTTGAAATTTAATTAATAGTCATAATAAAGCTAGAAAAATAATAAATTTTATATTATTTGTACTAGCTGTGCCTACAACTTCGTACGCGTGGTATTCGGAAAAGCGCATAACTTTTTTTTTCTAAACCGTTTGTAAAGAAAACAAACACTAAATGTTACAGGAAGCTTTCTACTATACACCAGTGAAAACTGAGCCGGCTAAGCCGTTTCTGAGATTAGCGCGCACAAAGTCACAAACAACGATTTTATTGTACGAGTATGTATTTTGATATAATATTGGCCCCCAATATTGGCGTACTCTCTTGATTTTCTGCAATATTGTTAAGAAATAAAATAGCTGCACGACAGACACAATTTAAGAACCCATAATAGCAAAGCGCAACCCGTTCGTTGGCCCGTCTTCGTTCCGTTGAAGAATATTTATAACGCGAATTTATCGTTCATAATTGAGCGATAAATCGCCTGCGGTCCTCGCCACTCTCCATTATTAATTTCGACGGCTAGCGGCGACCGCGAATTTATTTTCTTACGCCAAATAATGAAGAGCTATCTGCGTCGACGAAAAAAGACGAGAATTAACGAGCGTAGCGGAAGACAAAGGCTCGGCTGGAGGTCTGCGACAATTAGACCTCGCCGCGGCGGGGATACGGGCAATTTGCAAACTCATTTGGGCTATTAATAAGTGTTGCCTAAACGTTCCTTTGACGTCACGAAAAGAAGGCTCGCCGAGTGGTTTTTGTACGGCGACGGACGAGTACTCGACGGGCCCTTGAATGCGTTATCACTTTGTTCTAATGAAGTTGCCACGGTAGCCTGCGGAGCACGTATGTCGTCTAGATAAAACCTGTTTTGTTTGCCAATCCAACAGGTGTTGCTGGCGCTGGCGTAACGATAAAAAATTGTGAATAGTTTTTACCTCAATATCGGTCCATTGTGTAGTCCTCAAAGAGATAAAAGCAGCACGTCGTTTCCTTTATGATTCGCCGACGATTTTTACGCAAACAACTCCCACTTTTTTTAGAAGCTTTTCTATGTTATATTTCGTAGACGCCTCCTTTGTTTTTATTGCTTTGAAGAAATGCCTTTGAATTGTTAACTTGTCTCAACAAATATTTTGAAAATGAAGAGGTGTGAATGTGAACGCACTTCATGCAGCAATACTGAGTTCGAATACATTTTGAGACAATACTAGAAAAACAATCAAATAAATCGTTAGAATAATTTTATAAATAATGTGTTGGGATATTTTTTTTTTAAAAATCCAAGGCAACCGAAGATGATGAATTTAGTAAAATTTTTATTTAAAATATATTATTATTTATATATTTTAAATCCAGTTATATTGCTTATATAATAAATCAATTGTACGTAAACGCTATGTTATGCCAAAATATCAAAATTTTAATGAAGAAATTTACCTTAAATTAGTACTTTCCCACAATAAGCGCGCATGGCGAGTCGAATAGTGCAATGGTCTCGTCCAGTATCTAACGAGATTGTGCCGTAAAGCGATAAACATTTTTACTACGTAATAAAGAAGAATAAAATTTTAGACAGAAAATTGCTGACCGCTTCATTATTCAGCCTCGTAACAATGCTACGATTCACATTGTAGAACTGTAGCGCTGCGTAGCACTGGTTCTATGTAGTAATCACAGTCTAACCATACTTACAGTCAGGCAACGAATGTACTTGCGTAGAGCAATGTTCGGCGAACTCGCTTCAGTTTGCAGGCTCGTACATTGAGCGTTGCCCGACTGTATCACGTAAGTATAGTTAGACTGTGGTAGTAATAATGCAACTTCACATTATTAATTCACAAAGCTGCTGATTGGTTTAAAAACCTACCAAGTTAATTACTGCTAACGTTTAACAAGCACGCGGAAACTATATACAATTTTCTGTAATATTTTTTTTAAATATAGGAGAGTTTCTCCTGTAGCACATCGCCAAAGCAAAAAGTTCGCATTTTAATTACCTGAAAACCCTCAGGGAGTGTATCCAGTGGAGTCCGCGACTAATGATCTCCTCTCGGAATTTCTTGCACTTTAAT
Organism: Bembecia ichneumoniformis; assembly: GCA_910589475.2. NCBI lineage: Eukaryota > Metazoa > Arthropoda > Insecta > Lepidoptera > Sesiidae > Bembecia > Bembecia ichneumoniformis. The sequence goes on along the minus strand of OU342536.1, from coordinate 13,409,290 downwards.
ACTTCGCCTTATAATTTTCATTGGTTGGCTCGGTCTAATTTATTCTTATTTAACTTCGTCCCAGAGCATCGACGTCCTATTTTAAAGGGGATTAAGTGTTGTTTTATTATTGAATTTATATTAAAAATGAATTTAATAATCGTAGAGATGCAAATCGTACAGTCAAGAGATATGCATTGAAAACAAACATGCGGTTAGTAGCACAAATATGTGTATCCCAGAAGTAATATTTTTTAAGTAATTAACTTATATGTATTTCTGAAACTACAACAAGATCGTAGAATCCTATGATATTCAACTCTTTTACCAGTATATCGATATATAAATAGGTAAAAACAAAATTTTGTTTTTTGACCGATTATATTTTTATTTATTTTAGTAGCTATAAAGTAGTGTATAGTGGTATAAAGAAATGTTAGAAACAGATGTTTTTTTTTTTTCACCTGAAATGGTTTTGGTCGAATTTCAGTGGGCGTATACTAGTAAATTTTAATCTGTAAAATTTCTTTAAAAACATAGTATTTACTTGAAATCAATTTCTCTAGCAATTATCGAAAATTGATTGTAGACCCGAATGCAAAATATATGAAAAGATAAGGTAAAATTTGTCACGGAAATTTTTCTCGTGTATAAAATATGCAAATTATACTAGATTTCCATTGAATTTGATCGAAAATTTCCATTGTCTTTGTTTTTTGATTGACGTGTTTTCATGTAAATCTCTGCCGATAAAGAAACGAATCTTCAATGGCGGGTTGTACTTGTATTGAAAAGTTGGTTCGTCAACAAAAGCACCTATTTTACAATAAATAAAATAGCTATCATCTAGCATTGTGTGTTTGTATATTAATGATAAATAAAGTCATGAATGATCTATAAAAGAGACAGTTGTTTTCAATTATGCAAATATACTGCAATAATGTTAGCAGATATCAATAATATTTTCAAAGCTGAACTTAAAATTTTACTTTTTACTTTATCTTCGCTGTGGTTTTTTTTTTTTTTTTTTTTTTTTTTTTTTTTTTTTTTTTTAAGGAGAGGAAATCCTTCATTGGACACTTGCCTGTCTAAACAGTCAAGTAGTGCCGGCCTCCTACCGGCTAAAACCTCTCCTGTCTCCCAGTTATCCATGTACCCGCCATTATAGCCAACCATGGTAACCTTGTTTGCCTTACAAATTCGCCTTTTCGTCTACCTCTTTTGTTTTCATAATTGACTCCAGAAACTTTTGGACGCACTGCCACATTTCTTTATTTTCCAACATTTTATTTATTAGATTGTCTGGTGTTAACAATCCTGTCTTCAGATACAGCCTCTTCCTCTCGTTCTCCCATTTCTTACATATGAAGACAGTGTGTTCTGCATCATCTGTATCACACTCACAGTACATGCAGCGCGCGCTATCCCTTTTTCCAATTGTGGCTAAGTATTTCATAAAGACGCCGTGTCCACTAAAACATTGTACCATACGAAATGTTGTATGGCCGTGCCTTCTGTTCGTCCAGCTTCGCAAGTCATTTATAAGACGGTATGTCCAGCGACCCTTGATGGATTCATTCCACTCTTTCTGCCAATGCTCGACCATTCTTGCTCTACATTGAGACCTAATTTGGGAGATTTTGACTCCTCGCGTCTCAGTTCTCTCGTTGGCAAGCAAGTGTATCGGTGCCAAGTTAGCCAGTACCAATGCTGCATCTGTAGATACAGTTCTGTACGCCGAGCAAACTCGCAGAGCCATTGTCCTCTGCGCAGATAAAACTTTATTTTTATTTTTCATCAATGCCAGAGATGACTCCCAGATCGGCGCAGCGTACAAAATGATGGATTGCACAGCAAATGCCATCACTCGTCGCCTCTGGCAACTGGGACCCTTAGTGTTAGGTAAAATTAAACCCAGCCTAGCAATCGTCTTTTGGGCCTTGTCACATACTCCTTTTATGTGATTGCTGAAAGACAGAGCTCTATCTAAGGTCACCCCAAGGTACTTCACGCTATTAATAGGCTTCACGGTAACTTCTCCACACGTAAAACTGATCTTATCAACCAATTTCCTTCTGTTAAATACAATGGCAGCTGTCTTCTCAGGCGCTATGAACAGCCTATGTCGTTGCATCCACAGATTGATGGAATGAAGTGATTCATTAGCTTTTAGCATTAGTTCGTGTCCAGATCTTGCAGTTACAGACACCGCTAAATCATCCGCGTAGCAAATGAGTTGCACTCCCTCGGGAACATCGATTGCCATTACTTCGTCATATAAAATGTTCCACAGGGTTGGACCAAGAACTGAGCCTTGTGGAACTCCTCCCCCTATGTCGACTTTCACTCCTTTTTCTAATTGTATAGACCTATCTCTGAAGTAATCTATCAGTACGTTCGTCAGACAGCCATTCAATCCTCGGATTTTCAGCTTTGAAATTATTATTGACCAGCAAGCTGTGTTGAACGCATTCCTGACGTCTACCAAAATCAGCGAATTCCAGTATCCGATTCGTTTTGCCTCCCTCGCGATCTCAATAACTCTCTCCACAGCGTCAGATGTTGACCTCCCAGCTCTAAATCCGTATTGATTTCTGTTCAAATCGCCATCTTTTTTTATATCTGACATTAACTTATTATTAATGATACGCTCATAAACTTTTGCAATCACATTAATTAGACAAATCGGTCTAAATTTAGTTTCTTCTTCTGGTGTTTTTTTAGGTTTCTCAATTAAAACTAATTTAGCAGATTTCCATGTCTCTGGAAAAACACCGACCTTAAGCAAGCCATTAAAGAGGCATGTAAAATACTTTGTGTGCTTCAGTATGGCCGCCTTAATAACTTCTGGTGGTAAGCTGTCAGGTCCTGGAGCCTTTTGTACTTTTATTCGTTTTGCTGCATCAGATACCTCTTTATCAGTAAGCACCACAAGTCCACCATGTTCTCTTATAATTTCTCCGTCGAGATTGATGCCCTTTTCCAGAATGAACAAAGTCCTGAAAACCTTAAGCTTTTCTTGAAGAGTTAAAATTGTCTTGGGATTTGGCAATTGGAGTTGGTTTTTAACAATTCTATACGCATCGCCAAAGATATCGGCCTCAAGTTTGCTACATAAGTTATCCCATGCTTTAGCTTTGGCTGCTATCAGAGTTTTCTTTAATTCTCTTTTGCCAGCACGATAGTCTTCTTTCAATGTTAGCCTCTTCATCTGCTCTTTAGCTCTTTGAAAAAGTTTACGCTTCTTTCTAGTATTTCTAATAGCTTCTTGTACGTCATCCGTCCACCAATAAGGGAGCCTATAATAGTCATCGCACCTTACCCATGGTGTACAAAGTTTAAAAGCATCTTTCAAATATCTTTCACAATTCTTGATGTTTACTTCTTTCCCATCCGTCAATTTCTTGAATGTTTCTATGAATGCTGTGATATTAGTGTTACCGTGTTTATATTTCGGTTTTGTTCTAGCGTTTTGCCTAATTTTCGTAATAATAAATTTATGATCACTCATCGATTCTTCATCCTCCAGAACACACCACACAGGACATTCTTTAACTATATTATCGCACACCATTGTAATGTCGATATACGAGACTCCATTTGAACGAATACATGTAGGTGATTTTCCATCATTCAGCACATTGAGATTTAGGGAATTAGCCCATTCGAACAGATCACTTCCTTTCTTTGTTGTTATCGTTCCACCCCAGATTTTATTTTTAGCATTAAAATCACCCGCCACAAATATCTTTTTCTTTTCTTCATTGCTCTGTATATCTTGTTGCAAACTTTCAAGGTGGGTTTTAAAATCCTCAGATGTATTTTTGTTAGGACTTAAGTAGACACTATAAACTATTAGGTCATCGGTTTCAACACACACAAAGCAGCCCGCGATACGGTAGCTCCTCACTGCATATTTTCTACTGAAATTTATTATCATAGCATCCGATTCTCTACTAACATAAGTGTGTCCGGTATTCATTCTACATTTCCTTATATTAGGTTCGCTAATCACAATAAAATCGCATTTTCTTTCAGAAGCCACCACAGCAGCCAGGTCGTGAGCAGCTATGCTTCTATTTGTGTTTAATTGAAGAATCGTGAATTTTATCTTGTATAATTTCTGTTCTACGTCCAATTCTAGCTATCTCTAATGCCTTATGCAAATGGCTACACTTGTTGTTTCCTGCGGAATGACCTGATTTCTCACATAGGGGGCAGTACGGATCGTTATGGCAGTCTTTTGCTTTATGGCCACTTTCAGTACAAATGTGACATTTTTGACTTCTGTCCTCACCTTTACAGTGTACAGCCTTGTGGTTATATGCCCAACAACGATAGCATTTAAGAATTTCTAGCCTTTCAATGACTGGGCATATACTTAATCCGATCCTTATTTTCCCTAGTGCTAGTAAGCTTTTGGCGTCATCTTCTTCCATTGTAACGGTTGCGATTTGGTTATCATAACTTGTCGGTCGAATTGATTTTACTTCAAAATTGCTATCGCAACGGACCAAATTTGTATGTTTTATTCCCAATTCTACCTCTTCTTTATCCGCAGTAATATCTATCTCCTTTATATGTAGAATCCTTCTTTTTTTATTTCCCAGTTTGATAACTTTCCTGTCTTGCATTACTTCAGTGACCGCTTTAGTAACTTCCTCAGCATTATCCTTAACTCTGATAAGTACCTGACCCTTATTTGTCTTTTTCACTCCCTTTATTTGTTCCAAAGCGTCTCGGCCTTTCATTCCTTCTTTAAGCTTCTTCAACGTCTCTGCATATGTGCTTGCTTCTCCATCGATAACTATTACTTCTTCTTTGTGTCGACTTTTCTTAGTGTATATGTTGCTATCTTGTTTTCCTTTTGTATTCCTTAAAAATATATTAAAATCAGTGTCATGAAATATTACTTCCAACAATTTTCTCATCATACTACCTTCTATCCCGTGAGGTTTTACTATAGTTACGACCTTTTCTTCGGAATCTTTTAGAATATTTTTTAATTCACAACAAAGATCAAACATGTCATGTAAACTTCTACCATCTTGTTTCGTAGGATCAAAGAAAGCTATTATAACGCTACTTAACTTTGTTTGTACTCCCGTCTTGGATCTGTATGATGTAGACTGTTTAATAGTAACATATCTACCACCCTTACAGTCTATTTTTTCCATTTCGGAAACGCTTGGGTATCTACTTAAAACTCTCTTGCTCACCCGAGATGATTGAGGTTTTTGCTGTTCATCACAGAAATAAACCACATTGCTCGAAACCTTGTTAAAGATATCGCCATGGTCTAGGATAGTTTTCTTAAAGCTATCTTTTGTCCATTCAAGGTCAGCTACTTTGAAAAACTCGTTAAAGCTGCAAATTTTCTTCTCATTTAAATCATAGGTCTTTTTATTTTCTACATTTTCTTTTACGTATTTTGTGCTGAGTTCTTCAACTTTACATTCTAGTTTTGTATATCTTTCTTCTTGTAGTCTTCTATATTCATCAAACTCCCGTTGTATTTCTCTAAACTCCTCTGCATCATATTTATATCTTTCTATAACTTGTCTAAGAAGACTAGACATTTCTCCTGCAAACTTTTTTATTTCTTTATGTGTGTTTTTGTTATCTTTAGTATACTGTGAAAATTCATCCACTTTACTGCGTAATTTTAATAGCTCCGCCGGCGGCTCTGCGATAGCTTGTTGTGTAGTTGTTGGACTTGATAACTTCCTTCTTTTTTTTGGTCTAGTATCCTTTTTAATTTTAGCGTCGGTACTTTGATTACCCAACTTAAATATCTCGAATACATCCTTCTTCTTGTCAGTATCTAGTTTTTGCCTTGTTTGTTCCGGAGGTGTCCTCTTAACTGGTCCACCACTTTTGAATGGATCTTCTAGCTCTCCTCGTTGGTCTATTTGTTCGGGAGTAGATCCTGATTCACTAAATTCTTTGCGACGAATGTTGCTCCCCCCAGAATACGTGGAGCTGACTGAAGCTGAAGCTTCAGTGAGGGATTCTCCACTTGTTTCGCAAGTGGTACCCTCCTGGGGTAATATATTTTTACAGTCCGCCATCATGAATTTTTGCTGATAGTACAGCTTCCCTTTTTCTGTCGGGGTGTAGTCCCTTAGGCCGAGTCTAAAAAGACTAAAGGCACGCCCATGCCTACTAGTTTTGGTTCGCGCCAGGTAATTGATTTCCCTGGTACCTCTCATACATCCTATGAGAGGCGTTCCCCTATCCACCACCTGGGGACGCGCCCGATGGGAGACTAGCAACTCCACACGGGATCTTCGCTGTGGTGCTACTCATTTCTATTTAATAGGTATTTAATGACATTATACGACATCAACTTTTCTACAAACTAGAAAAGTTTATTTATATCACTGTAAATAAACTTTTCTAGTTTACGCCAGCCATTTCTGATAGAATGTTATTAAAACCAATTTAGATTTATATCTTTTATGGCACGGCTTATACTAATTGTCTTTTCGCGATAATTTGTCTTATTGTTACTCGTTTACCCATTTCAATAATTTCGTAACAGTAAAATTGTTCTGTATTTCTCTTACAACAATCAACGCATTTGCCAAATCATACCTTATAATTCTGTTGATTTACTCATTAAAATTTGTCAGCAATAAAATAATTTTATCGCGGCGTATTTAAATTCCCGGTTTCAGCGCAATAAAATGAGAAAATAGAATCGTAAAATGCTATCAGACATTGTCAAAATTATTCAGTTCGCATTAACGAGTCGGTTTTCTGCGGGTGTCACTGATTGGCTCCACCGATCAGTAATCAACATAAACTGCGCAATTTACAAATGGGGTCCGGTTCAATAAATTATTTATCATTATTGCAATTAACCCTTCCTTAATATGATCACCGTTAGGGTGAAATATTATTAATAACTGATTTCTATTTATTCAAAAATAGCGGATGAGCAGCGTTCGGAAAGCTCTGATACATCTTCTCGTCCAAAATTCCTCAGTGTCAGCCAGTGATGTCATATGGCGCTGAAACGCTGAACTGTGGGCTTCGTAAGAAAGCTCAACTTCTCAACGAACTATGGAAAGGTTACACTGCTCGGTGTTACACTGCGAGGTAGAATCAGGAATGAGGAGATCGGTAGAGGAACGAAAGTTAACGACACAAACCGGCGAATTAGTAAGTTGAAGTGGCAGTGGGCAGGACACATAGTACGGAGAGCCGACGACGGCCGCTGGGGCCGAAAGGTTCTGGAGTGGAGGCCACGGACCGGCTAGCGCAGCGTAGGACAGACGTAGACCTGTTAAGGGCCGCAGGACGACGGTGGATCCAGGCTGCTTCTGACCGGTCCTTTTAGAAAATTATGGGGATATAAGTCTATGTCCAGCAGAGGACGTGCTACGGCTGAGATGATGATGAACTGATTTTCATTAAAAAATAATGAGATGTATTATCTTTTACATACTTTATACAGAAATTAATAATTAATATTTTTTTATAAAACCTCTAAGTTTGCATCTTTCATGTTTATCTATATATCCGAGACAGTTTTGACTTTTTGACTCATCACACAAACGTATTTGACTGGATCAGATACTTATTTATATTTAGCGACATGAACTTGAATAAATACAAGTTTCGTTAGACCTTAAAAATTATATCACTTAAGGGTCGCCGCGAAGAGTGTGTTTAAGGTTTATGAAAATATGTCATTATTTGACAGCGGTAAAGTGTGCAAGACGTGGTGCGTAAAATACAGTACAAGGAATTATTATATATTTTGTAAATGAATATTTTTGCTTTTAACACACATAAATTGTGTATGTGCTTTTACACATACTCGTACGAACATATATTTTTCGTTTTAGTGTAGTAACTTTTGCTTAGAAAAAACGTCACCATGAAAATTGCAATTTCGCCTCCAACCTTGATAGGATAGAGAGCAGTGAGCTCTAGCATTCATTATTCACAGAAAAACCCAAAAAGTACTTGCTGTTATATCACGGTGATGGGAGAACTTCAATAAAGGCGGTGGATATTGCTACTATTCGGACTTCTCAGTTTTTGAGCTGCGGAACTTTTTAAACTATAAAATTATACCCATAGCTTTCAAATCCTTGATATTCTAAGAAAGAAATACAAATGTTAAAATTGTTTTAATAATTATTTTCTTTAACACTTTTTTTATTTTTATTTTATCTGAATCACATAGATCGATAATATTCTCCACTGATTGTTAGTTGGCTGTGGACTGCGTTAGTCAAGTACCATCTTTTGACTGTGTACTATTACTAAGGCTTTACCTTACCGCTACAAGCTCCGGTGAGTTAGAGTAAAGTAAGTACGCTGTGCTATTGTCGATCCTTCAGGCTGCGATTATGAAAGCAGCGGAGCGGGCACAAATGTATGGAACAAGCTTGGTGGCGACCAGGAACAGTGTGCCGTGAGCGGGCGCGTGCCCTCGCCCCGCTGGTTTCGTAACCTCAGCTTCAGAAGCATCTGTCCTGCTAATCCTAACGATCACATTAGTGGAGACATTTTTCGTTACCTTGGGGACGGCATATACAGTATTAACAGCAAATACTGTCCATTACATTTGGGCAACAAAGATTATGGACCAATATCTTGACCAATTAATCAACTTTATTTATTACTCAGTAGTATCGCTAATATTTATTGAGAGCTATTTGTTGCCGTGTGTCATTGTCAAAATTGAAGGATATTTCTTGGGTATGTTGTGATTGACGATATGAATGAGCCCGTAACCAATGTTTCTTGACGTTTGGTTTGGAGGAGTTTGTACACGACCAGTATCAAACTCACGTTTTAACTTTTACTCAACATTCCCATTGCACTTTCACGTAGAAACGTGTTTTGACATCAGATTAAAATGAAACACAATATTTACTCGACCACAAGTTGGTAAATAGGTACGTCAAGTGTCGCGTAGCATGTCACGTTCGCTCCGGAACTTGTCTAATATGGGGGAGTGTTTGTTTGCGCATCCTGACGGTGCCTAATGTAATATGAAACTTTGTTTATTTCAGTGCGATCGAACGATGCGATGTCATATGCTTTTTCTTGCCATCTATCGCCTGCAAGAATTGTTTTATTAATAATGTAATATTCATTTTCGAGTCAATATGTACATTTTTTCATCTAAATGTTCAATTATACAAAACTAGCTGGAGCCGCGACTTCGCCCGCGTTGAAAAAAAAAAAGGCTTGACTAAATATATGAGCAATGTAACACCTAGCATCTTTATTGCAATTATAGCTTTGCCGGGCTTTGAATGATCCCTCGGGAACAGTACTTTTTTTTAAATGTTAAGGTCGACAGACAGGCTGACGGTCCACTTGGTGGTAGGTGGCTACCGTCGCCTATAACACAAGCAACGCCTAAGCTGCTGCAAGTGCGCTGCCGAATGCAGTAGGATTAAGGATAAGGGATTAGTAGTGGATAGGGAAATGGCTTCTGGCATCCCTTACTCACTGAAACACAGCAGCACACGTGCTGTTATTTCACGGTGGTCTTCTGTAAGGGGGTAGTTACTGCCGCCAGACGGGCTGCCCAAATGACTGCGAAACGCAGTGTGCCAACGTGTATGCAAAATTTCACGATGATTGGTTCGGCAGTATAGGCGTGAAAAGATAACAGACAGACAGACAGAGTTACTTTCACATTTATTAGTATGGATTACATATTCTACTTTTTTTATGTAAAAGTATTATGAAAATCTGATGAATATGAATGAAAATAATCGTATGAAAAGATTTCTCTTCCTATAATTATTATATTAAAAAAAATATATAAAAAATATGATTTAAATGAATAAAAATTAAATTTTTTACTTTCAAATAAATAAATGGAACAAATTTTTCACGTGTAGCGCTCACGTGATTTGTATAATTATTGATAGACCTATTATAATTGAAAAATACAATGTAAAAATGAGCGTAAGTAAATAGCGAAATAAAAGTTTTATAATCTTAAATCTTAATTATTTTAAAGCTTCAATGTACAATTGAATGATTTTTTTGTCGATTTCGAGCTTTATGATAATGGTATTTTGAAAGAAAATGAAAACATTTTAGAAAAAATTCATTTATAAAGTAATATTTACTATTACTTGCCATTGAAAATAGTACTATAGTGTCCCACACTAACTTACCTAAAATAAACATTCAATTTTGAAAAAATCTACACTGTGGTTTACTCCTTGTAAAACTAGCTTTCAAAACAGATGAATTGTTGATAATATAAAAAATAAATTCATCAAATGATTATCAAATTTTTCAAGTACCTACACAATAGGAAATAAATCATAGAAATATTCAATATAAAAATCTCAGTTAGTTGAGATTATATGTAAAGAAATGTTATTAATGAAGTTTTGAAAGCTCGCGCCCTCCGTCCGAATGATGGCATATGTACATTGTACGATGTAGCTGTATATTACAAGGCCCGCCGGTCGACACGCCTCTTCGTTGTTTGATGGACAGCAAAAAGCGCGCCTACCCGACTGAAGCTTTTACACAGGTTTTTGCGATGTGTGATATATGATCTATAAGTGTGGACGGAGCAAAACAAATTAATGGTGGCCGGCTGATATTTTTTACTCTGTGGTATAGTATTCTATGGAACTAACACTAAACTTATATCTCGCTTTAGTTACTCGGGAAACATTTTTTAATTAAATTTACATACTGAATTAAAAGTTAAAATATTTACTTTTCTAAAGTGCGCTAAAAATTTTTAAGTGAGTTATTTTGTGCAAAATTGTCTTAAAATCAGCCTCATAGTATAATCAGGAGAGATTAACATTCATGTAATAAAATGGAATTAAAAAAATTTAAGTAACTTCATAGATGTTCTTTTCAATAAATCTCTGAATTTTAATAGCGTATAGTACGCTGGAAGATGAATATAGAGCAAAGATAAAATTATTATTTACTACTTTGAACCGCGACTTCGTCCGCATATTTTTAAAAATTGTCATTTCATTAAAATCCGTTGAGTAGTTTTTGCGTGAAAGAGTAATAAACATCGATCCTCACAATTTTTCGCATCTGAGGTGTCTTTCATATGTTTTTAGTATCATATGATAGATGATACAAGAACATCTGCTCTACGTAAGGAAATCAGTCACATACGCCACCTTCTAAACTAATACTGCTTTTATTATGTTTGTCAAGTTCATATATTTTTTTAATGTTAAGATCGGCAGACAGGCTGACGGTCCACTTGATGGTAGGTGACTACCGTCGCCTATAACACAAGCAACACCACAGGTGCTGCAAGTGCGCTAATAACGACTACAGTAGGATTAAGGATAAGGGATTAAGGAGGTAATAGGGAAATGGGCTCTGGAATCCCTTACTCACTCACCGAAACACAACAGCACACGTGCTGTTATTTCACGGTGATCTTCTGTAAGGATTTATACGAAGTGTTTGAGATTCAAATTTCCTGTTTGAAACTCTGTTGAGAAGTTACGGAACAGTAATCGTGTTACATAACAGCTCAGACTAGCATTTAACGGTATAGACAAATCGCTTTCATCAATACTAAACCGCCGAACAATTCGTCAGCACTCAAATTAATTAAATTTTGTGTAGTGTTCACTGGCTTTGCCAACATAGGCTCGGTTATTCATAAACGTAGGGGCTCCCCTAACCCTACGCCCGCCATTTGTCTGTTCGTACGGACCAATTGTCATCGTTGGAATTAGTCGGGCTTATTGAGTTATTGGGCGCGGTATGATAATGCAGTGTTTTGCATCGACAGCCGCACTGCGCATTACATTGATGGCGCATTGGAGCGTAATGCAACCCACTTACGGCCGCCCGAACGTGGCCCGTAAATTAGATACTCGCCCGGTGCCTACTGGACTAGATGCGCCCAGGTTTGTTAGTGGTCATGAATAACGTCGGTTGCCGCCATCGACGGCGGTTTCACGTAAATTATGTGCTTCGACACAATAATTTCACCTACTGTATTTTACGTCCGTAAATACATGAGACTCCTTTTAACGAGCACAGATTACTATTTTACCATTGAAGAGCTCGCCGTTGGATGAATAGTTAGGGTGCTTGCCTTAAGGTGACGCAGCGCTAAACAATTAATACGGCAGTGATTGCATACGAAAACGAGAGCGTGCTTTCTTATGTCGTAGGGTCGAATGCGACAAAACGGTTTATATTAAAAAACTGTAAATGTGTATTTTAAGAAATCCAACTGTAAAATTAAAGTGTATGTTTATACTAATATACATAGAAAATTTGGAGGTATAAATTGGTCCCGTTTGCCTGTAAAATGTAAATCTGTATTTTAAAAGAGGTATCTTTGAAATTTTTTCTCTGTTATAAAAGTTTAGCAATCGTGTAATCCAACTGACAAAATGAAGTCAGTAACATGAAGAAACAGATTACCAAACATCACTTTCATATGTTTTGTCATTGCTGAGAAAAATCTAAATCCCTGCCACCAAAATTTCCAATTCGTCGTCTTAACGCTCTATTCTAGGGTTCCGGGGTTCGATTCCCGGCAAGGTCAATTTTGGAAATAAACTTTTCAAAGTGGTCTGGATATGAAAAGTAGTGGCAGGGCACTCTGCTTTTCGCTTTCATTTAGGCAGCCCGTCTAGAGGCAATAACCACCCCCTTCAAGAAGACTACCGTGAAATAACGGCACGTGTGCTGTTGTGCTTGGTAAGCGAGTAAGGGATGCCAGAGTTTGTTTTTCTAACCCTTCCTAATCCCTTTTCCTTAATCCTACTGTAGTCGACAGCGCACTTTCAGCACCTGTGGTGTTGCTTGTGTTAGAGGCGACGGTAGTTACCTATACCATCAAGTGGGCCATCAGCCTGTCTGCCGACCTTAACATGAAAATAAAAAATAGAATTACCTCATTTATTCGTTTGAAATTTATATATTTTGTTACGGAAATCGTATGTACGAGTATGTTTTTCCCTAAATCTGAACCAATTTTAAAGTTTTTTCATCAACTCGTGCTGAAAGTTTTCTGTGTCTGTATTTTTCGTATTTATATGTAAGTAATTTAAAAAAATATATTTATAATAATGTCATATTTTTTTATCAAACTTAAAACTACTTACTTTTACTTAAAACTAGTCAATTTTTAAGAATGTTTGGAGTATCCTACCACGTATAAAAAGTAAGTTATCAAACAAAAACACAAGCAGCGATACATACTCATGATTGCTAGGAGGAACTAATGAACTACGCTTTCCTCTTCTTGTTTAACATTTTTATGCAGTATGCAGTAAATCACATATAAGAGAGAAATATAATTGTTTTTATTTTACTCGATAATCTAAGTATGTATTGTTTTATAGGGTCGAAACACAAAGCCATTAATTATTACAGTTCACAAAGTAACTTCTAAAAATTCAAAAGTGTTTTGACCACATAATGAAATAATGTAGACTCAGTTGTGGTGTTCCAATAACTCATCTAGGACATAGTTAACTGTTGATACTTGTGAAAATAAATAGATAAAAAAAATACATTTTTCAATATAAATTCACTGTGTCCTGAAAACATTTCGTACCTATCTCAATAACACTGTCGCATATTTGAAGTAACAACAGTAAACGGGCAACGTACGTTCCTTATTTGCCCTCATATATTTGTACGTACGGTACGTACACCGCAAAACTTGGCGCAATCGTAAAGTTTCCGATCGTAAAAAACACTCAAATTGGACGCGGTTTTACGTTCACGTTCCGCCGAAATCGAACTGTGACGCATACATTGAAAACTTTATCTTCACAACCGCACATCAGTCACAGGGTTAGGTGTTGAATCGCTGCCGCTTCTAAATGTTTAATTAGTTTCGCGTTTCTGTATTTTATTAGATTGAGCATATTAATTAACTACCTTTCATGTGTAAAGCAACGTTTACGTTCAGTGATAATTATGTAATTCCTTTGTTTCCAATGCTTGGACTAATGAACCATTCTGTAACCGTACTAGTTATTCGTCAATAGTGAAATTAATATAATCAGATATATTCAGATAAGAACGTGCATACGAAGCTTTTCAGCTCAGTGGTTATTACTATTTTTCTGCAACAATTGCAGATGTATTTTAATTTACTCCTTCTATTACTCAAATAGTTTGTAAACCCTGAAATTCTTCACCTCTGGACTAAGGTGGTTTCTTCTGTCGTAAGACAAATCTCGCACATCTGAGTGTCATTGTTTCCTATGTGAATATCAAATTATCAAAAAATTTGAATAATAATAATAATTGTATCTAATAATAAAAGTCGAATTCATATCGATACTCATATCAAAATGAATTGGCACGCGAATCTCACACTGTTACTCTCGCTAATAGAATCACGTGTTTACGTGTCATGCTCAAGGGGAACATCGTCGAATCACGGCACCGCCTCTGATTGATAGCACTTCGCATAATTATGGTATTGCGTATACACACGGCCTATGCGCGAGTACGTCTTAATTATATTCAACGTGCTTTTCATTAACTGATATCACGGTATAAAAATTAATAGTGAAGCTTCACTGAGTAATAACACAAAAATGGAAAGAGGTACGCGTAGAGTATTAATGATACACGTGGACTCATCTGTCTGTATATGTATTACATACATTTTGCGACCACTCTATTCTATTCTTAATTTGAGGATATGTGGACATTAGCCCACTGTATATTAGCAGAACTCCGATTGTTCGACCCACTGAGCTCTCACTGCACTATATTTTCAAGTCTTCGAAGATTGGTGCCCCTACAATTTAAATAACAGAAACTCAAATAATATTCAATCAATCAATAATTGAGTAAGTGAGCTGGTGCTAGCGTAACATTTGAAGCGTACAAATATAATTTTTTTTTTTAAGAAAAATATCTTTAAGAACTAATTTTTTTCAACGAAAAGTGAAATACTTTTTGGATTATTCTCAATTATATTATGTAGGTTTTTTCTACTGGATTTTGTCTCCCCTAGGTACTGTCTTCCATTCAGTCAGGGAGTAAAAATTGAATTTCTCTTCATCGCTGCGCCTCGCGGCGTGATGGAATTATAGGACGTTACTCGACGGCTATTACGCGAGTTACTGCGCATGTAACCCAACTAGGAGTGTATTAGGGAAATTAGGGGGGAAAATTTATTTGAGCGGAACCATTTTTCTTTGAGATTTGAACTCAGTTTCGTCTACGACAGAAATCACTTTTGATTTCGTCATTGAATTAAATGTCATAAAACATAGAAACATATGTCTCTATCTCTTCATAGAGACATATGAAGTGTAAAATGTAAAAAATATAAGTAAATAAACTGTCTGGAATAGTGAAGAAACTGAGAGAAAGCAAACTAACTTTAAAACTGAATCAGACTAAATACCATAAGAAAAAACAAACAGAGGCACTGTTGAGTTTAAAAAATGACGCAGTATCATATTTGACTTATCCTAATGCTTTTGATCCTACATACATAGTGACTTAATCTTATCAACTTGAACTTTCACTAGAAACCGTTTGTATCGTGTCTGTGTAGCAAACCACCGAAACGGTCCTGAAGTGAGGAGATGGTTGAAAAACCGATTCGAATGTCGCCTCCCGAAGGCGACAGCATTGATTGTGTATTTGATTCCCGAGTCTTATTTTCTGGTGTGCAAGAGAGAGATATATTAAAACAGGGCTTGTTTCATTAACCTGGACAGTTCAAAAACTTCAAAAAGAAATGTATTTTATGTATTAAAAAGAAAAAAAAATCAGTTTTCAAAATACAATAGGAAGCCCTTGTTAAAACATTTGCATTTGTGTTTCTACATGGCACGAGTAGTAAGTTAATAGCACGAGTAGTAACTTATCCTATATAATAAGTTAATATAGTTAATTGCATTTTCACTCATTATCATTCAATTCATATTTTACACAAAAAAAAAATGTTAACAAAACCTTGCATAACAGTCGAAAACACCTTGCATAAAGCAATCGTTTATTTAATAGTAATAGTTAATTTATTATATGTAATAGCGACTGATTCAACTTGTATTTATTTACAGGTAAGGAATCAGTGTACAATATAACTGAATGCTCTCAAAATCGGAAATGGTACGTAAGCTAACCCACTTCAAAGTTCTAACAGCTATTACTGGAGTGCTTCAGTCGACTGTTCAACTTTAACAACACCAAGAGACAATAGGGCGGTTCGAATGCACCGATAAATATTTAGAATTGTTGTTCGTACTCACAAAGCAATATCCCTGAACTAACACGGTGATGGGCTTTGTAATGACGTTTATTTTTTAATAAACACCACGGCGATGTCGCACATATATTAAAACGGCTCGAACTTTCCAAAATAAAGTGCTCAGATATATTGTCAACGCTCCTTGGCACATAAGAACCGATGATCTCCAGAGGGGCCACCAATTAAATTCGTCATTAAAATTCGTAAATGAAATAATAAATGAATTTGCCGAAGCTCTCACAACCACAGACTTCATAATTATGTGAATGTCGAAGCGATTCAGCTGCTCGATAACACACATTTAATGATAAAACTAAAAAGGGCTGTAAAAACAGACTTGGTAATATTTTATGCTAATTTAAGGTTAAAATGACACAAGTAAAAGTAAGTGGTATTTTTTTTTTAGAATAACTCAGTTTTTTACAAATACCATAAGGCCAAACGAAAATTTCTGATTTGATGAACTACATCAGGGATGTTAATATCTTCTGTTGCTATTGCTGCTGTGGTGGTATTCTGATATTTTTTAGCCTTCATAGCGTCTTTATCTCCGATTTTTTTTGTATTTTTCACCCTCTTACCCCCCACCCCATTTTTAAATCGTGATTTTTCATTTTTGCATAGTAACTTTAAAATATGGTTTGAAAATAAAATTGGACCCCCGATAGGTAGCGTCACAATCGGTTGACGTATAGTCTACTTGGGACAAACAGTCTAATTTGGTAGAGCCAACTTCATGAAGGGGGTCGATCGTCAAATCCAACTCGGATGGGTAGCGCTTGGGAAACTCTCAGATATCTTCTGGTCCAAAATTTCTCAGTACCTACCTGAAAACAAAAGTTTTCGACCAATGTGTGTTGGTCGAAAATTTTCAAACAAATCATCGAATCGGCAATGAGTAGAAAAACGAAAGTTACCGACATAACCCAGCGGATCAATAAGTTGAAGCTGCAGTGACCAGGACACATAGTACTGAGAGCCGACAGCCTCTGGAGCTGGAAGATTCTCAAGTGGAGGCCACGAACAACCGGCAAGCGCAGGCGAGTACGTACCCACACAGTCGACGCTGAATCTAGACTAGTTCTGACCAGTCTATGGACTAATGGAAAATCATGGGAGAGAGCTATGTTCAGCAGTGGACGTCCTATGGCTGGGAAGATTATTTGTATATCTTATTATTAAGATTTGAATTGAAGAGAGAAGATTATTGTATTTGTATGGCTGAGAAGATTATGTGTTGAGAATATCTGTGTTCATACAACCATGTATACTCTGTAATTCTGTGTGTATAAAAAATATAATAATGGAATATAAAGTATTGAAATAATAAAGGATTAAATATAATAAGAAAAGTGGAAATCATTGCCTCGTCCATCCTATATCAACACTGAGAAGATTATTTGTATACAGCGGAGCCGATAGGTTGTTTCTGTTGTGATATATGCAGAGTTCGTAAATGAATAGGTACTCCTATTTTTCAATTACATGTACTTATATATAATATTTTCGTTAATAAAGTTAATGGAGTTCCAAGAAGTTTTTATTACCTAAATAAATACATTTATTTGTTTAGTAAAAAGGTTTCTATTAAATAAGTACGGTCAACTACACGACTTTAAACTGTAAGACTACTTAAATAGAAAAAATTGTAGAACTTAGGTGTACTAAAGTGGACATTTTGAAAAAGGAAGAAGCAAACGCCACCCTAGAATAATGATCACGTTAACGCGAGTGTACTACTCGAGTAGTAGCTACTCCTGGCGTACATACAACTCAACACGCCTAACTGCCCTGTATAATGTATAATTTATACGAAGGTAACCTTAAATGACAATTAACATAAAAGTTAGATCGAAACGCTGATTTAACATATGTTGCCGATTGTACACGTTTCGTAATAAACACTACCGTCCTACTTTCGTTTGAGACCAACTCTTTATTGCATCGTCCTTTGCTGAGTTGTTCTTATCTAAGTTACGATGTTTTCGGAAGATTCCCGGAAATTTAGCTGACTCGCACAACTTGAATGTTTAGTCGAGAAAATAAAATTAAAACTTGTGAAGAAATAAAGTAAAATATATTTCAAGATAGACCCGCTGCTTTGCCCAAATTTAAAAATTTGGATTCGCGTCAGAATAACTTTCCCCGTGCATATATATGTGGACGAAACTGAACAAATTTCAGTTGTTTAGGGGCAGCCAAATCCTCGTTTATAGAAAGCACTTCCAAACAAATGGTGCTCTTAAGAGCTACTTATAATGCTTAAAGCTTTTATTCTTGTCATTATTTAAAAAAAATTACCCAGAAAACCTATGATTAATGTCCAAATATTTTATATTTTTAACTATACAAAATTTTACATGCATTAAATAATTTTAATGGAAGCTCAATAATGCAGTTTCGTAATTTTTCGACTTAAATGTTATATGGCGATCGTTTATAGCACGTAGCACTTTAAATTATACAATATTATATTTATTTAATCTTTAAAATTACCGAAATTAAAAATAGTTTTTAGTGTCCCCTTTTTAAGAAAATTAGTAAATAACTGACTGACGGCCGTGAGAGTGTGCATATAACCTAGTTGTTTTACAAGTTTTTATATATACATGTATATATGCAAGAATTGTGTAAATTTCATTTTGTAAATCTATGTTTGTCCTGACTGACTATCAAGGCACAGCCGAAACTACTATTGAAAATTGGGACATAGTAGCTTTATTTTATAACATACTAGCGATCTGATTCCGGCTTCACGTAGGTGAAATTTTTTTCTGCAAATTATATATAAATATCCGTTGCGTGGTTTAGGAGGAGTTAGAGAACAAACAGACAGACAGCCAAACAGAAACAGACGACTTCGATTTATACTATATAAGGATAAGGAATAAGAATGTGTAAGCATCCGCGATGAAAGCATTTTTGAAAATTTCAAATCCGTGCGTTGTATTATATAAAGCCGGGCGCGAATCGCAAGTATCATATTTATAAGTTAATTTCTGCCAGAAAGCTTTCTCGTAACACATAAAAACTTCTTGGACAAAAGACTAAAGTTACACGGTCAGGGACACATTCAAGAGGGCCATTTGAAGGTGATACGTACTTGTTTGATAGAGATTTCAGTCTTGTTTTCTGAGAACAGTTATAAATTTTATTAAATTGTCAGAGCAATGTCCTACTGCCATTGTGATTTTCTTATGAAAATTCATTCATATGCATACATTTCTAATATACAAGCTAAATGTATATAGCAAAATAATATTTCGATTTTTTACTTTATGAAACTTAGGCTACTTTTCAAGGGCATTAACAAAGGCCAAATGCAGAAAATATATTATTATGAATTTCGTTTTACCATACTTCATTTCCTTATGCGTTGACTGTTATCATACAAGTAAACGCACGTTCCAAACTATGTATAATTAGATAAAATTGCAAAATTTATCACATTATATCTTGAATCGTGAAGCCTTTGTGGTCCCGGCTTGCATAGGAAACGGGCTTGTATTAAGTTTAAAGCTAAAAGTGCATAAATGGTAATTATTAAATAAGTCACCGGAATAAGTTTACAAGCTCTGGCAGTCACGCAGATATTTATGTTGCACATTTTTTAATAACTCTTGGGTATTATGGTCCACTTTAATTTTCATAAGAAATAAACTAACAAAAATGTTTTATAGCCGTTAACTACTGCTACTGGAGGACTTGTCCTATATACATGTTTGTCGTTCTTAAAGCATTTGTAGAACTTGCCATATGCAATTTAAATAAATCTGCGTTACCTATTTAGTACCTTATTAAAGGTCAGTTATAAAATAAACAAAGACAAAGTTTTATTTTAAGAATTATGAAATGTCTGCTCTTTGTTTAACCTAAACGGAGCCATGATTCTGAAGTTCTGACTTCTGACAAGGTAAATTCTTAAGGTATGGTAAGGTTAAGATTTTTTTTAATGTTAAGATCGGCAGACAGGCTGACGGTCCACTTGATGGTAGGTGGCTACCGTCGCCTATAACACAAGCAACGCCAAAGCTGCTGCAAGTGCGCTGCCCACTGCAGTAGGATTAAGGATAAGGGACTAGGAGATAGGGAAATGGGCTCTGGCATCCCTTATTCACTCGCCGAAACACAACAGCACAGGTGCTGTTATTTCACGGTGGTCTTCTGTAAGCGGGTGGTTACTGCCGCCAGACGGGCTGCCCAAATGACTGCGAAAACGCAGTGTGCCTTGCCACTACTTTCCAAATCCAGACCAGAGCCAAATTTGAAAAGTTCATTTTTCAAAGTTGACCCAGCCGGGAATCGAAACCGGGAACCCTAGGACAGAGCGTTAAGGCAAGCACCGTATCTCGTCAAAGATTGAATCAAGAATTGATATTTTGTACTTTTAATTGTATTTTGTAGTTGTTAATTTTGTCTATATAAAAAGTGGATTTTTAACTAGTTATCTACTTTCTCAACGCTTAAACCTTAAGGTTGGAATATGCAGCTTCAATTGTGAAAATAATTATTTAATTTTATTATTTTCTTAAATTGCTACTGATACATTCGCGACAATCATTTTCTGTCTTTTCAGTAGGTATTAGTCTTTTCTCTTCTTTAATAGAGCAAAGTGACAAATTTATTTTTTCGTTGAATGAATTGAAATCAATTGAATTGAATATGAAATTCAGTAATCGTTCACGCTGTTTAAATTGACCCTATTAACTTTTCTAATATTGTACTTTTCCATGATGTATCTTTTTCGCCACTCTTATCCCTACTAGTCCGTACTTCCCTACTAATATTATTAAAATCTGCCTGTTTGTCTGTCTATACGTTTACTTTTCACGCCTTAAATCGATCACCATGAAATTTTGCATACACATTTTCAAGGATACAGAAAAGGACATAGGGACTTTCATCTAAGAAAAAGTAGAATTCCCTAGTGACCATAAAAATAAAAATCCAACGCCTGGCAACACTATAACACCAACAAAGATTGAATAAATTATTGCTCCTATATTTTGTCAGGGTTATATTTTTTATTTTCCTCAATGCGGACGATGTCGCGAGAATTAGCTAGTCTAATATATGTATTTATTACTAAATAATACCTACTTCTAAAAAATACATTTGGGGAAGGGCGGGGAAGGTACATTACAGCGACCGTAAAAATTGATGACATCTATGTGATAATATGCAACTACACATATATAGTTAAAAACACATACAGAAAGTACTTCTGAAGCTATTTAAAACTGGATATACATAGCTCGCAATTTTTAAATATTCAAGTGATAAAGTAAATAAGAAAACATTAAAGCAGTTATAAGTTTTTGTAACATACACCAACTATTTTTGTAACAATTAATAAGCTTAAGTCTTAATTTCTAAATCACATTATCAGATAATTAATTCGGCTATACTTATGTTATAGTTTGCATGGATCATGTTAGATATTTTTTAATAGACACTTCTTTATCTATGTTCAATAAAATTTTAACAAGTGCAAAACATATGTATTTGTGTGTAAGATATAATATTGCAAATTCAGTGGTCGCTTGGCAGAAACGCGGTCGTTTTTTCCCACGAGAGATAGGATAATGGGATGTCATTCGATAAATGAGAATATGTGGTCCACAGTGCCGTTTTTATATTTATAAATCGATCATATTTCACGCGCTCGGCTTCCACGGTAACAAGTCGAATGCAGACTCTCCGAATGGCTTTGCGGGTATAATAAATTTATTTAAACATTTACTACTGAACTGAAACATTTTGCAGCGCTCTTATGCTCTTGTGCTGTGATAAATGCTGCATATTTATAAGAAATTGTTGCCTGCTGTTAAGCCTCGAATGACATTTTTCAAGCCGGATAAAAAGGGCATACATACCATCTCTTTTTTAGTAGCTCTTACGGCTGAATATTAAAAAATACAGGCTAAAACTGTAACACCATAATACTTGGTTATGAACTATGTGTTTGAATATTCGGATATTAAAAGAATATTTTGGTATTATGAGTTTTGGTTTTAGAATGATTAAAACGAAATGTAGGTTTTTCAATGTTGGCTCTTAAACACCTAAGGAGAGATACAAGGTCCGCCGTGGCTTCCAAAATGTGTATTTGTTTTACCAAGTCTTTTCACTAAAATATATTTAAAAAAACTAGCTAAGTCCGCAACTTCGTACCTACGCTTGGTATTCGGTGACACTGCTCGTTCACGATTTTATTATATAATATATATATAAATGTGTATTACATTAAAAAAATGTTAGTTTTGATCAAAATAACACCTCTCAACGTATGTACATCGGACTTACAAGTAACCCTGTAGATTACACGACAAGGCCATGGGGCGAAATCACACGATTTCTCGGCCTCCATGCACTGATAATTCTTATACCTACTGCTACATGTATTGTTTTTTTATTTGATTATTAAAAATTATGTCTAGTGACTAGAGTGCCAACAGCAAACAAGTCCGGTTGTGCGCAGCGCTTCTAGTTGTGCCAATTGAAGTTCATGGTTAAGCCGCGGGACTTCTATGGTGGAGCGAACTATACAAATTCATCTAAATAGTTAACTGTTTTTTGTAATTAAAATAACTATATAATATTAATTACAAACCTGGTAGATACATATATATATATTCATCTTTATTTTAGATATGTGTACATTAAACGTAGGTAATATATCTACTTTAGTTATTATAGTAATTAAATTCCTGTCGCGAATCCTACCTACATATGTAACTATGGTGTGAGTAAGCTTTAATTTCAATGTTAAAAATTATAGAAACTATCACTGCTTATTATAGATCCTTGAAACTAAATCAACACGAAACTGCATATCGATATAATCCCTAAAGTGATCCCCAACGCCGCGTATTCGATGTCATGGATCATGGATTAAACGCATCCGGAGACCGGTCACCGGACCGGATACAGGGATCTATCCTGACTCATTTTAGGATACACACAACACGCGATGTTTTCATGTTTTGATCAAACTATATCTGGATATGGACGTGCGATATTTTACATAACTCCTTTGGTAGCCAACTAGCTAATCTCCTTTTCCTACCCTGTCACTAACTAATGTACCTTTATAATTAGCTTTTTAATTATTTCTTGAACAAGAAAATAAGATAAAAAAAAAACTTTTGGTTAGAGAAATGCACCAGATAAAGAGAATAGGATGGAAGGATGAAGCAATAATTTGTTTTACAATATAATACTTTTGTAAATACTGCAGTGCAATATCATAAACATGATCCTTATTTATCTGTCTTCTTTTTTTCTTTTTCTTTCGTTTTGCCAAATATAATTAAAAGCCGACACACAAGATTTGCAATACAGCTCAAAGCGTGCTGCTACCGTAACGTAAGAAGACATTACATGTTTTACTTCTTTTCAGTAATGCATACCATTTTGGGGTTTGTGTGAGGGCTCTTTCTTTTTCAGAACTGGTTTTTACTTCACACCTTTGTAAATTGTTGTATATTAGGTACTGGTGGTGCTGCCATTTGCATTACTAAAATTAGTGGGCTGTATAGCGGGTTAAAAATTGTCAATGCGGATTTGGGAGCACTGTCCTTTTGACATGAGCCAGGGGGTTGTAATACGAGTAACTAACAGGAAAGCGGGAAAAGCACAAACCTCGTATCCTGAGATGTTGAGATGTTGGGGCTTCGGCGCGGCGACAACGTATCTCGTATCCTTGTCCCAGTCACCAGTATGTCATTCCAGGAACGATACACAATACACATATAAACATACACAAAAGCGGGCGGTTCCGAAAGTCGAAAATAGTTCACTTTCCACTATATTTGAGTGCGCGGCGCGGTCTTCAGAAGCAAACTTGCAACACTGTTGCCAACATACGAGTCATCCGCGCTTCCTCCAGCTATCTCCTTCACGCGTACGTGCGATGAGGTTGTGCGAGAAAAGGTGGCGGAAATGGCTCGTATGACAACATGGCGAAATTTAAATTCAAAATAAAATTGGAAGCCTATATTGGCGTTAACAGATACTATTAGCGTTATTAGAATGATTGGAGCCATCAACATCTTTAAATGCCCATTAAAACTTTCTGGTTCGACCCATTTAAAATGCATTCAAAAAGAAACTATTGTAGGTACTCAATTCGGTTTGACGAAAATAACAAATTGAGGTCAATTGGCATCGCTTACAATTTTTAATAAAACTCGCTCTGAAATTCGAGGAATGCAACCGTACCGTGAATACGACCAATTTTATTTAAAAAAAACTGTTCAAATTGAAAATATTGTAATCTAATAATTTCGAAAAAGTTGCATAATAAACTTTAAAGTTTGTAATATGAGGAAAAAACCCTCACTCCGCCGTCATCGAAGGCGAATATAAGCCAACATTTTCCTCTGCCACGCCTGTGTAAGGCCATTATAACTCGTTACCTTTGATTATATATAAATCAAAGCTCAAGACCACAACGAACGGCGCGATGAATTGGCCGGCGCTGAAATGGCTTGGCGATGAATCGTCCCATCCCCGGTCTTATAATGCTTTCTAAGTTTCATTTCCGGACCAAAATTTGAACATTTAAATTACAAGCTCTGAAATATTTTTAATACATGTTAAATTTAACCTAATAGCTTGTGTCACGTGATCGTTGCACTGAAGCGTCACACAAAATTTGATTTATTCGAAGTTAAATAAAAAGTGCCATATGATATTTACGGAAACGCAAGGACTAACGTAATTTTAATACGGGTCGCCATTTGTACTTTACACGAAATGTCCCTAATAATAATTAATTATGTGGAACAAAGAATATGCGGTAGTAATTATCCGGGTATGCGCGGTATTACCGGACGACCAGGTGCGGTTACCTGTGCCTAATGATCACATAAATCTGCCGTTCGAGGGGATGCTGTGACGACATTTTGAGGTTACATTGGTTTATATTAATTGAGTTTACTGCGCAGTTTGGTTGGAATCTAAATGAGCATTAAAAATATTATAAACGGTACCATAAGGAAATATTATTAAGTCATCTTTTCTGGCCCATTGACAGTTCGGTGAAAAATTAAGAAATTAATGTAAGTCTATAAAATAGACTCATTTCAAAATACTTTAGATCTTATGTGATTGCTATGTTTTGTAATTTAATTAAGATGATTTACAACTTAAGATGATTTCGAATTTATAAATATTTTAGAAACACCGATCGACTTTCTCTGTGTTTTTTTTAATATTACAATCTCGTCCCGTTTGTCACAGTCCAACAATATATATTTCAAATTGTACTGTATTAATTATTGATTAATTGATTTGACTTAATGGTCGTATAATTGTTGAGGAATTAAACATAAAATCGACGCTATTCAATTGAACAATACATCTATTTAAAAAGTCAACCTACTGCTACGAATTCATTTCAAAAGTTTTCATATGTAATGAGCTCGTTGTGCCCATTATCCACTCCCCTATCATTTCCTAATCCTACTATTAGGATCTTGTAGCCCCTGTAGAGTTCATGTGTTGACGCTTCACTTGATGGTAGGCGACGGTAGCCACCCACCATCAAGTGGAGCGTCAACCTGTCTGTCGACCTTAACATAATAAAATTATAAATTTACAACAGTTGTATGTTTGAATATGTGTGTACATATAGTACAGAAAAAATGCAAAAGAAAGAAATTATAATTGAGAAATTCGTTCCAGATTTCCTTCTGAAAGGAAAATATGATTATACGGCGATAAAAACCTATCGACCGACTATTTCTACAGTGAGTTGTATTACGAAAATATTTGACGATTTTACCAAACGACCGTGCCTTATTTTTGTCATGAACAGTTCATTATTGCAAGCTGCCAGGAATATACTTTCGGTACACGAAACACAGCTTGTTGCGATTTCATTAAATGGCCGCCGCGGTACTGACGGTACTGCAATGTGTAGGTATTATTATGCAAATGCAGCGACGCGAATTCTGCTTGCGCTGCCACTACGCGGCGCCGCTCAAAATCAACATCCTCACTATGTTCTTGCTTTTGTTAACTCTTCCATTAGGAGTTTGGTAATACCAAGGCAATGTATATTTATACTACTTCCACATAAGAGAAACGACACTAGTAGTGATAATTATAATCTATTTTTATGTTTAAGGGTGGCCAATAGGATGACAGTCACCTATAAATACAAGAAGCAAGATCTACAATAAGGGAAAGGAGGCAAGAAATAGAGGATTGTGCTCTGACATCCCTCATTCAACAAAAAAAATGTGTGATGTCATGGGCCACCGAGTTTATGACTATAAAAACTCAGCTTATGCTTGGTAATAATGAAAATTAAAAACATAATTTTTTATTAACAAGAATATGAAAAGATTGGAATAATTTACGTTTTTAGTAGATATTTTTTTATGTTAAGGTCGGCAGACAGGCTGACAGTCCTCTTGATGGTAAGTGGCTACCCTAGCCTATAACACAAGCAACGCCACAGGGCTGTAAGTTCGCTGCCGACCATAATATTGGTAATACGCCTAGTATTACCAATATTATGGTATCCCCTACTCAAACATCGGAGCATACTGTTATTTCACGGCGGTCTTCTGTAAGGGGGTGGTTACTGTCGCCAAATTGGCTGACCATGCAAAACTATTTTACCGATCCAAACTAGAGCCGACTATGAAAAATTCATACCCAGGTCCTGCTTTAATCGAACCCTTGAAACAAAGCGTTAAAGCAAACACCTAAACCACTCGTCCAATGAGCTTGTCAAAGAGATGCAATTGAACGCCAATTTCAACCTAGATTGTATAACCTCCAATTCTGCTTGCGTCCTTAGGCGACTGTAGACGTTGTACAACGATTAAAATTCATTACTTGGAAATATACTTTTTGAATTTTCGTCACTTAATGACATCAAGTTAAATAAGACTGTTCCCATCAAAATACGCATACAGACAATGTTAATATTAAAAATCAAAAGATGCTACAAGAGTACTTTTTATTTAAACGCGCTTATAAAATAATTCTCGGTAGACGTAATATGAAAATCACAGCGAAGTTTCGCCTCGCTAAATTCACTTCACTTAAGAGGATACTGCACAAAATTCTGGATATTTACTCATTTTTAAGTGACTAGTACTATGCGCTGAATTAGTTAAATACATTAAAGTAACTTTTGTAGGTTAGCCTGATCCTTGCACAAGGTCACCGCCTTGTTGAAATTTGAAACAAATACATTTAAAATTAATAAAAAATACATAAACGGAACGACTTCTAAAAATTTATTTCTTCGAATACTTCTTAAATTTTACGCATGAAGCACTAATTCTCACATGAAAATGTTTGTATTGATATTCCGCAGATCCCCCCCTTCTTAATATTCATTATAAAATTATAAATATGAAAATATTAAGACTTTTCAATATTTAACCCAAACGCCTGATGGTTTTCCAAACAAAAAACTTTGCTCTAATAAAATCACTAGGCGCACTTATTTGTCGTATGACATGACGTCATGAGGTCAATGTCAAGTCAGCTGTGTTATAAATTTTGTATTTACATTTTACACATTTTTAAGTGTTTTTTGGAAGTGAAGGATGGGTAACCAGAAAAAGAATCATTATCTAAGTGACTAAATAAAAAATTTATCCTAAGAATGCTGCTATAATGTGGTAAGTAGACTTCTATTTGGAAGTATTTTTATCGGAGAACGCAATTGTCTGTTTTTTTTTTCTAATTTGCATACTTAAATATGGCTAAATTAATCATGTCATTGGTTTCACTTTCAGGCAAATAAGAAAATCTGGACATGCAAAATAAAATATTGCAGTTGAGTCGAATTCCGTACAGAGTAGTGCGAACGCAGAACATGCAAATTCATACAGGTAAATACCTACCTATCTATTTAATGTCTCAAACAGAGGTGTATTTAACAGGCTTGTTTCCACTGAGAATAAATCGGATGGCTTAGAGTTTCTAATGATTAACCATGATAATTAGTAAACAAAAAACAACTTTTCTATTAAAATAATAAAAGATTAATAATATTTTTGGAAAATAAAATCGACAAAATGAGGCGTTTAATTATGTGACATTAAACACCAATCAGAGAAGCGCATGGAAGCGTGACGTCACACCTCGCGAAACACCACGTTGTGGCTGTCATTTTCGTATAAAGTGAACAGGTTATTTCGAGTTTTCAGCAATTATTGTTAAATTAATACAGTTCGTTTTTAGTTTAATCTTGAAAGACAGGTATAATTCGCCATGGAATCAGGATTTAACAAAACAAACAGCAGTATATTGCCCAAAATTGACGCCGTTATGCTTGGACAATTTTTTGCAGTGAACACCGACTATTGTTCATCGGAATTCCGCAATGGTAAAACTTCTATCTAAGTATTATGTGAAGAACAAACAAAGTCTTACTTAATTAGCAGTTACCAGTCAGAGAGTGGCATTTACCTACTGTGAAATCAGCCGTCTCAAGATCGCCGGTTTTTCTTGCCCTTGACCAAAACTTGACAGAATTTTCATTTAACCATATACTAGGTACAATTGATATGAACTGAGCCAAACCCTCATTGATGAGCGCCATGGAAATTGGTATTTTATATAAAAATTTGAGAACCGGTGGAAACAAAAAATGTGTTCCACCATGTTGTTAAATACACGTCGACACTTGTCGACACAATCTTATAACTTTTGTGACTAGAATGCTTTTACAACCTAAAATTTTTAAAACATTTAAAGATTTACTTTTTGAAAGTATTCTTACTTTAAAGTTTGTTCTAAATAAAAAAAAGTATTTTCAATATAAAATATGTTGTAATATTGAGCTGAGAAGCCAAGAAAATGTAAAAAAATTGTTTGTTTATATCTGTATATATTCAGATTTACTTTTT
The DNA here is from genome assembly GCA_910589475.2 of Bembecia ichneumoniformis. Lineage (NCBI taxonomy): Eukaryota > Metazoa > Arthropoda > Insecta > Lepidoptera > Sesiidae > Bembecia > Bembecia ichneumoniformis. Next base: position 13,380,196 of record OU342536.1, on the reverse strand, counting down.
GAAAGTATTCTTACTTTAAAGTTTGTTCTAAATAAAAAAAAGTATTTTCAATATAAAATATGTTGTAATATTGAGCTGAGAAGCCAAGAAAATGTAAAAAAATTGTTCACCTGTTAAATTACAATTAAATGGTGGCGCGTTGGTAAATTTCAAGCTATTTTACCAAATCACACGATGAATTTCTTTTGCCACTGATATCAGGACACTAAATATATAAAAATACAATTAATACGATAGTAAAAACTTAACTTGACAATATTAATAAATGGTGATTACGTTTATTTTCTAATTTGACATTGACTCAAAACCGCTGACTTTGAGGTAAGTTTTATTAAGTTAAAATAAAAATAAATAAAACTAATTACAAAGTTTTATTTATTTTTATTTTTTTATTAAAGATGAGTTTGCTCTTGACCAGCATCTATCCATGTAGGAAGGATGAGGCCGACGATGGAGCGAGCTACCCAGAAGATGCCCATTCACTCGAACCTTGAAAAGATTTGGGTTATATTATGAGCTCGGAAATACAGACGCCGGCAGGGAGTTCCAATACTTAGCAGTGCGCATCACAAAAGATGTTTTAAAGCGCTTGGTCCGAATTAGAGGGATTTCGACAAGGTGAGGATGGTAACCAGCCGTACGTCTGTATGTCCGATAGAAGAAAGGGGAAGGCAGTATGATCTCATGCAGCTCTCGAGCACACTCTTCGAAGTACATCTTATAGAATACACAGGCAACTTTGCGTCTATGTGCTAGGCTCTGCAGCTTAGTTCTTATTAGTGTATCATCGCCAATGGGCCTCCTAGCTCTGCGATCCACCGAGTCGAGTGCGGCAAGTTGGTATTTTGATGGGCCATCCCAAAGGTGACAGCAATACTCCATGCAAGATCGGACTTGTGCCTTGTATAAAGAGAGGAGCTGTCCAAGTGTGAAGCATCGCTTCACTCTATTTGGGATGCCCAACTTTTTGGCCGCTGTTTGGGCTTTGGACTCGATAGAATTACCTAAGTTGAGATTTGAGCACAACTTCATACCAAGAAGCTCAAGATCATTGGCCACAGGTACGGATGCACATCGGAAAGTTGGAGCCAAGTCGAAAGGGCTCCTTTTTGCAGAGACCAAATACGCTTGCGTTTTGGTGGCGTTAAAATCAGCCAGATTCTTGTCACCCCATTGGCATACAAGATTTAAGGTTCAGTTAATTCGCTCAACCATTGCCTCCCTCTCAGAACGAATCCTGGACAAATATCTCTCTATGACCGTATTGTCATCTGCGTATACAACTACTCCTGGAAGAAGTAAGTCATTAATATGAAGCAGGAAAAGAGTTGCAGAGAGAACAGATCCCTGAGGAATACCGGCATCAATTGCCATGAGGTCCTAGAAGCAGCCATCAATGACTACTCGAATTGACCGTTCATTCAGGAAATCAGAAATCCAGCTACAAAGAGACCGGAGGGGATGCCGTATGTAGGAAGCTTGCCAAGTAAACGTGCATGCCAAACCCTCTCAAAGACCTTCGATATGTCGAGTGACACAGCGAGAGCCTCGCCATGTTTCTCGATGGCTTCACTCCAGTATTGCGTGACATATACAAGAAGACCTCCGGTTGAACGTCCCTGGCGAAATCCATATTGGCGATCACTGAGCAGGTCGTTAACTTCAAGATATGTCAGCAGCTTACTATTCAGTACTCTCTCCATAACCTTACAGAGTACAGAAGTGATGGCGATTGGTCGATAATTACAGGGTTGGCACGGTTACCCTTTTTAGGCACTGGTTGAACATTGGCAAGCTTCCAAAATGCCGGCACGGTATTCGTCCTGAGAGAGAGATGGTACAAGCGTGTAAGTACAGGACACAATTCAGGACCACATTCCTTCAGGACCCTTGCAGGTATGCCATCAGGTCCACTAGCTTTGTTCACGTCAAGACTCCGTAGTGCTCTTCGAATCTCTTTGTTGTGAATCTAGATCTCTGGCATTGAAGATTCACAACGAGGTATTGATAGTGGCTGTTGAGAGCTGTAATAACCTTAACTTCATCAATTTGTTATTGTTTATTGTTTGGAACGTATATGAATAATTTGTTTGGCGTTTTTATCGTTGAACTTTTATATTGGGGCACTATACAGTATTTATAATACGAGGAATTCATTATTTATTAAAAAACACAATTGACTGTCATAAACAAACACGGCTGTTTCGCGAGGTGTGACGTCATTCAAGACGCCATGACAGTCTTGGCCTTTTTCGCGGTCAATTTCAAGTTCATTTCTAAAAACTCAAAATACTAATGTAAAAGACCTATTTTTCTTAAAATAATATATTTTTGGGGTGAAATAGATGCTAAGCCATAGTTTTAAACTAATTTCCAAATTTTGTCAATTAGGCTATTATCCGGTAACATTGCATATGTTAGTTTGTAATAGGAATATAAATTTTTTCAGCAAAATATTTATTTGGTCAGCAACTTTTTTTGGTTGCCCTAGTCTAGTACTTGGTCACCAAATAGGTTTCTTAGCTAATCAAACATTTATAGGTTAGGTTAGATTAGGTTTTTTGCTTTTGATAACAGCCGTTTATAACGAAACTGTAAACTGAAACCGCGCAGTAAATTTGTAAAACTGTTCATTGATAGGCCCAAGACTGAACAGTACATGTTCGTAGACAATTTCGGAACGGAGAGGTTATAAACTATCAACTTTTAAGCGTTTTATTTTAAATTCAATTTTCCTTTCATAATATTCGTCAGTTATGTTTATTATAAACTAACGGTGTTTACAATTTGCTCTGTGTCGTTTTTAGTGTTTAATTTTATTTCAGGCTACCAATAGCAGAAATTCAAACATCCTCGGATAATCAAGACAGTGGAAAAATTCAATACGTAAATATTTCATACGAAAAAAGACTGGATAGAAAAATGGCAATTAAGGAGCCTGATTATATATTGAAAGCACTCGAAAGATAAGGTCAAAAATAAACTACAATTAACAAATAACGATAATACCACGACAACCAAACATCACAAATTTAATAATAAAAACTTTTTATTATTTTTTGCAGTTTTTCATTTCTTCTTTCATACTTTATTTATTCTTTTCCAGATATGCAGGTAAGTATACATAGGTAAAATTATGTATAAGAAATGAACAAAACACAGTGATCAGCTGAATATTACGTTATATTATAATAATAACTAATTATTATTTACATATATTACATTCTATTATTATTTATTACATTAATTTTTCCTAAAGAAAAATTAGTAAAAATATGTTTTACTCTGTGTTGAGCCTAATCTGTAAAGTTATTTTTGTGTGCGTTCCGTCACCGCTACTCCAACTCGAAGATTTTCGATCGCGCTGCACGCTCTTAAGACCTTGTTTGTCTTTCAGTACACATTTTCCTGAAATTTAATAATATGCTTATTTATTTACACTATCAGACATAAGCGCTTTAAGAACATTTCTTTGTATATTTTTTGTTTTAAAAATTTAATATTCTCTATCATTGCAAATTGAAGTGACAGAGTAGTGTATGGCATGAATAAACTTACATGGTCTCTTAACTGCTCCCATATATAGAATGGAACCGTTAAGAGATAATATACTGTTGCTGTTATGTTTTGGCACGTCCCGAGATGCCTTAACACTTAATTTATAACAGTTGCTCCTCAGGGCTTGTTGGTAGAAAAATGATATTCACAGTAGCGAGATAACAGACAACTTTTATTACTGTGGTTACACACCACTGCTCATTGTTTTAATTAATTTGAATTTTGCTTTCTATAGCGATTGCTTTTCTATAGCGCGATTCGCGAGCGAATATGTTCTAGGTAACAACGAGAATAGTAAAACTGAGAACCATATTCAATGTAACTAATTAGGCATTTTATAATTTTTTTATACCTAGTCAATTTATTATTCGTTCAGAAGGAATATTTTTGCTACTGTTATTTATTTTTTAAAAGTGGCGAAAATTGTTTTACGAAATATTTAACTCGCGCAAATACTCGTAACTGAGATTTTTTAAAGGTTATTGTTTTTAGAATTGACTTAAATTGGTATTTGGTGATGAACCTCATCTCGTAACTCTGTTTATTATGGTTCAGTAATCTTATCGTGATTATGTTTGTTATTTGATAATATTTTGCATGTGGATCTAAGGTTCAAAAATATTACAATCGATGATTTAATTAAGGGATGATTGAAAAATAGAGTGGTAATGTAAAATGATATCAGTTTAACGGAAGGCAAATGTTGGCTACATACGTACATATCTCTGTATAGACTTCGAACGGATACAATTTTATGTACACACAGTCTTCCTCTTTTCTCACTTTTTCCATTAGTCATATAATAATAATAAAACTTTATTTTAGACACTTAATTGTCCATCGATATTAGAATTGTCATCTACGCATATTATGTTAAAAACAATTACATACTATAAATAAGCTGACGCCACTTATCACTCTTTATTGAGAGTGACATGTAACGTCGCCGAATGCCTCATTATTGGGCAGTCCACCTTCCCTGTAATTACCTTCAATAGCGTGTCGGTGATTAAATTCAATTACCTTCAACTCACAGGGCCGCCGTTTCAAAATCCGTTGCGTGGTTTAAAATAAGTAAGCAGGAGCGATATTGTTTAAAATACTATTTAAATAGACGATATTAGTCACTGAAGAAAAGCTAGCCGGCAAGAATGGGATTTCATGATTTGTCTGCGAAAATTCGCATCAAAAACGTTAGTTATTAATTTCGGAAAATTTTGAATATTACACTCAGTATCGCTGGGGCTGGAAGTTTCTCGATTGGAGACCACAGACCGGCAAACGCAGCGCAGGACGCCCACCTACAATGTAGACTGACTGACCTAATCAGGCTATTTCTGATCGGAATCGATAATTGGAAAATTAGAGATGTCCAGCATTGGACATCCAACGGCTGAAAATATGATAATGATCGCTGAAAAACTAGAGGACAACGATCGTAGACTTAAAAGACTTCAAGTAAAGAGTTCTCGCAGTAAAGTTGGCCATTACGACTACAACGCGTCTTTACATTCCGTTAAGCTAACAAATGTGTATTTGAAGGTATCTAATGAACAACAAAGACGCATCATTCAATACTAGGTAATGCGCTTAAAACATTTTTACTTCTTTTTAAACAAGAATTTTGTTCACATTTTACTAAGTCCTGATAAATTTTAACTCCCATTTTCTAGGTAAAAGTGAGAGAATTCTCAATTAACAGCATCTCGTCCTGCTTAGTGTTAAGCACTTAGCGAGACGTAAAAGATTGTGCTTTTATTGTTTTTACACGGCCAGTGTCTCGTAGTTGTGAGTCCAGGTAACAAGATGGCATTTAAGTCTTGTTTATTTTAGACGATAGGACACTGATATTTTAAATTAAATCCTTCCAGCGTCACATTCTTAAAGATTGATAACATCAAAGAAATAAGCATTTTAATCGTGTTAGCAAATATACGGTTAGACCCACTTTTTTTTTTCAATTTTGAAGAAAAATACTGTCCTAATTATCAGCTTGGCCGGGTTGGTGACTAAAATATTTAACTTTTTTAAAGAAGTCAGGGTGGATGGCGGTTGATTAAGGTGAATTTGTTTATTTATTTATTTATTTAGCAACAGCTGAGCGCACTTAACTTTTTTGACATTAGCACTCAAAATTATGGGTCCAATGTGCAAGCCAATTAAAATAATTAAGTTACACAATTTCAATAGGGAATAAACAATAAATATAATCAAAGTCAAACAGTAATAAAAAATAGAGTCAGAATCAGAATTTGATGGTGGTTGACTACCTCTCGACTAAGAACGCTTGCCAAAAACTAGGTTACGCGATTCGGATAGGATAAAGGGATAGGGACAAGTAAATTGGTTCTGACATTCTTTACTGATTCCCAAATAATATATCACTTCTTGTAATTCTTGTACTGTGTGGTAATTTCACTTATGTAGTAATATCTGATTAAATAAAATATAGTAAGTTCTTTGAAATGCATAAATCTGCTTTAAAACTGAAGTAAAAACGCAAACAACTAAATTTTAAATGCGAAAGCTAAACTGCTTGCCATTTTCAAAACTCAATTTATATTCTCTGAATCGCTTCTGCAAGCATTCTTTTTCCTTTGCATTTCCACTACACTGATTACGGTATCCGTTTTCTGTTTTAACTTTACATCAGACTTAGCTGCGGTTTGATCCACAATAAATTGCACTGTGTTTACGCTGCAAATGCTTTTATATACCTGAAACCATCAATACACAATACAATCAATGGTATGAAAATATAAATGTTTTTATATACCCGAAATTAGTGCTCCCATACGAGTATTTTCTTCAGCGACTTTTTTTTACTAAAAGCTGAAATTCTAGTGCTTATGGTATAGATTGTGGTAATTTTTCTATCTTTTTAAACAAACCTTTTTGAGTATAAATGAAAATATAAAGGTTTTTGGAAATTAGACCCACATGATGGCGAAATTAGGGATTAAATTTAGTCTTGTTTTATTTAAGCTATAAACAATAATTTTATGTTTTTTTTTTTAAATAAACCTCAATGGGGTTAAAACAGTTTTTGAAATTAGAGAATTCTAAATCGATATTATACGTATATGCTATAATTTACTTATACGTAACAAAAATTCATTATAATCTTTTTTGAAATTTGAACATTATGGTGGTAAAAAGGAGGGTGTAAATCATTATGAAAATGGCGTCATTTTTTCAATATAAAAATCCGTGTTTGATCTTCTTACATTATTTCGATTATTCATATTTAAAAATATTCGCATAAGTTTGCTAAACACGGACTCAGCTAAACAGTTATGTACCTAATAGAAATTTAAACTTCAAGTCAAACGAACGGCTGTTACGCTATCTTCACAGCCTCATAAATACGAGTAGGACTCATACCAGTTTATGGCCATAATTCTAGCTACAGAGTTCATGCCCTCAATTTAACCTTAGATCCAAAGATATAGTCGAATTTTCAGGACAGCTATATAATATTAACACGTTATGTTTTTGATGTTGATACACGCGACCTTTATTTGAAATGATAAGTATATTTTGTTCCTGTGTCTCTCCACTGCTGGGTGCAGGCCTCTCAATAAAATGAAATTAGTATTTAAATAAATTTATATTTTAATTAGACTATGTTGATTTAATAAAAAACGTTCATCCTGTTTTCTATATCAGAAAAAACTTGTAAAATCTTATTGTTATGAGAAAAGTATATCAAATAAATTACAAAAGAAAGATTATCCGTGACTACTTTCGAGGAGGCATTATCATGGTCAGTCTGCCTGATCAAGTATCTATGTACAAATACAATCTATGACTTAATAAAATACAAATTATATTAATCACAAAATAATTAATAGAAATTTGAGCTTGTTTTATTTCAATGTTTGTTCGAAGACTCAAATGTAATATTAATTAAATAAATTTTCATTTATAACTATATTTCTATATCAATTGATTGACTTCGGCGAACTCGAACTGTGTAGGTATAAAATAAGAGCAATGATTGACTGCAGAAGAGTGGGCGAAGGCTTTGATCTTTTAATTTTCTAACGAAAGATAAATTGAATAAGTCACGAGAGCCCGCGGCAGACTCACAAACATAACAACCTGAACAGTGTACAGATAAACTTTATCGTGGCTATTTAATTTTAATCCATAATCATTTAGTGGTTGGAGATCAACTATTTTATTTAATTTAAAGAAAGTCACACAGCACTTAATATTTAGCTAATTTTATACAAATATAATACATAAATTAATATAATAATATGAGTTATTAATATATAAGTTACTTTAATTAATGTATAAATTCGAAAGTTAGTTTGTCACGCTATCACGCCTTAAATACTCAACAAAATTTACATATCTACACGTAAGGGATGCAGAAAAGGACTAAGGGTACTTTGCATCCAAAAAAAAGGTACCGGTCCTGAGGGATCATTTAAAAATAAAAATAAGAAACACGCCTGACAAAATTTTATGAATTATAAAGGTTGAGGAAATGTATTATTCAATCTTCGGTTCGGTTCAAATCTTAGTTCGGGTGAGTACTCGATCGTGGTTCAGAGCGGCTGCGAAAAAAGTTAAAATGATCGCCACCTGAGTAAGAGATGGCACCGTAAGAAGAAGAAGAAGAAGTACCTTACACCTAAGAAAAAGGGGCGCGGGACGACCGCGGGTAACAGCTAGTAGTACACAATGGCTATTAATTCAAGTAAGTAAAAAAAAAAGTATAATTTTACTCAGTGCACTGAGAACGGACTGAGTAACTTCTTAATTATATTTCACAGTGATTATATAAAATTCTATATCATGATAAGTATACTTACTTGCTTCACAAATGAAGTTAAGTTGGGGTCTCGCCACGCGGACAAGCGCCTTTGAAAACCTCGTTCGCCACTGCAAACTTTACGCTTCAAACTTTTAAAATATAAATCGAACTGGCAACAACTGTAAGTCATACTTAAAGTTCTACTCACCACCATCCACTCAAGAGTTTTCTACTCTCCCTTTGTTGAATCGTATAAAATTTGCGCCAGTGATATTACTGCAATATTTTACCGAAACCAATACAAAAGTGTTCTAAATTCAGCATTGTTTAGGATAAAGTTTCTAATAAATCGGTTTTTGTATTGCATTTTACAAAATCACATCCGTTTGGAAAATAAATTAGAAATATTTCAATTTATTTTCAAACATAAAATTGACAAGTACTACTGACTGGATAAATTGAGATGTCCTCAAAAAAGAAAAAAAGTATGGTGACTTTTTTTATTCTAGTAATAAGTTTGCGTTTAAGTTTGTTTCTGGAATAAGTTTATTTATTTTGCTTGGCTACACGGATGGCACTTTTTCAACGATTTAAAGTCCTGAACTCGTTAAACGGAGGTCTTGCGCGGAGCAACGAGCCACGACTAGTTACGTGAACGAGCCTTGAGCTTATTTTATTCAGTATGTTTGTATACGTTATTAGATAGAGTAGAATGATGTAACTAGCTCAGTTCACCACTAGTCTAGTGGGGATTAGTTCAGTGAGTGGCCGGCCTCTACATGCACCTAGCGGCTTACAAACTTATTGCCAGCTTACGCCGCTCCACAGAATTTAGTGCCTAACTTGGAACAACTTCACTTAGACACGTACGATGCGAGTACGTCCTCTCGCCTGATACACGCTATACGCTTCGACCAAATTATTAATCGAGTTTTCTTGCTGTTTCTCAGTGCAAGGTTCAACAGTATAGGGACACGAGAGAGCTTTATAAACAATTATTAATAAAAAGACTGTTGGGAAAAAGAAATTGATAGTTTTTAATGACACTGTTTGCTAATGCTATTGTTACTATGCTTTCTGTTTACTAATGCTTTCTGTTTGCTATTGCTAGTGACTTTCAAAAATAAAAATCTTAATTTGAACTTTTATGGTGACTTTTATATAGAGATTTTAGTTAATATATAAAGATTTTGTTCAAAAGTGTGTATCGATTCTTTCGAATCCCCTTTAAGCTTAATTTATTTTAAACTGCGCCCGGTCGTTACTTGCAGTCGCATTCTGATACTTTATGTATCAGGCACTCAGTGTCCAGTAACCTTCTCAACTCTTTCTACTAAGTAACACATTGCGACATATGCACAGTATAGCTTACTTCGCTATTGTTCTTATTCTTATAAGGTTCATTAATGTGCATATGTATGTATGAATTAAATGAAATTAAAAAACAGCGTGAAACAGTAACCACTGTTGTTGTCACGCTTACAACTTAACATCATCAACCAATACAACGTGACATGTTTTTTATCATTACAGAATTTCTCATTGCAGCAGCTAATGTTCTATGGCAGTGTAAGCCATAAATAAGACGCTAAACCAAAATATTTTTTTAATGTTGCGGGGCTCCCAATTATATTATTGTGGTATTTTTTTTTATATACCCATCGAAAATATCTCTAGAAAACCAAAAAAAGTAACTAAACTGCTAATAAATTTGTTTTATACTATTCTGAAGTAGTATATTTCAAAAATAAATAAAATCTTTATCAAAATAATTCATTGAGGTTAAGGTTGAAATACAAAAGTCATTTGAGGAGTGTTGGTAATTGGAACTATAACAAATGACTGAAATTGAGTCCACTCACACTTTTTGTTTGCTATTTAATGGATATGACATGCAGTCGTCTTATATAATGTTTAATATACTAATATTATAAAGAGAAAAGATTTGTATGTATGTATTTTTGTGAGTTTGTATTGAATAAACTCAAAAACTACTGGACCGATTTTAAAAATTCTTTCACCTATACAAAGCTACATTATCAGCGAGTAATATTTTAAAACGTGGACGAAGTCGCATGCAAGTATACAATAAAAATATATATTAGGCTTAATTTCTTTTGTTCATCGTTGTTCCTTTTCAGTACATCTTTTAAATTATTTTTGAATCTTATTGCGTGAAAACGCCCTGTGCGCCGACCACACCTACTCACTGGACCGATGGTCTTAAGAAATCGGCTGTTAGTGGACGCGGAGGGCGGAAGACCGATTGTGATGCGCTGAATAAAAAAGACGGTGAACAGTAACGCTTGTGAGCTGATGATGTATGATTGGAACCTCATTTGGTTCCAATTTGGTGTACTTTCTTAAAATTCCAAGGTCTCCTCTAAGGTTCCGAAGGTGTTTCAAGTGATATTAAACCTTTTATGTCATAAAATGTGATCGAACGTCACATTACAGAAAATGCTACAGCGTGAAACAACTTTTTTAATCACCGCGATGACATGACAACAACGAAAACAATTTAACGGATTCCGATGTATCGGCAAATTGAGCTGGTTATTTACAACCGATCGGAGGCCCTGAGCTTATTGTGAACGCAAAACGCGTATAAACTCTCACCAAGGACTCCATCGTATAATCAACTTGTAAAAAATTACATATTTCAATCGTATTATGTTGTTCACTTTCATTCCTAAAAAAAAACTTCTTTGAAACTTAGATTATGATTTCCATCGCATGGACACCGACAACATTGTGGAGAACTGTTTTTACCAGTGTTGCTCCTTTACAATTGGAATAGATGGAAATTTTATCCTGATAAGGTATCTCTATATGTATGCATAAGCTTTAGACTTGCTACTGACCTCTCCATCCCGCTACAGTTGTTAAACTTTTTGTTTCTGTTCTATTCCGTTTGGAACAATCCAACATATTGTTTCATATATTATTTCCTGAGTTAGACGAAAATGACCGGTTTAAAACCTTGAAAATTTCGTCATACTCGTATTTATACCCATTTTGCAGATGTCTTAGTAAATTTACGAAGTAAATTAGTGACTCTTTCATGCGTCACCGGTATATAAACGTGACTCCAGTGAAAGCTTTTACTATACTTTTTTATTGGAGTCACATAGTGAAGCTATCGCATAGTAAAGCTTTTTATATACTTTGATACGTATGTACAAACTCGAAAAAGATACATACTTCGATTATAAAAGCCTCGAAGTTACACGAACGCATCAATCATCGCACGATACGAGTCACAAGTTGGGGCGATCCGTCACTGCGCTTGAAGAATTCATATTTTAGGCACATGAACAGCAGGTGCTTCTCTGATTTCACGAGGGAAAATTTATGGCGTAGATAATATGAAAACATATTTCTTTATGAAAATTTAATTAGTTCATCTAATTATAGCATTAGCTAGTTAGATTTTTACATTTTCGTTCGAAAAAAAATATGCTGTAACTCTGGTTTCGTAACCACACATATTATTGGAGCAGTTAACTTCGTTATGAGCCGCTAGCGACCCGCTCCCGGCCTCGCGCGGGTGTATTTTTTGTCTGCAAATTGCATCCGTTGCTGTTAAAGAACACACAGACAGACAAACGTGGGCAGCGACTTCAATTTATACTATATAAGGATTAATTTACAACTTTGGCCACTTTTTGTTACTTGTCGCGTATGTCAAATGTCTCGATTCACATAGTTTGAAAAAATATTTTAGCGTAGAAAAGTCAGTAAAAGAGGTCAGTAGGTATTGTCAGTATCAGTATTGTAGTTTATAAAATTATAATAGATGATGCCATCCATAGTATTTTATTTTTTATTTTTCAATGCGAACGTAGTTGCGGGCACCGCCTAGTATATAATAATTTGCAAAAAAAAAAGAAAAGAAGACAAAATAAGGATAAGCCTCAACAAATAATGTGCTTTGGTCTCTGGTTTTCCTTACTAGCGCACTGAAACACATTCTTCAGGGCGATGTCCTGCGATGGAGAGTTTAATGCTGCCCATTTATGCATCCCTTCTACTTACAAAAATTGCACTACATCACACTGAAATATATGTTTTGCCATGTTTAATACGATTAAATATTTCACTAACAAAAAAACGATGATGGTTTCAAAGTGAAAGGGATGAATTTTTACTTAAACTAAACGGAGTTTGTACAAGCAACTTCGAATATGTCACGTAAAAACCGTAAAATCTCGACTGTAACACATCCCTTCACAGATATCGTTATGATTCTACCCCCGAGGTGCGTACGTGAACGCTCGTCTTTATTATATGACCGCCAATCTAGGCGACGCACGGCGCAGGTGAACATTCGTACGTAAAGACACTCGAAAAATTGTTCAACTGAACAACCCATCTTCATTTCGTACTCCCACTTTAAGGTAATTTCAAGTTTTTATATTACAATCTTGTATCCGATGATATATCTTGTATATTTCCTATATGTATTACACTATATATAGTTGAAGACATATGTGTAATTGTTTAATTTTTAACTTTATTGAAATATGCACAATAAATTATCCATGTCATCGCAATTTTTTGTCAATAAAAATGTCTACATTCCCTTTATTTATCATTATCATTTGCTTTATTTTTTATCATAAAATGCTTCCTTGACACATGATTGGGTTTATATTGTTATATTTATAAATACGTCTATTACGTAAATAGACAAGATCTAATTAATTAAAATAATACATCTATTCTATACATATAATAAAATCATAAAAGTGCCGTGTCTGAATATTAAAGATTTTTTCAAAAAAAAAAACTATTTGTACAAGCAGCGAGATATAAAAAATTGTTTTTAAAATTTTTGTGTGTTTGTGTGTGCGTTTGTGCACGCTAATCTCTGAAACGGCTTAACCGATTTGAATTCGGTTTTCACTTATGTATTATAGCAAGCATCCCGTAACATTTAGTGTTTCATTCCAATCGGTTTACACACAAAAAAAGTTACGCGCTATACCGAATACCGCGGCTACGAAGTTGCGGGCTCAGCCAGTTATAAATATGTATTTGTATTAAATATATCCGTCAATATGTTTATCATGAATATTTCATAAAAATAATCAGTTTTTTTTTTTTTTTTTCAAAATTTCAGTAGATCTAAATTATCTAATTCAATTGCATTAAACTAATTTATTTTTCACTGATGATCAAAAATTTGATATTTATTATGAAACATATGAAATAGTACAGTGGACAATCGGACTGAACAAATGCAAACTGTGTACACGACAAGTGTAATATCCCACACCAATAAAAATACCCTCCATTCACGTTTCTATGAGAAGTTTCTATTTGACGATCGTTTACGGCGCTTACACAAAGCGTATCCGACGGTGGATATCAAAAACGGAAACAGTTTTGTCCACACACAAACATCATAGCAACACACATCCGTACATAGAAATTTAGAGCACACTAAGGGAAGTTGTGATGCGAAGCCACCGATTGAAACTAAATACGACCATAAGGTTAAAATTCTGAACAATCATTGTTTTAGTGCTCATTAATTTGGATAAAATGTCAAACAAAATACCAAACTTTTTTTTAAAATTTAGCAATCTGAACCCCAACTTTAGAAATGGTACTTGCAAGTGATAAGTTACACGTAAATATAGAATAAGCCTGTTTGTCAAGGACTGATAAGGTTTCTACGAAATGTACACTTTTAAAATTGTCTGCGAAGTCTTTAAGAATTTATCTATTTTTCGTCCTACTAGATTCCGACCAAGATCTTTATGCTGTTCCCAAATTACAAGCCCATTGTGCACAATACGTTTGTCATGCAATTTGATTATTGGTAAACATTGCTGTGTAGAAACCATGACTTTTTAGGCATTAAGTATAATCTAAAGAATTGATATACAGAAAAAATGCGAAACGAATTCTAATAGGTAATCTATCTTCTATATCTTCTTATATATAAAAATGAATCCCCATTTCTCCTGGTCACGGCATTACGCGTGAACGTGTAGACCGATTTTAATTCGGTTTTCGCTAATGGAAAGAGGGATAAACGGGGAATGTTTTAGGGTATATAAAAATTGCACGCCGGGCGAAGCCGGGGGCGGGTCGCTAGTAGGTAATAAAGAATAAACATTCAGTGTTAAAAGTTCTTTGATAATTTGATGCTGTGTTGATAAAAGTGTGTGTTGTGTGTATGTGCTGTGCAAAATTAATAGTCATAAATACGCGTAAGATAAAACTTACCAGAATCATTGCTTTTGTTATAAATAATGACTTTTTATTTCTGTGCTGAATAGGTATGGCAATAGGTATTTTATATTCATTCATCATATAAAAGTCTATAGCCCTGTCAATATGAGACTTCATATACATAGGCTTTTTTATATACATGTATTTTTTATACAGGCTATAGGCTAAGCTGTCTCTCCTTTTAGAAACTTGTAAATTCAAGCTAACAAATTCGCAGACAAATGCTATGTATGTATATAGTACAACAGAATAAAAGAAAAGAGCTGACTACATTTCGGAGCTGTGGTTGAAACGTTATCGCTGTGTGTATAGAGTGCAGGGCGTGTACGGCCCCCTTCGGGTCCGACGAACATTTCTATGCGAGACCGCCATAACTCGACATTAGACCGCGGAAGTGTCCGAAACGTTTGCATATTTAACTAGACCTCTATTCCTCTCACCTGACATACGAGTACGAACCAACTTTACATTTATGTACTCGTATTGTGTTTTGCTTACCTTCAGACTTTAGACACTGCAACTACTGTTAAGTTATTTTCTGCATACATGTTTAATACATATTATAAGTGAATATATATATATATGTGTGTGTGTGTGTAAATGTGTAAGTATACATATATATAAGTAAATATTATATTACTTCTGCGTCTTTTATATTTTAATAGAGGCACAATGAACGACTTCTGTTTAAGAGCTTACTAGCCAACGGGAGCCGCTTACCGATTAAATACTACGTAATTAAATGTACTCCTTAGTTTTTGGTCGTAGCAATACGTAAAAAAATACATAAATTTCTAATATATCCATATGAAAATGAGGTTTGGAGGCCAACTAAAAACTGAAATTGTTCATATTAATACAATTAATTCCTCAAATATGCAGTATTTGTGACATTTTCGCGATTTAAATCCTTGTACTTACTGACTACAGGCCAATAAAATTTTTGCATCCTAGCATAATGTAAATTTAATATTGGATTGTCGATAACTATAATATAATATAACTATAACCGATAACTATAAAGAATTTCCTAAAATATTATTATTTTCGCGAGTTCAATAAGTGCTGAGAATGTCGCATTCTGCCTTCGATTATTGAAGACAAGTAAGTTTGGACAACAAATTCTCTTAAACCCCTATTAATGACTTAACTAGCTCGTTAAGGGCACCTTTAAAAGCAACATTTAACAAAAATCAAAATGCATTACTATATAGTGTAAAAACCGGTGTAATAAAAACCGAGTCACTTTTCTTCGCTTTAAATACTCTTGTATTTAGTTAGATTATACAGAAAAATGTTAATTAAGCTGATGATCTCTGAAGTCAGTTTTCATCTTTAAAAAAAAAACAGATTTTAAAAAATTAACTGTTTTTTGCTAAACAAAAAAGTGCAGATAAATCAATTTTTGAGCTAAACATCGTCTTCCAGACCCGCTTTTTTGAATATATACAATAACAGTTTTTATTGTAGTATATTAGAAGTACTTGATTTAATATTTCATTATTTTTGTTGCAGGTAAGAGTCCTTCAGAAGTCTTTCATAATAATGAGGTAAATATTTATATTTTTCCGCAGTGTATATGAATGAAAAAGCGATACAATAATATTAAGACGAATATACAATATTGGCATACATACTATCTATGCGGCCTTGGGAGAGAGTTATCGGAAATCTAGGCCAGGCACACTACGCTTCAAATTTTCTACTATCAATATTTGGTGATGTACTGTCAAAATTATTTTTATTTGGTGCTGTGGCGGTTGTGCAGTGTTTTCGTGTGTGTTTTTATTTGAAATAAAAAAAATTATAGATTAATAACATTGCTATTTAAAAATAATAATTATCAATTAACATTGCTATTTGTGTACAATACAATTCAAGATTTATTTATAATAATTTAAAATTGAACTAGATT
Organism: Bembecia ichneumoniformis; assembly: GCA_910589475.2. Classification (NCBI taxonomy): domain Eukaryota; kingdom Metazoa; phylum Arthropoda; class Insecta; order Lepidoptera; family Sesiidae; genus Bembecia; species Bembecia ichneumoniformis. Next base: position 13,363,709 of record OU342536.1, on the reverse strand, counting down.
GATTAAATTCATGCTTTTCTAGCACACTTCATATTCCGTTGTTCAATTCAGAGAGAGTAATTAATTTTTAACTTAGATCATTTAAATTTATTGATAACAATTTGTAAGTGCCTTTTTAAACTAAAATCTATTTGTTTATTACCAAAACTGAATAAATATATAAATAAATGTATAAATGATAAGGTTGTAGCCAGGTTTTGTAAACTACCAGATTTTAGCCATAAAAGACTTTAATGTTGTTTCGTTGCTAAATAAATTTTAAAAAATAAATTCTACATGATACGATCCTACTTGATTTAGAACACAGAAGTAATGCACAAGTTATATGGTAAGATTGCCATACACTTATGTAACTATCTGTGCCTATCACAGAGTATATAACTTGCGCTGTAACATAGAGGTATAGTTTGGGGATTACTTGAAAGGATGTATTTACGGGAGGAAGTCGCTTCTGCCGGAACTCACGTTCGATATACCTAGGCAAATGTTCGGTTTAATTAACACAACCGGTGCGTGTGTGTGTGTGTGTGTGTGTGTTCACGCTTTCACGACTTATATTGAATTTGTATAAGATTGTGGCGAAATACGGTACCGTTATGATCATGCATGACTGTTAGTTTTGTCTTTTAATAAATAAAAATATAAAATTTTTCTAAATATTGGATAAATAAATCATAAAGTCACTGAAAATAGAGATTTGTGAAAATTATTTATAAATTTATTAACTTTCTTATATAGAGCATGGAAATCTTATTAATACCTCCTTTTAATTAAAAGTTAATATTTAAAATGGTTTATAAAGAGCAAGATTGCCTTCTAGAGATGTTTGCATTGTTTTGTGATCAGAAGAAATCTAATAAAAGACGGAATAAAAAATGTAAGTACCAATTCATTGCTTATTAGCAATCTATGTATTAATTTTATAAAAGTTTGAGTTGTGGGTTTCCGGGATGATGGCCCAGGTCTGTTGGAAATTCTTCCAAACGTTTCGTCAACAACTGCGGTTGACATCCTCAGTGGTGTAGTCCGTGTTAGAAGAAAAAGTACATCACATCACTGCACTTCACTTCTGCACTTTTCGACTTCTCGAGCGAGACTGACCCACAACTCATATGGATACCGGCCGAGAAAACCTACATTCTACTATTTATAAAAGTTTGTAAGTTTTTTCTTGTGTGGATGGACTCTGGGAGGGATATAGACTTAATGTTATCACGGGCGAAATCGCGAGTTGAAGCTAGTATTTTCATAAAACATGAGTTTTCGTATCAGCGTTCGAATTTTAGACAAGTTACTAAAACAAATTGACAATTTATCTATTTCAACCTGTTTTTTTCATAAAGAATAATAATTGTACTTATTCTACATGAGCAGCCGAGTTCAACAGCTTTTCATTTATACGATAACCAGCTGGCACCCGCGACTACGTCTGCGTTGAAAAATAAAATATACAACGCCTTATCTATACTAATATTATAAAGGTGAAGAACTTGTTTGTTTGTTTGAACGCGCTAATCTCAGGAGCTACTGGTTCGAATTGAAAAAATCTTTTTGTTTTGAATAATCCATTTATCGAGGAAGGCTATATAACATCACGCTACGACAAATAGCATATATAAGCAGTGTCCAGTCAAGTACCGCGCGCCCCATGCGCACGCCGCCGCCACATGGACAGCAAGAAGTGTGGCCGAGTTCAGCTAGTAAAATATATGAGTAATACATATAACGCTTGACATCTGGAGCCTCCACAATTTCTTTATATTTTTAGATGATCCCTAGGGAACAGTGCTTTTTTCTGGATGAAAGTTATCCTATGTCCTTTCCTGTATCTCTGACGTGTATCCAAAATTTCATGATGATCGGTCAATTAGTTAAGGCGTGAAGAAACAGACAGAGTTACTTTCACATTAGTATGGATTAAAAAAATTGAAGTGTCTGTAATTTCGAAGGTACGTATTTTTACGTATATTTACCTTTATAAAACAAAACTCATACGTGCGTTTTTTTATGTTTAGGCTTTACAGGAAAATTCAGAGAAGAACTTTGATAACATTTTATTTCATAAATGAAAATTTATCGAACTTTGGGATGCCTGTGCAAGATAAACGTGTACAAAGATCGCGAACGACCACTGCTGTACAAGATATCTAGCACATGACTGTTTACAGTGTAGATATTATCCGTGTACCGAGGCTTCTGTACTAGCTTCCTGTGATATGAGTCGTGTAAACGCAATTATATTTTCAAATTGGATATTTTCAAAAATAGTTTACAGCAATACAAAAAAGGTAAATTGATGTAACTGAAAATAAATTAAGCAGTTATCTAATTAAAATACTATTTAATATACTAACTGTATTTATCACAATGACCTAGTTACTACACGAGTTACCTACCTATCGCTACGTACCTACCTTATCACTATATAAATATACTATTATTTTCAAGTTCAAAAAGGTTTCCTAATCTATTATGGTCGGTCGCTATGATTAAAGTAAACTGATATGTTTTTTTTTTAAGTGCACGAGTAAAATATAAGGTGGAATTTTGTGTGACACTTTAGTGAAACGATCACGTGACACTTCTTGTATCAATTCTTTGACATCTACCCCTTACTAATAATTTGATCGCTAAAGAAGTTTCACTTTCAGATACACGTTTTTTTTTAGTTTTCGCCAAGGAGCTGATTTTATATAATCAACTAGCTGTGGTTTCACCCACAGCACGTTCTAATCTAATTTAATTTACATAGATACATGCAAATTTCGGTAATACACGGTTTACGTCGGGCGACTGCACTCTGTCCCCAACTCACCAATGTATCGACAATTCCCACTCGCGCTATTATACTTTGTTTTCGCTCAGCGTTGTTTCTGATTTTTTTGTGATATTAAAATCCTACCTCAAGGATTGAGCTATCAAATACTTTTAGTTTCAGTTCCAGAGATTAGCGCGTTCAAACAAAACTTTTCAGCTTTATTATTAGTGCTCGTAAGTTAAATAGTCCTTATTAAATAAAACGTCGTTTCAAGATTATAATTTATATTTTTTTAACAAACTAAAGTTTTTTTTATTTCTATATGTAATATGGTTTTAAAAGCGCACTAGAAATCCAAAAACATATTCTGAATCGACCGGGACTACACTTCTAAATTTCTTAACTTGAAGACATTTTAAAATTTGGTCTAGTTTTCTTTTAGTAATTTATTACAGAAAATTGTTTTTATTTTTATTAAATATAAATTTCTCACCAAAGAAATGCACCACCCAGTTATCATTATTGTTTCGGCCGAGCGTTATCAGCGATACGGGCCCGAGACAACGGTTCGCGATAACATTGGAACAGTCGCCGGCGACACGTCCATTGTGATATTTACTTTCAAGCACCACCGGTAAAAAAAAAAATTTTTAGACCGTTCAGGGCAACCCCTCGTTATTTTTTTGTTGTGTTTTCTAGTCGTACTGGCTAATAATAAGTAACTTCCAGCTAGCAATTAAAAAAGAGAAATGTAATGACAACCGTTCTCGCCGGAACGCGGCGTTGCGAATTTTTAATTGTGATGTTGTGAAGTTTTATATATGTATATGTTTCCTATATGGACTTGTATGTGCGCGTAGTGGTTCGAAATGAGGTCGTTTTGGACGGAGTTTCTGAACGCGGCCGCGAGTCATCCGTTTCCTTCGTTGGCGTCGCTGTACAATCTACCTATACAACACGATGACAGTCAGTATATGGTGTTTGATATATTTGAAAGTTCAACTTTATGGTGTTTCTACTTATAACTTAATACATCTTACATATTACAAAACAAGGTCCCCCGCCCTGTCTGTCTGTATGCCTGTATGTATGTTCGCGATAGTCTTAAAAACTACTAAACTGTTTTTCATGCGGTTTTAATCAACAGAGTGATTCCTGGGGAAGGTTTAGGTGTATTTTATCTAATATCTAACCTAAATGACGATGATTGTTGAATTTGTCAAGCCATCTGGGAGCTTTCATAGAAAACGCTGCCTAATCCGTTTGAAATATAACAAAACAATGTATGGTGGTTTACAAAATTCTATACCTATTCTATAGGTCTACACAAAAAGTCCATGATGGCATGTATCTGTCTTTTAAGAACAGCTTGTATTCTTAAAGAACCCATGTAACTTCTAAAAAAATGATCAGATATAATGTGGTATTTAAAAAGCTGTTTAGATGAATACAGTATTAAACATTATTAAATTAAATACGTTAGTTACCTTAAGCAATTCAGACAAATTATAATGACCCGTACACAATACAATTTAAATGAATATTTGAGGAGTTATCGTAAATTAAAAACTACGCGTGAGAAAATAGATTCAAGCGGTCTCGGACCAACGCTACGCGACGACGACTCGCTTGATGCAGATTTGCCACCACTGGTGACGAACATGGTGGTGACGCAGGCGTTATATTATTAAAATAGCGGCCCGTCCCGGCTTCGCACGGGTGGACATTTATTTTTAAATATTCGTGGAAAACGGCAATTTTGTATGAACGGATAGCCTATGTTACTAGCTGATAATGTAGCTTTCTATAGGTGAAAGAATTTTTAAAATCGGTCCAGTAGTTTTTGAGTTTATTCATTACAAACATACAAAAATGCATACATACAAATCTTTTCTCTTTATAATATTATGTATATATTAGTATAGATATTTACTTTCAAAGAGGACGAAGTCGCCGACACCAGCAAGTGACTTATAAAGTAGTTGCATCAAAACTAGGCAGCTCATCCATTAATTTAAAGTATATTTGTAACTATTTCAACGAGAGACTAATAAAAGTCATAGTTCCCTTACTCATTCACAAAAATCCCCAATCCTTACCTTGATTTTTATGTAAAGGCCTAATGAATCCACTGGAAGGTTAGCGGCTACCATATGCCATAGTGATGGAAAATGCCATATTTTCTTGCGTACTGTCTAATCAGTTTTTTACTACGCATTCTACCATCACCTACTAAATCCTACCAGCGTTAGCAGCGCGCTGATATTTTTATCTGTCCATGCTTTTGTTAATAGGGGACGGCAGCCACCTACCATCAAGTAGATCGACATCTCACATCAGTTCAGAAAGAAAGCGCTCTTAAAACGTTACCCTTTTTTTTTGACGAGTAGTAATCCGCTTACAGATCTCCTGCCGTTGGCTAGACGGCAGGAGTATGTGGGGGTCGCCCAGCGCCTGATCATAGCGACACTGGGAATACCCACTAAAACTCCCCTGTCTCCTTGCCCTTTGAGCGGGGTGGACCGGCTTAGAGTTGTGCCTCTGCCGAGACAACAACTCCGATCCACCCCAGGGCAGCCTATAGCCATTGCTGACTAGGCTAACTCCAATGGGGGATTGCCCGGAGGCACGGAGACAATCCCCAGACGGGGGGGGACCTTGTGCAAGCACACATAGTTAGCCAACCATGTGCGCAAGTCCCCTAAGGCATTTGAAAACGGGCTTCGTATTGTATCTATTACTCTAGAAGGAACTCATTTTCAGAATGTCTAGAACATAGTCTATAAGTGAGCAAAGTTTCGTCCAAATTTAATTAACGGTTTACGTTTGAATGAGTAACATAAACTTCAAACTTTCTCATAAAATTTCACATTAATAGATTTATTATTCTGCAAATAGGCATATTTGACGAAAATTTTTTTTTTTTTAAATGTGAAACTGCATATTTTAAATAAAAAAGACGATACTTTTTCAAACTGAGTTTAAAAGCTAAAATGGTTAGAATAGATATAGGCTGCCCTTTTTCAAACACATCCTCCAGGCAAAGTCGCACCTAAAGCTAGTGTTATGTAAATACAACAACTGCATTGCACCGTAACAATTCCCAGTTCCCACCATTTCTAATTAAGCTGAAAGCACAGTAAATCTGTTTAATGAACAAGATTTGCTTTCAAAATACGGTACATGCATGTTTACACAGCAGCGAACGCGTCAGCGTGTGTGTGTGTGTGTTAATTACAAATATTAGTAAACTCGGTTCTATGGGCATCAGTTTTATGTAATTTAACTGTTGGATTATTTTCTTATCATTAGATAACTCTTACAAATGCACCGCTACACATTCTGTCTTGAAATTATCGACCCAAATATTGGAAAACAATATATTATAATATCTCATCTGAGCTCATTATAAACAAGATGATTCACTTAAACGAAATCCTATAATCTAATTTTAATTACCATTATAAAAAAGTAATGATACCCTGTCAAATAAAGAAAATAATCTCAGTCTAGCGCAATAAAGGTGCAGTATAAACTTCGTAATGAATAAAAAAAGCGAGTGATAAATGTAAAGTTAACTTTACATGCCAAATGTAAAACAAGACACTTTGCGTAAATTAAGATATTTTATGATATTAAATAATCATAAATAGGTCGGCAAAGGTCACTTATAAACACAAGCTCTCCGGAGGTATCTCCCCTTTCGTCCTCTGTCGACATCAAGTGCGACTCTGTCAACCCTGACAGATCAGTGGATAAGAGACAAGTTGAGGGTAAGCCAATAGACTTGGCATTGCACTGAAACATAGCAGCAGTTTTTTTTTTATTTCCGCTCAGCTGCAACATCTAACTAGTTTCATACCATACATACATCTTTAAAATATGTAAAATACAATATTTATTTAATAAAAACACAGTACGATTTTCTTAGAAAAAAAATCGCAACGTGATTCATTGAATTAATCTTCTAATTAAATTATTTATTAATATAATATAGTATATTCATCAATTCGAGGCGTTCTATCGGAATTATATTTATCCCTTTTTTTTATATACGTACAGTCAACGAGCGTTCACTTATCAATACCGCGAGTGTTATCATCGGCAATGCCTGTTATCATGGAATTTAGATAACGGACTACCTGTCGCCACAGCAATACTAAATACAACGAACCTCACCGCCATTCATCAGTACTTCACAGATGTGTGCCCGCGCAGATGCGCGATCTCTGCCTATTCATCTGCCCTTTATCTAATCTGTGTCGCAGATACAGCGGCGCAGCGCAATCACGAGCATCATTCGCTATTGGATCGAGCAGTCTTTTTTTTTTTTAATCTAATCTCGAACGGTCGTCGGAATGTGACCGCAATAAATACGCGTTTTAAATAGATCGAAACGTGCGTGCAATGCGAAGTGTGTTAACTAGTGTTGAAGAGAAGTTTTGCCGATATGCGGTTACCGCCGACGTCTTGGTCGCAAACGGTGTTGTGTTTGAAGGAGTGCGCCTTGCAGACTCTGTACTGCGGCATGGATACTTGCGGTAAACTTGCGGTCGTGCATCATGCGATCGCGCAGCCCTATCCGATGCTCGGGGTGGTGATCGCGGCGCCGACCTACGCTGAGAAAAGTTTGTACCACGCTGAGAAAATATGTCTACTATTGAGAATTTTTGAAACCATTTGCCTGTTCATTATTGTTATGTACCCTTGTACACCTTGTCTCTTATTCTCGTGGACTTCCAATATAATTGCATCCCCCTAGTGTTGTTTGTGTTTATAAGAATGTTGACAAATTTAATTTCCACTATCCCAGGCCGCGTAACGACTTTATTCATAAATAATTCTTATGTCGGTACTACAATATGTTGCCAAACGTTGTACAGCCACTATCAATAACTAAATTGAAATCATTTATCAAAAGGGAATTGTGTACTGAGAGAGTAGCGTTGCAAACTATCGAATTATTATTAAAATTCTTTATTTGTACTATAAACATAAAAAAGAATTATAAGCTTAAACATTTATTTGAAAAGAGCAACCTGCGTAAAGTTTAAAATTTTAAGACAGCAGTGTGGCCATTCAAAATGTTCTCTTTTGACTACATCCTTGGAAAACATCACGATCATCAACTCAAGTCCACTGTTATCCATATGACTTTTTAATTTAGCGCCATCGCATTCAACCGCCTGCTTCGCATAAATCCACTGCTAGTCGCCCTCTCGAGACGTCCCATGTGGCATTTTGAATTTAAATAGAATGTATTATTCAAACGTATGTATCTTCCAAAAAGAAATCCCTAAATAAAAATAAAAAAGCGCACTTTGAGCTGTTGCATTGCCGACAAGACAAGACTACCTGTTAAAGATGCAAGACAGTACAAACAAAATGTAATAACATCTGTTATTATAGAACACGGATGTCGAAATTGAATTGATATGCAATTAAAAAGACTTATTTGCAATTAAAACGATGTACTAAGACCTATATTTGGTATGCTAACACTCCCGTCCGAGTAGCTACCAGTAATAAATAATGAAATGACTTACACAAAATGTTCCCGTGGTTGCTTGGTTACCAACTTTCCAACCTTGAGGGCCCTCGTCGGTGATATAATTCTATAATTCTATATCAAGCAAACCACCACAAATTCGCTCAAACCCGTATTCACTTTTTCTTATTGTTTTGTTGCACTTTTCAACAATCGCCATATACGAGTATATCTCTAAACTACTGACCGTGACTGACACTGTCGGCTGTCAACTCCACGTTCATGCTATTCAGTGCCATAGCCTCTATCGTCCGGCTCGGATGACACAACCGAACAACCTAATTTAGTCTCCACTAACCCTAAATGAACTAATAACTAAGCTTTAATCCTTTTTATTTTCTGTATTAAATCCTTGACTTAATATGTAAAAGGAAAAAATAAGCAATCTTTACAAAACGCTGTTTTAACAAAACCAATATTAGGTATCGTACATTCGATTTGAATATTGGTGATGGATTTTAAGCAAGTGAAGCGAAATTGCAATACATGAAACTCATTTCAAGGGGCAGGCAGCCAGACATCACGTTTGCATGTTATATGTATATTGAATATCTAATGCGTCCATTAAACTGGCATTACTGGTAGTATTAAACATTTCTAAATGAAGTACGTTCATTTTAACTACCGAAAACTTGAAATACATGCTGCATTCATTTGATGAAATGGAAATAACATTTTTGCGTTATTTGTTTCATCGTGCACGCGTAGGCAACATTTTAAAGCAACTTTTTTTTAATATTCTGTTTCGAAGCATACTCAACATTAATAATTATTTTAAATGTCAATTGTCGTATTAATTCTAATTTTTGTTTTTTAATATTATGAAATATCTGTGAAAAGGAAAATTATGTTCGTACAATATGGAAGCTTTTATTTAGCTAGTGTCACAATAATAAAAAAAAGCTAGTAGGTAAGACAAATAGTATTAGTAAGAAAAACGATATACAGTGTAACATTAATATAAAGAGCCTCAATATAACGTTTTATCCATTTAACGAATTTTTTAAAGTCCCCTAAGAGCTAATGCAAAATATACCTTTCAATTGCGAATACATTTATCCACAACCTGTTTATAACGAATTTTTAATCATTGCAGAATATAGACATATAGAATATATTCTTGACCTCTATTTAACTAATTTTTCAACCTATAACCTTTACAACATACATATATATCCTATCAATTATTCCCACTTAATTCCACAATAGTATTTCATATCTCGACGGGTTCAGACACGTTAAATTCTTCGTAAGACGTTAAAAATTACGTAATGTACTGCTGTTTGTAATTGTTATTGTTTTAAAGTTGCAATGGCTGACAAACGAAAAAGGTGTTCTTTAAGTGTCGCAGAGAAACGAAAAATCATTAAGTGTGTAGACGAGAATCCTACAATGAATTAATAACCTTGTTAAAACGAATCGTAGTCCAACCTAACTAACCTCTACATAAAAACCTCATTGTAACGAATTACTTTGTATATCGAATACCGTTCGTTACATCGAGGTTGCCTATATTAAATTGTTCAATTCAATGTTTCCAAAACAATCCTGAATTTGATTTGAGTGTGTAAAATTCAGTTACATAGAGGTTATTAGTCGTTAAACCCTTTTAAAAAAATTCGTTCTCCTATACAACGTATTTTCTATTCCTGTTATTTTTTCAAAAGCCGAATGGATGTTGTTGCAACGAGGCGCGACAATCCAATTATAACTTTAGAATATAAAAGTTGTTTAAAAAATGGCTTGTGTTTTGACTAACGAGTTTAGTTTTTTAAATTCGATACTCTGGTGAGAGTACTCTGGGTTAAATGTTAAACCTCTTTGTAATTATTTTTCTAATCTTCTGTTAGCTTGGGTTTAAGAAACGAGTAACTGTTGGTTAGTTTTGTTCTATTTTTGACCCTCGTAAATCTTTGGTTTTATGTTTCCACACGAGCCCTAAAAAAATTTTCATTATCGTCACTCGAAAGTTACATTATGATGTATTTTACACATGACTGGAAATATATTTTTTATCAGTTTTCGATGTGGAAAACTGCTGTGTTAATAATATATGAAACAGACATACTAAAACAACCGTAAAAATTTATAATGACATTATAAAACAACAATTGAAAGAGCTCGTTTCCCAAACCCCTCATAATCCTTAATCCTACTTAGGCACATATGGCCTTGCTAGTGTTAATTGGCGAAGGCAATCATCTACCATCAAGTGGACCGTCAGCCTGCCTGTTCAACTTTACATTAAAAAAGTAGAAAAATTTAGCGATTTTGATACTTGCACATTAAAACGACAAGTTACCTATGTTGTTCAATTTCCTATATTTTCTTTTTATTCAAATGACAAGAATTTTAAGTCACAATTATAATTTGTGTTAAATTAATTTTATTTTTAAATGGACTAATTTAGTTTAAGTGCGGAAACTAAAACTAATACTATTTATTCATCATTTTCACGTTTCATTATAAGATGCTGAACATTGAGTTTCCATTACAGACCGACAACGCAATATCACGAGTTCCTAACCTAATAGATTCCCTTAATGTCTCACTGGTCGCCAAACTAATCAGTCAGGCGGGCGTTGCATTGTCTCCAGTGTGCCAGCACACGCTCTCGAAGCTTAACTGAATACAGTTCGTATTATAGCCGAATATCATCTAAAATATGTGGATTATTTTTTAATATCCCTAATATTTTTAAGAAAAGGAGTCAAATTCCCTGACAGTACATTGATGCATACTTAAATTACGTGGACTATTTGTATGTCGCTAATGTGATTAAGTATTCAATTTGAGCGTGGGGCTACTGGTACACGAGTCAGGTGAAAATTGCGTCAATCGTTTCCTCTCGGGCGATAACTCGTAAAATGCTTCTGAGAGTTCTATCAGGAAGCCTTGTGAACGGGGTGGAGTGTAAAGTCAAATTACATCATTTTTATCCCATCATTTTATCATTTTTTATCCCAAAGGGGATAAAAAATTAGTAAGCTGATTGTTAATATGAAACTGTAAGTAATAAAAATACTAGCTATATATGCTGAGGGAAATCTCCCAGCTGGTGCTTTAGTAGGCGATAGATGCTTCCGTCTGGCCCTTCAGAACATCAGATGACAAAGTTTCCACCGTGGTACAGCCAGCTGACATTTTTATTTTTTCATAATAGCATATAAACTGTCATCTGATAAATTTTAAACTGAGAATTCAGGTTATCAACTGACGTATAATCCACCAAATGACGAAATGACAAAAAAAAATATTTTTTCTACGTGTATGGGAGGGTACAGCCGCTCAATCCACCCATGGAGCCGCAGCTGACGTTCACATGGCTTCATGATACAACTCTCACAAGCATTTTACGAGTTATCGCCCGAGAGTCTGTTCTTGGTCATGAAAATCTGTTCCAGGCTTGCAGTCTATACAGCGGTGAGAAAAATATTCTGCATATCATCCCTCTTTTACTAAACACATAAGTATTATTCTTATTTTATTAGGTAAGTCTTTTACTAAAACCAATAAAATTATTACTAATACTAAAACATATAAAATTTGTGGCAGAATTCACTATCATCCCTCAAGCGTCCACTGTAGGACATAGGCATTTTTAAGTGAGCGCCATCACATTGGGTGAATTGTTCAGACCAAATTACTTTGTACTGTGTGAGTAAACAAAGCTTTGTTGGGAGCTTTGTTGAATTTTCGTGAAAATCGACAACACATCCCATAGTTAAAAGGCTTTATTCTTTGGTTTAGTTGAACGTTCATGTTAATTTCAGTTATATTTATAACAGTGTAACAAACCTTTTTGTCACACCACTATTAAGAAATAATTATACATTTCACACGCCGTTATCATTTTCCATACATCTCTAAATTATTTGTTTGCGTGTTTTAAAATGATCGGTTTCAGTCGGTGTACATGTTGTTGTGAAAAACGTTATTTAATCCAGTTTACTGCATTTATAATTTGATCGGTGGCTAAATGCGTTTCGAATTGTTTTTCAATTTCCATTCATTAAAAAGTATATTCTTCTGGAATGCTCCTTGTATAGAATGGGATGTATGACTCGAAACAGATTTTTACAGTTATTTGTAGTGGCAGGGCAAACTGCATTCTGTAGCCGTAAACTGGACTCAACCGGTTATTCTGAACATATAGAATATTCTGAAGAGCACCATGGAATAAATAATAGCACGTGTGTTGAGTTTCGGTGAGTAGGTAAGAGTTTTTTTTAATGTTGAGATCGGCAGACAGGCTGAAACTACAGGTGCTGTAAGGATTAAGGATAAGGGATTAGGAGGGGATAGGAAAATGGGCTCTGGCAACCCTTACTCACTCACATACGTACAACAGCACTCGTGCAGTTATTTGACTATGGTGAAATAACACACATTCACACACACATACTCATTCATACAAACATACACACTTTATTGTATTCTTTGGATTTTAGTACGGTGTTGGAGAAGCGGGGTTCTCCTGATACAAGTATTTTATACTTAATAGGAGGCCCCCTACACCTCTTTTTGTACCTATGCTTAAGAATATGAATAAATTATTTTGTATTTTTTTTTTGTATGGTCTTCTATAAGGGAGGTGGTTACTGCCACCAGACGGGCTGCCCAAATGTCTGCGAAACGGTGTGTGCCCTGCCACTACTTTCCAGATCCATACCAGAGCTAACTTTGAAAATTTCATTTTCAACGTTGACTCAGGAACCTTAGAACAGAGTTTTAAGGCAAGCACCCTAACCCTAACCTTAGTCCACTGTTTCCTCTTATTCTCTTTATCCTATCTAGATCAGCAACGCATTTCCGTCGTATAAAGCGTCGCTTATCTTATAGGCGACCGTTAGTCACCATCGTCAAGAGGATGGTCACCCTGCTAGCCAATCTTTAATTTTATCACTATCATGAGTCATAAATATTGTTGTGCAAATTCGTCTCTAAGGCCGGGACTCCACCAAAGCGGAGATGTGTGCGGTGTGCTGTGCGAGAAGAGATGTTTTTCAGCTCGGGTGCGAGGCGTTGAGTGCGTCTCCGCTGCGGCGTCATCCGCGCGCAGCTCACATCTCCGCTTCCATCGCGCCATACAAATATTCCACATCTCCGCACAGCGATCTCCACTGAAACTGAGCGGAGAGGAGATGCATCAATTAACGCAATTCTATTGGTTCTTCTTGCACAGCACACAGCACACACACCGCACACATCTCCGCTTTGGTGGAGTCCCGGCCAAATAGAATGAATATTGTCAGAAAAACGTACTCTACTTCACCGCGTGAAAATTCGTAGTTCTCTCTTTAAAATTATTATTACAGCAACATATTGTAAAATAAATTTGTTGTCCGCTTCGGTTTGTTTCTCCGCTAAGTTCTTCTAAATTACACAACGGATTTTGATACGGATTACGGAAAGAGTGATCTGTGCGTGTTAAACCGGGTGCGGGTCGCCAGTTTATTATGAGAATGCTTAACTCCACGACAATATGCATGGCAATACTAATGAAACTTGATTTGTATTTCCAATTGTATTTGTCTTGTATTTAATTTATGGCATTAATTTCGCTTCTATATACAAACTGACGAACTACCGCCGTCTAAGTGAGTTAGTGATGCACATTTTTGAGAAATACAAGGCCTTTCATAATAAGTAAAACGATATTCAAGGTACAGTAGATATAAAATGCGCCAATATTTTGTAGAAAGAAAGAAAGATGTATTTGCTTAAAATATGAGTACAAAATAAGATCTTATTGTTGTTTCTTTCTTTTTTTTTCTTCTTTTTTATGTTTATAGTACAAATAAAGAGTTTTAATAAAAACAACGGATATTTTCAAAAATTCGTATTTGTATTCATTAGTTGGAGTTAATGTCGATATTGACAATATCTTTTAAAAATTACTTATTAAATGAATTAGGTATTAATGCATTCCATAGAAAAGCACGTCTGAACTTTCAGACCATGCAATGCGCATTTGGAAAAATCTTAAAAGAAGAGAGTAAGGGTCCCATAGTCTAAAGCCAAAACCATAAGTGATTTACCCGTGCATGTGTAAACTCCCTTTTCAAAATAAAAGTCTAGACGTCAAAAGCGCACGCCTTCTTTGACTTGAAAGCTATTATTTGAGAGTTCTCTGAGATTACATTTCTTTGATATGAACAAATGCGGAATTCATTTCCAGCCACAGGAATGCACAGCTTGTGTAGATGCAAGTTTATATAAAGTTTAAGATAATCCCCATGTTAATTCAGTTATTTTGCTATATCATACTTATTAATTAAATTATGAACTGTTACATAAATTAGACTGAACAATCAACAATAACTTTAGTCAGACGGGCAATATAGCAAACTAAGAGATTTTGAATTTACTACCTCTCGTCTGCCGTTAACATAATTATAGTACCTGTTATAACTGTTACATGCATTTTTTTCTCTAAATGCTTTATAGCCATTGTCATTAGATTGCAGTATAATGTCATTCGATATATTATATATTACTAGGGGCCCGCCGCCGGTTTCGCACGTATTTTTTTCTGCAAATTATATAGAAAAACCTTCATCGTTAATCGCTCTTTCCGTTAGTGAAAACCGCATTAAAATACGTTCAGTAGTTTTTGGGATTATAGCGAACATACATACAGACAGACAGACGCGGCGGGAGACTTTTTTTATGTGATATAATCAATGTTTTTATTTAACTGAAACCTACTTGAAAACGTTAAATTCTAAATTGGATATCGTTATAGAAGCCTAGCTCTCGTGTGTAAATTTTCCTTCACTATATCAGCAAGCGATCAATTATTTCTAATCCACACATTTCGAATCGAACCAAACATATCGTGCTAAATAAATATTATCGAGATTTGAAATGATTGATTTAAAACAAAAACAGAAAACTTTTTTAAATTAACACTTCCTTTCCAAAGCGGTGCTGTAAACCGTGTTATTAGAAAAGTTTGGTGCGCAATGTGCATCGGTGAGTCGGCAATTTGGCAAGCCACCGCCGCCAAGCCACCCATCTATATACACAGTGACCCGGTTTTTAAACGCTTTAAGCTAGTTTTGTTTACCGAATTGTAGCTTTCGGGCCAGTCGAGTCCGTTGCCTGAACAAATCTAGCCGAAAGCTTATCGATACTACACTCGTGTGGCCTGTGCACGTCCAATTAGGTAATGCTATAGACGTGGTTTGCAATTTTACTTGCGCAATGATTACTATTCACACAATGATTACTAGCAGTCCCCCCTTGGTTCACACATATGTACGTATGCATCAAATGTTTAACTTATTAAAAGAATTAGCCACGTATTATTTAAAAACATCTTCAGTTTGCTAATATCGTTAGAATTTTACCCACATTCTAATGATATTTATTCACTATGAAATGAAACGAAGTAATGAGTTAAATTTACAGCCTGCCTGTGGCTAACCAACAAGGCAATTTTGTATGGAGGACGGAGATGGGGGGATGGTCAGTAGCGTCTCACTTTCTATAGGTGAAAGAATTTTTAAAATCGGTTCAGTAGTCATTGAGTTTATTTATTATAAACAACATTTGTATGGAGGGGGGTAAAGGAAGAGGTGGGGGAGGGTGATTATTCTATATTACTCGCTGATAATGTAGCTTTCTTTAGGTGAAAAGTCCAGTAGTTTTTGAGTTTATTCATTACAAACATACAAAAATACATACATACAAATCTTTTCTTTTTATAATATTATTATAAATAAAAATATTGGAGAAACCTCTAAATAGAACGTACAGAGGTGACCTTCTTTTATACTTTATACTGGAAAGGCAAATATCTACCCAAATCAATCACTACTTTTATGTGAAGTTCGTCACACAGGCTGACGACCCATTTGATGGGTCACACAGGCTGACGACCCATTTGATGGTAGGTAGCTACCGTCGCCAACTAACTCAAAAAACACTGCATAATTAACGATAAGGAATTTGTTAGGGATAAGTGGGCTCTGGCATCCATTACTCACTTACCAAAGGACAATGCTGTTATTTCACGGTGGTTTTCTATTCACGGTATTCACGGTCTAATAACTGCCGCCAGACCGATTAGCCAATTTATGACTGCAAGACTCAGTGTGCCCTGCCGTAAAAAACCTGGGACCCCTGGTAAAAAGCACTGGTTAAATGAAAAAGTAATTCAAAGTTAAACTCGAGTAATATAAATGTGAAAATGCATTTTATGTCATATTTACTCGTCCTGTTTCGCATGGTTGCAATTTTCTCAAAGGCAATTTTAATTTACATTAATTGTACAGTACCCTGAATGGTTCCTAGCTTACAAATGTAATTAGTTACATTTATCTAATATACAATCGTAATTTTGTAAGAGGATTAACATGTAGGGTAAAAATTGATTTAACTCGTCAAAATGTTCAATGAAAAAT
This sequence comes from Bembecia ichneumoniformis, assembly GCA_910589475.2. NCBI lineage: Eukaryota > Metazoa > Arthropoda > Insecta > Lepidoptera > Sesiidae > Bembecia > Bembecia ichneumoniformis. Next base: position 13,346,992 of record OU342536.1, on the reverse strand, counting down.
ACATAACGATTAAAATTTATTATTTTCAATTAACTATGATTTTGTTTGATACATAATTACGGTAAAAAATCATTTCGAAACCATAAAATATTTGTGATAGTATATTTAATTTTAGTATTTTAAATACAAAAATAACATAATATTTAAATTTTAATGTAACCTAGAAAATATCTGCTGATTATAACATTTAGTATTCTGGAGTTGTTTTGGCCTAATGGTGTCAATATTAAATTGAATTTTCTTTTCTAAATACAAATACATATTTAATAAAGAAAAGTATTCCACGTTAAAGAAATTAAAATACGTTGCATAGATTATATTTACTAAACCAACAAACAAGATAAATTAATTTTGCATTAGTTTTTCTAAACACTCTGCATTGGCATTGTTGTGGGCTGTTTAGTGCTACGGATTTCGTAGGCGCTACGAATTGCTACGTGCTACGTAAAAAGTACACGTTGATCAAATAAAAGCGTTTATGAAAATTGTATGAAAATATTATGATATTAATATTACTTCATTAATGGTGTAAGTGGAGCCGTAGAAGCTTAGTCCTAAACATTGGTTATAACTAATTATAATATAACGATATGAAATATCTATACATATAATAAAATCGTAAACGAGCGTAAATGTTACGCGCTATACCGAATACCACGCGTATGATGCAAGCTCAGCTAGTATTAAGCTTTTACAGCAGTACCGAATTTTGTCATGTTAATTGAATGTCAAAATACCGCTAAAAGAGAACAGAATATTTATGTTCTACTTCGTATACCTTTAAAATCTTCGTTATTCATAGCCAATACGACACACAGTTTTATGTAAAGCATATAATTAGTTCGAGATAAAGTTTTAAAACAATAATATACGTTTCTTTGATTAAAATAAAAAAGTGAAATTATTAAAAAGAAACTACGTTATCTGTCTATTTCTTTTATCTTACAAAATACCACCGTGAAATGACAACTATTTTTTTTCGATGACTGGGGTAACTGATGCCCGAGTCCATTTCCGTATCCCCTCCTAATTTTATCCTTTATCCAACTTGGACAGCGCCCTCATAGCAAATTTAGTGTTGCTTGTGTCAATAGGCGACAGTAGTCATCTACCATCAAGTGGACCGTCAGCCTGTACATAAATAAAATATTTGATCATTGACATTGGTTCGTATTATAAAAAATATGAAACACAATATTAAATTAACGTTATTCAATCTTTTGTACAGTCACTAGTGTCATTAATATGACAAAGAAAAATATCATATACCTGAGGTGCGTTCCAGCACTCCTTCGGCCAAGGCTAATTTTAGTCTACTGTTATTTGATCGTACCATTTCCGGCAGGCAGTGTAATTAGCTCTGACAGATCGCCCGGAACGGGTATGATCAAATCTTGTCCAGATCAAAATATGCTCGAATGGAGTGCTGGAACGGCGTGTATCCGCGGTTAGAGCAAAATTAGCCTTGGCCGAAATTAACACAACTCTGTTTAATGTCATTTTCTAATTTGTAAAATATAAAAATAGAAATGGTATTTAGAAGATATTGAACTGATCGCTAGGCTACCGCACACTGTTCTCTGTTCTCCGTTTTGTTAATAAAAAGTTACACGATTTCATAAACAATTGTAAATTCTCTTACATAGATACATACCTTAAAATAGTAAAGTGGAATTAAAGCGCAGAAATGCAAGCGGAACTTAACACCGGAAGTTCGCCGTGCAGCGAACATCCGGTGTCGGGGACGATACACTATCGCACCTTATTGATCTTTATTGCAAAACACATTTTCCATGTATCGCGTTATGTTACTTTCCGTCTGAGTATACAATTTTACAAGTGAAACACCACTAATTAACCTATAGTTATGTATTTTTTGTATTTGTCTATTTATTTTGAATATTAAACTGAAATAATAAACTGAAACTGACGGATTTTAATGCGGTTAACGAAAAATAAATAATATTAAAAATAATTTACATTGACATAATTCTAAAGCACAAATGTTGTTAAAAAAATTTTTTAAGCCTTTATGAATTAGATGCATTTTCCCTATTACTTCATATATACCTTGTTATATTTGTACATATCAATTTATCATTAAATAATGGTATTGCAAAGTAAATATTATGTCAAAGATACAAGCGAATTAATGAAATCACTTGACTTTTAAAAAATATGAGGACCCGTTGGTTTATTAAATAGCTTATTTTAAAAAGATAAAAAGACCAGCATGTTACTATATCAGTTTAGTGATTATAAAAATACACAAATCATATAAATGTAAACCGCACCTAACAAACAGCTTTCCCCAATAATAATCTAACTGTGATTAATCATAGTCATGTCGATTTGATATCAAAGGTTAGATTCTACGTAACTAACTATACACTTTGTTTGTGTTAAAAGCAAATTTCAGCCTTCGACCCCATTCAAAATTGCGCCTCTTAATTAGATATAGCGATCCTTCTAACACATTGTTTCGAAGTTAAGACAAATAAATGTAAATATAGTTCTCATAATAATATTGAAACAAGATAATTTTAAATTGTCAATCTAGACTTTATTTTTCACTTGGTATATTTTAAGGCGCATTCTGTGCGAGTGTCCACTGGCAACCCAGACACCGCCATCTGGTGGGGAGAAAAAGGTTCGCGGAAAATATGAGTCTGGGATTATAAGGTACTTGTGCACAATGTAAAGGAGTTTTAATGCCGAAGTAAGGAATTTCTAATAAAATAGGTTTGTAATTATAAACACTATCTTTTAACCGCGACTTCGTCCGCGTATCTTTACAAATTGTGGGCTACGTATCATTCGGACATATAATCTATATCAATGAAAAGTTTCTTTAAAAGCAGTTTAACACTTTTTTCGTAAAAGATTAACAAATATCCTTACACGCTTCCGCACATTAATTAAGATCATTTTCTATACATTGTGGGGCTGTAAATCTGACCAAACGTTACAACGTTGATATAGATCAGCTTCTCTTTACATTAAGTTAGGTTTGATAAATTATTTTTATGACTTTTCGTGCACTTTATGGATTGAAAACAAACTAAATACAAAACCTAAAAAACACATTTTCATCAATTTGTAAATGAGATGTTTTGGTTTTAATGAATATATTTAATTAAAGAATTGTTTAAAAAAATGAAGCGAATGAGGTCCGAAAATGGACTTCTGAATTAAATAAGTTTCAAAAAGATGTACACTATTCAATATAATTAAAATACTTTTTTTATGTTAACATCGACAGACAGGCTGACGGTCCACTAGATGTAGGTGGCCTATAACACAAGCAACGCCAAAGCTGCTGCAAGTGCGCTGCCGACTACAATAGGATTATGGATAAGGGATTGGGAAAGGTTAGTGAAATGGGCTCTGGCATCCCTTACTTCACTCACCGAAACACAACAGCACACGTGCTGTTATTTCACGGTGGTCTTCTGTAAGGGGGTGGTTACTGCCGCCAGACGGGTGCCCAAATGACTACGAAACGTAGTGTGCCCTGCCACTAAATTCAATTATAAAACAATACTATAATTGGTCGTTACAACAGAATTACGTTTCGGAGAACTGTTGTAACTAAAGTAGTCATGAATTTAGCACTTTAATTTTGCTAAGTTGGCTAAATCCAGTAACGCCGGTCGTTCAGGTGTGCACTGAACAAACAAAGTAATTGGCTCGACTGAACCAACGATAACAACGACTAGGAGAAACTTTAACGTAGAAAGAAAACTTGTTAAAAGTATATCTATCGAACGAAATTGCTGTTTCGGTAACCGAATGTAAAAGCGTTAACACACAAAGGGTGTATGTAACACAATTATGAATTGACGTCATAGGTACTACCCCATATGATGAATAAGGAAGTCTTCTTTAAATTAATAAATGGTTCCAAATTTATGGTTATATTATATATTATACTAGTGACGCGCCTCCGGTTTCGCACGGAGTTGAAATTTTCCAAAATCCTTTCTTAGCGGATGGTTACATTATAAAATAACCGAGATCTTGCCATCGATGTTTTGTATGGAGATCGGGCCATCGGTGTATGGTATTTCGTTTTAACGGCTGAAACTTGTACCGTTAGGTAAATAGAAATTATAGATTTTACTGGGAAAATATATTTTAATTTGGTAATGGGGTTTCATGGATATTTATGTTTGAAAGTAAGTAATAAGTTAAATTAATTGTTCCAATTAAGTAATAAGTTTTTAATTTTCAAATGTTATCTCCATTTACAGAATCCTAAATCTCCAATGTGTAAGTTAAAAAGAAATGACCTGGTTTTGAACGATGTCCTTTCAGCTTTCTGTGCGTTGATAGTACAAGCGATTTTATAATGTTATAATATATAATTTTATAATATTATAAGTCTGAAAAGACCGAAACAGGTGGAACTGGAAATCTGAAGATGCAAGGCTATATGGCGGATGCATTAACACTCTCTTAATTTTTGCTGAGTGGCTAAAGTTGAGTGTGGTCTAGCGTTGTCGTGATGGAAGACCACACCCTTTCTATTGATCAATTCCGGCCGCTTTCTCTCAACTTCTTGCTTTAATCTCATCAATTGTTGGCATTAAAGGTCCGAATCGATCGTTCTGCCCGGCGGCGGTAAAAGTTCATAATGAACAATGCCCTTCTATCCCATCATACACACTGCATCACCTTGTTGCGAGTTATCCCGGGTTTTCGTACAGTCAGTGAAGCCTGACCACCTTTGATCACGACCTTTTTTGCACGTTCTTGTCGTACGTGATCCACTTTTCATAACCACTTATCAGTCTCTTCAAAAACGGTTCGGTTTCATTACGTTTCAATAAAGAATCGCAAATGAGTATACGATTCATAAGGTTTCTTTCAGTGGGCTCGTGTGGCACACAAATATCGGGTTTATTCAAATGGGTCAAAACTGTTTTGTGGTCAATTCCCAGTTCTTCAGTTATGTCGTAACTACTGATATGCCGATCTTGCTCCACTGTTTCAAAAATGGCGTCCATTTTCTCCGTAACAGGACGACCAGAGCGAAGTGGATCTTTGATATCAAAATTCCCGGATTGAAAACGCTTAAACCAACTTTGTGCTACTTCAACTGACACTGTATTAGGTCCATAAACGTCACAAATTTGCATATTTTCCTTTTTTGTAATAAAACTTGAAAATGTATGGAATTTCTTAATTAGATTTAATCTTTTTGACAGAAAGAAAAACAAATGAAAAATAGCTGGAAACAACATTTTACTAATTTGTTTCTTTCTTTGAAATGTAACCTTTTTAATGTCATCAAAACCAGCCAGATACAAATAGTATAGCCAAAGAAATATTATTACAAGTTTATACATCCTATAAGCGAAAAGACTTTTTCCCCGACCTAGAAGTCAAAATAGACGCGATTTGATCGCGTCTAGTGTGTAAGCGCCTAAATCGTAGAAGTTTCCCAGCGCCGATTCCATTAGCCGCGATGTTATCTCTCCTGCAATACGCTACGTGTAAGTGTTCTAGATTCCGCACCAATTTTGTGCTATTTCCTCCTTCCCCGTCCAATCGCGCCTGCTCCTCTATCTCATTACTTACCGCCAATAATATATGAGCGAATCGAACACATGTTTTACGACTCTCGCAACTTTATCGAAATCGCTTTAAGTTATTAATTGTCTATGAGATGCCGCCGCTTTGTCGCGCCTTGTATTGGCGATATTTATTACGTTTTATACTATAACACTGTTAATGATAATAATATAGTTTTTGAGGAAAAGCAAAGTAAATATTATTAATTATTAAATTTGTTATATATCAAGATTATATTATATAAGCACCTGTGTTAAAATAAAAATATCTGCAAAATAATAAACTTTTTTGCGCTCTACTCGACAAACACACCCACGCACACACACAAACAGAGGGGCGGAGGAGTCATTATTGAAATGACCATGGCGAGATTAGCATACATAACATGTGCCCTATGTTTATCTGTAATAATGTGTGTTTTAAATAGTGAAAGAATTTTTTAATACAGTTGCTCAAAAAGTGGCGTATTGCAGGGACGTATAGCGTTCGGAAAGTGGGCTATTACACACTCGTGCTTTTTTTTTACCTTTCCCGCACTCGTGCGTTCTCTTTCCCAACTGTCAAAATAATGTATATTAAAAAGAAAAACCAACCATGAAGTTTTTACTAAAAAGTTTTTATGATTCATGCAAATACGTATATTTCTAAAAAGAAGCTACGAATTTGTTTCAATATCAGATTTAATGATTTGATTTAATGAGTTAGGTTAGGTTTCATTTCATTTCATCTGATTAAATTTCATTTTCATTTCAAATCAATAAAAAAATTCTACTGAAGACTTGGCTGTATGGGCACATAGTTTCCTTTGCCTACCGGAATGCGTGAAGAAAAAAAATGTCTCTGCTTATATTGTACGGTTGGCGCCATTTTCCAGAAATTCTCTTTGCGAGTTTAGTTGTTTGTTTTATTAAATCGCTTCATTTTTTCGCAACTGTATTAAAAATAGTCGTTCAGTACACGTGCGGAACCGTCATTGCAACTTGTTCCGACTGTCAACCCTCGCCTTCGGCTCGGGTAGACATTTGTCGGAACTCTTTGCAATGACAGCCTTTCCGCACTTGTAATGAAATATACTATTTCAAATAGATGCAGTGGTTCCCAAGATTACCGTCCACATTTAAACAAACATACAAAATCTGTCCTCTCTCTTTTATTATATTGTTATAGATATAATCAAATTTTCGTTCTACTATACTCCATGAAAAGTTACTAAGGGAACCCTTATTACAAAATATCAGCACCTTAGTACATGTACATCTATTGCGATGGGTCGGAGATGTTTTTATAGTTTTGAAGTTATAAGTAATGTTATTACAAATGTTATTTAGTAATAATGCAATATGGTTAATAAGACCCATGAAATTATCTCTTACAATGCTTATGGTGATATATAAATAGTCTATTTTTTTATCAGTAACTTGGACTGAAAACCAATGATGAATAAATGGTTTCAATATTTTCCCTTTCACTTGAGTGGAACAAGCGAACACGACAACTGTATTAATGCGAACAATATAGCAACTACGTGCTTCTTGCAAAGGAAATGTACAGGAAATGTGAGATCACTAGTACGCACCAATGCATTTTCAACTTGTACATTATACTAGAGCATTGACAACAATCTTAAGTACACATTTGGTAGCACTCTTGTCGGCGATTTTAACTTCTTAAGTGTCCAATAACGAGGATTTGAGAGTACTATTACTAAGGTCTATGAATTTCTAATTTATCCTCTTCTTTGAGTGGCCCTTTAGCACTCTGACTTGAGTGATTATATTTCAATACTTAACTGGTTAAATTAACTGGATTTGCCTATTAGATTGGTTTTGTTGTTTAAAACATTTTTTCCGTAATTTTTTTCTAATCTACATAATAATCAACATCTTCAGTTAAGGTGGAGACAAACGCTAAATACTAAAAATATCCATTGTTTAATGAAGATATTACAAGAAATAGACAAGACAATTGCTTTGAAAAAAATATATAAACCAATTGTATTAATTAGAATTTTCGTTAAAGTAATAGAAACTCCACAAAAAAAGTTAGAACACAAGAAGAATTTGACTTTTATTGAAAATTCTCTCGAAAACGGCTTATTGCGCGCATATGAATCCTGTACCTATTAATAAGTTAATGTCAGTTTAAAAAATTGTATTAATAAATAAATGGTAAAAACAAAAAAAAAAACACAATTTCTAGGCCTGTTGAATTGTCTCCGCCGCCAGCGAGTTCTATTGTAAATGTCATTTGCCTAAGTGAAGCCCTTAACGGAGAAACAGACAGAACCCCCTTCTGGCTTCTTATTTTAAAATTCACTATTGACCCACCCTCGGTTTCGCACAGATGCAATTTTTTTCTGCAACCTGTATTCGCAAACCTTTCGCGTTTATCGCTTTTTCTATTACTGAAAACCGTGTCAAAATCAGTTGGATGGTTTAAAAGAAGTTAACGGAGAAACAGACAGAAACGAACAGCGACTTTATTTGATAATGTGTTTAGATTTAGTCGATAACACTCGAGGGATAACAGAGATTCGAGCGCAGTCAACAGTGGAACCGGCGAACTTTTCGAGTCACTGTACTATCACTGCCTCTATTACAGTAGTCTGAAATTACTGTCAATTTAAATTCTATTACTTTTTTTTTATCTCATTCTTTTATATAATCTTTTCTTGTGTTAAACACTCAGCATATCATAATGGACATTAGTCCATTAACATATACCCCAATTCTATTTTTCTACCCTATATATAATTTGGTGTTAAATAGAATATAACTTAATGATAAACTTTTTAAAAATGGTAACATTAAAACCATTTCCAATCGTCTCACCCGGCGCGAACCACTTTTTATTTTCTCTCGCAGTAAGTAAGCCCTTTAGTGCGTCCCATTGCACACTTTGCGTCAAACGAATCGCCTTTCCAGCAAAACGAGCGGAACACGAAACTATTTTTATTTCGTTCAAACAATTTCTGTGACGTTTCTAGTTGACAGATTTATTTCGCGTAGAAAGTTCTCCTTTCTCATTCTTTTAAAGGTCTCTTTTTGTTTGTGCTTTGTAAATACACCGCTTACTTTGTAAAATGCCTTCGTAAACTATTCGTAAAGCATACTTTGTGTACTACACTCGTACTTTCTGTGATTCACATATTGTTTGCAATTTTATATACTTCTCAATTCAAAATATGAAACGCCCACAATAAGATACCTCGAAACGCTTATTTATAAATGACGTTCGAAATAAATAAGGTCCAACGTAAGCTGCGTGTGCAGGCGCTTGAAAAATGAGAAAATTCTTTAAATGATAATGAAAACTGCATCGAAATTTGAACTGAATTGAAAATCCGAAAACAACATCCGAATCAACAGACAGACGCGGATAGCGATTTTGTTTTTTTATACAATATAAAGATTAATTAATGTCACTAATAGACGAAAATAATTTCATCGAAGATTAATTATTAATAAGAAGATAATTTTGTCAGAAGATTCCTAGCGGCCTAAACCACCGGTAGTTTAGGCCTGACCCAAGTAAAGTGAGCTTGAGCCTTTTATAATATTCATTTTTTTTATATATGTATTGTTACAAATTTAAAATTAAGAAAATTTATAAAACTTATTGTTTAACTTATTGTTTAATCTGTAAACTCTGCCAAAACGTACTTGTGATGTTTAATTTCTAAAATATTTTAACGAGCCCGTTAAATGAGTGGTTACGATAAATGAGAGTACCTGTCTTAAGGCTCTGTTCTAAGATTCCCGGGTTCGATTCCCGGTAGGACCAACTTCAAAATTTTTCAAATTTGGCTCTGGTCTGGATCTGGAAAGTAGTGGCAGGACACACTGCGTTTCGCATTCATTTGTGCAGCCCGTTTGGCGGCAGTAACCACCCCCTTTCAAAATACTACCGTGAAATAACAACATGTGTGCTGTTGTGTTTCGGTGAGTGAATAAGGGCTGTCAGAGCCCACTTTACTATCCAATCCCTTATCCTTAATCCTACTATAGTCGGCAGCGCACTTGCAGCAGCTGTGGTGTTGTTTGTTTTATAGACGACGGTAGCCACATACCATCAAGTGGAACATTAGCCTGTCTGCCGATCTTAACATTAAAAAAAATCTCTACTTTATCGGTCAGTTCTATCTCTCTTATAAGAAACATTTTCATAACTTCATTAAAAAATCTAAAATACCTACTTGAAATTTACAGCATAAAATAATGCAGAAATTGAATCATTTCGGCTGGCTCAGACTCGTAAGTAGTCATAAGTATGTAGGAGGTAGACCCGGCTTGTATTTACGTTAAAGTAATTATCTGCGAAGTCTGGAATTGAAAACCTCAAGGGCCTGTCTCCACTTCGTTCCTCGTTATTGTAGCATATATAAAAATATATTCTCTAAATATTCTCTGCGACTCTTCACGAATTAAACGTATATAAAAAATTTAAATTTTTGTTATGTGTAATTGGTGAGTTTTACAAACCCATTGGTCGAGTTTTTGCTGTTTTAGCTCTCCTACTCATAGATAGCTGGTTCGATCCCCAACAATATAAGAAGCGAATAATGCCTATTAGGTATCTCAAAGTTGGTCCTGTACTAAGTTTGGCCCAGTGACACAAACATACAACACTAATATCAGAAAGAGGTAAAATTTGTATGTATGTTTGTATGTAGGAGGTAATATACGTAATTACTCATCCGTTTTAAATAATTCTTTCACCAATAGATAGAATAGAATTTCACAATAGACATATTCATTATAACATAACGAATGGCTATACAGGCGTGACCTAGTGTAGGATCCACTGACAAATTGATTTTTGTTAAATAATTTTTTTCTTCTTTAATTTTGTGTTATTTTCAAAATAGTTTTAAAGGTTTTAAAACGGTTACAAAATGTACGTATAAATTAAATATTTGTGTGAATACTCCATTAGTTTCGAGTATGAGTATGCTTGATAAAATCAATTGCTTTCACGTGCAATATTCGTGGCAGCGGTACCGTTATTTCGTTTATTCTTTATCATTCTCATTTTTTACATTGTCCGTGAGAGAGAGTGCAGAAAATACAAAATATTGGTGAACTTTATTCGTTTAATACCGTCTTCAATAAATATAACCACTATAACATGATTTGTCACTAAATAAAATAAAATACAAAATTGAAATAAATTAAAAAAAAGCTTGAATTAATCGGATAAATGTGTTGTAGATATGGGACGGGGGTAGGGAAATGGGCACTGGCATTCCTCACTCACTTGCCGAAGAGTGTCAGTAGAGACAGGACATAAAAACTAAACGATTATTATAAGCTAACAACTACTTTAATTTTGTTATTAGCTAAGGATGACTTTTTAAAGTGAAATATTTATTGTGTTACTATTATTTTCAAACTCGAATCTAAACAAGTATAAATTCACGAATGAATAAAATGATGTTTAATTATGTAATTCTCCCTGTGCATTGTTTTGTCACTAGGATTCCTTTTTTTCATAATATTAAATTAGTTTTATTTTATTACATGCTAAAACTATAATTATTCAATTCCTAAATGAATACATCTAAATAAATACATTGAGTGTATATCGTAAAGTAAGCGTATGGTATATAGATGTAAGTCATCCTACTCATAATAATGTTTGTTACTCTTTCACGCAAAAACTCTTAAATGACTTTTTTTATTATTTTTGACTTTATTTTGATACAGTATTATAATTAATTAATCAAACACAGACTATAATTTATGTACATATATATACAGACGATATCGCAGACAAAAGCTATAGTTTAACATAAGACAGTATGTGGTTCGCAGTAGCGACGGACGTAGCGTTTTGGTTCTCTTTTCCTTCAATACTTCCACCGTCGTCGTCGAGATTGGATTCGATGCCGACCTCTTTTCCTTGCCCTTTCCATTTCGCGCGATTCAATATTACAAAACAAACAAGAAAATAGTGAGGTAACGAAATACACCTTCCAAAACTAAAATGAAGTGTATAATATACTTTTTTGTTGTAAATAGTTTTCCTTTTTAAATTCACTGTCGTCGTCCGCGTATAGATTCAATGTTAATTGAATATTTATTTTTCTAACGCGTTGAATTGTTTTTATATTAATTTTTAAATATTCTCTGGGAACAGTACTTTTTTCGCGATTTCGCGTTTATAATATTAGCACTGATGTTGAGTGTGAGCAGAGCACTGCGTTTCATAATCATTTAAAACAGAAAAATACATTTGGCGACAGTAACCACCGTCTACAGAATTTTACGTCATGAAATACCAGCACGCGTATGGGGTATGTTTAGGTGCGTCATTTTCTTATTGTTACTTACAAGACGTTTTTCCAGTTATCCTACTATTCTGTTTCAACTGCAACCCAGTTTCTATAGCGATGGTCTATAGAGCTTCGCGTCTATAAACAAAAAATAAACGTTGAACAATCTGTCATTATGAAACGCAAATCTTTATATATAAAAATGAATCCCCATTTCTCCTGGTCACGGCATCACGCGTGAACCAGTAGACCGATTTTAATTCGGTTTTCGCCAATGGAAAGAGGGATAAACGGGGAATGTTTTAGGGTATATAAGAATTGCACGCCAGGCGAAGCCGGGGGCGGGCCGCTAGTATTATATAAATAATATCATAATTAAACACATCATGTCAAATTAGAGTGTCTTACAGAGAACTCGCCGGACATTTAAAGATATACATATATATCTAATCTTACAAATATCGTCCAGGGTCTAATGACAATTGAATTGTTAATTTGGTTGAAGTTAATTCGTATCATCGCTATAGTGAAGCTTTAATTTAAATAGAAATATGTATTAAAATATATACAGGGTGGTAATTTGAGACGGGTCAGTAAGGGCAGCTACCTAAACCATTGTAGCTAGAACAAAACACTCTTAGGAGACTATCCATAATTTTAATAGTTATTCCCATCTACATTCAAAGATTTTGAAAAAATGGTACAGTCAGCGGGAAAAAGGTCAATTTTCACGTTTTGTTTTTATAGCGCCAATCGATTCTGTTACTTATAAGGATCAATTGACCCTACGGGACCACCTGAGGTTAGAGTACTAGAAACGTCAAAAATCTCAAAAAACTACTTCCATACATTTCTTACGGAATGAGATTGAAAAATAAGTTCAAATATTGTTTTTAATTAAAAAAGGCGGCAATCACTACAATTGGCAATCTTTAAAAACAACTAAAGATCGTAAGTAATAAATCTACGATAGTAGATGCTCTAATTGATTCCGCAATGAGCGTGTAACCGCTGATATTTTCCATACACCGTTGTTGTGACAGCGTCTTTCAATTCTTGAACTGTAATGTACCTACTTTTTCTTGTAAATTTCATTTTTGAGATATCCCAAAAAAAAAAATATCAAGAGGTCTCAACGACCACAACGACAGCATTTGTGTTTGTATTTCTTGCATATCTTTAAAACTTGGTTATGGGAAATGCCTACTTCGGCAGCGACTTCAAACCTTCTACGAGTGTTAATATTGCAACCGCCATATTTTATCAAGAATACATTGTCGTCATAAGGATTTTTCTTAAAGGAGCCACACTCTACAAGAATATTTAAGAGATTTGACATAGGGTATAAGGTATTTAATCTTATACCATTCCATGGCAGCTGATATTATTTATAAAATAAGCTTCTAATAAATCAATGCGATCTAAATTTGAAGCCATTTTACTTCAATATTTTCACAATTTAGCCGACATGCAAGAATAATAATAAATAACATTTGTTTCTAAAACAATGTTATCCTTCCAAATTCAAATTGATTTAAAATAAACATTGCCTAGCCAGTTTCCATTGTAGTGATCGCCGCCTTTTTTAATTAAAAACAATATTTGAACTTATTTTTCAATCTCATTCTGTAAGAAATGTATGGAAGTGGTTTTTTGAGTTTTTTGACGTTTCTAGTACTCTAACCTCAGGTGGTCCCGTAGGGTCAATTGATCCTTAGAGATAATAGAATCGATTGGCGTTATAAAAACAAAACGTGAAAAATGACCTTTTTCTCGCTGACTGTATCATTTTTCCAAAATCTTTGAATGCTGATGGGAATAACTATTAAAATTATGGATAGTCTCCTAAGAGTGTTTTGTTCTAGCGACAATGGTTTAGGTAGCTGCCCTTACTGACCCGTCTCAAATTACCACCCTGTATATGTAAAAATGCAATTAATATTCATCGTGTTTGTATCACATTGTATAAAAATGTTTAATTGTATATTTTTATTGTTGCAGTGTTCCCAAATGTACCGGCAGCACCTGGCATGCCCTGCACGGGCGAGGACCGTAAGTAAATCTTTCTATATTTTATAAATACACCAACATTTCTATTCTCGCCACTAAAAATCCCTAAAGACGAAGTTTGAGAGGAAATGGATGTGCCAATATATTTCGTTGAAATATCTAGAACGGTCAATTAGTTTAGTTTGCTTTAAAACAAAATTTAAACATTCTGGCTTATACTGTGGCTTACGTTCCACGTCTTAACATATAATCACAGTCTAACCATACTTACGTCATACAGTCAGGCAACGAATGTACTTGCGCAACGTTCGGCGAACTCGCTTCAGTTTGCAGGCTCGAACATTGAGCATTGCCGTTGCCCGACTGTATGACGTAAGTATGGTTAGACTGTGATATAATTGAAACCCGATGAAAAGGAAGTATTGCACACCGCTAATAGTTATATACTCGTATTTCATTAAATACTTTTACCAACCTCGGCTTCTAATGGTCATAGCGTGATAATAAATAGGCTAAAATCTTTTTCAAGAATTGGACTATCAAATGCAACAAATTTTTTTTTAAATCCAACTGGTAATTCCAGAGTTTAACGTGTTCAAAGAAACAAACCAACTAAACCTTCATCTTTATTATATTAGTTAGATCACAGAGCAAAGAATCGCCGCGCCACCTCCTACCAGAGATGGTAGTAATAATAACATTCGTGCCTCGCAATTACACTGAGCGCATTTCAAGGCGCATTTGGTCGCCAGTTTCTATTTGCACGTTGTGAAGTAAACATTGTTTTATGATTTGGTGTAATATCAAAGTAAAAACGTAAATAAACAAATTCTGGTGTAACATATCACAAGTGGATAATTAAATGCAATATTTAACTTTTTAAAAAATGCGAGTCAAGATTGTCATGGAACGCAAAATCTAAAGAATGCGTAATCCGTGCGTGATTTAGTACTGAATAAACGGTAACGCCCCCTGACAAGCTGAATTTGTATAGAAAGCGTTGATCATACCGTCTCTAGTAGGGGTCAGCGCGACGATTCTTTGCTCTGTGATGTAGGTAAAATTAAGGTGCACAAAGCCTGTGACATAGCCTTGTTGAGATATCTAAATATCAATAATTATCACCAACAAAGGTTTATTTAAGTAAAGAATTTCTATACGGCAAATGACATATTATGAAAAAATCATCCTGAAGCTATTGTTCCTTCATAGTCTTCGTATGAGGTTGGTTACTATGTCTAGAAATGTTTATTCTTTTTGTGAATGCGGTTCTCGCAACGTGTGTCAGCACTTCAAATTGGAAATTTCTAAATAAACACCTCTATTTAAAAAAAAGTCTGACAATTGTCTTTGTGTTTTAAGTCATTTTCGTTATCGACCCTGGTAAATGCGAGGAGCCTATTTCATGCTTGCTTGTACTATGAAAATATCTAAAACAAAAAATAGTAGAGAAATTTAAAAAGAATGAAACGTGAAACGGTCTTTTATAAGTTTTTTTTCCTAGCCTGACGATTGTTATACAATATTCAGAGTATGATAGAAAAGGTAGGAGTGAACATACAAAGGCAAATTGAGCAGTGGCTTCGACTACCCCGAGACACATTCACATGCTAATATTGCACACTGCGGCCCGACTGCCGCCGAATATTGACGCTGTATATATAATAACACCCTCACAGCCACATGGTGTGTGCATGTCATCTTGTTCGGGTTCATTACGTGTCGTCCAAACGTGAAAATGTCAATTTCAAGCAGGTGGTGCAAACAAGTTAATCTAGAGGCGATATAGATCTCAATTTCTTTAACACTTCCATTCATTTTACGAGACATTACCACCACCACATTATTACCACTAACTGTGTCCCGGATTTTCAGCGCGGTTTGTTTTCAAAAAATAGCGGGATTATAATTGGGCCAACTGCATAAAAAACTTTTCAATCCGACTGATAGTTCCACAGTTCCGTGACCATAAAAAAATCTTCTTCTTTATGATATAGAGATATTTTTTTATTGTCAGAATTTAATACAAATCTCCACAGTTGAATTTAATACAATCTCCGAGTTTTTTTTTATGTTAACTGCAAAACGTATTGTGTTCTGCTATTTATTGCTAAGAACCAATATGAAAAGTTCATTTCAAAGGTGGGCTCTGCCGGCAATCTAACCCGGGATCCCTGTGAGTCAGAGTGAAACAAGCATCTCAATCACTCGTCAAAATGCATTTTACATAGCTCTGCGAGAAAAACCCAGCTGCAACCCCACAGAACGCTGCAAATGTCCTTTTTATTTTTAAATCAATGTAACGGCTCTGGTTGCAGTAATCGTTTCCAAATGCCTTTGTACTCTTAGCATTGTTCATTTGTAAAAAAATACGATCCTTGCTGAAAATCAATGCTAAAACGATCCCGAACTAAAACAAAAATCCATACACAACGCCATAAAGAATTCAAATTTAACGTTTACTGATAATTATGGCCAGCATCGGGTTTCAATTCAAACACTACTGATGATAAAGACAAGAGTTCAGATAATAAAGACTTCGTAACATCAATATTTTGCTACTTATCAATTAATTTTATTAAATAAAGTAAATATTGTGGCCCCTAATTTGTTTTCACTAGTACCTATGTATATATAAAAATGTACACACATAGTCAAAGAATAAATGAAGTGACCTTCTATACACTTTATTTGAATTTCTTGCTTAGATGTGAATATATACATGTTTCCGTTGGCCTTTGGAAAATGAAAATGTCGCTTCGAATGAAAACTGAATTGTAATATTAAATTATTTTTAGATAATAGTTATAAGAATCTTAAGAAGCATTTAATTGCCCATGTTTACTAGTTTTCTACATCGGTGTTAGTATCCATTTACCCAATCGATTGCTATTGTTATCTGATCGCGAGTTACGTAATACGACCGGGACCCTGTTACGCTAAAGTACAGTGAACAGTGAGGTTCTCACGTGAATTGCTTGTTAATAAAGTTATGGGCGAGTCGAGAGCCTGTCTGGATTCCTATCAGCTCTTGTCAGTCAGCAGCCTCAAAGCAATGTGACCTAATATGATTACACCGTCAACTTTGTACATTGTCTAGTATCACAGTGAAATTGCTCGAGTGGTGAAATCTTAGGAATTATTAATTTGTCTTGCTATTCATGTTTATAACCCAACTACCACCAGACTAGATTGTTTCTTCAATAATTTCTTTCTATAATAAATCGTAAAAAAATTAAAAAGTTTTATTATTAATTTTAATTAAAATTGCTTTCTCGCTATCTTAAATCTACTTAATTGTACTTTAATTCTCTCACATAATATTAGTTTTTATAATTAACTTGCGAACCTGGCAGACATTGTTCTGCCCGAACGTTGGCTTGCCTATATTTATACAATATAAAACGATTGGGTTAAAATAAGTTTGCTGAACTCACTATTTTGATTTCATTGTTTTTCAGTGTAATTTATGAATAAATTAACAAGAGTTAATCTTATTTTTATATTTATCCTTACACAAATAATTTTTTTTTATTATAACAGAAGTAAATCATGTTATGGAATCAATTTTACGTTCCAATGTTTTATTTCAATAACTATTACCAACTTGACATTGACATATCTCCAAAAAGTATAGGTCTTCGTTTTTCTATTTACTAATTCATTCCTGAACATTTGCTAAATCCATTGTAAGGAAAGAATACGTTAATTGACTTTTTTCTTTCCGTATGCCAGCAATATTCAAGAGGACAATAATAAATTATAAGATTACTGAGGCGCGAGCGACTAACTAAATCAGAAGAAGTCGACCGCCATTTTTCCATTCATACTGTCAACTCTACTTTAAATTAGTGAATATTTTCAATAAATTTTCATTCAGAAGTTGTTATATATAATAAAAATAAGTTTTAATGGATTTTATCTAACAAATGTGCTCCACATCATTGTCGAACTGTAAATATTGTAATATAACTTTTAACATGAATTCAATTATGTTTCTTGTGTGTTTATGTCTATTATTTACTCGCAAGTTAGAGAAAAGTACCTGCTATACAACTCTCTGCCGAAATAGCAATTGATTGGAAAATTACTCGGCCGAAAATTGTTTATTTCTTGCCTGGGCAGTAATGTACTATTATGGAAACGGAGTTCAAATTCAACCGGGTCGTTTGTGAAAATAAATAGTTCGGTTCGCCCTTACACGGCATTGTAACTCACCCTGGAATACAATAAAATTAACTGCCGCCCTAAAATTATTCTAACAATGCGAATAGAAAAAATAACATATTATTTTTTCGATTTCATTAGATTCTAATCTGAAAAAAAAAAAAAGAATTCATGCTAAAATGAAATGATGTATATAATGTGCCATTTATTATGTACCTACTACGTATTGCTATTTATTATTTATCGAAATAAAATGTTTGAACTGACAGACTGACCAAGAAACTTACGAAAGTACCTAATGCTATTTTAAGAAAACCAGTTTCAATTTTATAAATTACTAGACGGCAAAATTAAATTTTTGAACAACTAAAAATTAACAATTAATTAATTGTTAATCATGTTTGTTGCAATTAACAATTAATTAATTGTAATTTTAAAAACCTGCAACTAACAATTAATTAATTGTAATTTCAAAAACTTGCAACTAACAATTAATTAATTGTTAATCGTAAGTTTCGTAATTAATAATTATTTATTTGTTAATTGATTTGATGTTCAATTAAAAACTAACAATTAAAATTTATTATTATATATGGATGATAATAAGCAATAACGTCTTGATCAATATTTCTTTCAAAACTTATGGAAAATATGTTTGGTTTAGAAATATTTTTTTTTTTAAATGCATCAAAATTTTTCAAAAATATTGGTTTAGCGTATTGCTTATTAACGTCTGTATGAAAATCACAGTTGCGTCAAAATTAAAATGTAATGTAAGTTATGAATAAAATTACACGCTATTTATACCAATATCAGTTCACTTAAAGTCATGTATTTTTCCATATCAAAGTAAGATAATTGTTAATTTCAATTGTCTTTTAAAACAATTTAAAAAGTTAATTGCAATTAATTTAATTGCAAGATACAATTAATATAGATTAATTCAAATAATTTAAATTGTAACATGCAGTTTATACTTTAATTGCAATTAATTTCAATTGCAATTAAATTAATAGCAATTGAATTTTTAATCAATTAAATAATCAATTAAAATTTTAATTGATTAATGCCCAACACTGCTAGACGGGATGTCGTGACTTAAAGAAAAAATTCTTTGTGCAGGAAATCTGAAAAATAGAATATTTTTAAAATTGTGTACTTGCGATTTGCAGCAATTTATACTGTTACCTGTATAGAGCAGTTTCAATTAACTTGTTTCTATTTTATTACATACATATTGTATCATAAATACATTTTTTTGACATTTTTTAATTTAACTTACACTCTATCTAACCTTATCCTTACATGTTATAAAACAATATGTATCTGTCTGTGTGTATATATTCACGATAATCTCAAAAACTGCTGAACGGACTTTCATGCGGTTTTCATCAAAGTGATTCTATCAACAGAGTGATTCCTGAGGAATCAATAGGTTTATAATTATCCTTAGGTTCCCGAAGGTTTGCAAATTGGAGCATAATGCATAGGTGTATCACCAGGCAGTTCTACCCAAATCCGGTAGATGTTGCCGCTTCACCTAATTCTTTTGTAAAATATTATAACAGATGGCGCCATCAATAGTGTTTTTCAACGCGGGCGAAATCGGGGGCATCAGCTAGTTAATTGTAAAACAATGTATGAATTCTAATAAAACTGTGTCAGTTTTGTAGTGTTATTTGCTCGGCATATTTCTACTATACTGTGAATAAAAAGCTTAAACGCTATTGAATTTGAATATGCGGCGCTTCCGCTTTCAACCCTCGCGAAAAAAACCACACCCAGAAATAGTCAGGCGTTGCGCCCTCCGTTTGGTTAAACCCTAGAGCTTTTGCGTGCAACTTCTTTCGTGATCCTAAGGCACGAGGTGTTATTTGAATGACAATTATATAATCCCTTCCCGAGATACATTATATTTAAGCCCGCATCTGTAAAAATAAAAGTAAATTTAATCTGTGACGACTACTTCTGTGTACAAAAATTTAAAGATATATTTCCTTTTAATAGAAATCCGTACTGATTCACATTAACTCGTACAGCGTCGATAAGATACGAGTAATATCGATAAGACGCCCTCACTGGTGTCGATTTTTTAGATCTGTACAGTACAATATTTGACACGTACAATACGATGTCACTTGTGTTCACGGTTAAATGTCTTGCTCCCTGAATGTCGCCAAGTATTTGACAGGTACATGTAATTATAAGTCAACACTCCGATGGCTATTTAGTATGTTATGATAGTTGTTTTAAATTAAATTTGTATGAATAAATAATAGGTTTAAAATTGAACATTTTTTATTTTCAGGAAGCATATACAGGAGGGGAGCGAGACGGTGGCGAAAGTTATACCGCGTCAATGGACACATCTTCCAAGCTAAAAGATTTAATAGAGTAAGTACTTATTTTAGAGTCGCTTATATCATTACTCAACAGACACATATTAACGATTTGATTGAACATGAAATATAATGACTGGCAGTGACAGCCAATGCGATTCTTACTCCAAAAGGAAGTTTTGACAAAAGGTTCATTTCTTTTTTTTCTCTTTTTTTTAGTTTTGGGTTACAGCATTTCTGTGTTCGTTTGGTGATTATTATTAAAATATTAATATACCATAATTATCTCAGTCAAAATACTGAAATAATAAAAATAATTTCAGCAGTCTGCTGTGACGATAAAGTCCCTGAATACAATTAAAAAATAAATATAATAATTATAGTCTGTTCGGAAAGAGAACCGTTTGTTGGTAATCAGTGAGCCAAAATTACTATTTTAAATGTCATCCTATCAACCATGTCAATGATACTTATTATCCATTATCGCTTTGTATTGTATGTTGTTTTTTTTTTGGCCTAAGAACATATCAGTATCCTTCTCTTCCAGTAAGGACTCTTAACTAATGTAACGATAAAATTAGTATTATTTTAATTATGCCTAACTTGTCAGGCATATTCGGGCAATTTATGCAATTATTGTATACACAATTCGTTGTAATTCGTCTATTGTTTTAAAAACATAAAAATCACAATATATTTTCATTGTTGAAGATTTATTTGTAAGTTTTCTGTAGTGACTTAAAAGTAACAAAATATTTTGTTTAGTGACTTTGAGTAAAACAATTATACCGTCACCTCAGTAAATGATATTTTCTTCGCCTAAAATATTTATGATGTTCACGATTTAATTAACAATCGGCGTTAAATATCGCGGTGAATTTCACGAGAACAATCCAAAGAAATTTATATGAAAATAATACTTGCGTATCCCCCCAATCGACCATTATTGTGGAGTGAAGAAAGTATAATGTTCATCTTTATAATTTCAGCGCGCCTTCTGTGCCTTCTGCCAAGACCGCATCTGGGGCCTCGGGCGGCAGGGCTTCAAGTGCATACAGTGCAAACTGCTGGTGCACAAGAAGTGCCATAAGCTCGTACAGAAACCATGTTCCAGTGAACACGTCGATCCCATAGAAGTCAAAGACGATGCCAACGGCGAGAGCACATTGGGACGAGTCGCTTCCGTCAGGTACTTTTTATTTTCATGTCCACTCCACATCTACATCACTATAGTCCGCGCGACCAAATAAGTCTCGCGCCTTAAACAAGAACTAATTGGGCACTACTAGAATTGTTTCGGAAACAACATTTTGCAATGCGATGACAGCGCCAAGCCTGCGGAACTCGTTTCCTTGCGCGGACTATTTTTTATAAAAATAATTGGATGTAGTTTTTCTACTTATGTGTTTTTTTAAATCTTATATATAAAAATGAATCCCTATTTCTCCCGGTCACGGCATCACGCGTGAACGGGTAGACCGATTTTAATTCGGTTTTCGCTAATAGAAAGAGGAATAAACGGGGAATGTTTTAGGGTATATAAAAAATGCACGCCGGGCGAAGCCGGGGGCGGGCCGTTAGTAATAAATAATAATGTCTGAAAAAATTCATGGTGATTAAATTCACCCAGTCTATGACATAATATAATTTAGATCACATGTCGTTCCATAGTCATAAACTGGAAAACCCGTCTTACGGCAGTAGCCGTGAAATAACAGCACGTGTGTTGTTTTTCAATGAATGGATTCCACTCCTATCCCTCCTTATTCCTTACTCTGTATAAATATAAACTTAAAGTAAGTATAAAGTAAATGAAGTATTTATTATAAGTAACTTATAAACTTTATTAATAAAGTTAATTAAAAAACTGTTAAGCAATAATTTTGCCCATGTCTTTCATTTTATTTGCACGTAATATAGTGCCTTGCTCCCTTTGACGAGTTTGTAAAACAAGCAAAAACTCATTGCGATAAACATTTTAAAAGTTGTGAAATCTACAAATGTAGGTAAAACAGGGTTTGTTTGTTAGCAGGTCTCGTGCGGAAGTCGAACCACCACTGCCGGAGACGCCGCCGGCGCCAGCGCCCGCGCCGCCCGTGCGGAATGAGGAGCTGGAGCCGGGCTCTCAGCGCCAGTACTCACTCGAAGACTTCGAACTCATCAGGGTCATCGGGCGGGGCTCCTATGCTAAGGTAATGCTAATCACTCGCTAACACAACACAGCTCACACCCAAAGAACCGGGACTACACTACAAGAACTTCCAAAAACCGGGAATATACAAATTGTAGACTAATATCTTATTTTTCAAACCGTTTTCAGATTTTGGCGTCTTTATTCCCAGACGATCCGCCTTCTCAATTCTACTCTTCTGTCTAAATTATTTAAAGAAAGTCTACATATTTTGTAGACCTAAAAAAATTGCATTCATTCTACACTGATTTTTCATGGGCATTTAACTAAGTTGATCATCGATTACTTATCGGAAATCTGATCCACGATGAAGTTGATCTACAGTTGCATTATTCATTACTGTAAATTGAAATCCGTAATAAATAGGATCTGTGCAACAATACATATTTAACAATTTTATCTCAACTTTGATGATGATTTCAAGCTTTATGAGACTATCAAATCGCAATAAGACATAATTCATCGCCTAAGTCTGATCTGACTGCATCTATGATTTTATATGATAATATTTCGAATGATATAATGTAATTATATGTCATAATAGCGGAACGCGCACTGGTTTTTAAGCATGCATTTGAAACAATGTAAATTAAAATTGCAAGAAAAGTATGAAAATTGTAGCGCGTCACTGTTCGGTTGCGTAGCTCCGAACACAATCGAACAGTTCCTATTTATATGCGAAATTGTGCCATATTTGTCTAGAAAAAGTATTAGAAAGAGACTGTAATTGTCTGACTTCGCCGCAGGTGCTGATGGTGGAGTTGAAGCGAACGAAGCGCGTGTACGCGATGAAGGTGATCAAGAAGGCGCTGGTGACGGACGACGAAGACATAGACTGGGTCCAGACGGAGAAGCATGTGTTCGAGACGGCCTCCAACCATCCCTTCCTCGTGGGACTGCACTCGTGCTTCCAGACACCAAGCCGTCTCTTCTTCGTCATCGAGTTCGTCCGAGGCGGAGATCTTATGTGAGTGCAGCTTTATTGAACTAACGGAGAGACAGGGATACTTTAATAATATTAGCACCGTGTAAAATTTGCGTCATTTGCTGAGCTCCCAGTAAGCTTCCCGAGTCTTTAGTATTTCCTTTTAGAAACAATTTAAAACTAATATAGCCTTATATGCTCGATTGAACATTTCGCTTCCAGCATGATTTAGCTTAGTTTATTTACAAAATGATTTGGCCTTTCTTTTGTTTGTAATAGGTCCTTATGATCTTTTTATGATAGAGTTTCCAATAGGTACATTGTTTCGCGAAAATATCCAAATTTAAATTGACCCATTTGAAAAAAGCTGGATACACCAAAAAGCTCAATATTTGGGTGCCACACGAGCTAACTGAAAGAAACCTTATAAATCGTGTACACATTTGCGATTCTTTACTGACACGTAATGAAACCGAATCATTTTTGTAGAGATTGGTAACTAGTGATGAAAAGTGGATCACGTACGACAAGAACGTGCGAAAAAAGTCGTGGTTAAAGCTCGATCATGCTTCACAGACTATGCCAACAATAACTCACAATAAGGTGATGCTGTGTGTATGGTGGAATTGGGAGGGCATTGTTCATTATGAGCTTTTACTGCCAGGCAGAAGCATCGATTCGGATCTCTACTGCTAACAACTGATGAGATTAAAGCAAGAAGTTGAGAGAAAGCGGCCGGAATTGATAAATAGAAAGGATGCGGTCTTTCATCACGATAAGGCTAAACCACACACAACTTTAGCCACTCAGCAAAAATTAAGAGATTTTGGCTGGGAGGTGTTAATGGACCTTGCACTTCAGATTTCCATCTGTTTCGGTCTCTTCAGAATTCTTTAGGCAGTGTCAGGTTAACATCAAGAGAGGACTGCCAAAACTACTTGTCGCGTTTTTTTAATCAGAAGTCCCAAAATTTCTACAGGAACGGGATCATGTCACTACCTACAAGATGACAATAAGTCATCGAACAAAATGGCACATATATACTGTAATTAAATGCAAATAAATTTTGAAAAAAGTCTTGAGTTTTCATATAAAATGCGAAGAAACTTTTCTCCCAACCTATTATGTTCTGATGGCATTACATGTCATCTTTATTCATATTTTTTATATGTATCACTGTCACTTTTACACTATCTGGAATTTACATGTTTTTAAACTGTTAAAGATTCCGACATGATGGTGTCGCGATAAGCACTACTGTGCTTACGACAGTTTGTCTTTCAAATTCATTGATTAAAATGTAATATGAATCAGGTTCCACATGCAGCGGCAGCGTCGGCTGCCCGAAGAGCACGCGCGCTTCTACGCTGCGGAAATCTCGCTGGCGTTGCACTTCCTGCACGAGCGCGGCGTGATCTACCGGGACCTGAAACTAGACAACGTGCTGCTGGACCACGAGGGCCACATCAAGCTGACGGACTACGGCATGTGCAAGGAGGGCGTCCGCGCCGGCGACACCACGTCCACGTTCTGCGGCACGCCCAACTACATCGCGCCCGAGATTCTGCGCGGCGAGGAATATGGTTTCTCAGTGGACTGGTGGGCACTAGGCGTGCTCACCTACGAGATGCTAGCCGGCCGCTCGCCCTTCGACATCGCCCATGCCGCCGACAACCCCGACCAGAACACCGAGGACTATCTCTTCCAGGTACTATTCATATCGACACTGTATCCAGTTATGGCACCACTTACAAAAAGGATTTTAGTGTGACTCGTTTGGAACAAGCAAGCTAAAGGGTACGCCCACATTTCAAGCAATTCAATATAGAACTAATTTACTACACAAATAGATCAGAGAGTACGCGATGCATCTCGCGACGTCATATAGTGGCGAGCACGTACTCATTGAAGTGTATACCCTTCTGCGCAGCAAACAAGCTCTACATTGCACTGCTACCTTAGAACTAATACGTCGCGTCGCCTTACGGTGTGAACTGAAACTAAGGGAAGTGTGCCCTTCCAGTTTGTGTTTTACATATAAATTACGATTTCATGTGTCGTTTACCGGTAATGACCACTTGCTTTCAAGTCGAGGAAAAGCTGTAGCTACGATGCATTATCCAAACGTAGCATTCTCAGCAATTTCATTGTTCACATGTGTACTCGTATTATAATTTTTGTTATTATATGTCACATCAATATTATTAGCGTTAATTCACATACTCATAAAGCGTTTAACGTTGGTTATTTTAGCAATTAATCTTTATTAATAAGTCTATCACATAGAACACGCAACCCATCATCTAAGGATTTAGCGAACAACCAAAAAAATCTTTGTGAGAAAACCTGCGTGTTTTCTTTTTGAGATTTTTGAGGTGGGAATTTGTTTTGCGGAGATGCCATGAAACTCGTTCTTATTGTAGCTGCGTTAATTTCCAGGTGATATTGGAGAAGACTATTCGAATCCCTCGATCGTTGTCCGTGAAGGCTGCGTCGGTACTCAAAGGCTTCCTCAACAAGAGTCCCCCGGAGAGACTCGGCTGCGGGGAGAACGGCTTCTACGATATACTCAATCATCCATTCTTCAAAAGCATCGAATGGGAAATGGTATGTTCAACAAATTTACATTATGAAACATATGCCTTAGGTTATTTGCATTATGAAACATTAATGTCCTATTGGTAATTATGAACTTCATATTTCTTGACTCTTAGTGCTTCAATGTGTATATGTTTTCCTATTAAAATACTTTAAAAAAAAACTTATGCACTAAACTACGCGACTACACGACAGTCATCGAATACAAAAGTGTAATTATCTAACTTCTCGTTGAATTACTTTTGTCACTGGGCACAAGGGGGCGCTTTTTAGACAGTACCACTAAATTTGTAGCTGGCTATAGTATATATTTATAATTTTGTATATATTATATATTTTAATTTACAGTAGATAGTGTAAATAATATTAGACGGCCACCTGCCTGCCGTCCTTTACATAAAAAATCAATTTAATGAATTGTAAGTTAAATTAGAGTAGGTACATTATAATTGGGATTCCAGAGCCCATTTCCCTATTGTTTCCTACTCCCTTATCCTTAACCCTACTATGATCGGTAGCGCAGTTGCAGCACCTATGACGTTGCTTGTATTATAGGCGACGGTGGCCACTTACCAACGAGTGGATTATGACCTTTTTACATAAACAAGTCAATATAATGAACTAGCCGTTGTCCGCGGCTTTGCACATGTTTTTTATTGGTATTGTTTTTTTTATTAGTTATCCATTTATGATTGATAGCTGTAATTCAATTTTTCAAGTTTCTAACTTTAAAGAACAAAGACTAAGTTATTAAATATACCTTCGTGCAAAATTTCAGCTTTCTAGAGTTAGTAGTTTATTCGACAGACAAGACAAATGATTTTATAGGTATAGATATGCATAATATGTGGATTGTTGTTGTCGTGGGATAGCTGGAGCAGAAGCAAGTGGTGCCGCCATTCAAGCCGCGTCTGGAGGGCGAGAGGGACCTCGCCAACTTCCCGCCGGAGTTCACCGACGAGCCTGTTCATCTCACGCCCGACAACGAGTAACTAACTTGCTTTCTTATACACAACACACCACACACACGCGCGCACATTTAAATGACCAATTCTTGTATATATGTTTATATATAAATTTCGTGTATCTCGAAAACAGTTCTAACGATTTGGATGAAATTTTGTATTTAGATAAGTTTTTCTTTGTAATGGTACACGAAAAAAAAAGCCGGTTTTTTATAACATTTATTAAACCACCATCTCGATTGTGATATTTGTATTGTTGCCGATGGACGATAACTATTGCCTAAGACACTTATGAATACGAATAATACAATTATACAATAAACCGGCGTCGGTGGTTGCAGTGCAATTACTGAGGCGATCTTAATTCCACCAAGCGCAACTCGGTCGCCCAGGCACTAGATAAGTTAAACACCAATCTTTTTTGTTTGTCCTTTAAATCATACTATATGCATCAAATGCAAAGCTTCTGACCAAGTGGAACTCTTTGTACTTGGCTGTTTCCAATTTCTGATACAGTAATTGTAACTTGTCGGTCGGCCCACTTTCATGCGAGACGTCGTGAATAGTACATTACTGCAGAGTCCATGAAGTGAAGGATTGCCGGACGAAGTGGTTTCAAGGCCGAGCTTTAGCGAGGCCTTGATAAAGATCCGAGTCCGGCAATCCTCATTCCGGTCGAGGCTGGTATATTGCTTTTCTCAATAAATGTGAGGAAATAATGAAACACGTGATAATGCAAAAAAATTAGTATAATATGAAAAAATTAATAAAAAATTAATTTACATATACCTACACAGTTTTATTTAGAATAAAACAAACGCAAATGTTTACTAAAAGCAATAAATATTTAGGTAGGTACTGAAAAAAGTCTGCTTTCCCGCCTTTTTTATTTTCAATGAGTGCAAAGGAAACAGCCATACTGGAGCCCTAGCCAAGATGCAAACTATTGCAAACGCTTCCTTTGCGTACTTACGAAACGAAAGAAATAAAGGCCGGTGATTGGTTGTTGAAGTTACAACTGTTACAACAACCAATCACCAGGCTTTATTTCTTTCGTTTCGTAAGTACGCAAAGGAAGCGTTTGCAATAGTTTGCATCTTGGCTAGGGCCCCTGCCCAGTCATGAAAAGAGCGTGTGCTCGCCCCCGCCTACTACGCCTGTGACAGCGGCGGGCGCGTTCGTGAAGACTCGTGAAACTTCGGGTTTCATCGGGCTGAGCAGCGACCAGGAATGAATTTTCATACAACATTCTTGACCGAGGCCGAGAAAGAAATGCATGAGCCAAGAATTACAAACTTCGTGGCTTGTTTTTAGTACAAGAATGCCCACATTTCCGAGCATGTTTGAGAAATGTTTATTTATTTATTTTTCTACGTTTAATTTCCTCCTTGGAAATAATCACCGGTAGGATTTTAAACATTTCTGCCAACGTCTTCCATTCATAGCTTTTCATTTTCATAGCGAATAAGTTAATCAAAGCATCAGTCACCTTATTGTTCGCTACTCGCGTCTTGCTATATTCCTGACAATGTTATGTTTCATGGGGGTTTCATATTTTTGTACATAACATTTCTAAAATACAAATGTTTATACATTACATATTTATTAAGTGAACATTAGGCATGTTCATTTATAAAATGTAACGTTGATTGTAATCGCAATGTTTCCCTGCAGTACCGTGATAGCGGATATCGACCAGTCGGAGTTCGAAGGGTTCGAATACGTGAACCCATTGCTTATGTCTCTCGAGGACTGCGTGTGACACCACGCCTGTCTGCTGCACCCCTACGAACACGCGCAGGTATGAACAGTTTTCTCAAATACATAACTTGGACTTTTTATTAATCATATTTGGCCTCCGCAAAATTTGGCCATCGGAAGTTACAATTAAACGTAAACATGTTCTAAACTTAGTCGTTTCAACAGATTTGTTGGAAATTAAATAAATACATTGAGTTACTTTTGAGTTTACATAAAAAATATGCGTGTATATGCAAAGAAAATATTGTCCAAGTATTTGACTTGTAAAATCTATGAAATATACATCCTTTATTATTAAAATTTACTAAATATAAAACATATTTAGAATATCACATACCTACACATATAGGCAATAATAATTCTCACCTAATTTCTATTCATCAGCCCTATAATATAATAATGAACTAACAATTAGACTTCTTTGTTGATTTAATTAAAATAGACTTAAAAAATAATACCTTTAGTAACAGAGTAAAGCAAATATAGTTTAATATGTATATATATTATTTTGAAAATAACATGATTGCCATACGATTTTAATCACCGTGACTCCTCTCGAGTCTCGACACAAAAGTCCCGAGACTTCGAATGACACGGGACGTCCCGGGACCCAAAGCCTAGTGAAAAAGAAAGGTCAAATTTCATGTATCATTTTGCTCTGACTAATCAGGTGAAGTTAAAGTACTCTTTATCCAAGTCTAGCAAATTTGTACTGCGGTTGTCCGTGTGATATTTACTATTTAGTTTGTGCCAAAAAGATTAAATATATAGAATGTATAGAGAGGGCATTGGAAAAAATTTCCTACAAAAATATTGATCCTGATCGCTTTAATCAGGACGGCCATGGTGTAACTAAATAGCCTTGTAAAGTTGGCGATGGACTGAGCGATTTTGTACCACGTGGTTCTAAATGTCACATTACGGATTCTTTCGTCTTGCCCGATATATACAGTTGAAAATCTTTGGTTTTTGCTCATGTCATTGATACTAAGATGAAGTTGCAGTAAAGAGGAAGGAGAATTAGCCTTTTTGTTGGATTGGCAGTACAATTACTCCATTGCAATCAAACAGTGTCTTAGTCTAATCTCCACACTTTTCTTTAGTAGTAAAACTGGAATCAATTTGGATAAAGTATTAATTTGTTGATGTACTTGTCGTTCCAGGGCTACGGGTACGGGGCGGAATCGTCCTCCTCGGACTACGACTCGGTCTGCTCGGAGCTCCCCGTTCGCAAGCCCACACTTCTGCAACACATGTTCTGTCTGCCGCTCAACTGACACAGCAGCCAACACAACAACACACAGCAACCCACGCGACGCAACGCGACTCGGTCACCGGAACTCTTGGCTGAATTGTTGTAAACAACTTCCTTATTTCGCAATGTGCTTAGAAAAACTTAACAGATACGTTTCTTGATTCACTTATATATAGTCGCGATATATTATATAGGTATGTATACATTGAAATGCTATTTATGCTATACACATAGATGAAAATGGTTGTGGTCAGTTTTGTTTGAGGTTGAGTAGCATCAATACGCAATTGAAACATGTTTAGAAATTGATATTTAAATAAAATAAAAAACGAATATGTATAAACACATATATCTACACGCAGTTGAAAAGGATGTAACGTCGGATGGGTTGTTGTTGATAATGATAAAACGTAATTATTAATTTATATTTTTCCTAATAACTTTATTTCTTATGTTATAATATTACACAGGATTTTACTTGAAATAAATACACAGCCGCGCCAATTCTAAATACACAGCGATACGTGTGCATTTGTACGCGTGTCCGTGACCTCACTCAGTGTCAAGTGACGTCAACTCAGTGTCTTGTGACGTCACTCTGTCCTGTGATCCGATAGTAATTGAGCGATAATTTTCTAAAAATGTAAATACATATGTTATTTTTAAAATGATATTAAATTTGTTTATGGGACAATTAATTAAAATAAAAACTATAAAAATCACATAATATTGTAAAATTCCTGTGAATTTTATAAATATCCTTCTCAAACTAGTTAATGTCTTATATATTGTATTTGTTTCTGTGGACGGAATTGAAAGAAATATGAAGTAAAAGTGTGGTGCTCGAATTATTCGAATTGTAATGGCGCACGATTCGACACTCGCTGGGGGCAGTGGATTGAATCGACGGAAACATTTCCTATTATTATAAAAAATAATATTAACAAAAAAATGTATTAGATGGTCACTTCATTGAAATCACCAAAGACACTGACTTTGGACTCGAAACGTTTCTTGTAAATACAAAGTAAATTATAATCGTGTACCATAACGAGGTATTTATAAGACTTGATATTTTTGAAACTATTGTAGTTCTATTTTGAATCCTTCCCCAAAGAGAGTCGGTCGAAATGTATGTACTATCGTTGTTTTGAGCAATAAATATATATGTATGTAGAAATATTTTAAATTATTATATTCGTTGAAGGTTTTATGTCACTTTCAATTACAAAAGTCGAATAGTAATTTTGAAAAAAATTAATTGAAAATATAAAAAAATTGCTCTACAAAAATAAAATCTGGCGCATTTACGAATCGGAACCAGTTTATAAATTCATGAAAGAAAATACCCATTCTAGATTTATACTGCTTAAATTTACGACTTGATAAGCGTTTTTAATTAAAAAAAAAGGTTGTTAATCGCGTAAATTTTGTTTCATAACAGTGTACAATTAAAAATCTGGCAATGAATAATAAAGAAACAAAACATTCTCAGAAAACAGAGTAGTTATTTTTCTGTGTGTCATAATAAAAGTGAATGTTCCCCCTTTGTTGTTCATAAATTTGCACTTGTATACTCTTCACGCGTAGTCTTAAAAATATTAACAGTTGACGATTCAGTTTTTGGATGTGACATTAAACTTTCGATATCATTCGGAGACGTATTGTCTGCTCAATAATGGCACGTAAGGAATTAATTGTAGAGGTATTTAGTGACGAAAAGGTCCCCTAATCCCTAATTTCTATTCCCGTAGGGATATAAGCTAGCATCGTAGCCGTGGCCCTGTCTGTGCATAGAACGCGTTTTCCATAAATGCCACTGTAATATATTATAATATTTCATTCCGTAGTAGATCCTATTATCCTTCCTAGTGAAAACACCACTCGTTTAGGTAGCCAACGAATTTTATATAAATATTATATTATTATAAATATAAAAAATTATTGAGCACTGAAATGTTTAATCGTGTACATTATGAACAAAGCGAACTCGTGTTAATTGGTTATCGGTAAAACAAGTTTATTGTTAAAAACGTAGAAGGAAAAGACTTATGAGAATTATTATGATAAAATGGCGAATATGCAGGAAGCGGCGAGCGCTGAGCTCGTGTCCATTAAACTATTCTAAATAGCGTGTAGTGACTATTAGATATTTTGCACCGATATTATATTGTATATTATATGTAGTTAGTCGTATCCACGTTCGCGCCGCGATCACCTGTTAAATCTTCCCGCGGCGCACTGCTATACTAACATATACGATAACTTCTCTACTTGTA
Organism: Bembecia ichneumoniformis; assembly: GCA_910589475.2. Classification (NCBI taxonomy): domain Eukaryota; kingdom Metazoa; phylum Arthropoda; class Insecta; order Lepidoptera; family Sesiidae; genus Bembecia; species Bembecia ichneumoniformis. The sequence continues at coordinate 13,314,651 of OU342536.1, read as the reverse complement.
TTATTATATCGTAAGTCATGTTGTCTATGCTCTATATTTTATGAATGTGTTGGCAGTGTTGTGGAAGCGCCCCGCAGCCGGCGCGTCCCCCCTCTTTTTCGGTACTAACGCTTTAGACGTAGTTTACATTCCAATGTATCTGAGTATAGTTTATTTGATGTTTGTGTGTCGCGCGTAACGGAACGCGTCGTTGAAGTATTATTATGTCAAATGTTATAATCTTACATGGCGTTGTATCAAACGTTAAGTTTGAATGAATAGATTTATTACCAAAACATGATTATACTGTGTATAAAATTATTACTAACTGCATGACAAATGACATTCACTTAATATAAACTTAATTATAAGAGGAATTGTTAATCGTGTAAGAGAAGTTGAATTCGCCACTTAGAACAAAATTATTGTATCTTAGTTTTTAAGCATTTTAGTTATTTGCTCGCATTATATACAAAAATAAGAACACCTGGTACTATGCGGAACCAAATATTATTACCTACACTATAATTTTCCATGTTGTTTGTTTTATCGTATGTTTTGTCTGTGCGTTCGCGATTTAGCCGCTCGGCGAGGTCGGGATGTTGTGTGGACCCGTCGTTTGGTCAACTGGATACTGTACTACTCTGTGCTTAATTGAAAATAAAGAAAGATTAATCTGAATTTGCACATGTGTTTCATTCGCCTTTTTACTTCTATTATGAACAGATGGCATAGCTAATATATATGTTCTACTTGCATATTGAAAACTACCTACGCAAAGATCACAATACTTAATTGCCAATCTAATTAAAGCAAAAAATCACAGAAATAAATATTAAAAAGATACTAAAAGCAAACTTTTTAAATAATCAAAACTGAAAATATTTCCAAAATATAATAATAATTTTAAGCACTGAAGACCGTAAGAATAAGGCTGCATGGGCGATTCTACAAGGTTCTAACGGGATCTGAGATGGACCCCCATGTCTGTGAACTGGCTACGTTTCGGTGACCCCTTTAAGGAAACTGAAGACTTTGTGCAAGTGTGAACAAGTTATTAGTTCATTTTAAAAAAATTGGTCTGGCTGCTGAAAAGCTTTGACACCCTTCCTCTGTTAAGGAAATAAATTAAACAACATTTTTATAAGTGAATACCACATTTATTTGAAACAAATATATTATAGGTATCTATTGACACACAACCTGCACAGATAAAATTCACCTCGTAAAGGATGCGTTACATTATTTGAATAAGTATCTATTTTATAATACTAGCGTTACAATGTGTTTAACACAACATTACAGCCATTGTAAGCAATATTTGCTATCACAATCTGTAAAAAAAAATAAAGAATCTGACCACTGGAGACCAACTTCTTCGACAGTTGTGTCCGCTTTGTGCCTGGGCCCTTCGTTACTAAAATTAAACAATACTAAGTTTATCGATACAAGTCTCAAACAAACTTAACTAAAAATGATGTTAAATTATATTTAAAAAAAAAATTCTCGATAGTTCAAGGGGCTCGAGATATAGAAAATTTCGATCTCTCAAGTCTGTTCCCAACGAATGGATATATTTGTAAAAATATATCAGTTACTTTGTAAAACATTTTCCTGAAATATATTATATTACTGTTAAGTACACTTAACAGCAAATTTTCGCTGTTCATTATTAATTAGAGCAAATTCTTATGTCATTTTTATGGTACAGTTAAAAATGTGGAAATTTAATTAACTTCAGTTTGATTTTATATTTAAAAAAATGATGATATATATCTAATTACACACTAAAGAAGAAATTTTTCCAAGAAGCAATAAACCTCACTAATGGTTATAAATTAGACATTGAATTTACATGTGTCTCACTAATTATAACAATTACCTATTGACAGAGTAAATAAGATCTCGGAACAAGACCACTGGACCATAGAAAATAAAAACAAAATGTTTGTATATTTATTCATATACGTATATTCCAAAACTAGCATTGTAGCTCCATATGTACATTGTCGTGTCTTTGTTTATATATTTGATCAGTCATGGTAAAATCTTGGATTTTTTACGCTGAAAACTCACACCATAATTAGAATTAATTTAAGCGTAATCTTTAACTAAAAACACCTTTAAGCTACTGCAAATACGAGAGAATACATGGAGATTCAAGATTGGTGTGCAGATCTAGTCTACTTGTCTACTTAAAAAAAAAATTGGTTGAAAATTTCTTTACATTTTTTCATTCATGGTATTATTAAGTTTGATGGTTCATGTATGATGAAACATAAAATAGTTCAGAAGGAAATTAATTCCTGACAGTTTCTAATGAAAATAAAATTTATTAAAAGAAGGAATCTTTTACCTTTTTTTTTTCTCTGCCAAATTTGATCACAACTTCAAAAATAGTAAAGGATTCAATTCACGCGATCATACAATAATAATGTAGGAATGTGTACAAAATATATTTTTAATCTATTAAATTAAGATTTTAATAATATTTTAAATAATTGATTAATTATATTTTTTTAAATCCATTTAACCAGCCTAAGGCTTGGAGCCATATGATTTTTATAACCCAAGTCGGTCAGCTCAGACATAAATAAACATAAACTGTAAAAAAAAAAAACATGAAATGAGAGAAATGAGTGTACAGAGTACATTTATGTCAGAAGTCAAGTCATGCAAAAACGTTACAAGAAGTATCACACAAAATTCGACCTCGAAATTTTACTCTCATCGGGCGCAAATCAAAAACAATTTAAAATAGATTATTAGAGCACATAATACAAAACTGGTCCCTAACCTCTAACGTACCTTAGGCTGCCATTTCAATTCGCTTCACCAGTAAGTACAGTATTTTTTTATAAAGGACTAAGATATTTGTTACTGAATTAATGAGAACTAAAGACAGATAAGTCAGAACATTTTTGAGATTATTCTGAGATTGTCGATTCTGAGAAATCTGCTCATATAGTTAGCTATTTTAATTTTAAAATTAATACGTGGGGAATGTACATGTCTTTACGGTACCTAGATATGCATAGACATATCCTTCTCCACATTTTTTAAAGATTTTCAACAAAATTTTAGAAATTTTGCAACTATATTCTCAAATAAGACATTGTGAGAAACTTCTAGCTATATCGGTTCTTTGCGGCCTTAATTAAGGGTTAAATAGGTTATTATTAATTAATTAGGTAAGTAAATTATTAACTTTTTGCATTCTACAAAACGAAATATGAGATTTGTTAAAATGTTAACAGCTGATAGAGGGAATGAATTTTATAAGAACATTCAATATAAGAAATTATGCACGTATTACAAACAGAAATATTGCAAGCCATTGACACAGACGAGTAAAGCTACATTTATTTGTATAATTGTCTAAAAATCGGGACTTCTCTTAAGACACTTCGTCTAATAGGTAGGTACCATATGTATATACGCGTATCCACATTTAATCGCTTAAAATAGTGACGGACACAAATCTTCTACGTGGAACGTTTTTAAATTGCAATTAGTAAATAAAACCCCTATTATCTACGCATGCAATTACGAGAACTTATTAGTGTTCACAAACTTACTCTATGTTAAAACTCAACTTGGTTGATGATTAAAATTTAAAAAAATAAAACAATGAAAAAAAACATGGGCGTATACACCGTACGCGTGTCTGAAGTGAAACTTCTTTGGCGATCAAATATATAGTAAGCGGTAGATGTCAGGAAACCTTACGAGAAAGGTCACGTAATCGTTACACAAAATTTGACTTTGAAATTTTACTCTCAACGCGCGCAAAGAAGCTTCACTTCAAAAAAAATAATAAAGAAATTATTTGTTAGGAAAATCATAGAATCTCTTTGAATGGAAAACAAACATTGTTAATACCAAAATAATACTAAACGTTCGATATAATTAAATACTGATTTGTGCTTTTAAAACGTTGTACCGGAGTTACTTGTCGCTGCCCCCGTTTTGGTGGGCGCGACGCGGCTTCTTGGCGGGCGGCGTCACGCCAAACATCCTTCCGCTTCGCAACTCCGACATCAGAAACGGCACCTATTACGACAAATATATAAATAGCGACGCAGCACAGGTGCGCTTATTTGAAAAATAGATGTTAGCGGTAGAAAAGTATTCAATCGATTATTCAGTTGACAATTATTTCATTGCGAAATTACCAAACCAAATGAAACGAAAGCTTATTTGAGTGTCGTGATTGAAAATAAAATTGGACAACGCCCGGCTATGTTTTTATATGCGCGTAAAATATTTTTATGAAAAATTGACAATTTGACATTGACAGTTGTCAGTTCTTCGTATAAATGTTTCGCTAGCGAGTGCGGTCATTGGGGATAGGCAAATAGGCTCCGATATCGCGATCCCTAGACCGCACATGTATTGTTTCTGTGAGAGGATATTTAATGTCACTAGAGTTAACCTAAACTAAAAGTTGTTATAAACTGCTGCAGTGCATGCTGAACTAATTTCCATATACAAAATACCTTACTCCGTTTTCTTTATCCAACCAGTCACTGGAGTTGCTTGGAAAACACAACTTTGTTCAGCCTCCACTTGCTGGTAGATGGCTACAGTTGCCTAACACCAGACTAGGTGTTTCTCGTAACTCCCGATACTCCAGTTTTTGGGAAGTAATTCTAACATTCGTTAAAAAATTGCATATTTATTATAGAATGATTATAATAACAAAAATGCTCGATACGGCTCCTACGTCGGTTCGGGTCCTTGTCGCTTTGAACTTCGACAGACTGGTCTAACACCGTCTCCCACTCATTTTAATTTTGGAGGGGGAGACATATGCAACCTAAAATCTGTGTTATCATAAAGATAAGTATTGGCTTTAAATTAAAACCTAATTAATACCTATTCGTCAGCAAACGGCGACTATATATTTAAAGTACGTCGTAAGTACCACACTTCTACCACCCATTTGTTTGTTTATTTTAAATTGAGTGACTTATAGAATATGTAATGTACATAAGTGCACATCTTATCATTTATTACTAGCTGAACCCGGCCCAGCTTGGCTGCGGCGTGCGCGTAGGACAAAACCGTAATAACTCGGCAAATGTAAATAAGATATTCATGTATTATACTATACACAAACCATCCTCAGAAATTCCTCTTTCCATTGATACAATCAAGAAACAAAATCCATTCACAACTTTTCAAGATTAGCGTAACAAGATTATGTATAGACAGACAGATAAAAAGGAGGACTTCACTTTATACTATATACTGATATATTAGAATGTCACCTTGTGCTCGAGCTGCATGTGATGGTCCGGCGGCAGGCCGAGGCAGGCGCGCAGCAGATTGTCTATGCTCGAGCGCTGCTTGAAGAGAGCGTTCACGACGGGGGAGCCGCGAGGTACCATCGGCGCCTTCAACAGGTACGCCAGTGGAGAAAGCACCGCGTGCATGCGGCTCCACTCGCCGCCCTCGGATTCCTTCTTCTCCCTGAAGTGAACCCTGGAGAACAGGTCGGCCAGCAGCACCAGGTCGAGGATAAGCGGCACCGCCAGCAACGAATCCTCGCAGGTGTTGTGCACCACGATCGTGTTGGTTCCGTGCATTAGGATCTCTGACGTGTATTCGTCCATTGCGCGCTTGGAATCGCCTAACGCCAAACGCATATACATCATTAGTATTATATTTTATATTATTATTATTTTTTTCCCTGTTCTTGTACATAATGTGTCCTTCGTGCAGTGAATAAAAGTCTTTCTTTCTTTCTTTCTTTCTTTAGTATTTTTTATGTAAGAGACAAGCTGACGGTCCACTTGATGGTAGGTGGCTACCGTCACCTAACACAAGCAACACCACAGCTGCCGACCATAGTAGAATTAAGGATAAGGAATTAGGAAGGGATAGGGAAATAGGCTCTGGCATCCCTCACTCACTCATCAAAACACAAAAGCACGCATGCATGTACATAGCCACTACTTGTCAGATCCAGACCAGAGACAAGAAAAGTTCAAAGTTGGCCCTGCCGGAAATCGAACCCGGGACCGCTGGGACATCACTGTGATTCTAGACGTTTCGATCCTCCGTTCAAGAATATAAAACGCGAATGCGATTTAAAAATAGATATTTGGGAAACAGTGAAAAAGTTATCGACTGGAAATTTGTGAACGAGTAAAATATTGAATGACGAACTCGCTCTAATTACTGTATGTGGAAATACAATAATTTCCTCTCTCGTAAACGGCATTTTTACTTATCCCGCATGTAACAATGTGACACCAGGCGGTATTTGTTTTGGATTGAGTAGGTTAAGTATTATAGATTTTTGGTGAAATTACTCCCAAAAGTAATAAGAAATTATAATTTCACAAAACGATCGCATGAATCCATTGTCTTAATTTTTTATGAAGCAAAATGTGAAAAATTAAAAAAAAAATAAAAAGAGAAAACATAATAATATTATGTTTTCTCTTTTTATTTTTTTTTATGTTTTTTTATATATTCCCATATAAGTGTCTCAGAAAAGAAAAAGAAATCACAGAACAAAAAAGTTTTGTAATTAAATTTAGATAAAATACAATTGATTGAAAAACAAAAATATTATTTTTACCAAACATAAATTCTTTTTTAGCCCATACCGCCTGGCTATATATCAATTACAGCAATAAGAAATAAAGCATCTATCCACATTTAGAGTATTGACACATTTGACTATAAAATATAGGTAATAAATAAATAGATTAATGTGAATAGAATTTAGTATTTCCGTTTTTGGATTCAGGTGTAAGATGACTTACCTACGTAGGGCACATATTTAATTACGACCACGTGGTCAGGTTTCTCCGACGGCTTGTACAGTATTGCGTTGGATCCCACCACATCATCTACTACGTTGCTCTTCGATATCTGTACCAAGATTAGTCAATAAGTATTTGTGTAAATGGTATGATCAGTTATGGAGAGCCCAGCGTTCTAAACGTGTGACAAGACCCTGGATCCCCGTCTATGTGATTGACTGTAGATTACAGAAAATCAAGTCCACGATAGAACAGAGTAGGACAGATCACATTGCGTTCCACCCCTTTACCAGAACCCTTTACGCTAAAATGAAAGTACAAAGTTGAGTTTCGATGCGTGAATGGGCCTAATACCCTATCCTCACTTTCGACTCTTAACACTTGCAATCCCTTAGTGTTGCTCGTGATATGAGTGTAACCAATAACACATACTATGACGTCATGTTTGCCAACCTATAATTAATTAAAAAAGTTAAATAACCTCCTTAGACCGGAACTGTTTCGGCGCAGAGAGGTTCTTGCCGTCATTGTTGCCGAGGTGGTTGTAGCTTACGATTGACACCGGCTTCAAACCTGCAATAAATAATAATGATAACAATGTATTAATTAAGCTCTAGGCTCAAACTAAGCGCCAGGCATTTTTGCCTTAGAGCAAAAATTCCGTAATTTTTAATTAATTTATTCTGAAATTACGGCTCAGATATTCCCATGTTACAATTCCACAACTGAGAGTTCCTTTTTATTTTTTTCACATTTGTGTACTTAGACTTACTTTCGAATAACTTAGTTACTCATAGTGATCTTTTCTGCATCAGTGTCAGGATTGACATAATTCTGATTGCAATTACTTTTTTTAGTTGTTATTAAATAGCGTCTATTGGGGATCTGTGGTTTTAACTAACTTTATTTTTTTTTATATTAGGAAAGGTGATGAGCGGCTCGATGTACCTCTTGATGAAATGTAAGAATTTGTTACAGTTCACTTGAAAAAATTCATATTGTAGCTCGGCGGAAACACATCAGAAGATTACACCAAAGTTCACGTGACCACAGGGACTTTACATTTCCAAAGAACGTTACATTTATGGCGACATTAACAGTGACAAAAATTCGGGGTAAATTAATTCAGAGCACTCTACATTGTACAGCCGGTAAGAATAAAGGGGTTCCAACTGTTATGTTAGCAACCATTCGTCTGCAATTTAAAAGATTTTTAGGTGGTATTTTTGCGCGCCAACCCAGCGATGAAAACAGAATTCCATACAGTGTCTAATCTGGGCCTCATAGAGAATAAATGGTAGTTGAGACAGGATTTGGTTTCCACGAAGAAGCGCTTAGGGTCTACGAATCTTCGCATACGAGGCTGCTCAAAGTCACTAAACCAATCATATGCAATTGTGCACTCCCGCGCATAAAATTCAAAATAAATTTTAATTTTTTTTGGCCGGCGCGCGCCTACATAGTGCTTTGTTCTTATGCCTTTATTGTCTTAACATTTTAAAAGTTAACAGTATTTTAAAACTATTTCTACTAAAATAAATAAATATATTCATTTCTCTATTAAATTTAAAAGTCACGAAATTTTTTTGTTTAGCACAATCTATTAAGAGGCCTATGGTGATTTTGCAACGATTTCAGTCAATTTATTTTGGAGATTTTTCATAAAATAAACAGAGTTGAGTACTTTGTAATATGTCATTAGAAAGATTATTTCAATAGTCATGGAATAAATGAGCCACATTTTTGATTTATTTCTGTAATTTCGATTTATCCATCATGTTCTAACATCCGTTTCAGAAAATTTGATGTTCGGGGGCTCAATTTTTTTGCTGTTTTCAGTCGACATTGTAGTTTAAACTTAACGAAAAAAATACTGTGCATTGGCATAGAAGTCTTCTAAGGAATGAATGAAACAATTTTTTATTTTCGTACAAAATTTTCGAAAAATAAAATATTAAACGCAGTGCAATTTTCGAAAATATCCACCCAAAACTGATGATTTTTCTGAATAGGCTAAATGTTGTTTGCTAAAAATAAAAATACCACTGTAAACTTTACATCATCAACTACTTGTGTGCAAAAAATTAAATAAATAGATTTACAAAAAATACTAAAAAAAAATTTCGTAAAAACACGCAAATCTTGCAATATATTAGAAGACACATTCCCTAGCCGGTCAGTCCGCGCCAAGCGCTTCTAGAGGGAGGACGTATCGCTTTTCGTTGTGCGCCCACGTGACCACATCGAGCGATCGAACGGCGAACCGGGCAAACAATATAGCGCAACCAAAATGTTTTGACAGTTTTCTTTTTATATTTTTTTTGTTGTCTACTAAATATTGATGATAACTATGTTTTTGTTTATAAAGTATAATTGCGATGTATATAGTATGTAATTTATATTTCAGATATTCGTTGTTTTTTCTTTATTACGAAGATAACTATATATCGAAGAAAAATAGAATAGAATTATAAGTAATCCAATATTTTATTGATCTAACAATGACGCGTGAGAGAAAAAAACAGTGCCTTTGGCATTGTGAAATGAAAAAAAAATTCATGAATTCAGAAGGTTGATAGGTGCAAAAAAATATTTAATGGACATAATTTTTACTACCTTTAAGGATGATTTATATTACACCGGGCCGTGCCCCGTCCGGAGCCCGGTGAAGATGCTAGTATGCTTTTGTATGCACCAATTCATATTACACCGGGCCGTGTCCGTGCGCTCCAATCGCGAAATTTTAAAAAATATTTCTTTTCACCGTGCGCTCGGAGACAGCTTCGCGAGGCCCGCTCGGGTATTAGTCTTTTTAGTGGTATCATTTAATGTATACTTAGTTTCTTTTTTAAATTGTTAAAATTATAAATAAATTAATTAATTAATTAACCCGAGGCTAACTGCCTCGAGGTATAATATTTTTTCAATAATATATGTATATTAATTTATTCCTGGTAGGTATAATATATTTCTGCTTAAATATTTTTTCAAAAAAGAATTTCAAAAATATCTCGGGAGCGGTGCGTCACAGACCCTGCGTGTTTGTGCTCATTTAAGAGGTCTTGGGGAGATGAATTTTTCGGTGAAGACGAAATTTCGAAATTCGCATTTTTGGACTTTTTCAAAAATATCTCGGGAGCGGTGCGTCGCAGACCCCCCGTGTTGGTACTCATTTAAGAGGTCTCGGGGTGAGGAATTTTTTGTTCACGATGAAATTTCGAAATTCATATTTTCGTTGAAAAACAAAAAAAACATCTGTTTAAAAACAAAAAAGTTACGCGTTGTTCCGAATACCACGCATACGAAGTCGCGGGCACAGCTAGTATAGTAATATTAATACAAAATAGTATAATAGTACTTGGAAATGAAAGGCATGGGCAAGGCCCGGTGGCGGCCCGTCGGCGGCACGGTGACAAATAGCAAACCCGGCCGTTGAGAAAAACACGGTGAGCGCCCGGCCCGGTGTAATATGTTTCATCCTTTACTTTTGGTCTGTCTGTCTGCAAACAAAACTGAATCAATTTCTCAGCCACTTCACGTAAGCCTAGCGATCTGAAACTTGGCCAACATAGACTAAGACTGCAGGTGGAACAAGAAAACAAATTATAAGCGCGAAAAAGCTACAAAACTTTTTCTTTTTTCAAGTCTTTATTCATTTTCAATTTGGAAAACACTTATGTCAAAAACTTCTTTTGATTTCTCGCTATTTCACATATTTTTTTCGTGTTTATTATCAAATTACAATATGAAATGGGGTGTTAAAGAAAATAGGATTGCAGCCTTACACAGAGTGGGTATGGAGCCGTCGGTCATATTCAAGATACTTCAGAAGCTTGGTATCAGCTGTATGTTCGTATATATCGTACTATCGACAGATATACTAACACTTCTTCTGTCGATGACCATAAAAGATTGGGACGGCCGCGTGCTGTTAGAACTACAAAGGCTGTTAATGCTGTTAAAGCCAGAATTCGCCGAAACCCCATAAGGAAATAAAAATCTTATCGCGAGAAATGAAGATTCCGGGTAGGACTCTGTCGCGTATATTAAAACAAAACCTGAAGCTCGGTGCTATTGTCGATATACAGGACATGCCCTAAATCAATCCCTACAGATAAAGAGAGTGACTCGATCAAAACGCCTTCTGTCCCGATACGACGGTGAAAGACACAGAAATATCCTCGTTACTGAAGAAAACATTTCCATGATTGAAGAACACTACAACAAGCAAAATGACAAAATGTACTAACTAAGAAACTAAGCTGCAGAGCCTGGCACATAGACGCAAAGTTGCCTGTCTGTGTGTATTCTATAAGATGTACTTCGGAGAGTGTGCTCGAGAGCTGCATGAGATCATACCGCCTTCCCCTTTCTTCTATCGGACATGCAGACGTACGGCTGGTTACCATCCTCACCTTGTCGATATCCCTCTAATTCGGACCAAGCGCTTTAAAACATCTTTTGTGATGCGCACTGCTAAGGATGGAACTCCCTGCCGGCGTCTGTATTTCCGAGCTCATATAACCCAAATCTTTTCAAGGTTCGAGTGAATAGGCATCTTCTGGGTGAGCTCGCTCCATCTTCGGCCTCATCCTTCCTACATGGATAGATGCTGGTCAAGAGCAAACCCATCTATAATAAAAAAAATAAAAAAAAAAAAAAAAAAAAATGTACGCTTTGTCATTGAACGCTTTGTCACCTCAACCCTATATGAACCAAAAAGAATTTTGAAAATCGGTTTACAATTGGCGAAGATATCACGTAACATACATACAAAAAAAGACATCAAAATTGAAAACCTCCTTATTTTTGGAAATTGGTTAAAAAAGCCATGTATTTTCATTGTACAGAGCTCATGAGGAGGTCAAGTTATAGGGAATTAAATTCTCTAAAAGATCTTTACTGTGCCATTACAATAAAAAATTTATTACGGCTTTTACACCATTTTCAAGACGAGAAAAATTTTGAATTTTTTTTAACATTGATTTATCTGACTATTACTCATAAATCGCCAACGAGAAAAAATTTGAAGCTTGGTTTCAAGAACTAGAAACTTGAAGCTAAAATTTCCTTTTTTAATGAGCTCTATACGACCATTTTCTTCGAAGTTACAGCCTGTTGAAAATCACCTAAAAATTTGGAACTTTTTTTTATATCCTTTAATTGTTGCGTTTAGTGTAGAATAAAGACCTTTATCAAAGCTAAAGGTGGCCATTTTGAAAAGAATTTTTTTTTTGCTGAGGCTTCAATAAATATGTATACGTAAGTTTAATTATGATTACCTTCTTCATAAAAAAATAAATGCATTTTCATTTGTAACAGAATTTATGGCTTTATTAGGTACCTTCCTTAATTTTATTAATAGTTTCGGATTTCCGGCATTATTATAAAATTTTCAAAAAATAATAAATAAACAATCACAATAAATAATAATAATGAATGAAATAATAGTAAACGATAAATAAAATAATAATAAATAATGAATTGGCTTTCTCTACGATTTTACTATTAGTGATTTACTTTTTCACACATATGTATCAGTAATGGAGGTACATACTCAAAAATATTTAATATTTAAACTAATATAAAGTAACTAACATTGTATAATTCTTAATAAATATAAGAGAAAAAAATATTGAAAAAAGACATTACTATTTTATTAATTACTATAAAAATATATGGAAAGGATCAAAACCGTTTACACCGACTCAACCGCTGTCCGTAGTTTAGTTCACGAAAGATCACATGGCGGCGCCACCGCCGCGCGTCAAATACCTATTGTCGAGCGGCGCGATATCACCTACGGGGCCTTAACGATTTTAAATTAAAATTATCTTCGTTCAATTGTCAACTATGTGGATGGTATACACGATTGCTTTAATAAATACACGAGGTAAGTCAATTAACGCTACTTGAATAGCACAACTAAAATTTAAGAACAATTAATGGCTAACTCTCTTAATGTTTGTCATATAAAGATATAAGAGCTGAAATCAATCAATCGCACAGTGAATTCGCAGATAAAAGGATCATCAAATTAAACTATAATAATTTAATAAACCAAACAATAACGAATGTTTCCCATACCAGCAGACACCAGGAAGTCGACCAGCACCGACTTGAGTTTAGTCTGTCCGGATTTGAAGTCGTCGCCCGCCACAAACACACCACACTTCTCCGCTCTGTCCACCACACCATCCACTATCGTGTTCTGGGGCGATCCGTTTATGTAGCAACACTGCAATACATAAAACGTGTGACAGATTATAAAGGTCCAGCAAAGCGTGAAGGGGATGATTTAAGCCATTTTTTTGTTATTATAATTTTAAGATTTATTTAAGCAATTCAATGCGGTGACAACAATCACAAATATAACTCGTGTGCGGGCCATTTTTCCGCTACACGTCGACTGGCGTGAGCCGCCCATGAATATGAAATCTAAACACGCCGATCGGTGTTTTCTGTACACATACCACCTTTTTCACATTTATTAGAATAGAATCATATTTAAAAAAAGTTATTGTTCGTCTCACAGGTTTTTCTAATGCGAAAAGTTTCGTTTAAAAATGTTATTTATGGCAATTGTGGCTGGAAATAGTCTTGTTCATTTTGTTATTATTATAAATATTGGGCTACTCCTCTTTGCAATAAATTGTAGTTATATCACGTTACAATGTTCGTCTAAATGAAATATTCGCTTTGTTACAATATGTCCAAATTAAGTTTAGTACTGGAATTTCGCCAAACACAAGCTTTTCGCAGTCATTTGGGATCCCGTCTGGCGGCAGTACTCACCAATTATAGAAGACCACCGTGAAATAACAGAAATAATCCATGAATGCTGTTGTGTTGCGTGTGTAAGGGATGCCAGAGCCTATCCTAATCCCTTTATCCTTAATAGGTCGGCAACGCATTTGCAGCCCCTGTGGCGTTGCTTGTGTCAATAGGTGACGGTAGCCACTAGCAGTAACGGTAACCTACCATCAAGTAGCCGCCGGCCTGTCTAAATTTCTAATGTGCTGGTAAACAATAAATAAAAAATTACAAAAGTTATAAACAAATTAAGATGAAAGAAAAAGCATTATTTTTTCGCTGATAATTCAAAAATTATAAGCAATATCTAAAATCGGAAAACAGATTCCGAAAAAAAATTCCGATAACAACCTTCCCACTCCCAAAAATATAGATAGATAATATGTTCGTTCTTGCCGTCTTGTTTCGTGGTATTTCCTCCTATTTATATTTTAATATAAGGCTGAAAATAGGTCTTTTCGCGGTCACTACGAGATGAGCGCTCTGCCTCTAAACAGAGTACATCACGTTAAATATTTTTTATAGTAATAAATATCAATTTTAAAAAATGGATAAATTATAAGAAATCAAAAAAATAATTATAAAAAATAATAATTAATAATAATAAAAAAATAATAAAAAAAAATTAAAAAATAATAATTATAAAAAATGGATAAATTATATTTAATTATAATTAAAGAATCAGGTCCCGCTGGATAAAAAGCAAGCTAGAATTTTAAATGACATGAGCAACACGTTAATATGTAGGTACTTTATTAATTAAATGAAATATATGTAAAACACTTGCACTATACTTTTTTTAATTGAAATCTAAACTATAACAGCTAAAAATTTCCATCCCAGCGATTTTCAAATAACATTAAAACAGGAGTAGGTATTAGTTAACTCAACCGACTCAAGTTATATACAATTCATGTATATTCAAAAATGTAAAACTGACCCCTTCGTCAATAGCAGCCATGGCGAAGATGGTGGACGGTGACAATTCTGGTTCATCGTTGAGCAACGCCCTCTCCAAGTTTTCGGATGTGTCGTGAACGCCGGGACGAATTTCGCAGAATCTGGAACATTAATAAAATACAACGAAATAAATAGACTATTGGATTTTGACGACCACATTGGATGAGTGCCTTTAAAAGGTCCCGGTAGGATCAACTTTGGAAATGGACTTGGCTCTGGTCTGGATCTAGAAAGTAGTGGCAGGGCACAATGCGTTTCATAATCCTTTGGCAACAACTCCGGCAGTAACAACTCCCTTACTGAAGACCACCGTAAAATAACAGCATGTGTGCTATTGTGTTTCGTAGAGTGAGTAAGGGATACCAGAGCCTTTTACCCTATCCCTTCCTTTACCCTTAATCCTACTATGGGCGGCAGCGCACTCGCAGTACCTCTGGCGTTGCTTCTGTTATAGGCGACGGCAGCCACCTACCATCAAGTGGACCGAGGTATTCAAGCGGAAATGTACGACCTCTACAAGACGACGGAATTTGCAGTAAAAAGTAAAGACAGGGAAGTCGGCATCTTGAGTGACTCCTAGCCCTACTTGGAGCTGCTCCCTCTGGTGCATGATATTATGAGAAATTTCAGGCGGATTACATCAAAGGGGAGGGGAGTCCATGTAGGAATCCGAGACAAGAGAGAGCCAACTTCCTAGCGAAAGAAGCTGCTCTTAAAAGTAAAAATTAATATGAATGCTCAGAATTTTCTTATATTAAAGAATAAATAAGAACGGAGACCGTCGCCCAGTGGAATATGATGTACCAAGAAGCAAACACCAGACGCAGAGGCTGCATACAGGATTACAACAAAAATTAAAGTTAACCCAATAATAACGTAATTCATGACCGGGCATGGCGGCTTCGTTGAGTACCTTTAACGTTTTCAGAAGAAATCTAGTTCGGTCTGCCCGTGAGGACCTGAGGACCAAGAGACAGTGGAACACCTGGTGCTTAAGTGCCCCAGGTGCGCAATGGCTGTACTGGACTTTGAATTTGAATTAACAGGAAAAGGGCGCACAAACATACCCCTACCGGTGCTTCTGTTTGTAGGCGAAGGTAGCCAATTACCATCAAATGAACAACGGTAACGACCCCGTCTACCACCCTTTAAAATAAAACAATAATATACTTAATAAGCTAAAGGGTCACACGTCCAACTCAATGGCAAAGGAAAATACCTATACTAGACAGAACACATGTTTTCTGTTCGCACTGAAGTCCTTTACCTAATTACTACTTTGTCCCAATCTTCCACCACCACATCTATGGGATAATAGGTACACAGATGTGGTAAGTACATTCTTTTCAAAATTAAGTACCTACGCAAAATAACATTAATTTTAAGGATTTATGGATCTCAAGGAACTCGAGTTTTAAAGACGGTAAAACAAAAATATTTTAATTAAATATATCAACTGAAGCCGCCTTTGTAAATGTTCCACATTTTCCTCTTTTAGCAGGAAATCGCACATCATGGTGTTAAGCCGTATGAGACATGACGTGTATTGACGTCTGATTCTTAGTACCTAGTCTGCTGTGTACATTCGTCACGTCAGATTACGTAACTCGAACGAGTTATTTTTTGCATCGAACCGCATGGCGTGATATGACGTCACATGGCAATAACCTTACACGGTCAATATACCTGCCCGACATGTAGTTTCGACTTAGTAGGTACAAGGAGATTGCAAAATTTACAAAACAAATTTTATTTGTTCGTATGGGCAAGGGTACGCTGAATTTTTGCGCCCAATAGACAAATTCCAGTTGTAGCGAACAAATTTAATTATATATTTCAGGTTTAGAATATTAATTTAGCCGCAAAGTATCTACTTAACTTTCTATAAGTATCTACTGACATTATAAAAAGATATAGTACTTATAAAAATTTGTAAGCAGGCAATATTAGAAACTACTGATCCGATGATTTGACCAATATTTAGAATGGCCTTCCGAATGAATATATACTTATATTAACACTAGCGAAACCGCAAGCAAAAGCTAGTGTAGAATAAAATTCTTTAAACTATTCAAAATATACACACCGGCACAATTAGCGGAACAGAAAAAAGGCTGAGTAGAAAATAATAAAGTGTTAAATGAAAAATAATAATAAGACCATTTTGGCGAACGGTCTTATAGCTAAGAGCCTCATAATCTCACAAGCGTCCACTGGTGGAAAGAGGACTTTTTAATTTAGCGCCACACTTCACCTTCCGCCCTCTGCATCAATCCACTGGCAGACGCATTCTTTAGGTCATCGGTCTAGCATCTCAACAAATTACTGAAATTAATTTTATTCTAGTATAATTAATTTCTAAAATGTACAGAATTTGTGACATTTTCTCGGGTTTTATTTTTATTTTTTATTGGTTTATTCTCGGGTTTTATTTTATTCTTGTAATTACTGGCTAAAATCCATAAATGTTTTTCCATGCAAACATCCTACCTATAAATGTACATTTGAAATTGGGATGTCAGTAGCTACCATCTATAAATTTTTTTCTAAAATATTGGAATTGCTGGCGTATGTTTTATTATTTCCGCGAGTTAAATAAGTGGCGCGAATGTGTTGCGTCGCGTTCTGTCTTCGGTTATTCGCATTATAGTAAGTTGAGAAAACAAATTCTCCCATACCGAGTTCCCACGCTCGTACAGCGCCACCTTAACTGCAACTCTCATGTTCTAATACTTCCTTCTAATCTAATCTAATAAATGAAGATGTAACTCACCTTTCAGTATTGGCAGTCCAAAGGACTATTACTTTATCGAGCTTATTTTTATCCTTGAAGTCCTTAATGTCAGCTCGAATTTGAAGATATTGATCATGTTTTCTGCCACGAATCAAGTTCGTAGCGCGATCGGCCTAATAACAAAAAATTAAGCATATTACTGTGACAATATAGTGAAGGTTTTGTTTTATTATTATCTAATCGAGTCTTTATGTCTAAATCTGATTTATCTTGTATAAGCAGATGAATAATTGCCACCTGATTTTTTTTAATAAACAGGACAATAAGGAATATTAGGTATATCAGAGACTTTATAACTTAAAAACTATTTACAGTGTATGAACCATTTAAGAAACACAGAAGAAAACTTAGTGTATGTTCTAAAGAATATTGAAGAGTTTAGAAAAATACTGACTTCAATAATTGAAAATTAAGAAATAAATATAAACTCGATGTTCTTATTTCCTGGCCCCAAAAAATAAGGTAGCTTCGGAAAGTCTACCAGACGCTTGCGCATCTCCATACAAAACCGGTGTTTCTATGGAAGATAACTGAATTGTGCTGAATAAATGTAGTAACTCCCTTAAGTAGGCACTACAATAAGTTATCAAATGACGCACAGCAACAACCAATGACCAAATTCAAAGCGTCTATATATATATATATAGTTGCTGTCCGCTTCTTTCTGTTTCTCCGCTAACTTCTTCTAAACCATCCAATAAATTTTGATATGGTTTTCACTAATGAAAAGAGCGATAAACTCACTAGGTTGGCAATAAGAAGGCTAGGCAAGTCGTTACCTAGTTAATAAAATAAAATTATGTGCCTATTGTGACATAGCAAACTATTTTACTCGCTTTAGTCAAAAATTCTTGAAAATTATTCATTTTTGTTCACAATGTAATAATAATAATAATAATAATAAATATTTATTTCCACACTAATTACATATAGATTAGGTTTTGACCCCTACACTAAGCATAGCTTGTATCGTAGGAGTCAATAGTCAAAGACAACTAAGGTATTATTATTACTTTCTTGACATTGAATATATACTTACAATTTAACAAATGTTATAAATGAATTTATTTCAAAAGATAATAAGGTTTCCGGTTTCTTTCCTTTCGAAGGTTTCCGAACCGCTCTGGTGCATTATTTACTTTCAATATTTGTAAAAGTTAATATAGGTCTCAAATAATAAATCTATATTGAATGAAAGTGGGTCACACAACGAATATAAAATCGTGATAAAGTGAGTTGAATATTTTCATAAACAACACAATACGTGGCAAAGGAAACATTAAAATTTGATTTCTTTCACAATTTCAATAGACAATTGCGCTATTCCTAAACACGGACAATTCTTATTTCACAAACAGTGGATATCTTGTTTTCTAAATACTGGTAATTGTTCACTGCCAAGTGGTATTCATATGTAAATATTTTATGTTAATCTCAAGACTATTAAAAGAGAACAATGATAAATGTAAGAAGATACCTACGCCAACATTAATTATGTGGAATAATATTTAAAAAAGCATACAAAAATTAATTTCATTTCAGACCAAGTCTGTAAAACTAGCTAAGTTTTTTTTTAATAAAATATACAACGAGGACGTAAAATCATAATATTACGCAATACAAATTAATTTGAAACTACAATAAATTTATCGAAAACTATTAATATAGCAAAATAATATAATTAGTAATTAAAAAGTTTATATACTGATAAAAATAATCAACATTTTATAAAAGCAATAATTGTTGCATAAACCAAAGATAACAAGAACTCATTAGAAAATTGACATTTTCAGATTTTACTTTTCAAAATCTGCCTCATAAATAAATTGTGCCTTTTAAAAGTTGTAAACGATAACAATGTTTTAATTATTAAATTTATACATATAAGTTCTCCATGTATTAATATTTTTGTTAATACACAAAATCAAATAGCAACATCGAAGTAATTATGCTATCTTTATGCAGGTTTATGTAAGTACTTAGGCAAGTTAGAGAAAGAGTTAGCTTGTCTGCTATCTCTTTTCCTGTCGACAGATGTGCTAGAGGCACTGTTTGGTAACAGCAGCTAAACTTATAAAACCTATGGCCTACAGAGAATATAAGCTCGGATTCTGGAGGTCCTATAACCTTTTAAGGACCGCCACTTGGGAGAATAGGCTTTTTACAGAGTCGTTGATTTAATACCTAGTCAGGTCATAAGTTCAGTCACATAAACAAAACTTTTGAATTTAGAATGCTGGCCACAAAAATATTTAATGAATTCGAATTTCGAATCTTTATGAAAATAAATAATATTTCTAATTTCGTCACAAATAAGTGAAAACACTTGAAATCACTGAACCCTCTTTTTTTAATCTTTTTCTTTTCCTACTTTTATAGAGTATTATGTTCATCCTGAATGTGGAATCCAAAGTGAGCAAAGGGGGGATGATGTAAACGTAGCATTATACTGAACAATAGACAATACACTAGCTTTGTTGCGATTTAAATCGATACTTGCTGGACTCGCTCTACGTCCTTGAGCTATATTTAAACATGTAAAATACACACTTTAATAATCTGCAATATAATAACTCCATGGTTAATATGGTCGTTTGCAAATGATTAATATTATTCAATAAGCAATTTTAATAGCTATATATAATGTTAAATTTGCAAATTATTTAGTTTTTTACTATTCAGCTGAGCGTTTCTCGGAAGGTCCAAATAAAACAACAAATAATTCAGGGCAGTACCAAAATAGTGTGACAACGGCAAAAGTACACAGTACGATAAGCCTTATAAGCGTAATTCATAGTTATCAATGAAAAACGTCTATTTATACCTGCGTTACCAAGACAAAAACAGTAACGTAACAGACGCTATTACTGGAGATGTTTTATATTTTCCTATTTTTAGAAAAAGTTTACAAAGCCCAATGCTCGCGGTAGAAGTCAAATCAACTATTGAACGGTATTTTAAACTCTGACACTATAGAGTAAGATCCGAGGCATACTAGACATAACTTATTTTCTAAAGGACAAAATGTGGGGAATCGAGTAGTCTTCCTATGTAGTTTGAACGTATGTGTTTAAAATGTTGTATAACCAAAAATAAAAAGATAGACCAAAAAACCATAGGACTAAAGGTATACACCCCTAAAAATGTCTGATTTTGATAATCAGAATCGAGATTCTTTATTTTGCCGGTAATTTTTTCCATGTATCTTCTAAGTTATAATAACGTCTGAAATTACAACCGGAAGTGAGGTCATAATTTTGCATGCGGGCAAAATCAGACATTTTTAGGGGTGTCGACCTTTAGTACTATGGTTTTTTGGTCTATCTTCAAAAAATTATCCATGTATCTGATCCATAGGACTTTTATACGGCCGGCTCTCGGACTATTAGCAGATACGCATACGTTAAAAGTACATAGAAACACTACCCGATTCCCCATATTTTATCCTTTAGAAAATAAGTTATGTCTGGTATGCCATCATGCCTGCTTGGGATCTTGGGCCACTGTAACAATTTTATCAAGCTCGAAAAAAAAATTGCAGCCCCTTAAGGAAATAACAGCATATTATGTGTTGTGTTTCTGTGAGCGAGTAAGGGATATCAGAGCCCATTTCCTACTACGGTCGGCAGCGCACTTGCGGCACCTGTTAAGGCCACTCTGTCGACGTTAACATACTAAAAACATACGACAATGGAAATGTACAATTATGTACGAGTATGTAATTTATGACGGATACAGAATAATAATAGTGGGTAATTAAATGGCATATACAATACATACATATAGTTCATAGTTTCAATGCAATTTACGTAAGGGCTCAAAACTTTGTGTTTGTATGTATGTGAAAAAAAAACACTTAAAAATTCGCCTGAATAATCAATAATGAAAGTTTATTAATATACTTTATTAAAATTGAGAATAAACATTATGAATGAATTTTGTCCATTTTAAACCAATTTATACTGAATTTCGGTGTTTTGTTGAGAGATTTAGAATTGTTGAAAGAAAATATATAAAGGATCAACAGTTGTTATAAAATAGAAAAAAAAAACAGTTTTTTTTAATATATAGGTACTTATTTGTTTTCTTTTTTATAAAACCAAAAAAATAAAATCTAAACAGATTTCAGAACAAAAACAAATAAATAGGTTTAAATCAATAAATAACTCTTAGTATGTGCTCAAGATGCTTGGACGAAAATTAATAGTTTTTTTATTAATAATAGTAATAGTGTTGCCCATAGTATGGTAAATTGTATATTTTAGAAATTACAAAAGATCTCAAATACATAAGGGAGAACTTAGATTGGTCACATTTTTATATCGTTTGTGTATAATTATATAAAAACGTGACCAATCTAAGTTCTTCCTTATATATGTATTTGCGACCTTTTGTAATTTCTAAAATTATTTTGTAAGGGAAGCAAGCTATCAATAAACTAATTTTATGGCGCTTTGACTGGGCTATAGAAAGAAATAGAATTTAAAATATTATAAAAAATATTACACATTATTATAATACCTTCTGTATCTCTAATCATAGCAAAAAATATGTCATTTTTTAATTTGGCACCATCTATACTCGAATTGAGGACATTGAGGTGATGACTTCAAAACCACACCTGTTAAGAGCCATTTTCTCCCGTCATTATAACATAACAAAGCTCTTCTGCTGGGCAGATTGTATGAACTTATAGTCCACAAGTCTACGATAGTCCACTACAGATTCTCAGGATTGTAACTCCACAAACTTTGTTACAAATAACAGTACAAATATCCACTTACACAGGCTGTTACAATTATTTGTAATCCACACATAAAATCAAGGACTTTGAAGATACTGAATTCAAACCTGAATAGGCTTGATGAGTATGGTAATTAATGATTAGTGACATATGATTATTGAATAAATTCCTACCTGATTAGCGGCTATAAAGTCCGGGTCGTAGATAGACGGACGCGGCTTCATAGTTGCCATCTCCTTCTTGAGTTTCAGTTGTAAGTCATAGTCTATGACCTTTGCCCGAACCATAGAGTCCGCCAGATTCAGTGGACTTATGTCCCATCCGTCGATTACTATGGAAAATATTAAACTTCAAGTATTGCAAAAACGGCTTATAGCTGGTACAGGCATTGTACTCTATTTATACTAGCTATTAGCTGTGAGTCAGTTTGAAGCATAATATGTTAAATAAATTTATAATTAAAGTGCTGACTAAATAATACTAAGGTTGAACTAATGTCACCAAAGATTATTTATTTCACTTTCACAATAACACTAGAAAATAAAGTTGCGTTTTCTTGGGTTTTTAATATGTATATAATTAGTTATTAATTCATAAGAGATAAAATGTCTAATGTTTACGATAATTTGTTAATAATGGAGGAGAAAAATGAAGGGAAAAATTATGGGAGAATTTTGCCTACATGCAATCGGAATTCGAATCTACCTCTACCATGTCAGTACCCACACATTCATCAATCAATACTTTATCAAGTTAATTATAGTATATATATTACATAATATGTAAACCTATAAGAAATTCTCTTAGAACCACATAAAATCCATTGCATTATTGAGAAAAATTAAGCTGACAAAAGACAGACAAGGATAGTGCCTTTGGTTTATATAGTTTTACGGGAGATATAAACACATTTTTAAAAAAATATATAATTAACTTATGTACATATGGACATGCCACTTATTGCGTTTATAACAACTGTATGGTGGTGAAAATGACTTATTTTTTAACTGAATTATCCCAAATCCCAATTAATCACTCACCCAAGTCGTCCGGATCTATCATTGGCAACAAGTTGGACATTGGCAAATATACATCGCCGCCATCCTCATCAATACCCACTCTCACTGTTGACGCCTGTGTTATCGAGCCAAACCTAGTGAAAAAAATAATTTTAAAAAATGGTAACAAAAAGTAACCACTATGGGCTCCATGGCAATCAACACTGAGCACATAACCAATAGAGTAGACATATTATGTTAAACTATGACATTTCAGTTAAAATGCAATATGTAATGTTCATTTACTCTTTTTCAGGTAACATTTACGCTTAGACCTGGAAATTGCCCTGCAGTCAGCCTTAGCGACAATATAGTAAATAATAGTGATAGTGTTAAATATCTTGGAATACACCTGGATCGAAGACTGACATGGAAAACATGGATATGGACATGGACATGACATGGAAATTTTATGCTTTTTAGAAAAAGGGATGAACTCAATATTCACTACAGAAACCTGTACTGACTGTTAGGAGAAAACTCTAAACTATCCATAGTCAATAAAGTCCACATTTATAAGAGTATTTTAAAACAGAGTTGGAAAATGACATTCAGCTGTGGGGAAGGCTTCTGAATAATATCAATATTTTGCAACAACTGAAAACTGTGGTCTTAAGAACTATTGCAAATGTTTTTGGTTCATCAGCAATGTTGAAATTTGTGTGAAAACTACAAAAAGAGGCTAGCCAATCTATTTTAATCAATATTTTAATCAGCCAATTTATTAACTATCAGTGGGGTGTGTTTTTCTTAAACTGGACCAAATATAAATAAGGCATGAGTGATTGTCACTGATTGGTCATAGTCGTATTGACTGATCGCAAATAGATAAAAAAAAGTTACTCATTTCAATTAGCTTGCAAATTAAAAAAATTAATAAATAAATCGGGAGATTTGTACATAACAAGTATGTTGACAATATACTGGTGGACTCACCAGTTACTATCCATTTTTCCATTTTTAGTGTTCCATGAAAGCTGGTGACGATTTGCCAACACAGCTGCCGTGAATGTGGATCCATTGTTGCCACCCCATCCCACAAGCATAACTCCCACCTTGCCAACCTTCTTTCCAGTACGGATGGATAGTGTTTTACGATATGGTCTTGCCTAAAGGAAAGAATTTCCACTTTTTCAGTTTGCTTTAGAGGTTCATGATGGCTAAATATAGCCTGCAGTTGATCTTAGTCAATAGTAAAATAAACACACAATATTAATAATACACACATGCAAGTTCTAAATAAAATACTGGATGTACAAATTAAAATTTATACTGGATAATATTTATATTATGTGCGGAAAGGTTGTGCTTTTGTAATATTACCATTACTAAAATGACAAAGTTATTAATAAGCCAAACAAGTTTGTAATTAAAAGTAGTGCACATTGCGGCATCCAACATTTATTATAAATTGGGTAACCAGATTGCTCTATATAGTGAAGTAAATTTTAGCTCTGTATAATACACCAATGTTTTTTAGTAAAACAGAGTAGAATTTACACAAAATAAACTTATACGGAATATTTCGTGAAAAAAAAACAAAAATCAGTAATGGCAGGGCACCGGCACACTGCATTTCAGTCATTTGGACTGCCCGTCTGGTGGCAATAACCACCCGCACCGCCCCCACCCCCATACAGAAAATAACTGTAATATAACGGTGTTTGTGCTGTTGTGTTTCAATGAGGAAGTAAGGGAAGCCAGTGTCCATTTTCCTATTCCTTCCTAATCCCTAATTCTACTACAGCCACTACTACTACTACGGCAGCGCACTTGCAGCACCTGTGGCGTTGCTTGTGTTGTGTTGTTGTGTAGCTACCTACCATCAAGTGGACCATTGATACATACACCTCTGATTTACACCTACTATCTGTATTACAAAAAGAAAATATTGCGACACTATAATTTAAAAAGATTACATCATGTATTATCTTTTTATTGACTAGGGTTTTTAAAAATTGTTTTCATAGTGCTTAAAAAAAGCGTGCTACACGACTCAACACAAGATTTTTGAAAGGATTTCGGACTTTTCAAAAACTGAGCTGAACGGCGCCGGTAAATTTGTACATATTTTTTTAAATATATTGTTTACTTACCACCAACTCATTGTCGTTCCTTGTAATTAAAGTATCTTCATACTCGTAATCAGAATAAATAAAATCCTCAGTATATTTTACTTTCGGACTAGAAATGACTAAATTCGATTTCTTCTCCATAGCCACGTTAAAAAGGTTTTTAGTATAAATAATGTAATAGCCACAAACTTGATATTTCTATTGAAAAGGATATAAAATTGTACTATTTATATGGGAAAGATACTATGTATTTCAATTCTTTAAAATTATTTTGCCTTGTAATTTTTCTAAACTCAATTTGTACCGCTCAGCATGAAAACAGCAATTGAATTAAAATTGAATTGAATGAATGTCTTCCGTAATCTATGTTCCTATTGGCTAAAACGTAGTGATTATATACTCTTTGCTATTGGCAACACTAAGAATTTGGCATAATCACAGCGTTTTAATTGGCTGTTGCGTAGATCCCTCTACTGGTCATAGAAAAATAACTAACTACTGGTAGTGGCAAAGATGTTGTATTAGTCTGTACCTATAGATGGATCACAAAATGCAGCAATATTTTATTCTTTCTAACACCTTCAAATTGTCATAAGATTGAAAGAGACATACATATATAATCTGTCGGGTCGAAGTTGAGTGAATGTCTCCATTTTGACTATACAATGCAAGCTAAAGTTATAGCGTATAATAGTGCTGTGCATTTTTATTGATAACTAGATATCGTTGATATAGATTTTAAATATATGACGGATAAAAAGTATGGCTAAATGCGTTTCAGTGTACTGTTTGGTTATTCAATATAAATAAAATGTGGGTGCGTACTGGTACTCGCCGCATTGCTAATCGGTTGTATGAGATTGTATGCAACCTCTCGCATTTATTTCACCAAAATATTTCAAAAGAATAGTTATTTTTTGAGTAGAAATATTTAGAATCCATCCTTAAGGGGTAGAACGGGAGTAGGTTTTTATTACGAGAGAAAAAAAACTCGATAATCTTAAAGTTTTATTTTTAGAAAAGATATCACAGATTGGATAATCTGTGATATCGTTTCATTTTAATCTGTGATATCGTTCATCTGTGATTCGTCAACATTTTAATTTAAAGACTTGCAGTTAATGTTGACGCTTGGGTATCCACGTATTTATTAGTAAGTTTTCTTTTTCTGGGTAATTTCTGAAAAGAAATAGTTTTTGGTTATTAATGATTCAAAAGATTTTCATAATTTTCATAGATTGAAGCATAACTTCTTTATAACTTATAGATATTACTTACTGGTTTACACGATGGTGGTAATTTTGGGAATATTGTCGGCACTGCATACGAGTGTAGAATTTTACGCTGATATCCTTGGCGAAAGCAAGAATCTTCAAAGTTCATCGAGCATATTCTTGAATATTGC
Source organism: Bembecia ichneumoniformis (assembly GCA_910589475.2). NCBI lineage: Eukaryota > Metazoa > Arthropoda > Insecta > Lepidoptera > Sesiidae > Bembecia > Bembecia ichneumoniformis. The sequence continues at coordinate 13,288,044 of OU342536.1, read as the reverse complement.
GAAGCTCTCCAATCGTCGGCTTTTCTTACATTTTTTGTCCACATTTTTTTTTAAATCGATGTCGGTGGGAAATCTGTTATAAATTGATAAAAATTACTTTCAACCTGCAGTGAATGCTAGAAATTGTCAACACTCTACTAAAAATAAATTAGATATCGATAAACTTATCAAGATCAGACTACAGCACTATAAAGCAAGACAAATGTCAAATATTCCGATTAACTTTGGTTTTTGTAAATTTTAGTTATAAACACCAGCTTTTCTTTAAATAAATCAACCTTAGAGTTGTGTATGCATGTACAATGATTCATTTTTAGTAAATAATTATAAAAATTTGTTTACAAAACACCAAAATTAATGAGTGCGAGCTGTGCGACTTACCGGTGAAATGATATGTTTCCATTATTCTCCTTCAAAACACCCACTCTACTTGGACAAACGGGAACAGTACAAGCCATTCTTGGCAAGCAACAGATTTATGAAATCAAACTTTCAGATTTTTAAGTATTTTAAATCACATAAAGCTAAACGCGCTTGTTAACCAGCATGATATAAACAAATATGACGTTGCCACTTTTATGGCGCGCAGCGTTTTAAGACGTCATATTCGGCTATTGTTATCTCTTTTTAACATACGACATGCAGCCATTAGAAAGACGGGTATCGAGTATCGAAGGAATCTTCAATTTTTATTGTTCCATCTATACATTAATACAATTATCTTTGGGTAGTGGAATATTATTAATGCTGTCAATGTCAGTTACAAGTGTCAAAATGTCATTGCCAAAATACCAACACACAGGCTACTTCCTACCTATTACGCAGGCTTTCACAAACGAAAGGAAACTGCACTGGGAGTGGAGTGCAGATTTGATAAATTATTTGAATGAAAGACCTCATTAGATACCTCTTCTTAGAACTTTTTAATTGATTTTCAGTTGTTAGGTGCGCTGGTATTATTGGTAGAAATAATTTAATAGGGATAGATTAATGATTGGTCGCCACTGGTTCTCGAACCAGATACCGCCCATGCAAAGATATTATTTGGCAATTAATAATACTACCTACGCCGCAGTCGGCCCACCCGGCTCCAGTCTCGTAGCCGGACATAAAAAAATTACAATTTATTGGTGTAAAATTTCATTTGGTTATTGAATTTAAACTAGTGGTAAATTAAATAATTTAAAGCAAGATAGTCAATATTTACAATGTTAACAATAATACTAATAAGGCCTTAGGCTATAATGAAACATCACTTTGACACAGTGTTGCCAACTCTAAAATTTGTCGGATGGTAGAACTCTTCGAAAAATACGGTAGATTTTCCAAAATTATGTTGTAATTTATATTTGAAATACGGTAGAATTACCTTGCCCATTTATTTTTAAGTTCATGATTAGAATTGAAATAAAACTCATATTTTTATTCAGAATCAGATAGTATTATTGTTTCAATATTTTTGTACATATCAATATTATGTTTCTCAATCATATCTTTAGTGGGATTAAAATCAATACAATTTTTTCCGTGTCGCTGTATGGCCTGCTGCGTTAAAAGGTTTCCCCTGATGGTTTTCGTAAGGAGTTTACTCCGTTTTCTCGTTTTGATGTCGTTGACTCTGCTGAAGACTCTTTCGCACTAGGCATTCGAGTGTGGTAGAGACAAAATGGCCAACATAAACTTTGGCAATTGTTTGAAATGGGTTGATTGGGCATCCTCTTCACTAACCCGCATTTGTCCTACCTGAGAAAAAAAATATGATTAGGGTCCCGTGGCTATAATAATAGAAACTAATATGAATCAAGCTTACTTGGAAACTTACCTGGTGCCAAAACACGTCAGGAGGTTGACTTAAATCCAAATTTTTGTGGTAAAGGGGCAACTTCCGCCACTCATCATCTAGTTCTTGTTGATCTTGGATTGAAGTTGGGGAAATTCTAGGCAGTAATGGAAATAACGTTGAAATTGATTCTTATCTGTCATTTGAAATCACTCTGTCTAGATCAAATTTTGCTATTTCTGACATAATTTTGTCATTAATAGAGTATCGTTTACGAATGCCAACACAAGCTCCAACAATAAAATTTTTGCACATCTTTCTCAGAGTTAACTTTCTTTCATCATCTTCAATAGAATCTAGTTCTTTCTGGACACCTAAACCCAGATATATATCTTTCAGGTCTTTGTGATTTATTTTTGCAGTTGGATCTAAAGTTTCCATAGGAGCAGAATTTACATAGTTACGGTTTAGAACCAATAGTAACAGCTCTTTATAAAAAACTGTCATTTTCTCATCTAGTTTTGTAATCAAAACAGATTCGCTTTGAAAATAGCTGTTTAATTTCGTAAATTTTGGCAACATCCAAGCCAAAAAATAATAATAGGCCTTCATAATAGGATCATTCAGGCATGAATGAATATCACGGCACTCCGAATCTTCCAGCCATTTGCTATCGAAATAAAGACGTAACGCATCCCATTGTTCAAGAATCCTTTGGACTACTGCGTTTAGGGACAACCATCTAGTTTGTGCTGGTCTAAGAATTTTATGCACATCCACCTCAGCAAAATGCTGGAACTCTTTAAACTCACTCTGCCTTTTACTACTGGATTTAAAGAAGTTGTAAATATTTCGAGCCAGTTTTTCACAATTAACAGGAAGCTCTTTACATGCGTCACTAGCGCAAAGATGGAGGGAATGGCAAATGCATTTGATCACTATTATACCTGGACAATGTTGACGAAATCTACTTGATACTGAGTTATTTCTTCCCATCATTGCGTTGCATCCATCAGAGCCGAAACCTATTATATTTTCCATTGGAATGTCAAACTTTTTAAATGAATCAATGACAGTTTTATACAGTTTTTCGGCGTTTGCAACGTGATCGGTTGTTTGTTCATCAAATAATTGAATCAAGTACCAAAACCGAGAGCTCACTTTTTTATTCGTTGGATCATAATACCTCACCACTACAGCTATTGTCTTTACAACAGCAATATCTGTGCTTTCGTCCATCAAAATTGAAAACTTTTGTGACTTCAAATCACTGATCAGGTTTTCTTTTTCAGTTTTACCAATACAGTTATTTATTACAGCTTGAACTTTAGTTCTTTTTAATCTAATATCTTTGGCTATCTGAGAATCTGGGCACAACTTAGGTAATAAATCCGCTAAATGGTCAATGACATTATGAGATATTTTATGCTCAGCAACGAAAGCAGCTAATTTTATTTCAGCAGTCTTTACCAATTGCTTTTCTGTAGTTGGCATGGATTTAAATGCACTTACTATAGACTGTTGTTTTTTGGATGTCGAGGCACTACATCTTTTTACATTATTGATGTGTTTATTCCCATTTTGGTGGCGTTTTATAACACTTATTTCGGCAGTAAAAGATACATTGCACACATTGCAGGTTGCCTTTGATAAGTTCCTGTTATCTTTTCTTAGCCAGTCACAATATTCTTTATTCAGCAACCATTCGTCCCGAAACTTTTGCTTATAACGCTTTCTTTTAGCCGGTACTTGTGTTAGGCTTTCTTCTCTTTCAGAAACGCAGTCGCTATCAGTATCACCATCCATATTTAAAAAAACTCAGATCACCGATCACCACAACACAATAAACTACGCGTGCGCTCTATGAATGATTTAAAACAATTTCAATTCAGATACTAATAAACCAGGTAAATTAAAAAGGTTTAAGTTCAAATAAAGAGCAATGCAATCGACATACCTACCATATTTGTGTGCATAATACGTATCACGCTATTGGGGGAATTCCTGAACATAGTAAAAGTGTGCGCGAAGCGTAAGGCAGTGTTGCCGTTAAAGAAATTGCAAAATAACCAAAAGTGATAAAGAAAATAACAATTCAATATCTCGAAATTATTTTAATTGAGATACACTTATCAAAATTATCTACTAGATTTAAAAAATAAGATTCATTCAAAACTTTCAATGGGTATTACGGTGTTTTTTGCTACCGTAATTAGTTTGCTACCGTAGGTGGTAGATTGAGGCTGATTACGGTGTTTTTACCGTAATTACGGTGCAGTTGGCAACACTGCTTTGACAATTACATTTCTTTGTTTTCTTCTAATCTCTAATTTCATTTCCGACTATAGCAACCAGACTAATACAACATCTTTGATAGCAACATTCTTATAGGAGTTCCGTCAATTCTGAAAATGTGTTTAGATCTTTAAAAAAATATATTCGTTTCGTTTTTGGACTAGTTTTTTTTCCTTATACAGCTGTAGTCCATTTCTTAAAAATAATCACATTTTTTCATTACCAAGTCTGTACATTTACCAAACGTGTTTTTTTTTTTGAGAATAACTTAATATTATTTAATACAATGACATTTACAACATATTATTAAAGGGAGAAATCGATCTTGTAACCAATTTATATATATCATGGGAAAACTTGCGGTCTATTCTAAAACCTAGGAAATAGCGTTTATAAGAAAATTGGTTTGTATTAAAATAATAAAGTTTTTGACTCATTACATGTGTCACTATTAAAAGTAACGCCTGATAACTATTCACATTTGTTTCACATTTTCAGATATTATCGTGGTATATATTGTGTGACTGGCAGTACGTTTTAATAAATATTTACAGCCGGATTTTTAATTCGATAGACTAAAATAACAGCTAGAATCGACCTTTTTTTTTTAAAAATGTTGCAAGCATGAAGCGTAGTGTTGTAGAATGACTCATTTATAAGCGACCTCGATCATTTATAAGTCGATGGTCGAGTTGAATCGACCATGTTATAAAAGAAGATAACAAAATGGTGCAACTCTGGTCGATGAAGTGACAGAAAGTTTTGTAATAAATGTAACAGACTCGGATTCTGAAACTTATTATTCAGAAATAGTTAGTAAATAAGAAAGTTTTTTTTATGTTGAGGTCGGCAGACAGGCTGACGGTTCACTTGATGGTAGGTGGCTACCGTCGCCTATAACACAAGCAACGCCTAAACTGCTGCAAGTACGCTGCCGACTGCACTAGGATTAAGGATAAGGGATAGGGATGGCTCTGGCATCCCTTACTCACTCACCGAAACACAACAGCACACGTGCTGTTATTCACGGTGGTCTTCTGTAAGGGGGTTGTTTCTGCCGCCAGATGGGCTGCCCAAATGACTGCGAAACGCAGTGTGCCCTGCCACTACTTTCCAAATCCAGACCAGAGCCAAATGGAGAACACCAACACATCCAAATATTACTATAAAAGTTACTGGATTTGATGCGCGTACTCGTGCAAATAATAATAGTTTTTGTTTCATCGAAATCGGGCCAGGATTTCCAAAGTTATAGTGTTTAATTTTCACCGCTTTTTAAAATTTGCGTTCATTCGCGCACCACTGCGATGACGTCATACCCCGACAGTCCTTGTCCGATTGCAAGTAATGCGGAGTGTTTATTTTCATAAAATTTGATTGTTGTGGTTTGTAGTTATTATTTTAAGTGTTTGTGTTAGCGATTACTTTAAATATTATTGTTATTAAATAAACATAGTGATGGAAGAGGGTTTTGTAAAAGGACAGTCGGATAACCTACCAAAAGTCGACATTTTTATGGTTGCGCGATATTTGTCTGAGAATGGTGATTATGTAGCCGCTGAAATGCGAGGAATAAAACTGAATAAGTAAGTAAATGTGTAACTTCTCATGTACTTATGTTAGTATTTCAATCAAGTTTTATTAGAAGGCAACTGTTTGTTTTTTGTCGAGTGTTCAATGGCAGGGGGACAAACATTTTCTTAATTTCATTTTTAAATATTGCCTTATAAACTGAGTGATGTATTAAGCATTTCAAGTATTGCGTATCTTCTATATATAACATTTATATATATATAACATATAACATATATAACATTTATCGTCTAGTGGTGATAGTGCAAGGTTACATTGTCGAGAAGTTCTAAAAAAATATAGTATTTTAAGTCGATTGTGATAAGATTTAATAAAAATGGGTTTCTTTTTTAAAACAAAAAGTCATCTCCAAGACCAACTCAACCCTAGGTGCGTGTTGAGGCGCGCGCGCCCGTCCCACGCCACTCGCGATGACATTGGCCTGCACCCTGCACATTCAACTACAGTTTTAGGTTAGGTGTCTATTTCTTAAAAGTAACACTTTTGGATGTACGTCGAAATGATCTTCATAACAATGCACGTAACTAGAGGCTTTAAGAGGATCTGCTCTTTTCATAATTTTTAACCACTTTTTCCGAATATTACCGCCTGGTGCAGAAAACAAACAATTTTCGAGGTGATTTTACACTGGAGTTGGCACAATACAATATTTTTTAACCTTTTTAGTGATCCAATATAGAAAAAAACATTAAATTTATAGCGAGACTGCGAGCGCAACGAGCTAAAGTATGAAGGTATGTTATGTAGAGTCAGGGAGTGACGTCATACGTTAGCGCGGTCGCTTATCGGATTTTGCCGCGGAAGCCGTTCTTTAACGTTTAATATCTCGGTCATTTTTGAACATAGGAATAAAATAAAAACAGATTATTTTTTCTCGAGTTACCTATTTTATAGATATGCTGAAAAAAAAACATTGGTGTTCTCCATTTGAAAAGTTGATTTTTCAAAGTTGACCCTGCCGGGAATCGAACCCGGGAACCCTAAAACAGAGCGTTAAGGCAAGCACTCTAACCGCTCATCCAACGGGCTCGTTCTTATTTATTTTTTCCATTTATTTGCCTATTTTCCAAAAGTTTTTAATCTTAATCATTGATCATTTATTGTTGTTATCCGCTTATCATTTATGCAAAACAAAAAAAATATAGCTTGATCAATAACTAAGTTTAAACACTAAACTTTCTATTGAAAAACCGGCAAATAAAAGTATCTTGGATTATTAATTTCCATCACTACAATTATAAATCTACGCTACTTATGCTATGATCAACCCAAATTAAACTACAAACTTTTATTATAAAATAAAAAAAGACTGAGTCACGATGTTTACCTAACATCGTGATTAACAACACTATTTTTACATTACAATAAATGAAATGGCAACCCACCAAATGTCATTTTAGTCTATTGAATTAAAAATCCAACTATACCAAAATAACTCTGATAGAGAGAGTCTGTCATCCTAATTTATTGACAATATTTTTGGTTCTTGATTTTCTTTGGTTTTCACTGGTAGTTAAATAGTTAAATATAGTAGAATGTAGGTTTTCTCGGCCGGTATCCATATGAGTTGTGGGTTTCCGGGATGATGGCCCAGGTCTGTTGGAAATTCTTCCAAACGTTTCGTCAACAACTGCGGTTGACATCCTCAGTGGTGTAGTCCAAGTTAGAAGAAAAAGTACATCACATCACTGCACTTCACTTCTGCACTTTTCGACTTCTCGAGCGAGACTGATTTTTTTTTTTTTTGTTTTCGAGAGAGGAAACCTTCAAAAGGTACCTGCGAAGGGATAAGACAGCACTGTGGACTGCTTATATTCTCATGGTTATGTGAGATTTTTACACACTAAAACCTCTCCCGGTTTGCTTAGCTTTTAGTCCTAGGACTTTTAAAGCGTAAACGGACCTTGCCGCGAGCGTTTAAAAACACTCAGCCCTGCAAACACAGCGATCGGGAAAATCGCGAAATAGGAAGGGGGAAGCTGACAGTTAAAGGAAGCTTAACTGTTGCTATATGGAGACCCGGGAGGGTCACGGAGGTTAACCTCTTTCTGGCACTCCGTATAGGCCTAGTTGTCGGTTGAACGACATTAACTAGGCGGTGGGGAGCGGCTTAATGGCCGTGAATGGGGACATCGGTATCCCCGCCTCATTGTATGAGGACGGGGGCTATTAGCGTTGAGAAGCGCTAACGCATGGGGCCACGGAGACGTCTGGGAGGTCTACCTCTCCTTCTGCCTCCGTGTGGGCGTCTAGGTGCCGGTTGTACGGCATCATCTAGAGCATAAAGGACGGCATTTGCAGCCGTGATGTGGTCGTCGGGGTCGAGGAGGGCGTGCCTGGGCCTCCTACAGGACTGGATGTGTTTAACATCGGGATCGGGGGTGTAAGATAACGAATCCACGATTAGTGGATTGGGGTGATGAGGGACTTTGTCGTAGTACTTAAGGGCGAAATCCTTAATGCACTCGACTATAGACGGGAGATCCAGGTCGTAGTGAAGATCTACGTTGCGGACATACCATGGACAAGCCACGGCATTTCGCATGAAACGGTTTTGGATCCGTTGGAGAGTATTAATGTGGGTGCGGGCAGCATGTGCGAACACAGTGCTGGCGTAAGTCATAATAGGTCTCACGCAGACCTTGTATAATGTCACCTTATTAAGAAGGGACATTCTACTGCGCCTACCTAGGAGACAAGATAGGCGACTGAGGATAAACGCTGCCCGATCGCGGACGCGCTTGATGTGGGGTTGGAAGGTGAGCCTCGAGTCGAGAGTGACGCCGAGGTATTTGGTCTCGTTCACCCATGGGATGACTTGACCGTGGAGAGAGATCTGACCGAGAGTGAGTCGATCAGTGGCTTTTGGGTGACGAGGGACGTCAGGGAGGGGACGAGTCGGCTCCCAAGAAAAGAACACTGCTGCGCTTTTCTCAGGATTAACCTCGATCCTCCACTTGACGAACCAGTCACCCAGGGAGGTGACGGCGGATTGGAGGGTACGCGTTAGTAGCCCTCGATGTCGGGCGGAGTAGTAGAGACATGTGTCGTCAGCGAAAAGGGACAGTTCGGCCTTTTCGGTGCGAGGGATGTCGTTTGTGTAGAGGGAGTATAGGGTAGGGGAGAGGACTGAGCCCTGGGGGACACCAGCCCTGATGGGTCGGGGTGTTGAGAGAGTGCCCTCCATTCTGTAACGGAAGCTACGATCGGTCAGAAAGTCCCGTATTATAAGTACGAGACTTTCAGGCAGTCCGATTTGATATAGCTTGTATATCAAACCGGCGTGCCATACCTTGTCGAAGGCCTTCGCCACGTCAAAGAAGACAGCTCCGGTGCTAACACGTTTGCGTCTGTTCGTCAGTCCTGCGAGTATGTGCTCGACTAACCGATGCACCTGATGGACACTCGAGTGTTTGGCTCTGAAACCAAACTGCTCGTTAATAAGGACACCTTTCGAATTTAGACAATTCGAAAGGCGCGCCATTAGGATTCTCTCGTAGAGCTTCCCAATGGAGCTGAGGAGACTGATCGGTCTATAGCTAGACGGATGGGATCTGTCCTTGCCCGGCTTTGCAATGCCGATAACTATCGCTTCCTTCCAGGCGGCTGGAAAGAAGCGATCTTGCAAGGCTGCATTGAAGATGCTTAGTAGTAGGGACAAAAGTAGCTCCGGGAAGATCTTCAGTATCTTGTTAGAGATACCGTCGATTCCCGGCGATTTATTGGGGCTTAAACTCCTTATGTGGTCCACCAGTTCCTGAAGGGAAACTGGGTCCAAGGAGTCGGTGGGGGTTTGTGAGCTGCGACGCTCGACCTCCTCCTCCACTCGGGCGACGTGGTTTACGTCTACCGGCTGGAGGCTGGGCGAGCATTGCGCTTCGAGCGAGTCGGCAAGGAGTTCGGCCTTCTCGTCGTCGTCAAACGCCGGAAGGCCGGAGGGTCGGTTTAGTGGTGGGGTTTGGGTCAGGTTGGAATCCATCTTCAACGATCTCGCCACCCTCCAGTACGCTAGATGTGAAGGCGAGATGTCGGACAACAGACGGTTCCAGCTGTTGTTGCGGAATTCCGAAATGCGAGCTTTAACTTCCCTTTGCAGGGAGCGTAGCCGCACCCGGTTTTCCACGGAAGGGAATGAGTCATAGGCACGAGTGGCGGCGTTCTTCGCCCTCAGCCGCCGCCTCACTTCTTCAGGGAGCTCCCATCGGCGATCGTTCGCCGCTGGGACCACCCTGGAGCAGCTGCTGATGCAGTCGTGGAGGTGACAACCGAGGCCTCGGATAGCCTCCGCCGCGCCGTCTGGCCCACTGATTGTGTCGGGAATCTGGTCCAGATGCTGAGAGAGGGTCCCGAGGGACTTCTTCAGTCTTTTCCAGTCGATGGTCGTGGTGGATTGCGGAAAGCGATCGGTCTGCCGGCCCAATTTGAGAAGGACGGGGCGGTGGTCGGAATTGAGCTCGTGAAGCGTCTCAATTCCTGTTAAGTGAAGGGAGATATTACGGAGAAGGGCAATGTCGAGTATGTCTGGTCTGTGGTTCGGGTTTGTGGGGTAACGCGTGGGCGTTGTCGGGGCGATGACATTAAAATTGAGAATGTCAGAGAGTCTGCTCAGAGTCCCGCCGTTTGGCGTGGCCCCGAGACAGTTCCAACTGGCGTGCTTGCAGTTAAGATCTCCCGCTAGGATGACAGAGTCACCGAGGTTGAGGAGTAACTCGAGGTCACTTCTCAACAGTGGCTTTGTCGGGGGTAAATAAACTGACGCTATGATGACTGACGGATGGTCAGTCATGGCAAGACGACAGACCGAGGCCTCCATGTGTGTAAGAGGAGGTGTGTCGATGGGAATGCAGTGTAGGGACCTCTTGAAGTAGATGAGTGTACCTCCACCGCGGGCGGGAGTACGATCGTTACGTACTATAGAGTATTGGGCAATACGCGGGTCGCGCCTGCTAGGTTTCAAGAAGGTTTCTTGAATTAGCATGACGTCGACTTGGTGGGAATTGAGAAACTCCTGGATCTCCGTCTTTTGGGCAGTGATGCCATTAACGTTGAAGAACGCTAATGACAGTGAAGAGGGAGCTAATCTTTTGGCCGGAGGGGCCATTTAAAACCTATTAAATGGAGTACCCTGGAGTCGTTCCAGGGCCTCAAATACGTGCGCGTATTGCGCAACTAAATTTAAAAAGGAAAAAGTGTCGTTGCACTTTTGGAATTCGAGAGAGACTGCGATGAGCTCTCTCATGCTAACAGCCTCGCCGAGCCTTCTCGCGAAGTCGACGAAGCTGTTAGGGGGGGAAGACACAGGAGCTGGTCCCGGTCTGGGGGGGTGAGGCGCAGATGCCTTCGGTGGTTGGGGGATGTGGGCCCTAGGGTCCCTCTGTCTCCAGGCTGGTGCTGGAGCGGGTGCTGGCTTTGGCGTGGGCCTCGGCCAGGCGGGTGGAGTAGCCACTGGTTTGGCCAGTGGCGGGAATTGGCCAGCGCTGTTGAGCGCTGGCGGTTGTGGCCTTTGGGAGGGCCGATTGGAGGGAGCACGGCGGGAGGCTTTATGGGCCTTCCGCTTAGGTGCTTTCGGGCACCCGCGGTAGTTGGCGGGATGCCCGTGTTCTCCGCAGAGAACGCACGCCGGTGGCTCTGACGAGTCCTTCTGGCGTTGGCACTCGGAGGTGCCGTGGTTGCCCAGGCACTTTACGCACCTCGGCTTCGCAAAACAATTGCGAGCCGAGTGGCCGTAATATTGGCATCGGTGGCATTGGCCAATGATGCCGCGCTTGTAAGGGGGCTCAAATTTGAGTCCCGTCAAGCCGCAAATTTGGGAAGCGCCGAAGAAGCGCTTCCCATCAGGGTTGTTACTTAGTACGACAAGTACTAAGTTGAGGGGGCCGCGTTCCCTGCAACGAAGTCGGTGGACTTCGAGGACCGGGAAGTCCTGGGCTCGGACATCCTCGAGGATGTCGTCATCGCCTAGGGTGGCGGGAAGGCCACGAACAATAACGCGGAGGTGGCGTTCCTCCGGGAGGGAATAAGTATGGAAGGAGACGGTCTCCTTCCTTAACAAGTCGGTGAGGGCGCGGTATTCAGATACCGTTTGCACCTTCACGGTGATGTTGGTGCCACTATTTGTGGCACGGAGGGGGATGATTCCCCGTTGGGCCATGGAATTTCGGATCGCGGTCCATCTGGCCGTGTCCTGTATGACTACAGGCGGCGGAGCCTTAGGGGCGGGCGGAGGGGTGGGTTTTTGTCCTGAGACGGACGGAGAGGAGGCCTTAGGGGTCTCCTTCGATGGTGCCAGCTTCTTGGGCGGCACTGTGGCGGGGGCGGTATTTGTATGCGACCGCTTCTTGCTCCCCTTCACCTTGATGAAGCCGTCGTCCAGGGAATCTAATTCCCCGTGCGACAGCTCATCGGCGGAGGGGGCATGGCTAAGCGGCGCAGGCGTCGGGGCGCGGAGGGTAGGGGTCGGCGAAGGCGACCGCGAGCGCGCCGATGACGCATCCATCGGCGACTCGGGGGTCAGCGGGATGGGCTCGTGCGCTTCGCGGATGAGGTCCGCGAAGGCTGCGGGCTCCTCATTGAGGAGTTGCCGCAAAAGTTGGACCAGGATGGCCCGGTCCATGATGTAAGGTCACGGGGGGAAGCCCCGGACCGGCGTGTGTAGGACACACCGGCGAAAAGGTGATGGTGAGTACCTACCGTGTATAAGTACCTAGGTGCGTCCCTTTTACGGGGGAGTAGTCCTAGCTGCTCTACCAACGAGGGTCGGGTGTTCCAACCCTCTCGATTCCGCAAGGGCTCGTGAGCACCTGCGGAACAAAGAGAGCCGCGAACACTATTTCCCGCCCAAACGTCTGGCAGAGAATGGAAATGAAGGATCGGACTGGTGGGAGGGAGACGGCTAGCGTCGGCTAGGGGTCACCCCCAAGGCCGGTGGTTCTAGCCCCGTCCAAGTACTGTAAGTCCCACTCGGGGGACTGACAGGCGTCTTGGGTCAACGCCCACACCGAGTTGTTGGCACCGTTAGGTTACTCTCAGTGTGACCGCAGAACGCAGCGGATTTTAGTTGTCAGAGTGTGTCAACCTTATAGTTAAAACTACTAAGGCTGACACGACAACTAGCGCTGCGCGAACCGAAGTACTGCGCAACTAGCGCGCAGTGGAAGCAGCGGGCGGGTGCGGCGATGCGTAACCGCCACAGCAGGTGACGTCAGCGGTGCGCGGCAACCACGTGGTCACGTGGGCGAGGGCAGCACGAGCGGCGTCAAGCGGGCGACCTGCGAACACGGAAGCAGAACGATGAGTTGCAATGTACTGAGTGACTGACTGACCAGTGAGACTGATTTGTCGACTGGAATGTGTCTATATTTAAACTTAAATTTATATCCCCACCCCGTGGTTGAATTGGTGGGGTTTGGTCACTAGGAGAGGGGTTATAATGCCCTCTCTTTCTTTCATTATTATTATTATTCCTGCGTAGTGCCGGATACCAAATGTTGTGTAGCCTTAGATTTTCCTCCTTCCTGTTGAAATTATTTGGATGCTTGAAAATTTCAATGGCTTCCCGATTAAGGCGTGAGTGATAGTGTGCCTCGGATGACAGAACTAATGTGTTTTTGAAAAGGATTTTATGATTGCCTTCAGAAAAGGCGTGTTCAGCTACTGCCGATTTTTCGGTCTCTCCTCTGCGACAGTTGCCCTTGTGTTCTTTAATTCGGGTGTTAATGCTGCGTTTTGTGGTGCCGATGTATACTGCGCCACATTCACAAGGTATTTTATATACCCCTGTCGAGGATAACGGATCCCTTGGGTCTTTAACTGAACCGAGCAGGTTTCTGATTTGGCTCGTGGGCTTATATATGGCCTTGATGTTTCTGCTCTGTAACATTTTTCCTATGCGATCCGTTACTCCTTTAATATATGGGAGGAATGCTCTGCCTTTATCTGGGTTTTTGTCTTCGGTATTAGTCCTGTTTCTCCTCGGTTTTATCGCTCGCTTAATTTCAGTGGGTGTGTATCCGTTGCACCGTAGAGTATGGCTTAAATGTTCCAGCTCTTTTTGTATCTGTGTTGGTTCGCAGACTCGTTTCGCTCTACACCACTGAGGATGTCAACCGCAGTTGTTGACGAAACGTTTGGAAGAATTTCCAACAGACCTGGGCCATCATCCCGGAAACCCACAACTCATATAGTTAAATATAGTTATGTATTTTTATTTTTAATACGAATATTTATTCCTGCAGATAAAGTAACTTAAAAACTCAGACTAACAAAATAATAATATCAGTCACTGTACATTTTTCTTGTTTTTGATAGAACTGTCCAGATTTCTTTATTCTGTGTTCATTAAAAAGGATAAGAAATACTTCAAAAAAGGCAACATAAAACAAAAAAAAGACTAATAAGTTTATCCTTCCATTCCAAGGCCTATCCACACACACCGATAAACTCAAAGGTGTTCGTTCATGGGTTTGGCTTTGTGTGTACCTATAATCATCTATTATTTAGGTATATCTAAATGTAACTAGTACCTACCTACCTATATTGGCTAGATGGTTTCCATGTCTCTAAAGAAATGTATACATGTTTATAATAAAATATAAATGAACGAAAACCGTATTGAATGACATGTATTTTTACCTAATAAATTTACCTATGTTGGTTCCCAAGCTCATCTCATTTAATATTGAAGTTTTAAATGTAAAACTGTCTAGTGCAACATAAATTATTTATTATTCACGAAGCCGCTCATGCGCCCTTCTCTTTTAAACTTATTTGTAATAGTACCAAATATAGCCTTTTCCCGCATAAGATTAATTGGTAGTAGGTATATCATTTAATAACATTGAGATTCTACTGTTGGTCTGGTGCCCACTTGAATATGGTACCTATATTCATAATAAATAATAATAATAGATGCAAACCAGTACCTACCAATGTAAAGAAAGGATGGCATGGATGGAATCTACAAAATAAAAAAGACGACTACAGCTATTCTTTCCATTGCTTTGCATGTGTGTGTTAAGAGAAGTACTTTTTATTACAAACATACCTACTTTACTTCCCACAACAATGTAAATTGAGGAGGGGCCCGAGTTGGGTTGAAATAAAATGTTTATTTTTAGAAAATTAAAAAATAGAATAAATATTTAAGCGTGGACCTATTTAAAATCTTTGTGGGGATTAACAGAAAACGTAAAAATGCATTAGCATTAGCAACCATTTAATAATTATTATTACCTATAGGAACGTGTATTGCAGTGCAGGTATAAAAATCAATATTTTTTTATATAAGAGCTTTATTTCCTACACACAAGTAGTCTGTTAATTTTATATAATTCGTTTAGGTATTCTTGCTAGAAATGTATAAACGCTTGATACAGTATTTTATAAAGTTGTGTATATTAATTACGGTATAATAAAGCATGCGGGGGGGCGAGGGGGCGCGCCGCGCTCTCATATTCCGTATATTGATTGTGTGCGAGGGGGCTGGCTGGGGCAAGGAGGGGGCCACGGCGTGCCCCACTCTGTTATTTTACGACACGGCTTTCTGTGTAACATAATTTTAATGTATTTAATTTCGTGAAATGTTTTGATGTTATTTATAAAAAATTGTGAAGACGGAAGTGTATATTGGAGGTAAGGAACGAATGCCGGTTGACTCTTTGTCAAAAATTTCATATTTGTTGTATTAAATATAAAATGAAATTTTTATAGCTCTAATTTTCGTCGGCGGCGCGTACCTACTGTATAATACACTGTCATACCGCGTACGTATAGTGTTTTTTACGGGCATCGTTCTAAAAATAAGTTGTAATAATTATAATTTTATGTAGCGGTCGCAGCAGAGTCTGTTTTCTGTCGATTATTCACCACAGCTGCAGTTTTCGTGTGATTTGTGTGTATGATAAGTGCGCGTGCTGATGCAGATGGCGGCTTTGAGTGATAAAACCTTCCACCTCAAGTGGAACAACCACCTGCAGAACCTTAGCCAGCTGTTCGCCACCATCTACTCGTCATCGGCACTCGCCGACGTGACTCTCTCTTGCCGGGACGGGACGCTAAAGGCACACAAACTCGTGCTATCAGCATGCAGCCCTTACTTCGAACAAATATTCAAGTGAGTATATTTCATTCAAAACTAATTGAAAATCATGACATGTCTATTCTGATTTTACATTGTAATTTAAACTTGTTTCAAATCAACTAAATGTCAGTTCATTATTTATCCTTCAATAGTTAATTTATTTATAGTATTATTCATTTATGAATTTCCTTTTCATGTTTTAACTACCTAGGACATACCTAACAATTATTTTGAATTTAGAATGGTTATGGAAGGTATTTTAAATTTGGAATGTTATTGAATGTATTTTGAATTTGGAATATTATTGAATGTATTTGAAGTGTGAATTCACAATTTCTTAATGTTTGAATTAATTTAATATACTAGAAATGATTAAAATTCTAATTTATTTATCATTAATTGTCATCCAAAATAACTTCATAAATGTTAATATGACATTATCTTATCATAAGAAAATTTGAATTTAGTCACAAATGCTTAAATAATATTGATATTGATAATTACTTTAATTATACTCTAGGTATATGATTATTTAAAATGTAGCAATTAAATAAAACCAATAATATTTTTTTTCTTCATAGGGATAACCCATGTAAACACCCTGTGGTGATATTGAAAGGAATTCCTTTTATGGAAATCAGTTTATTGGTGGAGTTCATGTACAAAGGATCCGTTGATGTGCAAGAGATGGATTTGCAATCGTTGATGCACACTGCTTCCGAATTGGAAATTCGAGGCTTGGCTTATGAGGCTCGAGATAATACAAACTTATTGAATGTGAATTTGGAGTATGCAGGATTTAGTGGACATCCTTCGACACATACAGCAGTCCCCGCAGCAGTCCATCCGGCAGCTCAGTCAGCCGTTCAAGCAACAGTACAGACCCCGCAAACATTTACAGCATCTCGTACAGATGTGGAGAGATTGAAACAGGTAATTAATTTTTTTAATAGGTTTCACTTTTTTTATGCAAGTAAATAGGTGCTTTAATGTTTTAATACTGTGCACATAATTTTTTATATTAAATTTTTAATAAGAAAAAACAATATCTCCAGACAATAAGTTTAACATTAAAAATAAGGATTTTTAGCATGAATTCCTAAAGAAATACTAAAAATTCCTTACATATAATTACCATAATGTTCTACTGTTTTCAGAGCTTGGTAGCAAATTAAGGAAGTAATACTGCATATAATATCTAGCTTTTGCATGCAACTTCGTCCGTGTCTCTTTATAAAATATTACTCGCTGATAATGAGCTTTCTATAGCTGAAAGAATTTTTAAAATCTGCCCTGTAGTTTTTGAGTTTATTCATTACAAACATACATACAAATCTTTTCTCTTTGTATTAGTATAGACTAGTGTAGATTTACTGAAAATTTGGTAATATAAAATAGTTTTTTTATGACATGCATAGTTGGTACTTTTTTTCCAAGAGTTTGTATTTCACCACCGGAAAATTTTGAGTGACCTCTCAACAATTTTAAATTTTGTTTTAAAAGGTACTCAGTATTGAATAACAATTAAACAAGTTTACAATTTTAGGTGCAACAGGTCCTAACGAGTACCTAATGCTTTAACAACTACTGATTGTGACTGTACCTTATATGTGGACCCAATTCTTTAAATATATGTAAACTTTCTATTGAATAGTGAAGTGAGTGCCAGGAGTAAGGGATGCCAGGGGGTCTGGCTCACTCACTCATCGAAACACAACAGCCCAAATGCTGTTAGTTTCACTGTGGTCTACTGTAAAAAGGGAGTGGTTACTGTTGCTAGACAAGATGCCCACTTTGTGCAGCTCACAGTGTTACCCCGATACTACTAAAACAAATATAAAACTTTCTATAACTTCTTTCTCATTGTCCAAAAACCACACTATAACTGAAGTTCATACGGAAAAATTGTGAAAAACATTGGGGTTCCCAAATTGAGCATGGGAAGTCGATGTTGGCGTACATTTACTTACTAAGTTTAAATTATTTTATTCAAATGAACATGAATAAAATAGATTGTTATTTATTTTTTGTCGCGCCAGTTTATAAATAAAATACGTACAATTCTTATTTAGCTTAGTGCCATTCCAAATGATGTCATGCTGGCATATTTAAAAGTCATGAACAGAGAAATAATTAGATTATTGTCAAGATGTTAGTCATTTATTTAATGTTTCGTGTGCAATTTGTAGTAATGACTTTTGTTTTACTTAAACAAAAATTTATAATAGGTAGTTAAAATAAAATATTTTTTTATCTTCGCAAAATTTAAAATATTTTTGTTTAAAAAAAATCGTTGTGGCAAGGCACATTGCATTCCTGATTCATTACTTGGGTAGCCTGGTTAGAGACAGTAATTAACAACTAACAGAAAGAAGGCTACCAACTTTGAATAAGAGATTCTGATGTGCAATCTCCCATTCGGTCCTTTATACTCCTTATAGGTATATCTTTTATTATTTCATCAGGATCAACTACATTATTACTTCCCTCTACCATAAAAATGTTGTTTAAATCCTTAATTATTTAAAAAAGATATTCAATTAATTAAATCATAAATCTATATAAATAAAAACGAATCGCTTAATGTGTTGCTAAGTGCAAAAATCTATTTTTTTTTTTAAATATTCGTTGTAGTAGATGAAGGTTTTGTGGACGGAAAAAGGGAAATTTGAAAAATTAGACCACATTATGTGTCAAGCTAGGAGCGGTTTTCTATGTAAATAAATCAATACCTATCTTATATTTGATTTTATCTAATGAAAAGCTTTTGCTTACATCAATGAATTAATATTATACGTTAGGTCGCTACTGTATTATTTTCAGGATGTAGAAATATTTCCCGCCATACCTTTTTAACAAGGGAGGTGGGAGAAGGGGCGTATTCTTCCATTACGTATATAATATCATGCATTTATGCAAGTGCGCGCGCAAACCCCCGACCCTGTGTTTTCTTTTACCCCATCCTCTTTCTAGGTAGACATAAACTAAAACTGCATTTATGTAATTTGTAGATATGAAGCTGTAACAAGAAAATCAATATCGAAAAAGCTCTCGAGTTTATTACTTAAGTACAGTCGCGAAATTAAATGTAATTACGTGCTGCCCACATTTGGAATTTTATTTGATCATGGGGTGTGTTTTGCCTTATACGGCTAGAATAGAAGTATTTTTGTCAAGAAATAGTAATAGAAAGAAACGGGTTATTGAAATACACATACATATGTATAAGTATCATTTTTTTAAAATTAAGGGCTTCACTTGGGCAAATGACATTTACATTAGAACTCGCTGGCGGCGGAGACAATTCAACAGGCCTAGAAGTTGTGTTTTTTTGTTTTTACCATTAGAACAATACACAAAAAAAATTTTTTTTTTATATTAAAAAATTCTTCCTGTGTTCTCTATCTTTTTAACGATTTTTTGGAGTTTCTATTACTTTGACGAAAATTCTAATTAATACAATTGGTTCTTCACATGTTTAAGTATAATATATTTTTTTTTTTCAAAGCAATTGTGTTGTCTCTTTCTTGTAACATCTTCATTAAAACAATGGATATCTTTAGTATTTAGCGTTTGTCTAAGTAAATAACAATTTTGGCCTCAACTATAGTATTATTGCCAAGATTCCAGGCATAACTTATTTTCTAAAGCACAAAATGTGGGGAATCGAGTAGTGTTCCTATGTAGTTCGAACGTATGCGTATCTGCTAAATTTAACAGACGGCCAATTTAGAGCTATCAGGTGAGAAAGGTGAGTAAAAATAGGACTAACTTCACTTTTTTTCTAAAAGCAGATTTTTATATATGTTTTTATGAATATTATAAAAAAAAAATATTCAGCACTGCCAGACACTAACTTCCCCTGGGGCATAACTTCATACAAATTGCGTCAATGAACATGAAAGCCGTCCTTGGCTTCACACAAATTGCGCCGGTCGCGTGGCAGTGCTTTTTGTGTGCCAGACACTTCCCGTGGGCCATAACTTGTAGGTTGTAGGTGGCTACTGTCGCCTATAACACAAGCAACGACAAAGCTACTGCAAGTGCGCTGCCGACTACAGTAGGATTAAGGATAAGGGATTGGGAGGGTATAGGGAAATGGGCTATATAATATTCTAGAAAAACATATATAAAAAACAGCCTTTAGAAAATAAGGGAAGTTAGTCCCATTTTTCTTACCTTTCTCGTCTGACAGCTCTAATTGGCCGTCTACCCAACTTAGCAGCTACACATACGTTCAAAGTACACAGGAACACTACTCGATTCCCCACATTTTGTCCTTCAGAAAATAAGTCTGGCATACCTGAGATCTTACTCTATAATAATGAGCTATTCGAAAACTAAAATGTTTTTCCATTAAAATGTCACGTCTAAAAATAGGAATAAATTTAATTTAGTCAATGCCCACCCTTGTTTCGAAAGTTGTTATCAAGATAACGTTGATCATTTCTCGCGTGTTTATCGTGAAGTTGGTAAATTCACAATTATGGATTAGTTTCTAGTTGAAAGCGTATAATTTAAAATTTATTCCATCACGAGTTGTAAAAAGGGTTCTCAATATTGGGCAACTTTTAAATATATTTCCACTAGCTTATGCCCTCGACTTCGTCTACGCCACTTTTTCTAAAGTGTTAAAACAGGCGTTGAATTTTTATTTTTTAGATGATCCCTCGGGAGTAGTACTTTTTTCTGGATGAAATGTTTATGTTCTTATCTGTAGTCCTGACAACGCGTATGCAAAATCTTATTAAGAAGTTAAAAGGCGTGAAAGCGCAACAAATAAACAAACTCACTTTCGCATTTATGGTTAGCCATCATTTTTTAAAATTACACCTTAAAATTTCATAATTTTTTTAATTCATTTAGTATTAATCGTTCATTTAGTTTCTGTCTTTAGAGGGGGAGGACAGAGAATTTTTTATTCTCATTATTTTTTTTTAATAGTCATTCAGAGGTTGGCTACGGAAATGTTTTAAAAAAGTCACGTCACTGGCCACCAATGAACGAAACGAAATAAAACAAGAGTCAATTTGACCTTGAAAGTCTTATGTCTTTGTTTGCCCCTCTTTTATTATTTAAAGCTATTAAAAATTAATAAGAGAATACGAAAGCGATAATTAAAAAGATTGCAAAGGGTAAAAATATCAAACAACAATTAATATTATGTATAATATTCTTTTATTATTAAAACAGTGTGTGAGGATGTCAGTTGTATTGGATTTTTTAAATTTGTATTAGAAAAACCGAGTTATCACTTAATTTTCATATAAGCACCAATGAATCTGGGAATCTATCACATGCAAATTAATCTTACGATATATATTAACAGTAGCTGGTGCCCGTGACTTCGTCCGTGTTGAAAAATAAAAATAATAAAGTAAGCAATTATAACGCCTATCATAATACTTTTTGCCAAGCGTTGGTTGGATTTTTATTTATCCCGTGCCTACGGCTTCACCCGCATGGATTATTTAACCTATGTCCATCCTGACTCTTGGTGAGAGATTTAATCGGACGAGTAGTTTCGAAGATTACCTCCTACATACAAACACACACCCAAACTTTACTTAGGGCGCCTTTTATTTTGATTGTTCTTAAAATAAATAATCTTGCTATTTTTACAAGTGGCAAAAAACACTGGTAGTTTTAAAAATAATTTTGTTTACCTCAAACAATAAATATACATGGTTTCTTAATTATTCTGATTGGAGCCGCATTTAGAGCTGTGCCGTTGGTAAATTATTAATTAGGTACCTTTCTATTGATATCCAGCTGTGTGTAGCCTCAATGTAACTAGTTTTATGCCAGGTTACAAAATGTTTAATACAAATATATCTAGGGCCTTTATATTATGATTATTTTTTTAGGAAATTATACGAGTGACAGGCAGACTGTCTACTCATTTTTAATTTTTACACATTTTTAATACTGTAACTGGGAAACCATATACGTACCTAATTTGAGCAAGCTTAATAGTCAAGTTAGTCTTATAGAAATGTTTGTTACGTGGGCGAAGCAGTTTCTTTTATTCATTTCCTTGTTTAATTCTTGTTTAAAAAACACCAAAATTAAAACTTTAATTGATTGAATAACGCTGCTTGATTGAGACCTGTAGCTAGACATTAAAACAGGCATTAATATTTCTAAATTAATTATTATTTAAACTTGCCAAATGACATTGTTTTTCGTGATAGGTCATTTTTTTAATTATAACACCAAATATTATTATCAGGTTGTAATGTAATAAACAAATGCGAAAATACAAGATAAATATTGAATTTATGATAACTGCTGTAAATAATTTATTAAATTAATGATAACTTATTTGCTATGCCACAAACATGTACATATATTAAAATTACTTTGGCTAAGAATTATAGCATTATTTACTGATTTTTTTTAAATGAGTATCGGGTTCATTATTTGAAAAAAAAAAACCGATATAATATAAATAATTTGAATTTTTATACGGCCCCAACGGTGGGTCCATTGAATTGGGCAACTATATTTAGAAGTCGTTACATCACGAGATACTACCGTGTCGGTTTTATACAAATATTTTTCTTGAAATTTACACTATAAGAAAGAATGAGGCGTCATTTGTTGCTTGTAGCATTTTTGCTTTTAATACGCAGTTAGACACAACTTACTTTCCAATGCTCTAGTAATCCTTTGATCAAAGATACTTAGTGAAAAATAAAATAAATAAATCGCCAAGACTAAACACACCAATGGTACGTAAGCCATTGGTGTCTTTTTTCATGTCTTTTTTCAGCGAAACGAAATCCAATTGACCTGAACCCGTCATTCCGGGGAGTGACTGTTCCAATCTCGGATCATCTCCAACTCCATGGTGTGGACCTTACAGCCGATCTGAACTTCGGTAGGCACATCGAGTCCATTGCCAAAACAGCTGCCAAAAAGCTGGGCATCCTTTCCAAGGTTAAACGGTATTTCACTGCGAGGCAGCTCCTGGACTTATACAAAGCACAGGTCCGGTCATGCATGGAGTACTGCTGTCACCTCTGGGGTGGGTCTGCCCGTTACCAACTGGCCGCACTGGACTCGATTGAAAGGCGAGCAAAGAAACTTATTGGCAACGACACCCTTGTGGATTCCCAACTTCAAAGCCTGCAGCATCGCTGAAAAGTAGCGTGCTTATCGATTTTCTATCGTCTACACTATGGAGAGTGTGCATCTATACTGTACGATTTAATCCAACCGGAACCGTTCCACTTGCGGACCACTAGACGTGGGCAGGGGTTTCATCCCTTCGTGGTCGATGTACCTCGATCACGAACAAAGCGTTTCAGTTCCACCTTCCTTGTTCGAACTGCTAAGGAGTGGAATTCATTGCCTGCGTTTGTGTTCCCACAGAACTACAACCTCGGGGTTTCAAAACTAGGGTAAATGGGCATTTACTAGGTAAGCGTGGTCCACCTTTGGCCACATCTGCACCTCACATCAGGTGAGATAGTGGTCAAGCGCTACCTCGATTTCATAAAAAAAAAAAAAAAAAAAAAAGCCTTAAAAGTAAGCAATTATGTAGGCTTGTGTTATGGTATAACCATACAACGGACAGGGGGCGAAACCCTGCCACATCCAGATCAGAGTCAACTTTGAAAGTTCTTTTCCAAAGTTGCTCTGCCGGAAATCGAATATTAACTGCTCGACCAATCTAGTCAAAAATAAATAAATATAGAAATACATAGCTATGCATCAAGTACCTATGGTACGTTAACATAGAACGAACGGATGCATAACTTCTAATTCGTATATTTAAGACCTGCGTGTGGACTCGCGCGCCAACGGACACGACAAGAGAATAAAGACAGTCTAGCATCGATCGTTTAAGGTCCCAAAATAATAAGTTAATAATAAGTAATAAGTATTGTAATAATAAGTTTTTATTAATTTTTTTGTTAACAATTTCACTCATTTTTTGAAAACTAATGAAATCTTCTTTTCTATGATCGGTGTCTTCTCTTTTCTAGCCTTAGTAACCCAAGAGTTGCGGCAGACTAAGAGGTGGCAACATTTTTTTTTCCAGTTATTTAGATCGGTCTGTTTTCTATGGCACTTCATATAGTTTCCAAACAAATGAGAGCATTTGTTAAAAAAGTTATCAAAAATAGTTATGGTAAACATAATATAAGTACTTGCGGCAAGATTTTGCAACCCTGCGACGTTGTATGACCCCTGCGACGTGCTTGTATGACTTTTATTTAAATCGAATTTCGATCAAATAACAGACAGGTGTAGAATTTTTTGGTGGGATCTTAGACTATTTAATTTTGTATCTACCAGTATTTCATCAAAGTAGCATTCACAAAATATAAAAATAGGTCGTGTTAGGTGAAAACAAGTGCATTTTTAGTTGTATTATATGAGGAAGAAAATAACTTAAACGTACTTAAGGTCGGTACCCAATGAAATAAAATAGAAACTTTTTTTTTCTAATTTATAAGTTTGGTTTTTATAAATAAATTTAAAAAAAAACAGGTCGTCAGGCATGCTGCAAGTTCACTTAATCTTAGGTGGCTAATACCATCGCTATAAGTACTGCAAATGCGTTGCCAAACTTAGTAGGATAAAGGATGAGGAATCCAAAAGAGTAGGGTAGTACCTATGCTACCTATGCTTTGGACTTACTTATTCACGGAAGCACAACGGTTTTCACAGAGGTTTTCTTTAAAAGGGCGGGACGAACTGCCCAAAAGCAACGTAGTGTGCCCTGCCATGACCAATTAACTATTTAAGTTAATTAATTGATATTAATTGTAGTAGCAAACATACTCTGATTCGTAGTCATTAATTTGACAGCCCATCTGACGGCAGTAACCACCCGCTTACAGAAAAACACCGTGAAATAACAGAAATGTGTTTCAGTGAGTAAGGGATGTCAGAGACCTTTTCTCTATCCCTTCCTAATTCCTTATCCTTGGTCCTACCATTTTATTCTTATGATCTTACTATGGTCGGCAGCCCACTTTCAGCACCTGTGGTGTTGCTTGTGTTATAGGCGACGGTAGCCACCTGTTATCAAGTGCCTGTCTGTCGACCGTAACATAAAAAACGGGACAAGTGCGAGTTGAACTCGCATGAAGAGGGTTCCGTACGATGTTACCTATCCGCACAATATTGAGTGATTTACCATGTTATTTTAATATCATGGACTTCTTATAGGTTTTCCTATAATCTATAAGTAGAAAGCTAATTTCTGTATTTCTTTTTTCAAAATTTTTGGTCAGTAGTTTCGCAAATAAGGAGGAGGGGGGGAATGATCGGACAGGACACACGAGTGATCCTATAAGGGTTCCGTTTTTTATTCGGACGTAAGGAACCCTAAAAAGAAAGAAAAAACTAGGTCAGCAGCGCACTTGCAGCGTCTATGACATTGTTTATGTTAAGAGGCGACAGTGGCCATCTACCATCAAGTAGACCGTCAGTCTACCTGCCGACCTTTTAGTTTAGCTTTTTTGTAACATTGTTTCATTAAGTCTTAATATATTATTTTTTGCTAATAATAATGATATTCATATCTGCAATTTTTTTCTCAGATTCATTTGTATCAGCAGCAAATGATGCGAGCTGAAGAGATTCGCAGACGGCGTCGCGACGAAAACCCTAGCGCACATACAGCCGTGAACAACATACTGGCGGCCGCCGCAAGGGAAATGGAGGAAGCGAGGAACGCGGCCCGCGGAGAGAGGGTACCCGCCGGCATTCAGACGGAATTCGACCAGGGTGAGTGGTGACGTAACCAATTTACAGGTAAACGTGTTTATACTGTTCATTCATCATTATTGCTCCTCCAGTATAATTCAGTTCAATAAGTTTTCGGGGGAATATTGTTTGGGTTGTTATTTTTTTTTTTCTTAATTTTCACAAGTTTGTCCGGCTGGCTACCTTATTGTGTAAACTGAAGTAGCTCTCCTCATCTGTCTGTTTCTCCGCTAACTTCTAAACCACCCAACGGATTTTGATACGGTTTTCACTAATGGAAACAGTCAACGAGGAAGATTTGTGTAAATCATTTGAAAAAAAATATGCATAATTATGTGCGAAGCCGAGGGCGGGCCGCTTGTATCTTTATATTAGGTCGGGGAAAAAGTCTTTTCGCATATCGTATGTATAAACTTGTAATAAAATCTCTACTACTTGTTTTGATACAGACTAATACAATATATTTGGTCTTGATGACATTAAAAAGGTTACATTTCAAAAAAAGAAACATATTAGTAAAATGTTGTTTCCAGCTATTTTTCATTTGTTTTTCTTGCTGTCAAAATGAGTGAATCTAATGAAGAAATTCGATACATTTTAAAATTTTATTACAAAAAAGGAAAAAATGCAACGCAAGCCGCGAAAAAAAATTGTGACGTTTATGGACCTAATGCAGTGCCCGTAAGAGTAGCATAAAGTTGGTTTAAGCGTTTTCAATCCGGGATTTTTGATGTCAAAGATGCACCTCGCTCTGGTCGCCCTGTTACAGATAAAATGGACACCATTTTTGAAAAAGTGGAGCAAGATCGGCATATCAGTAGTTACGACATAATATCTGAAGAACTGGGAATTGACCACAAAACAGTTTTGACCCATTTGAAAAAAGGTGGGCACACAAAAAAGCTCGGTATTTGGGTGTCACACACAGAGCTCACTGAAAGAAACCTTATGAATCGTGTACTCATATGCAATTCTTTATTAAGAAATAATGAAACCGAACCGTTTTTGAAGAGATTGATAACTGGTGATGAAAAGTGGATCACTTACGACAAGAACGTGCGAAAAAGTTCGGTCAGGGTCAGTAGACAAGTGGCAAACGCTTCCTTTGCGTACTTACGATACGAAAGAAATAAATCCCGGTGATTGGTTGTTGTAACTTCAACAACCAATCACCGGGCATTATTTCTTTCGTTGACTAGGGCCGCAGGCTTCACAGACTGTGCCAAAACCCGGGTTAATTCGCAATAACGTAATGCTGTGTGTATGATAGGATTGGAAGAGCATTGTTCTTATGCCTTATGAGCTTTTACCGCCGGCCAGAACCATCGATTCGGATCTCTACTGCCAACAACTGATGAGATTAAAGCAAGAAGTTGAGAGAAAGCGGCCGGAACTTATCAATGGAAAAAGTGTGGTCTTTTATCACGACAACGCTAGACCAATCGATGTTTATTAAGAGAGTTTGGCTGGGAGGTGTTAATGCATCCGCCATATAGCCCTGACCTTGCACCTTCAGATTTTCACCTGTTTTAGTCTCTTCAGAATTCTTTAGGCATTGTCAGGTTAACATCAAAAGAGCACTGCCAAAACTACTTGTCGCTTTTTTTCATCAGAAGTCCCAAAATTTCTACAGCAACGGGATCATCACCTACAAGATGGCAAAAAGTCTACGAACAAAATGACACATATATACTGTAATATATAATATAAACAAACTTTAAAAAAAGTCTTGAATTTTCATATAAAATACGAAGAAACTTTCTCCAACCTATTATATTATTATAATCTATCTACTAGCTGTCCCAGCAGACGTCTCGCCCGAACCTGATAATCCGATTGCAGCGCCACCTTTCGGGTACAATTGTTAATCTAAACCATTCAGGGCCCACTCAAACACTACAAAAAATTTCATCAAAAGTGTTACATACACACGAACAAAAGAAATCCTACTAATAGTCCGAAAATATATGAGTAATATTATATAACGCCTGCGTCTGAGTCTATAAGACCGCTTAAATTTTATTTTCTCGCGCGTAGTTTTTAATTTACTGTATCCGTCTAAATAGGTTTTCAAAACACCACATATATGTGACCATTTTTTTAGAAGTTAGAATGGGTATAGTAAGCTATCCTTAAAAGACAGATACATGCCATCATGAATTTTTTTTGTAGACCTATAGAAGAGAAACAATCCCACCATACATTGTTTTGTTATATCTCAAACTGATTAGGCAGTGTTTTCGAAGAAATCTTCCAGATGGCTTGATTTTTTTTGTCTTCAACAATCATCGTCATATTTCAACCAATTTACATAAATCCCTCAACGAACACAACTATACCTCAAGAATGATTTTATCGATTGATAAAAATCCGTTCAGTAAGTAGTCTTTAAGATCATACATACAGACAGACGCGGCGGGAGACTTTTTTAATAATATGCGGGGATAAGCCTTCTCCAGTCCTCCATGTAATATTTAAGTGTACCAAATTTCACACTCCATCGGCACAATTTTCTTAAAAAGGGAACTAACATTTTCGGTTCACGTATTAATATAAATGTTATATGATACATTGTTTATAGCTACAACAACGACAACCACACCGGACTCCAGACAAAGCATAGACGACGAACGTCCAAGGAAACGTGCCTCGATAATGTCCCCCGACGATGAAAGACTTAAAGCAAGGAAGAAACTCATGAGTGTACGCTTTCAAGACGACGTGAATAGAACCGAGCGACCCAACAAAGACCCTTCACAGGGTAAGTCAAAATAATTCTCTAAAAAGACCGCTCTTATTTTCTTAGCCATAAATACATAAATGTTAGTATCCTTTCATATATGTATGTATATAGTACACTAGATGTGCCCTACGGTTTCATTTGTCGTTTAATTTAATATTTTGGGTATTCTCAGTAATGTTCGGTTTTCATCGGATGGCCGCAATCGGCTACGACTCTTAACTTCGTTTTTGCTCAGCATTCTTTCTTTTTTTTATTTGGTCGCCTCCTCAAATACACACGTATTTTCACAACCGCCATTTTGTTTACACGTTCGCATACGCAGAGCATGATACAACAAAATGAAATCAAATTAAATTAAGTAATATAAAGTGTACTTACCTTTCTTCATCGTGCTGAAATTGATGAAATTTGCACGCACTCACAGCACATGCCGTACGCACCATATTAATTTAAGAAATTTAAATTTTAAAGACGCGATAGCCCTAGGAAACTTGTACCGAGCTACTAAGAACGACGCAGTATGCAGTTCGGTCTCGTCCCACTCGCGTCTCAACCCTCACGCCCCGCACGATTGACCTGTCTACAGGGGCGTAGCGTCGGGGAGCGGGTGGGAGCAGTTGCTCCATGGCGCCGGGGCCTGTGGGGCAGTTGCTCCATGGCGCCGGGGCCTGTGGGGCGCAAATTTTTTTTTGCGCCTAATTAATAATTCACATTTTCGGAACATTTTAGTTTCGAAC
Organism: Bembecia ichneumoniformis; assembly: GCA_910589475.2. NCBI lineage: Eukaryota > Metazoa > Arthropoda > Insecta > Lepidoptera > Sesiidae > Bembecia > Bembecia ichneumoniformis. The sequence goes on along the minus strand of OU342536.1, from coordinate 13,259,092 downwards.
AGATATCTATAAATGAAATAAATAGCCGGTAAGAGCCGAAAGTAAGAGAGGGCGCTTGAAAAATTTTGCTCCAGGGCGCTAAAAGTAAAGCTCATAATATGCTTCTTTGCTTTGAAATTGATTTTAGTTCCGTTTAACGCTACCTTTTCTGGAGTACATTTAATTACCTTTTCTGGAGTCTCCGTCGTCTCTTAAAGACGTCTCTTAAAAAAATGTTTTCAAAGGTCCAAAAGGTAATCACGGGGAAATTACTAATAATTTTTAGATATTATGTATGTATGTCTATTTTACCCAAAGTTGAAACAAATGCTCATGTAAAATTCCAAATGTCTCAGTATTACATAACCGATTATAAACGGTCATATTATAATAACCGATTTCGTGTTAGCAAAGTGTGAAAAACTTCTCAGTCCTCGCGACTTTCCGAGAAATTTGATTCGAAGATTGCATTTCAATGAATGTGGCTATTATTGTGAACAAATGTGCTACCATTTGACACCTACCTATATGATTTTGCCATTCAAGGTTAACTATACTTATAAAATCGTTTGTTACCGACTGAACTGACGCACAGCCAAAACTACTAACTACTAATTTTTACTTAATAGTAAAACTTTTAAACTACGTTTAAAACTACTAAGTAGCTATAGAAAACTGAAATATTGAACATAAGTTTATATTTTAGAACTTAAGCATCAGTTGAGAAAGAATTTTTGATAATATCAAAAGTGCGAAGAAGGGGGCGGGTCGCTAGTCTTATATAAACTCTTTTATTGTTTGAAATAAGAACGCCACCAAACTGCCTTTAATCGCCTTCATTTTCATACGAATACGAACTTTTGTGGAAAGCTTGAACCTTAATAAGGGTGTACCATCGGTGTTCCTCACACAAATTTCATTAAGGGCATGTTCTGTCATAAGCAAGGCAGTTATGATGACAATAGGGTATTTTAGTCTATATGAAAAAAAATCTAAAAGTATATTATTGAGATAGCTTAGGCAAAAAGCAGTCGGAAAATATTAGTTTTAGTTCGTAAAATAACAAAATAAATTTTAAAATTAAATTCAAAGTTTTTAGAATTTTTAGTCTGTTCTTAAACACAATGAAATAGTAGCCGTCATGTTTACGTCATACGATTGTGTAAACAAAAAAGTGTCAGTCAGTGTCATGTCAGTTACCGGCGCATTTGTTTACACAGCCAACTGACGTCATGACCACAGAGCAAAATGGTTTCCAGCGTTTTCGTCAAATTACGCGCGAAATTTGAAAATGTAAATTTTAAATGCATTTTTATTAAACCTATCGATTGAATAAAAATTTGCTGTTTTTTTTAGTGGTTCATTAACACTACAGAATCTAATTGAGACACTTTAAAAATGGGTGTAATACCCTATTGTGGTAGGCACATTTTGTTTCGCATTCATAATTGGACAGCCTGTCTGGTGACAGGAACCACCCTCTTACAGAATACCTCGAGGTACCACTGCACGTACTGCTTATTTTTTTCTTCTTAAAACCTCCGGTTCGAAGCCGTAGTCTCTTTCACATTCATTCTAGTTCTCTCAATTATTCTTTTTGCACTTTTATTCTATAAAATACTATTTTCATACTATGTATTTCATTCTTTCATCCTTCGTCTTGCATTCCTATAAGTGTGATGGGATTCCCGTCTAATCCTAGTCTATTCTAACTAATTTTCTTGTATTTCATAATGGGAGGGGAATTTACAATTTTGCATAATTACAATTAATAATTTTTATTTTTACATTCTTATAACTAAATTTTAAATTTACAGTTTGTTTTAACGTTATTTATTTTTCTTTAATCTTTATTCCTTTCGATTGCTTTTGATATAATTTGTACGCAAGCGCCTGTATGTCATCGAACTAAGAGTATAATAAGCATTATAGTACTGTATATTTATGGTGTAAGTACTGTTGTATTTCGGTATGTAAGTATGGGATGCCAGAGCTCATTTCCCTACCCTCCTAACCCTTTATCCGACTAAGCTCGGAAATGCATTTGCAGCACCTTTTTCATAAAAAATAAATATATCTAATAACAATAATACCCTGAAAAAAGTTTCGGGAGTACCTAAAATATCCTTCTTATTCCTTGTACTGTGAAAGTCGGAGGAGCATTTGCAATCTCTATGTAGTTGTGTTAATTAGGCTATGGTAGCCTCCATCATATTATATTGATAAATAACAATAACTCGAAAATATATTATATTTTTAACGTCTTCAAACAATCATCATCCGCCGTTGGAAGTCCACTGCTGGACATGGACCTCCTCCATAACTTTCCAAATGGATCGATCAAAAGTAGCCTGCATCCAGTCCATCTTGTAGGTAAATATCACGCTGCGCTTGCCAGTTTGTGGTCTCCACAACATCCTTCGGCTTCGTTCGGCCCTCCGTACTATGTGTTCTGCCCAACGATAAACAGATTAAAAGAATGTATAATTTACGAAAACAATCTCAACCTCAAAAACTATCAAAATTATAATAAAATCGTAATCGAGCCGTGTCTGTACGTTAAGTACAATTTGTACACGTTGTACTTTTTTAGAATTTTTGTCATGCGTTTGTGCACGCTAATCTCAGAAAAGACCTTAAACGATTTGAATGCGATTTTCACTGATGTATTGCATTAAGCTTCCCGTAACATTTAGTGTTTGTTTTATTCCAATCGGTTTACAAACAAAAAAGTTACGCGCTATTCCGAAAACCACGCGTACGAAATCGCGGGCACAGCTAATTTTAATAATTATTTTAATGTGTGTTTTTAATAAAACGTCACGAGTAGAAAAAATGAAACTCGATTTTACCAAGTTACCAATAAACACGGGTTCAAAGTCAAATTCACAGCGCGGCGGCGCGGCCGTCATAAAAATCTCCATATTAATTCCTTTTCTTAAATATAATTAAAAATGTATTAAATACGCTAACATTGCATATTCACAAATGTATCAAACTAATTAAAATAAATCAACTCTTTAGCGATGTTTTAAGTAAAGGTTGAGAACATTTTTTTTATCTTAAATATTTTAATTAACAAATGGTCCGGCCTTTTTCATCTAAAGTCATTAAAAAAAAGAGTTCTTTTATCAGTCAATTGTTGTATTTTTATTTAGTTCGTTTTTTTTATTGATATGGTTTTTTTTATATGCGATATCACAAATTTGATGTTATCTTTTTGAAATTTCTTCAAAATTCATAATTTCTTCCTACAACCATGTCACCTTCTGTTCCTAACGGACACTTGGATTGGAATATGCTTATTAAAGTTCTATCAAGGTCAGCGGCGCACTTGCTTGTCTTAATGGACGATGGTGACCTTTACATAAAAATATAAAGTCCATAACTTGAATCCTCTAGGATGCTTATATAACATAGAGTACAATAAAGTGGACCGTCAACTTGCCTGTAGTTCTTTCTCATAAGAAAAGAAAAATAGTTTTCGGTAAATTTTTTGTGATATTTTTAATAAAATTTAAAAGTTTTTTTATACTATTTTATTCAAGTGCACAGTACACTTTATAGAAGCATCAAACCGCATCAAAGTCCGTCGCGTTGTTTAGGAGTTAGCGGTTATACAGGCAGACAGACAACAGACTTCAAATTATACTACGTATAAGGAAGAAAAATAATATACCTACTGCCTATTAGTAAACATTCTAATGACTATGAATTCAACAAGCAAACATGAATGCAAAAAGTTCGGTTGCTGTTAATTTCTCCGAACTTCTTTTCACTTAAGAAAAAAGCACTTAAGAAAAAAGTGCTTTTTTCTTAAGTGTTAAAATATTTATTAAGTCTTTATTGCTCATATTTTTTTGTCAGGCATTGAATGTTTCATTTGTAAATAGAAAAAAAATCAAATTTTTTATGGATTTGTAGGTACACAAAATTACCAAAATATAAAAAAAAACTGTATTCGATCGCCATAGAGCGTATTAAATACTCTCTATGTCGATCGCTAACAAACTTCACAGGATAACTCGCTGCGCCAATCGATTGAGCTGTTTTGAAGTCCATGGGATTTTTATAAATAAAATTGACTATTGATTTATCGTTACAGGTTACCAACAACAGTTAATGCTTTTCAACGCCATAACATAAAAATATAAACAAAATATGCAAAACTAGCCGATCCTTTGTTTATAAAAAAATAAAATGTTTAAACCTCAGTGTTTCAATTACAATGGCTTGTTTAAGAAACAATTTCAAAACATTATATATATAGAACAAGTACTTTGTCCGGCTATGTATATATTTTATATGGTAACATGCTATAAAACGTGACTAAATATAATAAGATTTTTGAAGCCTGAAAAATAATTTTAAAAAAATGTATATAATGCTAATACTTACTAACATTTTTATGCAATATTTTTCAACAGAATTTTCTGAACGTAAGTAGGCACTTAATAAATAATTTTTAAAAATTGAGATTGCTGCAGGCAGGGCATCGACCGCGGTTTGCCCAACCCTTAATAACGCAGTTCGAAGATTTATTATCGGCTATAAAACGGGAACCGAAATTTTATTTATATTTAAATTATTTTTGAAGCCATAAAACTTTATGGCACAAAATTAATTATTTTTTTAAATAAAAACGTGTAACGTTTTTATTTTCTGTTTATATTAGCTAATTTCATCCTAGTCAATAGATTTTTTATTTATATCTTTATATCATCATCGTCACCAGCCGTGGAACGTCCACTGGACATAGACCTCCCTCATGATTTTTCAGTAGGACCAGTCAGCAGAAGTAGCGTATAGGTGGACGTCCTACGCTGCGCTTGTTCTCCGTAGTTTCCATTCAAGTATATCCGGGCCATGTACACCTGTCCGTACGCTAGTATACGCATAAGTACTGTCCGAAGTCATTGGATATCAAAAAAATTATCCAGAGCAGTGTTGTTGCGGATATTCGTATCTGCATTTACAATTGCGGAATTTCCGCAATAATCATTGAGAATCTTTTGCGGATGCAGGTACGGAGTCCTAAATGTGACAGATTCCCCAGAGTGAATTATGAAATGTTTTAGATAGGTACTTAATTTAAATTGTTTAAATTTTCTGCTAAAAAGCTTTATTGTATTACTTAATTAAAATTCCAATTGGAATGATGAATTCCAATTCTTTTTTTCTGGTTATTGGATTTACAAGTGTTGGAAGTATTTGATACATGATTGGTGAGGTATATACCTACTTTTATGTGTTTGTTAATACATAAATGTGTAAGTGTTTCTAATTTCCAAAATAATTTAATATTGTAAAATATAAATTATATTTATGTACACATAAATTTATTTTTCGTCAGGAACAATTGACGTTATTTTTCTTTTTGGCTTTAAAAGCAAATTCAAATCGTTCCATAGAGAAAGTATAATATATATACTATACATTAGCTGAGCCCGCAACTTCGTACGCGTGGTATTCGGTATAGAGCGTAACTTTTTTGTTTGTAAATCGATTGAAATGAAACAAACCTCGGTAACACAAATACGACGTGTGTACAGATACGGCTCGTTTACGATTTTGTTTTATATATATAAAGAAATATGGCCCAGCCAAATTTGTTGAAAAATCAAACAGGCAATTATTTTGTAATGTTTCAATTTCTCTTTTAATAATGTTAACTTTGGCGCACGTTGTATGTTTGTATTTCATTGCTATATGTATTGTATAAGTAATTTGACATCCGTTTTCAATAACTGTTAAATATTTACTATCCATTACATCACTTCACCTGGCGTATTTAACGCAAATTATTAAAAAAATAACTTGATGATGTCAATGTTGATTAAGAATTAATTTATAAAATGGGCTATCTTTATCACGGCTATGTTTAGATTTACGTAAATAAGTGAGGAGTCTGTGATATAAAACAAACATTCTTGGCAATTATATACCGATTCTTCTTATTATTTTTTGGCATTTTAGGTAGTGGCAGAGGACACTGCGTTCTTCAGTCATTTGGCCGTTTTGCGGCAGTAATCCCCCCTTACAGGCGACCCCGCAAAATAACAGCATGTTTGGTGTTGTGTTTTGGCATTTATATACCGATTCTTATTATACTTTCTTGGCATTTTAAGTAGTGGCAGAGCACACTGCGCCCTGTAGTCATTTGGCCGTTTGGGCGGTAGTATAAGAAGACCTACAGAAGACCCCGCAAAATAACAGCTTGTGTGGTGTTGTGTTTCGGTGTGTAAGGGATGCCAGAACCCATTCCCCTATTCCTTCCTAAATCCCTTATCCTTAATCCTTCTATGGTTGGCAGCGCATTTGCAGCACCTTTGGCGTAGCTTGTATTATAAGCGACGATCTTCACATAAAAAATTCAACTTAAAAGTTATTGTTACTGTGAACCAGTAGTGTGCGAGTGGTATATATATATATATATATATTTTTATTTGTCAAAAGGTGAAGCCAATGCCAGCAACGAGTCTAACAGTCATTCTAAGAAAAACGAAATATCCGGTGGTATTAAGGTTGTGCAGCTGTCAACATTGCAGCAGAAACCCGTGAACAATGAGAACAATGATGACTCTGATGGTAAGCAGCGATCAGATCATATAATATTCTAAAGTAGCTGTGCCTGTGACTTCGTAAGCGTGGTATAACTTTTTTGTTTGTAACCGATTGGAATGATACAAACACCAAATGTTACGGGAAGCTTGCTACAATACATTAGTGAAAACTGCATTTAAATCTGTTAAGCCATTTCTGAGATTATCGTGCACAAATAGACAAAAATTCTAAAATCTTGTTTTGACCTCGGTAACATATACAATGTGTACAAATTGTGTTTTTTTTATATATTAAATATACAGACCCTCGTTTATGATTTCATAATATGCTTCGTATATTTTCTTGAAATTAGCCATAATATTATTTAGCATTTTTTGTACCTGTGACGTTGCGTGTTATCAAGTGGACCGACAGCCTGTCTGTCAACCTTAACATACCAAGCTATTATCAAAATTATAAACCAACCCCGAAATTCTATTGGCCCCAAACACGCTATATCCCCCTGTAAGTGGCTGAGAAGTTAGGTGTCCCGCAGACTACTTGATGCTGCACCATCAGATCAAAGTGACCATGTAATGGAAATACAACCAAGGTAACCAAGGTAACCAAGGTATACCAAATTTCACATCAATCGAACCTGTGGAAGTTAGTGAAATATCTTCGTCTACTATACTAGGAAATTAGCTTCAAACGTCTGAACAGATCATCTCGATCACGTCAGCTTTCAAACGAAAAAAAAATGTGAGATATTAAAAACAAAACTTTAAAGTTTTCAAAATTTAAAATTTTTTCTTGTTATTATTACTTATAGTAATAAAATTATATTAATCACGTATTTGTAGGAATAAAATCAATTTGTGACGTTGCAGAGAGACAAGGATCAAAAATTGATGATGATGAGGAGACAGACTCGAGTGGTTCCATGTCTGATACTGCAGCCAATGACTCCACGGATGGACGTCCACATGTTTGCGATGTTTGTGATCTCAGGTATTATTTAAGGACATAGTTAACAAGAGAGTAAAAATTGTTTTTGTTTGGAGAGCAAAAACAATTTTTACAAAAGTAATTGAATTTTGAACAAGCTAAGTATAAAGGATTTACATATTTGTAATTCAACTCGCGCTCGAAATCTCGCGACCGGGCGCGATTCACTCTATTTGTATATTATCTATTTTTTCGCACTTAAACCCGCGCACAATGGATATCCACTTCATCAGCTTTTCGCTGGGAAGCGAAAATACAAATAGGCGTATCGCGCACGGTTGCAATTTTTTTGGGTGCGACTTGACCCACAACTCTCACTGCAACGTGGAGGTTACTACAGCAAATCCTTTATGCTGAGATGCGCATCAACTAACTCAACGCATCAACAGTCGTATTGTGTGACAGATTCCAGCGTTCATCTCACCTGACACGTCACCGGCTGACCCATACAGGCGAGCGGCCATTCACGTGCGGCGGTTGTGGCCGATCGTTCGCTCGTTCCGACAAACTCCGAGTACACACGAAGATTTGCGAACGGGTATGTTACTTTTTAAAAAGATTCACGGCTTGGTTACTAGCTAACACTATGCAGTGCAAAATTAAATAAGCATCTCAGTGGGTGCTCTTCCCACTGCACTTTGAGGACTGCACCTTTCTCCCTGATAATAAAAAATACGAGAAAAATCTCTCTTTAATATTACATGTAGATTGCAACAAGTGCTGTAAATATTTCGAAAGACTGCAAACATGTGCCGTAATTTATTTGAAAGACTTACTAAGCGAAGCATATTTACTTGCAGAAATCATTATTTACAACTACATGTTCCAAACTTGATATTAACTGAGGCAATCTAAGCCATGATTAAAGCTGCATCCTTTATCTAAAAAACTGCACTAATAATAACTTTTGCCTGGAATAAGCTTTTAATTATAATATTTTAAAAGAGGAAAACTTATATTCTAATTAAGTTGTTATCATTCATTTAATAATCTGTAAAGAACTAAAGAAAGCGAGCAAATATTTTATACACAGTCATCCGTTTTTATTGTACCATTGTCACATTTTTTCTTAATATCCATTACTCCGACACTAACAATAAGTTTCCTGACAATAACAATAAGTAAATGCACCGATTCTTGCTATATGTGTATCTAACGGGTTTCAGGACGACCCAACAGTGGACATGGCTAACGATACTTCAAGCAAACGCGAGAACAGTTCTGAAATGATGTCGGGAATGGTACGAAGTACCCATCGCGAATCCGGACACCTAGTGTTCACACCCAGCGGAGACGTTATGCTTCCGCCTCGAGGATCAGCTCCCACCGGTCCTGGGCCTGCCGTCGCCGCCAGTGCCGCCAGTGCTGGCAGTGCAGCTCCCAATCCCCACCTAATCAACTCTACACTGGACCCTGTGCAAAACGAGCTGACACCTTCCGATCTTGTCGACCCCCCGCGTCGGGGGCGTGGCAGACCCCGCAAGACGCCGTTGCCTCTCACACCGAAAATTAAGAAGAGAAGGGGACGGCCGCCTAAAACATCGCTCGGTAACTACTCAAGTATTTTAGTTCACCCCCTGCGCCGGACGCTCATCAGATCTCGCAGGATTCCGTCGCGTTTCATAACAAAGACTAATGAGATTAGGGAACAAGCACCACAGCAGCCTAACACATCGCTTGATAATAACTCAGGTGTTTTAGTTAACCCACCGCGTCGAGTTCGCGGCAGACCCCGCAAGACTCCGTTGTCCCTCGCTCTGAAGATTAAGAAGATGGAACTACCACGTAAGCTTGATAACCAAAACAATAGGGGTATGTCTATTGAACATCCTCGTAAGGGGCCAGGCAGACCCCGCAAGACTCCGTTGCCTCTCACTCAGAAGATTATAAAGATGGGATATCCACCTCCGTGCGATAACAATAACGCTGTGGATATCTTTGTTCACCCCCAACGTAAGGCTATCGGCAGACCCCGCAAGACTGCGCCGTCGTCCCTCGTAGCCATTTCTGGAATTAAGAAGAGGAGAGGACGTCCGCCCAAAAAATCTCTGGGTAATATTTCCACTCCAGTTTTTTTGTGCTTCCCGCCATTCTGAAAGGGATATCAGGAGTAGTGTCAACGGAGCTTATCAATATTAAGCTATAAGTTCAGCTTAGGAATTTGCCACCCTCCACAAAAAGAATTGTAGACGCAATGCAGACAGTGTCATTTTGCTAAAACTAAAATGTACAGTCTGCATCATAATTGGATTTTCATTTCCAATTCAATATTGCATCACATCGAATCTTACTCTTTCAGAATATCAGATTATAATCAGAAAATTGTAATATTCATTGACTGTAGTTCTATAAAGCAGAATCGTCATTACTATTCTTTTAAATTATCAAATTTTGAATATCACGTCTAGTATTATCGGTCAAATAATCATTTTGTATAATGGTAAAGCTTAAATATGACTTGGAACCGTCTTGTAAAGGTTGTCCAGTGATGATTTTTTAAGTTTAAATTATTGTTACCTCTTTGCTGTGCTAAAGCAGAACACAACATGTATGCAGTAAATAATGTAGAAATACTTGCTTCACATTTAACACTTGTAGTATTTGGGTTCTAAATACTGCTGTTGCCGACATGTCTGCGGTAGATATAGAAACAAAAGACATTGGATTCATCTTTATAATCTCGGTATTGGTAGTTTTGGCCTTTTCAAAATATCAATTTATCTAAGATGCGAAGGGCGGCTGATAAGTTTGCGGTCTAAGGAAAATACAGTATGGTTTTATATTTTTCATTTTTCAATGTAATCTCCCTCCAATGTGATAATTTTTTTACATAGTGTATATAACGCTTTTATTTTAACCCTTTGAAAAAATATTCTTTAGTTTGTTCTTCAAAATGGCTTTCATCTCGCTGCAGTCTGAAAATCTTCAGCCCCATTCCATTTTAAATTTTGAAAAAATACCTCATTAGATAATAAGATAATAATTACGAGATATTTGAACTGCACGGTATATGTCACTATTAATGTACGTTTTCATATAAGTACGGTATTAAATTTATCAATAACAGATTCTAAGATTAGAAGAGCTACTAGGAATTTTCTTAAATTCGATTTCAAATTCAGAAAGTTTTGACGAATCGGTGTAGTAATAAAATTAATTATTCAGACTTATTTCTTTTTTAAAATTATTTTATATGAGATTTTAAATAATTGAAGATACATATTGACCTAAATTAAACTTGGGTATTTTTTCGCAACTAAAACACTAACCTTAAAGGTAATCACAACTAAATAAAAATCAATACACGAAAATGTATACAAATATACCTAATATTACACATTATATTCACATTTTACAAAACATAGCTAACACGCATCCATTGTACAATTTTAGAAACATGGCTATTGCTGAAAATCGATCTTTTACAATGTTCTAATTGATGCCCAATTTCCAAACCTATAGTCTTGGCCTAGGCCAAGTTCTCCTTTGGTATCAATAAAGAAATAGATTCTAACACATTAAACAAAATAAGAAAATGCCTTCAGTCCCTTTGTACACTTTTCGCGTTCTATATTACTAACAATCGGAAATCTCCAATAACATAATTTTTTATGCATTATCATGTTTACAGAAAATATGCATTAATTCGTTAAAAAAATTATATCGTTAAAATAAATAGATAATCCTCAATCAAACAGTAGGACAGCTGTTAATGTATCTACTGGACAACAGAGGGCGCCTATTGTTTGTTACAAATTCAAGAATTTTAAATTATATTAATTATATTAGACACAAATATACAAATTCTTACGAAAATAAGCTTTAATCACGTGTAGACGTTTTATTATGATGATGCATGATTTGCAATACCGCAAAGCACAGGACGACATATTTTCGTTGATATTACTTTTTATTACCACTCAACTGACAAGACGTGTACACGTTTGTAAAGTTGATGATGGACTAAGCGACTTCTTACCTCGAGGCTATAAGTATTAAATTACGGATTCTTTCGTCTTGTCCATTCTATAGTTAATATACAGTTACAAATCTTTGTTTTAATCCATTTAAATGTCGTCCACAGTACATATTCTCTTAACTCTCACTGCCCCCATGTTTCGTCTGCAATTATTGTTCATGAAGTCTGTACCGTCCTCACAGGATATTCTTTATCTGGTATCCTAGCTTATCCATTATTGTTCTATATGTTATAGAGTATATTATTGTGCACAGACATGGAAGGCTGCGTTCTGACCAGCGGACAAGTAATGCCAAGCCCTCAGACAATGGTCCAGCTGTCTCCAGCGGGACATCAACTCCTCATGAAGAAGAAACGTGGTCGCCCACCCAAGAACTATCTCCTACCTGACATGAGGCCTGGTAAGCTTCCAATTCTCTTACCCCAACCATCTTCCTATAAATAGGCTGACAATCCAATTGGCGTCTAAAAACTCAAGCATTGTCGGCGGATGCCAACGCACGGTAAGGATAAGGAACAACATGAAAGAGTAACGGGTTCTAGCTTCCTTTATTCACGCGTCGAAACTCAACTGCTCATGTGATATTATTTCATGGTGATCTTCTGTAAGGTGGTTATTTCTGCTACCAGTCGGGCTGACAAATTTATGACTGCGGTTGGTAAGTGGTGTACCCTTCCAAACTGTATCATTATCACCATCTCAGCATAGGACGCTACTGCTGGACATATTCCTCTCCCTCTCCCATAATCCATCCACTGATATGTCAAACTGTTACATATCTCAACAAAAAAGAATTATATAATTTAAAAGTAATCAATTTTAAGGTTAAGGTCGCTGCGGTGTCACTGTCAACATCGTTGTCCACGTAAATCTGTCTAATTAAATATAAGCTATACGACTTTTGGAGAAAAATTCAGTTGGAAAGACAATATTTCCAACTGAATTTTTCTCCAAAAGGTATTTCCAACTGGATTTTAGGAAAATATCTCAAATTGTTCATTATACCATAATACACTTGCAATTTGATTCATTATTTGTGAATGCTTTATTTCACTTTCGTAAAGTTACAATCAAAGTTTAAATTATAAATAAGACTGCCAAAACACTAAAGACGCCATACATGTGGGTAACGTGATATCAATACGTCACTTGCTTGCAAACAAACATTTAGCTGTCAAATCGTACTACGCTCATGTACTGTACTAAGCATCGACTGTAAACAAAGCAAATGACGTAACTCTATCTGCCACCAATCGCCAATCGCATGCGTTTTTAATCACGTGGTCAAACATGAAAATTTAATTATTTAATAATGATTTCTTATAAAAATCGTACATATTTTTAAATACTGTGTTAGTTAATTTGGTTTAAAAATATATTTACAGTTAGTCTAGTAACAATTTGTTTCATATTTTCATTATAGTCAAATACCGTATTATTATGATGAAGCAGTACGTCAAAATGAAGTTATGGTGAAAAGTGAAAAATTGTTACTGTTATAAAACGAAAAGTGATATGGCAACATCAACCTTGTTCTCGAAAGCCAAGGAAAACTGGGGCAGAACAACATATTTAAGCTGTGTAAATAGGACTTCTGTGGGCACTACACAAGCTAAATCACTATTTAACGCAAGATTAGTCAAATAATTTTTTTTATGGAAAACAAAACTACCCGTAGAACAGCGCCATCTGACGAAGTAACCAATACTATACTAGTTATAATAAATATTGTACATCGCAATTACTTGCGCAGTGAGTGAATGACTCAGCTAGGGTAAAATAACGGAGTTAACGATTAGGAAATCAATAATTTTGTCGTTAACTATGGAAGAAGTTATGGTTGCCCTTCGCACGATCTAAAAAGATTTAGATGAACAAAAAAGGCTTTTCAATGAGCGCAATGGGACAAAAGCTATATATCTACTTGCAACGTTAGAATAATGTCATCATTATTATTGAATGAACTAACTGTATGATTAATTGAACTAACTGTAACTCTATCAAATATAATATGATATTGGAATATGTGAAGCCCAACGCCTCGGCAACGAAATAGAATATTAAAATTTTGTTCTCTGTCACATAGGTGAAACACTAGGCATGAAGGGAGCAATTAAACTATGTAGCACTTGGACCTACCAAGTAAGAACTGCGAGCGAACAGGAAGTCACTGCCTTTGATAAAAACATCTATAAGGCCATTGATATTGCTTTAAAGATTTCATTCTAATGGGAGATTTTAACGCTAAAATAGGTCTTATAATGAAACAGAAAGGCTTCGAAGAGAGAAATTTCAGAGATCAAAAACTAATAGACTTAGTTGGCTCGGAGAACAAGTTAGCGATTGTAAACACCTTTTATAAAAAGAATGGACATAGCGCTCTCCGAACGGCCAATATAAGAATGAAATAGATTTTAAATTGACCAATCGACCACAAGTGATTCAAAATTCAAAACCCTAAGCATAAACTACCCACCAGATCACACACCACTTACAACAGTAATTACACTCAAGAATCTAATAAAAAGTAGAGCAAGTTATAAAAATAACAAGTATAGCAAGTTATAAAAATATCATTGTACATGGGTCGCTAAAACATTTTATACCTTCGCTACTAGATTATACTCGGAAGACACAGTACAGAATTATTACGACATATTAACAAACTATCCATATTAGCTTACAAATCTCCAAATGAAGAACTGTAATGTATTATCAGAACACTCATAAAAAGAAGACAATACTACAGAAATCTGTCGAAAGAGGAGTACGGCAACGGGACACCTCTCCTCTAAAATCAAGAATTATAAATAAAAGAAAAATACTTAATCACCTCACCTTTGCAGGCAATCTGGTTCTATTATCGGAAAGGCATGATCAAAACTTTTCAAAAAGCTAGCAGACAAGTAGGCCTTGAATGAATGTCAATAAAGCTAAAACTATAACCAACCACTTAAAAATAGATTGTGAAACATTAGAATATGTTGAACAATACACTTATTGGGTAAACAAATTGGATTCAACAGAGACAGTAACGAACTTGAGGTAAAAAGGACAGTCAAAAACACGTGAACAAGTTCTAGAGTTTTAAAGAAACCATGCATGCCAAACCTGGAAGTTCACGACCAGTACAAAGAATAAAATAATCACAAGTATGAACGTAGTATGATGAATATATGTAAAAATAAGACTCACATATATAGGAGCAAAAACGAAAACAATTTATGCTCTACATCACGCACAAAAATAAAATGGAAATGGGCTGGACATATAGCGCGACACAAAGATCACAGATGGACTAAAACGGTAACATCGTGGCATGGACCCTCGATATTTGGAAAATAGGTGGGCCACAATGGAAAAAGATAGCCCAAGGCCGTGAAAGATGGAAATCTTTGGGAGAGACCTGAGAGAGGTTCCTAATTAAATAGCAAACAATAAATGATAACTACAGAGTTGCTAGAGCACTGATAATAAATAACAAATTACTTTACATTATATACAAATGAGCAACGTTGTATATTAGTTATATTTCTATTTTTTTTATGTTACATACGCTAAAAATTGTAAAATGTTTTAGGAAATAGGCTAATATTTTCATATATCAACAATAAAGGATTGTACATTTTAAAAGGAATCAATTTATCTATTGTTAGACCTTAAGAAAATATGAATTTCGATGGGGCATAGAGCCTTCAGGGAAATCTATTTAACCCTGCCCATAATCTTGTCACGAATGAATACTCAATTATACTCGTATAAGCACTATATTTTGAGAATTTTTAGAATATCCCGCCCTTATACTACAAATTTAATTAAATGCATTAAAAATATATTTCTTGTGATTCAACCCCATTAAAAGTATTAGCCGGTAGGGTATTTAACAGGGAACACTTTTTTAAATTTTAACATGGAAAATGTAAACATTATCTATTTTTCTGCATTTCAATATTGATTTTGTAACTATAACTTGCCTATTTACAGAAATATTTTACATATTATACATATGCCTACTGTATATAATGGGTCTTTTTGGCAGGGTTTCTTCATTTGTAAATATTTTTTTACGTACTTCACGAGAAACCTCATCTGAAATTTGACTAAATATATTTTTATTTGCATTTTTCTTCATTGAATACTGGATTTATTAAATAACCTGATATGATTCTCAGAAACCAGGCAATTAGTTTTATTATAAGAACGCCATAATTTAGTTTTTGGATTTTATTGGCCTATTTTTTTTACCGTTGAAATACAATACATTATTGTTATTACTTTTATATTAGACTGGCTTATGTCTTGTTAACCTTGGTAAAATATTATAAATGTAAATAATACGTTTAAGTACAAGAAAGAAGTATGAATCACTAATTTAATAACGACGATGATTCATTATCTGATTCACGTTTTGATATGACTATTACTTTTCAACAATTCAAATTCATTCATACGAAACAATTTCAAACTCATTTTAGAAAATGATGTAACATTTGTTAAATATAATAAATGAATTAAAATTAGAAGCCTGGCATAAAGGTTTTTTTTACAGCTTTAAATAAAACATAGTTATGTCCCATCGGTACTTATCATTACCATTTTGGACATGTGTGGGATATTTTTTCTACTCAGACCCAGTGACGCATTTATTAATTCCTGACTAATTTATTTGTTAGCTATTTTATGAGTAGGATCACGCCATATTAATATATGTGTGAGTAATTTAATTGATGTAACTGTGACAATTTGGCCTTATTGCGTTGGCTTTTGTTCGATTTACTTTTTTTAATATATTTATCGAATATTAATTTAAATTTGGAATGTAATATTTTTTTAAATAGGTTAGTAGACTTAACATGTCTTCTAAGTATGATTTTATCGGACAGGTTTTCCCCTGGGATTCAAATGTTTGTTTGCCTTTTGCGTCATCCAAGAGTTAATTCAACTGAGTTATTAATGTTAGGTAGATCTTTGGCGACTATAAAGTTTGAAATGAGACTCCATAGATAATATGTACATGAATGCGTTTATTTCTAAATTTACCCCACTTATATACATTATTTACAATGGAACCTAGATAGGCGTGCGAAGTCGGATGCCTGTAGCTTGAGACAGCAAAACCGGTCTTGCGCATCATAGTTCTTAGGGAGATTCCGCGGCGATGCGGTGGCTTAAATATGGACTGAAAAGTTAATTTTGACGGGTGCTGCTGGCTCCTATTCATCCTCGGTTGTGAATCCAGATATTCTGGTACATATAAAATCAATACACAATAACATAACCGCTAAGGATTTTTGGAAATTTCAACTCAGCGCGAATCTGGGGCCGAGTCGCTAGTTATATTTAAGACCCTTATAGATCTCCTGCAACGAATTTTTTTTTTTTGTTATTTCTAATATTACCCTGTTTAGACATCTTAAAAATATTATAAATGCGAAATATTACGTTATTATGCTATGTTTTAATGTTTGTTATTCAATCACTCAAAAACAGCTTGAATGAATTTGGATGAAATTTGGCACACCTTCATTGACATATTATTACTTTTTTACGTGGAAAAATGTTAGGTTCCCAGGGGACTTTCAAAAACGAAACAGTGCATACGAAGTTGCGAGCACAGCTAGTACTGTAATAATTTTTACTAATCTACAAAATTACTTTTAAATAGGATAGATAAAAATAAGGAAATTGTGTATTTACATCTCCTACAAAGACAAACACGCCTACCATCAAGTGGACCGTCAGCCTGTCTGTCGACTGTAACATAAAAAGTGTATAAAAGTGTATATGTTACTATAGAATCGAGGTCTTACGCTGGTTAAAATTTTGTTCTTAAAATTTACATTAAAATTGCAAAATCTCAAAAAGGTGCGAAACCTGAGCAAGTCACAAATTTAATGCAAATTTATTTCATTGAATGAATGAAATATAAAAATTTTTTGACACACCAATGTCATTTAATGACATAGCAAATCATGATTATATTTTGGTTACAAACAAAGCAACAAAATTTTACGTACCTATGTATTTGTAAAAATCTGAATTCGCATCGAACCAAGTGAGCGAAAAATTCTTATTTATTTCGTTTAATGTGCCTTAAACTTAACTAATGTGCCTATACTGGATGTATCCTTACTTTTAGTAATAATTAAAAAATATATATTTCTTTCAAAAGTTAATATTATTTACAATTTTCAAGTTGAATCAAGATTTGGGTCTTACATAATATCCCACGCGTAGTGTTGCAAAGCTAATCGCGGATCTTTTCTTAGGTATGGATATGGCAATACAGATGCAGTATGGACTACCCGCGGAAATGAGAAAATTATGTTAGTATCACATGTAATTTAAATTGGACAAAAAAACAGCATGAAACTAATCAAAATTTACGAGACTTGGTAAATTACATTGATACTAATATTGGTATTTTGTGATTGAGTAGTTATTAGTAAATCTTAACAAATTCTTTGTAGTTTGAACATTTTAACAAATTCTCTTTTAAAAACCTAAAATAGAATTAGAATGGAAATCCTAAAAGAATATATTAAAATTCTATGTGTAAAAAAATAACTTACTTATATTTATCGTTTCAATACATAAAAATAAATGTATACCACTTTAGTTTTGATTCTTGTATGTTTATAACGATCGAAAGGTGTGAACTGTGTTGTAATCAACAGCTTGCGGAGACCTGATCTAATATTTTTATAATTTTGTAAAATGCTTAAACTCTATATCTCAGAATAATATATCAAAGTAATTACATTTTTAACTCCACATGTACCTAACCTTTGCCACTATCACAATACACAAGATTCTTTAACAGTATTCATCATAATATGTTGATTTACCATTAAATTCAATCGTCTAGCTAGTTTTTTTTTATGGAATTCGTAAATTTTGTTATTTGGCAAATTTACCATTTCATATATATATGGTAAAACCAATAACAATAAATATAAAACAAAAGTAGTTTTCTTACCATTAAGAATAAAATTATTTGGACTAGTTATTACATTTTATTAAAAAATACAAATAGAAAAAAATCGCGTTAACTTGGTGATGGATTTGCTATTAGAAAACTAAATTGTTATGCTTGGCTTTGCTTCTCAACACAAAAACTAATTTAAATAATTACTCTCTGTAGATTGAATAACATAATGTAGCATAAATATTTTATTTAATTAGGATATTAATTTTTTACTCATATTATCTAAATTGATTTGAAAAAAAAATTAATTTTTCAAGAATCTAATTTTTTCTCTTATTACATAAATATTGTTGATAAAATGATATTACTTCATTAACGTGTTCTTAGTTCTCACTGAAAATAGAATATATCTATGTATAGTGTTTGTAAGGGACGCATGTGGTGACAACTTATATCTTTGAACCCAATCTCCTTTGACACCTTAAAAGCGAAATGAGAATTAAGAACCAAATGAAACTTTTAAGTGATATATGAAAGTTAAATGATGAACTCACCTATTCCAGATGCTAGACCCAACGAGAACTATAACGCTACAAACCTGCCTTTTGGTGATTTTTCGTACCTGACGGAGATGATGTTTAACCCCCTGGCGTACAGCTACGGAGTGGCCGGGGGTGATTCTGAAAGGGGCGTCGAAGACACCGTGAAACAGGAGCCAGGCAACGATAGAGCCATAGACGTGTTCGATTCGTCCACAGACGAAGATGACCATAATAAGGTTGAACCTGAAGAGAATGTACCGCCGGTCGCTATGGAAACGCAAATAATGACCGTAGGGGACTGCCAGATTGTGAAACTGCCACCCAACGGGGAGAACAATGAGGGCACTGAAGAGGAAGTTGTGCAAAATAGCACTCCAGGGTCTGTGACCATAACTCCCATAACCACTGTTGGCGATTGCACCATCAGGCCCGTGGAAAACACATAATATGATCTCTCCATTGTCTACCCCGTACGTCTCGGTAAACTCATACTGTTGAGGAAGTCTTGCTAAGCCTGTGAGGACGGTAGTCGATGAAATTTGGTGAAAAAAAACGCTTAATTTTCACTCTAATGTCGCCAACGTTTTTTATAGTTTGAGCGGCAGTTTTGAGTCGTACCTCAAAAGATTTTAAATATATGTTTCACACGGGACGAAGATGCATTATTTTTAGACACTAAAAATGTCGTTTAATTCTTACTAATTCGGAATATATGCAATAAGTGAAAATTAGGTGTACTAGTATGTATATGCTATTTATGATGGTATGGTTCGTATTTTATTGAGGGGTAGACATATAGTATTATTGTGGTAGCATTGTTCGATTCTCGTCTATGGTCACTCCGACCCGATGTCTATGGAGGAATAAGCTTCTGCGACGTCAGCTTTTAAGTACGTCTTCCCATAATTATTTCAAATGAAATATTATTAAAAAAAAGCTTTAAAGCAAATTAAATGCTACTACAATGATGAGTTTTACTTAAGTGAACGTAAAAAAAGGAAACGACTGTTGTAAAACGCATTTAAGATAAAAAATATATTTAAACAGATGCAACACAACGCCATAAGCTTTATAACGTAAACGTGATACTCAGATAGAATCACCATTAAGACGTGATTGTCACAATTTATAGGACAATGTTCTGTGTGAAAATTGAATAAACACTGCCTAATGCATTATTAAATGTATAGAAATCCACATATAGTTGAAAAATATCAAATTATATATTTAAAAACTCCGGAAAAAAAGTCCGAACACGAACATGTTTTATTGCGGCCCAGGGGATGCAATTTATAAGCTCTAGCGTTATTTCAGCAGCGCAGTTTATGTATGTTTAGATATACACATTTGTATCCATTATTAACGCCTCGACACAAAATGGAAAAAGTTTCTACCATTTCACTGCCAATAAAATTACATTTGTTTTGTCAGAGACTAATTCTCTGAGGGAAAATATTGAGGATATTGCCTACCTCTATGAAGCGCCAACAATCAATATAGATTTTGATGCAGCTGACGTGCGAAAATGTGCTAAAAAGACAGTTGAATGACTAACTTGAATAATATCTCTCTAGATAATTAATAAATTGGCTGCCTGCTTTAGCTGGAATTAAAGTCCCCTGTATTTTTGGCCTCCAACACGTGAATCCCATGTAATTATCGTGTATATAAAATATAAATTATACAGTTCAACATGCCTCGACAAAATATATATAAATATATAATTATTATGTATTAGTAAGTATTTTTGATTAAATTTTCACATAGCACATTGAATCAGTTACATGTTAGAGATTTTGTAATATTTTACGAATATCTTGTATACAGGCAGCATATTTACAGCGTAATGTGTTACGGTTTATATCATTTTCTTTTGGACAAATGCAATTTAAAGAGTATTTTTAAAATGAGAATGTTAAAAATAAGTTGTATTAGTTTCGAAAATGACTCTATAGTGTTATTTAGGGATGGAACAAGCGGATCTCGGATCAAAAGGAATATATCCCTCCTATATAATAAATATCAGAAATCTTTTTGAATGCATTGCTATTTTGCAGCTTAAATTTGCATTGCTTAAATTAAAGAAAAATGTATTGAATCAACATAGTCTGCAACAGATTGAAAGATTTGTTGTCATAAGTGCTAGATTGCCGCAACTTTGATCTTAATTACATAAGATATCAGTATACCTTTCAGATATCATTGCATTGAGATCTTACACTTTAATAATTTACGTATCCTAGTAAAATCTAACTTAAACATGGTTTGTAATTGTTTGGATCGCGGATTCATTTCAAAGGATCATATTCAGCACACTCCATCCCATCCGAATATCTCAAATAAATATTGCAATTTTTAAAAAAAACTTTAATTTTATATTTTATTTATTTTAAATGAAACAAGTCTTATCAACTATTGAATAGCTTTAACACTTGCATGCACGACTCCAACCTAATTAGAAGCTATTTCGAGGTGCCAAATATTTTCAACAACAGATTTGATCCGAGATCACCTTGTTCGATATGATACAAAGTGTACTAAATTAGCCTACACTGTTTACTTTTCTGCTCAAAAACAGAATAATTTTTCTGTTCTATACATCGTTACGCTACTATAACTGCGTAGTGGCGAACTCTTGTAAAACGCTTGTAACTTCAATGTTGTGGTTTGTGAAGTAAACGCGTTTAAGCGACTTTATACTCTGTAACGTTACTTGTAAATTTAAAATTAAATATCTCATTGTTTTTGAGCAGTATCAAATTAATGTCATTGGCTGTAAAGTGTTTTATGAGTAATTTAAGTATCGCGTAGTGTGAGCACATGCTATCTATCGCCTTTAAATGTTCTTAAATGTATCAATCTCTGTGGATACTAGACAGTAGCATGTAGTGTCTTAGATAAAATTTAATATTCTAAATATTAATTAAAACTCGGCAACACCACACGGACAAGTGATACGATAAGCTATCAATATTTTAGCGAAACATATATAAACTATATATTTCTTTATTCATATTGCATATAAAGGCAATTTATATAAATATATATGATATTGTATTGTGCGACAAAATAGTAAACCCCTCACGCGACAGCTAATCCAAGGGCGGCTGTTAAACAGTCCCTATTGGTTAAACGATGTTGGTCTACAACTGATACATTTTTTTAAAATATGTATATATTACAAATTGTATAAACACAAATGGATACCTGATTTTTACACGCTACGAGTATGCAAATCAAATTAAGTTACATTAAGTTTCCTAGTGTTGCCTCTTAACAGCTTGGTCACAGCTTGGATGCACTCGTGGAATAATTGTGGAACGAATTGCAAAACTTTTTTTAATATTTTAAAATGGCGTATCAATTTCGAATTTATAATATACGCTCAACATTGAGCATACATAGATAAGCATTGTTTTTCTAATTAATTTAAGAATAATTCAATCACGGCGACACTCGAAAAACTTTTCTAACTGCAATAATATATTTTTTCCTTATTTTTTTAAATTTTGATAACGTTTTTCAATCAATTCGCATATCACATAAGGATTTCTTTTGTTATTTAAAATAATACTAAGTTAGCAATAATATTTTTTTTTTGTTAGTTTCTTATTAAGAGCTTATTTACTCGTGTTCGAAGTTTGTTTTGTAATTCGTTCGCTCGCATTCTGGACGACTGTGTGTCACACTAAGGCCGAGCCGTAAACATTATATAAGCTTTATTGTCTATCGGATAGTTCGAAAAGACTTTCCGTCGTTATATGTGTAATGTCCTTAAAAGTATTAATCGATACATTTTTTAAATCATTTACATTGTCTGTACAGTAGAATAGTTCCTAACTTGTAATCGATGAAGAATATAATCCATTGAAGTAAAATTAGCGTAGCTCTTTTTAGTATTAGTTTTTTTTTTTAATCGATCAAACTTTTTTTTTAAGTATTTTACTTTACTTATAAGGAACTTCGTGTTCTTCTATTGAACAAAAGTTCAGTTTTGACCGGTTTCATTTTCGTAATCGTAAAAGAAATAGTTGTAGCCCATAAGAGGCATAAGTGAAGTGAGTCTCATACGGCAAGCTAATTTTATTGAGAATTATTTAATATAGGAATCTGTATTTTTATAACGGAACTAACATAATTTATTTCTACAATAACGATTGATGTATGCCCGTAATCTTAGAGTTACAATCTCAACAATTTTTGTGTTGTCCGAGCCCTATTGGCTTTTTGTGTTACAATGTGTTATGTTTGTGTGTTCTTCCTCTAGCCATTTTTATACGCGGAGTGAAATTTTAATTGCGTGAAAACAATATTTACGGTAATCGTGGGTAATTCAAAATTTTTATGACTTTTAACTTTTCTTTTTTTATATTATCTACATGTTTAAAGAAAAATATTTTTTCATAAATATTATAGATACACCGTTTAAATGAGTCCTCGCCCGTGCGGTACAGGGACGCGGGGGTATGGCGACAAAGGAGACCGAGAGAGGCGGGCGCCCGCCGCGTGGACGAGGGATAAACAGTCTATCTATAATTACAAAGTTTAATTTTTATTAAAAAAAAACAATGTTGAAAAGAAAAACAAAACAAAACCTAAATTAATTAATGAAATTGGTAAGTTTTTGAATATTGACAAAGTAAAATAAAATAATACCTACATTCCTATGTATAGGTGCATTCCTTATACGCGTTGTATGCGTTAAAATATTTGAAGAGTTGAAGTTTCTCATGTAATTGAAATTTCACGACATAAGAAACATTTTTAAAAATAAAACTGAAAACATAATTCATTTTAATATGTTACAAAACAACGTTTTCTTTGCATGAAACTGCTCCACTGACAGTTCATTAGTGGACAAAATTAATTTTTAAATACAGAATGTTTAAAAAATTAAAGAGCCCACTTTGCACTGAACTATTTGGTCAATGATTCCAAATTGACTATGTAAATGTTATGTATGGCTATTTGTGTCCTTGAAATTGATATTTTATATATTCTGTGGGACAACTAATGAATTGTATGTACTGCATAATGTGTAATCTCAATCAGGATTAGTTAAGTATCCGGTTGATTGCATTTATTTATTTATTTAAAAAAAGAATTAGAATGTTTGAGGTGAATTTTTTTAATTGTAACACCGCCATAAACAGGGATTTACTCGTTCAAGACCAAAAATATTTTTTTAATTTGCCTTTCCTTTTTCAGGATAATTCAGATTTGTTACATACCATATTATATAATGTTATTAAAGAATTGATTTTTTTATATATTGTATTTTTAGAAGAAATTCAATATGACGTGCTAGGTTGGTTCTTGAATGGTACTTCCCTGTTTGCAAATATTTTAAAGGAAGGAATCTGAAAATCGCAATTACCAAGTAAACTTTGTACTGCAAATTGAGTAATAATTGCTTCCATTTGATTAGTATATTTGATAAAAAAAATTTTTTTTGGCTTAACCTATTGCAGTCCATTGAAGACACATTTTGTCAAATTTTAAAAAGATAAAGTGTATAAATTCGAAACTTCAGTTGGCCTATATATTTATTTTTATATATTATTACTATATATAAAAAAGAACCTACTTCAGGCCTATTGTAGTCATTTACGTAAAAAAAAAATGGTATGTTACCCTTGAAACAGACAAATTGATTAAATATTGGGAATATTTGTTATAAACCATGAATGATATATCTTAAAATGACGGTTGTTTGAGTAATTGCGAATATCATATTCCGCGGAACTCCTGAGTCATCGATGATCGTATACTCAAGTGAAAATGTGCAATTGTTTTCGTATCGGTCGAGTTACTTGTTGAGACTAATATAAACGGTATGTTTAGTTGTGTAGAGAATTTGCTTTTGTGAAAATTCCCGTGAGTGAAATACGTTTCATTTTATTCATACTTAGTGATCATGTGAGTGCAAAATTTCATTATTTTTAAACCAGTTTATGACAAATCAGTCAAAGGAGGGCAGCAGACACTTATTATGTTTATGTTCTGCATAGTCCGAGAACAGTATTTTTTAGATATAATCCTTTTTATTATTATGTGTAATTTTTTTTTTTATTATTTTAACATTTATGAAATTCGATCGTTAGTTACTTTCTAACAATGAAAATATTTAATAAAAAAATTTCAATTTTATTTGCGTTTTATTTGCAGTAAAATTCGTATACTTAAGGAAGTAACTACGTTTATTCAGCTTTTGTACGTCCAAAACATCAGTTTTGTGTGGAGATATGTAACGCGTCCGTTCAACATTGTGAGTCAATTCATCTTTCGCGCCAAACGGGCGAAGTAACCACACTTATTCAGCTTTTGTGCGTGCCAAACACCAGTTTTGTATGGAGATGCGTACGCGTCCGTTCAGCTTTGGCACCAAACAGGCGGAAGTAACTGCATTATTCAACTCAATTCAGCTTTCAACTTTTCAGTAAACTATCAAGAAGGTACATACTTCGTCAAAGCCTAAATGTTGAGTTACTAATAAGTGCCATCGATGAGACTAATTTGGCTAGAGATGTAAAAAGAAATTTTAAAATTGGGCTAAATCGAAGTAACAACTGTGATCAATATCTTTTTATTCATTAGCGCCTGTTCAAAATCCTAATACAAATATGAAAGTATTTGAGTATGTGTCGATGTTTTTTCGAACAAAAACTTTAAAGTAATATTTTGGGATAACAGGCAGGTTATCTCTGAATCTCCATTTCCATTGGTCACATCACGCGTGAACGGGTAGACCGATTTTAATTCGGTTTTCACTAATGGAAAGAGGGATAAACGGGGAATGTTTATACCCGACGTAGCCGGGGCGGGTCGCTAGTCTATATAAATAAAAATGGATCTTCGAAATGTATGTACGCCCATAACTTTCGAACGGGTAGAGCGATTTTAATTCGGTTTTGTCTAATAAAGAGGGATAAACGGGGAATGTTTATGTATATAAAAATTGCACCACGGGCGGGCCGCTATTAATTTATAAAGTACGCCGAAGAAGTCGCAGCAAAAAGCCATATATGATTATATATAAACATGTAAAAATTAGAGCATCAAATTTAAGGAAAACTAGCTTGCCAAAAGATATGTTTGTTGTAACATAAAATAAAACCAAAACGATTCAGAATTATCTTTATTAAATATAAATATATTTTTGAATAACCAAGCTTTAGTATAACACGACTCATTAACCATATACTAAATGTAATAAAGTAATCTTAAAATATATTACAAGTGCGCTTACTTAAGTACCCGGCGGAGGTGGGGGCCCATTATTGAGCCACATATTGTGCTGGGGGCCAGACATATTGCAGAAATTGGGATTGAATACTGGCATACTATGCCTTAACATACGAGGCATAGGGTTCAGATTTGAATGGCCGCCGAATTGGAATGCGGGATTCCTTATGAAGGGGGGCGGAGTACTCGGGTTGAAGGGTGGTGGGAAAATCGGGGTTGGGATAGGATAACCGGGGGGTGCTGTTAGCGGTGCGCCCATTTCTTGCGGATGGAGCCTTCTGTAAGCGAAATTAGGCCTTGTAATTATTTGAGGCTGCCTCTTGTACGACATACTGAAAGGGTTTCTGCCTCGAATCGGCACCACACGAAACCGACTGCTCGACTCTGTTGGCCTCTGGTTTTTCCTCGAATCTTTACGGCCTGGGTTTTTGGACGTTTCCCCGTTCTCGGTGCTGTCCTGTTTCTGTTTGTGCACTTCCTTCCGCCTCCTGGTGGCCTGTCTTTCATCCTCGTCGTCAGAGTAATCGATGTGTTGTGGTGGAGGTTCAATGTCGTTTAACCATGAAGCATCAGAGCCTTTTATTCTGTAATTTAAAAGTAAAGCTTACATTCTGGGTTCCAATTGATGGTAGGTGGTTACCATCACCTGTTAACACAAGGAATGCCATGGGTCGTAATACGTGCGCTGCAGAATGGACTCTTGCATCCCTTAGTCACTCACCAAAACAGAGCTTACATGCTCTTTTTTATGGTGGCCATATGTAAGAATGAATGCATCGTTTATTACTGCGCAACGTAGTGAGTACTGCCAATATAGGTACAAGAAAATTTTATTTTGCGCAATTAGTAATATGAACCTAACTCAATTAGTTATATGAACCTAACTTAATGATAATGCACAGATGTGATAGTGAAAAAGCATCCACATTCGCGGACCCATTTGTAGAATGTTTTCAAGCCCTTTGAATACGAGGGCAATGATAACGACTTAAGGAACATAGAGGCTGCACTTGATGAACCAGACAGTCCTTTTCTCTTTTTTAGGAGGGGAAATGACGTTTACGCACTATCCAACAAAAATAATAATATATAATGAATAGTTGTAACAGCCCATATCCTATTAGAACTACTTCAGAAAGGTACTAAGTGTCTGCTGTACCTTTATATTATAATGCGATTCTTTGGATCTATCACTACCCATTGCAGTGCAAAGTTGCAAAAACTATAATGATACTCAAACTAGGAAAAAGCGAGCACGATCCAAAGTTGTATAGACCAATATAGTGTATAAGATTTAAAATTGCTGATCCTTAAACGCATACTGCCAATCATTAACCATCTGATTCCATCTCACCAATTTGGTTTTAGACAGAAACATAGAAACACTATTAAATAGGTGCATAGAATAGTTAAATCAATAAACACCGCATTTGAAGAGAAAAAATACTGTTCAGCCGTTTTCTTAGATGTCTCCCAAGCGTTTGATAGGGTGTTACATGAAGGCCTTCTATACAAAATCAAAAATGTACTGCCAAATCCAATATTTCATTTAATCCGGAGTTACTTGAGCGAGACCTATATTGTACTCCACTACATATAGCAGACCTTCCATCAACTTCTTACAAACTCTTGGAAACCTTTGCTGACATTACTGCCATACTAGCCACTCACGACGATCCTATCTTGGCTACTGAAGTTCTCCAGGAAATATCAACACTATCTGAAAAAGGTTAAAACTCTAGAGACTAAGAGTCAATGACACCAAGTCGGCTCACGTCACATTTACTCTCAGAAGAGATAATTGTCCACCAGTTCATATAAATGGAATTCAAATCCCCCAAGAAAATGTGGTCTGGTACCTGGGAATGCACCTGGTCAGACGCTTGACCTGAAAAACACACATCCAAACAAAAAGGAAGATACTTGGACTATTATTGAACAAAATGTACTGGATGCTGAAAAGAAAATCACTGGCATTGGAATCAAGTACAACTAGAAATTACTGTAGAGATCGCCTCTTGAGCTTTATCTGGGATTAAAAAATTAATAGAAAAAAAAAAAGTAACTCAACATAAGAATGTGTACTGCTATCATGTATTCTATGATTAAGAATCTCAAGAGAGTTCAGGGATGAGGTAATTGTGAAATTCTCTGTCCCCTAAGGGATCAAAGGGGGCTTATTAGTACTTACTTCATTAGTTCACTAAGGAAAACATAACTGGTATGTTGTTTATTCTTTGGCGCATAGAAAACATCTAATCCCGGTATGACTCCACGCTCTCTTACGTGCTCTTGAGAATTGAAACGAACGCAATAATGAGGTTCCGACACCTGAAACGATAAATACTTTCAACTCTGAATATTTGCAAAAACTTACTTTCATCCTCATTATGGACTCATGGAATGAGATCAAAAAGATTATCTTTCAGGACCATAATTATTCCGAAAGTAAGAAAATAAAAACATCAACTAAAAGAAATAAGAAAAAAAAAACACTATTATTTATACAAATTTAAAGAATAACTTATCGATTTTAAGGCATTTTAGTGGCGTTATTTCAATGTCAAAAATAAATTAGTGACTTGATGTTTGAGTGATTATTTTTTGCGATATCGTAACTAATACACAATCATAACTTTTTTAATACTGGAAAATGGAAATTCTTTATTAGTCTTTTATATGATCAAGACACGGTTCAGATGTATTTTTGTTAATTACTTCTGTTTTGGTATGGTGTACACAGAGCCCTGTATGGGCATAAGGCAAATTTTATTATTTAATTATTACTTACAGGTCCAAATACATCAAACACTTTCCCCAAAGCTTTTCCTCCATTTTCAAGAAACAGTACACTTTCCAAGTCGACTGCCGGTGTATTGGGGAATGCTCGAACTATCACTGTAAGAAGTCAATACAATGTATATTGAGATCATAGTACATAGAGTGCATATATCGCGTTGTAACTTATTTTAAATGGTCACATTGCGAAATTTGCGTCGACACTTCAAAAAACATCCATGACGCATTCTGGCAAATACAAAAATGACCACTTAGCGAAATTCGTGTCGTGACTTTCATAATGTTCGACAAAAAAACGTGCTGAGTGTTAGGTGTAATAATAACACTTGCCTTGCATTTTTCTGATTTATTGAATAATCATTTTAATGGGTAATTATTTTGTATCATGCAAAATTATTAAACCTCAATTTCTATTCATAAAAAACTGTTTACTGGAAGTAGTTATTATTATTTAGGAATTTACCTACTTCAATAATAATCAGTATTTTTATAAAAATTACAATATATTCTTAGTTAAATTTTAAATATTCTTAATTTAATCTCGTGCAATGTCACGCAATTAGTAATAGCTCAATATAGACTTTATAAATAAATTATTGATCATTAGTAAATAATAAATTTCTGAAAATAACAACGATAAGGATTGTTTATTTAAAAAGGTGGCAGCAAAGCTATTTGTTTAACAAGAACTAATACCAATTATTTCTTATTATTTATCTTTACAATTTATTTTTACATCAGCTATGGATAAGAACACATCATGGCTTTCATTACTGTCACAACATGTTGTGGTCGAAGATTATGAATGCCATGATTGATTGATTGATGTGGCCTTTTTGTTTAATCCAAAACACGCGAAATTCGCGATGTGGCCGTTTGAAAGAAGTCACAACGCGTTATGAGCTATTTTCTCGCTCATTGAACGATTTCGGTCTTAGAGCCTAACATATAAATAGTACATAGAGTACTCATAACAAAAATTGATATCAGAAATTAATGTAAGTATAGAAGTTTGTTTAATCCTAATATTATAAATGCGAAAGTTGTTAGGCTTTCACGCCTTAACTACTCAACTGATCATCATGAATATTTGCATACATACATTGTCAGGGATATAGGGTACATTCAGAAAAAAATACTGTTCCCGAGGGATCATCTAAAAATACATATAAATAAATTATCGCCTGACAGAAATCCATGAACAATAAATGAGGTTGATTTTTTTATTTTTCAACACTAAAGAAAAAGGGGTGTGGAGGAACTCTTGGATAAAAGCATTAATACCTTCATAAATGTATTACATATTTTTGTTTGTAGCATTATCAAGGGTATGGTGAAATTAATTTGTTTTAACTTCTCACCTATAACAAAGTTTGGTAAAGTGATATATACTCATGAAAAAACCTTTCCAATTTTAAAATTAATCTAACAAATAAATAAAATTGAAGTGTTGAAATTGAAGTTTTTACTAAAAAGTTATATTAAAGTACATATGGTACTTATAACAAAATATTACCATCAAATGATTATTATTGAAATTTCTTCTACTTTTCATCTGGTTATAAAAAGTCAGTTTACCTAATCTATCTACAACACTTGCTATTACTCCAATCTTGGCCATATCCTCAGCTGGTAAGCTGATAGCTAAATCTTCTATTGGTGGTAAGTCGTCAAGACCTAATTCACCTTGTACTTTGGGAGGCTCTTGTTTGCCACTCTTGACGCCTTCACATTCATCCCTGGGAAAGTAATTATTTATTTTTAATATTAGCAAATTAATTATTAAATCAAATTAATATACAGACACCTGGATATTTATACTATTATACCTACTATGTAAGAATAAAATCTGGAGCCAAATTCAATATAAAAAATAGTCGCATGTCTTACAGAAGACCATGAAATAACTGCTTAGGTATTTCATATTTCTAGTGGAGTAGGTGAGATTCGCAAGAGGTTGGATTCTGAATATGTCTGTTTCTTATTAAGTTGGATTGTGAGTAAGTCAGTTACGGAGAAGAGTACACTGTATAGTTAAGAACAGCAGAGCTTATTACCCTAATCCTATTTCTTCCCTTCCTAATCCTATTATTCTTAGTCATGCTATGGTTGGCAGCACACTTGGAGCACTGTGCAACTTGTAATCACCTACCATCAAGTGGACTTGTCTGTCTACTTTAACTTTATAAAAATAGCTTTAAATATTCTACGGGGGCCTCCAGT
Source organism: Bembecia ichneumoniformis (assembly GCA_910589475.2). Taxonomy (NCBI): domain Eukaryota; kingdom Metazoa; phylum Arthropoda; class Insecta; order Lepidoptera; family Sesiidae; genus Bembecia; species Bembecia ichneumoniformis. Next base: position 13,227,845 of record OU342536.1, on the reverse strand, counting down.
TAACCCTGAGGGAATCAAACGGGTCTAAAGCTACCTACGGTAAAAATAAAAACAAATGTTCCATAAAATACTAATTTAACAATAGAAAAATATTTGGTACTGAAACTATGCAACAAAGAAGTTAATTATACGAGCTTGGTCAACAATTTTGCTCAAACCTAGCTGTACAAACAAATATTGTTGAAAATTTTGATTCACATACCCACTAGATATTTCTTCAACATCTTTTACTGAATCAACATCACTGTTAGAATCAATTGCCGACGTGGAGTCCGAATCACTATCTGCATTCCTGTACTCTGACACTTCGTATTCAACAACACCACTTTCAGGACTGTCTATAATCATTTGTCTATTAGCGTCTTCATCGTTACGAGTTCTCGACAGGGGTCCGTGAGCGCAAGCATTTATTATATTATTTTTTAATACCATTTCACTTAGTTCCGTGGAATCGTCTTCGTCATTGCACGTGCTATCGTCGTATTTTATAGACTCTGAATCGGAATCGGACGCACCATATTCAGCAATTAAACCGAGCGACACGTTTTTATTATTTCCTTGATCAAGGTTCTCCATTGTAACGAGCGATGCGTGAACACTCACTTATTATTATCCTACTAACTTATTTTTTCTACTTATTTGAATAACACAAATAAAGCTCTAAGAACGATATAAGGTAAACTAAAGAAAAGAAATGAAATGAGAAGAAACAGCGGAATGGCAAAAAAGTCAGGCAAGAATATTGCAGAGTTGTAGTCTGCTAATCTGCTTAGCTTAGCAGCTTGGTTGGTGACTTTTTTTTTCGTAGAGGGAGAATAGACTATTCTCTCTCTACGTTTTTTTTATTTATGTCATAGAACAGATTACTTACTAGAATGGATGACAAATGAAATATATAGTACAAATGTACGCCAGAAAAATTTAATAAATCAAAATCAAAACTTAGGAAACTTTTGAATATCGATGCGTGAAAGAAATTGTTGATTCCACCCTGTAGAACGGACGGGTGGAGAAAAATAAAAATACCTAAGTATGTATTTTTTTTTCGAAATTTTACAAAAAAAGTTTAGACTAACAATTGTATAGAGAATTTAATTTTATTACATAAAAATGTTCATGTAAATTTTTTGCTAAAATCAAAGTAGGTAACAGAGTTAAGTAGGTAAAGATAAGAGTTGATAAATTAAAAAAAACATAGTTTAAAACCCTTACATGTTTAACAAAATTTTCTACAATATTTGTCTAAAACTTTTTTCTCTTATTCTTACCATTTTTGTATAATTTAGAAAAATTACTTAGGTTTCATTTTTTTTTTCACACCTTATTAATATTGTCAAATTATTGTTTTTTAAAATTTATTATTAATTTATAAATTTTATTCTTGATTTTCATACTTAAAATATTTGATACGTTTGTATTTTTTGTGTTAATATGAAATATTCATTGCTTTGTGCCCAAAATATGCAAATAAATAAATAAATAAACTAAATTTTCTCTACTCCAGACTCCACACATAAATCTCTCCTGCGCGATTGCGACTATCAAATCAATACTAACATGTGATTTTATTCGTCCAAGATCAATAGTAATCAATACATTCTTTAAACCGTAGATGAGCGCTTTCTCCAAAGAAAGAATTCGAAACCACAGAGCAGTTGAGTTTGAGATTCATAATTACTTTTCTACAAAACAAACACAGAGTAAGTACCATAGATAAGTTGTTTGATATTACTTTACTCTATGGTTATTTGCTTCAATTCAACTCACATTCAACTTCAATGTTGTTTGTTTGTAAACAAAATACTTAGTTTTTTTTAATCCAAAAACTATCTAATTTTATTGTAATTGTTAACGAAGCGTTTATTAACTATTAATCGAGTGCCAATTTACAATGGTTTTATACTGTTGTGTAAAAGGTTGTCGTAACAATAGCAGGGAGAAAAAAAAGAATCCCAATGTTATTTTATCTTTCCACGGGTCGGTAAAAATAGATCTTTAGGTATATATTGATTTAAAAATTTCTCAATTTTCATTTTAAATTTTTTTGTCTTTTATTTTTCCCTCCAGGTTTCCCACTAATCAGCATCTCAGGTCGAAGTGGTTGAAGGCAATAGGGAGACCTAACTGGGACCCACCCAGCTATACTCGTATTTGCAATATACATTTTAACACAGATCAAATTAATACTACTATGTGCAGGACACGTATTAAAGACGACGCATGCCCTGTTAATGCGTTACCTGTAAGTTTTCAATATTCCTTATGTTTTTAGTGGGAGGTTGCTCAATTACAGTCTTTTTTATCTTAGTATTTTTTATGTCAATGCCAGGAAGCATTGTCAATTATTTATGAACATTTGATCGTATATTAACACAAATAACGTTTAAGGGGTTGCAAGAGCATCGTCGACCTTGATAAAATAAGCAGGAAATGAGGCATTCTTTTCTTATATGAATTTCCTCAGACAGGCTGACGGTTCACTTGATGGCAAATGGCTACCGTTGTCTATAACACAAGCGACGTCACAGGTGCTACAAGTACACTTACAGCACTTGTAGTAAGAATTAGGATGGGATAGAGAAATGGACTCTGGCATCCCGCTCACATGCCGAAATACAACAGTGTGAATTTCGTGGTTCCTGTCACCAAATAGGCTGCCCAAATGATTGCTTAATGCAGTGTGCCCTGCCACTTTTCTCTTGTGCTCTTATCATTTTTTACTCACAGAAACACAACTGTTCACACACTATAAAACATATATTTTATGATGATCTATAAGGGGATAATCATTGACACCAATTCATAAAAATGCAGGGTGGCTCATTTAAAGCTCCACAAGTGAATTCTTATATAACTTTATTTGCACAGATTTATTTTAACTATGTTCCAGCCAAATTCAAATTTTGAAGCCTCAGATATAGAAGTGTGCAGGATATGTCTCGCTACAGATTTGAAAATGTTCAACATACATAATGGAGTATTGAAAATTTATATGGAAACTATGAAGAAGCTACATGTATGTATCTGGCTTCACTTATGTTCCATTTACCTTTGTAACTTTTTATTTTATTTCTTAGTAACCAGTTACTAAACAACAATATTTTGTTTACATACAAAGTTTGTGTAAATAATCACATTATAACTTTTTGTTTTAGTAATATTTTATATATTCCTTAAAATAGACGATACATTCTTGTTTTATATTTAATTTTTAGGACACTCTCCTTACCTAGATCCTCTCCATCATTTAACCCTTGTAAGTGGCAATGAAATTAGTAATACTGTCTAAATTGTATGTTATTATTTTTTGTAGGGCTTTTTTTCAAAAATAAATACAAATAAAAAATTGAATAAAAATGCAAGTAAGTACCTATGTAGTTAATTATGAAAAATAGGAACAAAAAATCTTTTTGAAGCTAGTTATGTAACACACTGACTTATTTATCTTTGTAAATTATAGCCTATATATTATTCCGATCTATAAACTTTATTACTGTAAACTGTCATCAAAATGTGTTTAGTATTTTTTGCACGAAAGAGTAACAAACATCCATAGATTCATCATTACAAACTTTTGTGTTAGTGATATTACTGGAATAAAACTAGGTATGCTGCCATCCATTGAAAAACTTTTAAAAAGTTAAATAACTATTAAATAAAATTAAAAATCTTTTAAGAAGCTATTTAATTTTATTTAATATTTTTATGCTTTTCACTATACTTAGGTATGAAAGTTTGTAAAATACAGATTGAGTATCATTTACTTGGAAAATGTTGAAGGACTGACTTTAAATGTGCTACAATAAAATCGATTATCGTTTAACGACATTTCAGCCTATGTTTACATTGTTTTTAAAAGGATATTAATTTTACTATGACATACATTTCTAGTGAAGTCAGTATAGGTATAATAAAAAATATTTTAATTAAGTAAAGTTTAACATTAAACCATCATCTTGTTTGATATAATTGCAGGATAAAATGAATATGGAAGGATTACCACAATATGTATGCTATCAATGTTATGCATTAATGTCAAAATGTTATAAATTTATTGAAATGAGTTTAGCAGCGCAAACCATTTTACTGGACATATTTGCACAAAATAATAAGGTAATCATTATTTTTAATTGCAATTAGAGCATTATTTCTTATCCACATATCAAATGGAAAAACACTAAGACATGTAGATCTGAGACTAGGATTCAAATGGCTGTATTGTCACGATGTGATATGATGAGTATTAATTTTTTAATAAAATCAGTAAGATTCAATCTTGTACTCCGAGCATAGCTCTCTCAATAGCTTGTTGAGCGATGTTGAGCTTTTACGAGACGACATTACAGCGCAATATTTTCTTTAACGTCCCAATACAATGGAGAAAGTAGATGTAAGTTCTAATCTTATACTGTGGTCATAACAACATATAATTTCAGCGTGAAAAATAAGTTTAAATGTGACAGACTTGGAAATAATTAAGCAGTGTTTTAATAAAGTTAAAAGTTTAATGTTTTAAAGAAAATGTCCCCTTTTGTAGATTACAAAGCAACTTATAAGGAGGAGAAATAGAAAAGATCTTACTATAATAACACTTGATTTTTACAAAGCTGTTGACAATATATTTTATTATGACGAAAATGTATCTAATGAAGACAGTAAAATTATAGATATTAAAAATGGTAAATATTGTGATTATACAATAGATGTGAATGAATCAGAAAATGCTAATGACGATTCAAGTATTGAAGAAACAATAACAACTGACAGTGACCCTCTAAATACACATTTGGATAAAAATTACGATTCTAATGTTGCTTTGATTAAAAGTGTTATGAAAGATGAAATTAAAATGGACGAATTAAATGTAAAGACAAATGAAAGTAACTGTGAACAAGGTGTTGATTCTGATGAAAATTCAAATATTTCGTTGAATCATTTCAAACAATTCGAACCAATTCAAATTGAAATTCAAAATGAATCAAAGGAAAGGGTAAGTATTTTGGAGACGCATCAAAACATATTCGTCATTTACTTATATGTTTTTATTAATATGATTTTTTTTTTAACAGGAGGATGTTGAAGTCAAATTTATGAAGTCTACAAAGCAAGAGAGATTCACACCAAAAGAATCGTCTATGCTGAAATATTTTAATATAATTGAATTATCAGTAGGTATTTATCTGTTATACATAATAAAAGCTATGTTTAATATTAATAAAAATATTTAACGATAGCTGATTTATTTATCAACAACTATCGCTATTGCTCTAATTTTAAGGGATAAGGATGGGATAGGGGAATTGGAATGAGCTCGCTCCATCGTCGGCCTCATCTTTCCTACATGGATAAATAAAAAAACAATGATACAAGTATACTCTTATTTAACTGTGGTCTCCTGTAAGAAAATGGTCAGGTACTGCACTCAGACATGTTGCCCAGTTTATAACTACAGAACGCAGTTCGCCATAATTAAACATTTATAAATACATATTAGTGGAAAAAAATATCTTATGTTAATTTTACCATGAAATATATTGTTATCTTATATTTTTAGCAGTTAAAAGAACAAACAAAGTATTGGATCGAAAGTAACGAAAAATTTATCCAAAGAAGTGAAACTAAATATCAATGTGATATATGTCGTAAATTATTTGCTCATAAGATTACGCTTGAAAGGCATATTGTTTGCCATGATCCGGTAAGTTCAAACAGACGTCTTTTAAAAAGCATTCTTTAAGTAAAGATTCTTTTCGCGCGATGTGAGTAAAATTTAAAGATCTAATTTTGTGTGACGCTTCAGTGTAACGAACATGTGACGCTTCTTGCAACGTTTCTGCATAAGTATATACTATTAATCATTTTAAATATTTTATTTTAGTTCTCTCTCTCTGACATTTACCTAAAACTTCGTATCTTTTTTAAAATTATTTTTCTAAATTATTACGTTATTTTTTTCTAGAGTCGCGGTAGTTTCGAATGTCCGGTGTGCAAGTTGCGTTTTAAAAGTGAAGTGTTTCTAAGATCGCATATGAAAAACTCGCATATGAAGAAATTTCATTGCAAATTGTGCCCGAGAATTTATACTAAATTGTACGTAAAATTTTATATTCTTAGTAACGTATACTAACTTCAATTATATGTGGTAATCTTCAGAGGACAATGCTTTTGTGGCAGGTCTGGCGCAAATGAAAATGTATCTCAAATTTTTAGTATTGATAACTGATACAATACTGTATATATAGGTGGCATTGTCAAAATGCCTTTTTTCTAATAGTTTTATTAAAGGTGCAACTTAGGGCCGGCGTTGACTGCCCCGGCATAGCTCGGATATTAACAAAGCAGGAAAAAGATCGAGTGTCTTTGTTTTTTTTTGCACGTCTTTGAGCTATTTTTAATGAAGTATTACATCTGCATGTTTTGGAAAGTTCAGCATTTTTTAACATTTTATCATTTACCATTAAAGCTCAGAATGTCCTCTGCCAGATAACAAGAAAAGAAAGAAAAGAAGAAAAGTTTTTTTTAAAGTTAAATGGTCAAAATAATTTTTTTATCACAAATTATAAACCGTTAGCTGTGCCCGCGACTTCGTACGCGTGTTTTCGGAATAACGCGTAGCTCTTTTGTTTGTAAACAGATTGGAATTAAATATATACTAAATATTATCGGAAGCTTGCTACAATACATCACTGGAAACCACATAAAAATCGGTTAAGCCGTTTCTGAGATTAGCGTGCACAAAAGCATAATAGGCAAACAACGATTGTATTATAGAAAAAAGTCGCAGCCGTTTTGCTGTAGCAGCTGCCGAGAAAGCTGAGTTCTTTTTCTAGGCATTTTATTAATGTAAGTATTATTATACGATGAGATATCGCAAATTTTTTTTAAAAAAAGCAGTTCGCTGAACACGTCTTGAGTACTGAGTACGTCTGAACACGTGTAGTACTTGACCGTCTGAGCCTCGCGGCAGGCAGGAGTCCCCCTCACGACCGCCCACATCATATGCGCGCGTGGTACTTGATCATTTTTTTGTTGTGGAGTTATTTAAAACTATGATATATCCTTAGATATTCATTGAAGTCAAATGATGTCAAGGGCAATATTGTTCAAAATTAAATACTTGTGATGATGGGTAACGTATTTATTTTCATGTTTATAAAAACACCTTCGCAAATAATGCATTATTTTAGAACAAATTTGATTACCATAAAAAAGGTTTTTTTTTATAATGATAGATCAAGCATTTGACCGCAGTCTCACCTGATGGTAAGCGATGACGCGATCTAAGATGGAGCATGCTTGTCTATTGAGAACCGATTCACTCGCGACTTGAAAAGTCCAGGGTTGTAGGTTTGTGGAAACAAGGGTGCTGGAAGTTCGTTCCACACGCTAGCAGTTCGAATCAAAAAAGTTAACCCGAACCTAAAATCCGAACCCGGATTTTAGGTTATAGTGAGTCAACCTTAAGAGATAGACATATGCTGTCGCGGACTTTTTTTAGAACTTTTAAAGGGGAATAATTTCGTCGTTCTCAATTTAAAAAAAAAACTAAATTTTGGTTCTACAAATTTTTTTATTACGATTTCTGGTTCACAAGAAAACCGCAAGAAGAACATAGCTTTTCCAAAGCACACTGATTGATTTTGAACGTTCTCATTAGACCAACCAACAGTTAGAGGTCACATCTCTGTGCCATAAGTCTTCACACTGTCGAATGAATAAAACAGATTTAAAGCATTATAAATAATAATATTATCAAATAGATGAATCAATAAAAGTTTAATTAAATTTTAGATCACACGCAAAGAAACATCACAAATGGCACATGGGACACGTGTACAAATGCGAAAGTCCGAATTGTGAATTTTCGACGCGGCATTTTAGCGCTCTCGGAAAACACGTACGCACACTGAACCACGGAGCCGACGCGGGTGACGGAATCGCATGCGGCCGGCACCCGTGTGCCGCATGCGGTCGCGGGTTCGTATCCCGCAGAGGACTTTTGCTGCATCGCTCTGTTGTACACTCCGGAACAAAGGTACAGGAAGTGTGATAATTGTTTGTCCTGACTAACTATCAATGCACGGCCAAAATTAGCTGAAATTTGTAACATGGGTTTATTTTATAACGTAAGTGTCCGTTAAGACAAGGTCTAACGTCAGACCGAGCACAATTTTTAACAAAATGAGCGCAGCCTATTAACCTATGAATTAAGGTGCAATATTGCACAACTATTTTTGTAGCTTCTCGGAGATAACCGAGATTTAAAATTATAATATGTTTTTTAAATATTGTGTAAAATATGAAAAAAGAAAAAAAGTAACAGACTAAAACTTTAGTACAGAACTTAAGTTACTTAATTAATAAGCTTAAGAAATAATGTAGTTTTGAAAATTTCAACTCCGTGCGTAGCCAAATGTAATCCTCTATATAAAATAGTTTGTCCTGCCTGACTAACAACGCACAGCGTTTAGAAAGCTGAAATTTGGAACACAGGCTTGTAAGCATCCGCTAAGAAAGGAGTTTTGAAAATTTCAATTCCGTGCGAAGTCGGGCTCGGGTCGCTAGTCTCTAATATTACTAGCGGATTCTCGCGGTTCCTCTCGAACCACTTGTTGATTAATGTTAATTTTAAATATTATCCCACGAGTTCCGTTGTTTGAACAAAAGTATTCTGTATTATTCCTAAAAAAAATTAATGTGCCAAGATTAGTTTTTATTAATTTTTCCATTTTTATTAATTAATAAATTACATATTGTAAATAGGGTATGCATATAATCTTACATGTAATGCAATATGTTATGTATTGTTAATATACATGTATTTAGTTAACGTAACTAATGTTCGTTAAATTTTTATGAAAATATTATTAATGTAAGATTTTTAAATTTATGAATATTCTCTATAGCACACAGATATTGTAAATATGAGTCGAGAATAGAGTTTGATAGCGTATTTATCTTAAAAGCAAAACATTCTTCTCATATATCTTATACTTATTACTACTTGTCGTACAGATATGTGATACAAAACCTTATCGCTGCGATCAGTGTGACGCGGTCTTTATGACGGAGGGAGCTAAGAGGGTCCACATTTTGACAAATACGCAACATAGGAACAAATCTTTTTTAAGGTAATTTAAACGCTATTTGAACATTAAATTAAAGGACGCAGTGTTATTTGTTCCTTTACCTTTATAGGTATTATTGTAAATTATTATCTTATGTAAATTATTGTTTTAATTTATTTAATAATGTTTTATTAAATTCAATTTAACAATTAAATTTGATACATTTTATCTGGCCATTTTTAGACTAAAAATCATAAAAATGAATTTTAGTTTATTTTTATTTAGTAGTGTCAAGGTAGACTGCGCTCTGCAGCCTATGCACGTTGTCTTTTGCCTTAAATTATATATTACCAAAAGCCCTATACAGTGTAATTGCATAACAGGCGATCTCGCTTGTATTCACATTTAATGGTAACCACCTACCATCGAGTGGTTCGTCAGCCTGTCTGCCGCGCACTCTCTTAAAAAGGTAATTACCTAATACCCAACATTTTATTAATTTCGTCTCATTTCCAATGCGTTCATTACAGAGAAATAAATCCAGCGGACAAAGTATGCAATCAATGTGGAGTTGAATTTGGTTCTCTGGGCGAATTGCGCCTTCATCGGAGGGCGGAGCACCCCTCGCCGAGGAACTCCTGTTACCGCCTTCCCGGAGACTCGTACCCTAGCACGTGTGAATTTGTAAGTTTTTCTAACTTGATACATCTTCTATGGAAGGTTCGACTGCGATATAATTATTAATACTTTTCAAATAACATTTACTCGATTTTTTAAATACAAAATAAAAGAATTCCTAATGAATACGAGGCTGGAATTACTATTGGAAAATTTTGGGAGATGCCCATGTCCACTAGTAGACGTCCTATGGCTGAGACTATTATACCGCTGAGCGTCTTCACTCTTGAGCGTTGTGCGAAGCAGCAAAGTTGCATTATTATAGATACAGTAAAAAAAAAATTACAAATTTCATCATTGCAAAATTAGGAAAAACTCATTAACTGAGCGTTTTTGAGCATATGTTTTTAACAAGATTTGATATATAGCTTTAATATTAGTATAGTCATTGTCGACGGAAAACGTAAAGACGATTTGGAAATAAAGGCTTTTTCTTATGCTCATTTTGTTATTGTTATCAGTGAAGCCCTGTGAAGCCAAGACAGCCCAGTGGGCCAATGCTCGGCTGCCAATATTGTAACTCTAATTGATTTTCAATTTCATGTATACTTATAGTAAAACGCTTTAGCGTCCACTCGAAGAACACACTACACATAAGGAAATATGCATGTCCTTGCTGATGACAATCTTAGAGAAGATCTTCTGTGAGATGCGTGGATTTCACATATATATTTCACACAGTTCTGTTACAAAAAACATTGTTATTTTTTAAATAGTATGAATATAGCATTGTGCGTTATTTTTCACATTAATATCATACTTTTAAAAATATTGCTTTAAATTTTGCAGCTACTTATCGATCGATAACTCGCATTTTCTTCATGGGAAAATTCGCCACTACCACACTTCGATATGGAAGTGTTTTAGGAACTCGATATTCGATAAAACTCTAAGCTCTAAGAATACTATAAATCATAATCGAACTTAATATATTAGGGTCCGACGTCAGCCAAAGTTCAGCTCCGATGAATTCAGAAACGCTTGCGTGGATCGAGATTTATGACCATGTCAAGTCTTGTTAAAAGGTCCGTTCTTGGTTATGTAACATGGTATTTTTCACTCCTTGATAATACCATGATCCATGACCATGACCCTTTTCAGTCCAATATCTAAAACTACGTAAAACCCTACTTAAAAGCTTCCTTAGAGTTTTTAGCATAAACTAACTGTTATTAATATGGCAATGTTTATTCGCAATATTTAGGTTGGCTGCAATGCAAAGAATGAATATGTCAACGTTGGTATCATGTTTTTAAGAACTTACGGTCTACTCTCTCTCTCTCTCTCAAAGGTATAACTGTTTAACTGTACACTTTGTATCACAGATTTGATATTAAATAAAAGACTAATGTGTTTATCATAAAAGCGCTGCCTTTTCATTATTTCAAAAGTCACTAACAGCCGGTTCCTATAATCTTCCATCCGTCATTTACCGACAACGGACCGTAACAAAGCGTTCCACAAGTTTTTTACGATGCCTAATATCGACGACCGTACGTCGGTAGATTGTCTACCGAGTCTTCTCTACAACACAGCGTACGTTTCGTTTCATTCAAAATGCGATGCGGAAACTTTAGATAATGTATCTGTAATGTTACGTAATTTAAGTATATTTTTTAAATTTGGAATAAACCATCACTTTACAATTAGTAAAAAAAATTTCAAAAATTAAAAACATCATTATATTTTAATTATTTGTTGTGTAACGAAACGTCACCAATTGCATTTGACACTTGTCTTTTGTTTGTGATTGATGCTGTCATATTGGCGCCAATTGGTAGCTATGGGCGTTTTCAGATATTCTCGATATCGTTGCGCAACGGATATTGAAATACCGACAACCGGTTTCCGCACCGTTTTTTTCGGCAAAGGTTTTTGGCATTGGTAGCTGGAGTGATGTACCATTTATACGATACACCATGTATAAATGTTTGATGCCAGGTAAAAAATGCTTCCAGTTAGTACAAAAATAAATAAGTCATAAAAAATTCTTATTTTTTCTGTGTGATCTTGGTCTAGCGATCCTAAAATCCTAAAACAAAAATCGTAGAAATATGTCGAACACCTCGCTATGTTCTCCCTTTGGTTTCAAACTTTGATTCTTTGGTTAAAAAAAACTTTAATATGGACATAATTCGGGTAAGCATTTTAACTTATAAATTGATTATACGCAATGAATACAATGAGTCACTTCAATCCGATAACGCGTTTAATAATTCTATATCGCTATCTGTACCCATAATTGAAACATGTAATAATTTTATGATCACTACTGCAATTATCGACCAAAATCAGGCGGTAAAAATTCTTACTACGAGTGGTTGATTTGACAGCTCACTGACGTTTCGAAAATAATATAGGAACGCACCGATCACTCATTGCCTTAAAACGGACGTACGGATCGTTATAGGTTGTCCTCCCATCCGTTAACAACAAGCTTCGGTAATTTCATCTACGAGTAGTTGAATATAGGAGCGCGTCACCCTTACGACTCGTAGCTATAAGTACCGTTGGTAGGCCAAAACGATTCGTTGTTGGGATATAGGAACTGGGCCTTAGTCATTCTGTTTATACAAAATGTTTGTTCGATATTTTTTCTTGTCCGAACAAAAATATGTTCCTAAGAAAAGGACTTTATTTTTAATTCACCGTCCAACACTCTAATTTATTTGGTTAGGGCGATATGGCGTAGGTATTAATGGTTGTATGTGGTATGTGGTCAGTGCCAGACGACGGTGGCGAGCCGCCGCGAGCACTACTGGCACATGCGGCGATCGCACCCCGCCTTGATGCCACTGTACACGCGCGTCTATCATGTCCTCTGCCATCTCTGTGGAAAGGGCTTTCAGGTATGTGCTTGATTCTTGTTGGCAGTCAAAAGAGCCTCTAAATTCTAAATAATAATAAAAAACTAATAAAATAATAAAAAAAAACTTCTAAATAATAATAATAATAATAAGGGACAGGTCCTTGACACGGCACGTATCGTCAGGAGGTTCCTCACTCTGCAGCCCTAGCCCTAACCGATGCACTCCTAAGCCAAGCAGTGCTTATCATATCTTTGAATAAATTCTTTAAAAATATTGGAAAGACTGCGACACACAGAGAGAATCAGTAAAGATAAGACAATAGCATTGGCATGTAACTATAATTTTGTATAATTTTTATAAGCATTTATTTTATTTAGGAAAATAAATTGTACATAACTGATAAATAATAATGATATTTACAATCAGCGTCAACAGCTTTAATCACACAAATTGTAGCTTACAAATAAATACAAAACATTAGTTCTTTAGTATCCTACTAACGATTTCTATACAAATACAGAACTTCAGTCACATACAAATGTCATATTTTTTTATGTTAAGGTCGAGAGACAGGCTGACGGTCCACTTGATAGTAGGTGGCTACCATCGCCTATAACGCAAGCAACGCCACAGCTGCTGCAAGTGCGCTGCCGACTACAGTAGGATTGGATAAGGGATTAGGACGGGAAGGAAATGGGCTCTGGCATCCCTTACTCACTCACCGAAACACAACAGCACGTATATGCTATTATTTCACGGTGGTATTCTGTAAGGAGGTGGTTTCTGCCACCAGGCGGGCTGCCCAAATGACTGCGAAACGCAGTGTGCCCTATTTTATTTTGTCAATTCAATCAAGCCAATATGAAGAAAGTAAATAATACCTGATTATTATTGATTCTGTCAATTAGTCTCTAAAGAGAACAATTAAGTGGTCGCAGCAATTTTGCCGTTCATTTCAATGAATAGAACTTTTCTCTACGTTCATTTTCACAATAGAGCTTCATTTTGTCAACAACAGAGTTACAAAACTCCTTCCTACGTGTCGCTACTTGTATATTGATTTTGATAAACCATGATGGTTCCCAAGTCGTTTACAATAAAATTTGAAGTAGACTTAACTTAATCGCATAAGTGTGTTTTGTTAGTTTTTTTTTTTTTCAATTGTGTACAAAATGTATGTCACATGAAAAGAAATTTCCAAAAGAATTGGATCGCATGATCACGCTTTTTTTTAAAGTTATATTTTATCCATTAAAGTATGTATAAAACTGAATAACAATGTAGGGAGATACTTAAGAAAGAATCAAAGGTTGTATTTGTTTAGCCGTTTGCGGATATCGAAATATAAAAAAATATTTTTAGTATTTCCTCCTTGTAGCAGACGATCAATCATATTGACGCATGCAACTTCTAGTGGAGTTGAGGGATATAATCGGCTACGATTTCGTTTTGAACAGAATATAACGAAGCTAAAAGTGCACGTGTCCCGGCACACGGGAGAGAAAGGAGGTGACGGATTGAGATGTTCGCGATGTCCGCACCAGTGCGGAGACCGCGATGCGTTACGGCAGCACGAACGTGCGCACGCGCCGCGTGGCGAACACGCGTGCACCGCCTGTGGGAAAACCTTCGCACTAGAAAAGTACCTCGCCAGGCATATGAAGGTGCGTTCTTAAAATTCGTCATTTTTTAATTAATTTTAAAACTTCTTCGGGCACCTTTTGCTGAGGAGAGAATGTAAGTGAACCGTCTTGCTTGGTTCGGTGACGCTGAATCGGGTTTACTTACTCGGTTCCTACGATGTATTGAATCATGTGTAAATTATTTATAACCACGCAACGAATTTTGATACGGTTTTCATTAATGGAAAGAGCGGTTAAAGGAGCAGGTTTGTGTAAATAAAATTGCATTCGTGCGGAGCCAGGGCGGGTCGCTAGTTAATTTATAATAGGATACGTAGGCGTACCTGTTCCTGGTAGCTACGAAAAATGTTAAATAAAAAATGAATAGGTACTAATATAGCAAAGCTGAAACTTTGTTACGCTTTCACGCTTTAACTACTCAATCGATCAAATAACAAGATCTCTTGGGAGGAAGGTAGCCTTTCTTGGTATACCGATGGGTCCAAATCAGGACCTGACGTAGGCTGTGGAGTGTATGGCGGTGACCAGGAATACAGGACCAGTGTAAACTTGGGACAGTACGCCAGCATCTTCCAAGCAGAGGTCTTCGCCATCCTAGAATGCGCGGAAATCAACCTGCAAAGAAACTACGTCAAACGTGTAATTTACATTCATTCAGATAGTCAGGCTGCACTTCAAGCACTAGACTCAGACTCTACAGTCTCAAAGCTTGTGCGAAACTGTGTAGACTACTTAAATACCTTAGGTCGCAAGAACAAAGTGGTCCTAACCTGGCCATATGGGGATCGAAGGCAATGAAATTGCCGACGAATTGGCTCGTGTAGGCGCAAAAGGTAGGCTAATAGGTCCTGAACCTATGTGCGGACTACCAAATAGCCTAGCTCGCTGGACCATATGGAACCAGTGCTTTGTTAAATCTTACCAACGCTGGATTAACTTGCCAGGGTTGAACCATTCCAAAGCGCTTATTAAAGCCTATAGTCGAAACGTGACAAATCAGGCTATGTCGCTTAGTAGAAGCAATTTGTGTATGCTATCTAGGGCACTAACGGGGCACTGCCGCCTCAATAGGCACCTAAAAGTAATGGGGCTCACTAGTACGGGAGAGTGTCGCTTCTGCCATGAGGCAGAAGAAACACCAATGCATATCCTGTGCGAATGTGGCCCCCTGATGCACAAGCGCAGTCACATCCTAGGAAGCCACACAATGGCTTGTGAAGATGTGAAGAATGCCTCTATCAAAAAAGTACTACAGTTCCTTAACGTGGTAGGTATAGGTAGAGAGCTATAGTTCACGTGGCGATCACAATATTTCAGCAATGGACGAAGTGATACTGGTACTCTAGCAGACAGAAATAGCCACTAAGATAAGATATATAATATAGCAAAGCTGAAACTTTGTTACGCTTTCACGCTTTAACTACTCAATCGATCATCTTGAAATTTTGAAAAAAAAAAATTAAAAAAAAATATATGTCAGGGATAAAGAAAAGGATAATTGTTCCCGAGGGATAATCTAAACATGAAATTAAAAAATTACAGGTTCACTCTGACGAGACACCGTATCCGTGTGGTGTTTGTGGTAAGAAGTTTAAATGGAGCAGCGGACGCAACGCTCACATGCGGACACTGCACAAGCTAACGGATGCTTTGCGACCATAGACAACTTATATGTAATTAAACAAATATTTCTAGAATAATAGATTAGAATTCAGATTGAGAAATTCAAACTGTCAAGTGATGACATATAAAAGGTATATACTAATTCTGTTAAAAAAACCACTATTAGCTTATTATTCTTTTATTTACATGAAATAACAAACTAATATTTAAACATTGACTTTTGAAAGTGGAATGAGCCATCTGAGCATGGAGAATATAGGTAAGGACTGACTTATATGACAGTGCAAACTGTCAAGTTACAACCATTAAATAGTTGGCCAGAATATCCAACACCAATGCTAAACATTGGTGTTGGATATGATTGGTTAGTTGCGTAGTCCATGAAACCACCGCAAATAAAATGCTACTATATAGAGTTGGTCCTCATTGCCTGCATTCTCTATGCATTTTGAGAAACGTTTTAAAAAGGTTCAGCGGGCAAGAGTTTTCCCTCGCAGCTTCCGAAGCCGATACGTGCGCCATCTTGACGGAGGCAGTAGCCGCGCAAAGCGACGGTGTCGCCATCTTGTAGGAACTTGCGTTCCTCTCCGTTCAACAGACGAACCGGCTTGCTCCCCTTCCATGACAGCTCAAGCATGCTGCCGTATGAGTCTGATGTCTGTAATTTGAAATTATATGTAATCTCACTAATCCGCCACTAGGGTGTACCGAACTATTTAAATGTTCGGATTACTTGATTGTATAGAAAAATTCATAATAAATAAAATAAAGCATTTCATAAAGAGCAAACCTAGATTTATATTCATATGTACTACAGGTTTTTTTATAACAGTGATATATTACAATTAACTAACTAGTTTGAATGCCGCGGGAGCAGGCAGGCGTGAGGTAAAGCGCAGGCGGCGAGTGCCGTATTGGACGTGCCGTACTGACTAAATGCCGGATTAGCGAAACTTTGTATTTTGATAAGATAAACAAAAACTTATATGTATAACTCCCGAAGTATCTAGGGAAATTTGTGACTTGAAAATTTGCTCAGGAACCTTAACTAAGTTCCATATACCTGAAGTAAATACAAACGAAAAGCAGGCTTTAGAATTTTTTTAAAAGGATAAATAAGCAGTTAGGGTGATTGTCCACTTGATTGTAGGTGGCTACAGCCCGCCTTATATGTCAACAAAATGATAAAATAATAATAATAATCGCTCCATAATCACAGGAATGCAAGTGCATTGCCGATCTTGAGAGAATAGAGAGTAAGGGACAACGAAGGACTAGGGCGAATAGCTCTGCCATTTCTTACCTAGCACTGAAACACAATAGCATACGTGCAAATTTCACGGTGGTCTTCTGTAAATGGGTGGTTACACCCTTTACACCCCAAAATCGATTTATTTTCAAAACAGCAGCAGTTAGGACTTGTTCCATTGTAAAC
The DNA here is from genome assembly GCA_910589475.2 of Bembecia ichneumoniformis. NCBI lineage: Eukaryota > Metazoa > Arthropoda > Insecta > Lepidoptera > Sesiidae > Bembecia > Bembecia ichneumoniformis. The sequence goes on along the minus strand of OU342536.1, from coordinate 13,210,588 downwards.
TGTAAACTCACTAGGCGACATTACCAACACATTCGTTTGCTACGCAACTTGCTTGGTGATTAACTAGGCAGCTGCCTTAGCACGTCGTTTGCAGTGGAGTCAACGCGATAGTATGCAATACTTCCGTTCACTAGGATCAGTCACTAAGCGAGTAGCTTGGCTCTTAGCACTGAGCGAGGCTGTTTATAGTATGGCCGTAGCCTTAGGGAACATTGACTTCATTACGTGACGTACCTACGAGAGTCTATAAGGCATTGACTATAAGCTATTCAGATGATTATGTGAATATTGGATTTGCTTACATCTCCGCTGATGGTGCCGGAAGCGAGAAGATCTGCGGCACGCAAGTTGCAGCCGGTGACGGTGTGATGAGCGATCTGCTGTTTCACCGTCCAGTACATGTGACGGTAGTTCGAGCGGCATACTGTCGTACACACTGGCGACGCCTCCGCTACGCACAGAGAGAAGCATTGACGTCCAAACGCAAGAACAACTCAATACTTGAGTTAATCTCTCTTACGCAATAGTCTCGCATAGACTAACAATATGTTATTGACATTTATTAAAAATCAACGTATGGGCCTCGTAAGAAAGCTTAAAACTTACTAAGAACTTACTCGTAAGAAGTTTTAAACTTTATAATTTTAATAATCAAAGTTTCCCTTTTAAATTATTCTTTTCTGTTACGAGGGCTGTTTGATAAGTCCTTTTAAAAACTATTTACAAAACCTTTTTTCTGGTGGGCATTAATGGCATTAACACTGGCAGGCACAATCTGTCAAATGAAGACTGTCAAAAATTCAGCAAAAAAAACAAGTTGTCAGTTTAACCATTGTTTGTTTAACTGTGATCGATCGTAAATTTTCAACAACTATGGAAAAATCTGAATTTCGTGCCGTTATAAAACATTTTTTTATGAAGGGTTGCAGTGCTGCCACAATAAAAACTGAAATTGAATCTGTTCATGGCACTAACGCACCGACGTTGCAGACTATGTATAACTGGATAAATGATTTTAAACGTGGTCGGTCAAGCACATCTAATGCTTCACACTCTGGTCGCCCAATCGAAGTCACTACTGAGGTTGTTGTTGAAGAAGTCCATAATATTGTACTCGACGACCGCTGAGTGAAGGTGCGTGAAATAGCTGAGAACACAGGCATCTCCACTGAGCGAGTACATAAAATCCTGCATGAAGATTTGGGTATGACAAAGCTGTCTGCACGATGGGTGCCACGTTTGTTGATAATCGAACAAAAACGCGAACGAAAGCGAATTTCAAAACTGTGTTTGGATATGATGAAGCGTAATCCTCGGATATATGACAAAAAAAATAATGACAAGAAGTAGTTACTAAACTTAAATTAAATCTTACGTTTAATATCGACCTCCAGCTTGATATCGAAATTGAAATTATCGTCGTGTCTGAGGTAGTCGAAGGGCTTCGGATCCTGAGGAAAGTTGTCCACTATAAACGGCCTCAAAGCTTCCACCGTGACAATCCATGGGGAGACGGTCGTACCGAGATTCTTTGAAGTAAATGGACCGAGGGGTACATACTCCCACTTTTGGATGTCGCGAGCTGTGGAAATCAATTATTCAATTCGTTAATTCAAATAAACGAAAGCATCTTTAAGAAACTGTTTAAGAACCCTGCTCAATAACTGTAAGTATCGCATTTATATGTGGCGTTTCATTTCAAAATGCACCTCATGCGTGTTTCAATGTTTTTATAAGTATGTGTTATCTATTTGATGGTACTTCTTCAAGACTCTTTTTGGCTTTATACAAAATGACGAAGCATTTTACAATTTGCCTTCGGCCAAAGATATCCAAAATTTATATTTAATCTTTTTGCCTTCGCCAATTCGCAAAACAGCGAACATTTAGAAAGTGACGACACCGTTTGTAATCAGACGAATAGGGAATATGGACATTTTTTTAAAATATTATCATACGATAGGTTATATTGTATAGATGTAGGTACCTAAACTTTGTAAATTGTAGAGAAAATAAATAAATATTATTATTATTATTTAACCAGGGGAGTAAGGGGAGAACGGAATTAACACCAAACCGGCCCTACTGTCATCCTCACCTGCACGCGTCGCATGATGGCGGCATGATTTACATCATGTCGTGGTACTCCCTGCTGATTAACGAACGAGGCTCTGGCGACCGAGTCAGCAGCGGTATAACTGCTCACCTGGGTTGCAATACCCAGAAGAGGCTTCCACTAGCCTTGGGGACTAAATACCTTCTAAAAATGTGGCCGTGGCGTGATGGGGAAGCGCCTCGAGTATATACCCAAATAAAAGAAAATGGAAGCGCACTGTAATTATCAAATACCCCAGGAGGGTTCCGGTTATTCCGGGGAATCCCTCCCTGAGCCAAGCTCAGGCAAGCCCACCGTATCTGGGGGGGGCAACATTTCGCCTTCATTTATGAAAGAAACGCAACGAAGAAGTAGAGAGGAAATACAGATAAACGCAAACTCAACCACAAATATACACTTAGAAAAAGACAAAAGAAGTGTCGAAGTAAAAAATTTAAAAAATTCAACTCAAAAAGTCTTTCAAAAAAGTCTCTTTGTAAATAGAGCAAGATCGTCATCCCTTAGTGGTATCTACACAAAGGATATTGAAATTGAGAAATCCGAAATAACAGGTAAAAATACCACTTCAAATGGTGAGGACTGGACCACTATTCCAGGGTCAAAACGACAACTTGATAGTCCCGAACAAAACTATAATCATAAGCAATCAAAATTAAGCGATTACTGGCTAAGTGCTCCAATATCTACATCAAATAGATTTTCCGGGCTCGAGGAGGTAATCGAACCGCAAACCAAAAACCTTTCCGACATACATGTCACTGAAAAAATCATTAAATCTCCTCCCATTTATGTAGACAAAGTCAGTAATATTCAACCATTAATTAAATTATTAAACGAGAAAGTTGAAAATTTATATGAAATCAAAGTACTGAGGAATGAAGAAATAGTAATCCAGTCTAAAACTCCTGAAGCATACCGTATAATAATCAAAGAGTTAAAAATCAAAGGTACCGAATTCCACACATACAAAATTAAACAAGAAAGAGATTTTAGGGTTGTCCTTAAAAATATGCATCCATCTACGGATATTGAAGAACTCACCATGGCAATTGAAAATTTAGGACATAAAGTAACTAACATATGGAATGTTAAGAGTTACCATACGAAGAAACCTCTATCTCTTTTCTTCATTGACCTCAAGGCAAATTCTAATAACAAGGAGATATACAATGTAAAGTCTCTTCTCCACTGCCGTATCTCTTTTGAGGCTCCTAGGCCCAAACGAACTATTCCGCAATGCATGAACTGCCAGAGGTATGGACATACTAGAAGATTTTGCAATCGGCAACCCAGGTGCGTTAAGTGTGCCCAAAATCATGCCTCTATAGATTGTCCTAGAAAAGAGCGCTCGGATAGTGTTAAGTGCGTACTTTGTGGAGAAAATCATCCAGCCAATTATAAAGGGTGTGTTGTATATAAACAAATTCAAAAATCGAAATTCCCAACGTTAAGACCCCGAGAACCATTAAATGACACTTCAAATCTTCCCAAAAAGCAAACTACCACAACCACTAAACACGATGATAAATTTAAATCTAGAGAAACTTATGCCGAAAAACTTAAAAAGAAAAATATAAACAATAAATTTCTAAATAATAACGATCCCCATGGACAACCAAACATTAAACAGGCAAACATCGGTGCACAAAATGTTTTGCTAGACATACAAAAAATGCTTCAATCACTAATGAGTCAGTTCATAACACTCACCACGATGATGGGTGAACTCATGACAAATCTGCAAAATTCTCAGCATTAAAATTGGCTCTCTGGAATGCCAATGGGCTATCACACCATACAGAAGAAATAAAAATCTTCTTAACTTCAAATGACATAGATGTTATGTTCATATCGGAAACTCACTTCACTGAGCGTAGCTACTTTACGATTCCTAATTACAAGTTGTACTCTACAATACATCCTGATGGCAAGGCACATGGGGGAACTGCTATTCTCATTAAAAATAAAATAAAACACCATCAGTTAAACTCTCTCAGTACTGAATCTCTGCAGGCTACAAGTGTTGTTGTTGAAGACTGGAGAGGTCCTATTACAGTTGCCGCTGTATATGCTCCACCGAAATATAAGATAAAAGAGACAGAATTCTCTGAGCTCTTCTGCGGTCTTGGGAAACGCTTCATCGCAGGCGGCGATTATAATGCGAAACATGTGCAATGGGGTTCAAGGCTCACTTTGCCCAGAGGTCGTGAGCTGCTCAAGTGCTCTGAGTCCCACGGACTAAATTTTGTATCCTCGAGGCATCCTACTTACTGGCCATCTGATAAAGGCAAAATGCCCGACCTCATTGACTTCTATGTAACAAAAGGCATCAACAAGAAGTACATAAAATGTGAATCGAGTTTTGATTTATCATCTGACCACACACCAGTCATACTCACGATTAGTACGAACATAATTCCTGCACCCAAGGAATGCATTCTAAATAACTCAAAAACAGACTGGCCTCTCTTTCGAGATCTGATCGGTGCTACGCTAGATGCAAATGTGAGCCTCAAACGTCCTGAGGATCTGGTGCTAGCAGTGGAAGAATTTAATAAGGTTGTTCAGAATGCTGCATGGAACTCTACACCAATTGGTCACAAAAGGGACTTCAGTTTGATATGCTCTTCATTGTCTCTGGAAAAGTTAAAGAGAAAAAGAGAATTGAGAAAACAATGGCAACTTTACAGATGTCCCAAAATAAAGACGGAGTTAAATCGGGCCATCAAAGAACTAAAAGATATTCTACAAAGAGAAAAGAATGACAGCATTCAGCAACATCTTCAACAGCTAGAAAATTCTGCAGCATCTGATTACTCCTTGTGGAAGGCTGTTAAAAAATTGAAGCATCCTAATGTCACATCTCCACCATTGAGGCGGCCGGATGGAACCTGGGCTCGAAGTGATATAGAAAAAGCCACAACTTTTGCAAACCACCTGGCTAGTGTTTTTAGACCTTATCATTACGAGGGTACAGATGAGCATAGAGAGTATGTGAGTGGAATCCTTAATAATAACCCAACTGACCATACTAGTAATGAGGAGATACCTAAATTATCAAAGAAAGAAGTAGCACACGCAATTAAAAAATTAAACTGTAAAAAAGCACCTGGATATGATCTTATAACAGGTCGGATTCTCAGAGAATTGCCAGAAGCAGGCATACTCTTCCTTACATGTCTTTTTAATGCTATGATCCGCATTAAGTTCATCCCTCCTCAGTGGAAAGTGGCACAAGTTAAGATGATTTTGAAGCCTGGGAAAAATCCAGATGATCCTAAGTCGTATAGACCAATCAGCCTTTTGCCTATCACTTCTAAGCTCTTCGAGACCTTGTTTCTGTCTAGACTTGACATTATAATAAAAAATAAAAAACTTGTTCCTGATCATCAATTTGGCTTTCGACAAAAACATGGAACTACTGATCAGACTCATCGTATAACAAACAAAATACATCGCTCCTTTGAACATAAAAAATATTGCTCAGCAGCATTTCTGGATGTATCTCAGGCATTCGACCGGGTTTGGCATGAGGGTTTACTGTGTAAGCTTATGGTTAACCTGCCTAATGATTATTTCCTCCTAATTAAGTCATATCTAACTGATCGAAATTTTTTTGTTAGGTATGAAGGGTCTATAACAAACCTGCACCCCATACTGGCAGGAGTTCCTCAGGGCAGCGTGCTTGGTCCTACTCTGTACTTACTTCATACAGCTGACCTACCAACTAATTCTTCCGTTGTTACTGGCACGTTTGCGGACGATACAGCTATTTTAGCTTCCCACGAGGACCCTGTATTAGCCTCGCAGATGCTTCAACGTAGTCTCGACGAAATATCACATTGGATGAAAAACTGGAACATTAAGGCCAATGAGACAAAGTCGGTTCACGTTACTTTTACAACAAGACGTGAGACTTGTCCATCTGTAACATTAAATAATATACAGATCCCACAATGTGAACACGTCAAGTACCTTGGGATCTATTTGGACAGGCGTCTCACGTGGCAAAAACATATTTTTTCTAAAAGGAAACAATTGGGAATACAATTTCGCAAGCTTTATTGGATGTTGGGAAATAAATCACAAATGAGTCTTGACAATAAAGTACTTCTATATAAAGTAGTCATCAAGCCTATCTGGACTTATGGTATTCAGTTATGGGGAACTGCGTCAAACTCAAACATTGAAATTCTGCAAAGATTTCAATCTAAAATTCTACGAGTCATAACTGACGCACCTTGGTTTGTCACCAATGAGACCCTCCACAATGACTTGAATATACCAACAGTCAAGAAAGAAGTAATTGAGATGACCAAAAGATACAAGGATAGGATTCTTAACCATCCAAATAAGGAAGCTAAAAACCTTATGACACAATTTTATTTGAACCGTAGACTGAAGAAAAAACTACCTCAGGATATTTTGAATATTTAATTATAATATTTACTTTTGTAATTTGGTAAAATCGGGAAACATCGCTGGATGATCCTGACTCGTGTCACCGAAATCAGTACTGTTGCTGAATGTCTTATGACAGATTGCAGCTTTAAATGGGGTTATAAAAAAAAAAAAAAAAAAATTATTATTTAACCGTAAAAAAATATTCAGCGCCAAAAAACAGAAATTTTGTAACAAAAAGAAAATGTTAAAATTAACTAACAGCACTTTAAACCTCGCCCATTTGGCCGCTCTTGTCGTGACGTCAAAGTCTACAATACAATCAAATGTTAAAAATCACAAACATCTACACGCTTGTTGATATTTCATAGACTTTCACGTCACATTCGAACTGACATTCAGCTGCAATACTATAGGTAAATCAGTCTTTCTCAAAGTGGGCGATAGAGCTAGAGGGGGGCGTTAAGGGCCCCAGAAAAAAATTAGGGACCTTGGCGTGGTTTAGGGGCGCGATGGTTGATTTGTAATTTCATTTGCTTTACATTTTAAAATTCATTAAAATTAAAACCTACCTACTACTCAATATCGAATAATTAGTTTATATTTTTGCCCTGTATGATGGTATAAAAACTAAAAATACTTGACATACGAGCAGATTTTGTAGGATAGCCCGTACGCCGTACGCAATCAAGTTGTAACAAGTTTTTGTTAAATAACGCTAATGGTGCAATCCGGTAGCAATCGACTGGTTCATCGATACTTACTCAGTACGATTGAGCGTCGAAAGAGATAAACGAGTTTTTGCGTGTTTGTCTTATCCCTATCGGTACGTGCTGTATTTAAATCCTATATAAAAGCTCGTAATAATTCTTATATTTTATATTTAACAGAATATCGACAGAACATGAGTTCCATAATTTTCCCAATTTATCAGTATCCTGCAACAACGACGACTTGCTTGTCTACTGCCAACATTTCGAAAATCCCCACAGTGATTTTCATTGAAAGATTCCAGGACATTTTGAAATTGGAAATACCAAACTGGGTGTTAGATCCTTTTTCAAATGTCAACATAGCAGTATCACTCCAACTGGAAAAAAACTTATAGAACTGACAACGAACGGGGAAATAAAAATCAAATTCAAAAATAGCTACCAAGAGATTTGCTACAAAAGTCAATCCCGCAGTTGTACCCTGGATTGTGGTCGGTCGTTCAACGATTTTTAATAGCATTCCCATCGTCATATTTAAGTGAACGTGAATTTAGCGCTGTGACAACGCTGCTTACTAAAAAGAGAAATCGTTTGCATGTTACTGAACGCGGCTTTTTTTGAAAAAAATCGAACCTGACGTCAACAAACTGGTTAAAAATCATTAAATTCATCCACCCCATTAGCTTAGTTTTAAAAATAAAATTGATTGCCTATCTATCTTGTTTCTTTTAATTTGATTAAAATATATTTTCTTATTATAAAGTTGCGTTTTAATTGCTCTCACTGGTAAAAATGTCTAGTTTAGAATGTAAGTTTAAACACCAGAACCGACTAATATAGCACATTATAACTAAATTAATTAAAGTAATGAAATTTTGGTTTTTAAGTTTTAGGAGTGTAAAAAATTGGGGGCGCTGAAAAATAATTTATTTTCAAAGGGGGCGGTAAAAGAAGTAAGTTTGATAACCTCTGCTATAAATGATATGATCACTAGTAATACCTACTATAAATGATATTTTTGAGGGAGCCTGTGAATGTGTTTTGTATGTGTAAGTACTACATTTTACAAAATAAAAGCTTTATCCTAAGATAATATCGTTTAGTTTTGCGTTTCTTCATAGTGCCATAAGTGATTTCATTGAAATTTCTTGCTTAAATATAATTTCCCGGCATGTGATACGTAAAGGCAATATAACTTTAAGCTTAGTATCAGAAAGTAAGACCTACTTACTGCAAGTGCAAAAGAATGCTGCGACCTCCTCCAAAGCCTCAACTTCTTTGGAAATAAGATTGATAGGAATAGTACACAATTGATTTCAGCTACTCACCGCTCCAGTCATTCATGAGCACAAAACCGAAGACCCTGTCTTCTGCTTCGCTAGCCTTCACCCTCTGACCAAGTCTGTTGGGGGGCCCTCCCACGAAACATGCCACCTCTAGCTCAAAGTCCATCATACGACACGGCCCAAATTGTGGATCAGCACCTGTTTAATTTTAACTATATGATAAGTATGATTCATATTCATCGTATTTTCAGTATTTTAGTTACATTATAAATATTTCGTTTTTGTTTATTTTCATCAATTTTTAGATAGAGTTTAAATAGTTGAAATAATCTTGATAATCCTGTTTTTGTAAGAATCATAAAAAATGTTACACTGTAACCGTTACACATGCTGAAAAACACTTTTTCAAATTTTAAGTTAGAAATCCAAAATATATAAAAAAAGGGTTTAAATTTATATAACAATGAAAAAAAAATGGTCAAACATTTCAGTACTGTGTGGACATTGAATGATCCTCTAATGGGTATGGTAGTTAATTTGTTACTCTTAAGTGAGAAAAGAAAAATATATTTAAAATAAACTCAAATTAATAAACAATATTAATTTATTTTATAAAAAAATACTTATTTTATAACTTATTAAAAGATTGAAATAAACACGAAACGGTTGAAATAATGTCTATAAATGAAGTCTGTACTTATACACGGTAAATTTTCGGTGTTGAAAATTTTTTTCAAAGTTTCTTTACATTTAATTACGGTATATTATGTGCCATTTTGCTCAATGACTTTTTGCCATCTTTTAAGTAGTGATATGATCCTGTCACTGTAGAAATTTTGGGACTTCTGATCAAATAACACAAGGAGTTTTGGGAGTCCTCTCTTGATGTTAATCTGACACTGCCTAAAGAATTCTTTATTACGTCTTAATAAAGAATCGCAAATGAGTACAGTCTTCGGTGAGCTCATGTGGCCCCATATATCGAGCTTTTTTGTGTACCGAGCTTTTTTCAAATGGGTCAAAACTGTTTTGTGGTAAATTCCCAGTTCTTCAGTTATGTCGTAACTATTAGTGATATGCCGATCTTGCTCCACTTTTTCAAAAATGGCGTCCATTTTATCCGTAACAGGGCGACCAAAGCAAGGTGCATCTTTGACATCAAAATTCCCGGATTGAAAACGCTTAAACCAACTTTGTGCTACTCTTACTGACACTCTTACGTCCATAACCATAACGTTTTTGGGGCTTTCCTTGCATTTTATTGCATTTTATTGCATTTTTATTTTTTATTTTTTTAATGTAACCTTTTTAATGTCATCAAAACTAGCCAGACACAAATAGTACAGCCAAAAAGATTTTATTACTAGTTTATACATATTATGTACACGAGAAAAGACCTTTCGCCGACCTATTATTAGTTTTGGGGATCCGAGAAAGATCCTTATTAGTTTTGGGGATTCGGCCCCAAAACTAATAAGAATTCTATGAGCAGTGAAATTACAGTATGTTGTGTGTTGTGTCTCAATTAAAGAATAAAGATTAAAGAATGCCGAGGCTCATTTCTGTTTCTTCCAAATGTCGTATCCTTTATTCTAAAGTCGGCAGCGCTATTACAGCACTTATGGCGATGCTTGTATTAATAGACTACAGTAGCAACATACCATCAAGTGGGCCGTCAGGCTACCTGTCGACATTAATTGAAAAGCCAGTTATTTCCTATCATAGCACTAGCCTAGTTAGAGTATAGTTAGTCTGGCTAATATAGTTATTAATTAGGTGTAATATGTTTGTAAGCGTTTTGCTCACCTTCCACTGGTATGGTCTGTCCATAAGGTCGAGTGATGGGTGTTCCAGATACAACGATAGAGCTCACACGACCGTGGTAGCCGACTGGCAAATGTTTCCTGGCAATTAAAATTATATACGTACAATTTCTTCTTCATATTAATATGGAGTAATATTTAAAAAAAATAAAAAAGCGTCAAACGCCGAATCCAGCTCGGATGGGCAGCGTTCGGGAAACTCCCAGACATCTCGTCGAAAATTCCCCAGTGTCTTAAAACAAAACTTTTCGACCAATGTGTGTTGCAGTGATGACATATAGCGCTGAAACGTGGTGTCTAACTATGGGCCTCGTAACTCAATGTAGCTGAACGAGCTATGGAGAGGGTTATGTTCGGGGTTACACTGCGAGATCGAATCAGGAATGAGGAGATTCATAGAAGAACGAAAGTTATCGACATTACCCGGCGGGTTAGTAAGTGGCAGTGGGCAGGACAGGCAGGAAGTGACTATGGTGCGGAGAGCCGATGAACGCTGGGGCCGGAAGGTTCTTGAGTGGAGGCCACGGACCGGCAAATGTAGCTAATACGTCCACCCACAAGGTGGACAGACGACCTGATAACGGCCGCGGGTCGGCGGTGTATCCAGGCTGCTTCTGATTGGTCCTTTTGGAAAATTAGAGGGGAGGCCTTTGTGTAGTGGACACCCTACGGCTCAGATAATGATAATGATTATAAATATTGTTAGTAATGAGAAAAAGATTCTCTGAGCTTGTGTCAGAGATTCTATAAAAATCAATTAGATATTCAGATGAAAGAATTTTTCAAATACTTAGGTGCAGTAATTCCCGAGATTTTCAGGGGCACAGAAAAAGACAGAGTATACCTTTTATCCATGACGATAGACATATAGGTCCAGATATCTCAGTAAAATTTTAACGGTATAAAAATAATGTTAACGTAACCCATCACTTACTCATATTTAATATACAACTACTTACTTATATAAATTTCACTGATAAAAATAACTTAAGGCTCCTGAATGTTGGAGAGTATCAAAGTATAATAAAATGAGTCAAATGATCATCGATGCATTTCCCTTTGTCGGGACGTTCGATTGTTTCATTTAATCCTATTAATTGTTAGACTATCGGGTCGTTTAGATTTAGACTAACGCAAAAATTTTAGTTGAGCCCTTGGGAAGAGTACTATTTTTCTGGATGAAATGTCTTATGTCCTTTTACATACACTGACAAGTTGATCCAAAAACGATTTTAAAAAATCAGTTTCTCTCCTCTCGGAGGCTCAGTTTTATCAGTTTACGTCGCGCGGCCGATCTCGTTTATTGACCTACCGACCGCTTAGCAATGTCTGCCCGGTTATATTAATACATTTTCGCTTAGCGTTCTTTTCTATTTTTTCTCGACTCCTAAAGGTCGTAGCGTAGTGATGAATTGTGATGAAACCTTTTCCCTGCAAGTTTCAGAGATAACTGCATCCAAACAAATTTCAATAGTAATAGATAAATTTGTAGACGAAAAAATAGTTACCAGTTTGGCATCAATGCATTTTCTTTATTCCTAAACATGATGCCGACGTTAGTGGCGTGGTGAATAGACGAATAGAAATCCGTGTAATCGCCTATGTCAGCAGGCACGTGCATCTGCGCCTCGACCTGTTTGATGAACGCTCTGAAATACATTTAGAAATGCTTAATTATTTAATTTTTCCCAGTGGGCTAGCAAATAAGCTCGCTATATAGCTATTTACATAGGTAGGTAAATACCAATACATTCCCACAGGAAGAGTTTACCTATTGACACAACAATAGGTAAAATCAAAAAGAGATATTATGAACTTTCATATTCATAGTTATGTTAGAAATTTGAATTTGATTCGTCGTATTTAGTACATGGATGGACCAATTAGGTTGCTGTTTTTTCCAACAAATAGCTAATATATTATGTAGTTGGAGTGGTTCTCAGCTATGCATGTGTGATGAAAAGTCAGGTCATTCGATCGGAAAATTATATGTAAGCGCTTTCCTTGTTTATTTTTTTATGTGAAAGTCGTCGGACAGGTTGACGGCTCATTTGGCTACCGTCGCCTTAGATGGCCCATTTGATGGTAGGTACAAGCAACGCTTCAGGTGGCTCGGGCATATGAAACGGGGCTCTGGCATCCCTTACTCACTCACCGAAACGCAACAGCACACATGCTGTTATTTTACGATGCTCTTCTATTAGGGGATGGTTACTGATGCCAGACTGGCCAATTTATGACTGCGAAACGCGGTGTGCTCTGACACTACTAAGAGGAACTTGATTGGTACTTGATGAAGAGATCTCCGATCAACTTCAACGCTGCAATTATGTATCTAACATTGAATTGATGCTACATTTATTTAGATGAAATAAATCAATGTATTTGGAGGACTTTCAATTTGTATGGATTAGGTCTTTTTAAATACCATTAAAAATAGGGTTGTTTACTCTTAAAAATCTAACCTTTTAAAAATCTACTCTTAAAATAAAAGTAGTTACATATTTTATACAGACATTTTTTTTTAAATAGCTGTTTTCTCCTCTTCTGTTTGCCGAAAGGCAAAGGCCTCCAATCTTTTCCACTCTTCTCTGTCCTGTGCAATTCTTAACCATGTCCTACCTGCTACTTCTACTATTTCATCTTCCCATCTCTTTCGTTGTCTCCCTCTATTTCTTTTTCCCTCCTTGGGACACCAATATAACACTTTCTTACTCCACTTTTCCTTATACATACATACATATAATCAAATCGTAAACGAGCCGTGTCTGTACTTAAAAAGATTTAAAAAAAAAAAAAAAAACAATTTGTACACGTACTTACGTCACCGAGCATCTGTGCGTTTGTGCACGCTAATTTCTGAAACGGTTTAACCGATTTGAATGCTGTTTTCATTTCCCGTAAGCTTCCAGTAATATTTAGTGTTTGTTTCATTAAAATCGGTTTACAAACAAAAAAGTTACGGGCTATACCGAATACCTACCACGCGTACGAAGTTGCGGGCTCAGCTAGTTATAAATAAAGTTAAAATTGGCCACACGAAACATTCTGATGGATATTCGGCGACTTTAAGTAGAAATAAAAAAGTTTTTCCAACTTTATAAAAAAATAATTTAATTTCAATAACAAGAGTAGGTAGTAATCAAATTTTTTTATAAATTATTTATTTAATTTATTATACTTAAGTTTTTTTATATAAAATTATTTTTTTATTTAATAAAAAAAAAACAGATTTTTTAATTTGGTACCTAATGGTTTCTTTGAAAGTTTAAAAATATCTTTTTTTTTTCATATCTAGGTACGTGTGCCGCCATCTTTAAACACTTGAGTAGACTAGAATTTGTTACCTTTGCCTAAGATCAATGTCATTCTGCAATGTTGTGTTGGACGCATCTAGAAGATTCTGCAGCGTTTCTCTTGCTTCGATCCAATGAGGTCTTGTAAGACCCATGAAAGAATTCAGAGTCTTCTCCTGAAAATTTTAAAGAAGACTTATTTTTAAGGACATACTTAATATTGATCTACTAAGTAAAGGTAAATATATTTTGCAAAAAAATATTTTATTACCTATTCTTAAATTAAAATGAGATTTGATAAATCATATAATATAAACTTTATCACCTTGAAATTAATTGAAAATAATTAATTGATTCACAGTTATTTATGTTGTAAAGGATTTAACTTACAAAACATGGTGTAATATTGAGACCTTATCTCCATAATAAACTAGAAATTAATATATTCCTAAACAAGTGGGTACCTACATAATTAACATACTGGATGCGAATACCTACCTTAAACACATGTTTTTTGTCTTTTAAAAGTGGTCCACTGAATAAATGAGATATCACATTCAGATCCAGAATCCATTCTCCAATCGCCACTCCAATGTGTTTTTCAATCTATAATGTAATAACCAAAATATTATTTATTAATATTTATATATACACAATAAAAAATCAAAATTCAATTTTCATATAATTAATAAAGTTAAAATTCAGAGCGGATCTAAATTTAAAACAATTTTCTGTTATAAATAGTTAAAAATAAAGAAAACAATCCCCTGACGCAAGTAAGTAGGTAGATATTTCAAATCGGATTCTTAGAACCTTAAATGGTTTCAAAAATACATTTAAAAGACCTGTATAAAGCCATACGGTACATAGTTAGTCATATAAATATGTAGCCTACATTAGACAAGGATAATGTAATTTTTTTTAGAGGGAGAAAATCTTCAAAAAATACCTTATGCTTCTGCGCAGGCGTTTGAAGGATGATGAAGCCCGCCCCGTGCCTCATCATCCACACCACATAGCAACCATATATACTTAAGGTTATGTAGTATATTTACCCACTAAAATTCCCTCGTACCTATATGGTATTTGGTTCTAATCCTGAGGGGACTTTATAACTACCAATAATGTTATTTCTCATTGTGAAAGTTCTTCCAGAGATCATACAAACACAAAAAAAAATACAAATGTAATATAGATTTTATTACGCTAAGTGTTAATGTTTAGTTAATAATTTACATACGTTGTTTTATACGAAAAACAAGAGACTTGTTATGCAAAACAAATTATCTCAAGTAAAACTTTATTATAGGCTTACGGATACAAACATGGACACTACACTCAACATATTCAAAAATAGAATGTATTTCGTTTTTACAAAAAAAACAATGTAACTACTTACATTTTTGGAAGATGTAAAAACTCCAAATGGCAAATTTTCTATGGGAAAATCTGTATTCGGCGAATACTCAATGTACGATTTCATTTCGACGACCTCACTCCAAGTCAGACGGCGACCGATTGACGTGGATTGACGCGAATAAACGAAACGAAAATGAAATGAATGCCGGCTGCCGGCTAGACGTGTTTACTTCTAGTAAGTAGTAGGTACATAAGTACCACACTACTTTATCATCGTTCAATTCAATTCAATGCATTATCGTAATACATACAGCGACATACTTCGTAAGTCTAGACAAATATAAATGAATTTAATATGACTATTTCAAAAAATATTTCTATAAATTTTAAATGCTATTTCGCATTTGTATAGTTGTGTTATTATGTAGTTTATTTTTTTATAATAATGTATCACCATCAAATTATAACTACCGGCGTTATAGTAGAAAAATGTGCATAAAAAATTAGGATTGTTAAGACATTCTGAGGCAAATAAATTAATATCGTTGTAACAAAAATTTTATATATGTACCTACACACTTGTATAGATAGATAAATGCACATTTAAACGATAGATCAACTCAAGTTTGAAATAAGTTGTAGGTACTGAGCTGCATTCCGGAAACCGGTATGAGAAAATTTATGGCTTTTAAGGGAGATTCGACCCACGCACACACATTTTACGCGTCCTTGGCTCAATTCTTTTGCGTTTTTATAGTTTTTTTTTAGAAATGCACTTTTTATCTTAAAAACTCCTTTGGCACCAAGATGTATTGACATTTAATACCAAATCTGATGAAGCCCCCTAATTAAGAAATTCCTACAAAATAACATCAAATCAAAATTAAATAATAATAATAACTTTATTTCATACTTGACTGTGCCCATAGCTTTTCAAAATTATTGAAAATTAAAAATAAAATATAAACTAATAATAAATATAAACTGAGGCCACCTATCATTTTCTACTGAGGGTCATATGTGACATCACCCAATGTTTTATTATTGGGCAGTCCATCTTCGCAGCAGTTACCTTCAACAGCGGGTCGGGGCTGTCCCGCGAAGGTACTCTAATCATCAGGGATGCTATTCTCATTCGCAATATAACGTAAAAATCTGCAACTCTTGCATTTGCAAACATCCCCGATGCACTACAGTAGCGCGGCAGCCCCCAGAAACACCGTGGAGTGGTTTATAATCAATTTGTTACTGACTTCGGAAGGGATTTTGAAAATAGCAAAACATAATTTAACGTTATTAAAACTTTATTACTACATCATAACAATAAATACAGCAGTAAAGTAATAATGAGGACCTGGATTTAGAATTATGTATTTTTAGACGGAAATAACTCAAAATTTCTAGTACACTCGGTGCATATTATAAAAATCTAGGTTTAGAAGACATCATATTATCGTTAGCCATGGTTACAATGCAAACTTTTTTCATTATATTTCTAAATGTTTGATTCTTAAAGCAGTTTAACACATCTGTTATTTATATATAGGTATAATGTCAAGCGTAGCGTAGCCTACTTGTATGACAAGTTTTCCAAATACTAAGCAATTCTCTCTATCCCAACGCATTATTACCTCAACGAATTAAATACTAAAATATTTACAATAACATATGTGGTTTCGTTAATATTCCATGTTTGCAGAGTTTAGGGGTATTGCTTGCACTGCGAGGGCTGGGCGATTCCACGACTGCCTGGAAACAAGGCATCTGAAGTACAAATAATATATGAAAACAATCCCTCTAAGACCTTTCATACAATACTTTATTTTTTTATATTATATATTAAGACAGTGTAAGGCTGTCGCGGATGTCGTGTCACAACGTCCTCGCCCGTCGACGGCTGCGTTAGTAAGTCGTTGGGTTTAGCCGGTAAGAGTCCAGCAGAATCCCGCAGCGTCCCCTTCGCTGCCGAGTATCCATGAGGATTTTTAAAAAAGAAAATAAAAAGGCAGAGTAATGGTCCACTTGAAGGCAGGTGGCTATCGTCGTTTAAGGACACAAGTGACACCAGGGGTGCTAGGTTGCTGTGCTGTTGGCCCTGCAAGAGTTTGTTTAAATCACACACTAAGAAGACCATATTGCAGCTAAAAGGGAGATTTTTTGCAAAGTTCACGCGTTCCGAGATAAAGTTGGCACATTAGCAATTTGCGGGGCATTTTAGTGTCATGACTCATGTCAGTCAAACAGTATTGTGATTTTATTTATTAAATAATTTAATAAATTACTAATGCATATAATATATATTATATAAAATATCACATCAATATCGATTACCAAGACGACCTCTACTGTGAAGTGTAACTACTGCAACATTGTGATTGACGAGCTATTAGCTTAAGTACAAAATAAAATCTCCATAAATGATGAAGATAGTTTGACGTGAATTTGTGTCAGCATTCACTAACGATGATATTAAGCGATCGAAATCGTTACTTTTGAATCTACCTACAGACAAACGAAAAATTATTCGTAAAAGGCAAGAAAAGAGAACCGTGATATTGAAAATATTATATCACTTTTTAAAAGTGGTGTTTGCGGGTTGTGATCTGTGGCTCTAGCATGAGTTTACGATACTACACTCGCTAGCGAGAGTGTAAAACATTTATATGGAAAATTGATAATTTGACATTGACAGTTCACGATTTTCCATACAAAAATTTTACGTTCTCGCTAGCGAGTGTAGAATTGGTGTAGTATCGTAAACTCATACTAGAGCCTCTGGAGAAACTATCCCCGGTGACTCTTGATCACTTGGATGTCACGAAAATCTTGAAGGATTTAATGTTTGTACAAACTGAAATAAAGAACATGAAAACAAGATGTGCCACAGTAGACCAACTGGAGGAACTGAGACAAGAAATTAGAAAACCAATTTTAAAACATTGAATTCGTCCACCTCTAGCCAGCATGGCAATTTTAGAATAAATACCAGACGTGGTGATGACTTAGATAATGATTCTATCGAACTATCACCACTCGAAATGTTGATAGCAAATAACATTAATATAGAACAAGAACATCTACCACGGAAAATAAGCTATCATTATCGACATACTACTTGAGTACGGAGCAGCAAAACGAAACTGACAATACTGGCGCAACCGGTCAAGGAACGATGGCAATGAAGGCGGCACAGGCTGAGGATGTAAGAATGTCATACGGGCTGAGTCGATTAACTGAGACACTATTTTAACTGAGAAAACAAATAGACAATTATTCAATACGGCTTTAGTTGGGGGTCGACCCCAACGATAATAGTCATAAATTGACCGAAGAACAAACTTGTATAAATGCCAAGGATGAATGTGATTGGAAGATAGTTTAAAGACGAAAAAAATGAAATAAATTATCGTTTTACCGGTATGAGAGGTATTCCCAAGGATGATAAAGGCAAATTTTTAGCCGCAGAAAAGAGAATAGCGTTTTAAAAGAAGACCAGTAGTAGATTGGAATAAGCACGTGAGTGAGGCTCGCAGGAGGACCAGGTGTTTTCAGACGTGGTTACAATATGGAAAATCCAAGGAGGGTCATGTATGGAGTGAGATGCAGGAGAGTCGGAAGATTTTTAAGTCTCGGTTAAAATGGTGCCAAAGAAATAAGAGATAAAATTAAAATGGACATCTTGGCATCGTATCACTCCCAGCATGATTTTCTAAATTTTTGGAAGGTTACTAGTAATCAAAATAACTACAGATCGATATCACTGGCTACCATTATTGCGAAGGTACTTGACGGTTTGCTAAACAATCAGTTTGATAAGTATTTAAAAATTCATGATAACCAACGCGCACGCGTAGCATGCTTGCCGGTGCGCTATTAGTTCGTCAGTTACCGCGCTGTGTCTTCGTTGCGTTCGTTCTCAAAATACCATCGCGTACAAAAGTTTTTAATTACAAAATGGTTTTACATAGAAAAGTGAGAAAAATGATTTATGACGTATAATGCAGTTGACAATTTAAAACAATGCATGAAACGGACCGCAGAGGCAACAAAATGTTAGAGTCTACAATGAGACAAATTGTAAATGGTTCAAAAAATAAAAGAATCAAACAAAAACCAATAACAGCCATTGACAGCTTTGACCAGGGTGTTAAAAAGAATCATCCATAATTTCGGTGACGAAAAAGAATTGCCTACCATAGGCAAGTTGCGAAGTAAGTTACAAGATGACCTACAATTCCAAGGATCTGCAACAAGTCTCAGGCGAATAATAACAAAATTAGGTATTAAGTAAAAAAAATAATAACACAGAAACCTTTAGGAAAATATTGATTGAGCAGTCAATAATTCGATTTCAAAGAAATCTGAATTTCTGAGAAAGATAAAAAATATAGAGATAAAAAATTAAAGTAAGTTTCACCTTTACTTTATTTAAATTAGATTAAACGTTCTACACTGAATCAAACATATTTTTAATTCTATTTAAAGATATTCTATCTAATATATCTACCAATGACCAATATACGAAGCCGCTAGCGAAAGGTTAGTTCAAAAATAAAACATTAGGCCTAGTAATTCCGTGCGCGAGTGTACCCATGCGCAAACACACCCCCTCCACTTTCTAGCAGCGTTCTTTTTACGTGACGCGCACAATATAGACGTAAGGGGTGTTTCAGACGAGCGTGAAATATTTCTAACAGACCGCTAGTTATTATCCATTTTAATATTAACATTGCGAAAGTTACTTTGACAAATCTGTTTTCACGACTAAATCACTATATTGAATATATTTTGAAGAAATTTAACAAGGTAATAGCTTGCAGTTAAAAATGCAGCCACAAAAACTTAATATCATTTATTTAAATGACATTAAAAATAAAACTCTTGGTTGAATTACAATTATATTTACGGACAATTCGAGGAGTATAGGCACTTTACAAAAGATATTTATAATACACAATCTTAAAAGGTACATCCGACTTAGGTGAATACAAAAATACATTTATTTCAACAGTTTTACACAAATAAATGCAATCCAGTTTAAAACAGAAAGGAGAGTATACGCTGTTCTTTCTCTTTTTGTTTCTTTATTGTGGGTGCACTGACAAAGACTTAATTATAACTGAGGTAGACGAGGCATACGCACCAAATCTTGAATCGTTCTAACGGAGCTAATTCGCACCGGATTTTTTTATTAATGAGATGGTGGTAGCATTGCAAGTGACAGAATTAACAAGAATCGGTGATAAGATAGGGCAATTAAAATAAAATAAGTCTTATTTATCTGTTTATCTAAAACGCAGTGTGCCCAAGTCAAGCCTAAATTTCAAAAAGGCATTTACCAAACTGTCTATTTCGTCTAATAACTTATTCCAACGATTATTCAAAACCGGTAAGGTCGAGTTACTTTAGCCCAAACCATCTAAAAATTTTAACTTTCCGCCTCGCCATTATAGCTGGAGTTACGGAAATGTTTATTATCAAAAGATGGACAATAATTATGTTCTGTCGGTAAAGTAGTTTGATCGGTAAGCAGTGCATGGTTAACTTCATTAACTCACACTATAATAGTTATAAAGTACGATAAACTTGCTTCGAAAAAAAAAAGAGTCAGCTCCGACGCACGACTGGAGTTCATTCTTTTAAACGTAACTATAAAATACTTCGGTATCCACAGATGTCATTTCGTATTATAAGTTCATTTTTGCGACGACAGATGTCGCTGTGCCGGCAGCTTATAACGCGCTATCGTTTCGTTCCTCAATGCGGACTACTCTTTTCACAGAAGATTTCAAATTACAATGTTTGTTTTTATAAGCCCAGGGAAACCCTCTGGTGTTGCTTGTTATACTACAATATAATTAGGGAACATAAATACGGGCATCAGCTATCGCACACAAGTGAAAGTGACAGATAATGTAACACTTTTTAGTTAACGCTTGTATTAATTTTACTCCTTATAAAATTTCCACACCAGGGGCCTTGGCCTTATATGAAAATCGTTTCTTAAGGAGTAAACTCCCAAGTGTTTTTAAAGATACTTTTTAAAGTTTATTTTAAGTAGAATAAAAACAAACTAATGAAAATAATATATCTTTCTTTCATATGTTACCGATCTAAAAACATTTCTTTAAACCAGCATTCAAAATCATTACGTTATATATAATAAAAAATGATGGATTGAATTAATCAACTTTAAAGACTTAAAAAAATACATGACGTTTACATTGTTCTTTTTCTTGTATATTAGTTCATTACATTTTCAGTTAAAAATCAAGCAGAAAGTAACCAGCATAATTTTGGGACAAACCTACCCGACCCGAACCCTACATAGGTTTAGGTTTAAGGTTAATGCGTTTTACTTGCCATAATTAGGCAATTAGAGTTTAGATTTTGAACAGACATAGACTTATTTTGTTTTAGGTACTTATAAAAAGGCTAGAGGTTTTTCATGGGTGTACTTACGATTACTCAATCTCAGTTAGATTCCAGCCAGTCAGTTTCTAGAAGGAATTTAAAAACCTGATATTTACTAGGTTATATCCATTTACCGCCGGCCACCGGACGATCCTCGCGGTTCGTCCGGTACTGGAGGAATGGGTGAGGCGCCGACGAGGTGTCCTCACCTTCCATATGGTGCAAGTAATGGCCGGACACGGGTGCTTTGGTCATTATCTGCACCATATAAAAAGGGAGGAGTCGCCGCAGTGTCATCACTGCGGCGATCCTGACGATACGGCCGAGCATACGCTCCAGATATGCTCGGCCTGGAGATCCCAGAGCCGGGAGTTGAGGGAAGCGCTGGGTGGTGGAGAGATCACACTGTCAAGCATGGTCGAAGCCATGCTTGATAGTGTGACCAACTGGAAAGCAGTTGCTTCCTTCTGCGAACAAGTGATGTTGCAAAAGGAGGCAGCTGAGAGGGAGCGAGAGGAAGAGGCCGGTCTCGCTTTCCTCAGACGTAGGCGGTTGGGCAGGAGAAGGCGGGCATACGAAGCCCGTCTTCAAATGTCTTAGGGGACCTGCGCACATGGTTGGCTAACTATGTGTGCTTGCACAAGGTCCCCTCCGTCTGGGGATTGCCTCGGTGCCTCCGGGCAATCCCCCATTGGAGTTAGCCTAGTCAGCAATGGCTAGGCTGCCCTGGGGTGGATCGGAGTTGTTGCCTCGGCAGAGCCCGGTCCACCCCGCTCAAAGGGCAAGGAGACACCGGGGAGTAAAAAAAAAAAAAAAAAAAATTATATCCATTTATATCTAGGTTGCCTTAATCTGTTAAGATTTTATATATACATATAATTTCTAATTTTACTGCAATTAAAAATTCATAATAAATCTCCTTGAGAACTGCTATTACAGTTTAAGGCAAATTGTGTTGGTTGCACCAACATTCTAACATTGGCATCTTCCCCGTTCTGTTTTCTAATTACTAACTGTGGCTGACACGTAAATACAAGTAATTAAAAGATAATATCAACTATCACACACTAAAAACTTATTATATTACACACATTCATATAAATAAATAAATAATCGGTTAAACTTTTAGCGAATACCAATGCACTCACACCAAGGCCAATTTTCAATTTGTGTCCACAGTTTACCTTGTTAGGGAGAGCACTAGGAACCTTTCAGTTAATAAACTGTGCTTAATCAGGGTACTAGGGGTCTAGTAGGACGGACCATAGACTGTAGTTCAAAATATAGATCCTAAACTACTATTTAAAAAAAAATGAGAAGGGCTCGGATTAGGGAAAAATTATCTATAAAGTCCCATAAAATCGTTAACCACAAACTTGGGCGGGACACATAATTTTTTTCTTTTTAGTTTTTTTTTTCATATATTTTTATTTTTCTTCATTAACCCATAAACGGTGCAATTGATGGTAGATGATCAACTTTGCCTAAGTAGCACCAAGGAGTATGCAAGTTGCTTACCCTAGTAGGATGAAGTGTAAAAAAGGTCAATGGTAGGTTTAGAGAAGTGGCATACCTTACAATGACGCATCGATATTCTCAAACAAAGTCACATAACTAGAAAAATTTAAAATTATAAACGCTACTTATAAATTAACACATAGATATACATAGAGTTTAAAATAATAGTTAATAATGGTTACGAACATATCTAATTTTAAATATCAAATATGTTAAGACATCGAATATTTTTTATTAATTTCTCTTTATGTCTTAACATATGGTTTATAAAGGGTAAATCTATCTCATCTAATACTAAAATAATACCGATGATACAAATCATAAATCATAAATCATGAAAATTTGTTGCTGGCTTGCGGACCATTTATTCTATGATACCTAAATAAAATAATGTCACTATAAAGCGCTACACGCCAAAGAAGACAAAACGGATATAACACACTATACATAGATTTTTAAAATGTTACATATAATATCTAATAACAGATATTTAAAAATATATATACTATCTAGTATTACCGACACCATTGAAGAAAATCAACATAAAGAGTAATTAGAGTTCATTAGTAACTTTTCAACTATAGATCACACACACAAACTAAGGTAAAAATTATAACAAGATACCTATAAGATTTGTTGACTATTAATTTTGATACGCTATAAGGGTCAGCTCACACCTGAAAGCGATGCGGCGGCGGTGCGAACTTTTTAAGGTAGCAATAGAATACCTATTATTTACTACACTAACAGGTACACAGTTCAATGATTCATGTGAAGGGACGCAAGGCGCAGCGCAAAGCCGCCGACATTACTCGAGTACTCACTGAACTGTGTGCCTTTCAGTGTAGTAAATAAGTTCTATATTCTATTGCTAACTTAAAAACTTTGCGCCGCCGGTGTGAGGTGAATAATAACATGGAGCGCTTTAAAACGTCACAAGGTACACATTAAATACATAATAAATATTTTATACAGAATACTGCGCAAGTGAAGTGAGAATCTACAAATGATGAGTTTCCTAAGAGTTATATACCACGAGAACGCGACTGTGCACAATTCTCAGGAGTCTCGAGATAAAATTAGATTGGACATAAATAGTGAAAACATATATCAATGTTTCCTCTAATTTTTTAAAGAACTTTATTCTTCATTGACACTTGTCTGCTGCTTAAATATTAATACTTTGAATGAAATTGATCACAAGATATTTTAATACAAAACAATTTCAACGGTCATTTGTCCAATTTTTTTATGTTAAGGTCGTCAGACAGGCTGACGGTCCACTTAATGATAGGTGGCTATAACACAATGATACCGTCGTCTATAACACAAGCAACCCCACAGAGCGCCACCGACCATAGTAGGATTAAGGATAAGGGATTAGTAAAAGATAGGGCAATGGGCTTTGTGTATGAAGGTATATAATGTAAACGCTCACTGCCTTCGTAGCTGTCATAGATAATTTAGATAGAGAAAAGTCAGCGGCTGACAGCAAACTACATGTTAATAATTAATGACACATTAATGAGCTAATGAACGCAGACATGTCAACTAAAACCTATCCAAATCTTCGGAGGAGGCTTTTGTCGGAAGACAAACCGTTTGCAAATATTTTCATTAAGAAAAAACAGCTCAAAAAGCTTATTTCAATTTTTTTATTATATTATATTTTTTTTTCAATTAATTTACAGACAAAAATCTCCAGAGAACTATCAATTGTTACTAGGATATGATATTTGGTGATAAATAATAAACAATCTTATCTACACAATGTGGCGTCGATCTGCTGTAATGAGGGTAGGATGAGTTTGAGTTTTCGTCTGTAGGCGGGATCAGACGCGACCGGATTCCGCTCCAAATATATCGTAGACAGTTTCTTATTGTCTTTCAAGTATTCGACTGATGACCACTCCGCTATTTCGTTGTTGTTCAACTGAAATTGAGAAGAGTACAATTTCTAAAATATTTTTAAATAAATTATAATGCTTATAAATCGTCTTTTCGCGTGTGTTTATTTATCACTACACTTTAGGCCCGGCCCAGGCTTCGCATGGGCGCAATTTTTTTCTCCAAATTATATACACAAATCTTTCTCGTTTATTGCTCTTTCCATTAGTGAAAACCGCATCAAAATCGGTTGTATGGTTTAGCGGTTAGAGGATATACAAACAGCAGCGGGAAACTACTTCAATTTATACTATGTAAGGATATTACAAAGTGCCTCTTTTTTTCTATATGTGCTAATATCGGCAATTTGTGATTGAAATATTGTTTGATCTATGGAAAGAGAATGATTTTATGTAAGTAAATATTTTATTTACATTTGCCGAAAAGTGGGTAAAAATAAGTTTGAATATATCTACAAAAAGGCCTACGCCAATATATATCTACCTTTTAACCTATATAACACCATCAGGTTACAGTAAGGCTCCAAAGCTTTAGTTTTCCATTACATTTCCCAAAAACTATTAAACTATTCTCACCCATAGCTCCTCCAAGTCGGTCATGTGTCGTACATTCTCAATTGTGACAATCCTATTCATTGCCAGGTCCAACGTTTGCAACTTCACCAGGTTATCCATATTCTCCATCAGCTGTATGCCATTCTCCGATATGTACAACTGTTCTAGTTCCGTCAGATTATCCAAATTCTCGATTTTCGTTATACGATTACTTTGTAACACCAAAAGAGTTAAGTTGGGCAACTCTTCCAAGTTTTGTATCTTAGTTATTTTGTTCTTACCCAGGTACAGATGTTTTAAACTCTCCATGCCCTCTAAATTTTTTATCTCCTGTTTCAAAAGAAATATGATCAATTTATTACAGTGCAAAAATGTATAAATCGTTTGTGGTGGCAGTAACCAGACTCTTTAGACTATCGGAAAATAACAGCAAATGTGGTAATTCATAAATGCATAATGATAAGTTAGTAAGAGATTTCATGACCCCATTTACCTCAACGCCCACCGGGTCCCTTGTGCTTTATTCCATTAGAGTCGGCAGTGCACAAAAGGGTGTATTTTGGCTTGTTTGTGTTTTTAGATGGCAGCCTAAAAACACAAACAAGTGTGTTTTTAGATTAAGCAACAACAACGATTAACACAACAACTTGTGTTTTTAGATTAAGCGATGACAGCCTCAAGTATCTATCCTCAAGTGGGCCGTTAGAGTGCCTGCCATGTTTTAATATTAAATAAAAAATCCTGCCCCATACAAAGGCAGTACCTGTGCATAACTAAAATACAGGCTTTTACGTATATGTATAAGCTTTTGGGCGCGACTTCGTCTGTACCCTTTTAATTCAAACTTTATTGTTCTTATATATTTGTGAGACAATGATTTATTTATTTTTAAATTATCCCGTGGAAATAGTTCTTATCTTGATAAAAGGTACCTTTCTGTATATCGAACAACGTGAATTCAAAATTGAACAGTTAAGGCGTGAAAGCGTAACAAACAAACAAATTCACTTTCGTATGAATATAATTTTAGTTAGAACTTAAGCTATATTTAATTTTAGTGAAATTTTAAATTTAAATAAAATATTAAATAAATTTCATTTTCAACTGGCTAAATTGAGTCTTGAAAAAAGCGATATTGTGTCAGCATTGTGCCTGAGATTTTCTTTTAACTTTGTGAGCTAAACACTCAACAGAAATACAAATTCAAAGAAGAATGAAGCCACAGAGCATAATATATGTTTAGTGATACATATGTAATTCATTATATGAAATGTAAAAGATATAATACACACCCTTATACGATTATCTCCGAGCTCCAATTGCTCCAAGTTACGCAAGTGATTCACATTTTCGATTTCCGCTATCTTGTTTGAACTCAGATACAACTTCTTCAAATTATGCAACTTCTCCAAACCGGTGATTTGTTTAATTCTATTGAATGACAAATCAAGAATCCTAGAAATGAAACAATAGATAAAAATCAGACGACCTATTTCCATTTGATATATTTGCGCAACTTGGAACATTAGGGTTGGCACCTAATATAAAAGAAGTAGAACACTTGTTAAATTTACATAAGCTTGATATCCTACTAGTGTCAGAATCCCATCTTACAGACAACAGATCGTTTTAAATTCGTAACTATAACGTATACAATACAAATCATCCAGATGGAACTGCTCATGACGGTTCTGCTGTAATAATAAGAACTTCTAATAAGCATTGCGAGCTCCCGGGTTTTAAAACCAACCATATCCAAGCCACTACTATACTAGTAGAGTACAAATTTGGACACATTGTTGTCTCTGCGGTCTATTGTCCCCCTAGACACACAATAAACGAACACCTATTTAATCAGTACCTAGAAAAACTGGGAGGGAGATTTATCGCCCAGTGGACATGCTAAACATGTCCACTGGGGTTTCAGACTGAATACGACACGTGGAAAGGAGCTCAAAAGAAGTCTGGATAGACTAAATCTTACGACGTATTCAACGCCCGAACCGACATACTGGCCTGCCGATGCTGAAAGACTTCCAGATGTTATTGATTTTTTCATCACAAAAGGATTGTCTAGATTCTTTTATTCGGTGAAACCGTGTTTGGATGGTACTTCCGATCACACGCCTGTTATATTGACTATTAGCTCAACAATATTAAGCTATGAGAAACAAGCCATGTTATACAACAGGAAAACAGACTGGTCCTCATTTAGAGAACTGGTCGAAGAAGGCCTAGAACTGAAAATAGCCCTCAGGACAGTGGAAGATATTGAAAACGCTGCCAGGCACTTCAGCACTGTGGTACAGAAAAGTTGCTGGATTTGCACACCTGAATTGGGTAATCTCCAGCCGCGACATGAGGTTGTACCTGATGATGTCAGGGCAAAAATTATGGAAACTCTCTGTGGAAAGCCTGCAAAAATGCTGTTATCCCCAAGCCACCCCTGAAAACTTTAGCAGGTACATGGGCTAGAACCTCAAGTGAGAAAGCCAACGCGTTTGCACTACACTTGTCGAAAGTGTTTGTTCCTAATGATGCTTTCCCTGGTAGCAACGAATTGGACATAGATGAAGTAATGAGCCGAGAATTAGAACTGGACAATCCAATCAGGCCAACTTCCCCTCGGGAAATATTTGCTGCTGTCAATGGGGGCCTAGCAAACAATAAAGCTCCATGTTTTGACCTCATAGATAAGAAAGTATTCAGTGAATTACCACGAAAGGCTTTTGTGTTTTTGAGTTCACTCATTAATGGCATAATGAGGACTGGATGCTTCCCGACTCTATGGAAAGTTTCACAGGTCATAATGGTGCATAAACCGGGAAAGTCGACACAGGATATTACTTCATATAGACCCATCAGTCTTCTACCGATTGTCTCCAAGCTGTTCGAAAAGATTTTGCTGAAGAGACTCTTGGTGGAGGTCTCAGAAAGATTAATAATACCTGAACACCAGTTTGGCTTCAGACAGGAGCATGCAACAGTCGAACAAATTCATAGAGTGTACCAATTCATCAGAACAGCTCTTGAGAGGAAAGAATATTGTTCGGCGGCCTTCCTAGATGTCCAGCAGGCGTTTGATAGAGTTTGGCACAGGGGTCTGCTTTGTAAAATAAAGACTTTGCTACCACATAGATTTTACAGAATCCTGGAGTCTTATCTGGCGGAAAGAATGTTTCAAGTCAGAGAAGGTGAAAGTACGTCACCTTTTTATAACATACTTGCTGGAGTACCTCAAGGATCCGTACTGGGACCAGTTGAGGTCACTCACGACATAGTGTTTAACAACCGAAGACTAAAAGTGAGGGAGATAGTGAGGCATCTCAGACGAACGTGTGCGCAATATCTTACACCAACATTTAGATATGAAGAAGCTCTCCACCCGATGGGTGCCGCGTTTATTGACTGTTGATCAAAAACGTATGCGTGTGACCACTTCTGAGGCGGGTTTGGCGTTGTTTCAACGAGATAAAACTGAATTATATGGAAAGCTTGAGGTTAAAAAATTGTATGAACAAAATTAAATACTTTGTCGTTCCGTCCTCCAATGTGCGCCAACCCTTTTGCCAATTTGTTCCCTAATAAATTCAATAAGAGCATTGTATTATTTTATTGACAATATAAGTAATTAAAATTAATTTCTTCCCTAATCCACCTCAGATTATTTCTCCGCTAACGTCTAACCACCCAATGGGATACGGTTTTAACTAATAGAAAGAGCTATAAATGAGGAAGATTTTTGTAGTAAAAAATTGCATTTGTGCGAAACCAGGGGCTGGTTGCTTGTTTAAAATATAAGTGATAATTATTACAACAATGATTACATTTACGTATACAATAATCTTTAATGACCCAAGGTTATCTTTCTAGGGTTAAAATGATAAATACCAATGTATGATAATTTTCTTATATACTTTCTAGAATTGCAGAACTCTTAACTAAATACCATATTTAAGGATTAGAAACTTACTGTAGATTAACAAGTTGGTTCAAATTCTCAATGGTGACAATCTGATTATCATATAACTCCAATTCAACCAGTGAATTAAGATTGTCAAGCCCTTCAATCTTCTTTATCAGGTTCCATCGAAGATATAATCTGTAAAATTATAAGCATTACAGAATAAGTATGAAAAATGGTTTGTAACAGCACTCACTCCTTCGTTCGTACAGCAGCTTCCAAGGTTAAGATAGCCTTGATGGTCGCCAAACCTTCGTAGAGAAGTGGCACCAAAGATGCCTATCGTAGAGAAGTGGCACCAATATTATTAACAAGGAGAAATGGCAATATTTTAACAGGACAAGGGAGCCGGTGGGCATTGAGGTAAATGGGGTCATGAAATCTCTTACTAACTTTCCCAAAGAAAATGTAGAAGAGAAGATGATTGATTTCTTCCCTATTGATTACAGGGGATTCATACACAGGTCTTATTTATTATAAGGCTTCATATATTTATGGAAATAAATCAATTTTGATTGTGCTGTCACATTCTGCAACTTGCACTTTTTACTTGACTCTTAATATGATTTTATATGATAAGTATAGCTATCATGCAAAAGCAAACCCCTACACCATCAAATTGGTGTTACTAAGTGAATCTTATTGCACGTTTGTATAACTAATATGCCTTCATTATTTGAATTTAGGCTATACATAAACTATACTATGTGAAGCACCTGTGACGTTTGACGACTTTAACATTTAAAAAAACCATGTAAAGTCATGTAAATATAATTTTGATATCTTTGCCAATGATATCACTAGAGTTATGGATTCTCATACCAATAATTATGCTAATAATACATTTCCAATATTACTAAAAAATATTGCCCTAACTCTCAGTCTCAGGGGTCCGGGGTTTGGTTTCCGGCAGTGTTAACTTTGAAGTTTTCAAAGTTGGCGCTGGCATGGATTTGGAAAGTAGTGGCAGGGCACTGCCTTTAAAGAAGATCTTTATGAAGTAATAGCATGTGTGCTGTTGTTTTGGTGAGTGAGTAAGAGATGCTAGAGCCCATTATCCTATCCCTTATTCTTAATCCTACTATGGTTGGCAGTGCACTGACAGTACCTGTGGCATTGCTTGTCTTATAGGCGACAGTAGCCACCTACTATCAAGTAAACAATTAGTCTGTCTAGACGACCTTAACATTAAAAAAAGCCCTGTGAAGTCATGTAGATATAATTTTCATTTCCTCTTGATCCTTTTGATCAATGATATCACTAGTCATGGAGATTCATAGCATTACATATTATGCAGCTACCCGAGAAATTCCCTAAATAATACATTCTCAATATTACTAAAAAAATGTCAAATATTATTCATTCATCTTTAAAGATATTAATGGTTGCTTTTTTTGTATATTAGATGGTGCCTGCGAGTTCATCTGCATTGATAAATGAAAAATATAACACCTGAGAAAACATATGAGTAATGTAATGCCTGAGATCTTTATCGCTGTGACGACGGTGATGCCGATTTTTTTATTTTTTAGATGATCCTTCAGGAACCTTATATTTTTTCAAGATAAAAAGTGTCCTATATGTTAATCCTGGTAATAAACTACCTGTGTGCCAAATTTAATGAAAATGCGTTTAGCCATTTTGGCGTGATTGAGTAACAAACACACAAATATCTACAAACTTTCGCATTTATATTAGTAGGAAAATAAAAGTAAAAACCTAATAACAAATAAGTTTCAAAGAGTTTCTTGGTTTATTAATTACATTAGAAGCTAGCAAATCAAATTTTGATTATACCTAAATATTACAAACCTCATAAAAATTATATAGTTGCATTTGTATGTGATGCTGACATAAAAACATAGGTAGCACTACATTATAATACATTTAGGAGTAACAAAAGTAGGAATACTCAAATAATGTACCTCTCTAAATTTTTCAAATGCTGCAAATTCTCAATTTTTCCAATCCTCCCATGATTCAGGTCTAGTTCTACGGTATTTTCATTAACTACTATAATCTCTTGCGTTTCTTCGGCTTTATCTTCTGTCTGAGACTGAGATGCCGGTTGCTGTTGGGAATCAGCGATTTCCACATGACATTTATTATTTTCCAATGGTAGTTCTGTATCCATAGGTATATCTAAAATCAATCGGGTAAAGAAATAAATTGATTTAGATAAATTATTATTTTGGAAAAAACTCACTCATACCTGACATTTCGAGATAACTGAAAATAAATTAATATAACAAGTCAAATTCTCTGCAAATATAAATATCTATAAACTCTTTGCAAAAAAATGCAAATAGAAACAAGGATTACAAGATTTACAAGACAGACAAGATTGGTTGATTGAATAGAACAAGTATATATTATATTTATCTATGGAATAGAATGGATGGATGGATACGGGCTTTGGTTGGACTTGGATACGGGACGGGACGGGCGGGCGGCATACAGTACAGAATTACAGATTATGGAAATCTAATCTAGTATATTATATTTATCTATGATCGAAATCCAAAACATAGAAAAAAATTTTCAATGTATCGCAAGGGATGATTGAACCATAGACTAAGATCTATCTATCTACGGCATAGATCACCCCCTACGGATTAGCCAACACAAATTTAAAAAAATCAAATTTTATAATTTTGCTTCGGTCAATCGTTTGTGAACGTTTGTGACGCCTTTAATTTTGTTTGTGACTACGTAGTTAATTGAAAATTTAATTGTTAATTAAGACATACTGATTAGCCAACAAATATTAAAAATTAGTTATAAGATAGGCTTCTGGGTAGTCAATCGATTGGAAATTGTTTGTGAATTCCGAATATATTGATAAAAATGTTTGTTCCAAGAAAAAATAAAATAATACCAAACTCTTATTTGCACATAGCATATTTAACTAAGAGGTATTTCGACAAATAAGCACTTAGTATTTTTTTATACGATAGACAAGGCAGTGAACTATTCACGCTATTCACTACGATCAAAATATTGAAATTATAAAAAGAGTGCACATAGCAAATTATATTTTAAGAACGGCGAAATATTAACGTTTATATATTTATGTTTATTTCTCGGCAAGAATCAGGACGAATGACTTTGGTCTTTTAGGTTTTTTATGTGAGAACGCAAAAATGCAAAAAACTTAATAGATTCTTGCTGCGACACATTACAGTGCGCAGTGTTGCCGTTTTAGCCACTTTGTGGCTAGATCTAGCGGATTTTCAAGGGCTTTAGCCAAAAAATAATCTATTTTAGCCACCAAAACGAATCAAACCACTTCTAGCTACTTCTAATTTCTAGACGTGTGCATTGACACTCAATTCCACAATTATAATTAGAAACCAAATGAAAATATTCAAAAAATATTGCCATAACTATGTTTTGCCACTAGAGTTTTAAACAAAATTACAAAAACGGTCAAACCAATATAAGAAATCGAAATACCAAATACAAATACATAATTATAATAGTAAAATATTTAGCCACTTTTAGCCACATTTCCGAAGTGATTTTTTTTACAAAACTGGCCACTTTTTTATTTTAAGTAGCCACAAACTAGATTGTCCTAACGGCAACACTGACAGTGCGATGCAGGTCGCACAACGGCACAGAACACATAGCACAACGGTATCTTATCTACAGTGGCTCTAGCATGAGTTTACGATACTACACTCGCAATTTTTTTTTTTTTTACGAGGGGAGAAATCTTCAAAAGATACCTTATGAACCCATGCCGCATGCAATGCAAGTGTCCATAGAGGTTATGTGGGACTTTTACCGCACTAAAACTACCCTCGAGATGGGTGTGGTTCAGTCCATAGGGGACTTTGGAACCGTCACCGGGCGTCGGGGGGGCGAGAAGCGCCCAGCCCTTACAAATAAGAACTTAACTAAAGCTTAAGCTATGAGGGACCGGCTAGCCCAAGAGGGCCACTTGCGACAGCCACGGCGACAGCCGCGACCGGTACAAGTGGTCCCCGGGCCGGGAGGTCTCTCGCAGGCGCTGCCAGGTCGCGCCTCGGAGGTGAGAAGGGGCGCGGCGGTCTTCCTCTTCTTTCACGATGTCGGGGCAGCTGCACGTCGTTGTCATCACCAGCAAACGCCGCGTTTGCTGCTGTGATGAGGTCATCCTGGTCCAGTAGGATGTGTCGAGGTCGTCTTCTGAAACGAGAAAGAGTATCGTTAGTGTCAGGAGTGTAAATGAGAGAACTGACCACTAGCGCATTAGGATGGCGAGGGAGTTTGTCGTAGTACTTCAAGGCGAAGTCCTTGATGCCCTTGACGATGGAGGGAAGGTTAAGGTCGTGGTGGATGTCGACGTTGCGGATGTACCATGGGGCGCCCACAGCTCTTCGCAGGAATCGGTTCTGAATGACTTGAAGACTACACTCGCTAGCGAGAGCGTAAAACATTTATATGGAAAATTGATAATTTGAAATTGACAGTTCACGATTTTCCATACAAAAGTTTTACGTTCTCGCTAGCGAGTGTAGTATTGGTGTAGTATCGTAAACTCATACTAGAGCCTCTGTTATATTTACCTCGAAGATGCTTCTCTTTCTATCGCAAACTTTTATCTTTTCTAATGACGAAAAGGTGTCCTTCTTTTAAAAAATAATTAATCCGAATATGTAATTATGTTGATATTACTTTACTTTTCTAAACAAATGACGATTCTTCTCAAGTTTTTCAAATGGATAGTCGCGCAATCTGTGTTTATATAACTATTTTCTATAACAGGATGGTAATGAAATAAACCATCCGCCGTACAATCATTAGGTGCATAGAAAAATTACTAAAGTTTTTCAATGGGCTTAGTTATTTTTAGCTTTAGTTATTTTTCTATGGGCATTTGATAAATCATTTGACTTATTTTAAGGAAATATTAATCTGTGACTTACTTGTTGTTTGACATTTGACATTCGTTTTCGTTCTTTTTCGTTGGATTTTCGCGCCAATTTTTTTATTTACTTACTTATTTTCATTTTTTAACTTTTTTTATGTAGTTTACTCCGATTTGCATGTAGTGCTGTATTTTAGTTTTATTTAGATCATATAACAAATATTTTTTTTGTTAATATGGAAGAATACGATGACTTATCTCAGTTAGAAGAACTTTTAAACGCGGATATCAATGAAATTGACGAGAACACACACAAAAATGTGCCTAAAGAAATAGATATTTTTCAAGTGAATAGCAACGTTTGTAACGATACAGCGAATCAAGAGAATATACAGAAATCGACTGTACACAATGGTGACACTGACTCCTCAGATGACGAGGAGAAAAGGAATTACACTGAAAGAAAATATAGTGATTACGGTTCTCAAATAAAAAAGGTATTGGAAGAACAAGTTAATGAAAATCGAAACAAAAGGCTAGATTTCGAAATTAGATTAAGAAATGCTAACACTGAAGTCAAAATTAAATCACGTCTATCACAAAAAGATAGAACTAAAAGCTCAGAACTACAGAGTACTTCAAAAGCAAAAGGCAATGTTGCATCAGATATATTTACAGATCCAATATTTGGTATTAGAATAACCAAACCTCTCGTATCAAACAATGCTTTGATAGAATGTATGCAAGGCAGAGAAGCTGTTAGTATGATGAAAGTTAAAAGGTACGTTGAAGTAGAGGATCTAAAGTCAAAAGATTGGGTTATTGCCGGTGTTATTGTGAAGAAGAGTATTTCAAAAAAATCCCAAAAAGGTAACTCCTTTATGATATGGACTTTAAGTGACTTAAAAGACAGTTTGAAAACCGTTGCTATATTTTTATTTAGCAAAGCTTATAACGATCTTTGGAAAACTACTGAAGGGACTGTGATTGCAGTTTTAAATCCTAGTGTGTTAGATAAGTCTCAGAACAGTATGGATCAGGCTTGTCTTAGCATTGACAAATCTGATAAAGTTATGATTCTCGGCCAGTCTAAAGACTTTGGAATATGCAAAAGCTTTAAGAGAAATGGTGAACCGTGCACAGCATTTGTAAATTTAAATCAATGTGAACACTGCATTTACCATATAAAGCAGGAATATCAGAAATATTCAAAACGGCAAGAGTTACAATCACCGACTATGGGCAGAGGAGTTGTTGATTTACAAAAAAAAGTATTCGGTAAGAACACTATGATATATGGAGGTAGAGCGTTTTCCGCTTCACTGTCTGGTAACACAAAAAAAATTAAAGAAAATGACAAGAACAGATTGATGTCGCTTAGCGATTATTACAAGTTAGAAGGTGACAAGTTGATGACAAACATGGCACCTTGTCCTGTTGGTCAAATGAAAGTAAATAATGGGCCCATACACAGTCCTCTACATAAAAAGACTAGTGATACAGACAGATTGGGGAGTCTAAGTGGAGTAAATTCACAAAACAAACTGAGTTTAGCAGAAAGAGTTACTAACTCGCCTACATTGGGACAAGCCTTCAGTCTAAAACCAAGTGGAACAATTAATCTTAATATGTCATATGGGGAGGTAGCAGCAAAAAGAGCTAGGGCTAATGCGGCAATGCTTATACAGAAAGGCGGTGGTATTGAGAAAGCTGATCCTAATAATATTAAGGGTACTGATACTGGCAAAAAGAGGGCTTTGGAAAAATTAAACTCGGGTGTGAATAATGAAAACGACATTAAAAAGAGAAAAGTCGAAAATGAGAAATCAAATATGTCAATGTCAGTAAGGTTTAAAAAGATTTTGGAAGCGACATCGGCTCACCAAGATTTAATCAATCAGCATGAGAATGACGAACAAGAGAAGTACTTTAACAAACTTGAAAAAAAAGAAAGTTTGGAGGAAAAAATGCTAAACACATACAAGTTGGCTTGCAAAGCTGTTAGGTGCACAAAATGCAAGTATACAGCTTTCTCTGCTGCCCAACTGTGTAAAGATGAGAGACATCCTTTGAAAGTGCTTGATACTTATAAAAGATTTTTCAAATGTGCAGATTGTAAGAATAGAACAATTTCTTTAGAATTGATTCCATTGCATTCTTGTAATAATTGTAAGGGTTCTCGTTGGGAAAAAGCGCCTATGTTAAGGGAGAAAAATGTAACACTCTCTGACGGTTTGTCTATTAGAGGTGAAGAAGAGACTTTTATCGGAGGTCAAGTGACATCGGGAAAGAATATTAATTTGCTAGTACCTGATAATGAATCCTGATATCTAATGACCATTAAACATAATTGAGAAATAACTTTTTTATTAGCTTTTAATGTTTTCATAGAGTAAGTAAATTTTAATTGCGAATTATTTTGTAACTATGGACTGCTTTAAATTGAATAAAAATGATATTAAATCCACTGTCAAACTGTTTTTATTTTGTTGTTTTTGACGAGCACGTTGGATGAGTGGTTAGGGTGCTTGTCTTAACGCTGTTTTAGGATTACTTGGTTCGATTCCCAGCAAGGTCAACTTTCAAATTGGGCTCTGATCTGGCTCTGGAAAGTAGTGGAAGGGCACATTCCTTTTCGCAGTCATTTGGGCAGCCCATCAAGCGACAGCAACCATCCCCTTACAGAAGACCACCGTGAAATAACAGCACGCGCGCTGTTGTGTTTCAGTGAGTAAGGGATGTCAAAGACCATTTTTCTATCCAATCCATTATCCTTAATCTGTAGTCGGCAGCGCACTTTCCACAGTTGTGGCGTTGCTTGTATTATAGGCGACGACAGCCACCTACCATCAAGTGGACTGTCAGCCTGTCTGCCGAACATAACAAAAATAATACATAATATCTCACTCTTCAGACGTACACTCCTAACGGTTATGGAATGTCTGAATCTGATACGTTGGTCGGGGCCTTCGCGAGTCTTCTCCATCTCTATTACCTACTGGCACTACAAGTACACTTAGGAGGGAACATACGTTATTTTTAAAGATTTTTGTCTAATTTTGCGATTTTATAAATAAAACTTAATTTTTCATTACTTAAAAAAAATCTCCCAAGACATAACATAGTTTAAAATGTTTTACAACTATTATCCCCTTCACACTTTGCATTCATCTTGGCTTTATATGATATATAGGCTCAGCCGTACTAGATTTGCCTGCTGTGTCAGAAGTCGCTCAACAGAAAACTTGTATGTATGAGTATGTATGTTTGTCTGTG
Organism: Bembecia ichneumoniformis; assembly: GCA_910589475.2. Taxonomy (NCBI): domain Eukaryota; kingdom Metazoa; phylum Arthropoda; class Insecta; order Lepidoptera; family Sesiidae; genus Bembecia; species Bembecia ichneumoniformis. The sequence continues at coordinate 13,173,105 of OU342536.1, read as the reverse complement.
CCTAGGTGTTATATTTATCAATTTTGTATCTCCCCTGGTAGAGAAACATTTCCACTTTTTAGTACACTTGCTTGACTTCCTTCAAGCTAACCATTCATTCGGACTTCGGAAGCATTTGCACGACGCCCTATAATATTTTTTTACGAATTCGAGTAAGAGACATCTTTTTCGTTTAAAAGCCTCATAAAATTGGACGCTTGTTGATGTGGTCCCACTGTTTCGGGGCTTAGTTATGCGATGAACTTTAACCAATAAATTGGTCTTATTGATTTCATTATTACGAAGGCAAAAACGTTAAGAAAGCACACCGAAAACTATTAGAAATCATTCCTTGCTTTTATTTCGTCAAAAGAAATGAAGTGAATATCTCAAGATTTGCCAGTAATAGTTGCACAGAACGAATCTTTAAACATCATTAAGCCATAGATTATTTAATTAGCTTTCCGCCCGTGACTTCGTCCGCGTTCCTTTTTTAGGTTACGGTGTGGTAACCTTTCTAGCCTTCATGGTTTCTGAGATCCCGTCGCCGACTTTTTTTAAAAATCAAAGTAGCGCTTGACCACTATCTCACTTGATGTGAGGTGTAGATGCGGCCGAAGGTGGACCACACTTACCCAGTAAATGCCCATTCACCCTGGTTTTGAAGATTTACCGAGGATTCGGGATTTTTCTGGTGCTCCTTAGGGTACTACTCATTCTACGACTGGCTATAAAGAGGAACCTCGGCGATACTCCTTACGGGACAACAATTATGTCAGTCAGTAGATATTTCAGTACTATTTCAGCTTTACAGTATATCAAATCAAATCAATCAATAAAAAAGCTAGGTATGTGTATAAATTGAGCCATAGCCTAATTTTTAATGGAGGCTAAGTTAATTTTGAATAAAACAAAATATAAAAATAAAGCATATTATAATTTTATTACGAAATTCCCAGTGTTTAGCACTGGACCTCACACAAAACAATCGTTTTCATGATAAGCACAAGAGCTCTAACAATCTTGACGCGCGGAATATTTGTAGGCTTTTAAAAATTTTTACACAGCCTTTTACAATAAATTACTACAAGATACAAAACTGATCAGTGAAAATAACAAATAATGTTTTACATTGTGTAATGTAATTATACAGACATATTTACAAAACACGCTATAAAGGCAGTGGTCCATTCATGCCACTTGTACACAAATTATCTGTATCTGCTAATGATACTAAAAAGCGGCAAAATTTTCATGCACAATGAAAAAAATACCTAATTCGTTATTAAGGGCCCGCGCTTTATTAAGATCACAAGTATATTAGCTGAAAATTTATCTAATTTAATCGGCACTTATGAGCTAGGCACTTCATATTTTGTATATTTGAAGAACAAACATATTTTTGAAAGACAATCTAAAATTTCAAGTATAACAAATGACAAAACACGTAATCGCAGTTGGGAATTTAGATAAAAGGGATGGGAAGTTTTCGTTTCACGTACTAATATAATATCTTATGTGTGAATATGTACTATTTTTATTGATAATTCCACTCGTACGTAATAAGTATTCGTGCACGAGCACGAGACAGTGTATGAAGTATGATGCCAATTACAGTGACGATAGGTGGCGATCTGTCATATGTTTTTAAACAATAACTTGTTACAGATAAAATGTTGAGTAAAATTAAACTATTGAGGTGAGTGCCACACCACAGCGAAGTACTTACTATTTTGGTTAGGATTTTTTTCATTAAAATTTTAAGAGAATAATTTTCATTAAAATTTAAAGTGTCAAAAAACTATGTCATCCATGTTTACAAAATTAGATCAATTAAAAATTGTGATTATGTTATAAATAAATAATATAATTATAAACAGTAAAAAACTCAAAATTATTGACTATGTTGAATATACTTTTGAGTATATATTCAAAGTTATCGAACATTTTTTATGGACAACTTGGGTAGTATGGAAGAAAACAACTACATATTGTCATAAAAAAATTCCAAGTAAATTGTAATAAATAAATTTATATTAATTTTAGTATCTCTACACGTGAAGCGAGGCGACATTTTAATTTGACAATTACCGACATATACCATTTATTAACTTCATAAATTTTTAGAAACGTTACAAATTTATGTGTATGACAATATATTATATGGGTCTTGATAAAAAATATATCGGATATTGAAATTTTGATTATATTTACATATATGACATTGTAAAAATAGCAAAATCGATTAAGAACTTGAATACACACTCTGGATTGCCTCAAATTGAGGATTCTTCTATTCTCCTATGGGAAACTCTCCCATAGGATGGGTTTTAAGGCGAATAATATGAACAGGATGAATGTTTATGTCAAATAATCAAATTATGGCTACCCTAGGAATAGTTGGGAATTTAACTTTCGAAATTATTAATGAGCCTTGGGATTAGCACTAACTGTTCAATTAAGGTGGATCCAATTTCAAGGAACCTAATCGTCGAATTCAGCTCGGATGGGCAGCGTACGGGAAGTTCCGGGACATCTCGTCCAAAATTCCTCAGTGAGTGTCGTAAGAAATCCTAATGTTGCTCAACGAGCTATGGAGAAAAGGCTATGCTCGGGATTACTCTGCAAGATCGAATCAGTAATGAGGAGATCCGTATATACAAACTAAAGTCACCGACATAACCTGGCGGATTAGTGAATTAAGGTGGCAATGAACAAAACACAAGATAGACAGATGTCCTTGTCACCAAGATAGCCGCGGGTCCTGGATGCAGGTTGCTTCTACCGGTAATGGAAAATTATGAAATTACGTCGGTACACGTATTAATAATTGATAAGTCAAATTAGTAAGACAAGTCACGCTTACAATAAAACATGTCTTACTGTTCTCAATTTTTGACAACAAAATTAGAGGGCATTGAAGTCTCAACCACCCTATTCGCCAAGCTTAGTCCAGTGCGACTTTTTCCTCTTCCCAAAGATGAAGACAGATGCGTATTAAATCCGTCGGGATTCAGAGTTGAAGTAATCGACTTTGTAGGGGACACTATAACTATTGAAGAATAAAACGGATATTTTCTGATCAATCAGTGCAATTATGTGATTTTAATATTATGGATTCCTGCAGCCATTTTCATTATTAAAAAAAACTCCGGTCTATTTTGCAATAGACTTCGCTAGGCCTTATGTACGATTGTTAAGAATCTCCTAAGTGCCTGAATAGGATCGAGTACTGCTCAAATGTCGTGTAATAAAACTGAACTTTGTTTCAAGTCTATAAGAGTTTTATTGAGAGTATCCAAGTTGAAGTTACAAAATTAAAATATTTATTTAGTTGCATTACTTAGAATTATTGATATGATAGGAACAATATTCCTAGACCAATTTTTAATTTAAATATTGCTTTTCATCTCTAAGCATTTAGCAGATGATTAAATTCATTATAATGGCTGATATATGTCCCAATACATCCGTTTATACTTGTCATACAATTTTTATATGAAAATCACGTGTAACGATGTTCGTTGTCCGAAATCGCCAAACCGATTTAGGAGTTGGAAAGATCCGCCGACGAACTGGCGAGCATTTTTAAAGAAATTAGTATCGTTAGTGCTGAATGATTATTTATTATTGAAGAACACGTGTGTGATGTAGTGTGATGTAAATATACAGAACAAAATTATACCAGTATAAAAAAGACCAGTCTATCTTTGGCGATCTTGATGTTTTGCGTATTGTTTTGGCGATCGCTATTTGTGAGTCTTAACGTTTTCCATACAAAAAACATTTGAGATATGTAATGAAATGGATCAATAAAGGCTATTGTTTGAGTAAATAAAAACAAATGACATTTTCAATATATCATAACATGATTTTCATGGGCAATAAAATCTTGAGAAATAATATCATATTTAAAAAAAAGTTTAAACAGTCCCAAAGAAGGTTGTGGACTTATTTTTTTATTATTCATTTGATTTTTACATATTTCAAATAATTTTTGTATAGAAATGACCCTTAGAGCCCCCAGAACGGTCGCCATAATTCAGATTTAGTCACAAACGTTTGAATTTATATAAAAAAAAACATTGTAACTATATTTAAATTAATTTTTCCAATTATATATATCTAGATTACAAATCACATATGCTGTGATAACATGACAGTATAGTCACAGCAAAATAAAAGTAAATTCATTTGGAAAATGTTTCAAAATTCATTAAATATTTCTGTTATTTTTTTTATTCCATAGTTTCAGAGCCAAAATTTGTTCCAAAACAATATTTATAATTTTAATACATTTGCATTGAAATTTCCACCCCGATACAACAAAATAACAACGCCAGTACGTTTGTGTGAAACAAGACGGTTCGAGGGACTCTTAAGGAGTTGGTTTCTTGGACCACTGCCTGTGGGTGCAGGCGTTCAGTAAAAAATATATAAAAGTAAGTCCCGTAGAAATTGACCAATCACTCCCACTCTGTGGTTGCCGGAGGTTTCGGCGTCAGATCGTACAGAACACGGGAAATGCCTGGCACATTTGCCACTTCGGTGCGCATTTTGTCTAATACCTGCGGAACAAACATAACTGGTAACTAAAATATTTAAAAGTAACTTCAATAGTAGTGCAGCGACAGGGTAATTTCCTTTCAAGTCTCAAATGGAGCAACCCAGTTTGGACGGCACTAACAACGGCGTCAAATAAGCATGTGTGCTGTTGTGTTTCGGTGAGTGAGTAAGAGATGCCAGAGCCCATTGCCTTATCCCGTCCTAATCCATTATACTTTTAAGGTCGGCAGCGCAGTTGCAGCTTTTATGGCGTTGCTTGTGTTAATAGGCGACGGTAACTCCCTACAAAGTGAACCGTCAGGCTGCTTAGCAATCTTTTCATTAAAAAGTGTGTGTGTCAGCTCCATGTATAAAATTTTCCTCGTGTCAATAGATACCTAATTACTTTATATTATTTAGTAACATTCTGCATGCTCAGATGTTACGTGTTTCAACAAAAGTTATGTTAGTTAGTTTTTCGGTATGCACAGATGTATAAGTTCCAATAGTTCATTTTTTCCGAGGACAGATGTCGCTGCGCCGACAGGTTATAACGCGCTATAATTTCGTTCCTCAACGCGGACTACACTATTCATACAAGTAGCCCAGAGAATGGAATTAGGAAACATAAATACATGCGTCAGCTATCGCAAAAATGTTAAAGTGATGACAGATAATGTAGACTTTTTGGTTACGCTTGTATAAATTTTACTTCTTATAAACTTTCCATACTGGGGGCCTTATATAAAAATCGATTCTTAAGGAGTAAACTGAACCACTTTATGCAACTTGTTTGCTTGTGTATCGCTCATTATAGAAACTGTCGCCAATTATTTAAAATAATAAATTTAAAATGTAACATAAAAGCGAGGAACAGCTGCAGAATAACACCAATCTTTCTGAACTATCCTCGTACTATGAATGAGTATTGTAAATTAAAATTATATTGTAATTTGACTTGTTTTTCTTTGAGCATATTTATGTCTGGTTTTTAAATAAGTGCTTAAAAACACAATCAGCTCTAACGGAAGACCAGCTCAGGTTTTTACAACCTGCATTATGCGAGTTGGAGCAGGTTTGAGGCAGGGGACGTTTGTTCCCGTACCTTTTCTGTGTATTTTCTGGCACCAGGTATTTCTGGTAGAACATTAACATTATTCCGTGTCACTAGAGATGTATCTCTTTGTAATATTTATCATTATATTAATATTGGTACATTATTAGAACTGTTTCAAGGAGTAAATACCTCCTGCGGCATGTCTTCGGTGCCGGGCAACGCAGCGAGCCCCGTCATGAAGTCCTGCGTGAGGAAAGGACGCAAAACGACAGACCGCTGGCAAGGCGCCGCCCGCACTGCCGCGTCGCGGTCGAATTGCACCGGGATTAACACCACCGGCATTTGAGCGATCCGAGCTCCGCACCGGTGCGACATCAACACCTATACAAACACACAGACCAAACTCTATTTAATATTGTCTATAGTAATTTTAAGATTATTTAAAGTTTTATACGAAAGTAAGCGTTTTATTCCTTATGTGCATAGACGGCACGCGCGTGGAATGGCGGGTGAGGATGCGGGCAGGTATGCACGGCGCCCGACCTTCGCTTCATACCCTGCATAGCCTTTAGTGCGAGCGTTGTCTGTGACGCAGAAAAGCAGACTTATCCATACCGTTTACTATTAACCAATTTTAATTTTTGCGGCATGGCATGGGGCATTTTAATAGGGTATCTTTTGAAGATATCTCGTCTCGTAAAAAAAAAATCGACTAAGAAGAAATATGTTAATATTATTTTACGTGGGAAAATATTTACAGATATATAAGGTTACGACTAAATGTTTGAGGTGCCAAAATTTCTAAGAAAGTCTTCTGAAGTCGTAAACGGCCGCCTTGCTTTTCTTACCCCGAAAACGTGTGCCAATCTATATATATAAAATTGAATCCCTATTTCCCTTGGTCACGGCATCACGCGTGAATGGGTAGACCGATTTTAATTCGGTTTTCACTAATGGAAAGAGGGATAAACGGGGAATGTCATATATATAAACGCCACCCCGGGCGAAGGCGGATCAGGCAAAAAAGGTCAGGCAAACTTAACAGACTATTTAGGTTTGGAACAATTTAATTTACTCATGCTCATAGTATACGTACCTATAGTAATGTTTATTTTTATTACTATTATTTACTCTTTTGTTTGTTTTTTATTTTAAATTGTATATTTATGATTCATATTTACATATTATAAATTGAAGTTTCTTCACTAACTTCTTCTGAAGATTGCTCACACACAAACCTTCCTCATTTATCGCTCTTTCCATTAGTGAAAACCATAACAAAATCCATTTGATGGTTTAGAAGATATTAGCGGAGAAACAGACAGACGCGGGACAGAGACATCAATTTACAATACATATATACAGTTTACTAATATTAATTGCACATTGTACATTACTATTGGAAATTATGAGAGAAAGATTATGTCAAGCAGCGGTCGTCCTTCGGCTGAAATGATGACATTATGCTATGAAGAGGTTACGATGAAAACAAAAGTGTTTGTTTTTTACCTGCGTGGCGACGTCGTCGGCCTGACGTATCGTCGATACGACGTGTTGTGTCAGAAAGGTGGGCGTGATATCTGTTACTTGCTCCTTGATTATACCACCGAACGCGTAGCACACCCTGACGAGCATTATACCATATGAATGAAATTCTATAGGGTTAACTTACATGTTCAACACATTTGAACTTATCGATTGAACCCTATTATATGTATATTATCACTTTTTAAAATACCGTGCATAACTTTGAAAACGATATATTTGAAAAGTGGGTATTAAACAAAGAACAAACTTTGTAGAAATGATTAATTTGCATCTTAATTATACATATTTTACAAATCTTACCCTTATCAATACAATATATCAATAGGGACTGAAACCAAGATATTAAAAAAGGTATAGATTATATACCTTTTTTATCTAAAATAGAAATATTTAGTATAAACTGGGGCCACCAGTCTGATGGCAATAACCACATCCTCATAGAAGACTACAGTGAAATAATATAGCACATATGCTATTGTTTCGGCAAGGGATGCCAGGGCTTATTTCTTCCTTAACCAAAAAAATAAAGATAAAAATGTCGATGATATTAAAAGTCCGTACATGGAGGAATGAAACTATAATTTAAAACTGACCTGTTCACATTATGACAGACACGGGGTATCAATTTGGCGAGATAATGCATGTCTTTCCAGTCCGGCGGATAGCGCTCTGTCGACAGAGCCACCACGTAACTGTACGTTCGGTTGTCGCCTGGAACAATCATTTATTATACCGGCATAATTTTTATTAAGACGCATTCAATCATTTTAGTTATTTTCTCTGATATATAATTCCCGGCACGTAAGTTGGCAAGAATGGCGAGATGCGCAGAAGTCGTTTTTTAGATCTAATCGGGTATCAAGCGGGACGAGAGGGGCGGGATAACATAGCTCCAAACGCGCGATTGGTTCGTCAGTCGAACCTTGCCTCCCGCACCTTGCACACGTCCCGCTCACTCCCTCGTACACTTGCGCCCATAAAAATTCTACCGGTTCTTTTTGTTAAAAAGTGATTTTATTGTTGTTTATTGTTTAATAATAATTTAAGTGTTTCATTTTATAACAAATTTCTTAATTAAATTTAACTAATTTGTTTTTTATACCTCACCCTATATACATCAATTTAAAATATTATGAAAATAACCGTGACCATTTTTATTGTACGTGAGTGTAGGATGCGCAGACTTTCCCCCAAGTCCCATCTTGCCAAGTTATGTCCGGTCACTATACCCACGACGTAAAAAATAGTCTCTTTTAGACCAAGCAGTCTTAGTAGCACCAAAGTGACCGTCCCTTTAAAATGTAATGGTGAGTCCATTTTGATAGAGCAAACAAAGGATTAAAAAAATATATATTGGGACCTCTGTATCTCGAAGAAATGTTCGAGTCTACAACTTGTTTGTTAGAGTAAATCTTAATCTCTACATGCCAAATATTACCTTATAAAACGAAATCTTTCATGAGTAGAACACTCTATAACTCAAATTCAAATTCAAATTCTTTATTGAGATAAAAACGGAGAGGTCCACTAACATTTATCTCACAATACATATCTTAGTAATAGTTAGTTACATATCTTAGTAATAGTTAATATGATAAAATAATAATAATAATAATAATAATAATTCTGGTTGTTCCGCGCTTGCCAACACTGAGTATCTGCACAGGCACAACCAAGCAGCCAAGATCCTGCACCAGGAGCTCGCTCTGAAATACGGCTTCATTGAGGAGAGGATGCCTTATTACAGGTACTCGCCGGAACCAGTTTTTGAGAACAGCCGTGCCAAGCTCTACTGGGACCGGCCTATCATCACAGACAGGACTATTCTAGCGAATAGACCTGATATTGTGTTGATGGACCGGGAGCAGTCGAGGGTGTTTTTAGTGGACGTAACTATCCCGCATGATGACGGTCTCGTGAAAGCTGAAACCGAAAAGAAGAGGAAATACCTCGACTTGGCTCACGAGATTGTTGACATGTGGGCTGTTGCGTCCACTGAAATCATCCCAGTCGTTATATCCGTCAACGGTTTGATCCCAACCAGCCTCAATAATAACCTGAAGCGGTTGGGGTTCCGTGGCAGTTCCTTCCCGGCCCAAATGCAGAAGGCGGTGCTGCTCGATACGGCCAGGATCGTGCGTCGGTTTCTGTCTTTGTCGCTCTGAACCCCGACTGACTGTGCTTCTGTCGGGGGTAACACCGTCTCCCCCTCATTTTGGCTTTTGGAGGGGGAGACGAGACCAGTTAAGTTGAATAATAATAATAATAATAATAATAATAATCAATAATAAGAAAAATATATCCTACATTACAATATTAATCAATTAAACTAACGGCTTACATGCCTTTGTCCCATTGGTCTATTAAATTTTCACAATATGTCCGAAAAGTTTTAATTATAGTAGACCAATTGTCACAAAAAATATCAATGTCAGGGTTGGTGGTAAGGAGTGCATTGAAATGGCGGCGGGTATGGATCAGTGGAGACATGGAGCGCGCCACGGTGCAGCTGACAGCCACGTTAAACAATTTGGGCAATTCCCCGCGCCTATTGCCCAAAACTCCGGGTCCGTCTGGCACGAACAAGGTGCACAATAAATCATGCAGGTGCAAGGAATCGACCGATCCTCTGAGCACCTTGTAGCAAGTAGTGAGCTGACCCATCAATCTTCTCACTTCCAGCGAGTTATAGCCGAGCTGTCCAAGCAAAAATTTGGTCGGATACATGCACGGGTAATAGCCGTAGAGTTTCTTGTACAGCGACCTAAGGAACACTTTTTGAACCTTTTCCAGCATCCGCGTGTAGGTAACGTGATGCGGATTCCACATACACGCACTAGATTCTAATTTGCTTCTAACTAACGATTCATATAAAGTTCTAACAACTAACGGATTTTCAAAATCCCTGGCGTTTCGCAAGACGAAGCCCAGCCGACGATAGGACTCTTTGGCTAGATCCGATATATGATCGTGAAAAGACAGGGTACGGTCGAATTTTACACCTAGGTCCTTAATATAATTTACTCCATTTATACATAAATTGTTAAGATAATAGTTATAATCAATTGAATTTCTTTTACGGTCAAATGTCATTACATTACACTTAGTTACATTAAATGTCATTTTATTCGCCACAGCCCATAGGCAAATACGATTTATGTCCTGTTGTAAGCTGAGGCAGTCTCTGGGAGATTTTATTTCCAGAAAGAGCTTAATTGGCGTCTTCAGTTTTTTCTTTTATTTTCTTTTTGTACTAAACTTTAACCGTCTTACTACAAAAACATTAAACACACTTTAAACAGGCTTTGTACACGTGGTTAAATAAAACTTTACTACAAAAGAGTGTCTAGGCATTGTTTAGGGTTAGACAATGCTTGAGCATTATTTAAATTTAAATACCGCCAGATGCTTGATTAATGAGTGTCTATCTAGTTAGCGGCTTCTCCTTGGACGTGCTGTCTAATTTGTAATCGTTTTGCGTAATATTAAAGATTTCTTTTGATTTTTGAAATGACTATGGATATTTTAAATTTAATTGATTAGGATTATTTATAAGGATACCTAATTTTCGAAATAGGATACATCGCGAGCGAATTAATCCATTCGAATATTACGATGACGCAACGTCGCGCTCACATTTTCTACCCATGTTAATAATAATAATTGGAATTTATGAAAATAAGAATAACAAATCCAACTTGACATTTGACAATTACGCCCGTGTCAGTTACGTTCCATTAAGCGCAAAGTTTTTTGATATAACAAAATTTTATAAACAATCTAACGTATTTGTTGTAATTTGTGCCTTATTCCAATTTGATAATTTACTTCTATCATTACTATAGTCCGTAATAATAGTTTGTGAAAACCAAAATCTGCGTAAAATGAAAACGACATGTATTCAGGGCGAGTGACTGATTGAATGTTTGCCAGGGTTGCCATAATGCAATATCAATCTCGTATTTTAACATTATCTACAAAAACAAGCGCTAAACAAGGTTTTGTGGTAGGGACATTTTAAACGCTCGCTAAACAATTTTTAAATAATTATACATTGTCTGAGTAAGCACGTGTTTAAACAGTGCTTATTTATTTTTTTGTAGTAAGACGGTAAGTTGTTAAACCTAGTAATAGATATTGTAAAAATTTAATATTGTTTGTTTTTAATGTGTTTGTAGGCTATTATTAGCTGTCTAGCTGTAGGCTATTTGTTAAAAAAATAAATAAATGAGCTGACCTTGCACGCCTACGGAACGAAGGGGCAGTAGAGTGGCTGCAACTTGAGACTTGGACGAAATCCGCTTAAGTTCCGCTTGCTCAGCAGCGGTCGACGCCGAGTTAACTCGTCCGAGTAGCGCGTGCGACTTGACGCACATCGACGCGTATTCCACCATTATCTTCACTATCACCTGCCAACACCAACATCCAATTAAATATGAGCGGCTACGGACTGTGCAATCTGTGCATACTGGATGGAGTTCGTACATCATGACACATTCATCATTTATCTACTACAGTGTTCATTGCCATTACTATTTAATTTGCACAATTGTGTAAATTAACATTTTCAATTGAATAGTTTTCAGTAGCTTCTTTATGTAAAGAAGGGAGTCATTACTTTTTCGCTTCTTCCTGTATATTGCATATTTCTCTAACAAGCGACATTTTCAGGCTTATGTTACTATATATTAGCGTTAAATAAATCCAAACCACTAAACCTAGTAAACACAGTGTAAATAGTTATTTTTATTATAAGTAAACCATATTGATATTGAAAAATTCCCAAAGCGACGAAGGTTATAGAATTGGTCCGGTTCAACCACCAGTAACAAACTTTATTAAATGATTGGCAAGGCAAGACATTTTAAAATAAATTATTTACCAACTGTGCATCTGTGTCCACAACGTCCATTATTCCTGCAGTCCATTTTCGAAATCACTTAGGGATAACAAATTTTGCCATGATCTATTTACTTTTGTTTGGATAAAAATGCTTCTATATATCTATATATACTTATAAAATCGTTTCTCCTGACTATCAGCGCACAACCAAAACTACCTATGTCTAGAAAACTAAAATTTGGTTAATTTTATAATGTAAACATCCGCTAAGATAGGATTTTCGAAAATTTCAACTCCGTGTGAAGCTGCCTAGGGTCTAACTATAGTCGCTAGTTACGTATATAATTAGTACCTGTGTCTCTGAGAAATCCCTCTCTGCGTAGGGTTCCTCCTGGCAGAGTACGCGAACGGCGAGTCCGGGCCCAGGGAAAGGTTGTCGCTCCACCATGCTAGCTGGCAATCCCAACTCCACACCAAGCGCGCGGACCTTACATTAAAAAAAATCTTAAGAAACCGTTACGCCACAATCCAAGAATACAAAGCACTAACACTAAGAGGAATGTTCAGTCAAAATTGTATTCCGAGACTTAAAAACTAGCAACTTTAGCAAGTAAACTACTCTAGTGTTTTTATAGTTTACTATACAGATCACAATTAAATATATAGGGAGGGAGTGCGAAAGTATCTATTGTTTTGTTTCTATAATAATAACGGATTACAACAAGAACAGAGCATTTGTAGGTATGACTTGAGCAGAAGCGTCAGTGAGATTTAACATATGACAGCATAACCATCTATCGTTGCCTTATAAACTCGTAAAACATGGTGTTGTTTGTTTTCTAACTTATATACGCTACCATGGGTTCCAAATTGTATTCTATTCTGTTTTCTGCTTAATGTATGAGTGCGACTTCAGATATTAAATTGACCCAGGTTTGTCAATTAATAGGTGCACTTCCAACCTTAGGAGATTGGTTCTGGTATCTTATTGTCTAAGTTAATATTTGCATGCTTTAAACGACCTTTCGTCTGTATACGTAATCGGTAACGATAGTGTTAAGTTTAATTCTTTGTAAATCATCAATTTGTACCTACTTTACTTACTAACAAGTGTAGGTTAAGGACAAAATGGTATCACCTTGTATCAACTCATCACTACTAACTTCTCTACTGTTCGGTGTGGGAGCATGTACGATCCATATCGTACATTAAGCAGTTTTAGAGTTTTTAAGGAGTCAGCGTTTGGGACGCGCTCGCTTAATTATTTAATTATTTTATTAAAATCAGTTTGATCAATCAAGGCGATCGCGCGTGCTCGCACACCCGGGTTATTTGATCATACAATATCAATCAATAAATCATTATATCAAGTCATTCGTTTCATTATCAAGTAATTGGTGTAGTCAATCAAAGACGCTACACTTATACTTGCACATCAAAATGGATTTGTTTGATAGTTTGGCCGAAACATCTGTGCCACTCATTAGGAATACGGGGTGAGGTGGAAGGAAAGAGCATGACTTTACATGAGAAAGATATTGTTGGACACATCTTATTTACATAAAAGGTTAAAATATTTAAAACTTCCTTCTTCTGCTTTTCTTTTAATATTTGGCTACTTTAAAAATCACAATTTGGCTGTCACGCGCATGACCCATCTCTGGATACGCCCTGTTGTAAGTCAAACAGGGCGGATCGGCCTGACCCCCCGCCTCGGCGCAAGGCCCCTGGTCAAATTATAGCTGAATTTACCTCATCCTTGTGAAAGTCCTTGAGGGGTTCCACGACGCGTCCCCGCTGACGTAACATCCGAACTAATTCCGTGTCGTTGTGGTGCGTCTTTATTGTGGCAGCGTTGTTGGAGCAGAGGCTAGATGCCGACTCTATAAGGTCCGGCCTCAGTGTGCCCTGACCCAGTAACACTTGATCCTCCCTGTACAATGCAATAATGCTTTGTGAACATTTTTAAAAGTATTTCCTCAGCAAGAAGAATCACTAGTCACTCTGTCAACTGAGACGAATCTCTTATTGATTCCGCCTTGATCCGTTCAAAGTTGAGTGTCAAATTTCCGACCCACAGCACTACTTACTGGCAACACAGAGGTGAGATCGTATCACAAAATTATTCAGATTCTAACGTAATATCAGAGTTTCGACCTATTCACCTTTTCCATAGGTACTCAAAATGCTGCTTTCGACTTCCCATGTTCATGCTTAGGTATGAATGTTTCTGTTGGGTAATAATATGATCAATTATATCAGCTGTGGCATTTCCAGTGGACCGCTGGACATAAGTCTCCACACAATTTTCCAGTAGGATCGATCAGAAACACCCTGGTTATGGAGCCCTTATTAGGTCGTTAGTATATCTATTTCTATGTGTCTTGCTCATTGCCACATGTTAACTTACTAATCCACCCGATTTCTAAATTCCTGATTTGATCTCGTAACCCCAAGCTATCCTCTTATTTAAAGTGGGCTATCCTCTTTATACCTTGTTGAGCTTTCCTGATATGATAAATATGTACAGGCAGTCTATATATTTCATAGACTAGACCATGTCGAGCAACTGTCAAAAGTTAAATAAATGGTGGGGCCAGTATATTCAATCCAACAAAACTTTGAACGAAACTAGGTACGAAACTTTGAATCATCGTCATCATCATCAGCTACTGTCTAGCACGTCTACTGCTAGGTGTAGGCCTCCCCTATAGCTTTCCAATAGGACCGGTCAGAAGCCCTGGATTCACCGTCGACCCGTGGGATCAGGGAGCAGGTAGTCTCTCCACCTTGTGGATGGACTCGAGAACATTCCAGCCTCAGCAGCCGTCGGCTCTATGAAGGTATCCATTCCCTTAAAATACGCGCCCCTTAAGTTTTAACGTAGCTATGCAATATAGCAGAAGGGCACGTACCCTTCTGCCTAGCAAACAGTTCAGTGAGTACGCGCCCTCCATACGGTGTGAAATGACGCTAAGGTGAATACTGACTGCAAGTTGAGGTCGTGCACGGCCTGCTCGGCAACCCGAATGAATACATCGCCTATGATCTTGCGCTTGTCCTCCGGCGCCGTCGCGTGGCACAGAAGAGGCGTGTGGCGCGCTCGGCCCCCACCCTCCCGTACCACCGTGCTGCCTTGCCGGAACTGCAATCCAATATATACTTTACTAATTCCGCATTAGGTCCAACTTCCACTAAGTAGACTGCTCATGTATCGTGTTAACGATACACGAACGGGGGCGCTTAACCACTCAATCAACAGAGTCTACCAGAAATATTCAATCAAAATATACTGAGAATTTTATACCTGATGTCCCGCATTTACGACGTGAAGTCTAACACCCAGTTCACGAAGACACCTCTCCACCTTGGCGCTTTCGTTTTTGCGCATAAAGCCTTCGAAAAATAATAATAATATTGTTCAAAAATATATCAATCTAGACATGAAATATTTAAAAGGTTTTTGACGATGCCACATTTTTAGATTTCAATAGACATGACGGTGTAACAGTGTCATTCTAATTACAAACATTATTTAGAGAGAAAAAAAAATTACTTCAAAATTATTTTGGATCGATACTGATGGTAAGAATATCCAGATAAATTGCAGAATTATCGGGACGACATACGCTTATTGACTATATCAGAGGTTCCAAAATCAATTTCAGCCTAAAAAAACGTATTAAATTTACCATTGTCAATGTGTAGCGCTATGACCTGGTCCTCACGCAGCGCAGCTCTAAGTAAGGCCGCGCACACTGTCGAGTCCACGCCACCACTTACAAGTACCTAAAATATATTTCCATTCAATACACTCTTTCAAAACCGTTTGCGACTATAATTTCACTGAATAAACTTAATTACATTCACAAATTTTGTATATAGATTCATAGGAAACGAGAGTCGCGGCGAATCTCGCATTCGGGTCGCCACAGTAACTTTTTAATGCCTAACTAGCAGAACCCGGCCACACTTCGCTGCGGCGCGCGCGTGGTGCGCCCGCATTCTTTGACAAAAACCGTGATAACGCGGCAAATATTAATTCATTAATTATAGATATAAACCGTCCTCAGAAATTTCTCTCACCATTGATACAATTAGCAACAAAATCAGTTCACAACTTCTCGAGATTAGGGCATAAATACAGACATATAGAAAAAACTAGAACTTTATTTTATACTATGTATTGATATTATAAAGTAGCTGTCTGCCTCTGTCTGTTTATCCGCACTGAAGACCATTGATAAAAAAGGAATATTTGTGTATACAATTTTATGAAATAGTCATGAGACTCATTATTTGTTAAATATATTTAACAGAAACACTTTCAATCGTTAGTCTATTTTTACAAGGGTTTTGGAAAAAAAAATAGCCAAGATAATGACGATCCTGAGAAGAAATCTCGAAAAAACATAAATAACCATTCAAAATCAGTTTACCCATATGTATTGAGGCTAACTGGCCCAAACATATAATGCATTTGAAATATTATACAACTGATATTTAAATGAAGAGAACCGAGGAATATATGCACTTACAAGAACTTTGTTGTCTGCAACTGCTTGCCTTATGTATAGAATACAGGCGTCTCTTCTGGAACGCAGTGTGAAGGTGCGCGACAGGCCGGCTATGTCGAAAAGGAAATTTGACAACATCTGCTTCCCTTTCGGAGTTAGATCCACCTGAAAAAAGCGACAATCAATTGATTAGATGAAGCAGCTTTGTCATCATTAGCCAAGGGACTGGTTTAATAACAAAGACCTAAAACGTATAATGCTAAAAGTGCATAATGACATGCTATTTGTGGGACTGAGGCCTGGAGGCTCAAGTAAATAGAATTATTTTGTTTTACAGGCGCCAATGGCACATATGCTTAAATCACATACTGGTCGGTAGTGCACTTGGACCACCTGTGGCGTTGTAAAATGTACATGGGCTAATTATAGGCATAACATTCAAAATAAATAATTATATGCATAAATAGAATAACATAAATAATTAGGCTGTCATTTTAGCAGCCCGTCTGGCAGCAGTAACCACCCTCTTACAGAAGACCGCCAACAGAAGACTAACAATATGTATGCTGTTGTGTTTCGGTGAGTAATTAAGGGATGCCAGAGTCAATTTTTCAAACCTTTTTCCTACTATGGTCGGTAGCGCACTTGGACCACCTGTGGCGTTGCTTGTGTTATAGCCACCTCCCAGTTCAGTGTAGAAGAAGTGGAGCCTTGGTCAATTTATAACAATTTCAAAATGTAAAAAATATTTAAATTATTTGTTATTGTCGTCTTCTTATGATCTAGTGTGTGGCGCGTAAAACTGTTCAGCAATCTCTTTTATTGTCCTGTGTGCGAACAGAAAAGAATCGATTGGTGTATTTAAAATAATGAAGCCATTTCCGAGCAAGTGGGATTATTGGAAATGCATATCTCTTTTATAACAAAATTACTGTAACATGAGTAGACTTCTCTAAAGCATGCCTAGCTCTATTCGCAGTTCTTTAACATCAAGAAGGCAAGGGAAACCAATAATGTTTGAAGTCAGTAGCTTAATATCAGGGGATGATATTAAGTCAGAAGGTAATAAGAGTCACATGTTTCCATTTAGTAAATCACAGATGACCTAAAAAAAGTAATGTTTACAAAACTTGTGGGGTCTAGACAAAGCTCAAAGTTAAGAAGAATTCGCTAATGGTAAAATAAGATGTATTTGACAACAGTTTCAGTAGAAAAATAAAGATTTGAATAATGGAAAAGGTTGTATGAATAATAACTTTGTATTTTTATAGGAACTCTCAATATATAGCGAATTATAATGACTAGAGCGTTGTCTAGACACGCAGGTCGCACAGTGTGAATACTAACTTCAGGATGAAATTGTACTCCGTAAAGTCTCATCTGTTCATTGTAGATGGCTGCTATGAGATGATTAGGCGACTGCGCACAAATGCGGAATCTTTCGCCGACCTTCTGAACGCTGTCGCCGTGTGTCAGAAGCACTGGCTGCAGCTTCTCCAAACGGCTGTAAGTTTTACGTCACAATAAACTACATCTTTTTCATCAATTTTACTGAAAACCAAGTGTAACCACTGAAAATCAGTGCTATGACATTATTAGATTTTCATATGCTTAGTGGTACATTTAGTAGTCAACTCAAGTTAAGATTTGTAATCAGCTTATCAATTATTCTTTTTTTAGGTTCTTTCTTAAATAAATAATTTAATAAAAAAACTTCTTACTTAAATAATGGACAGGTAGTTTCGACTTCAACTTCGTACTGTCCATCCTCACGTGCATCCTTCCGCAATACTGAACCACCAAATTCCTTGTTTAACATTTGCATACCGTAGCATATACCTGTTGGGGAAAAACACTTATTTAGGTATGTGAAAAAACTCCTTATTAATTTTAATGATTTAAAGGTTTGTACCTTAATGTATTAATTTAATGATTTTAAGGTAATAAGTCTCCTTATTAATTTTAATGATTTAAAGGTTTGTACCTTTAAATCATTAAAATTAATAAGGAGTTTTAATAAGGAATAATAAGGATAATAATTATAATTAATAAGGAGTGCCGTTGTCGGCACTACAACAAGTTACCAAATGATCAATAAAGTTCGAGTGAACTTTAAAAATATTTCCTACACGGCTAGATGCTGGCCATGAGCAAACCCATCTTGAGTAAATAAATATACTTTTATTGTGATTGTCGAAATACAACAACTTTATAAGTAAAAGAAATATTAAAAAATGATATATACCAGAAAAAAACGTCTTTGAAATACAGTAGTTTAAGTCTTGACATTTATAAACATTTATTAGATGTATTGTACGTTTCATTCATTAGGTAAAAAAAGTGACAAATCAAGATACTTTGAATATTTTTTTAAATTTTGATGTACTAAAAAAAATTAAGAAAAAATGTTTTTAAAAAAAAACCAAACCAAAATGTTCTTTTAAAATATTTGTTCGTGGGTAATGGCGAGACAGTCAGGGATTAGTAAAGATAAGATTGTAAACAAGAGGTTTCTAAATACACTAAATACATCTTCTAAATATCGACACTATTAAGTTATTTAGAAGCAAAAAGTTAAATAACGAAATTCCAGGACGTACATTGTACACCCCTCTTAAATTTACGAATAACCTTATCAACAATTTAATACAACAATTACAATTTCTACATTACATAATATACAATTACAAACAACAAATTTTATAACAATAAATATTTTTTCGAAAGAGCAATTTGTACTAGTTGTGCTTATATTACCGAGGTGGAAAAAATATAGTTTTTAGAATTTCGCTAATCTCCGATACGGCTTAACAAATTTGAATGTGGTTTTCACTGATGTATTGTAGCAAGCTTCCCGTAACATTTACTGTTTATTTCATTCAATTGTTTTATAAATAAAAAAAAAATTGAAATTTTTAAGTATATTGTGTTTTAGTTCTGACCTTTGGAATTAGAACACTTTACACAGAATTCATGTAGAGAGAAAAGGTGACTCTAAAGAACATTCCATAACTCACCTAAAACGGGCAGTCCAATTTTGAATATGTCTGCATCATATCTAGGCGCGTCTTCGGCGTACACAGAGTTAGGTCCACCAGATATGATAACAGCGCGGTAGCCAGCCTCCTTCAAGTGGTAGGCCGGCGTATCCAGAGGTAGAATGTCAGATTCTACACATAATTCACGTACGCGACGGTCAATTACCTGCAATTGTGAACATTAAACATTAACTTTATTACAAAATAGCTCTTTGTTTCATATAAAAGGATTATAAATTTGACTTTGTAATTTATAGTTAGTTATGTTCTATTTGCGCCCCTTAGCAAAGAATACGACTCCTCTCAGCCATAAGATGTCCACTGCTGGACAAAAGTCACCCCCCGATTTTTCAAAAGGACTGGTCAGAAGCAGCCTGGATCCACCGTAGACTCGCAGCCCTTATCAGGTTGTCTGTCTTACGCTGTGCTTGCCGGTCCGTGGCCTCCGGTCATCAGCTCTTCGCACTATGTGTCCTGTCCACTGCCATTTCAACTTACTAATCCGACGAACTAATTAAATAAAATCATTTACATCAAATTAAATATTCCATTGCTTCCAATATATTGTATTTACATGTACATTATACTGTATTTATACAATTCTCACAAAATACATGTCCCAATAGATTTAAAAAAAGATTAATTCATTAATTTTGCTGTCTTTAAACATTATTATTTTATGAAAACTAGTGTTCATCATGCGTCGATATTTGACCATAATCATCTTACTTGTCTTTAAAGAATATCTAAGTATGGCACTGTGTTTCTCATTCCTAAACCGAGCAGTAGATTAGGCAATATCCACTCCTTTACAGAAGAACTCCTTTACAGGAGTGGATCCTTTACAGAAGAACATGGTGAAATTTCTGAACTCATTTGTTTTTGTGAGTGATTAAGTGATTTCAGAGCTCCAATTCATTTCAATTTGTCCCTTACACTTTATCTCATGAGACAAGATGTAATTGTAATAAAAGTTTCTAAAATATGGTAAAATTCTCGACTCGACAGTCTAATAAAGTTTCAATTAGACTGTTCTGCTAATTTGTCCTCTCAAAGGAAAAAAAAAGCAGGGTGGTTTAAACAAACTATACGGTTGAACACAGTGGTCCTGCTTGACCAACCATCCTAACATCAGAAGATCAAGTAAGCATATAGTAGAATGAATGACATTGAATGCCAATTATATGGTGTCGTGGAAGGGTAGGTGACCGAGCACACGGCGCCGTGATTCGAGTTGGTCTATTTTCTAAAAGACTATTCTCCGTCGGACACTTTTTTATTCATGGTTAAAATTTGCTTTTTAGTTTTTTATTTCATGTCATTTTTAGTGTATTTTTATAAAAAATAGTTAAGCATATTAGTAATTCATGCTCTCATAATTTACTCTCAATTTTTTTTTATCCTCGGAACCAGATATACCTATATTATAAAAATAATCCGTAATTAGCGATTAGCGGCGCCGTGTTGTCGGCCACATATATTCCGGCAAGCCGGCTATTAAACGGCATTCAATGTGTTATGCATAACTTTTAAGATAAAAAATTAGCAATTTATGGAACACCCAAATTAAAAAGGTGTACTTTTTATGCCACACTCGAGCATGATGCGTCCTAGGATGCCAAGTTTTAGATTGACGACATGTGTGCGAGTTCATCATATTTATGATTGTTAAGCCTATTATTTAGGCTTACCAATTTTCTTTTTGGACAAATTAATAGTTTAAATTTTACCTTTCCATATTGAGAGCCGGCATCTAAAATGGCAACCTTGTCGCGTCCATGGGAACCGTTGGTACCGCGGTACTGTCCATCAACGCTGGCTGTGTGCATCTCGCCAACTCGCCAGCAACACTGATACAAAGAAAATAACTTCTATAACCGGATACAATATGCAAGAAAATATTGCGAAAATAGAGTTAGTTCAATGAATTATTCCATATATTCATTGTTAGCAACATATTTCATTGTTAGCAGGACCTACTGATTGTAGACCTTGGTTTCAGACATTGCGGCAGTGGTGACGAGAAGAGATGACGTAGTTTCCCGAAAGCGGCCCAACCCAGCAGTCTATTTGGGTACTTCAAAGTTAATCCTGTACAACTTCACACTTTTAATGATAACAGGTCTTGGAAGAATATGCTCGTTGAACATGACTTTCGCCTTGTCCAAATTCATTTCAAGTCCTACACGACGAGAGGCGACATTGAGGCTGTTCAACATCCCTCTGATTTCATTTCAACGACTGCCAGAATGACTGTATCGTCAGCAAAACGGAGGCGAGAGAGATATTCGCCGTTGACATTAACTCCATGCATTTCCCAATCCAGGGTCTTGAATACATCTTTCAACATGTTGGTAACAGTTTCCAGGATATCACATACCCCTGTCAAACTCCTCTTTGCAGTTGGATCGGTTTCGTCTGCTGGCCCTGTACCTGCACCGTCATCGTTGTGGCTTTGTACAGATACCTCAACACAAACATAGCGATTGTCTATTTGGCACAATTGCAAGGATTCAAGAAGTGCCCAGGTTTCTACCGAGTCGACATTCTCTAAGTCCAAAAAGGGAATACATAGAGGCTGATTATACTAGTGATTACTAGGTCCACGGTATTGAAGCCCGAGCGAAATCCAACCTGCTCTGGGGGCTGAAATTCTTCGAATTTTAGGTATGGCAGAAGTCTCGAACAAGTTATAACATTACTAAGGAGTGAGATCGGTCTGTAGTTCTGAGGAGTTTTGTCTCCTTTTTTGAAGAAAAGAATAACTAACTCTGACTCCATGACTCCGGTGTGATTCCACTATGTATAACTTAGAAGTTCCTTCAGAACCACAGTACCACCCGCCTTAAGAAGCTCTGTCGCGATTCTATCAGCACCGGTGGCTTTTCTGTTCCAAAACTGTTTTGAGTGCAAATTTGATTTCGCCCATACTGACATTGGGAATGTCATCAACTGTATAGTGTCAGTTTATTGGAGCTCTCTGGTCATTGTCATCATGGACTGCCGGTTGTGGTGTTTACTTGGTAGTTGTCCATAAAATTTCTCAATCTCGACGATATATAATTATAAATAATATTAGCTGACCCGGGAACTTCATAACAACTCACACCCATTCCATACAAATGTATGAGAAAAATTTCTTTTCACGAATATTTCAGATATTTTAATAGTTATTCTGCTATTCCGGGCACAGACAAATTCAACAATACAAAGATCATAAAAATTGGTTCAGCCGTTCTTGGGATATAAAATAAAAAGTTCTAGAGATACAAAATTCTCGAGATATAAAAGAATATAAATATTTTCTTTTTATGTATTTACATATTTTATTATTCATATTGATAATATACAAATATGTTTAGAGACTAACAAAAAGTAATAGTAAATATAGAACTCCATGAATAATTTTCTAACATCATAACTATATTTTTTCACTTAGTATTTGGTAAATATGTATATTGACTTACCTTCAAAAGAAAGTTTTTAAACCCAAACATAACTTGCATACCACAAAGAGTATGTCAAATATAACAAAGCACATAATTCATTCATTTTTACTACACTGTTAGTTACAACAGAAACAACAAAATGACTTCACCACAACAGGAAAAACAGTTAATATAAATAACACGTAAAAAAAGTAATTATTTAAATTACAACTAGATTTCAAATCAATGACAGATGTAGAATGAAAAGGTGTTTTGTACTTTCATCTGACTGAGGGAGTGGGTTATTTATAGATGACATCCCACATGAAGTGGAAACATAGATATAAAAACAACTATGAGCATGTTTGTTTGTAACTGTGTATATTTAAATAGTAAATAAAATTTGCGAAATATTTTTTTAACTAGCTCATGCTTGTGAATTTGTTTACATGGCAAAAGAATCACATCTACAAGGGAGCAGTAACTTTAAAAATAATATTTGTTTAGATACCTAAAGGTTGCATTAAATTGCATAAAAATCCTAGATGTGTTCAAACCTATGGACATGCTTTATTTTTTTTGGATTCAAAGTTTGTATTATAAAAATAGATCTTAGTAAGCTATTATTACAAATAGTTGTGATACCACTGAAATTAACAATTTTTCATAACATCTTACTAATATTAAATAGAAACAGAGTATATTTTGTAAGTTTCTTTATATGTGCAGGGTAATCTCTAAAATTAGTTTACTATTTGAAAGGTACATTATTTCAGATGGAGATAAGCTACATACTAACTCCTTCTGGCGTTTGGGCAAAGCCAGAGCACATTGACTAAAATATAGGGTTAGTCCAACTAGTTCCACACATCACTGCTTTCAATATCTTTAATCCCTTTAAAAAGAAAAACAGATATGTGTGCCTAATCTGTATATACATAAATTATCTATAAAAAGATAATGAAAAGTTATTACCAAGTTGTATGAAACAATTAATAAGGCACAAATTTACTCATTTTAAATAGTCCACTTCAGTCTATATCGAAAGAAAGATTTCCTTATTTTCTCTAATTTCAATGTTGAATATTCATAAATTTAATTAAAACACTCAAAGTTCAAGTAGTGGCGGGGCACACTGTGTTTTTAAATCATTTGGGCAGCCCATCTGGTGATATTAACCACCTCCTTACAGAGGACCACCATGAAATAACAGCATGGTGCTGTTGTGTTTCAGTGATTGAATAAGGGATACCAGAGCCCATTGCCTTAATCCTTATCCTCAATCCTACTATGGTCACCAGAGCACTTGCAGCACCTGCACTTGTTGCCTATACCATTGTTTGTGTTATAGGCGACAAGTGGACCGTCATGCTGTCTGTCAACCTAAACAAAAAATGTTTTTTATTTATCAGTGTTTGACTCTAATATGAGCTTTTTTTCTAATCTATAAGTACCTAGACTATTCTAAATAAGAACAGTTACGGTAATTAGAGTATTTTTAGAAGATATACACAATTGCACACATTACAGAAGAATCATTTGAACAAAGTTGGAAATAGGATAGGATCAATAATAATATTGATTGCTATTAACTTATTGTAACTTATTATGTTATTGCCACATCAATGTTTACATACTTATATCTCTACAGGGTCAATGTCTTATGCAATGTAAATAAAATAATTACTCACACAAAACAACATGAGATATTATAAATATAGGAACTATTCACTCTCACTGTTGATCACATTAAACGAAGATTACAAAAATCTTATTAAACTTAAACGAGATATTAAACGAAGATTACAAAAATCACTAGTTTACAAGAAAATATAATGTACTGAATAAAATTAGCAACAGAAACTCGCAGTTGACACTTAATTTAATTAAAATAAAAGGATTGATCATGTTTCATAATAGGAGGTAGAGAACATCAATGAATTAATGAGAGCACATTAAAAAATTATGCATACATCTATTATTAAATACCCACAAAACAAGTAAGTGGCACAATAAAAAGCCCAGTTAAAATAAAGGTTATAATATAATAGTTACGGTTATCATTTTTGATAACACAGTTGAAGAAAACAAATACTGCAATGATGTGTAATTTTTTCATAATTGCTAAGAAATCTTACTTCTGACTTTTTAAAATTGTAGTACAAAAGACCTGACATACCTTTCTAGGAATGCAAAACATGACGACACGGATTCTCAATTTGGAAGTGGACGACAATCATTGTAACGCAAGATGAATATGATAGAAAGATAAAAATAAGATAAAACTATGATAAAGACGATTTTCTTAAATAAATCAAAAGGGTCAGGAATCAAGTTCTTGTACCGGGAGATAACACGATTAAATATATTCTCATTTATACGGTCAAAACTCAGATAGAATAGAAATTATAGTTATACTTAAGTGAATTAACGTCGGCAAGGTCTTAATAGAATATAATTAGAATGAAAAGTGCGCGTAATACTGTGAAAACGTTAAGTAAAACCGGGCTTCTGACATTAGTTTCTGGGTCATATTGAGGAGTCACTGGTCACATCGGCCATTGTTAGAAAAATAAATACTTCAAAATCCATTTAAAGTTTTGTAAGCACTTTTATAAACTTACCTAAAGTAAACAATTTCAGACTTTAGAAGAATATAATCATGAAAAACACGAAAAAATGTGATTCTCCATTCAGCACTACGAATACAAATTTCTAGTACTAAATCTGATTGTCAGGTGGCGCGCTTTGGTTATTGGCATGTATTTCAATAATGCATTCAAAAATAAGGACAATAATTTTGGAGAATTGAGAACAAAAACTTGTAATTACAAATAATAACAAACTTATCATTTGATTTTTATTACTTTAAAAAGTAATTGCTGTAAAGAACTGAGTTTTGTTACTGTAAAAAATAATTTATTTTTATACGTAATACATGAAACACAATAGAATTTCCTGAACGTACTTATAGTTATGCTTGTCATCCTCTCTTTGCGTTTGTTCCATTTCACACAAAAAAAATATCTTATAATTTTTTTAATAGAAATCCATGACAGTAATAACTCAATATTTACTTAGTAATACCAATTTTTTTACAATATAGTAATAATTTATCTATTTCGATCTCTTTTGTTATTACAAGTTGGTAATTTAAGAATAATTCTGTAAAGTATGTACATATAATACAGCGTAAAACGTATTGATTGAGTCTATAGTATTCTGTGACTGGTGCTCATTCAGCAAAATTTGTAATAATTTGTTCGACAATTCGGCATCATTAACATTGTTGGTGTATTTTATATTTATTAGTTAGTTAGTTGGCTTGCTATTCTTTTCATTGTAGTCATTTATACCTAACCTCAATTCTTATTTTATAAAATTATAAACCTCACATCACTATGCCGGACCATTTAGGTGATGATATGCGTAAAGTGAAAGACGACAAGGAAGAACCTGAAAAAGAAATCAAATGTAATAAATTTGTTTTATCCCATATTCATCCAAAACATTTCAAACTTTTGTTGAATATTAATAATTTTTTTTATTTCTTACAGCGCTCGATGAGGGTGATATAGCTCTTTTAAAATCATATGTAAGTATGGCTTTTTATTGTTTTATTTCAAGTATAAGTTAAGTATTGCAATATAACTCAAATAATGTATCTTTAGGGACAAGGACAATACACAAAAATAATAAAAGAAGTCGAAGAAGGTATTCAGACTGTGATGAAAAGGGTAAATGAACTGACTGGCATTAAAGAATCTGATACTGGTTTGGCTCCACCCGCATTGTGGGATCTTGCTGCAGATAAACAGACATTGCAGAATGAACAACCGTTGCAGGTAAAGAATGTGTGTCAAATTCAACTTGTGTTTGTGTTTTAAAAGGTAGGTAGGCAGTGTATACAAGAGTTAGTGTATATAGAGAACCCGTCCATTGGCAGTAACTACCTTCACAGAAGACCTATAACATGTTACAGTGAGGGATGTCATTGCCTATTTTCCCTAACCATTATCTTATGTAATAATAATAACAATAATCATTTAATTCAAATATTACATTCATATTAGCATATAAATAAGAAAAAAAACGAGATCAACCTTAAATTCAGAAACTTGTGGCTTTTGGGAAGGCAGTCTGTGCTATCCTTCCATAATAAGCTGTTGAGTTATAGCTCTATTCTGAAACTTATATGTGGTCCATTGCTAGTAAGTCAAATATCGAGCGCCTGCAGAAAGTTCAAAATAATATACCTACTAAGACTGATTGTTGTGGCGCCTTGGTATGCTCTGAAAAGTGAGATCCTCTCATATCTTGAGATTCCAACAATTGCGGAAGAAATAGAACGCTATAGAAAAAGTTATAAGGATTGTCTTTGCTTCCATCCGAATTCACTGCCAAGGTGCTGTCGCATACTGGAAAAGTTAGGAGACTGAAAAGGGCAGATGTATTGCCTTAACTTCTTTTAGAATAAGGCACTGGCCTAATTCTATGCAAACGCCATTTCTACTTCACCAAATTTGATTATAGTCTAGTGACTGATGGCAAATTAACAACAAAACAAAAAATAAAAAAAATAAAAATAAAAAATAACTCTAAAAAATTACAATATAATGTTTACAACTAAAATTTATATATCTTAATGAATTAAAATTCTTTTAATCACATTGTTATTATTTTATCAGCTTCATTATTTTGCCATATTCAGCCCCATCCAAAATATTTGTATTTCCCATACTTGTTAATCCCATAATCGACCTTATCCATAATTGTTTTCAGAATGCTATTTTTACTGCCATGCATCTTGTGCCATAGGGATGCCACCCTCTTTCTTCTTATGGCATAATAAAAATCATCAGTATGATTTTTGGCAAACATTGTTGATGCACTAGAATAACGTGGCAGTGTCAACAGCATCCTGAAGGTTGCTTACTTGCAACACTTTTGATGTTGCCTGTGTTAATGGTAGATTAAATCAAGTGGATCATCGAAAAAAAAAACTTCTGGATAAGAGTAAATAGAGTTTATAAAGGGTAGAAAAGATGACTAATCTTCTCTGTGTGTCTTTTTTAATAAGCTTTTTACTGAACAAAAAGATTTATCATATGTGTACTTATTAGGTGGCTAGATGTACGAAAATCATTAATGCTGACTCAAATGACCCTAAATACATAATAAACGTGAAGCAATTTGCAAAGTTTGTGGTGGATTTGGCGGATTCTGTTGCTCCTACTGATATTGAAGAAGGCATGAGAGTTGGGTGAGTGTTTATTATGTTTAGTATATGCATAGTTTCATGTTATGCCAGCGGTTGTTAAGGATGACTCTTCAAATAAGTGTCATTCTAAACATTAGCGTCATGTCTACCTACATGATTATGCAAATGATTTTTGTCTGCAAATTATATGCACAAACCTCTGTCCATTAGTGAAAATTGTATCAAATTCTGTTGAGTGTTTAGAAGACAATGTATAGAAGATTAGATTTCTTAGAATGTTATTTATTCTAAGAAATGTAACTAATTTAAAGTGCTGTCAATATTTCTGTCAAAGCATGTTGTTATGGATGTGCACTTGGATAATTATAATTTTGGAATAACAATTAATTACATATTCCTTTCATCATTTAAGGCTTTAATTTGTTCACATACAAGGGATACAAGTAATTGAATTTGAAATTTTACCGATAACAATATGACATTTTAACAATTATTATATAAAAAAGATTAATAAAAAACCAAATAGTTCTATAAATTATATGGGGAACATTGAATTATTACAAAATGTTACAAATCTTTAACATTTATGTATGTAATTAAACATCCCCAACAAAATAAAGTTCACAACTTTCAGCTTAATTTTAGTGAGTGTTAAAATTAAGTTATTTAATGAACAACATTCCATTTTGTGTCATGAAGGTCCCAATTTCTACACTTGCCTAGTGTTTAACCCCATCCAGGGGGTGTATTATGATGTCTTAATTCCAACATGAATTCATCAGTCAGTTTCTTTTATATAGCATTCATTATTTTATTCTAAACAAAAAAGATAATTATTGATACTGTCAGTATACTTAAATATATTCCACACACTGATCTTGTACAGATTTATTATAATCTTTTATATCACAATTGTATAAACACGATTTTATATCAGTTTTATATCACAACTAGCTTCAACTTTGTGTGCGTGGTATTCGGAATAACACGTAACTTTTTTGTTTGTAAACCAAACAAAAAAGGTAACTCTTATCTTATACAGATTTATTATAATCTTTTATAACACAATTGTATAAACACGATTTTAAATCAATTTATAACAATTTTATATTACAACTAATTTCAACTTCATGCGTGTGGTATTCAGAATAATGCGTAACTTTTTTGTTTGTAAACCGATTGGAATGAAACAAATACTAAATATTACGGGAAGCTTGCTATAATAAATACATCAGTGAAAACCGCATTCAATACGGTTGAGCCGTTCCTGAGATTAGCGCGAACAAATGCACAGACAAACAGACAAAAATAGTATCAATTGTTATTTTAAAAAAAAAATATTTAATGTACAGACACGGCTCGTTTACGATTTTATTATATGTATAGATTTAGGACTTTTTCTAAAAAAAAAAAAAAATAACTAGAAAGTCTGATTATGCTTTGAGGTAGGGACTTAATTTAAAATCTTACATGGGCTTATGCATCTACCAGCATATTTAATGGGAAGCTAAGCTAATTATCGCTGTAAACTGTTACTGTGCAAATATTTCAATATTCATTAAAATTACAAGAGAATTTACATCAATTAAATATGTTTTCAGCGTTGATCGGAACAAGTATCAGATACACATACCACTGCCACCGAAGATTGATCCTACAGTTACCATGATGCAAGTGGAAGAGAAACCCGACGTGACATACAGTGATGTGGGTGGGTGTAAGGAACAAATTGAAAAGCTAAGAGAAGTCGTTGAAACACCATTGTTGCATGTAAGGTCATTTTGTTATATTTACAAAAATATAATAATAGCACTAAAAAATCGAAAAGCAATCAAATGAAAACCCCTTTCCCAACTTTTGCTATTAATTAGTAAAATTATTTATTTAGAAATATATATTTGATGACGTTAAAACTAATTGATTTCAGCATTTATCATTAGTATGATGTTATACAGTATATATCTAAAACAAAATTTATTTAAATTTAAATTATAAACTAAATAAATTTATAATTTATTAATTATTTTATAATAATTCAGTTTATAAGTTTATTCACTTATTCTCAAGAAGTATTATTATAAAAATAGTATTATAAAAATTTTGCCACAATGGATTCATATATTTATATGAAAGGAGGATACATGCTTTAAATTAGATTAATTAATATTTGAATGTTTTAGTAGTGGTAGGGTATGTTGCATGTCTCTATGATAAACTGGACATCAAGAATCGTTTAAATATGTGAGCTAGGGATATTCAATATGTGATGCCAGAACCCATTGCAATTGTAGTAGGTACTTAAAGTTGCTTGTCAGCTTGCCTGCAGCCGTTTCACATAAAAATTGTAGTATGCATAGCATAGGTATATTGCGTAATTGAGTTTTCTTAATCAAACGGAATTATTAAGTGAAATAATGGTTTCTAAATGTTTTTGGAACGAAATAAATTTGATATTTCGTTAGACTTTTAAGATAATTTTTTTTTATAAAGTTAATAATCAATACATATAATAATTCACTTTATAATTAACCTTTCTTGCATGTAATGTGGACAGGTGTAGGATATTTTTAAATATTTGTTTTAAGGTCACATTGACCGATAGAGTTACAAAAATTTTTACCGATCCCTTTACAGCTAGTGTTTGCCTGCGACTTGGCCCTCTTATCTTTATAAATAGTTAAAGTCAATGGGTTATTTTGATATATAAACTAAATTTTTTTGAAATATTAAATAGAACGTTCAGTAGTCATCAATATATCTATCCTCACATATTTTTGCATTTATAATATTAATAGAATATACTTTACAGCCAGAGAAATTTGTGAAGTTGGGAATTGAGCCCCCGAAAGGCGTCCTGCTATTCGGTCCACCCGGTACTGGTAAGACACTCTGCGCTAGGGCAGTCGCCAACAGGACCGACGCTTGCTTTATCAGAGTTATTGGTGAGTTATTACTAAATTATTACCATTATCATACATTGTGTTGTCGGCAGTCATATACTGGGGAAGCCCAACTAGCTGCAGAAACCAACCTCTTACAGAAGAAGAGTGCCATAAGATTGAATCATAAATGTGCTAGTGTTTTGGTTCGTGAGAAAGGGATGTTGGTTCAATTAGAATTAGTAAATCCACTGCTTGACTCTTTGGTGGTTGTTTCTTGGCGACAGTGAACACTCATCATCTAGTGATTCGATTTTTTTCATAGAAAAATATGATAGATTTAATCATTGTTTAAATTTACAAAAGCGTTTCAATATGCGCCATAAAAACAAGTTTTAAACTGGAGCTAACTGAAAACGGTCTGATTAGTGAAATAGGAAACAGAAATTTATTCATTAAATAGGCTTCAAGTTTGTTTTTATTTTATTTCATGAATTGCTTAAGAGTTTAAAACACTTTAAACATAATAATTATGAGAAATATCAGCAATGATATTCTTCATTCTTTATGTTCTTGTTGATGATTAATCATCTTAAGTATGGGGAGTAAAGAAAGAATGAAGTCTGTAAGTTATGATTTTGTTCTGATACACCTCCCCTATATTAAACACGTGGCAATGAACAATTTTATTGTTTAAGTATTTCAAATAAAACTACATATTGCCACACAAGAACACTTAGATATCTTCAAGAGTGGATATTATGGCTTAAAGCTGATTATCGGTTACTACTACTTCATATTATCTTAGAAGATGTCTTTTCATAGGTTTTGTAAAGCCTTTGAGATGACTTCATTAGTAATAGACAACGTGATGTTTTCTTTTACTCTTATAGCAACTGATAATTTTTATACAGTTTTTTCTCAACACAAAGTCCTAAAAAAACCCTTAAACAGAAAAAGTCATTGTACAAAAATAAAAAGAACATATATGGTAGAGATTTTTACCTAATCCATAACTTAGCCATTTTTAAATAAACCATATTAAGTGAATCTGGCGAGTTTTGAAATTGTTTATCAGCCCTACAAAGGCGACTATGACTATGATTTATGGGATGGATGGTATATATGTGAAACGTGGCAATGTAATTTTAACAGATTAATTTATACATTTGAATAAATACCTTACATATAAATAAAAATAATAATAATTAAAATTCGTCCCTCCGTTTTCAGGTTCCGAGTTGGTGCAGAAGTATGTGGGCGAAGGGGCGCGAATGGTCCGCGAGTTGTTCGAAATGGCGCGCAGCAAGAAGGCGTGTCTCATATTCTTTGATGAAATAGACGCCATCGGTGGTGCCAGGTGAGAATACACTTCATTTTTATGGAAAAATATTTATTATTACAAATCGTAATTTTAAAATAATGTTATGACTCACCATGGAACGTTCTAGAAAAGCGTTCTCGCCTGACTACAAATCTGGAAAGTTATTGTCAAGGGAAATTTATCCTTATGGACACAACATAAGCATTACCTGGATAAAGTGCCGCTGCGCACAGTTCGGATGAGTAGAAACTTCATTCTACGGACGCGCGATCTTTGGAACAGTCTCCCTTCTAAGGTGTTTCCATCTAGCTACAATATGGGCTTCTTCAAGCGAGCAGTAAACAAATTCCTGCAAGGTCGGCAGCGCACATGTACCCCCCCTGGTGTTGCTTGTGTCCTTAGGCGACGGTAGCCACCTACCATCAAGTGGACCGTCAGCCTGTCTGCCACCTTTAATAATATAAAAAAAAAAAACATAGAGTTCACATTCGACAGAAATAGCGTTCCCGAATTTTCAATGACCTTGTTTAAATACGTGTTTACAAAAGTTGTTTACTTGTATTTTGTTTGTTGTTTGTTTGTACTAAATTCGAGAAAGATCTAGACGATTGGCAGCGGATATAAATAGGCGAAGTGGCGAGCTAGCGACACAGTTCGATTCTGCGATTCGAAAGCGATACTTCGTAACTTACCTGCGACAGTAAACCAGCGACTCATAAGGGAATTATTGACGACTCTTGGCAAGTTTAACGATTGTATCGGACCTTTCGTTTAGCCCTTTTGGAAGTCATCTTGGTTTGTGGAAATAAATAGTTGATTTTCGCCCTTATACGGCAGATTGACTCACCCCACACGTAACAATAATTACATTTTTATAATGTTAAGATCGGCAGACAGGTTGACGGTCCACTTGATGGTAGGTGGCCACTGTCGCCTATAACACAAGCAACGCCAAAGCTGCTGCAAGTGTGCTGCCGACTACAGTAGGATTAAGGATAAGGGATTAGGAGGGGATAGGGAAATAGGCAATTCATTTAATGCTTTATGATTTAATATTTAATGATTAAATTAAATACGTTATTTAATTATGTTAACATAATTAGTACTTTTGAAATTATGTACATAGATGTGATGATGAATCTGGGTCTGATTTTTGGTCCTGGCTCACTTGAGTTGTCTCTAGGCTATTGTCAAGGCTTAAGTTTAGGGCTGGGTCCAAAATCTGGGTCTGGGTGTGGATAGAAAAATCACATTACCATTTCAGTGAGACCGTATCAAATTGTTTTTCCTTTAGCCAATCACCAGAGTTCAAACGTAATTACAATTATCACCAGTTCATATTAGCTGATTTTGCTATTATTAAGAATATACCGTGAAAATCCTTTATTTTTGAAACTTAAATCTCATTTTTTCATTTCTTTAACCTAAGGCAAAAGTTTATAATACAAGCAAACAGTCCATTTGATGTTAGGTTGCCACCATCACCTATTAACACAAACAACGCTGCAGGCCCTGCAAGTACGCAATCGACCTTAGTGGGATTGAGGATAAAAGATTAAGAAGGGATAGTGAATTGGGCTTTAAAGGTAGGTATCTACAAGTAGGTAAGGGCTTTAAGCATTGTGCGCTCGCTGAGGACAGCGCACAGCACACTCTTGCGGAGTGCCCTAGATGGTCGGCGCAGCGAAGTGAGCTCGATGCGTCCATTGGATTTGACTTCTCTGCCGACCATAGTGAAAGCTATGGTCGGCAGCAAAGCCGCTTGGCGAGCGACTCAATCCTTCTGCGAAGATGTCATCTCGCAGAAGGAGGCGGCGGAGAGAGAGCGGGAGGACGACGTCCTGTCCCATCCCCTCCGTCACCGACGAATAGGACGCAGGCGGCTGGCGCACGCCCGCCACCTGGACCCCTGACAGGACTAGAGCGGTAGATGGGTTCCTAGAATCCTCACAAACTGTTCCTAGAATTCCTACAAACGTTATGATAACTATGGTATTCAACAATACAATGGCATTCAGGTGGGATCTCGCCCAATCTTTTATTTGTTTATTGAAATGTTACAAACTATTCAAACAAACTAATTTTAATGGAGTCTTTTTTAAAGTTATTTGACTGTAATGTTGCTAAAATAGATTCGATGATGGTGCCGGTGGCGACAACGAGGTTCAGAGGACCATGTTGGAGCTAATCAATCAGCTGGACGGGTTCGATCCACGTGGTAATATTAAGGTAAGGTAATATAAGGTTTCGCACCTTATGCAGTCGTATATAGTAAGTGTCAACTCACACCGAGACGCTACGCTGCGAGCACATTTTAAGGTAACAATTCAATATAGAACTAATTTACTACACAAATAGGTATACAGTTCAGTGAGTGCGCGATGCATCTCGCGACGTCGCGCTGCGTATAGCGGCGCGCACGTACTTAATGAAGTGCAGCAAACAAGCTCTATATTGCATTACTACTTTAAGAGGCTTCAAACCATTGATAAGAAAAAATCACTGCTTTGTTCTCCGATTCAGCTTGTTGAAACATAAAGCCAATGTAACAAAAAATATATATGTGATACATAACTTATTGGTCTATATTTTTGACGAGGCATTTTTGTATTAAGTATTATGGTTTACGAGAAATTAAATAAAATTTAAATGGATTGCTTTGTTACAAAAAATCGATTCAACTTAGTTGTTTCAATAAGTAATGCAATGTGTATATAATCAAATGATAGAGTTTCTTTTACACTATAAATGACACGAACAGTTTTTCATTTAATTCAATATTTTCAGAAAAACAAAGGTTTTTTTTTATATTTTTGAGTAGCGGATGCCCCTAGCGAGGGCCGGTTGTAGAGAGCCCAGTTGCTCAAGGTCATTCGCGTCGCATCGCCTTACGGTGTGAAATGACGCTTAGGCTCTGAACTACTAATTCGAAGAAACATTTGAATTGACAAAGACAAAATGGTTGGTCCACCAGAACTAAGAACTTTACTTTGATATTTCAAACACTTCTTCTTCTTCACATTTTTTAAACACTTATTTTAAATCGTTACAATGTAATGCGGTATTACATTATTCATGGTAAAAATTCATTTATTCTACGATGAAAAGTGTAACCACTTAATTGGGCATCCCATCTGGCAGTAGTAGCCATAGCCACCCACTTAAAGAAGACCATGTGAAATAACAGCTAATGCTGTTGTGTGTCAGTGTGTAAGTAAGGAATGCAGAAGCCTGGTTACTTCTATATCCTAATCTCTTATCCTATCAAGGTCGACAGCGCACTTGCTAACCCCTGTGGCGTTGCTTGTGTTAATAAGCGACATAATGGTAATCACATACCAGTGTAATCACATCAAGTGTAACGTTTTCTGGCCCTATTTGTTAGGATTATATAAATACTTTGTACCTTTGGAAATTAAGTTGATATTGATATTGTAAAATGTAACAAGTCTAGCAATTCTAAGAATTGATTGCGGTTATTATAACTCAAAATTTAAAATCCAGCATAAAATAATTTCTAAGGTAAATGATAAATCATGATAATATGTAAAGTTTCGTTTAAATTCGAAATGTAATTTTAATGGATGTATTTTTGTGGCAGGTGTTGATGGCCACGAACAGACCAGACACGCTGGACCCGGCCCTAATGCGTCCGGGACGTTTGGACCGCAAAGTGGAGTTCGGTCTTCCGGATCTCGAAGGCCGCGCGCATATTTTCCGCATCCACGCCCGTTCCATGAGCGTCGAACGCGACATTCGCTTTGACCTGTTGGCTAGACTCTGTCCCAATTCCACTGGCGCCGAAATCAGGTACTGTATCATTAGGATGATTTACCACATGCAGATTATAAGAGCCGATAATATAAAAATGAATTAGGTGTTAAATCAAATCGACATTACAGGCAGTGAATTTTGTTTAATGATGAAGAATTTTTACAATCCAATAAATCTCATAAGCAGAATGACACGCGTTTATCTTAAAAGCTCTAGAGATGCTTAACAATTAGTTATGATTTTAAAGAATTTTATAATAAAACACAATAATTAATTTATTTGTTACATTAAAAAATTT
The DNA here is from genome assembly GCA_910589475.2 of Bembecia ichneumoniformis. Classification (NCBI taxonomy): domain Eukaryota; kingdom Metazoa; phylum Arthropoda; class Insecta; order Lepidoptera; family Sesiidae; genus Bembecia; species Bembecia ichneumoniformis. The sequence continues at coordinate 13,136,655 of OU342536.1, read as the reverse complement.
TGGTTATTGAAAATGAAAATCTAAAAATTATAATAAAGTAAAAAAATAATATTTGAATGCCCTTGTCAGGTAGAACTTACTTTGTACTGTTACCGCTGCATATAAATTAAAATCCTGTAGACATGTGTTTGCGCATTAAAATTTTTATTTATTCATTTATTTAGTAGAGTATTTGATTTGATGGGACATTAGGTATGAAGAAGTTTTGGAATATATTTTTTTGTATTAATAAATTATTTGTCTAGTTATGATTTTAAATCGTTCCAAAATTATTTAATGGTTTCTTTTCAAGAGTAAGGCGTGCTCTAAATGTCATCATAATTTTGAGTCCTTGAAACATTCCGTAAATGTCAGTTGTAATTTTTTCCATGGAGATAGTGTGTTTTTCGGTCAATAACTGACCGCAAACTTTAAAGGAACTTTAAAGTATTGAGGCTAATTGATATTATTTTAAATGAAATTCATTATTTGTAAAATGCTATTAAATTTGCAAACGTTTCATAGAGAAAAACTGTTTTTTTTTATATAACGTAACTTTGGCCATACTGGACAGTGAAGTTAATAAATGATAATGATGATAATAATTGATGGTTATCCTTGGAGAGATTTTATTGAACTTTGGAAGGACCTTTTTTAAATTACACTTTGGAGGTTTTGGTAATAAAAGCCTTTCTTAATTTCAGTATTTCTTGTGAATATTTCAGATTTGTATTATGGAAGTAACATTCGAAAATTAAAAAAAACTTATTACTTAATTGGAACAATTGGAATTTTTAATACTTTCAAACTTAAATATCTATGGAACCCCACCTTTTCCCAGTAAAGTCTATAATTTCTTCTTACCTAACGGTACAAGTTTCAACCCTTAAAACGAAAATACCATACACTGTGGCTCGATCTCCATATAAAACTGATTGATCTCCTTTTGCTGGAGGTTTCATTCACATAAACTTCATTCATTCATTCAACCTTTGATATTTTGAGTACTTGTAATAAAATTTCAATGTTTGTTTTATTTTTGTAAGGTCCGTATGCACTGAGGCCGGTATGTTTGCGATTCGCGCTCGCCGCAAAGTGGCTACAGAGAAGGACTTTTTGGAAGCCGTCAATAAGGTCATCAAATCGTACGCCAAGTTCTCCGCCACGCCGCGTTATATGACTTACAACTAATCGTTCATAATTTCTATATATATTACGCAAATAATATAATATTAATTGCTTACTGTTGGGTTTTTATTTATTAGTTTCCTTAGATTCTCTAGTCTACGAAAGTTATGACAAATGTAATTACAATTAATGTAATGTAGATTTATTACATTTGTCCTCTGAATAAAACTAGATGGCGCACATCATAATTGCATGTTGTATTTTGGATAACTAGGATGCTTCGTTTAGAAGTTAAGAAACAATTTGTAAAGAAATAGACCTGCGAATTCGAATTTCTAGGGGTATTATTACATGGCGGTATTATACTCGTCAACAAAAGATGGGGAGGGGGCTTAGAGGAGTTGGTGTTAGAAATGGAAAGTAAAAAGATCACGCTAAGAATTATTGTAAAAAAATTACAACATATGTGACAAGACAGCTTATGTGACATCACTAAATCTATACAACATGCCAGTACCTACTACTAACTTAACATAAAATCGTTAATTTACACAGCTTCAACAAAATAACTGTTGAATCTCTATAGCCTATGTGCATCTGGAACATTTCTACATAATAGTGAAAGAATTCTTAAAATAGGTGCAGTGGTTCCGCAGATTACCCTGCACATATTATAATCAAACTTAAAAAATCTACCTCTTTATAATATTAGTACGGTTAAATTTATTATATATGTTTGCCCCGCTTGTGTCTATAGGCGACGGAGCCTCAGTCTTCAGCCTACATGAAATAGAAACGTAACTAGAACGTAACGCTCGCCCTGCGACAGAGTGACTACTTTGTAGCAACTACCATAATATACACATGATCCCTGATTCTTGTTTAGTATTTTAATGGTAGATTATTCCCGAATAATAAAAGAAGTCTGTTTTGACAGATTTTGCATGACAAACATTAAATTTGCGGCCTTTGGGTTTCTATAACGCTGGCTAGAATGGCTAAAATTATACAAACTATTCACTTTTTATACGAGTGAATGATAGATCTGAATAAATGAGTGATCATTTAACTGTATATTAATTATAGAAGGGATAAGACGAAAAAAAAGCCGTAATCCAGTATTTATTACCTAGTGGTAATAATAAGGCCGGAAGTTAATATGCACCCCTCAGCGTCCCATTATCTAGAGTCAACAGATTTAAATATATTGACTGCTAATATAGTAGCTCCATGAGAGTTAAAACTACTTGTTCTGTAGAAGTAAAACTGAAGTTATACCGCACATTTTGTACGTGTAGCACAGCTTTTGGGCCCGTCATACTCAAAAATCGTATAGCGCCTTTCGAATATAGTAGTATAACGTGGTATAATAATGCGTTTCGGGTGCTAGCCCTCGTTTCTGTAGTGGAACAGCAATGTTAGCAACAGTTAGGAACAGCAATCTTGTTTTTAAGCAATAAAGCGCAAAAGATATGCCTCCCTGGTACTCCTTATCCTTTTAATGCAAGTAGTCTAACTACCAATTTGTGAACTACTGCTTCTGGCTTTCTACGAGTGTGGTAAACCAGGAGGAGCGATTTATATGAGGCTAAAGACATTAATATCATTGTACCGTGTACCGTTGCTTTAATAGATTTATTTATTTATACAGGTCAGGAAATTGGCTTAGTTTTAAAGTTATATTCGTGAAGGGATACATCGAACATTTAGTAAAATTTCGAAATAAAATTTACTTCGTTTAGTTTTGTCTTTCGCAGTCATTTGGGCAGCTCATCTGGGTGCAGTAAATATCTCTTGCAGAAGACCAACGTGAAATAACATCATGTGTGCTTTTTTATTATCCTACTAAGGTCGGCAGTGCATTTACAGCACCTCTGCTTGGCGATGGTAGCCATCAAGTGGACCGTCAGCCTGTTTGATGACCGTTAGTATATAATAACATTTTATTTAGTTGTTAGTACAAATGCGAGTATGAAACAAGTAGCGCTTTTTGGTTTAACAGCTTTCATGGAAGCACTACAGCGAAGCCTTTATTTGTGGTAGGTATTTCTGTCTGATCTTGTTTGATTTGATACCATTATAAAAAATTGAAACAAAAGGTTTGTTTTTATTTTGCTACTGACACTAATTCAAATTGTGGGTATCAGTAAATGTCTTAACCATAGACTATGGTTATATTATGTTTAGTTTACGTTGGGTTCACGACATAGTACAAAAGAACTATGCATCTAATTTTGAAAAAAGTGGGGTAGTTTACATATACACAAGACACGAAACTTACATTATTTTTAGTCGAGTATTTTTTTTTTAAATAAAAGAGTGGTTTTGAATCAAATTGTTAATCAGCAGATGTGGTAAAAACACAATAATGAATCCACATAATGTAAGTAAATTTATTTGTCATATTTTTAGGTTTTTTTTTTAGAAATTTTATGTTTTACCTGTTACGGATTACATGACTCTGTTAAAATAACGCTGAGACTAAAATATTTTTTTACAAAAAGTGGCAGAAAAGGCCGAGCGTCAACTTGACTGTAGACTACCATCGTCTAAGAACACAAGGTACACCAGAGGCCTTGTAGATGTGCTGCAGACCTGATGGTGACTGAAAACTGCAGTTTCCTTTCATTAAACATTGTTAATAATAAATTGTGTTATTTTTATAAAGGCGTTATTGTGTGTTATTTTTATAAAAACTCACGTAAAGCGAGCAGTTTCGTCATAAAACTAATAGTTATAATAACAATAGCCGAGTGGCGCGGTTTCACCCGCCGTTTAATTTAAATTGTTAAAGGTTTGTTTAAATTGTTATGTCGGCTATTCTCGGCAATGTTAGTATCTCTTCGGCCCCTAATGCGTCGCATCTCATCCATTGCAGTCGCTATAAAAGTGTGTGTGGCGACTGGGAAAGGTAATCACATTTGCCACCACTGGTGGTGGATACGGTGGTGGCGAATGGGAATAATACATCCAAATTACCACCACTAGTGGTCGTAGTGGTGGCGACTGGGAGAAATAATCCCATTTGCCACCACTGGTGACGAACATGATGGTGGCGAATGGGAACATATCGCTGTTACTTCGTTTTAATTTAGCGGTCTTTCTCACTTTTTTCTTTTTTCTTGGCTTCACAAGGGTAATTGCGTTACGATAAATTGCCTATAGCTTTCCTTAAGCATACTCAGATGTCACGTGTTCCAACAAGAGTTATGTTAGTTACGTTCGGTATACACAGATGTCACTACAATTTATAAGTTCGGATAGTTCTTCGACGACAAATGTCGCTGCGCCTATCGTTACGTTCCTCAACGCGGACTAAACTTTCATACAAAATTTCGACGAATTCGATGTTTGTTTTTAAAAGCCCAAAGAAACCCTCTGGTGTTACCTTGTTATACTACAATACATAAATACATGCGTCAGATATCAACGTGACAGATAACGTAACGCTTTTTAGTTAACGCTTGTATTAATTTTACTCCTCATAAAATTTTCATATCCGGGCCTTATGGAGTAAACTCTATTAAACTCAAAATAGTTCCAGAGTTTAAAGCGTACAAACGAACAAATAAATAAGATGTATCTATTTTTACTAATAAGTATAATAACATATTATAGTAGCAGTGTATTTAGTAGTGGCAGGTCAGCCTACGTTTTGCAGTCATAATTTGGCCAGACTTTTTGGCGGCAGTAACCACACTCTTTCGGATGTTTATTCGTCTATCCTCTCAACTTATGTATTCATCCATTTTGCAGCAAATTAGAATTTCCTAGCAATAATAATGTTCATTGACGATTGGAGCCATCAGCCTGTAGCCACCTTTTCTTGTACAAATATAAACATTATATAATATTTATTTGTAATGATTAACAGGAGAAATACAACGACGTGGTAGAATTGTGTGCACTGTTACAATGTTTAGGATTCAGCGTCAAGTCGCTTGATGCAAGTGACGGTAATTTAAGTCAAGATGGCGGCGTGAGGACTGTTGTTGTTAACTGCCAGGTAATTCGTTTATTTAAATTCTGTATCTATATCTACGTCCATGTCCCATGTCCTAGTCCCATGTCCCATGTCTTAGTCCCATTTCCTAGTCCCATGTCCCATGTCCTAGTCCCACGTCCTAGTCCCACGTCCTAGTCCCATGTCCTAGTCCCACGTCCTAGTCCCACGTCCTAGTCCCACGTCCCAGTCCCATGTCCCAGTCCCATGTCCTAGTCCCATGTTTTATGTCCCATGTCCCATGTCGCATGCCTCATGCCCCGTGCCCCATGCCCCATGCCCTATGTCCTATATCCTATTGCCAGGTCCAGGTCCAGGTTCAGGTCCAGGTTATGTTCGACATAAACCATAGAGATTGATAAATAACAACGCTTAAATTTTTTTCTCAAACGAGGGAAGTATTTTTTAGATATGGGTAATAAATTTCAGTCTTCAGGACTTCATGTAGTGCTTGAGAGTGGTACCGCGTTCTGCTCTTGCCCGGAGATCAATCAGCAGAACAGTGGATGCTGGCACGTCTCTGGCATTTCTGGAGGGAAGCCTTTTGACAAAGTAGGTATATAAATTGTCAATTTGTATACATTCTCAGCAGATACTATTTTTTATGGGTTTTCTCTTGACCAGCATCTATCAATGTATAACAGGAAGGATGAGGCCGACGATGGAGCGAGCTCACCCAGAAGATGCCTATTCACTCGAACCTTGAAAAGATTTGGGTTGTATGAGCTCGGAAATACAGACGTCGGCAGGGAGTTCCAATCCTTAGCAGTGCGCATAAAAAAAACGTTCCAAAAATGAAATACCTAAAACACTTGTAGCTAATGATAATTTTAAAACGATTTTCTTTTGATACCTAGTATTAAAATATAAAATAATAGAAATTATAACTGAATACTGGAAGGATAGTTGTTACATGTGGAGCATACTGAATGCTTTGTGATATGTGAACACACGCACTGCTAAGGATTGGAACTCTGCCGGCGGCGGCGTCTGTATTTCTGAGCTCATACAACCCAAATCTTTTCAAGGTTCGAGTAAATAGGCATCTTCTGGGTGAGCTCGCTCCATCGTCGGCCTCATCCTTCCTACATGGATAGATGCTGGTCAAGAGCAAACCCATCTTTAATAAAAAAAAATCACACATTTAAAATATGTGTTATTTTAGGGATTTTTTTTTTATTTATATATAATTTTCGTTTCAGGAATTTCAAACGACCCTACTGAGTTCAATTCCCAAGGCAGTTCGTGATCGTGTGTCACTTGAATTAAACAATATAATGCAAACCCTCAGACAAAACATAGTTGCTGAATTTAATAACTCCAAGGACAAAGAGGTATTTCACAAATCCGCTAGTATGGTTGACTTGGATTCGCCTACAAAGAGGTAAGTCTGAAGTTAGGTACCATGATACTTAACATTATCAGCGAGTAACATAGGTTACTCATCCTCCCCCCAACTCCGCTTTTTACCCCTCTTCCACACAAAATTGCCGTTTTCCACGAATAAACTCAAAAACCACTGGGCCGATTTTAAAACTTATTTCACCTATAGAAAGCTACATTATCAGTGAGTAACATAGGTTACTTATTCTGCTTATTATTCTACTTATTCTCCCCCTTTACCCCCCCTCCGTACAAACTTGCCGTTTTCCACGAATAATATTTTATAAAGAGACGCGGACGAAGTCGCGTGCAATAGCTAGTAATATATAGATATAAATATTGCGGTTATAATATTATTATTAGAGATTTTGTTTTTAGAATGAATTTCAAAGTGGATACACCGACCCATTATCGATCTCTGGACAATATAGCTGCAAATAAAGAGAAGGATGATTTCATGTCGTCAATTAGGCAGTTGGGATTAGAAAAGAAGGTTTGTACACCTGCTCATACATCATACATTTTTCTCCTTTATTTGATCTCTTTTCCGGATATTAGGTTATTTTTTAATCTTTTTTTTTTAATTTTTTAAAAATTTTTAAAATAGTACATTACTGCAGAGTCCAGGAAGTGAAGGATTGCCGGACGAAGCCGGCTTGATAAAGATCTGAGTCCGGCAATCCTCATTCCGGTTGAGGCTGGTATAGTGCTTTTCTCAATAAATGTAAGGAAATAATGAAACACGTGATAATGCAAAAAAAATAGTATAATATGAAAAAATTAATAAAATATTTTTTACATATACACAGTTTTATTTAGAATAAAACACGCAAATGTTTACTAAAAGCAATAAATATTTAGGTAGGTACTGAAAGAAGTCTGCTTTCCCGCCTTTTTTATTTTTTATTTTCAATGAGTGCAAAGGAAACAGCCATACAGCCCAGTCATGAAAAGAGCGTGCGCTCGCCCCCGCCTACTACGCCTGTGACAGCGGCGGGCGCGTTCGTGAAGACTCGTGAAACTTCGGGTGTCATCGGGCTGAGCAGCGGCCAGGAATGAATTTTCATACAACATTCTTGGCCTAGACCGAGAAAGAAATGCATGAGCCAAGAATTACAAACTTCGTGGCTTGTTTTTAGTACAAGAATGCCTACATTTCCGAGAATGTTTGAGAAAATTATATTTAAAATAAGGTAATATTAAAAAAATTTTTTTTCAGATGTATATCAGACAAAGCACTTATACTTTGTCGTCAACGCCAGAGAGCGCCATGCCTTCCAACAAGACATCAAGGTACTACTGAAAGTTCTTATTTCTCAAACAATTCAAACTCATTATTTTCTTTGTGGCTATCAAATAAATGTGATCCGTTTAAAATCGTCATAATTATATTTCAGCTTATTAACAACAAATTTTTATTTTGGTAGCCATGCCATCTACTTGATGGTGGGTATTAGTAGGTAATTACCGTTTCCTAAGGACACAAAAACACCACAACACCCTAAAATATAGCAGGACAGAAATGGCACCTGTGAGTCCTCATCCTAATGTATAATGTTTTTTTCAGCCCCATAAATGCACCTCGAACAACGGCAATTGAAAGTCTTTTGGAAGCCGAAAAGGCAGCAGAGGAGTTGCGCATCAAATTGAGTAAAGTTATCAAACAGCTTTCAGAGGATTGTAAAGAGTCGTCGGTGTCTTCGTTAGCATTGGACGTTTCGAAAATATCTATTCCGAAGGTATGTTTTCCAATTGCTTTATTTTAAAGGCTTACTACGGCGTTTTAAGCGTCATCAGTTAAGGCTGCGTACAAAGCAAAAAATATTTCTAATTTCACCCGCGTGGCCCTTTATGCGATTGTGACTGATCATGTGAAACAATGCGCATTGAAGTATGCATAACATGAGACGGAAGATAGCGTATTTCGCGCAATAAAAATGTTATAAGTGCCACGTAAACTACAATGTCAAATGAAAAATTAATCCTCAAAGCCCTAAATAATCTGGGAAGTGAGATTACTGATAATTTTTTAGGTTTGTAATATGTGTCATTATGAAAATAAAACAAAAAACGATAAAAATGAGAGGTAATTTGGTGATTTTTTTCTATCCAGTAAATTTCATCGTATAAAATTTTCTTTTCCACATTTCACTTTTATTTATAATGTATTAATCTATATTTAAATATTTTCTTATTTGGAATTTACAAACTTAGATAAAATTCAATTCTAGGATTAGCTATTTCTCTTTATACGCGCTCTTAAAGTGACAATCAATTAATTCTAACAAGTTTTCACGACATATCAATGCCTAAATGTCGCTATTACAAAGAATGGACTAGATATTGGTCTGTATTTATTAGTATTGGCCGCAATGAAGGACAAATCGATTGATATTTGTCTTTGTTGGGATCAAAATGTTTTGATCCGATCAGAAGGTTTTGTCGTGTCATGTTTATTGTCTTGGCCGGGTCTTATTCTATTAAGGTTTTTTAGATCAAATACATAGATCAGTGTTGCGATTGAAGTAATAAAACCCTGGTATAACGAGTATATTCACTTTAATGAAGAATAATATGATGACAACAACGGTTAAACTAGAACGCAATATATTGACAAAGCACACTCAAAAGCAACCCAACGTGAGAGGGGAACGTGGCGGCACAGACTACAACATTTATATATTTTATTGTATATCACTACATTTAGAATATACGTTATATGGTAATTCATTTGTCTATAGTAGTATCCCCTTATATCAACCGAGTTCTAGTCCAATACAAAGTGAGCTATCGAACAGAAGTATATCATTATCATCATCAGCTTAAAAACGTCCATTGTTGGACATAGTTTTTAATTGAGAGGCACCGAACTCCCAGACTTATCTACCCCAACGCTCATCCACTTACTTGACCTGTGGTAAGTGTGTATCAACAAATATCGGTAGACATATACCATCAAGTAGACCGTTAGCCTGTCTGAGGACCTTTACGTAAACATACCGTACTTGTATTGCGTAGTGTTGTATTATATGTACTTATGGCTAGTGTCTGCTGGTGTTGCTTGTATTTGTAGGCAAAGGTAGCCACCCATTATTAAGTAGGATTGTCATCCTTATTCACAAAAAAAAAACTTATTTCAGAACGCAGAATTATCCAAGGCCCAATACGTTTCTAGTCCAAACTTATCGGCAACGATGAATCTAAGCCAAGGTACAAAGAAAAATGCACTGAAAGTCGGAGAAAGTCACTCGACATCAAACCTAGCGAAGTCTTCGAGCAGTAAACAAGGCGGCACATCATCTAAGCTACCACGTATATCACCTAACATATTTAAGAAAATGAAAGATAGCCTAACAATAAACCCTGACAAAGAAAAAACATCAGAACAGAAACCAAGTAAATTAAACAGTAAGTTTCGGTGTAAAAAGTTTATCACTTTTATCGCCAGAAAGTGGCGATGAAAAAATTAAATTTTTGATAAGATAAAAACCTCATCGAAATCGCTATCATTTATTTTTTGATCGCCATCCTCTAAAACACAGCGTTTCAACTTCACCAATATTTTATTTGCCCCTTTCTTCTATTGGACATGGAGACGTACGGCTGGTTACCATCCTCACTTTTCGAAGTCCCTCTAATTCGGACCAAACGATTTAAAATATCTTTCATAATACGCACTGCTAAGCATTGGAACTCCTTGCCGGCGTCTGTATTTCCGAGCTCATATAACCCAAATATTTTCAAGGTTCGAGTGAATCGGCATCTTCTGGGCGAGCTCGCTCCATCGTCGGCCTTATATTTCCTACACGGTTAGATGCAGGCCACGAGCAAATCCATCTTAAATAATAATAATAATAATAAAAATCCCTAACCATTAAGAGGCAATTCTATTTCTTTGCAACGCAATCCAATACTCACTGACTTTACTGCTTACTGACTGGTTCGGCATTTGCGTTTTATATATTTACAAAGTAGTCGAGTCCTTTCCTAGGATTTCAGCTATCTTTATGCTCGTTTATAAAAAATTACGTCTATAAAATTTCTATATAAAATCATCGATTATAAAATTATGATATACCTTTACCTTAATTTACGGAACCGCCTTCTTTGGTCGTGTTTAGTTCATGCTTGAAAGATAGGGTTTAATTTATGATGATAGTTGGAAGAAAACGCAAAAGCTAAATCAGTTCTTGGTTTAATAGTCAAAATCGATCTAAATAGCTTCAAAGCGCCATCTAGTTCAGTAATGGGGAATTCAATCATGAATACATTAAAAACACAATCTAGTACGATAAACCAAGCGAAGCACGCCAGAATCTTGACGTGAAATTTATTATTATTTATTTTTCATTTTATTCATTATCAGAATAAAATGTATGTAGTGTATTTTAATCCGGGACATTTTTTATCTGTGTAGTTTCATCCAAGTTTATTCCATCATTTACTCGTGATTGAGCAAAAAAATTAATACAGAGAAAATTATTTAATTACGATGGTGAAAAAAAAAAAACCGGTTACTTTTAAAAGTAATGCTTCCGAAAAATACAATAGAGAAATTATACCATATGCTTCATTATTCACTCACATTTCGTACTTGTTTGACGGAATTACTGATGGAAATAATGTTTAAACAACATTTAATGTTCTTTCAGATTTGTTTAAAAATAAGACCTCTACTCAAACACCGAAGACAACTAGCAAAGAAGCTGGGCCCAGCCCGAATATGTCCAAAAAGAGATTTAGCCACATAAAGACTACAATACCCAAACCAACTCCAAAGAAGTAAAGCTGACGGGAAGCAGTTTGAGCAATCGAAATTTAAATAATTGCATGTTTAAGAATAATTGCATGCTAATTTAAATAATTGCGAGTTTAATATTTTTGAAAGGACAGTATTGTATGTTTTCATTTACCAAAATAACCAAATTTTAACCAATGTACGGTTTTTATTGAAACTCATTAAATGAACATTGACTTTTAGTTTTCAGTTAACATTGTAAAATATTTTTAAACAAAATAAACTTAATAATCAACCACAAACACTTGTGACTTATTTTTCCACTTTAATCTGATAGATCTGAATTTAAATGTCCCCTTAGCGATTTTTCATTGTCCTTTTTCTGGCTATGGTTTCTTTTGTGGCGAGTGGATTTTTTTCTTGATTTAGATTTCTTACATGCAGGAGTGCATTCTTTAGGTTTTTTGCAGGCTTTCGCATCGTTGTCATCGGACGACGTGAGCAATTGAAACGATGTTGGATAAATTATATTGTCTATTAATTCCTTCTCAACGTGTCCTTTAGCTTTGCTCTGAGCGTGATTGTTATTGTTGTTTAGTTTTTTATAGGTTTTATTTGAAAGTTCATCAAATTCTTCAACGTCATCATTATCTTCACAATTATTGCTTTCTCCACTTTTGTAATCCGAACTGTTATCGTTATTTTTCAGTCTCTCTTCAATTTCCTTCTCCTGAGTTAATCTGGTCAGTTTTCTTAAAGTATATTTCTCACTGGTCATTGCTTTCTTTCTTTCGTTTTTGGCTAATTTCAGACATATCGTTGCCTTTGGGTAACCAGTAAATTGTTGGTAGCAATCGCCTTTCTCTAAGGAAATGAAAGACTTGATAAACCTCCTTGGATGAATATCACTTGGCGTGTCATTGAGCAATACATAGGCTTTTTTGAGAAATGTCTTTTTGTCAATAGGATTTTGCATATGAAAAAAGTTTTCAATTTGCTCATGTGTGGTCAGCTTTTTTAAGACATTCTTCTGCACGATATTGTAAGATATGACTGCCATAAGAATAAATGCTGGTTCATTACTCAATATGTGATCCCATAGTATTAACCACTCATTGCGTGTTAAGATTTCGCTAAAAGCAGTTTCTAAAATTTTTAACGCGTACGTTTGGCTTGTAACGCCAAGCTTACAGAAATGATCTAAAAGCTGCTGATCATGTTCTGCCAGCACATTCTCTGTTATTGACAAAATACTAATTGGCGGAAATGGGGCATATTCAAACCAGAGCTGACAGTAATTTATTAGAACTGTTGCTACACATTCAAACAACAGAAGTGGATCTCTTTGGAGAACTTTGACAAATGGAAAAACTAAACCAGGTAAAAATTTCACAACACTGAATAACGGACACCAATGAGCCAAGCATGACAACAATCTCTTTAAACTTTTAAGAGTTACGGAACTGTGAATTGTAAATTGTTTTTCAATATCCTTGTAAGCTGGATGTATACCTTTGTCAATTAAAGCTGCGTATGCCACTTTGTTTTGTGGAGTATTTAGTAATGATTGCCAAATCAAAGATCTAAACTTCTCGGGATACTCACCGTATTGCATCAATATTCTTCTAAGCCTCGCACTGTCCATACATATACGCATCTTTTGTTCTATTTCTCCCTTCAGTGATGTATCTGGGTGTTCAGGTAATTTGTTAATTGTTGTACAAGGATCTTCTCTTATTTCACATTTCGATTGCACAACTTCCTCCATAAGATATAAAGAATTGTATATATTTACTTCGCCTTGTTGAAGTATACAAAGAAAATACTTTCCCGTGGGGCTGATAACAAATTTTTTAATGCACGATGACTCTGGGTTTATAGTGTGTAAAATGAACAGGGACTCTAAGTCTAATAAGCGAATTATACAATCACTACTTAAAATACAAAGTATCTTATTTGCACCACCGTCAAACACTTGAGGGATAAATGCAATTTGTTGGACACTTGTAATTTTGTACTTTGTCAAATCTATTGACTTAATTGCTTTCCAGGTGTCCATGCTGAACAATATTAATGTTGGATCGAGTCCCGCCATAGCCATTGCTCTTCCGTTCATTGTAAACGCAATGCTTTTCATGTGCTTTAAGCTGTTTGGAATTATTTGCTTAACCGATTTCATACTGGCGTGTTTCCATATTTGTATTGTATCGTTTTGAAAGCAAGCCACGAGATAGTCACTGGCAGGAGAGAACATGATCTGTTGAATTTGCGCACCCAAATATGTGTTCAGAGTAAAATATTTAGTATAATTCTTTAATTCCCATAGTATGGCTTCAGCGGGACTGGCCGTTAGTAAATTATTAGTTTTGAAATTGGAAAAAGAAATATGCTTTACGGGAGCACTGTGTCCCGATAATGTTAACGTAATTTCACCAGATTCTGTGTCTATGAAGCATATTTCGTAATTTTTAGCTGTTGTAACGGTTAGTGTGTCCAGCTTGTTTGGAAAGAAATGCATAGCAGTGCACGGTCCGATTCTTGGAAGTTTCCAAAATTTCAATTCGGAAAAGTCCAATATGAATACATTTCCCACGTTATCAGCGCATGCAAGCGTTTCGTGGGTGTCGTCGAAAGTAGCCAACGAAAAACGTATTCTGCGACATTCGCCATGTGAATCACGTACCGTATGATGGAGTTGCAGTATGACTCCATCCTTAGGCTTAGATTTTAGTTTTATATTAAATTTTTCAACTCCCTCTTGGCCTAACTTTTTGTTATCCATTTATAGCAAATAATGTGAACACATTATAACCAAATCACAACACTTGGCACATTTTATTTTATTGTTAGTAATTTATGATTATTTATTATTTAAAAAGTTTTGAGTATCTTTAAACTTTTATCTATTTAAATTTATCAATCAATCAAATAAACACGCACACAAAACTTCAAAATAAAAGTCACGTCAGTCAAAGCGCATGTCATATTTTGTTTACGCTTACGTAACCAAGCAACGGGCTTGCAGTTAGTTCCTCCTACCAAATAGTTTTACATTGTTTGGAGTGCGCATATAATTATTTAGTCACTTTTTAAATAAATCCTTTTTACTTTCTATATTACGTTATTTAAATACTTCTATTTTCTACAAGTTCTCTTCTAATGAGAACTTATCTATACTAATTTAATAAAGCCGAAAACAACAAAAATGACGAGCCCGTTGGATGAGTGGTTAGGGTTCTTGCCTTAACGTTCTGTCTCAGGGGTCCCGGGTTCGATTCCCGGCTTGGTCAACTTTGGAAATGAACTTTTCAAAGTTAGTTCTGATTCTGATCAGCCGACGATGGTGAGCTCGCTCCATCGTCGGCCTCATCCTTCCTACATGGATAGATGCTGGTCAAGAGCAAACCCATCTTTAATTTAAAAAAAAGGATTTGGAAAGTAGTGGCAGGGCATACTGCGTTTCGCAGTCATTTGGGCAGCCCATCTGGCGGTAGTAAGGTAGTAACCATCCCCTTACATAAGACCACCGTGAAATAATAGCATATGTGTTGTTGTATTTCGGTGAGTGAGTAAGGGATACCAAAGCCCATTACCCTATCCCTTCATTATCCCTTATATTTAATCTTACTATGGTAGGCAACGCACTCGCAGCAGCTGTGGCGTTGCTTGTGTTATAGGCGACGGTAGTCACCTACCTTCAAGTGGACCGTCAGCCCGTTTGTCGACCTTAACATTTAAAAAAAACTTTATACAAATGTAATAAGTACATGATTCCTTTATGTAGTATATATGCATATAAAATAAAGTCGCTGTCCGCTAGGCTTGCCAGATGGAAAGACTGAATTATCTGGGCAAAATTTCAAAAAGTCGGGATCGTGGGATTATCGTCGGGACAAATAAATATTATATATATCAAAATTATTAAACAATGACAAAAAACTTCATTTTTTGCCACATTAAGAGTTCATACATGATATAAGTTACTTATAACTAATATACACTTATTTTTTAAGTGGTCACATGTACCTACTTGATATTAGACTTCACTGAATTCACCAATTTTGACCCTTGAATAGTACTCTGATAAGTTTTAAAATAATAATTTACATCAAAATTCAGTCTTATTATTAACTCGGTTTTTATTTAATTAATTGCAATGCGGTTTCTCTCTTTGGTGTACTTACAAGTTATTTAACAGACACTAAAAGGTGGTAGGAAGTGATTTAGAAACCGCGCGGTCATTTTTAATTTATGTTTTGTTAAAATTTTTACTAGAAGCTGTTTGTCGGGACATTTTGTATTTTGTCGGGAGTCTGGACATCAAATAAAATGTCGGGACAATCCAGACCAATCCCGACCATCTGGCAACCCTGCTGTCCGCTTGTCTGTTTCTCCGTTAACTTCTTCTAAACCACCCAATGATTTTTACTAATGTAAAGAGCAATAAACGATTTTGTGTTGGATAATGGCGGATGTCCGTGAGGCCAAAGGTCCCCAACGGAAGATCAGCGTGTGGCCTGTGACACGTACAGCACATGCTGAGTTGGGTGCCCGTTTGAGGCGGGGCATCGATGCATGCACTGGCAAATATAATATTTTATTTTCTGTTAAGCTTGTATTGTGTGCATAATGTGACCTTTTCAATAAAAATATGTTTCTTTCTTTCTTTCTTATAATAATTCATAAATTCTGCAATTGAAAACTCAAATATTTTTGTTATTTAAAAAATTGACTTGCTTTTCTGACGTACACTAGTCTCCTATTAAAAACGTAAATACTCTTCAGACCTGGCTTGTCTTAATTGATTCAAATAAAAAGTCTATCAGAGTAAACGTTGCAGACTCTTTTGTCTACATACTTTTATATTTTCCTTATCGTTTACTAGTTGATTCCCGCGTATCTTCATAAAATAAGATATGAATGTATATTTTCTAAACAACTAATATTATAGAGTAAACTAAAAATTAAATGTGTAAGATACTAAGCGTAGGGCTGTTTACTTACACCGCGGCATTTTATTTTACTTTTAGCATCGCATATCACGAATACAAAGTTGCGGGCTTAGCTAGTACACAATATTTATGGATTTCCACTTCCGAAATATGCAGTTCATTCACCACACCTTTTCTAAAACTTATTTGAAATAAGTCTTAGAAATCGTTATGCTTACTTAATCGCAAGTCCTTTACCTAGATGCCGTATTAAATAGAACGTTTGCAACGCTTTGTGACCCTAATTATTTTCAGTTACGCCGTATTTTCTCCGTAAACAGTTCCGTTTTTTCAACTCTCGGGGAAATGCGAGTTAATTTGACGTAAACGATAATGGCGCTTGATCGCTGTGCGCCCGCGCAGTGTTATTGCAGACGCGACTCGCGCTCCCACGCAATCACAGACTGTTCGGAATTGCGCCGCGCGCGTTATTTGAAAACTATTTGAACAATGTTTTGAAAAAAAAAATGCACTAGTAACTCATTGTTAACTTTCAGAGGGAAAGTTTTACAAATGACGAAATTGAGCATATTAAAAAAAAACTAGCCTTACGCGATTAGTATTACGAGTGGTGAGGAGATAATTTTGCTGAATTCTTGACTAACGAAGCGTCTGCAATGCGTTCTAATGGATGATACAAACAATAAAGACGGTCTGTCAGTTTTCACTTGGATTCCGTGGTCCATTCGGTCGGACATATGCCGACATATCGGTTAGTGACTAACGCTAGTCCGTTCAGTAGAATCCTTAGCGTTCTGAAGATGTGTTTTCTCAATGTCTTGCGTCTTCACGTGACACAAAGTCAGCGGCAAAAGCGGTTATACAAGCAGTACATGGAGCAACTGGCTGGTGCTTACGTGGAGAGATGCACGGATTTGAACACTATGCATTGCGAACAGAGATATGGATATAAAGTGACCACACCAGAGTGGCGGTACTCTTTGCCGTGCGAAGAAGTCTGGTATGAAACTGAAGGTTCCAGATCGTGTTGCGGGTCCGAGTGTACCGACAGCGGCAGATGCTCCTCACCTTGCTGTTCCGAAGTCATTTTCAATGGCGGACAACATTTCAGTGGGAAGACGACGCCGAGTCAGCACGTATGTCGCCGTCTCCAAGTGTGTTATCCTGGTAATTTTGGGTAAGTACTTAAAATTATCAGTTCATTTTATCGAATGAGATATTTTTTTATACTTATAAGTTATTAGATGACCCACAAATATGAATCAATGTAAATAAAGAAGAAACAGCTTCTAAAATACAGATTCGGCCTAGTTTAGAAGCTAGTATCCGCAACATAATATAATATATATAATCTAATCAGTATAAGAAATATTGTTAAGTTGATATTCAAGGAAGGTTTGTGTATATAATTTAAAAAAAATGCAATCCGCGTGTAGCAGGGAGCTAGTCGTATGTAAGTTAACGTTTAAAAATTACTATCATTATAATAGGTACATATTGAACCACACACAAGTATAAAACATTATAGAAATACAGGACAAGATTAATGACAGATTTGTGTCTCGTCTTATCGCCTCATCTGTCTTGATAATGGAGTTTCATACAATACAACGGTGTATGTATAGCGAGTAATAGAATCACGTCCATTGCAATCTATAAGCTGTTTAAAGTAATATAGCCTCAGAGACAATCTGTAAGTATAATAGTAGTCCACAATGTTAGTTTAGTCGTCTTTAGGTGGAGTAGCTTTAAGTAGTAGTGCTATTTTATTGCTTCTAAGTCGATAAATTGAAAAGCATTAACAGTGACACTGAAAGTAAATATCGTGTTATAATTGATGTATTTATTAACACACATAGTATTTATTTCACTTGCTTACTATGAGACATATCAGACATAATCTAGTCACGTGACGGCCGTAATGCTTTATGCTATGAGTGGAAATAAAATAAATTGACAACTGTGAGTTGAACTCGCGTGAAGAGGGTTTCGTACGATGTTACCTATCCGCACAATATTGTTTATGTTCAGTAGTTTCGGAGATAAGGGGGGGGGGGGGGGGAATGGTCGGACAGACGGACACACGAGTGATCCTATAAGGGTTCTGTTTTTTTATTCGGACGTACGGACAAATTGCAAAAGTAGGCATCGTGTAAATCTTCAATTTGCACTAGCAAAAAGAAATAAGGAAAGTATATGTCGTTTCAGTATTAAGTGATAAACTTTGAGTAAGTAGTAGATTCACCTCATGGAATAGTTTCCACAGCTGGGCGTTGATTCTATATGGCAATTATGATTTCACGCTTTTGTCTTACCTTATCAAAACACGTAATGTCTTGTCATGGCATTTATATATATGTAAGAGAATGACTTTTTAGCAGATATCGTAACAATTTGAGGGTATGACGTGTTTCGAAGTAAGGATTAGGGCCCAGATGTTGCCGAAGAGCTTAAAACATTTTTCTATACAGAGACATCGGTACCGGCTTTATTTTTATTCCCTTCTGTGTTGAATCTTTGAGTTCAGATGACCTCAGAGCTATTACCTCGCTCAGCAAATCAGAGGCTTGTTATAAACAAGGTAATATATACAGCTTGCTAGCTACCCTGCTAAAGGGATTCAAGCTAGTTTATACTATGTTATTTGTATATTAATTCTGTAAATAGGCAACACATAGTTACAAAATATTGAAATGTAGAATAATGTTCAAAATTTCGTGTAACAAATAGATATTCATATTTTATATTTAAACTACCAAGGAACATGAGACATCTACATCTACATTATAAAGAGAAAACATTAGATTTTTTGCAGGGATAAACTTAAAAACTACTTAAATTATTTTAAAAAAGTTTTCACCTACGAAAGCTACATTATCAGCGAGTAATATTGGCTGTATTTTATTTTCAAAAACATTAGGGATCCCTACGAAAATTACAACAATGTAACCCAAGGTTTTAAAAAAATTTTTTTTGCAATTTTTCTTATTCAGTCGTATGGATGGAGTATACATACTAATAGAAAAGCGATCCAATCTACCAGCAAGCATTTAAACCCAAGTACGTATTGCGCCTGTAATCATACATCAAACTGTATTTTAATTAGTGTGAACTCTCACATATTTGTTTCAATGTCTGCGTAAAAAGTTGAGGACCGATCGACTGTTACTTATAAAAACTTATGGGAAAACTCTTTAAAGGTTCGCATTCTTATTTTTTTTTTATTCAGCTCGCTTGACAACCTCAAGTGCCTATTTTTTTTTTAATGGCAGGATGACGGTCCACTTGATGGTAGGTGGCTACTGCTCCTAAAACACAAGCAACGTCACAGTTTCTGCAAGTGCACTACCGACTACAGTAGGATTAAGGATAAAGCGATTAGGAGAGGATAGGGAAATGGGCTGTAGCATCCTGTTACGTATGTTACGTAGAACACTCACTCACCGAAACACAACAGCACATGTGCTGTTATTTCACGGTGGTCTTTTGCAAGGGGGTGGTTACTGCCGCCAGACGTGTTGCCGAAATGACTGCGAAACGCATTCTGCCTTTCAACCAATTTCTTTTTTTTTTCATTTGATTAATAACTAGGTATAGACGTGTTTTAATATTCGTTGTCAATAAAAAACGGGAATTGCAATAAAATGCTTGGAATGAGCATAAATTACAAATAGTCCTAAATTCTATTCAAAATAAAAAAAGATTTTCAAATAAAGCTCTGTATAACTAGGGTTTCATTTCATTTTATTTCATTGTCCGAAATAATTGATTTGTTTCCACTCCTTTCATTCGTTCGTAGGACTAATGCTATTCAACTTTAATTAATTTTGCCTTTCTCGTTATGAGAATAAATAAATAAATAAATACATCATAAATCTCATCATAAAAAACAGATTACAGAAGAGAAAAAGGTTCTGATTTGTCTTAACCTATTTGTATATAGACTTGATATTACACTGGGATTTTATGCAGTGTTGTATCAAATAATTAGGTATAACCAGTGTTAATATTCAACATCATCATAGCCTCCTTCTTAATTTTCCAAAAGGACCGGTCAGAAGCAGCCTGGATCTACTGTCGATCCGCGGTCCTTATCAGGTCATCTGTCTACCTTGTGGGTGGACGTCTTACGCTGCGATTGCCGGTTCCTTGAGAACCTTCCGGCCCCAGCGGCCATCGGCTCTCCGTACTATGTGTTCTGCCCACTGTCACTTCAACTTACTAATCCGCCGAGTTATGTCGGTAACTTTCGTGCGTCTACGGATCTCCTCATTACTGATTCGATCTTGAGCCACGTTGAGCTTTCTTACGAGGCCCATAGTTAGAAACTACGTTTCAGCGCCATATATGACATCACTGGCAACACACATTGGTCGAAAACTTTTGTTTTAAGACGCTGAGGGATTTAGAATGACAAGATGTCTCGGAGCTCGCCGAACGCTGCCCATACTAATGTTAATATTGCTCTCTGTAGTACCCCACTTGTAGTAGTATATCTCACTGGCTCGTACCACACTTAAGGGACACACTGCCGACACGTCTACTCTCGCTCCCGGCTCGCGTACACTGGACGTGGTGCGTACGAGACAGCGCCTCGTGTGTATCGTGAGGGGTGAATGAACGCATACACTACACCCTCTATTTTTTTTAACGAAAGAGTGGTAGGCAGGATGACGGCACACTTGATGATGTTATACTACGGTTTGATACAAAAAATAATACTCGTACTTTGTTGTATTGTTTAAAGACTTCAATAAAGTGCACTGCCGATCGCGTTAGGATAAAAAGAGTAAGGGAGAGTAGGTGAGAAGAAAAATGTTACTCGTACAAAGTAGATGGTTACTATCGCACGGTCTTCAGGTAAAAGGATGTGCTCTGCCGCTTCTGCCACAACAGTATTGTGAAATTATTCAAATTCTTTCAATAAACAGCTGCAAATAAGCATAAAAATGAAATAAAAGACACAGGCTAATATAAATCATGGTCACAGTCATTGATGGAAAGAAATTTCTTTCCACATTTCATGCATATATGGACTTGCAGTTTTCTTACTTTACTATTGCAAGTAAGTATTCACGCTACGACGAGCACAAATGCATTCAACTCGAACATCTTACAAAAGGTTATTAATCTATGACTTTGTTGTGTTTTGTAAGCGGACCAATAGGACAGAAAAGTGAGTTAATTAAATCAATTTTGAATGACAACATTTTAGCGCACCTAATAGAATCAATCAATTTAAAAAATTAATAAACATTATTGCCGTTTAACGATTTTTCTTTGAATTTAATAGCGACTTACCTTCTCCTACATTGTAGGTAAAACAGAATGATAGTCTGTTGATTCACTGATTTATAATAGGGAATATATTGAATAATTACTAGCTATTATTCATGATTTTTTACTTATGAGTTAGAAATTAAATGAAACTCTTCCTAGGTTTGAGCTATCTCAGGGTTTCCAACCTCTTTCCTAGGGCGGACCTCCATTGCAATGTAACCGTAAATCGCGGATTCTCAAAAATAACATAAAAAAACTTTCTAAATATTTAATTTCTAAATTTATTTATTTTCTATTTTATTCATATATAGGTGTGTCTATGTTATTAAATTCGCCATGAATAAACGTTTGTCACAGTCACCATAGCGCAGCGTAGTGCGCCACTTTTTTTGCTTTATAATTTTTACGTTGTCCCTAGAACGGCTCTGCGGACCCCAGGTTGGGAAACACTGATCTAACATACAAGTGTTAAGTTTTTGCATAGGTTTTCGCATGACTAAATAATATTATGCGTCGAGATATTAATTGTAAATGGCGGATATGCCTGTGATTAGCTACGAGACTATAATTTACGTAAGTATGTAAATTACATTAATTAATTAATTTACATCTAAAACTAAATAAAACCTTAAAAATATGTAAAAAATTGGGCGCCTGCGGCATGGTGCCGAGGATGCTGGCAGCATTTCCTCGCTGTATTGCAATGCTAATGCGTTGCGCGAGGAAACTGCCAGCTCGTCGGTCACCAGTGGTGTCGGTGAGCCTTTTTGAAATATCTTTTAAAAGTTGGCGAGCGCTAGGACCCCACGGACCTAGGGTCTCGACTCTGAACGGCATAAACGTGTAACCGGGACCGAGACCCCGGTATTTGGCCGTCTTTAATTTTTCGGCTGCTTAATGATTAATTATTATGGTGTTGACATTTGTGGAAATGATATTCATCCATCGGTATGAAGATTGCACTTGAATGGATAAGGTAAAACGCAAAGGCAAATTATCTACGAGTATATTTCCACAAACTTTTTCTAAACCACCCAACGGGTTTCAATTCGATAAATTCGATAAACGTGGAAAGAGCAATAAACGAGGAAAAGTTGTGTATATAATTTGTAGAAAAAAATTACAAAATTGCAAAGGAGGCTATTGAAAGACAAACTGCGTGGTTGGCTGTGTGTATTCTATAAGAAGTACTTCGGAGAGTGTGCTCGGGAGCTGCCTTCCCCTATCTTCTCTAATTCGGAACAAGTGATGTAAAACATCTTTTATATTGCGCACTACTAAGGATTGGAACTCCCTGCCAACGTTTGTATTTTCGAGCTCATACAACCCAAATCTTTTCAAGGTTAATAGGCATCTTCTGGGTGAGCTCGCTCTTTCCTACCGGATAGATGCTGGCCAAGAGCAAACCCATCTATAATAATGAAAAAAAAAGAAGATAAATGAAAAATAATTGAAAGATGAACAGACTTTTATAGACAAAATTGATTAATATGCATCTCCGATATTTCTGTGAAATTCAATTTCATGTTCAGCTAAAGTTACATAATATTTCATTAACTTTAACGTCGGTTATGTTATACGGTTTCGAAAACTTTTATGAACTCTGCAAAGTTATTATGCAATACCTATTCAAAGGCTTTGTTAAACTTTATGTATAATTAACATATCGGTTTAACTTCCGTTAGGTAATCGCGTGACAAATTCTTATTTTGAAAGTGTTATTAAAAAAAATTATAAAATATTCGCTGTCTGCTTATGTCTGTTTCTCTGCTAACTTTTTCGAATCCACTCAACGGATTTTATATCGTTTTGACTAATGGAAATAGCGATAAACGTGGAAGGCTTGTGTATATCATTTGTAGAAAAAAATTGCATCACTGCGAAGCCGGGAGCTGGTCACTAGCTTATTTTAAAAGCTATCAAATTTTTTTTGAGTGTTCTTATTGAACAATCAAGAAATTTATAGCTAATCAGTGATTATGAATTGTGTAGGCTTATAATTTAATATAGCGCCTTACCTATTTCCTACAACAACTTATATTTGAATAATTAGGCTTGAGTACACTGCTAGAGTTCGCGATATTTGCAAAGTAGTTAATGTAAGTACCCTTCCTATTGTTTACGCATCTATTAAGACTTTAGAGTTGACGACGACTTTTGACTTTTTGACGAGACCATTGTTTGAGTAGCTAAGCTTTTAACGCTCTGTCTTCAGCGGTCCCGGGTTTGATTACCGGCAGGATCAATTTTCGATGTGAACTTTTCAAAGTTGGCTCTGGTCTGGATCTGGCAGGGACACACTGCGTTTCGCAGTCATTTGGACAGCACCTCTGGCGGCATAAACCCGGATTCTGTTCGGTGAGTAAGGGATGCCAGAGACCATTTCAATATCCTTTATCCTTAATCCTATTAAGGTTGACATCGCACTTGCAGCACCTGTGTCGTTGCTTGAATTAATAGGCGACGATAGCTACCTACCATCAGCATGTCTGACGAATTTTACATAAAAAAACAGTCCTTGGACTCTTACAAAACGTGTCTTCCTAAAATTGCAACTAACTTAACGAGTGTTAAAGAGATCAATGCTCGGCATTTCTCTAAGAGATATGACTTAAAATACGGAGATCAGTCGAAAAACCAAAGTGGGTTGATAAAGCCAAAAAAATCAGTATCTAGACCAATGACTAACGTTGAATGGACTTATGATAATTCCATTTACTGAAGTTTTGTTTCATCCCTGATAAAGCTGCGTCATATCTACGTCCCTAGTGTGCTCAATCTTAACCGCCACTTAGTATTACCGTATATTACAAATCAGTCCGCATGCCACTTGCAACGGGTGGTTAATGATTTAAAATTCACGGCTTTCATTTCCGCCACTTTTCTTGTACACCGAGACATGTTGAATGTCTGTAATCTTTATTCGCTATAATTAAACAGATTTCCAACATCCGTTTTATGCGTTCTCATATCGATCACATGTTATGCTTCGTAAACACATATAATATACATATCTTGATACTATAAAATTACGATTCCCGATAAAAAGGCGTCGAACCGACCGCCCGTCCCACTTGAGTAGTCGAGTGTGTATAACAATTATTTATTTAGTAACTAAGTAACGCGTTTCGCACTTATAAATTGGGCAGCCCGTCTGACGATTACAGAAAAACATTATCATTATAAAAAAATAGACATGGTTTCTTTAAAAATCAGCTTATAGGAGAACAACGTCAATCTTCTAAATACAAATGGGAGACCATTTCTCGTCGCCTCCAAAAACCTATTGAACTATGTTGATTTTTCTTTGTTTCAAATCAAATCAAATTCATTCATTTGTAAGTAACATGGATCCAGTTTTCTTGTTGGTGGATTGCGGATCCTCATGTAGGTATATTTAATAATATTTAATACTAATATAGTTATATTAAAAAAAAAGACAAAACAAATTGTCCATTAATTAAACAAATAAAATCTATAATCTATAATAAAACCGTAAACGAGTCGTGTCTGTACATTAAAGATTTTTCAAAAAAAAAACAATTTGTACATGTTGTCTGTTTGTCAGTAAGTTTGCATAAGCTAATCTTTGAAACGTCTTAACCGATTTCAATGCAATTGTCACTGATCTATTATAGCAAGCTTCCCGTAACATTTACTTAGTGGTTGTTTTCATTCCAGTCGGTTTACAAACAAAAAAGGTGTGGTATTCGATATATCGAATACCACGCGTATGAAGTTGCGGGCTCAGCTAGTATAGCTACTAGTATATGTTTTTCTTTATACTTATTTTTTGTGTGGTAATCTATAACTACTAATTATAAAGTAAAGCCGTCTCTGTCTGTTTCACTAATACAAAGAGTCATAAACGAGGAAGGTTTGTGTATATCATTTGCAGAAGAAATTACATACATGCGAAGCTGAGTGTTGGTCGCTAGTTACATACATACGAGTATATAATTTTATGTATGTAATGAAAATAATCTTATCCATTGTTATTTCTTACGGTAAACAGTATTCTATTCTAATATAGGTAAATAAAGTTTGAGTTTTTGTTTTTGTTTTAGAATTAGCAGACGAATTTGCTAAACTCTTATTGCAATTGACAATCATTCTTGAGGAAGGTTATTCGATGGATTGTTAATGAATTTTGAACTTAAATACTGGTTGACTTAAAAATCAAACAGGGAAAAAGAAAAAGAATAATTTTATGTTTTGACGTAAAAAAATAGAGTGTGTTTTTGATAAATGGTTGTGGAATATTTTATATATAAGTTATTTTAGATGTTTTGAAGTAATTGAGAAATAAACAAGATGTGTGCACCATCCAAATAAGTAGTTTTAATTACATCCAATAAAATTTAAGAAAATGAAGTAATCCGAAGAAGTGAAATGAAATCTACAAGATGGATCACTAATAATAATAAAAATAATAGTAATACCACACGAAAAATCACTAAAAATATTGTTTATGTTGAGTTCTGTTCTAAATTATTTATAAGTGATCCGATTTTATTTTAAATCAAGCATTCGCGGGGCACTAAATTTGTGGTAAGTAAAAGTAAACAGCAGTAAACGTTCTCCGCAGCAAATATTTATTAAAAAGAAAAGTTGACCGAGTTCTCTGTGTGTCAGATTGATTGTTAACAGATTATACAATCCGTCCGGCCAACGTTGATATAGACGACACAATCATTCAATAACTCCTGTATCTTTAGATACATATAATAAAATCGTAAACGAGTCGTAACATTAAATATTGTACATTAAATATATTAAAAAAAAAAGCAATCTGTACACGTCAAAAAAATGTCAAAAAATAGTTTTTACATTTTTTGCCTGTTTGTCAGTGCGTTTGTGCACGCTAATCTCAGAAACGACGTAACCGATTTGAATGCGGTTTTCACTGATGTATTTAGCAAACTTCCCGTAACATTTAAGTGTTTGTTTTATTCTAATCGGTTTAAACAAAAAAGTAACGCGCTATACTGAATACCACACTCACGAATTTGCGGGCTCAGCTAGTCAATATATTTGACTGTATTTTATTTGGAGCGAGGATAACTTTTTAGGGTTATGTATAATTTTTTTTAAATTCCTGTAACATTTATTTTTAAAAATAAACATTAAAACATACTACGTAATTGTGTTATATAACGATTTAATTTTTAGTTAATACAATCCAAATTAATTATTTTGCTGACCTCATTCGGAATCAATATGAACAGTTTCCGGAAATAATGTCATTCTTGTGTTTCGCTGTTAAACAATTATTAAAAATATAACTGCATTCTCTTGCAATAGCGGACAATCGCATTTATTATTTTCAGAGTGAAAGTCTGTTGCGGTTCGATGAATTATCGATAAATGTTTGGAGGTGACTCTGTCGACAGAAAGATATCTCAGAAAATCGATTTTTTTTAAATTTACTTTTCAAAGTTGATGTAAAAATAGCCCTTAATTAATGTTGACCTCCACACTAAGCTGTGCTTGTACAGTGGGACTCAACAGCGGGAAGACATTATAACAGTAATCCTTAAAGTAATCCTTATGTTCTCTATTATAAATGATAAAGACGTAAATGTACACTATGCCGTGGCATTTTGATTTTTGTCGCATAATAAGAAAACATTCGATAAAATCATGATTTTTTTTATAATACCACATCAACTGTGGTTTATATATAACCAAAACAACACAATCTAAAAATATAAATAATCTAAGTCGTGTCGAGCTTCCGAACTCGTAAGGCGACAGTGCAATTTTCATAGGGATTTCGTAATTATGTTACCGGTAAGCTAATTTAATCTAAATTTGTGAAATTATTGTGTAGAAATTATCAACAAAAAGCTTTATAGCTAATAAGAGTTGTTATAAAGCATATTTTTAGAGAAATTATAAATTTTATAATTATTTTCACAGATCTGAGGCGGTGAACACAATTGCGTGCGTATAACCATAGATAAAATCATAGATAAAATACTACTTATTTTATCTATGGTCATACTTACTAATTGATGGAATATGCCATCGAAATTAAAAATCATAAAAAATGACTAGTTATATCAATGGTGTGCATATAATTGTTATATCACCTTCCAATCTATTTAGAAATTTAATTAAAAAGATTTAAGTGCAACCATTTTTTTAACTCCCGTAATAAATTACACAAGTTTTTTTACTCGTGTCCTTTATTCTGTATACCGGAAGTATACTAATCTTTCTTTTTTATAATTTTAGTATAAAGAAGATTTGGTTATAATTTTAGTATAAATACCGATGACTTATATCAGTATTTACTTATGCCGAGTATTATTTTAATTCGTATTTTTTTAATAACAAAAAAAAGGCTCCAACTAAATATAGTTACGTCCGAAACTATTCAAAAGACTAAAAGAAATTAACGATAACGTACAAAGCTTCCAAACTATATAAAATTCGTAGCCAAACAACGTAGTACGAGTAGACATGTAAGTAATATGTACAAAAAGCACATATTGTACGGGAGCTCCAACTATACTGATTCCGACAGACGAATGTTTTATCGTTGAATGGGTAACAATGATGGCTCAAATGGCTTTCCCACTTACGAAAGATATATTACTAGACTCCTTACATAAACTAGTAGCTGAACTTGGTCGGTCTAACAAATTTATCCACTAGGTCGTCATCGGTAGGAGGTCATTGATACCTACTTAAAAGAACTCCTTCGATTACCAAATCATTACCAGTATTAGTCATTGACTACCGCTCGCATTGGTGTTACTTGCCTTAATTGAGAAAATTAGGGCATGGTTTAAAGGAAGGTTTTAACGGGTTTAAACGAAAGAACTTTGGTGAGATCTGTCCAGGACCTTTAATTGTGATGAATCTGCTTTTTTCTATTGTTCAAAAGGTCAAGATATTCTAGCTAGAACGGATTGAAAATATGTATATTTATTTATTTATTTATTATTACATGGCTTCCAACGAGGCAGGCACCGAACAAAAACACACAGCAAGGGACAAAAAAAATAACATGGCAGATGCCGCCGCAATTAAAGGAGGCACAACCTACGCCAATAAAAGTCAAAGTAGCATCCCGGCAATAAAATTAGAAAAAAAAATTCGTCAAAAAAATATGAAAAAATTTATCAAAAAAAAAATAAAAAAATAAAATAAATTATACATAGAAATAAAATTAAATCGGAAATTTGGAATAAATGTCAAAAATAAACTAATGTCAATTATCTGAACCACGGACAAGGATGAGTCTTTTAATTTTGGAAAATGCGTCGTTAAAAAGATCAACATCGTGACGCAAGGAGTTGGCAACATCCATAATACGATAAAAACGGCCCAAGTTGGTATATACTGCATATAAGGAAAGGTGATTAAATGGAAATACCTAAGTTTAATTAATAAATGTATAAAATTTGTATATTCTTAAATACACTTAAATTTTTATTGCTTCAGATAAAAACGTATGCTGCGAAGATAGCATGGAAAGCACGTAATATGATTACCGGAATTTTGTTAGGCGCCAAATTTTAGCACGGAATTAGGGACATACTCGAGGTGTCATAAAGGCTACAACACAAAATATTGTTTTAAATCCATCTTATAACAACAGTCTACAGAATAAAACAATTTCCATTCGTAAAACCTTTCTACTTTTTATAAAAATCATTCTCAAAGTAGAAAATGCCTTAATATGCCGTAATATGAACATTTATCGCAGAATTCTGTGAACGACACGGGACGATTGGAAGCAATTTTTGAAGGTTTAATCTAATATTATCACTAATTCGCGTAGTAGTAAATTAACGAAAGTGTTCCTCTGTGAAAACTTTTCATCGTCGTTTAAATACGTACGTTAAGTATGTACCTGCCTGTAGGCATTAGCAAAAGGGTAATGGTCCATGCAAGGGCAGGGAAGGAAAGTGGTCGTTTATCCGCTCGTTAGACCATAGCAGAGCGTTGACCACTTTTCTCTTCGTTACATTTATAGAAAGCAAATTATAGTTATAGTTTTAGTTATTATATTTCAAAACTAAATTTATATTTGGTATTTACTAATTATAATAAATAGTTACTTAATTATAATTGGTTTTTAAAAGTATTAAGTAATAAAAATTATATTAAAGACTGTATATTAATACTTAATTATAGTCATCTTATAAACATGCGTAGCTTCCTATATATACCTAACTCATTATATATAATATGTATAAAGTCTGTATCTCCATCATATGTGACGACGTATAAAGTTATTGACTATATTTAATTCTGTACCTAACAATTTTAAATTATTATTAAAAAAATACGCCATCTGTCGTTCAGTAGATATAACCATAGATAAAATACTACTTAACCAGTATAGATGGTCAACTTCCATATAACGATCTGAAGTCAATTTCATATTGGGATTTCCACTCCCTAGATGTCACTAAGAGTCTCGAATTTAACATTAATGTGTATTTTGTTAAAAATTATAACCAACAAATTCAATCACGCAGTTATAGTTCCTTATTATCGTGGTAATAACTAGAGGGCGACGTTGCTGAGAGGTACTTTTATCATTAATCTGTGACTTTTATGTATGATATTATTGCCCTATTTTTTAGAACAGAACCTATACCGTTCATACGGCCCTTTTATCGTTGTTCGTGCCCACTTTTTTTATATTTTAAATAAATTTTAGTAGTGCCATCTCTTGTACATGAGAATTGACTGAATGGTCGACTGCAGCGACTCTAGCGGATTTTTAATGACAACAAATAAGCGACAAACTACACAGGCGGCATCTAGAAATAAGCGAAATTGGATAGGGTACGGATTCAATGTACGTGAGTGACCATCTATACTGGTTAAGTAGTATTTTATCTATGATATAACATTAGTTGCATTTCTTTTATTCATGTGTTGTTTACAAATTTTTGTATTGCAAACCTAGATGGCGCTTTACTGCAGTTTGATGCTTCAAATGTTAAACTTTCATCTTTATAACTGCTTGTATGGTTGTTTATTATTTTTTAATACAGTTGCTCAAAAAGTGGCGTATTGCAGGGACGTATAGCGTTCGGAAAGTGGGCTATTACACACTCGTGCTTTTTTTTTACCTTTCCCGCACTCGTGCGTTCTCTTTCCCAACTGTCAAAATAATATCTATTAAAAAGAAAAACCAACCATGAAGTTTTTACTAAAAAGTTTTTATGATTCATGCAAATACGTATATTTCTAAAAAGAAGCTACGAATTTGTTTCAATATCAGATTTAATGATTTGATTTAATGAGTTAGGTTAGGTTTCATTTCATTTCATCTCATTAAATTTCATTTTCATTTCAAATCAACAAAAAAATTCTACTGAAGACTTGGCTGTATGGGCACATAGTTTCCTTTGCCTACCGGAATGCGTGAAGAAAAAAAATGTCTCTGCTTATATTGTACGGTTGGCGCCATTTTCCAGAAATTCTCTTTGCGAGTTTAGTTGTTTGTTTTATTAAATCGCTTCATTTTTTCGCAACTGTATTAAAAATAGTCGTTCAGTACACGTGCGGAACCGTCATTGCAACTTGTTCCGACTGTCAACCCTCGCCTTCGGCTCGGGTAGACATTTGTCGGAACTCTTTGCAATGACAGCCTTTCCGCACTTGTAATGAAATATACTATTGTATTGTGAATCCAGGCAAAAATAATTATTACACAATTTTATTTACTTTATTATTTATTACAAAATTTTATTTAATTTTAGTTAATAATTTTGATCAGACCTACAGTATAATATTTATTTATTTATTTCCACGCTTACAACTATTAATAATAATACGATAAGTTATTAATAATACGATAAGTCCTATCAGGATTAGAGACGATGGTAGGCTACCTAACATCAAGCCACCAGCTTTTTTTTTTCGAGGAGAAATCCATTTACAGATTTCCTACCGCTGGCCAGGCGGTAGGGGTATGTGGGGATCACCAGTGCTCCATGCAATGCTAGGTCATAGCGGCACTGGCACTACCCACTATTAAAACTCCCCGGTATCTCCTTGCCCTTTGAGAGGGATGGACCGGGCTCTCCCGAGGCAACAACTCCGATCCACCCCAGGGCATCAACCACCTTTCTCCTTTTCTAAAATCTCTCTTTTATGTCAACTAAGATCTTCAAAGAATTAGGTTCAAACGTTTGACTTATATACTAAAAAGTTACACATTTTACGTTAGAAATTCTTGATTACATACTTGCCGTCAATTTCATGTACCGTTTGCGATAATGGAGAAGTAACTGCGCACAACTTGTGGTATATCTATATATGACTATAAAGACATTCGCGACAACTGACGAATGCGCCTTACATATATTGAATGTACACGTATTATACCATGTTGTATGTAGTACGATTTTGTCGCCATTAATTTATTCATATTTATAAATCATTATTTTAGATAAAAAGAATTAAAATC
Organism: Bembecia ichneumoniformis; assembly: GCA_910589475.2. Taxonomy (NCBI): domain Eukaryota; kingdom Metazoa; phylum Arthropoda; class Insecta; order Lepidoptera; family Sesiidae; genus Bembecia; species Bembecia ichneumoniformis. Next base: position 13,104,748 of record OU342536.1, on the reverse strand, counting down.
ATTAAATATTTTATAACATCGATTGAAAAGACTTATCCTTAGACCAGCACAATATAACAGTGCGAGATCGAATCAGGAATGAGGAGATTCGTAGACGAACGAATGTTACTGTCAGGACCGCGGGTCGACGGCGGATCCAGACTGCTTCGATCGGTCCTTTTGGAGAAACGTTCTTCGGCTGAGATGATGATGAAATATTGCATACACGTTTTCATCCAGATAAAAAAAAATTAACGCCTGAGAAAACTACATAAATGAGCAATGAAGATCGAATAATTGCTGTAACGCCCAAGAAAAAGACCAAATCGCATACAAAAATTAGTTCTGTATAATTTGTAGTCAAAAAAGCTGTTGACTGTAGATCTACTACATAGTCAATCAACTGATGGAATGTTAAAATTTCACTTTGAATAATCAGTTAAAAAGTTATATTTAAAATCCGCCATAAGCCTATAGATACAATTATATAACACAGTGTTAGAGGTTAGAAAGTCACATCGGGCCACTATTTAATTCAATTCATCAATTTGGTAGAGTTACGTTGCATGTGTGTGTGCCTTTTTTTTCCGATAAATATGTACCTAATTACTTTTACCAAGACATCAGTCACTCGTTAATACCTGTCTCATGTCAGCCAATATATTTTTACTACTACAAATTTTACAAACATATTTTTCTGCTCAACCTAGAAGAAAGGCCTGTTCCCGATAGGAAAGACATCCGAGATATACCTATTCTCATAATGTTAGAAATAGGAAGTTCGTGTGTATGAATGTTTTAAACTCTTTCAAGCTAAAACAAATTAATGGATTTTGATAAATTTGCTAATACAAACTGCCTTCAAGTGTGCTTGGCTGGGACTAGTCGTAGGTCTGTCTATTATTGCATTTAAATCTTTAATAATGTCTTCGGACGTCCCTAACTTTACATACAAACCTACCTTGTTTATCACTCTTTCCGCTGATGGAAACCGCATCAAAATCAGAATTATATATTAACAATGTGGTAGTTTTCTTAAATTATTTGTTTTAAGCATTTTTTTGATACAATATCCTTATTATTAAACTTATGAAACTTATTTTATATAAGTATCCCATTGCAAAAACGCCGGTAAGAGACACGCATCTTGTTAAACTCGAACGACATGGGTTCGCGTCGCGACAAGGTCGCTTTCCAAAACCTGCTTGTACAGCTGAATGGAAAAGTGAATAGCCTTCTTTAGGGTTACATTGTGTTACTCAATTATGTTGCTATTACTATTTATGTAATTAGTTGATCCTTAAAGGAACATTAGTCATTAAATTTATACTAATATTATAAAGCTGAAGAGTTTGTTTGTTTGTTTAAACGCGCTAATCTCAGGAACTACTGGTTCGAATTGAAAAATTCTTTTTGTGTTGAATAGTCCATTTATCGAGGAAGGCTATATAACATCCCGTTAGGATCAATAGTATGGTTTATTATATATAAGCAGTGTCCAGTACCACGCGCCTCAAGCGCACGCCGCCACCGTATGGGCCGCAGCGAAGCGTGGCCGTTTTCAGCTAGTTATATATAATTTGCATCACGACATTTTTTCAAGAGAACGCAGACCTAACTTACAACTGGGAAATGGAGTTTCACTACGACTCATCATCATCATCTTCATCATGTTCTTAGCCGTAAGACGTCCATTGCTGGACAAAGGCGTCGCCCCTAATTTTCCAAAAGGACCGATCAAAAGCAGCCTGGATCCACCGCCGACCCGCGGCCCTTATCAAGTTGTCTGTTCACCTTGTGGGTGGACGTCCTACGCGGCGGTTGCTGGTCCGTGGTCTCCTTTCGAGAACCTTCCGCCCCCAGCGGCCGTTGACTCTTCATACTATGTCTCCTGCCACAGCCACTTCAACTTACTAATTCGCTGTCGGTAACTTTCGTTTACCGAAATAATCCAGTGGCACCTTTTAGACACCTTAAAGTAATGGGGCTACTAGTACGGGAGAGTGTCGCTTCTGCCATGAGGCAGAAGAAACACCAATGCATATCCTCTGCGAGTGTGGCCCCCTGATGCACAAGCGCAGTCACATCCTAGGAAGCCACACAATGGCTTGAGATGTGAAGAATGCCTCTATCAAAAAAGTACTACAGTTCCTTAACGTGGTAGTTATAGGTAGAGAGCTTTAGTTCACGTGGTGATCACAATATTTCAGCAATGGACGAAGTGATACTGGTACTCTAGCAGACAGAAATAGTCACTAAGATAAGATAAGAACTTTCGTTCGTCTAGGATTTTCCTTATTCCTAATTCGATCTCGCAATGTAATCCCGACCATAGCCTTCTCCATAGCTCGTTGAGCGACATTGAGCTTTTTTACGAGGCCCATAGACAGAGACCAGGTTTAAGCGCAATATGTCGTCATTGGTCGAAAACTTTTGTTTTAAGACACTGGGGAATTTTGGACGAGAAGATGTCTCGAGCTTCCCGAACGCTACCAATCCGCTCCTTCTCGAAGGTGGCTCTACCTAATTGGACTGTTTGTCCCAAGTACTCGTCAACAACTTCGAGAGTTGAATTTCCAACTGTTAGTGGGGTTAGCACAATATGGTCTGCTGATAGAAAAATACTATTTATAAATAAATTTATTTTAATACCTCGGTAACTGTTATATTTTTTATTTTGTGTTTTTTTATATTATCGGATTCTTATATTATCTTTTTCTTTTTAATTTAAATAGATATTTATTAAAGTTATGTTTCTGTCTGTACTAATGATACCGGACGAGTCGTGTATGGTAATAAATTGGAGAAATATTAGAAAATTTCAACTTGATCGGCTAGTTTCACTTTCATTCGCTAACTTCATTCATTTAAGATTATATTATAGAACTGTTGCGTGTTTTGTTTCAAAAAAATTCATCACCAAAGCAGGAAAATGCAAGTCTTCTCTTTTCTGTAATTTTGATTTTCAACAGTTGCATTAGGTATCTTATATGTATTATACATATAATAAAATCGTAGAGTCGTGTCTATATACATTAAGATTAAAAAAAAAAAAAAATATGCACATTGTACTTATGTAACCAAGGTCAAAAAAAGTTTTTAGAATTTTTGTCTGTTTGTGCGTTTGTTCACGCTAATTTCTGAAACGGTTTAACAAATTTGAATGCAGTTTTCACTGATGTACTGTAACAAGCTTCCAGTAACATTTGTTTGTTTCATTTCAATCAGTTTAGAAATAAAAAAGTTACATGCTATACCGATTACCACGCGTACGAAGTTATGTGGGCTCAGCTAGTATACAATATAATTAATTTCTTGTAAAGTCATAAGATGCGTAGAGCGTCTGGTAATAACGATCTCCTTAGGACCAACGCATAATAACAGAATATTTGCTGCAGTGTTTCAATGAGTATGTAATAATAAACGTTAAGACATGTAAGGCAATGTAAGGACACTCATTGTCTTATTAAGATTAATTGCCTTGAGGTAAACTGGCAATAACCATATTCTTTGAATAAGTGCACATGTGCTGCTAATAGCTAATAGCAGCAGCAGCTGCTAATAGCAGCACATGTGCACGCACGGTCGAGTTATCCCCGAAAAGCGGGACTGAGCCTGTCCCGCGCGGGACGTTTAATTTTGATTTAAAAATCGGGACGTCCCGCCAAAATCGGGACGTCTGGCAACGCAGCCTGCTATGTTTCAAGGAGTGAGTAATATTAAATGTCAAAGCCATGCCCCCTCATTATCTCAATCTTAAAGTAATTGTCAAAACTTTAAAGATTCATTTAAAGATCTTAAGGACTAGACAATATACTTAAAATTGATTCATCTCCTTACACAAGACCACTGTGTAATAACAGCACATGTGCTGCTGTATTCCCGAATATCAGAACCATGTCCTTACCACATTGTCTCTATCTAAAGGATTCTTTCTGTGTCTACCTCTTTTGAGTGGTGCCACAGCGTGGCCCATGTAATCATACACACACAGATGTCACCCCATTTTTACCATCTGGTAGGTTTTATCATCATATAAGTAACTTATCACCCGGTAAAACTGTGACCGTTGCTTGCAGAAGACAAATTATTAACTGTGTTTCGAAATTTGAAAGTTTAAAATCGGATATTTAAATATAGAGTGCAATTCTATATTTTACTCTATATTTGAATTCTATCTTTTCATTCTATATTTGTATATATACTTCTTATATTTTTCTAAGGTTCTATATACTTTCTAAGGGTTTAACAAAAATATTCAATGTAGGTATAGTGTGTAGAACATATATATCATATAAACTAGTTTAGCTGTGAAAACGAAATCAGAGAATAACTAATTATTGTCATTTATAAATAATTGAAGGGAATGAGTAAAAAATGAAATAAGGTTTTCATTAAAATAATAAATAATAATAAAAAAATACAACTTAATTAAAATATATCTTTAGTTTAGTTTAGTGAGTTTAGTTTTATAGTTAGTTTAGTTTTTTTTTTATGTTATGTCGACAGACAGGCTGACGGTCCACTTGATGGTAGGTGGCTACCGTCGCCTATAACACAAGCAACGCTACAGGTGCTGCAAGTGCGCTGCCGACTACAGTATGATTGGATAAGGGATTAGGAGGGGGGATAAAGGAAATGGGCTTTGGCATCCCTTACTCACTCACCGAAACACAACAGCACGCTGTTATTTCACGGTGGTCTTCTGTAAGGGGTGGTCACTGCCGCCAGGCGGGCTGCCCAAATGACTGCGAAACGCAGTGTGCCCTACCACTACAATGTGGTAGGGCACGTGGTGGGTATGTGGATTTTAATATCTAAAATAAATGATTATTATTATTATAAATGAAAAAAAATGCATTTCGCCGTGGTACATACCGAATTTCATTGCGTGCTATAGGTACCCTACCAATTACAAAATATGGTAAAATATTTATTCGGATATGAAATGTGAAACCTATTACCAAAGTCAAATATTACCGTAACTCATGAAATTAAAAACCATACCGTTCACATTACGTACGATATTGTGGATGATATGAAACCATCTCCACACATACATTCGCTTGCTGACAGACGTTGGAAGCGCGCGCGTTTTCGCGCTATTCTGGGTCACGACGACGACGACGCGACGCCATGTTTACTTGATTTGACATTATTTTTTTTAACGAAAAAGTATAGTGGCAAAGGAAACAATCGATATGGTGCCTACGATAAAACTTCATAGTGATGTGATTTTGTGTTACGTTTGGTCGGGAAACTGGATTTTGATTTAACAGTGTTAGGTAAGTGCGAGCAGCTAATTGTTTACCTAAGTTTTATTATAATAAGAATATCGATAATATAACTATACTATTTTATATAATGTTATAAGGAGAGAGATCGGATTTTGTAAGCTTGTTTTTATATGGCAGGTAATCTCCGGAACCATTCACCTATTTGAAAAATTATTTCACTCTTTGACCTACCTCACATTATCCAAATGGACATTGAGTATAATATACTGTGTCTAACTCCCTGTCAACGAGTAAAGCCGGGACGCGTTGTTATAGTAATTATCAACTAACGGCCTTTGACTTAAATTTGCCGACCCCGTTGGAGAGTTACTGGGTTCTAAGCTTCCCGGGTTCGATTCTCGACAGCGTCAATTTTGAAAATGAACTTTTCAAAGTTGGCTCTGGTCTGGATCTGGAAAGTAGTGGCAGGGCACACTGCGTTTTGCAGTCATTTCGGCAGCCCGTCTGGCGGCAGTAACCACCCCCTTATAGAAGATCACCTTATAGCCCCTTATAGAAGGCACGTGTGCTGTTGTGTTTCGGTGAGATACCAGAGCCCATTTTCCTATCCTCTCCCAATACCTTATCCTTAATCCTACTGTAGTCGGCTGCGCACTTGCAGCACCGGTAGTAGCGTTGCTGGTGTTATAGGTGACGAAAGCGACCTACCAGTTGACAGTTGGCCTGTCTACCGATCTCAACATTAAAAAAAATCAGACTTTAATTTCATTTCGATAAATAAGACATTACGGGATAATGGTATTGTAAATTTTCTTAATATTTAAAGCTCCACCACAACTTGATTAGCTATTTATCGTGGCTTCAATCACTTGAAATGTTAAAAGTGGTCTGTGTTCTTCACCAGAGTTAAGCAAATTTCATATATAAATAACATCAATAACTCAAAATTTTAAGACGCAGTTATACTCTTCTATTTGTAGGAGATATTAAATATCATGGATATTAGGTCGTGGAAAAGCTTTCGCATATAGTATGTATAAACTTGTAATAAAATCTCTTTGGTTGTACTATTTGTATCAGGTTGGTTTTGATGACATTAAAAACGTTACATTTCAAAAAAATTAACAAATTAGTAAATTGTTGTTTCTAGCTATTTTTCATTTGTTTTTCTTTCTGTCAAAATGAGTGATTCTAATGAATAAATTCGAAACATTTTTGGAATTTTAGTACAAAAAAAAGGAAAAATGCCTTGATTGTAGAATACTCATTTCATGAACTCTTCAACATACTTTCCTTTTAAATAAGGTTCCTTTAAATAAGGTTTAAATAAGGTTTTGTGCGAAATAAGATTCCTTAAGATTAAAAAGCGAAACCAATAAGTAATTTATTTTTATGACTTGAAATTTATGCCTTAATTTTATGTAACATGTAGTATCTATCTATCTATTGCCGATGCGACTTGTTAATCAAACATAGTCGTAACGAGGCTGATCGTGCGGTAACATAACACACATCTCTGTGAAAATAATCTATACATAATATAATAAAATCGTAAACGAGCAGTGTCTTATTAAATATTAAAAAGAAAAAAAAAATTGTATACGTTGTACTTATGTTACCTAGGTAAAAAATGTTTTTAGAATTTTATGTCTGTTGTCTGTTTATATGTTTGTCTGTGCGTTTGTGCACGCTGATTTCAGAAACGGCTTAACCGATTTTAAAGCGGTTTTCACTGATGTATTGTAGCAAGCTTCCCGTAACATAGTGTTTGTTTCATTCCAATCGGTGTAGAAACGAAAAAGTTACGCGCTGTAAGTACCGAATACCACGCGTACGAAGTTGTGGGCTCAGTTAGTAACTAATAAAGGTATATTTACGTAGTCTAATCCGGGGATGTTGTTTATTTCTAATAAAGTTATAGTTAACCACATAGAAAAACACTCGTTTCAAAAATGGTTGGCTTATTAAATCCCTTCTTATTATCTTTTAAAAGAACATAAAGACTTGACAGGAAACAATGTAAACTACGCTAAAGGTTAGACTTCCATAATCTACACACTAATATTATAAAGAGGAAAGATTTGATTGTATATTTGTGATGGATAAGCTTAAAAACTACTTAATAATAATAATAATTATTGTCAGAAGGTTCCTTAACTCTACAGCCCTAACCACCGGTAGCTTGGACCTTGCCCCGCTACCTGTGGAATTCTAGTTTTAAGTTTTTTATGATATTTATTGCTTTTTAATTATATTGTAAAAAAAATTAAAACTAAGATAAATAAATAAAATATGTAAAATAGTAATAATAATAATAAAGCCCTTTATTCCGGGATTAGAGATAACATGCACATTGATATCATAATTTATAAAATGTCTCTAATCTCAGTGTGCCTCTTGGCATAGAACAACTCTAAAACTGCTTAATCGATTTTAAAAATTCTTTCACCTATAGAAAGCTACATTATCAGTACATAACATAGGCTACATTTTATTTTCAAAAGGACTAGAGATCTCTACGAAAATTACAATAATTTAACACAAGGTAACAAAAATTTGCCTATAAAAGTCATTATTTGGCGTACGCTGCGAAAACTGCTAATGATACATTAAAATAATGTACTACATGTTTATAATAAGTACTATAATGTTCATAATCATTATCCACAAATTTTTTTAAGAACTAAGCATTTTTTGAAGTGAAAACTTCTTAGCTATGTTGCGCACTTTTGGTAAATATAATATCAACGTTTCTAAAAATAAAAATAAAAACTTATTTTTCAATCTCATTCTGTGAGAAATGTATGGAAGTAGCTTTTTTTATGAAAATAACAAATTACATTTAATCTTTTTGCGTTACTAGTACTCTAATCTCAGGTGTGGGTCAATTGATCTTTATAAGTAACAAAATCGATTAGCGCCAAAAAAACAAAACGTGAAAATTGTCTTTATCCTGCTGACTGTACATTTTTTTTAAATCTTTGAATGCTGATGGGAATAACAATTAAAATTATGGATAGTCTCCTAAAAAGGGAGTTTTGTTCTAGCTATAATTAGTTAGCTGCCTTGACTGACCCTTCTCAAATTACTACCCTGTATCCTAAAGCTAAGTATTCACTTCTGACGTGCAGTCCTACGACAGACATGTTTTTTTTAAGTGAAAACTTTTTAGCTGGGCACTATTGGGACAAGGAACTTGCATCACGCTGGCTGAGCGACACCCTCAGATACATATTTATGTACAAATGTTTGTCTGTATATAGTTTGTGAAGCTAAGAAGTTTTTTAATTCTGACGTGCAGTCCTCCGACTGACATTTTTTTCTTTTTGCCAGCCGTAGGATTCAGCGACCATTACTCACTCTCCGAAACACAAAAACACAAGAGATTTATTTTTTGATAATTTTCTGAAAGGAGGTGGTGAAATTTGCCCTGCCCTACTAAATGAAATAAGTTAATTTAAATTAAATATTTTTTATTGACTACACTAAAGAGTAATTCGAAATTACGTTTTATTCTAATTAAGTTTGTATAAAATGCGAAAGTATGTATGTTTCGAAGTTTGTTCTTTGATAACGCAAAAACGACTAAACGGATTTGGATGAAATATGGCAGACATATAGTTTATTACCTGGATCAATATATGCAAAAAATGTTAGGTTCCTGAGGGTTTGTCTAAAAATATAACAACCGTCGTCACATCGACAGAGTTGTCAGGCGTTATAACTCATATATTTTAATTTTTCAACGCGTATACGAAGTCGCAGGCACAGCTAGTGTATTAATATTTATATACTAGTGGTCACCCAGTGGTCGAAATTCGACAAAAGAATATTTATACATATTACATACATAGTGTCAAACATTTGTGCGTGTGTCAAGCAAGCAGTAGTGTGTATAATGTTTATTTAAATTGTTTTAATGTATTTTCTAATGCATTTTATATTAAAATGTTAGCTTTCTCCAGTCCTTCTTCATATTAACTTTGAGTGTATCAAATTTCACATAACTATCTAAAAGTTCGCGCGCAATTTTCTTAAAAAGGGATACAACACTTTCGCTTTACGTATTAATATAGGATTAAGAGCTGGGATAATATATAGCTTATGTCCATCCCGAAATTCTGTTCTAACTATTGCTGAAAGATTTTTTAAATCGTATTAGACATCATCATCTCAGCCGTAGGACGTCCACTGCTTGGCAAAGGCCTCCCCCCTAGTCTTCTAAAAGGATTGATCAGCCCGGTCTATTCCCACCGATCAATCAATCGGATGAGTAGTTTCGAAGATTACCCCCTACATACAAACTTTTTACAACTACAAACTCTTCATAATATTAGTACATATATAATTATAACAGAAATATCTTTAGGTTCTTTAGTTAGGTATTTAAATGTTAAATTTTATTAAAAAAAAATATTTCTTCAAAAATGTTTTTGTTAATTCTATATTAAATATTAATTTTATCTTATTTAAAAAACTTACAGATATTATTTCTTAAAAAAAATATCGCGAATTTTCTTTTGTAAAATAATGCAAATGCTCCGATTACTTGTTTAAAATGAATCGTACATTTCGTATAAGTGGGTGTATGATTTGAAACTAAAACAAAAGTTTGTGATGCGAATATCACGGAATCACATTAAGTAATTAGAGCGTAGAGCGACGGGCTTAGTTCGCTATGCGCCGCGTACACATACTAATTACTTAGTTCGTAAATTATATGGAATTTAACACATATTTCGGTCACTGCGAATTTTTTCTCTTCATACTTTTATTTATTCTCTCTACAAGTAGACAAAGTCAACTCGCTATGTGCATATACTTATACACAATTATATTGTCAGACTAGTACAGCCATTTTATTTCGTAAATGTCAAATTAGAATACAATACAACACACATAATTCCCATCTCAGACCTAATAAGAACTAAAGACAGAATTTTAGGGACAATTTAATAAAATGTTTGCGTAGCGTAGGCCGGCTATAGCTTTTCTCCCCCGTCTGGGGATTACCTTGGTGCCTCCGGGGAATCCCCCATTGGAGTAATTGCTGACTAGGCTGCTCTGGGGTGGATCGGAGTTATTGCCTCGGCAGAGCCCGGCTCACCCCACTCAAAGGGCAAGGATACACCGGGGAGTTTTAGTGGGTATTCCCAGTGCCGCTATGATCAGGCGCTGGGCGACCCCCACATACTCCTGCCGCCTAGCCAGCGGCGGATTACTCCTCGTCAAAAAAAAAAAAAAAAAAAAAAAGGCCGGCTATATCCTCAATTTTTATTGAAAATGTCGGTTTATATTGGTTTTTATGTTTTGAAGACTAGTTTTCGGCATTTTCACTAGTAAATATTTTAATTTATTATATTACGTCAAGCTCCACGCGCTGATATTGCAAAAGGTTCAACTAAAGGCGAAGCGTGGTTTCATTGCATTTGTGTACGTGTGTGTAACCGTGTATGTACAGTGTACACGGCGAGGCGTAGTTTTACCGGCTTCACGCTGTCGTCCACAGGAGATCTATCTTTAGTTCTTATCTTATTTGAGCTTCACATTAGTTAAATTCTTGACCGTTCCGTTTGTAGGTTATATTAGAAATGTTTTTAACTTCAAATTAAATACACAACAATAACAATTAAATTATATAAAAACTTAAAGGTGTATTACAAACAATTGGCGTAATTTAAAAATTAATAAAACAATTTAAAGAAAATTATTACTTATAAATTATTAATGCTATGATCTCGAGCTTCTTGGTATTGAGGTTGTGCTCAAATCTCAACTTCGGCACTTCTATCGAGTCTAAAAATCCGGGCATCCTAAATAGGGTGAAGCGATGCTCCTCTCTTTGTACAAGGCGCAGTCCGATCTTGCATGGAGTATTGCTGTCGTCTTTGGGATGGCTCAGCAAAATACCAACTTGCCGCACTCGACTCGGTGGATCGCAGAGGCTCATTAGCGGCGGTACGTTTATAACTAAGCTGCAGAGCCTGGCCTGTCTGTGTGTATTCTATAGGATGTACTTCGGAGAGTGAGCTGGGGAGCTGCATGAGATCATACCGCTTTCTCTTTTCTTCTATTGGAAATTTAGACGTACGGCTGTTTAATCCTCACCTTGTCGAAATCCCTCTAATTCGGACCAAGCGATTTAAAACACCTTTTATAATGCTAAGGATTGGAACTCCCTGCCGGCGTCTGTGTTTCCTAACCCCAATCTTTTCAAATCTCTTCAAAATTCGAGTGAATGGGTATTTTCTGGGTGAGCTCACTCATACAGGGTTAGATGCTGGCCAAGAGCATTTTTTTAATAAAAAAAATGCAAGAAAATAGGGCCCAGATGGCAAAGTATCCAACATGCTGGCTGCAGCATTACCGGGCTGCAACTACGGGCCAAGCGTGTCAAATCCAAGGGGATTAATTTTGGTTCACCTGCATTCTCTGCCGCGGCACCAGTTTTCGTTTAGTACTAGGAATATGGGAGGAGCTAGTGTTTCTACATAACATGTGAAGTCCTGCACTAACGGCTTACCTTTCTATCAAGAAATCAACGACATCCCTTCATGGCTCTCCCGTCGATACACATGATGCCGTTTGTACTAAATTCCAATTAATTCATTGCCATCTGTCGTCAAATATTAGTAGTTACTGAAGATGGTTGGATTGTGCGTTTGACGTGTCCATTTAATCTATTTGTTTAAATATTTGTTCAGAATTAGTGAAATAAAGTTTTGTGTGTTTAAAAGTGTCTTTGTAATCATTACCTCGCCGACCGATTGGCTAGCGGCACTGTAACTCGGCATGCTGTATCAGAGGTTGCGGGTTCGATTCCCTTTTAAAACAAATATTTGAATGCATGCATATGTTTGTCTTGTTTTTTTTTCTACATTATGTCTGTTGACCTTTCGGAAGCGTTCAGTAACCAAACGCAATAGGGCTGTTTATGTCTCAACTAATTCATGTTAATTAATTTTTTTTCATGTAAATTAAAACATTTTTTATATATTTATTAAATGTCAATGGCGAATTATTAAAGCGTAATAGACTATCTATTTAAAACTGTGGTTAAACGATTAAAATTAAATTGTTTAAAATTAAAATAGGATTTCTAAAGAATATTCCACCTTATATGTCACAACCATTTAAATAATTTAGGCATGACCTCTAGTATTAAAGGCGGATAGTCCAATTCTTGAGCAAGGTTATAGGCTATTTAACACCGAGAGGAGCCGAGAAAATATAAAAGGCAACTAAAACCGCGGTTTAAAGCTAGTATAAAATATAATCAATTATAAAATATAATACAATTAACGCGCGCTCTATGAACCATGGTGAAACTTTTTTGATTTTATTTCATCTAAATGTCTCCAAGCAGGTTGACGGCTCACTTGATGGTAGGTGGTAACCATCTCCAACATCAACACATAACACAATCAACGTCACCAGGATTGAAAATACTGCTGATCTTATTTTAGGAGTAGAAAATGGGCTCTAGCGTCCCTTACACACTCACCGAATACAACAACATAAATAAATGCTGTTAATACATACGGGCTACTCAATTTTTTAATGTGCCCTTCTACTAACAAAACATCTTGAAATTGTGTGATTGCGAGTTCTGTTCTGTTATGTATTCTGAGGGGTTCAAGTACATATACTTAAAATATGATCAAAATTGGTACTGACTTTAGCCCAACCTTTATTTCTACAGAAGTAACCAACATTCCAGATGTAGGCAGGTAATGGTTCCCAGCAGGGAATGGGAGACAGTACGAGGTCACCTGAGTTCTCTATGAACCACTTTTCCATAATATCGCGTGACGATGAGCCCATAACTTTCGCTACTCACTCAAGAGCTGTTATTGTAACATTGTCAAAGCCAGTCAATTAATCGTTGTGTTCTTCACAATATATAATGTCTTTTTTAAAGAGAAATTTATGTTTTAAACGATTTTTAGAAGAATAAATAATTTAGCTTCAATCTTTATTGCAAAACACTTGACAATTTTAAATCGCTTTTCTTTATTTAGAGACTATTTTAATTTTAAATGATGAGTACATTAGTTAAGTGATTAGATACTTGTCTTAGCGCTCTATTTGAGGAGTTCTGGATTCTATTCCCGGCAAGGCCATCTTTATCATATCAGTAATCACTCCCTTACAGAAAACCACCGTGAAATAACAGTATGTGTACTGTTGTGTTTTGGTGAGTAAAAAGGTCAGCAGCGCACTTGCAGCACCTAGCGTCTGTTGCATTGCTTGTGTTGTAGGTGACGGTATCCACCTACCATCGAGTGGATTGTCAGCCTGTCTGACGACCTTACATTGAAAAAATACCAATACTTCTTGTAACGCTTTCATATTTACTTTTTCATGTACTGAGAATGTCAAATTAAGACAATGACTAACATCAGAGCGAACACATTTTTTACCAAAATGAGCGCAACCTAATAACCTATGAACCGCAATATTGCACCTTGCATATTGCAATATGCAAGGTGCAATATTGCACAAAATTTTTGTAGCTTTTCGGAGACCTTAAAATTTTAAGGTTTTTCTTAAATATTGTGAATTTTTAAAATAACAAACGTTTATTTTGAATATTCTGTAAATATTGCAAAATAATAAGCGCATGTCTTTGGACTTATTAGCAATTTACTTCTCTAAAGAACGGGAAATCTTTTTTTTTTAATATTTTTGTGCTTTCAATAACTTTTAAGAAAATGAAGTTCTTAAATCCAGCATTAAGCGTCTAGTTGGGTCGCTTCCGCTCAGTAATAATAATTACGAGCATATATAGGTATTAAGTAAGCTGTTAGAGATACATATCTAGCTGGATAATAGCCCAGTTATTTATGACGTCTACTTAACAGCGTGTGTCGACGCCGACGCGTTGCCAATTTCACCATAACGGGGTTTAACGATAATCTCTCAACTCATGCGCATACTGGTCCATATTTCTTGGTGTGCAATGATCTATTAACTGCTATGCTGTTACAATAAGATGAAACGAATCGTTCCTTATTATTCAACGGGTAACAGATCGAATCGAAGTATGTAATTATTACTATGTGGGAAATGTAAACGTATTTATTTATCCTTACATAGTATAAATTGAAGTTGCTGCTCGTGTTTGTCTTTTTTTTTATAGGAGGGGAAATCACATTTACGGACTATCCCTCGTCGATGATGAGGACGCATCGACGAAGGGGGATATGGGGCTCGCTCGGCGAAAGAAATTATCACCGGGAATACCCACTAAAACCCCTCCGTGTTCCTCACACGCGTTAGGGCAGGAGAGAGGGATCCGTGCAAGCATAATCACCTGCTCTCCTGTCTGCGTCAGCCCGATAGTTAGGCACCTTCATGTAAAAGTCATCGGTAGGGTGAGAAATATACTCTGTTGTGTGAAAAGGCGTGCCGGAACCACAGAATAAATACTAAATACTAGCGTACAGAAGTTGCACTCCTTACTCCTTTCACATTCAATGTGAGCAACGGTAAGCAATTATATCACGGCACACACGGAGTGACAGAGGCCTGCCGGAATACGTAGCAAGTCTTGCACTAGGGCCGGGTTGAAAGACGACGGATTCTTATATCCGTCGCCCACCGGCAGATCACCGGGGGCGCCGCGAGCTGGCCGTACAGCCTCATCCGCCTCCCGGGTCTCTTACGGCGGATATCGTAGGCTTGAGCGCTAAGGCGCCCCGTCTTCTACTTCTACAGCGACATCACTTCCTCGCTGAAAGAGACCATCGCTTTCCAAGAGTGTATACGTGCTGCTCGTGTTTGTCTGTCTGTATATCCGCTAACTCCTCCTAAACCAGGCAACGGATTTGATGCCGTTTTCATTAGTTAGATAGTTATGGTATTTTGTACTAATTTATTTCTTACTAGCTGAGTCCGCTATGCGTGGTAGCGCTTAACTTTTTTGTTTGTAAACCTATTGGAATGAAACAAACACTAAACACAACACTTGCTACAATACATCAGTGAAAACCGCATTCAAATTTTTTTTGCACAAACGCACAGACAAAATTCTAAAAACTATTTTGACCTCGGTAACGTACAACGAGAACAAATTGTGTTTTTGAAAAAAATATTTAATGTACACACACGGCTCGTTTACGATTTTGTTACATGTATAGATGATCCCTAGGGAGCAGTACTTTTTTCTGGATGAAAGGTAGCCTATTTACTTTTCAGTATCTCTGACTACGTGTATGCAAATAGAGAAACAATTGTTAAATTCTCCCGTAAGTTGGTAAAACGGCTACATTTAACACATGGCTCAACTCTCTGCTATTTTTCCATTTTAAAGTTTTTTAGCCGTGTAAAACAGATTCCATATATCATTTCCGACGTGATGCGGCTCTCTAAATAGGGCCATTACGTAACCACACTCTATGCTGATCGGACTGCATTTAATGGCCGGCTACATTCTTCACTTCGCAGTGTCAAATAAAAAAAATCAAAACCTATAAGAAGTCCATGATATTAAAATAACATGGTAAATCACTCAATATTGTGCGGATAGGTAACATCGTACGGTACCCTCTTCACGCGAGTTCAACTCGCACTTTTCTCGTTTTTTTCAGTAAGTCCATCTCTTCTGCTTGCTAATTCGAGTTCGAGTTTTATAGAAATGGGTAGACTTCAATATAATCAGAAATCTGTATACTTGTAAAAGCAATCCAGGTAAAAATTTCGACGTACAGGGATAGAAATTTAAAACAAAAAAATAAAAATAAAAATACAATTGATAATCAGGAGCGTTTGTTTTACTATATAATGAGTAAAATTGTAAGTGCAAGTACATTATGAATAATTGCGAGCCACCTGTGTTGATGGCGCAATCCTAACTTGTAAATAAATTATTAGTTACATTATAATATTTACATTTATTTTATTTTCCATTTTGTGCCAACCCTAGCATATATGCGTGAAACAGGGTAATTACTTGCACGGGCGGCGGCATCGTCCAACTACAAAGGCGTTGCCGAACTGTTAGTATTGTCACAGAATAAATAACAGTTAAACTGTGAGTGTAGTCTGCGTTAAGGAACGAAACGATAGCACCGACGATAGGGCGTTATAACCTGCTAGCGTAGCGACATCTGTCGTCGAAAAAATCAACTATTTGAACTTATAAAAGAGGTTACATCTGTGTATACCAAACGTTACTAAATATTATAAGTTATCTATTGATACGAGGAAAATTTTATACATTTAATTTTATATATATAAGACTATATAGACTATATATTATTTAAACGTTATAAATAAATAGACAACTTTGCTCTGTAAACAAAGATATACAAGAATAGAATTAAATTGTTTACAACGCAAGTCTATTTATTTATAACTTTTAAATAGTCTTATAAAACGACATTTAAAGTCTATTATTCATTTATGTAATATCTTATTTATAAATTTATTTATTGTTATAACTTTATAGATTATTTTTTTTTTACAATTAATGACAAGACAATGACAATCGTCTTCTTTAACTTGTTGACTGCCACCATTACATAGGTACCTCTATGAAGTATTTATACTTCATAGAACGTAATATAATGAGAATAGGTAATAGTTAAAATTAGAGAAACATACAAAGTTTCTTTACATATATTTAAAGAATTAAACTCCAGTCTTGCGTCGGAGCTGACACACACACTTTTTTATATTTTTAGACAATAAAAAGTATCCCCTATGTTAATCCACGTAATAAACTATCTGTGCGCAAAATTTCATCCAAATCCGTTAAGCAGTTCTTGTGTGATTGAGTAACAAACATTCATACATACGAACTTTCGCATTTATAATTAATTATTAGGATTAGAACCATTAGCTCTGACTTGACCTCTACGAGCATTTATTATAGACGCATCTTGATCGTTGCCCGATTACACAATAGGTGATTTTAAATAAGATTGTCTGATTGCACGCGATACAGTTCTCTTAAATGAAATTTTGTGAAAGCTCGTTCTTGGGAATGAAATAAATGAGAATGAATTGAGTCAAAATAGATGTGTTGTTTATGTAGGGTTTTATATGAGTTTGTTGGCGATTTTTATCTATTTTTATAGATATATTTGGAATAAAATATTTATACTACCGATCCTCTCTTGTTGAGAAATTACTAGAATTTAAAGCTAGGAGCAACTCAACTATATTCACTTTTAAATTATTTTGTAAGATATTTTAGAAATAAAATTATTAAAAAAAGAAGATAATTCAACGATACAATTTTAAAAAAGTTGCCATAATAAAGCAAAATGTGTTCATGTAATTTTTTTTATCTAAACTTCGTCGAGCTTGTATCTAAGATACCAGTTTCTTTGTTCTAAGATGCCACACACTTTCGTTGAGTTTACAGTAGGGAACATAACAACTTTAAAAAAGCTCGTATACTTACATTATATATTTCAACATTATGAAAGAAAGAAATACCCTTTGAAATTACAATTACAAAAAAATAAAAATAAAAATATGTTAAAAGTTTATATATAAATTCAGTTAAATACATTCTAAAGTTTGGAAAAGCCCCTTGGATGAGTGGTTAGGGTGTTTGCCTAACGCTCCCGTTTCCCGGGTTCTATTCCCCACAGGATCAACTTCGAAAATGAAATTTTCAAAGTTGGCTCTGGTTTGGAGCTGGAAAATAGTGGCAGGGCACACTGCGTTTCACATTCATTTGAACAGCCTATGGCGGCAATAACCACCCCCTTACAGAATACCACCGTGAAACAACAGCACGTGTGCTGTTGTGTTTCGGTGAGTGAATAAGGAATGCCAGAGCCCATTTTCCTATCCTATCCTAATCCGTTATACTTAATCCTACTGTAGTTGGCAGCGCACTTGCAGCACCTGTAGCCGTTACAGGTGATGAAAGTCACCTACCATCAAGTGGACGTGCCTTCCAAGAAGACAAAGAATTATTTTTTTAATTACAAATAAGTGCTCTATATATCTCTTTTGAGTTTTTAATCAGGTTGTTAGTTTTATTGTTCAGAATAAATAGTTTAATGGGCAATATTAAGTAATTAATTTAATTTATTGTACACCTGTGGGCCTAGATAACATTAAAATTTATTGATGAAATATGTTTTGTAGGTTATTGTATGACTTACCTTTACTTTTGGCCTCTTCGCATTTATACTTTGTTCATTACATACGATATGCAAGTTTTTCTTATTGAGACAATATTGTATCTCATAGGAGAATTTATATCTCATACAGTTCCGATGTGGAATAACTAAACAGCTTTAGTTTCATTAATTTTAATTGTCAAAGCTCGTTGTGCTCTTTCTATTTCAACATGAGTTTTAGGCCGCGGCCACACTGTTAGGCATTTGCGACGCGATGGCGACCCGCGACGTGTCAAAACAATTCGCTTCGCTTGCCTCTTCTGCAGTGCGGCCACCGCCTTATGTTTATATGAGTTCGATTTCACGAAATCGATCAGCCTTATCGAACTCCATCCCATGCTGTATTGCTCTCTGCCAAGGTAAATTAAACCGGTCTAAATAAACTGTCATAAGCAATGTGGAATAGTTATATTTTTTTTAAAACATATTAATTATTCTTGCAGTGATTTATAGTCAGTTGTCTGGATTCACAGACTGAGAAATACGTACCCACACTCCAGTTTTATTTGTTAGTACAATAATAGTAATTTCAAAAGTCGTCAAGGAAATATTAAAATTTGTAAACCAAGTAAAGAGCAGTCGAGCATTCATAAAAATTACAAATAAATGTAGCAATATTCTATTTTTTATATGATTACGAGTAGGTCATTATAACAATTACAACGCTGATGATTGAACTTTCTAATTAACAAAGTGACCTTTTTGTTGCGGCAGTACATAAATACAAAAGAGTGAGCGTCAAAAGGTTTGAGTGTTGATTCTTCATGTCATAAGTATAACACATTGTATAGTGCTACAAGCATAACATGTGAACTACTTATCTTGTAAAATGTCATAATTACATATAATGACATACCGATAATGTTAGGTTTGCTATTAGTTGTGGAAGTTTTGCGCTTTTATTTCATTAAAAATAAGGATAACATACCAAATGTGATGAAAGACTTGGTGTCAGATGTGGTGTTAAAGGTGAATAAGTTTTTTACGATAGAAGAACAATCTAGTGCTCTGTTATTGAATTACATTTGAAATAATAAATGAGCGTATGGTTAGACAATTCCCCGAAAGAACGGACATTTATTTTAACTAGTAACACTAACTTCACCCCATACCCTCGTTTAAATAATCATCAAAGTGCTAAAAGATCCTTGTAGCAATTTTAATTCGAACGAATTCGGACAAGACTATCCCTCACATGCTATCAAAGAGTTCTTAATTACTTTGGGCACATAGTCCACAGAGAACCAGAAAACTTGGAGAAGCTGGTGGTGGTTGGAAGAGTGGGTGGCAAGAGGTTTCGTGGCGGGTCTCGTAGCCGATGGACAGATCAAGTTGTTGCTCTTACAGGCCTCAAAGTTACGAAAACTTTGAAACAAGCTTTCAGCGGTGAAAAAGACGACTCTATCTATCTATCTTAGAAATTTGTAAATTATATCAGTAAATGGCATATTGCATTTGGGAGTCTAAACTGGCCGTTCAGCTCCTGCAACCACCTTTTTACCACAATGAATACGAGCGATTGTGCTCTCGTTTTCCTTTGGGTTATCAGATGCTAGAGCTCGTTCCTCTATTCACACCTCTTCACTTACCCTTCACACTGTTAAGATCGGCGACAATTTTGCAGGGTACAAGTGGGTCTATTGTCCATTGTCGGGTGTTGATAGGAGGATACCACCATCGACTAACCAGATAGAACTCTGTCAGTATTCTCATTGATAATGATAACTTTTTCATAAAACACATAAGTATTTCATGTTTTTATAAAACCAGAATTTTTTTTTTTATAAAACCTCTTCTTTATACATATAATAAACTAGCAGAGCCCGCTACTTCGTACGCGTGATATTCGGTACTTTTTTGTTTGTTTAATCCGATTGGAATAAAAGTAAACAAACACTAAATGTCACGAGAAGCTTACTACAATACATCACTACAATACATCAGGGAAAATCGCATTTAAATCGGTTAAGCCGTTTCTGAGATTAGCGTGCACAAACGCACAGACATACAGACAAAAATTCCGAAAACTATTTTTTTGACCTCGGTAACATAAGCATAATGTGGACGAACCGCAAGTTTTTCTAACTGGATCTTCCAGCTTTCTCTCTAGAGTGGAATAATTTCCGTACTATTTCATAGGGAGTAATTATTTCCATCAACCATATGTGAATATTATGAAAGAATGAAAAAAAAAAAGAAAGAAAAACTTTTTGCTAAATTTCCTCTTTCTTATTACACTGCGACATTAAAAATAATAATTGCCTGAAAATAACATAAAACATTTTTTAACTTCCTTAATCGTAATTATCGATGCATAATATTTTCTTTTGGAATTTTTATGACTTTTTTTTTTATTACTTAACATGATGACTTAAGAGAGGTTTAGGTAGGTACACATTATTACATAAAAGAGGAAGTCTATCATATATAATGCTCCTTTCAACTGGTAGGCTGAGTGAATTTGATATAATATATAGCGATGTGGTTAATACATTTGAACAATAATAAAATTAAACAAAATATAATCCAGTTCCGTCTTCTGAAAAAGAAAGAAATCCTCTATTTATGTCAATTAGTAGTTTTCCGTTTTCATTGCGCTTAGATGACCCAGTAACTTACGCGTGCTCCGCTCGATTGCACGATGATAATTTCACACGTTATGCTTTTCTTGTAACAATCAGTTCGTATACGTTGATTTATATATTATATTGTATTAAATTTTAACCGTTACAAAAGGCCTTTAGGCACTTTTTATAAAGACATTTTTGAGCAAGTTTCAAGCTCTATCATAGCAACGAAACTCTCTCCTCGGAGACTCAGTCTTCAATGTTAATTGCAAGTAGTATCACTTTTTGTTAAATATCTTTCTGTCAAATATACATATATATACTTAAACAAAATTTTAAATATAGTTTTATTTCTGTGATAAAATTACATTGAAAATATATTTAGTGACTCAATTTTATATATTTATTTTTTTATGTTAAGGTCATCAGACAGGCTGACGGTCTACTTGGTGGTAGGTGGGTACCGTCGCCTATAACGAAAACAATGCCACAAGTGCTTCGATGCCGACCATAGGATTAAGCATAAAGGATTAGGAAGGCATAGGGAAATTGGCTCTGGCATCCCTCACTTACTCACCGAAACACAACAGCACGCATGCTGTTATTTTACGGTGGTCTACTATAAGGCCACCCAATCACACTTCTTTATTGCCTTAATAATATTTAAATAGAAAGGAATTACGGTCTATCTAATTAAGACAATTGATATTATATAAATCTTTTGAATTTATTATTAGAGTTAACACGTCAAAAAATATTTATTATATTTTCTTATGAAAAAGTAAGTATAAATGCGTTACTCGAAGTAGATATTGATATTTTTTTAATGTGAGGTCGTCAGACAGGCTGACGGTCTATTTGATGGTTGGTGGCGTCAACTATAGGAATGCCATAGGCGATATAAATTCGTTGAAATCTTTATTTCACTTACCCTTACCATTTGTAAGAGTTAACAACGGATAGGCATTTAAAAAAAGATAAAAGAGACTCGCCTTCCAAACATATAATATTATCACTACTGGAGCTACCATCTATCGTAAAACTAGACAACTACGTAGTTACATTAGTTAAGTACAGACATGATCAATTAACTCGTATGCGTGTCTGATTGTGTAAAATGATTTCAAGTATTTCTGCTTGGTGGCGTTAACTGTGCTATTATTTGCTTGCAGATTAACTTGTGATATTTTTCCATAGCTTTTTTTTTTAAATTTAAGATGGTTAGGTTTTTAGGTCAGGATAAAATGAACGCTCTTAGAGTATCTATATCTGTTTACAGTGCTTGGTTCTTGTGGATTACCCTCTTTTATTGGAAAGACGCAATTTTCTCGTATCGATACCAATTATTAAAACATTCTGCTTCCTATAGCCATCCTAAGGTTTACATGACTTGGTCAAAAATTACCAAAAGCAAAACTGTACTGTTAACCACCCTCGACTTTAGTCAAACTTACTCAGCTTCATAATTTTGGTTGCAAAAACTTATAATAACACAGATTTCTCAACGTGAACATTATCCTCTCGAAGCAATGTTAGATCTATTCTTACCTATTATATAAAATATTGGTTATTATTATTGTTTGCGTCCACTCCTGTCGGAATAAAATGCAAATATCTACTATTCCTAGAGCCTAAAATAAACAAACACCAGATTTGGTAAAACTTTGCTACCAGATTTGTTAGGTCAAATCGACCATTAAATATGAGTCCTTTGTTTGCTACTAAAACAAAGGACTCACCAAAATTTCTTCGCGTACCGTCTTCTGCTACATTCCTAACCTTGAGGGCCCTCGTTGGTATCTGAAAGAGGTAGCAAGAGAAACTATTATGTGCCACTGTTTTTACGCCTCTCAGACGATACAAAACTCCATACAGTAGACCGTTACAAAAGTCATATAAAATCCGTATATTATTTACTTTAAATAATTAAAATTCTTCCCGATGAAGAAATACGCGCTTCGCATTCAAATTAATTTCGCCATCATGTTTTTAGAAAATCGCAAAAAAACATGATGGCGCCATCGCAAGTCAGTGACATAGGATATATCGACGGGTAGAAGTCATAAAACTGAAGAATTATAAAGATAGAGAACGAATTTTGTAAGTTTGTTTATATGCGGTAGGCAATCGTCGGAACCACTGAACATATTTGGGCGAAGCATAGGTGTGTTAGTCTAGGTGGTCTTTGATAAAATTACGATTAAATACTATAATGGCGTCCTATGAATGATTTTTTTTTCTTCAAATTATAAACACCACAGAACAAAGAATCGCCACGCCGCCGCTCCCTACTAGAGACGGTAGTAATAATAATAATATTCGTGCCGCGCAATAGCGCTGAGCGCACCTCAAGGCGCATTTGGCCGTCAGTTTCTATTTACAAATTTAGTAATAAATATATTGTCCAAAAAAGCGATAGAAATGCCTCTTTATGCTGTAATTTGGTGTAATAATCAAAGTAAAAACAAAATGATAATAAGCAAAATTGTAGTGTATCATATCCCAAGTAATTAAATACAATTTTTAGCTTTTAAAAATGCTAATCGAGATGTGTTGGAAGAGAAAACCTAAATAGTGGTGAAACCGTTCGTGTACTGGTATAACGGTAACCCCCCTGACACACTGGATTGATATCGAAAGCTAGACTATACCGTCTCTAGAAGGGGCGGGCGGCGCGACGATTCTTTGCTCTGTAATATACAGAAGTCTTCGTTGATCGGTTTTGCATTACTGAAAACGGTATCAAATTTTGTTAAGTAGTTTAGAATATCAAATAGGCAGAGGCGAACAGCGAATTTAGTTTTTAATATTGAAAAGATAGACAAGTGCTACATATTATATAAGTATACTATCTCGCCCAATTGCGGCTTGCCTCGATCTAGTCTTAGATGGAATCACGATTAAATACTAATCTCATATTTTTATCATTTAAAACTTTTTTTCTTACTTTTACGATGTAAAAAATACACATATTCAAGGATACATTTCGCAAGTCATTCCTAAAATTGTATGCGTTGCTCAAAAACCTTGCCATATAGAACGGTAAGTGGTGGAACTTGTAAAAGTAAAAGTTGTTCGTGAAAGTGTTTAATTTGAAGCAACTTACAACTTGTTTCTGATGTCATTAGTTTAAAGTTACTTAATACTCGTACGCTGTAGTCATCCCATTAAAAATGTTATAATGTTAAAGCTAGGTCCTAAATGGGCCTTATATCAAAAATTTCAGAGAGCCTCTTTTTACCCGACTGTGGAAAAGAATAAGGAGGATTTTATTAATTTTGTTATTTATTTTACTGAATAAACCAAAACATTAATAAAAAAATGTTTATTTAAATATTTAAGTAACCACTATGCCATAACTAAAATGTAGCCACAGTATATTAATTTGGTGTAACTATGTCCACACATACTTATCTATATCTATCACATATAATACAAACATAAACGAAGCCTTGTCTTTGTACATTAAATATTAAAAAAAGGCAATTTGTACACGTTGTACTTATCTCAAAAAAATAGTTTTTTAGAGTTTTTGTCTGTTTGTCTATTTATTCGTCTGTGCGTTTGTGCACAGTAACCGATTTGAATGGGGTTTTCACTGATGTAGTTTCCGTAACAATTACGTGTCAGATTCATTCCAATGGGTTTATAAACATAAAATACCACGTATACGAAGTTGCGGGCTCAGCTAGTTATAAAATAAAGTCGCTATCCGCTGGTTTGTTTCTCCGCTATTTCCAAACCATGCGAGGAATTTTGATACGGTTTTCACTAATAGAAAGAGCGATAAAGGAGAATGTTTTGTGTATACCATTTGCAGAAAGAATTGTATCGTAATACTTTACAAGTCGCTAGTGAAGTATTAAAAATATTGGTATTTATTATTAATAGCAACTTTATTTAAGGTTTATATTCAATTATTAGTGAATTAATAATTTAATTATTATGTGGCAACTAAACCATTAAATACCCATTAAGTAAAAGTACTTAATTCGTAAACTTAATGCTACCTATGTTGTTTGGTAGTATACTTGAATAGTTTTGAAACGCGTACAATTGCCGGATTGTAACTTAGCCATGCGCAGAACTATAATTTTCGATCTCAATCATGCGCAGTATTTGGTACGAAGCAAGAGGACCAATTTAAGTTAACGCTAAGTTTCTCTAAGCTAGGAAGGTTAGATATTTGATTAGCTTTCTCGTGCTTAACAATAAACTTTACATGCTTTTTCTTGCACACTTCGGGACCCTGAAGGATTGAGGAGCCTAACTTGTGCCAACGGGCTGTGAAGAGAAGCAAGTTAAAACCAAAAATGATATTGAAGATAATTAGTAAGGCCAGGAAGAATATAACATAGTAAATTCTTTCTTAAATGGTAGTGAGCAGACAACGAAATAGCCAGTGACCAATAGTAAAAGAAAGTAAACAAGATTTGCGAATGAAATTGTTGCAATCTCTTGTTAAAGTTGAATATGATAAATTTCTCAAAAATTAAAACAAATCTGAGGTACCTTTGGGCCATTGGGGCAGCCCGTCTGGCGGCAGTAACCACCTTCTTACAGAAAACCACCGTGAAATAACAGCACGTGTGCTGTTGTGTTTCGGTGAGTGAGTAAGGGATGCCAGAGCCCATTTCCCTATCCCCTACTAATCCCTTATCCTTAATCCTAGTGTAGTTGGCGGCAGCGCGCTTGCAGCAGCTTTGGCGTCGCTTGTGTTATAGGCGACGGTAGCCACCTATCACCAAGCGGACCGTCAGCCTGTTTAACATTAAAAAAAAGTTTTCTGTTCGTGTTTTTTAATCGCCAATTATTATTAATTGGACATATAATAAATATTAAAAAATTTACTTATAACTCAGTAATTAATGATCCCCAGACACGTCAGAGTATATTGTCTTATAACAATTTTCATCAATAATTCCAATTTGATTCACATTGTTTATAGAAATGTAATGGAAAACGAACAATGGATGTTTGTGTCGGGAAATTTTTCACTGTGTATTGCAATTTCCACAGCGCTAGCGCCGCCATTACTATTCGAATCGTAAAGAACGACAAAACACGTCATCTTTACTTGTATGCGTCTCGTGCTTTCACGAACACGCATTTATTTACACTGTGGTCTGTGATTAAAAATAAAAAGACGCTCTCTAAATTGTGCGTTACTCTGTGATTTTCGGGAAAGGTCGCGGATCTGTGGTGCTAATGTTTTACATAATTGTGGCATTGTTTTTAATATGGCTGCTGGACAGTTTCCGGCGGAAGCAGATGGTGGAGCCGATGTCTCATTCTTGTGTTGGAATGTTCGTACAAATTGTTTTATTACCTTGTAATTGATTGACTGTGCGAGTTATTTAGATATCATTAGCTACCTATTTATTTAGACCTCATTTAGGGTGCGAATCGTCTTAATGTACTAAAAAATCTTAAAATCTTAAAAAAATCTTAAAATTACTAAAAAAAACTTGGACGATTTTTTCTACTTTAATATTATGTTATTAATGAACCAATTGGACGAGTGGTGAAGGTGATTGCCTTAACGCACTTACTCCGAGATCCCGCCTTCGATTAAATAAAACAGCGCCAATTTTGGAAATAAACTGTTCAAAGTTGGCTCTGGTCTTAATCTGGAAAGAAGTGGCAAGGCACAAAGCGTGTCGCAGTCATTTGGGCAGCTCGGCTGCAGTAGCCAACCCCGTACAGAAGACAACCATGAAATAACAGAATATTTGCTGTTTTCTTTCGGTGAGTGAGTAAGGGTTGCCAGAGTCAAATGCCCTTACTTAATTAATCCCTTATCGTTAACCACTTACCAAAAAAATAAACTGTCAGCCTGCCTGTCGACCTTAACATAAAAACGATATTATTATGTATTTATTTCCGTTACCTCAAGTGATAATTTTGTACCGTCTTTGCTACGTACCTAAACATTAAAAAAAAAATAGTTATAATCCTAGAAAGAGCATTTTTAATGAGATTTGGTATTTACAGCAATCCACATATAAGGGGGTGGTTACCATCAGCCCAAATGACTGCGAAACAGTATGCCCTGCCAATACTATTTATTTGCCATGTGTGAAAAATTTAAGTTGGGATATGAGATTCCTTGCCATATTCTTCCTCATAAAATATGCATTCCGAACAAATAATTATAAAGTACTAGCGAACCGCCCCCGTCGCCCGGGGTGCAATTTTTATATATATGAACATTCCCCATTTATCCCTCTTTCTATTAGTGAAAACCGAATTAAAATCGATCTACTCGTTCACGCGTGATGCCGTGACCAAGGGAAATGGGGATTCATTTATATATATATATATATAGATAAACGATCGTTATTAACTGAAATTTGATCCTACAGATTTTTTTTCTGTATTTCAGATAGATTTCTCAATGAATTGTGTCAGTCTAAAGTTATTTAGCATAAATTCTTTATGATAAAATTCACCCGATTTTCGCTGCTTTCTCGCAACATACTGTCACAGATTAGCGTTACACGAACAGACACAATTAGTGCATCTTTTTACTACAACATCGAACAATGTAAATTAATTGTCGCACATTTATAGGCGTTCTTAGAAGTCGGTTCACGCGTGACTTAATATTGCTCTCTCTTTCTAAACCAACACTGAAACTCGCTTTGACCAGTACTAAGTTATATTTTAAAATAGTAAAGGTTTGTGTAAATAATTTATATATTGAGATTAGGTATTCTAAATTGCAAACCCTTACATTTAGTAATAAGTAAATAGAGACAAGAGAGTTGTGATGTCTATAACATATATCATATCATTTTATATAACACGTTCCGCATTAAGGCCTTCAATTTTATCATAGTAAAGTTAGTATTACGTATGGTCTATTCCTGTCAGAAATTTAAATTGCGTCTTTTAAATTTTGTACATACTTATGTATCTATTGGATATAATGATGAGTTGGATATATCTTGTTTTTATGCCAGAGTCCATTTTCCAATCCAATCCTTTAGCCTTAATCTTTCTGTAGTCGGCAGCGACTTGCAGCACTTTTGACGTTGCTTATGTTATAGGCGACGGTAGCCACCTACCATCAAGTGGACCGTCTTAGCCCGTCTGGTCGACCTTAAAAAAGTCGACCTTTGATTTCTCTATTTATAATCTGTATCGCATAGCTATAAATTAAACGTTGCTAATATTAAAACATATTAATTAATTGATTATGAAGCAATAGATTGCAAATTTCATTATTAATTAAAATTTTATTACAACAAATCCATAATTTTTTTCATGACTTTTAAATTATAGCATATTTAATGTTTTTATTATTTATTGGCTATGTCGATGAAGAAATTATATATTGATGTTAATAACCTTAGAATCTTTAATTAGACCAGGATTGTTTGTTATCCCATCACATTTGTTTGTTATAATTGTAGTTTTTTTGTGTCCTAGGTAAGTTATTTTGTACAATTATATTTGACAAGTGTTTATACCGTTGTATAATTTACCGTTAAATGTACATTATTTTTAAAATGGAAAATCTTCCATATTATTTATTATAACTAAAAAAACAAATACATATTCAAAAAAATAATTAACATGAAATTTCGTAAACTAAACAAAATACGAAATTTAAAGTAAAACTTAATCGCATGCAATCCTTAACATGTTTATATGTTTAGATCGGTAGACAGACTGACGGTCCTCTTGATGGTAGGTGGCTACCGTCGCCTATAACACAAGAAACGCCAAAGTTGACCCTGCCGGGAATCGAACCCGGGAACCCTAGAACAGAGCTTTAAAGCAACCACTCATCCAACGGGCTAGTCAAATTTTTTACGAAAAACAAAAACGGATAGTCTCTTTCGACGTTAATTCGGCTCGGATATTCCAGTAGTACTTATCCTACAAACATTAACTGCGGAGGTAGGAAGGTACCCACTCTTAAGTTAATTATGTTGTTGATGAAATGAAATCTTAAGTCTTAAATCTTAAATCTGATTTCCGCTTCACAGCGCATCACACATCGCACAAAGTTGTATAACGCAATGATTCCGTTTGCGAAATGCGTAAGACGCGAAATGTTATGTGTACAATTGTACATTGCTTAGTTTTAATTGTCCATATTTTAACAAACTAATTAAATTTATAACGAAACTAACGAGCTTTGGAATGTAACAATAAAAATTATTGCGTTATCGTTACGCGAAACATAAGTTTAAAAAATATTTGACGAACTAATAACTGGAATTAAAATTCCTTTCTAAGCGATTTAAAAAATATATTTCTCACAAAAATGTTATACGCAAAAATAAATAGAATTAGGTACCTATTATACATTAATAAGAATCAATATATTAATTTTTTTTATCCTTTTCAATCCTATTCTTTTAAAAAACATGAAAGGAAGGAGTAGTAAAGATTCGGCCTTTCAATGGAAGTGGTCCTAAAAAGATTTTTAGAATTTCACATATTCTAGATCTTTCCAATTAGAACTTTACTTCTAGAAAGAGAAGAAAGTTCAACTATAGTAATAGTTCAACTACTTTTAAGACTTCACTTAATATATAGTTGAACTATAGTTCAAAACTAAAACTATAGTTCAACTATATTCAAAATCATGAAAGTTGTATGTTCCAAAAATCTAATATGTCTATCTAAATTTTTGCTTATCAGCCCGTTTTCCCGATCGATCAAGAAAACATTCGAAGAACATCGATTTTTATGAGACTTTCATGGAGTTTACGATTAAAAACTATGCGCAAACGGACTCGCGTTTGCAATCGCTAGTTTTAATAATTTAATATAAGTCTCTGCGGTCGTATATCTAGTGAATTATAAAAAAAAACATAAAAATTTTGAGTTTCTTATTTATTTTAATCCTTTTCAACTTATTCTGTACAGCGTGCAATATAATAAAAAACATGCATAAACATTTTATAATTTTCCCTTCAAATAATGCGATCAAACGGACGCAGTTCTTTCATTTAAAATCAACGTACGCAACTTCAATTTCAATAATTAAATAAATTTGCATATTACGTAAAGCGAAATGGTAAGTTTCTGTTTTCACTAAAACATTATTATTAACCTTATAGTTTAAACAGAAAACCGGTTAGGAAACTCGAGTCGCATGTCGGAGGCGTTACCACGTGTGTCTATGACACAACGAACAGCTGTCAAATAACAATAGTCAAAGTCAAATAAGTCAATAAAGCACAGTGCAAGTGATAATTTCCATCAACTGGTGCGTGGATCATCACCGTTTATGTAGGAATGGGAGAAAGAGTGAGGCCAGTGGCCGCGGCGGCAGTCGCTCAACACGCGTAATTCGATATGGTCACCTGTACATAATTATGTGCGCTACCACCACGCTTTGGCATTGTATTCGAAACTGTCGTTGCAACGTGCGCGTAATTAAAAAAATAATAATGTCAGTTTGACATGTCAGTTGAATTAATGTCATATATATTTTTCTCACGATCCATAGATAAAATAAGATAACAGAACGAGT
Organism: Bembecia ichneumoniformis; assembly: GCA_910589475.2. Classification (NCBI taxonomy): domain Eukaryota; kingdom Metazoa; phylum Arthropoda; class Insecta; order Lepidoptera; family Sesiidae; genus Bembecia; species Bembecia ichneumoniformis. The sequence continues at coordinate 13,074,324 of OU342536.1, read as the reverse complement.
TTTGTGTACGAAAGTGAATTAATGAATTTTTTAATGTGTCGCGTGTGAGAGTTTGTTTATGTTATGTAACGTCCAAATACTTGATGGATTTCGCTAAAGTTTGACAGTTTGTGATCGATACTTTTAACAATAAAAATGATAATTATATTTATTCAATTATGTACATATTACATTAAATTAATTATGCAATCCTTATATTTTGTAGGCGGTAATTTTGTAATAGTCACAACGACCCATTTCTCAAAGATTTCTAAAAATAGAGTGTTTTTTGTTTTTTTTTTAGTAGGAAGTGTTGCCATGTAATTGGCAGGTTTTATGGGAAAATATAACTTGTGTAAAGTAGAAAATGCTAGAAAAAGATGGGAACATAGTAAACAAATGTTAATATGCATTACATTATGTAGGCTTGTGATTAAACAAATAATCGGGCATTGAAGATTTTTGTTACTTTATTACGAATTAAGCTATGCGGAGAAGTCCTTATTTAGTCAGCAATTTATAATATTAGTAGATTTTGGGTGTTTTTTTTAGTAGATTTTAGGTACCTAACGTTCCAAACAGTGAATCTTTAATATCTATACATTATAATAAAATGTTAAACGAGCCGTGTCTGTACATTAAATATTTTTTTCAAAAAAAAAAAAAAAAAAACAATTTATACACTATGTACTTATTATGTTAGCGTTAGTATATAGTTTTTGGAATTTTTGTATGTTTGTGCATTTGTTCGCGCTAATCTCAGAAACGGCTTAAACGATTTGAATCGGTTTTCACTGATGTATTCTAAATTATAAATTATGGGAAGTTTAGTTTATTATAATAAACTTCCCATAACGTTTAGTGTTTGTTTCATTCCAGTCTGTTTACAAACCAAAAATTACGTGTTATTCCGAATACCACGCGTACGAAGTCGCGGGCACAGCTATATATAATAAAATCGTTCTTTGCCTACTATGCCTTTGTGCACGCTAATCTCAGACACAGCTTAACCGATTTGAATGCGGTTTTCAGTGATGTATTGTAGCAAGCTTCTCGTAACATTTAGTGTTTATTTCATTCCAATCGGTTTATTAAAAAAAAGTTACGCGCTATAGCGAATACCACGCGTATGAAGTTGCGGACTCGGCTAGTTATTAAATAATTTACTGACTGTATCTAGCAAAATAACATAGATATATTATTAGGTATAAGTAGGTACGTATTGCACCCGCTACGATGTTAATAATCATCTTATCAAATGATCAATGCAAGTCGCACTAAACTAGTAATTAAAATTATTAATTTGTCTGCATTTGCATGTAACACGACATAGAAAGTGAAAGGATACTCTACGAAAATTTTACGGTGTCTGAACATTCTGTTAACATCAACTGAAAATATGAAGTGACAATGGTCGTTAGTTTTGATTTTCTTTAAATATATTAAGCATGGAAGGTAAGATTTTAAGCCCGGCTAAGAATATAGGAATTTTCGTTTTCTATTAAATTTAATCAGTTCAAATGACTTTACGTACATATTTTAATATGTAACTACTTCATAGCGAATGTCATTATATAGGTAAAAACAACTTTCTCCCCTACCGCATTCCAATTAGTTTTTTTGATTTAATCATCAAGGAACTACGATATCACGCACGTTAAAAATACAGTGTTTTAATATTATTGAAATTTTGTCTAATATTATTGAAAATATTAATAACAAATAATTACTTGATAAATCATAATAATAAAATTGTCGTCACCTCATACACATACACTACTAATTATTATCCAGACGATAGATATAATGAAGTTTTTACCTATTTGTTTAAAATTTAAAAAATATAAATTAAGACAGTAATTTGCCATCAGTAATTGCAAGCCTCTTACAATCCCGAATGAATTCTATAGCTAACATATACCTAACAACAATAATTACCATTATGAAAGTATGACCCCAAATTATTTCAGATTTACTCCAACATATTCAACCAAGTAAAAAAGGCATCTTGTGTTTACGTAATCTTAATTGTTTACAATTCGGTTCTATTTTATAATCGTTATCGTAACAAGAGTAAGAGTCCAAAGGAAGTACAGTCCACGATACAATACACAATGTCTTTACAAGGCATACTGTTGATATAAAATTACAGACAAATGTTAAAGGTGTAAAAGTTTTTAGATGATAATTAATTTCATTTTAAATTAGTTACCGTCCACGTTTCCAATATACTTATTTTAAAATAAGAAATACAAAAATATGTTTTATTTAATATTTGTGTCCGATGGAAAAGGAAAATTGATCTCGGAATAGCAATAGGATGCTGGCCAATGTCACTTTTGAATCTACAAAATAAAATTCGTAAATATTTCTTTAAATTTCAATAGTGAAAAGAAAATTTTCAAGTCATCGGTGTGCCTAATTTTACTTATCTATTGATGTCATCTAAATGTTGACTAATCTAATCTAAATTTAAATTTGACTAATTTGAGCGACACCTTTAGCTATTTAATAAGATATTGTGTGATCGACTGTACCATAAAGTTCCGTTTATAATAACGTTAACCCCTTATCTTGACTTTCATTCAACAGGTACCAAACTGATTTTCTGTGCTCTTTCTTAGTAGTGACAGTTAAATAACGACTATTTCGTAACTGTACAGTTTCAAAACACTTAACATTACTTCCAAATGGTATAATGCCTAAAGAACGTTCCAAGGATAATTGCAACTCGATAGCGAGGCTGATAAAAGACTTCTGCAGTTGTACAGAAAACGGCGCGTGGTCACCAGAAATGACCTCGGATAGAAGAAAAGGGCCGTTCTTGAAGAGCGAGTTGACGAACATGTCAGCAATGAGGAGACGCATCATGACATTGACCAAGAAAAGGAAAGATGTAACTGCAGAACCGCCGAAGCTTAGCTGCGAGAACACAATGGGATTGAAATCTGGCACGCTGACTTCTAACTTGGTCAACACAACTATTAGCTCCCAAAGCAGTACTATAAAGAGAAATATTGACAATTTTCTTCTATCTAGAAGAATGCTGGCGTTAGAAGAAGATATATATGAGAAACCGATTCAATTCAATAACACAACGTGCGGCGACAATTGGTCTTTGAGCAAAATTTGGAAAAGTAACAACCAAGATTATTTCAATAGAACGCCTCCACTGGATTCTAGCCGTTTAATAGACAGAAACTTTTCTTATTTGGACAAAATTGATGAAGTACCGAAGAAGAAAAGGGAGAAGAGATTTAAGGAGCAGTTACGGTACGATAGGAACATAAAGCGTCACATTCGGATAAGAGTAATGCTTTCCTTACGAATGAGAAGATACATGAAGAGAAGAATTAAAAAGCCAATGCAAGCTCAAAATGTAAATGTACCGCCCAGAAAGTTTATTAGGGGAATAACCGAGAATTCTAGTTTCGGCACGAGGTCTTATAAGAGTGTGCTGATGGAGAAACTTGGCGACGGTGCTGCGTTGTTCGATATTTATGAAGCAAGGAATTCAACAATGGAATTGTGTCACGATTATGAGGAAGACATCGACACGCTAGATATTGCCTTGCGCGCTGGAAATTTTAGGTAAGGGAGAGTATTTAATGGATTAATTAAATGTCCTTCAATATCTAATACAGTTTGGGGTTTTAAGGCAATTCTTTATATTTGAAACTGCAGAATATTGAGACTAGTTATTTATTATTTTGTAAAAACTACTTTCTATTTTGTAAAGATAAATGTCCTGAGACTTTTTTATTCCGAATAGGGAATATGCGTCTAATTCAAAAATGGCTTAATTTTTTTTTATCAACATTATTGCTTTAGAATTATGTCTATGTAAAGGTTTTTAATATTATTTCTTTTTCGTTAAGAAAATAATTATTAAAAAGTGCGGTCAGTTCGAATGTGACGTCAAAGTCTATGAAATGTCAACAAGCGTGTAGATGAATGTGATTTTTAACATTACTTTGTTATTGTAGACTGTGACGTCACGACAAGTGCGCCAAAAGGGCGGGTGTTTAAAATGCCCGTAGCTGTTAGTTAATTTTTACCATTTTTTTTTGTTACTAAATTTCTGGATACTTAAAACATACATTTGAATAACGTTAAGGCTATAATTTATAGAGTTGTGGGAAAAATCTAGTGGATAGGCCTGCTTCACCTCACTGAGATAGAGTATACCACTCCAACTCCTAAGTTGATCAAGATATGAAAGATTTATTGCAGGCTGTACAATGTGCTAGAGACACACTTTGTTTCTAATATAAACATAAACATAATAAATAAACAACACACGATTTAGTCGCAAAATTCGGCCTAGTGGGTAAACCGGGGCTTACTCACCGGATATGTGACCATCGTACCATGAACTATTGTCCCCCACCTGATATTAATGAGTCTGGGGTCACATGCGTCGTCATTTTAAATGGTTCAATGTTTGATTTAAACTTTTCATCTGTCATATTTAGCTAAAAGTGATTGTCCTTATAGCTATCCAACTCAAATAAAAAAAAAAAACGTAATAAAAAATCCAATGTGTTACTAGCAAAAAGTTGTTCTGTGTTTTCAATACTACGATACATATACATAATATACAACTTGAAGAAATCTTATCTTTTTGTCTTATTCTTGTCTTTCTGTGCCTCTCCATTATTGAAGGTTGCCAGTTGCCATTTCCATGTCTTAATGCCAGTGAGAAGAATTGCTCAACGGTTTTGATACCTGTCCATTCTCTGACGTTTTCCTTCTACCTGATTTCCCTGTGCTTTTCCCATCAAGATGGTACGCAACAATTGGTATCTATGATGGCTGTATGAAATGAAATTATAATGATTATTAATAAAATATATTATACAATTTATTATAAAATATATTATAACTGACACGCAACTCTCCTTGCCAACATCTGACATGTTCAATTTTACAATTTTTATTATTTGTGGCTAAGATGTTTATAAAGTATTTTTGGCCACTAACCTACCAGTTGCCAACATACCCGCTTTTTATGTAAAATGTGACAGTTTTTCACCAATACAACAACGATATATTCTAAAACAATGTATTACGGAAATGTCGGCGTTAATTAGATCTGTAGAAAAGTCAGTGATAGCAAATGTCTCTCTCTTGTAAGGATAGCTTATTAGCTATGATAATAGCTTATAGCTAATATTGTGCTAAACAATTTTATTTTTAAGATTTTGATAAGAAAACAATACATACGTTGTTTACGAAGAAATTCCAATGGATACGGTGTTACTCCGTCTCTAATTTATCTTTTAAGGACATACTTATATTGTTAATATTTTAAAACATATTTGCTTGTCATCATCACAATATATACTATTATTGAAATGAATATCTTAGAAGGAAAGGCAAAACAAAAATTGCGGGAAAAATAATTCATTATATTATAAGTTTGTAATAGTTTGTACATATTATAATAAAATTCATACTTATTACAACAAAATAAATAAATAAATAATAAAATATTTGAAATGTAGGATTAATTCAGCTTTTTTTTACGTCGAGCTTAAATTTTATTAATTTGTTTATTTTTAATGATAATAAAAAAAATTAGTAAAACTTAACAGTATCAATTTTCCAAAACGTATTTTATTAATATTAACATTATTTTGATTGATTTTCTTTTGTACTGCGTTTATGAAACCACAATAAATGTTTATATGTAGGTTAAAGGCAAAGTTGAAGTTTATAAATTTTGTTACATTGTGATTTATCGTTTGAGCGTTCACCGTGAAAGTTGGCGGTATACGAGGGTGAATCAGTTTTTACAACTAAATAGTGCTTAGAATGTTTTAGAACTGTTTTGGACCTTTTTTTGTCGTAGTTTTTTTTTTTTAATTTAATTTGTGATTATGAATTTTTTTTACAACGAATTTCAATCTTCAGTTCTAATCTTTTCGTTTCGACGTTATTAATTCTCGTGTAAAATGATTTGTTAAAAACGTGTTATTATGGAAAAAAATGAGATACGTAATGTAATCAACTACCTCTACCTAAAAAAAGTCTACTAAAGAAATTTTCTGTGATATCCTCGGTCTGGCCGACCTTCTACTCCTGTCTTCTACCTCGGTCTGGTTCGTAGATGAAAATGTGGAAAAATTAGAAAAACTGGATGCCTCGAATGTTAACAGACGCAAACAAAGACCGGCGTTTTGTAGCAATGGACGAAAGGTGGTCCATCATTTTGATCCGGACACGAAAAAAAACGGGACAAGTGCGAGTTGAACTCGCGTGAAGAGGGTTCCGTACGATGTTACCTATCCGCACAATATTGAATGATTTACCATGTTATTTTAATATCATTGCCTTCTTATAGGTTTTCCTATAATCTATAAGTAATTTCTGTATTTTTTTCAAAATTTTAGGTTCAGTAGTTTCGGAGATAAGGAAGGGGGTCAATTTTCGTCTATTTTCTTGAATAACTTGGAAACTATTTATTTTAAAATTACAAAAATTAAGATCTTCACAACAAGACCTTCCATTTGATATGTCACACGATGCAGTTTCCAAAAATTTTATTTTTAATTTTCCACCTTCCCCCCAAAAATGATTTTCCCCACCTCTCATATACAGATTTCATCTATTCACGTCTTTGCGTTTGGGTCACAGAAATTGATATTTGTACCAAATTTCAACTTAATCGGTCTAGTAGATTCGGGGGATAATTGACTGTGACGGACGGACAGACGGACACACGAGTGATCCTATAAGAGTTCCGTTTTTTTTTATTCGGACGTATACAGTCAAGGGCAAAAATATCTGTACGTATCCAAAGCGCAAAAATTATCTGTACAGTTGAGAGGCCAGAAATATCTGTTCGATAATTCGGTTAGAAAAATGTGAACATTTAAAGGGTCAAAAAGATCTAGACGTTCACGTGGCCATAAATAAATGTACAATGTCAGTCAAATATATGCAGACAAATAGGAGGGCATAAATATCTATACATGAAACTATCATATACATGTGAACAAAACGCGTGTCAAATATATAGATACAAATTTATGCAACTAATCGTTTATAAATATCTGTACAAACAAACAAGTTTTCTAATTTTGAATTATGACAATCATCGGAGAGTAGGTACCATTCTGTCATATGATTGGTTTGTCTCTTTCATTTTGATCGTGGCGATATTAACGTAACATTTGTTTCACCTTTCATCCTATTATTTTAGATTCTGCTTCACAGCGTTCACAGCTATACGATATACGATTTTCATGTGGCTTTTTTCGTGAATATTATATTAGCGTTTTTTCAATGCTAAATGTATGTCAGTAACATATTGATACTAGACGTAGCGATGAAAGGGAAGATATTTATTCGTAATTTAATTAATTATACAATATAAGTACGAAAATCTTTCGATTACTTACGCTAATGTAAGTGATTTTACGAATGTGACTTTACGAAAAGAACACTAGGGTTTTACTCTATTTTCTCGTACGTTACGTAGAGAGTGGAGTTTTTTTGTACAGAAAATGACAGCGCCTGTTACAGCGGCGGGCGCGTTCGTGAAGACTCGTGAAACTTCGGGTTTCATCGGGCTGAGCAGCGGCCAGGAATGAATTTTCATACATTCTTGGCCTAGGCCGAGAAAGAAATGCATGAGCCAAGAATTACAAACTTCATGGCTTGTTTTTAGTACAAGAATGCCTACATTTCTGAGCATGTTAGAGAAACCTTAAATTATTTACTTTCATCATTTACCTATAACCTCGACTTACACAAAAATCTTACCTATCTATCTACTCAAAACTCTTATCTCTTACTTATAACCTAAAATTTCGTATACCCTCATATTAAAGCCAGCTTCAATCAATCTTCGTCGCACTCGACTCCCGGTGACGGTTCCAAAGTCCCCTACAGACTAGAACCATACCCGTTTCGAGGCGAGTTTTAGTGCGGTAAGAGTCCCACATAGCCTCTATGGGCAATTTGCATTGCATGCGGCATTTGTTCATAAGGTATCTTTTGAAGATTTCTCTCCACGCAAAAAAAAAAAATTCGTCGCACTGTGTGGGTGAATGAAACGTTGATTTTTGACATCTTCAACTAACTGACACTCTTGCTGTTGCGTCGTCTTTCGAGGTCGTCCTTTAGATGCATGATTCCTTACATTTCCTTCTCCTGTATACCTATTCACCCTTAGATATACGGTGCTCCTCTAAAACAATTAAAAGATAAGACAATGAATAAAAGGGATATTAAAATATATTTTTAAATCTGGTATGATTCGGATCACTCACCATTACACCCATTTCCTCAACAATTTATGCTACCGGAATTCCGTCTTCCAACATAATAATTATGATGCGATGTTTCGTATAGTCCGAAAGCCTGTACATTATTCTTCTTAAAAACTACCGATATTGTCGACGTATAAGAAATAGAAATAGAACTCTTAAAGAAGGATTCGATTTTTGTGTGTTACATTTAGTTAGTTATCTCAATTGAATAAGATGCATATTTGCATACCTATGTGGTAAGTTTGACTATCAGATAAATGTATAGATAATTTTGGTACGCGTTTTGTTCTCATAATGATAATTACGTGTATAGATATTTTTGGCACGCGTTTGGTTCTCATATATATGATAGTTACGTGTATAGATATTTTTGGTACGCGTTTTGATCTCATATATATGATAATTACGTGTATAGATATTTATGCCCTCCTATTTGTCTGCATATATTTGACTGACATTGTACATTTATTTATGGCTACGTGAACGTCTAGATCTTTTTGACCCTTTAAATGCTCACATATTTCTAACCGATTTATCGAACAGATATTTCTGGCCTCTCAACTGTACAGATATTTTTGCCGCTTTGGAAACGTACAGATATTTTTGCCCTTGACTGTACCTACGGAACAATAAAAATGAAAGTATGTCCTGGAAACGCCCATCTTCACCGACAGTAAAGAAATTTACTGGCGTAAGTGTAGAATAATAAGGACTACGTGATATACTCCATTACGATTTTAGTATTTCTTAGGGTATCAATCATCATTCGTCATCATCCCAGACGTAGGACATCCACCGCTGTATATAGGCCCCCCATCCCTAATTTTACAAAAGGACCGGTTAGAAGCAGCCTGTATCCACCGTCGACCCGCGGCCTTTATTAGGTCCTCTGTCCACCTCGTGGGTGGACGTCCTACGCTGCCCTTGCCGGTCCGTGGCCTCCACTCGAGGACCAGCTTCCGGTCTTAGCATCTGTCTGTTCTCTATACTATGTGTCCTGCCCACTACCACTTCAACTTACTAATCCGCCGGGTTATATCTGTAACTTTCGTTCGTCTGCGGATCTCCTCATTCCTAATTCAATCTCGGAGTGTAACCCCGAGCATAGGCCTCTCCATAGCTCGTTGAGCGACATTGAGCTTTCTTACGAGGCCCATTGTTAGAGACGACGTTTTAGCGTCATATATGTCGTCACTGGCAACATAGATTGGTAGATTTTTTTTTATGTTAAGATCGGCAGATAGGCTGATGGTCCACTTGATGGTAGGTGGCTACCATCGCCTATAACACAAGCAACGCCAAAGCTGCTGCAAGTGCGCTGCCGACTACAGTAGGAAGGAAAAGGAAATGGGTTCTGGCATCCCTTACTCACTCACCGAAACACAACAGCACGCGTGCTGTTATGTCACGGTGATCTTCTGTAAGGGGGTGGTTCCTGCCAAACGCTGCCAAAAAAAGCTGTCCATCCGAGCTGGATTCGATGATTGACCTCCGTGTCAAAGTTGGCTTCTACCAATCTATGCAGAAACTCTGTACCCAATGTTATATTAAGTAAAATATAATCCTGTTGTGCTTGTAACGAGAAATTGATAAAACCTTACGCAAAGTCCCAGAGACCCGTTAACCGACTTCCCTATTAAATTAACGGTCTCAAAACGGGATCTGCAACAGACACATTTAACAGAACATGTTTATTCCTGTTTGGTTTTGCCTTTAACATTTTTTTAATTAACTTATTTACTATTGCAACATTGTGACGGCTTTAATTGGAGAAAGTCAACAAATTATAATAAAGTATGAATAAAAAAAAGAATCCCAATTTAAATTTAATGGGCACGTGCTTCCATCTATTGTGGAGAGGTATAATGATTGAAGCGTTGTGAGTTATGAATGGATGGAATGCCAGCATCTAGTTAATATTGCTAGTCGTCGATAGATGGCGACTTATCTGTACAAGATTATTTTAAAAAGCCTGTCAGAGTTCGTTTGCAATCATTATTCAAAAGGTAGAATGTATTACACTTCAGTTTCACAATTTTTTTATTTACACATGTCAACTACGCAGTCTAGCCATTCCGAACGAGAATATAAATATAAATAACGAGTATTAACTAATAAATTAATATGGTGCTATTTTTGGGTTAAAAAAATTTCGTGTAGCATCTTTAACAAGAAAATACCTGACTACTGATTTGTTTGATTTGTTATAAAAATAGACAAGCCAAAACTTCAATAATTTACAATAATAATATGCTCGAATGAAAGTTACTCCTTGTTGCTTTTAAGGAAAGACATCTAAAAACTAAAAATTTTTAAATATTAGACATCTAAAAATCATATTTGTTTAGATGCAGTACTATTAAAATCAATTGGAATAAATATTTTTTATAGCATTTACAAGCGATTTTTTCTAACTTTACAAGAAGATGTTATTTTTTACAAACAGAATACGAAAACATATGTAAATTACACGCGGTCCGGTAGACCACGGACACTATCAACAGGCGATAAGTGTGAAATGGATCTCTGCTTTTTCCTTGAATCCTTCCTTCGTCAAGGAAACAGTCTTGATCTCTGAGCAGGCATTTTTTTCGTACGCCTTATCAATGGCTAAATGTGTATATGGCATATCTACCTATTTAGACCTTTAATTGTACTTTTACTATTTCCATGTTTTTTTTTTTTATTTAAGAAAGAGATTTGCACGCGACCTACGGTACTAAATAGGTGGCTACTGGCTACCGTTGGCTAGCAACGTCATAAGGAAGGGTGCAATGCAAATGCACTGGTGATATTGGTAAGGTAGGAAAATAGGCTCTAGAATCACACGGTGATATTCTGTAAAAGGGTGATTACTGTTGCCAGACGGATTAACCAGTTTATGATTGTGGAATGCAGTGTTCCTGCCAATATAAGAATTGGGCTCTAAGAAGATGTTTAATTGCAGGAGCGGTCGCCTAGCAGTCGAAGGTTGGTCGTGCGGACGAGCAATGCCAGCAGCGGGTAGTCGAGCCAACAATGGCGCTTTGGCGCTACACTACGCAGCGGCCAGGGGCTGTTTAGATTGCGTGCGCCTTCTTACCAACACTACGCCCGATGTCTCGTAAGTACTGCCCTTAAGATTGGGCAAAGTTAACAAAATTTCTAATTTCACCCGTGCACTGCACGTGACTGCACGCAACTGCACGCCTCATTTTTTTTTATAAATTTCACAAATTTTTGTTACATTAATATGGAACAATTTATTTACAGTCGCTACAAAACAAATTTAATTTACCCATAATAATATATGGGTCTTCTGCGAAAAAAATATATTCGTGGTTAGGTGCAAGCGCACAGAAACATAGAACATGCTCCCGTCTCAGTGGAACGATTATGACTGATTTGGTGAAACAAAACAATCAGCCCAGTGTTGCCAGTACCCTGTCCTTAAAATTACCTAAGGGTATTCAAAAAGTTATGTTTTTCCAAGAAAAGTAACACTTTATTTAAAAAAAAATATTTCAATAAAATAAACACAATTTTAATGGATTCAAAGGTTCCAACCATTGTTTCAAAGTTCCTTAAATGGTTTGTACGATTAACCAAATCGACGGGTGTAAATCCTGCAAAAGAAGATCAGTGCTACAATAAAACAGTTAATTATTGTTACTTATGTGATCACAAACTTACGATGCTTATACAAAATGTAATTAATCTTCAGTTAGTTCTATTTTTAATATTTTTAATTTTAATTTTTTTTTATTTTTAATATTTTTTTTATATTTTAGCATGTGAAATGTAAACAAAAGTTCTTCAGTACAAAAACATTTCAGACTTTAACTTTACATTTGTACACTAAATAAAATATTAAGCTACTAGCTGTGTCTGCGACTTCGTACGCGTGGTATTCGGATTAACGCGTAACTTTTTTTTTTGAAACAAATTAGAATGAAATATACACTAAATATTACCGGAAGCTTGCTACAATACATCAGTGGAAACCACATAAAAATCGGTTAAGCCGTTTCTGAGATTAGCGTGCACAAACGCAAAGACGAACAGACAAAAATTCTAAAAACTATATTTTTGACTTCGGTAACATAAGTACAACGTGTACAAATTGTTCTTTTTTTGAAAAAAATATTTAATGTACAGACACGGCTCGTTTACGATTACGATAATGTAGCTTTCATCAATAGGTGAAAGAATTTTTAAAATCGGTGCAGTAGTCTTTGAGTTTATTCATTACAAACATACATTTGTATGGAGGGGGTAAAGGGGGGAAGATGGGGGAGGTGGGTAGCCTTTGTTACTTGCTGATAATGTAGCTTTCTATAGGTGAAAGAATTTTTAAAGTCTGTCCAGTAGTTTTTGAGTTTTTTATTTATTTAGAATAGATACCCCAGTGACAATATCAGTATTTAGTTACAAAAATATCATACATTTGTAAAATCTTGATCCAACAGATACGCCTTTACAGGTAAATATATTACGTTACAAACATACAAAAAAATACCTTTATACATACATACAAATCTTTTCTCTTTATAATATTAGTATAGACAAAAAAAAACACAGATCAAATACATTCATATATGTAAGGGTTCCTAAAATGACTTACTTACTTACTTAAAATTACTGTGCTATTGAGTAATCTTTGTAGTGGAAATAAATGAAAAATAACTAATTATTAGCTAACATACTTTTTAGTTATTTAACTGTGTAAATGTGTAAAAGATAATTTAAAAAAAAAAAACAAAGAAGTAGGTCTAATGTGTGTTAGCGCACCATTAGACTCGCTTAATCGAGTCCATCGTCCATCGATCATGAGCACACACTCTAATAAGAAGCGGTTTTTGTTTGTTCGCTCGATTGTACATAGTTAGAGCTGTAACTGTCCAGTCACGATATATAACGGTGTTAGTGCAATTTAACTGTAGTATGCAGTGGATGCAAGTTTAATGGCTTATCTTTACAACGAATTCGTTTTATAATTTCAGTAATTTACTGTATTAAACTGTTAATTGTACATTTGTACATGCTTTAAATATTTATCGTTTACCTGTCCATTGGTACGATAAAATATTTTTGTTGAAATTTAAAACGAGGCGACATAGTTGCTGAAAAAAAAAAAACAGTATTTACTGTATTTATACAGTCAAGAGAAGAACAACATTTACATTACATTTAATTTACTTTTAATTTTGAATTTTAAACAGAATATTACATAATGTTATTTAATAACTGTTAAATAATTTTAATATATCAAAGTTACAGTAAGTAATAGTAAAATACAAAAACAATAAAAAGTCTAATACAAAACTAAATACTCATAATAAAAATTGGTGTGGTGTGTGTGTGTGTGTGTGTGTAAGAGAGAAAGAGAGAGAGTACTATTAAAACAAATGACACAGAAACGATAATATTAAAGGAATCACAATTAGTGTAAAGAATAAAGAAATTGTAATTAATTATGATTGGCTTTCATAAAAATAGATAACAGCCAAAAGCTAACCATACTAATAATACTAATATTATAACTAGATTGTTTCCGTGACTTCGTCTGTGTTGAAAAATGAAAAATATAAGACCTACCTAAATAATGCCTGATATCTTTATCGCTGTGACAACGGCGGCGTCGATTTTTTTATATTTGTAGACAGTCCCTCGAGAACGTAACATTTTTCCAGTATTAAGTCATATTAATTAACTATCTGTGTGCCGAATTTCATCCAAATCCGTTCAGTAGTTTTTACGTGAAAGAGTTACAAACATCCATACATCCAAACATAATATGGAGTTACAGGATGTAACTCTGTCTTTCTGTCTGTTACCTTTTCCCACCTTAACTACTCAACTGATCATAAAGAAATTTTGCATATACATTGTCAGGGTTACAGAAAAGAACATAGGGTACTTTTCATTCAGAAAAAAAGTATACTGTTCCCGAGGGATCATATAAAAATAAAAATTTAACGCCTGGCAAGATTGAATAAATTGATGATGTCGCGGGATAAGCGGGTTAAAAAAAGTGAAAAGTGTGAGACTTCCGCGTACAATGATTTATTACATAAAGATAATTTATTCACAGTAATTTACAAAATATTGAGGCTAGCTAAAAATGATAATGTTCAGGGACGTGGGCTATTGAAAGTCGTATAATCGTCCTGGCTCCGACCTCATCGACAACGGGTCAATGAGTATGGTCTACGTATCTTGCTGGCGCCGCGCGTTCTTCGGGAACCGGATGAAGGGGCTCCGACGCTCGACGGCGATGCACGGTGACCGCGCCGACAGGCAGGTGGCGTTCCGCACTCGGCGGCTTCGAGTAGCTGGTCTTGGCGACGACGCCAATGAGGCCGTGTGGTAGTGTCCGGAGTATGGCGGACCTGGCCGCGTGACGTAACGGGTTCCTCTAAGCGGGACCTGGGACCTGTTTAGTGGGTAACCAAAAATGCTAAAGCGCTAAAAATATTTCGGCCTACCTGTTCGTAATATTAAATTTAATAATAACCGGAGGTAATAGGATAAAACATATTTTATTTTGGTATGTTATAATAAAAATGCTTCTGTTCCGTTACAATGGTCAGTATTTTGTCAGGCGTTTATATTTTTTATTTTTCAACGCGAACAAAGTTGCAGCCACCAGCTTGTTATTAATATAAGGTAAAAGTAAAGTAAAAGTAAAGTCCCAATTGACATGCAGGATTGTGTGGCTACAAGTTTCTTCCTATTCTAACCCCGACAAATTAATTCAATCTGTCAATTTGTCAGTCGCCTCTTCACACCTAATGAGTGCTAAAATTAAAATGAAATAATATAGTAACAGTTGCACGTTGTGGAGAAAGCGTTACCGAATTAATTGCGCTTATCCAAGATCTAGTGCGCGCGCCACCAATCTGCGCATCTTCACACTCCGTTTACAACAACCATTAGACACTTATCTGGAATTATCGGAACAGGGCATTGGTAGCTTTGTTTACTGCTGGACAGCATCACTGTGATTTATACCAGTGATGGCTTATTTGGGTTTTGAACACCTTTAAATTTGATGGGTCCATTTGATATCCTAATGTCATTTGATCCTATGATAATAGAAAATTTGATGGTATTGAAAAATTGTTTGATCCAAACTTTAATAGATACGTTGAGGAGAGGATACGACTTCTAATGGGTAGTACAAGAAAATTCTTTTCACGCTAAAGTATGAAGGTAAATTTGCATGAAGCAATGACTAAAACAGGAATGAATCTTGGAAAATGAGGCTATTTTAGTTTTTAAAAAATGTTCGACAGGAAAAGCAGTAAATACACTGGTGTAACGTCTAATTAATTCTCAATGAGGCTCATTTCAGGCCTAAGGCCTGAATTATCTTTGAGCAGAGATTGTCGTAGTACTCCCTTATTCTCTTTGCAAGTGCTACTGATTGGGAGACTATTGTGATGAGTTGTTCTGAAATGACTATCTCGTGATTTCATCAGCGTTCTGGGTATCACAGACCCGCAACTCGTTCCTATTATTTCGATAGGACCTGTATTCCTAATTCCTGAGGTTTTCTATCCTGCTAAACTTCAGATAAATATTTATTCTTTATTCTGCCACTATACACAATACGATTACTTTGGTTACGTGATAGGCTATGAGAATAATAGTTCATGTATGACCTCAGTATGTACCTCATGTATTGATTTTGTTCTGATATACTTTATGGAGAATTCGTAGGTATCCTCGACCCACATCCGCATTATTTATAACTAGCTGGTGCCCGCGATTTCGTCTGGGTTGAAAAATGAAAAATATAATACCTAAATGACGCTTGACATCTTTATTGTTGTGACTACAGTGGTGCCGATTTTTTTTTATTTTTAGACGATCCTTCGGGAACCTATCATTTTTCAGTATAAAAAGTATCCTATATGTTAATCCAGGTTCAAAATTTCTTCCAAATCTGTTGAGTCGTTTTTGCGAGAAAGAGTAACAAACATTCATCCATCCTCACAAACTTTATAATATTAGTAAGATATTGTAAAATTAAAACAGTGATCAATGCATTGTATTTGCTTAATGAAATTCATTGTGTATTTAGTGTCAATACGTTGCTTTAATGGACTTGTCTTGTCATTACAAGTGGCGATTTCAAATTCCCCGCAATGATTTACAGTTAAAGATCTAAGATCTCTACACAGAAAGAGAATTGTTTCAACAGTTACTTATGATTAAGAGAGAAAATTAGTAAAATATTTAACGAAGAATGGACGATAACCACTCATTACACGAGTTCCCTTCGCTGACGAATCTCTGGGTCCGTGGGGGTCCCAAAAAATTTAAAATTTTATGTATCTGGGCATAACCTTTGGTTATGCCAGACCACTAACAACCCCTGAACTGGCTATTAGCCTTGCTATATAACAAGGTATGCAGCCAGCATGCTTGGAACCCTGTCTAAGAGGTATAAGTTATCACTTGATGTACTATCATATTAGTTGTTAGTTGGTTAGTTATTTACATTAGTTATTTAGTACATCTGGTAGTTATCTAAATTAGTAGTAAATATTTTTTGAAAATAATATGGCAAATTAAATATTTTTATTAGCAAAATTAATTAAGCATCTGAAAGCTTTTTTATAGAAAAGAAAAAAGAATCCTACAGCAGAATCCTCGCTTATCTTTAATCCTTCTATGTCGGCAGCGCACTTGCAGCACTTGTGGCGCAGTTTGTGTTAGTCGACCTGCCATGAAGTGGATCGTCAGCCTGTATGACGACCTTTATAAAAAAAGACCTTTAAGGAGATATTATATCTACACATTGTGTGAATGTTTCTTGTATGTGTGAATGTTTCTTACTATTTCACGCAAAAACGGCTTAACGGATTTGAATAAAATCTGGCACACAGATAGTTTATTACCTGGATTAACATATGGGATACTTTATCCTATTCTGATAAATCTATAATGATATACTATATCTAATGATATACTTTATTTATCCTGGAAAAATGTTAGGTTCCCGAGGTATCGTCTAAAAAAATAAAAAGTTCAGCGCCCCTTCGTCATAGCGATTAGAGTATTTTAATTTTTCGACGCCCACAAAACTGTTGGCACAGCTAGTAATACATATTATAACAATTCATATTATAAAGCTTCATATAACATTGACACTGTGACATTGATTAGGTACCGATATTATTAAGGCTAAGAAAGTTAAAAAATACAGATAACCTTATTATTGTTAATTACAAAGGTAACGTTACAAGGCATTGTTAATTACAAATTTAAAATATACGTTTTTAATATTTTATATATATCTTTTCACATTTGCGATACGTTCACATTAACAATTTATAAGAAATTATAAAAAAAAATTACTCGCTTCCGCCTCCGCTTCGCTTATCACCGTGCCATATCCTATTTGGAAGTAGAGCTACGGCCTACGATATATTCATTCGTAGTAATGCACTTACCCGTGTGAGATGCTGCGTTGCGTAGATTCGCAGTACATTCGTGCCCGCGATTCGATACAGTAAAATGAATGAGATTTGTGAAACTGCCAATAACTCAATATTGTGACACTTTGTGACATAATTATATGTGTGTGTTGTGTTTTATATAATATATTTTATATAATATGCGGTCTTAATTGTTTTTGAGTTTTTAATATTTTATATACCTATGTTATAAATAATTATATAAGATATTAAATACAGGGAAATGATTGAAAACATTAACTTTTGGAAAACATTTACATTCCCAGAGTTCGTGATATATGTAAAATCCTTTTTGAACTTTGGAAAAAATTTTTTTTTTTTAAAGTATACGTTAAACTTACACGTCAAACGCTATCATCTATAATGAATTCTATAAATTACAGAAATAATTTTTTCAAAAATTACATAAATAACATAATTATTATATATTCATTCTTATAAATAAGAAAGTTTTATCTTATACCTACTCTGCTTTTTTTAACCATCCGTTTATTTTTTGCTTAAATAACTGGGGTTAAATAAAATAAAAATATTAAAAAATTAATATAATAATATGTGTTTGGTGATTATTTGCTATTAAAAATTATTCATTTTGTGTCAGTTTTATTTTAAAATATTTAAATTTATTAGAGACAATAAGCAGCAAGCAATCTTTTTTTAAACAGAGATTAGATTGCTGCTTTGGGATGTTCATGATTTTTTTTTACCTAAACCAAACTTAATACATATACCTCTAATTCTAATCTACTTTAGCTCTATTATAGTTATCATAGCACCTAGTACTCGTAAAGTTACTTAACAAATAGCCTAAGTGGATGATGACTGATTAGTTGGATAAATTAGGCTATTAAAGGCGAGAACTTAGCCGAAAAGCTTTATTTTCGTCGCCTAATTCTATGTCTTAGAGTAAAATTAAAACTTAGATAAAAACACAGAGCATAATAGAATTTAAAATAGTTTGAAATCGGCAAATTTATACAAAAAAATATATTTTCTGAAAAAAAAAATAGTAAATTACTGCCCCAAAAAAAAAACTTTCACGTCACAGTAATAAAACTTTCAGCGAAAGCTATGGTACATTATTTTTTAAGCTTATTAATTAAGTTCTGTACTAATGTTTTAATCGGCTACTTTTATATCTTTTTTCATATTCTACACTATATTGCAGAAGAACCTTCCAATTTTAATACTGTTCAGTTATCTCCGAGAAGTTATAAAAAAAATTTTTGTTGCTCCTCAATAGGCTATTAGGTTGCGCTCATTTTGGTAAAAAATGTGTTCGATTTGAAGTTAGTCCTTTTCTTTAACTTTTATAAATAGTCTTTGTAACTTTTATAAGTATTTCACGATTTTTAATTTTATAAAAAAAAACACTGTAGTTAAATATCAACAAAATCTTTTATCGTGGTTATTATTTTTACAATACAAAAACATAAAACAATTAGAGCATTTCCTTATCTACTCCTAATTCCTTATCCTTAATCCTACTGCAGTCGGCAGCGCACTTGGCAGCAGCTGTGGCGTTGCTTAGGCGACGGTAGCCACCTACCATCAAGTGGACTGTCAGCCTGTCTGCCGACCTTAACATAATATAAAATATGTTATATGTTATATAAATAAATAAACATAAACATAATATAAAAATAAAATTAAATAATTTCGTTTCGCAACCGTTTTACTCCAAAGGTCTCCAGAAAATATTGCATAATTTTATTCAATCTTCCACGAATACTTTGCTTTTATTTAGAATTGAATAGAACAATGATTTTAATAATAATAATAACCCCATTTAACGCTGATGAATATTATTGTTTTTGTCAATTATTGTTAATAGCCTCAGATCGTAATGTATGTCAGAAGGGTGCATCAAATGCAAAACAATTGTGCATTGTGATGGGGCTCCATTGTTCTGTGCACTTGACCCAGTTCTTGTTTTCATGGAATATTAGATAACCCAATTTGGAAGTCGATTGAAAAAAAGAAAAAAATTGGATACATTGCATAGAAAATCTAAATTTAAACATTTATTCTCGTGTAACGTATTCTCTGAGTCCTCCGTAATAAGTTATGTTATTAGGCATAATGTTTGCCTGGCGTTGTGTGTATTACAGGCGACAGCAGTCACTTACCATCAAGTGGACCGTCAGCCTGCCTGCCGTCCTTTTATAAAAAGAGTTAGAATGAGTAAGAACTCTAATATTATGGTCAAAATATAATTCCTACATACACACAAACACCTATTATACACACACACACGCGCGCGCGCAATACTAACGTAATAACTAACGTAAGTACTTTTTCATTAATTATAATTACTTATACAATTTTAATGCTCCATTTATTTTAAATATTTTAAAATATTTTAAAATTCCATTTATTTTAAATAAATATATATAGACTAGCGTCCCGCCCCCAGCTTCGCCCGGGATGCAATTTTTATATATATGAACATTCCCAGTTTATCCATCTTTCCATTGGTGAAAATCGAATTAAAATCGGTCTACCCATTCACGCGTGATGTCGTGACCAAGGGAAATAGGGATTCATTTTTATATATACAACAAGAAGATTACAAATAAATAAATTGTGACCATAGGCTGTCACGACTCGGCCTAGTCTGGGATCTATGTCAATTTATTAAATCAAATTATTTAATAAATGGCTTCTTTATTTTTTTTCTTTTTTTCTCTATGGATATGTAATGATTTTTAATAACAATCACAAAAACATTTTACAGAAAGAGAATATAATTAACTGTAATTAAATTTTTCCCATTTTTTAAAAGTGTTTATTACAAATATATCTCATTTTCTTTAACATATGTTATAAAAATTAGGTTTCCATTTTAAAAGTGAAACAGAAAAATTTAGGTAGGTACTAAAAAAAAATCGAGAGTGGTAAAGTCAGCCAGCGAGCATATTCAAATATAACTGAAATCGGTAACTAGTTAATTAACATTTGAAAACAATTAACGCCTAACAGGGAATAATGGAGTCGAAAGCAAACTAAATATCTCTGTAGGTTCTAGTTTTTATTGCCATTAGAAAAGACAATCAATGCGTACGTGCAAAGAAAACAGATTCGTTTATTGTAACTGTCATTTCCTAATGCATACCACACACTAATCCAATTTTAGTTCGTGCTTCTATGCGTCGCATCACTAGACCAGAGATATTTTTAGGATTACTAGACACTTGGATCTTATTGTACTAAGTATAAGCTATTACTCACGGCAAAGCTATACGTCTCTCGGAATACTGAACTAGGCAAACTGTGACAAAAAAGCTCTTATTTAGTAGATAGTTTTCTCAATTCACAAGCGAGTCACTCACAAGACGTCTAACATCAGACCGGACTTAACTTTTACCAAAATGAGCGCAATCTAATATTGTAATTTAAGGTGCACAACAAATTTTAAGTTACAAATTAAATTTAAGGTCCAACTTTAAATTTAAAATTAAATTAAATTAAATTTTAATTTCAATTATTTAATAAATTGTTAGCTTCTCGAAGATAACCGAACAGAATTAAATTTGGAAGGTTTTTCTTAAATATTGTGTAAAATATGAAAATAGTAATAAAAGTAGCCGATTAAAACTTTAACTTGAGTTAATAGAACTTAAGTTAATTAATAAGATTAAAAAATAATGTAGTTGTCGCTGAAATTTTTTATTACTGTGACCAAAAATGTTTTTTTGGGCAGTAATTTTCATATTTTTTTTCTAAGAAAATATATTTTTTACACAAATCTGCCCGATTTAAACTTTTTCAAATATTGTCTATTATGCACTGTATTTTTATCTAAGTTTTAATTTTACTCTAACAAGCGAAATTAGGAGACTAACATAACGCTTTTCTTCTCCTCGCCTTAAGGCTCACACTACGCGAACTACGTTTTATTTAAATTAGTAACTTTGCCCCGCTGTTTCACCCATCGATTAATTAAAAGAAACCGGATTGTATCCTCTTCTATCTCTCGGTAATATTTGGTTTTCGTCGGGCGGTTAAATCACCGAGTCATCGCATCGCAATACTCACCCGCCCTATTCGCTTAGCATTGCTTTTTAGGGTTCCGTACGTCCGAATAAAAAAAACGGAATCCTTATAGGATCACGTGTGTTTGAATAATTTTGAAATAAAATACAGAAATTAGTTTCCTACTTATAGATTATATAGGAAAATCTATAAGAAGTCCATGATATTAAAATAACATGGTAAATCACTCAATATTGTGCGGATAGGTAACATCCAGATAAGGGAGGGGGGAATGGTTGGACAGACGGACACACGAGCCATAATGCCATAATGCCTAACAATTAAAATCTTACATACTTTAATCTATACTTATTAATACTAGCTGCGCTCCGCGACTTCGCCCGCTACAAAATTTTTGATGGCATAAAAATCTTTACTCGAAAAACTAACAATATCGTATTCATATTTTTTTAGGATGTAGAAAATATTTTAGCTCGAATTTTTTGTCTATTTAAAAACGACATTCGTGTTATACATTATTTCAACTTACATAAAACGGTTTAGGTAGCGTACGCGAAAAATCACCAATTCAAATCAGTATTTTTAACAACTTCTTTCATATTAATCATGATAACTCGGCGAATATAAATACGGCTTTGATGAACTTTATAGATACATAAAAATAACCTCAGCAATCCCTCTTTCTATCGCTGCTAACCACAGGAACACAACCCGTTCACATCTTTTCGAGATTAGAACATACTTACTTACAGACAGATATAAGGGAGGACTTTATACAATACTAGCGACTCGCCCCTGGCTTCGCACGGATACAATTCTTTTCCGCAAATTAACAAAAATTTATCGCTCTTTCCATTAGTGAAAACCTTATCAAAACCCTTTGGGTGTTTTAGAAGAAGTTAGCGGAAAAACATTCTGTGGCGGGCAGAGACTTTTTTTATAACTAGCTGTTGCCCGCGACTTTGTACGTGGTATTTCTGTATTCGCTATAACTTTTTTGTTACGGGAAGCTTGTTATGGCATTTAAATAGGTTAACCAGTTCCTGATATTAGCTTGCACAAACGACAACACAGACAAACAGATGAAAATTCTAAAATGCAGGTACCTACTTTTTGACCTCGGTTACATAAGCGGAATGTGTACAAGTTGTTTTTTTGAAAAAATATTTACAGACACGGCTCGTTTACGATTTACTATGTAGTTATAAAGAAAGATAGTGGATTTTGTTAGTTTGTTTATCAGCGGAGAGTAGTTTCGGGAATCGCATCACCTATTTGAAAAATTAATTCACTATTTGAAAGATACATTATTTAAGATGTACATAGGCATTATGTATTGAACACCCGGGCGAAGCCAGGTCGCGTCGGTATGATTTAGTATAAACGAATTGGAAAAATTATTAATAAAATATGAATTGAAGATATAAACGCTACAGCCAGTTTCTAACAGTAACAGCAATCGATAAACCCTTATCACAGATAATTTATATTGAGTTATAAAGTCTTTAGAATCCATAAAGTGTTGGATCGTTATTGCAAGATATTTGAAGATAGGAATCGATTTCTAATCGGCATTAATAATATACTTGCGTTTTTATGCATATTTGTGTTATAATTTACTTTCTAATTTTTTTTATATAAATCGTGTTAGTTAGATTTTTTTATGGCAAAAAGGCACGGTCCACTTGATGGTGGGTGGCTTCCGTCGCCTATAACACAAGCAAGTGCAAGTGCGTTTAGGTGTTACAAGTGCGCTGCAAGTCCGACTATAGTAAGATTGAGGATAAGGGATTCAGAGGGGATAGGAAAATGGGCTCTGGCATCCCTTACTCACTTACCGAAACACAATAGCGCACGTGCTGTTATTTTACGGCGATCTTCTTTAAGGGGTGGTAAATTTTTTAATTGTTTTTTTAATGGGATCAAATTTGGTCAATTATAATAAACTAATAAAACTATTTTATTATCAAAAAGATTAAATATATAGAATATATAGAGAGGGCATTGGGAAATTTTTCCTATAAGAATATTGATCCTGATCGCCATAATCAGGAAGCCATGGCGTAGCTAAATAGCCTTGTAAAATTGGCGATGGACTGAGCGATTTTGTACCACGTGGTTCTAAATGTCACATTACGGATTCTTTCGTCTTGCCCGATATATACAGTTGAAAATCTTTGGTCATTATAATAAAATCACCACTGTTACTCGATCTCTAAATACATAAATTGATGTGACACTTTCAATTAATGCTAATTTTTGATACAATAATTATTCCTTTGCCATGTAGGTATTGGGATACAAAATTTCTGAAATGGCGGGGGAGATACAGGGACAAGGGTGGAAACACTGAAGGATGAATGGAAAAGTTTTTGCTCTGAATGATACATATACAATCCATTATACAACCAACAGTCAATAATTAAATAATTTTATTAACTGTAAAAGTCTTTACTGAATAAGAGGAAAATAAAGATTTCAAATGTGGCTGGCTCTAAGAAAGGCGAATTAATTAAACTTAAAAATATTCAAAAACATATTAAATGATGATTTTTTACATCGGTCGAACAACGATGATAACATTTTTTGTGGTATCGGATATTAAAGGGAATAGCTTAATAGAGAATTTAAAAAAATGGATTAAAGCGATCCAAGGTCATATCTACTAACACTAATAGCTCATTTGAGTCAATAACTAATACAAAATTTTAAGAAATGATTTGATCCAACTTTGGACTGGATTAGCAATCGGAGATGAACAAAACTTTTTTAAGCTGTTATTGCTTTTATAATTTAAGTGTTTAAAACAAAATATGACAGATCAATCCAATTTATACAAATCACGAGGGCACAACAGTAACAGCATTATGAATTTAAAAATGGATTCTGTCTCAAGTGCCTTTTGTCTCAAATGCCATACAAATACTAGATTAAATTAATTATGCATATTACTTTTAAAAATCTTTAAACATGCCAGTTACGAAATTGCTTTTTTAATTCCTAACGTTCCTTCATTCCTCATCATACATATTTTCAATGCAATTCATTTTAGGCTTTTTATTCTGAAAAGCGACAATTTATGAACAAACGAACCAGTCAGTGCGTGTAATATAGTGTTGCTATATTTGGCAATGTGTGATACAAGACTGACAAGTGATAAATTCGATGTGACGATCGAGAAGAGAAAAATGGCGACATGTCCGAGACGCGAGCGACCGGCGCGCTCAGCTTCAGCGAGACTCAAGTATTCGAAGACAATCCCGGCATGCACTTTGAGGTTTGTCTTTTTATGACGCCTATATTTTTGACGAAGTGTCCTTTTAAAAATATGTTGTTTATTTATAGAAACACTCACACAAAAACATTACACCTAACACCGAAAGTGTACTTCGGAGAGTGTGCTCGGGAGCTGCATGAGATCACACCGCCTTCCCCTTTCTTCTATCGGACATGCAGACGTACGGCTGGTTACTATCCTCACCTTGTCGAAATCCCTCTAATTCTGACCAAGCGTTTTAAAACATCTTTTATAATACGCACTGCTAAGGATTGGAACTCCCTGCCGGCGTCTGTATTTCCGAGCTCATACAACCCAAATATTTTCAAGGTTCGAGTGAATAGGCATCTTCTGGGTGAGCTCGCTCCATCGTCGGCCTCATCTTTCGTACATGGTTAGATATTGGTCAAGAGCAAACTCATTTTTAATAATAATAAAAAAAACTGGTTTTTTGTTTCATGATATTTTTGCCTTCTTGTTAAGCATTTACTGTTTAGTGCAGAGGCCACTGATTAATTAGTTAATTTATAAATATATCTATAATATATAATATTTATTATAGATGGATTTATATCTATAACATTATAGATATTGTTATTTATTAAAAAAAATTTTTTCTTGGTATCAAAAAATAAAAAGCATCAATTCGGACGGGTTTCCGAATATTTTGTGTCCTAATCGTCACATAGCCAAAGTAGTTAGCTGCGTATACGCAGTAATTTGAGCAGCCCGGTTGGCTGCAGTGACCATCACCTTACAGAAGACCACGGTGAAATAACAGCAGATGTTTCGATGAGCGAGTCATTTTCCAGCCCTCCTTATCCTTAATCCGTAATCATAGTGTAGTCGGCGGCGCACTTGCACCTGTAACGTTGTTTGTGATGATGGTAGCCGTTTACCATCAAGTAGACAAACCTTTGTATAAAAAAAATACACATGAAACCGTGACTCATAGGTGCAGGGGCTGTACCGATATTCGAAAATCCATCTACCATTGCCAGAGCGTCATTATTATCATCATCATATGTCCACTGATGGTCATAGATCTTCTTAATTGGGCGCCAGCATACTCTAATCCATCCAAAGCTAATTGTAAAGTTACACAATCCCTACGTTTTACACGTGATCGCATTCCTTCTTGTAACTGCTTTAAAAATTCAGAAAGTAGTCTGGGTGTGTTTGCTTTTTTCTGTTCACGTAACATGGCGAATTAATGCATATAATTATAATAAAATTAGCACTCACATTTGCAACTTATATAAAGTACGCAAAATGTCTTGTGTATAAAATGCTTGTATAAAGTCAAAGCAGTCATGAAATGAAAGCAGTATAAAATTCGGAATACAGTCCACTGCTTTGAATGAATGAATTAGTTATTAGACTGACGTCAGAGTAAAATATAAGTCTCATCCCATCTTATTCCACAAAATACTAAAAAGGTATAAAAATTTTTAGAATATGTTTTTATAAGCGGTATTTTTTAGCTAACAAATGTGAAACAGTTGTTTGAATAAAAGGAAAATTAAATTGAAATCAACAAACACGAAGTTTTTCAGCTAGGTTTTTTAGTCCTTTAATTTCTAAAAGTGCTAAGATTTTGATACTAAGATTCAAAAGTCTACGACTTGATAAAGGAATGAATTTGAAAACTAACGAAGGTTTTCGTACCCGGACTGTGTCTATATGTAATAAGTATATGAACTAGCGGTGGAATATTTTTTGTTTGTAAACAGATTGGAATATTACCGGAAGCTTGCTACAATACATAATTGAAATACATACATAAATTGCTACAATACATAGGTAAACCACATGAAAATCGGTTAAGTCGTTTCTGAGATTAGCGTACACAAAGGCATAATAGGCAAACAACGATTTTATTGTGGACTAGCGATCCGCCCCCGGCTTCGCCCGGGATGCAATTTTTATATATCCTAAAACATTCCCCGTTTATCCCTCTTTCCATTAGCGAAAACCGAATTAAAATCGGTCTACCCGTTCACGCGTGATGCCGTGACCAGGGGAAATAGGGATTCATTTTTATATATAAAGATTATAAGGTCCAGCCTAAGTTAGTTGAACCCTTTTTGATATGACTGGTCATATAGATCTGAGGTCAACTTACATTAGGTTCTTTAAAATCACCTAAACTGTCCATTTTTAAATTTTATATAAACTTTCAATCGTAATCGTTCTACAGATGATAAATATAGTTAACTAAAGTTTCACCCAATTCAACCGAAGAGTTATTTTATTGCAATTTATCAAAAAAATGTTGGACGTGATTCTTTAAGTTTACTTAATTTTTTTTTCTTTGTAAACCGATTGAAATGAAACAAACAATAAATGTTACGGGAAGCTTGCTATAATGCATCAGTGAAAACCGCATTCAAATCGGTTAAGCCGTTTCTGAGATTAGCGTGCACAAACGCACAGACAAAAAGACAAAAATTCTAAAAACTATTTTTTTGACCTCGGTAACATAAGTACAAAGTGTATAAACTGTTTTTTTTTTTTTTTTTTTTTTTAATATTGTAATAGACATATATAGATGAAATCAGCCAATTGCTTTTCGAACAAAATGTTTTACATTCTACGTTTGAAATAAAATTCAATCTAGAGTTTCTTAAACGTAAGTTAATAACTGTATTGCAATTGTGAGCTCTTAAGTGGATATTCATTTTTTATGATCAATAAGTAACACGCTACTACGAACGGTTGCGTTCCGATCTAAAACACACGTACAAAATTATGTGTTTTTTTTTTGTAGTTTATAGTTTGTAGTTTCCATCTAGTAAGAAAGATTTATTGGATACTTTATTAAAAAGTCTAGTGTGAAGGCGTCAATTGCAATACAAAACGCGAATACGCTCACAACAGATATGTATATGACAGCAATTTTTATTTATACAATCATACGGCTTTAATGCAAATGTCACAGAAAAACTGAAATTTTGATGTTATGTAGTAAAGATCAATAATCAAAATTTACTCGCTCACCGAAATACAACTGCACACGTACTATTATTTCACGGTGGTCTTCTGTAAGGGGGTTGTTACTGCCGCCAGACGGGTTGCCTAAATGACTGCGAACCCGGGAACCCAAAAGCAGAGCGTTAAGGCAAGCACCCTAACCACTCATCCAGCGGGCTCGTCAAATACGTCGTTCGAGTCAGAGCGTAGTTAAAAGAAATTTTTTAACACCTTCAAACTTAAATGTCTATGAAACACCATTACCAAATTACACGATATTTTGCCAGCATAATCTGTAATTTCTTCTTACCTAATTGTACAAGTTTCAATCGTTAAAACGAAATAAAAATAAACTGGTTACTTGATCTCCATACATGATATCCTTTAAGAATCTTATTTTATTTTTATTTTATTTTATTAGGGAAAACAAACAATTACACCATGTCTAAGAGACATGGTGTAATTGTTTGTTTAAGACCATGACTAAGAGAAAAAAAAAAGTAACTCATACATAAACCTAAATAATAGTGCAATGAACAACATTTTCCACATAGTAGTAAACAATTAGAATTCCGACGTGAACTCGTTCTAGCATTTTTGTGTTAAATTGTAAATAACAATATCGAAGTCGAGTGCTCGCTCCAAAGCTATCTTCTCTGCTGCTCAATGTTATAAAAGTATTATAAAAATCGTTTTCTAGTCTAAGCTTGCAATAAACATAATTTTATGATAGCTATCTTCACATTGATATATTAAATTACAAACTTTGTGGTTTTGTGTCTCTTCTGTTAAAAAAGTTGATATTTTTAAAATTAAAAATTTCTAATACCTTTTTAATTTTTATTGTCAAATAAATAAAATAATATAGCCACATTTTTCCTTTATCTCATCATGATAGGCAATGCATTTGCAATCCCTATGGCGTAACTTGTGTTGGACGACAGCCACCTGCCATCAAGTACATAAAGATGTTTAAAACAGACAAGTAACTACTTAGTTAATTTTAATAATTTCTTCTATTTTCGTAGGTACCCATTTAATAAATTGTCAAAGAAAGTGTACAATTTGTCGCCCGCCTACGCATCAGTGTAGAGATCAATGAGAAAAATTCAGGTAGCACGCGCAAACAAAGTAAAATGAATACATGATTTGTAATAAAACTTTTTGTATCGATCCATTGTTACTGTCAGCGCCATCTGTCGTTCGACACAAACGTTGGGAAAATTTAAGTAAAAACGTGTAGGTATACGCTTCTCTGTTATAAATTTTCTCCACTGTTGAAGTTGCATGGGTGTTGAAATTGTCGACCTCGTTTTTTTTTTATCTATAATACATCGTTTGTTTAATAGCTCGATGAGGTTTATTGATATAAGAAGTTAAATATTACTTTTAATAGTTATTTGTTCAACAAGAGAGCAAAATTGTTTTTTCCTGCGAGTGCCGACTTCAAATCACGAACTAGCGAAGTAGTTTATAGAATTGAATTACGAGCGTAGCGAGTGATTCTAATTTAGACTATTGAGCGAAGTGAGTGATTTAAAGGCACGAGACATAAAAAAATTTGCTCTCGTGTTAAACATACAACTTTTCACCTCAACAGCGTCGCCAATTATTGAATAATTCGTACGAATGAAGATATTCTTCACGCGACTTTTCTGGAAGAAAGCTAAGTTCGGCATTTAAAACTTGTTCTTTTAATTCTTCTGGAGTTAGACCATCACCACTGGACGTACTCATTTTTTTATATTTATCAAAACCGTACAAAAACACCAAGACCTAATGCTGAAACAGTATCTGAACGGCTGTGAAACTATCTTCACAGTTGGGCCAACTCTAGTTGGCTATGGTCGGCCGAATCTAGTCGGCTATGGCCGGTTGACTCTAGTTGGCTATGGCTGGACACACTAATAAAATCCTATGTTATTCCTGTGAGTTAAATCAAGTGTTCGAAATTTGAATCACTTTTCCTCACGTTCGCAGCAAAAATCGATTTTTCTGCGAGTTTTTAGGCACCAAAAGCACCCTTTTCGGGCTGGAGAGGTGAAAAATTTTTTTTTTTTTATAACTATGTAAAAATCGGCAGCCAGGCTGACGGTCCACTTGATGGTCCGTCAGTGCCAGTCACTATACCGTCGCCAAACGGGTTGCAAGTGCGATGCAGACCTCGAATAGTCTTTTGCGTCTCATTTAATGAATCTTTTTATCAATTGGTGTACTTGTAAATTGGTGGTTACTGCCAAAGAGAATACAATCACTAGTTACTGCCGCCAAATGGGCTGCGTACTGCAAATGAATGCAGTATACCCCGCCACTACATGTTCAGCTGTTTACAGCTGCTTCTATAACATGAAGCTTCTAGCGTAAGTTGTTAGTCAACTCGCCTAAAGGAATCTCGTCCGCAATCGCCTTTTTAATTATAACATATGTTTAAATCAGTTATGTCAAATTATTCTAAATTTTGCCCCTGAATCTAGTCTCAATTTGTTTCTTATACAATCGTGTCCTAGGTGAGAAACGCACCTTGCATTCACTTTAGAGGTGTTTGTGTTAAAAAAAATCTGATACAACATAGAGCGTTACTGCATTTGGTCGGAGTATAAAATTAAAATAGCGAAAGTGTTGTTGTAAACAGTTAGTACAAAACGACCGTGTCATGTTAAGTCATGATGATAGGAAGGTGAAACGTATAGAAGGTGCAAAACATAAGCGATGAGCCATAAATTTTATTATTTTTATATATTTTATTGCTGTCTGCTTCTGTCCGCCTAAAGTTCTGAGGCTTATTAGAGAAGTAAAAATTTTAACTCCAAAATTTGTGTAAAATACGTCACGTGTTTATTAATTTTTATACTCATAAACACGTGTGTCAATACTATAGAATAATAAGATTTGATTAAAATTATATGTAAGGAAAATTCATCTCATTTCGATCAATCCAACGTATTTTACATACATTTAATTTAACTTTGCAACTTTGAAGCTTGTTCTTCAATGTATCTATTAAAATCTGTTCTCAAAAAAATAAATAAATAGATATAATAAAATAAATAAATAAATCAAGGTGCACGAAATACGAATACGAAATAATCAAGAAATATAATATGTACCTACTTCGTGCACTAACTGTGTCGCGTATTTTGTTGCTTTTATATTGGCCGAGACTTGTGTCTGAGATACTGTTGTTTCCGAGATAAGTGCAAAAATACGGGGATGATGTTACATTTTATATGTGAAATATTAAGGTGAAAACTGACTAAGTGATTTTTATCAGTTCAAACCATGAATTTAAAATGTTACCACTTACATAATAAGTGAGACGTGGGTACCTGTTTGCTTTTTTCAAATAAAGGTCGGCAGGCATGGTGACGATCCACTTGATGGTAGACTACCGTCGCTTATGAAATCAAATAACGCCATTAGGGTTGAAAGTGACTTCGATAGTATAAAAAATAAAAGATAAAGGAATATCTCGCATCTCTTTCTCACTCATTCACAACAGCACACATGCTGTGATGTTATTTAAGGAGTGGTTACTGCCTCCAAACGGGCTGCTTAGTTTATGACTTCGGAACACATGACCCAACCAATAGTGGCTCTCATGGCTTAACCTATTAATTGCAATTCGTGAAAACAAAATTCTAAATAGAAATTATTTTAAATCGCTAACGCTTATGATTTGTAGACTGTGCAAAGTGGCACGCGTATATATACGAGTATAATTAACGTCCGACGAGCTTGAACGGCAATTTTGCGTTTCAAACTAATTTAGAATTTCACTCTTAATTTATCCAAAGTTTTTCGAACAATAAAAAATATATATTTGACTTAAATACGTATCTGTGGAATATTCGCAAAGAAAACGAAGAACGTCAGCTTTTTTAAACTATTGGAGATAAGTTTTTTTTTAAATTGCTGTCTGTGATATTGATATTATACAAAATAGACACTATCAGATTCTTACAGTATCAGTCTCAAAGTAAACGATCTTCCTCTCAGCTCATAGTTACGTACCTCAACTTAAGTTGAAATGTTTTATGAATAGAAATAGCATAACATGTAACAAACAGACAAAATGAAGCACTTATCTCTATCTAATCCTTTATGCTTAATCCGGTTACGGCATCTGTCGGCAGCACCTATTGCGTTTCTTGTGTAATAGACGACGGTAGCAACCTACCACCAAGGGGACTGTCACCCTTTCTGACGAAAAAAAAAAAAACTATGCAATAATAAAAAAAAAAATTAAAATAAATGTATTAAGTCATTATTTAATAATAATAACCCATAACGCTAAAATTAAACATTAGTCATGGTCTGCGACTCCGCCCATCTACGGCCGCGCTAGAAAGTCGTTGGTTTTTAGCCGGTAGGAGTCCGGCATAACCTGCAGCGTCCCCTTCGCTGCCGGGTATCCATGATGGGTTTTCCAACATAAAAAAAGGACCATAAAACATAGTGGGGCAAATCTAGTACCCAGAATTTGTCGGGAGTCGAACCCGAAACCCTTACATGAAAAATTTAATTAGTGGACGGCTGCGTTCAGCAATTGTATAAAACAGTCAGCCACCAGACCTTGAAATATCAGCACGTGTGCTATTGTTAATATCCTTGTGTTGTACCTACCGCCGAGTGAACCATCAGCATGTTCATCGTCTGTTCTCATAAAAAATTGAACAACTTTCTTTATGTGAAGGTCGTCAAACTGGCTGACTGCCCACTCGATGTAGATGTTTACCTCCGCCAGACAGCCTGCCTAAATGACTTCGTAACGCAGTGTGCCAGATCCAGATTGCCAGATCCAGATCAGAGCCAACTTTGAAAAGTTCATTTACAAAGTTAGCCCTGCCGTGAATCGAAGTCGGGACCACTGGGACAGAGTGCTAAATCGAGTACCTTAGGTAACCACTCTATCTATAAGGTTGTCGATCTATAAAAGTAAAGATAATATTATAAACAGTCTTATTACAAGAAAGATTGATATGTCTACGTTGTGACAGCGTTATTAATAAAAACATAAACAAAGGCTGAACGCGGCCAAAGAAAACTGAAAGATCAACCAACCGGCGAACAAAAGCTATCAAGCAAAGTGCACAAGTACCTATTATATACAATGACAAGATATGGGAAAATGGTCACAACACTTTCGCTAGACATTTTCACGTGGAAAGCCTTGTATAATCTCGTCGAGCCAGTGTAACCGTGGCTATCGATGCATGCGCTCGTCTCGCGTAAGCTCTCTTAATTTTTTTTTGAAGCGTTAATTTTCTTAGTACAAAAAAGTTACAGTGTAAAAAAAAGAATTGATTTTTTAAAGTTTAAATCCTTAGCTGTCCTATTAAGCTATCAAATCTTATAGCTCCGTTCACTTGTTAAGTTATCTTGGGTAATTTTTCATGATTTCAATGGCGAGATGTCGTTTTTTTGTGTGTGCAAAATTAACTGGAACATCTAGGAGGTTTTAGAGGCGCGTTTTGAGTGAGAAAGTTTATCGTACTGGCCGTAAAGGGAAATAAAAGAGATGACTTTGAACAATACTCATCCGCCCTATAGCAGGATGGCCAGTAAATTCTTTGGAAAGAAAAGCAAGAAGAATAAGAGATTTCTTAAAATAAAAGCCGGCACATATAGTGGACGGGAACGGTAAATGTTTTATTGTATACCTACTAGCAGTACGCTGGAATTTAAATAAATTACGGTTTTGGGGTGTGTTTCCAGGTGGCTATAAATAACAATTTATCGGAGAGCTCTGTTTATTTCATTTGAAATTCAGGTATTTATATATCTTGCGAATTCCATTATTCCTTCGAACTTGGATAAGTAAAGCGGATGAAGTATATATACAGTCCGGATGAGTAGAAACCTTATCCCGCGGACGCGCGAACTTTGGAACTATCTCTACTCTGAGGTGTTTTCATCTAGTTACAATATAGGCTTCTTCAAGGGTGGCGTAAACAAATTCCTGCTGGGTCGGCAGCGCACTTGTACTACCTTGGTGTTTGTGTCCTTAGGCGATGGTAGCCACCTGCCATCAAGTGGACCATCAGCCTGTCCGGATAGAATATATATAAAAAGCTACTTGATATCAATATCCTAAATAATATACTAAATGCGAAAATGAGTTTGTTTGTTTTTTACATTTTAACGCCTTAACTACTCAACCAATCATCATGAAATTGTGCACTCACGATGTCAAAGACACGGATAAAGTTGCGGGCAAAAGCTAGTTGGTAAAAAAATAAAGAAAAGATCTCACATAAACATTTGTTTACAATGTTATAAGTAAGTTGAGGAAATAGTCTGCGATGCAGAGCCATTATATAGGTTTTTGATACATAACATTCATAACATCAAGCTGTAAAGTTGGCCCTAATTTAAGAATTGATGGTGTTTAAGTTTAAAACAATCCTATTAAAGCAAGTATTTTTTGACGTGAGTAGGTACGTCTTTAAATTTGCTTCCAAAGTGGGAGCATTTGGAATTGGACCTTATTAATTGTGGTCAAGCTTGTCCTGTTTATGTCTTAGTGTCGGTGCCCTGCCACTACTTTCCAGATCCAGACCAGAACCAAATTTGAAAAGTTCATTTTCAAAATTGATCCCGCCGGGAATCGAACCCGGGAACCCTAGAACAGAGTGTTAAGGCAAGCACCTTAACCACTCATCCAACGGGCTCGTCAAACATGGACTTAAGGTCGTCACAATAATTGAATTGCAACCGACATTAATTACATAATAATTGCATTGTAATTATTGGATGTAAGATGTTACAGTCGATCTCAAAAAAAAGAGGTAACATCCATCGGCAACTAACTATGCAAGTACCACAAAAATAATGGCGCTTTAATAAATAGTCGAAAAAACTTATTTTGTCTAAAATCGCATTTTTACAAGAAATACAATCTTATAGGCAGACTTAAAAAGCAAATTATTTACACATAATGGTTTAGAAGAAGATAGCGGACAAACAGACAGAGGCGGACAGAACCTTTATTTTATAATACAGATATCTAAGATACACATATCTAAGTATACAAATAGATGGAATAGGGTCAGTTAAATTTTTTACAATGCGTAATGTATATTGAACAACTTGTTTTCTGTCTATTGGACCGTGATGTTTGTTTGACCCAATCAACGAAATGAATTCGTAATAAGTAAATTTATTAATGCATGCCGTAACTTTTTATTTGCAAACCGATTGAAATAAAACAAACACCAAATGTTACGGGAAGCTTGTTACCATCAGGGAAAACCGCATTCAAATCGGTTAAGCCATTTCTGAGATTAGCGTGCACAAACGCACTAATGTATTGTAGCAAGCTTCCTGTAACATTTAGTGTTTGTTTGATTCCAATAGGTTTACATTCCACGAGTACGAAGTTGTGGGCTCAGCTACTTCAGAAAAATAAATGTTTTGAAAATAATTTTAATATGTTCTTTTTAATTTAATGTTACAAAATAATAATAATACAATATCTATCTACCTTCTATCTATAACAGTTAATATATTGACCTTTTAATTAATTCCTTATAAACATTAACATATTATAAATGATAAAGTTTCGGTCCCCTAGGCAGAGTCCCGAGCATGCTGGCTGCATTACCTCTTTGTATGGCAATGCTAATCTGTTGCCTGAGGTAATGGCCAGCTCTATAATCCCCGGTTATGTCGACCAAACGTTTTGACAAGTTGTTAAAAAATTTAAGCGCGTTGGGGCCCCACGGACCCAGATATTCGACACCAATTCTTTTTAATTATTTTTATCAGATAGGTTCACAGAATAAACGTAAGTAGGTAGGTATACTTGACTTACTGGGGGAAAAAAAAAACCATGAAAAACAAAGACATGGAAATTGCATAAAGACGCCAACGCAAATAGATCTGAAAACAATAATTCAAATAGCATTTAAAATTAAGTATTTTTCTCACATAAACCTCACCATAAAATAAAATATAGATAATATTAAAAGCAATCGTAAAAAGAATACAAAAAAATACAGAAATATTAGGATTAGAAATTTGCAATACAACGTCAACTGTTAGTCCTACAGTAGACGTCCAACGGCTGAGTTGATGACGAATCATACTACAAGCCTCCAATGCTGGCAAATACAGAGTAAAAGAGTTAAACGCATGTTAACGAGTTAATGGAACCAGTTACTATGGGAATTTAAGTTAAGTAAAACATCAAAGCCGCTATTACTTAACTGTGACCCTACTGACATCACAATTGAGAGCCACATAACAGTTGTCGGTGCTGTGGTGTAGTGAAAACGAGAAAAGAAAAGTGAAATGTGTGAGGTCGCTGCTCCGCTCTCGAGTCGGTACAATGAGAATGATTCGACGAATTTAATTTCAGTAAAAGTCATAATAGCCATAAATAAAGTTCTTGTTTCACTTTTAC
Source organism: Bembecia ichneumoniformis (assembly GCA_910589475.2). NCBI lineage: Eukaryota > Metazoa > Arthropoda > Insecta > Lepidoptera > Sesiidae > Bembecia > Bembecia ichneumoniformis. The sequence goes on along the minus strand of OU342536.1, from coordinate 13,037,949 downwards.
TTATAAATACTTATATATATATATATATATATATATATATATATATATATATATATATATATATATATATATATATATATATATATATGTGTGTGTGTATGTATGTATGTATGTATATATATATATATATATATATTTTAATTTATTTACACACAAAAAAATACAATGGGTGGTTAGGTGTACTGTAAACTTAATGAAGTTTCTAGCGTACAATGAGTTGTCTTCAATGGCAGAAATATAAACAGAATTTTTGTTACAAACAAGTACAGACAAAAGTAACAAGTAAATGAATGCACACTTTCTACAGGTTGTTTTATTTTATTTTTTATTTTATTTATATTAGGGAAACATACAATATTTTGATACACATTATACACATACATACAAGAAAAACATAAATCAGCAAAGTTTCCACAAAGTTACTAAAACATATTATAATTTACAATACACTACAGAATATTGGAGATGGGAGAAAACATGTAAAAAGGCAAACAAAAAGAAACATAGAAAAGAAAGAGAAAAACAAACAAATAAACTGGTCGCTACAAAAAGAAAACTACACGAATATATTTTAATTTTATTAATCTTTATTTTAATAAATTTATAAACAATGTATAAATGAGGTATCACATTTTTGACTTCTTAGTTTTAGTTATAATTATTATTATTAGTTGGTGTGTTGCTTGTTATTATTATAGCACCTGTGGCGTTGCTCGTTAGGCGACGGTAGAAACCTACCATTAGGCGGACCGTCAACCTGTCTGACGACTTGCACTTAAAATAAATGTGTTAAACAATTTTCATTTGAAATGAGATAAATATTTTTTATACCGTTTATTATTATGGATCTGTTATCACAATTTATCAAAATATTTGTGAGTAATTAAAATGAAAATAAAACACTTTATTTAATAATAATTCTATTCAACGATTTAATTGTGTATCGGTAAAGGCGTGCTCTAAAGCTTTCCATTCCTATCCTCTGCGGTGCGTGTCCATTCTAGGCCAGAATGGACACGCACTGCTTTTTCATTCTTCTATCTTTTTATGTCGTCTTCTTAACGTTTATTTTGTCTACCTTTGTTCTTTTTATCATCAAGCGGGTACCATTCCGTTAGGTACTGGTCTCGTCCACTTCTCTTTCCGTTCTCTTTAGTCATTCCAAAATATTTAAATAATTTTGAATGAAATCCTACTAATACTATAAATGCGAAAGTTTGTGAGGGTGTATGTTTGTTACTCTTTCATGTAAAAATTACTGAACGGTTTTGGCGCAAAGATAGTTTATTACATAGAACATATAGGATACTTTTTATCCTGTAAAAATTGTAGGTTCCCGAAATATGGACTAAAAATATAAAAAATCGCGCGCCAATTACTAGGTCTACTAGGTAGATGAAAATCCTAGTTAATTTGCTATTAGCTATATTAAGTATAGTAAATATTAAGTCTAGATCACAATTTTAAACTTTTTAGTTTCAAATCAATCCTAACATCTAAAAGGCCGAGCCTGTATTTTAAATGCAAGCCACTCTCGATTACATAATACCTATTTAATATTTGTATATTGTTTGCTTAATATGATTACACTCAATAATAAAAATATAATAAGAACTGTAAGTAGATAATTAGCATAAAAAAATTTGAAATTTTTGTTTCAGTACTTAATTAACAGTGTTAGTCATTCCTGATGGTTAGACCACAAGAAGTTCGAACCTAAGTTTATTTTTTATTATTTACTTTTTATTTCTTCTGGGTGAGCTCGCTCCATCGTCGGCCTCATCCTTCCTACATGAATAGATGCTGGCCAAGAGAAAATCCATCTTTAATAATAAAAAAATTATAATTATTTTCTAACAGCACATGTCACGTCTTATCACTGTTTGATAGCTCATGATAGCAAAAACATAAAATAATCTAACCTTTCTACAAAATAAAATTTTTGAGTGTGGATTTTTCAAATTAAAACTTTTTGAAATTAATTTCGAAATAAAAGAGACCGAGAAATGCCGAGAACCAAATGAACCAGGGAATCGATAGTATATTAATAAATATATCAAGGGTACACATGGACTTAAAGCAGGTAGGTGTAAGCAACGGCAGTCTTGTAAACATCTGATTAAATTTTATATTATTGTTGTCTGATTATTTCTATATTATGTTTTATCTATAAAACAACTTTAACAATAACAATTACCTATAATTATCATTTAAAGGCTTTTAATTCAGTTCGTCATAGAGAATTGCATAATCTCACAGGGCAATTTTATTCTACTAAATGCTATGTTATTAAGCAATAAAATATTTTTTTATACATATATTATGACTTAAAGTCAGCGACTTTGTAATGTCTGGACGATTTATATGTGCGTTCATAAGAAAATATGTGCAACTTGTTTATAAGTACATATGTAATATATAGATATCCACCAGCTACAATCTAAAAGATTGGACGGGGAACGAACCGATTACACGAATAATAAATTAAGTGTTCGTTTTGCGCTTTTCTGTCGAAAGTGGAATTCTTTTGTTGGAAATAAAACTGAGTGTACAGATACAAGGCATTAATTTTTTTACGTACTTATCGTTGTTGTTGTCTTGAGATTGTTGTAAACCAATTTTTTTTTGAACAGCCCATAATCAAAGCTATTCGAGAATGCTCTAATTCATTGAGAATGTTGGCAAAGGATTAAAAATAACTTTTGTTTTATTAGTAGGAACTGATCAAAATCAAAATCAAAATATTTAAATGTTCGTCATTTAAATTTACCAGGGTTTCGGAAAAAAGCCAAGATGACGATCCTGAGAAGAAACCCCGAAAGAAACTCAGGATACTATTCTTTTTGTCATCTTTAAAATATTAAAATTACAATTATATAAACTTAAGTAATACTAAAATCAAAGTACATATACAATACTAAACTTCTAATAGTATATTTAGTGAAATTGAGTATTCTCTCACAACATAACTAACTTTTATAAAATTTATATTATTTTTATATTTATAAAATTTTATCTTCAAAATTCGAACACCGAAAATTGAAGACAAAATTTTATCTTCAATACTCGGTGTCGGGTACCTACCACGCAGTCGTAGCGTATTGCGTCTTGACCTTTAAAAAACTTGCACTGCCTCTGTGGCTTCAGAGCGCGGCGCGGATTGGTCCAAAACATATGCAGTAAAAATCACGTCTATTAAATAACTTGTGACGAAAAACTTGCTGTTTTTGACAACGATTCATAATTGTTGATAACATGACAAATAAAGATCATCTAACGATTTTAATTACTTTTTTTTATACGAAAAAGTAGTTTTTGTGGCTATAAAAGTTAGACATATGCTGTCGCTGACTTTTTTGTTGGCATCATCAAGCCAACAAAAAACAACTTATCTATGGAAATCAATCATATATCTCTCACCGTTAAAGCAGCGTTTGAAAGAAACTTTTTCGTTCGACCGTTATTTCGTCGACTGACTGTGCAAATTCGGTTACTACGATCATTTTACGGGATATACATATGTCTATGTCCATCATGAAATTCTATTCTAACTATTGCTGTAAGATTTTTTAAATCGGATGAGTAGTTTTGAAAGATTACCTCCTACATACCTACAAACATACAAAGTTTACCTCTTTATAATATTATAATAGATAAAGTTTCATCAAAAAATTTTCAGGAGTTTTCAAGAGTAACAGACATCCTCACATACTTTCGCTTTTATAAAAGTGGTAGGATCATGCAAATCAAACAATCGACTTGCTTTCCTTAGTACTGTAATGCAATCATTACATAATTTTGTAAAAGATTGCAAACGATAGCGATCAGTTACGATTTGTGAAATCTGCCGAATAGATGACAATGGAATTTTGAGAGGTGTGACCGACTACGTTTTGTCTTTACCGTCCAGAGATTGTGATAGTGTTACGGTAAATTTCATACAAATAACTGTAACAAAGCGTGCAGCTTTATTTCAAAAACACGAGGGAGACCATCGTCCAATACTCCCACGGTTTTGTTTAGATCTTACGAGTCATATTTCATTGATAGTATCTTCACACATTTTGTCTATAATTTGAATTAGGAACAGTTTTGTATTTACAAAAAAGAAGAAAAGTCCATTTAAAAAACTAAACAACAATCACTGAAATTCAATACATAAATATATCCTTGCCTTTGTTAACCAATTTTGACTAGCCCATTAGTCGAACGGTTCAGGTGCTGCCTTATCGCTCTGATTCAGGGGTCCAGGGTTCGATTCGCCGTTGAGCAACTATGGAAATGACTCTGGGTGTACAGAATTTCGAGCCATGTGGGTTGTAAAGTTCACAATCGGTTGCAAGTTATCACACAATTATGAGTGCAAGTTATGAGTGCTTTGAGGGTCATGCATTTTTTGTCTTTAGTTTGCGATTTATTTATTTATTTAGGTACTTACTTAGCAATAAGTAAAATAGTGAATCCAATAAGTATCGGTACATTTTTGGTGTTTTGTTGGCCTGTGCCCAATAGCGGGACGTGATAAATATAGTGTGAAACAAAACAGACATAATAAAGTCCCATTTTCTCTGCAGTGCAAACACAGCGATGGACAATGACGTTACTCCGGTATACCTGGCTGCGCAGGAAGGGCATTTGGCCGTTCTCAAGTATTTAGTGCTGGAGGCTGGCGGAAGACTTGATGCCAGAGCGAGAGATGGCATGCTTCCCGTGCATGCTGCGGCACAAACTGGATGCTTGGACTGTGTAAAATGGATGGTGCGTATGTCAAAGACTATAAATATTAATTAAAACTAAAAGCACAATTACTACAGATCTCTTGTTTTTTTTTTGTTTGGAGGTTATTAGAGATTCCGATATAGTTACGAGTCTTGGAGGCCCCGAGACATCTTCACGTCCAAAATTCCTCAGTGCCACAAAAAAGTTTTCGACCAAATGTTTTCGCAAAAGTTACCAGTGATGGCGCTGAAACCTGGTCTCTAACTACGAGCCTCGTAAGAAACCTCAACGTCGCCCAATGAGCTATGGAGAGGGCTATGCTCGGGGTTACACTGCGAACCAAGAATGGGTAGATTACCCAAGAATGGTTAGATTTACCAAGAATGGGGAGATCCGTGGATGAATGAAAGTTACAGTGGCAGTGGGCAGAACACATAGTATGAAGAGTCGATGGCCGCTTGGGCCGGAAGTTTCTCGAGTGGAGGCCACGGACCAGCAAGCGTAACGTAGGAGTCCACCTACAAGGAGGACAGATGATCTGATAAGGGCCGTTAGTCGACGGTAGATCCAGGCCGCTTCTGACCGGTCCTATTAGAAAATTATGGGGGAGGCCTATATCCAGCAGTGGACGTCCTACGGTAGCCGTATGATGATGATGATAACGACCCGTTGGATGAGAGACGAGCCTGTTGGATGAGTGGTTAGGGTGCTTGCCTTAACGCTCTGTTCTAGGGTTCCCGGGTTCAATTCTCGGCAGGGTCAACTTTGAAAAATGAACTTTCAAATTTGGCTCTGATTTGGAGCTGAAAAGTAGTGGCAGGGCAAACTGAGGTTTCGCAGTCATTTGGGCAACCCGTCTAACGGCAATAACCACCCTCTTACAAAAGTCCACCGTGAAATAACAGCATGTGTGCTGTTGTGTTTCTGTGAGTGAATAAGGTATGCCAGAACCTATTTCCCTATCTCCTCTTAATCCCTTATCCTTAATCCGATTGTAGTCGGCAGCGCATTCGCAGCGCCTTTGGCGTTGCTTGTGTTATAGGCGACGGAGCCACCTACCATCAAGTGGACCGTCAGCCTGTCTGCCGATCTTAACATAAAAAAGTACGTCTCTTACAAGCTGCAAATGCAAGTCCTAAGATGTCCTAAGTCATTTTCTAAAACATATGATACGAGTCTGGATGATATAAACATTTCTGGATCTTGGACAATTTTTAGAATTCCTATTTGTTACAAGATATCAGAATATTTATTACATTAAATATGGACCCTTTTGGTTCAATAGTTTATTAAATAATGGCAAGACTTCTCTTTGCTTTTATTATTTGCTTTCGAAAACGATTATTTCGGATCCTTTTCTCGCTCCTTTGCTTTGATCGCCTTTTCAAAACTAATACAACGTGGACTGGATGTTTTGTCACAAAAAAGAGGACATTTCAAAAACATCCCACTAATACTAAGCGGATGAAAAGTTTAAGAATATTAATTGGCTTTATAAATACTTTTCGTGTGTGTAATGCTAATGCTGTCGCAGCAATTTGGTTCCCTTTCTCATTCCACTCCACTATTGGAATTTTCAACAAACATGCGAAATTTATTTAAACGACAACCGTGCGAAGGCAGGGCATGTCGAACTATTATATTTTACCATAAGTGCGTCTTTATTTAAATATTGGTTCTAGATACTGGCTTTAAAGCAGTTAAAGTTTTTATATTGACAATTATTTCAACTGTGACGATTGAACTAATTATTATAGAGATTTTCACAGAGAAGTTTTACAAATCGGTATCTAATTTGCTGTTCATACATTGTTATTTTCGTAGAATTCTAGAAAAGTTCTGTTCTTGGTTGTATAATTGATGTAGCGAGAGAAAATCGGGTTGAACGAACTCGCCGCACGTTCGATCAATCATTACCTCTATGAGATAGGAAACAGTGAAACTATCGTGTACATGTATCCATTATTAGACGATATTAGTCATCGATATTGAATGCGAAAATCGTGCATTCGTTTTAAAAGTCGCCAACGTGACGGAAATGTAACGACTTCCTGTTTTAAGATCTTCTGAGTATTGCAAGTTATTAATTGCTGGATGATGCTGCCAAACGTCTGCCCAGTTTGTCAACACTGGGTAGATGTCTGGCGGCAGTATCCACGTACAAAAGACAATCTTGAAATAATATTACGTGTGCTGTGGTGTTTCGGTGAATGAGTGAGGGATGTCAGAACCCATTCTCCTATCCTTTGTCTTTTATCCTGTCAAGGATCAAGGATCAAGTGAACCGTTCGCCTGGCTGCTGACTTTTATCATTAAAATAATGAATGAAGTAATAATGTAACTTTTCCTTGTTATTGTAAATTAAAAAGGATATTTTTTAACTTTAATTCAGTGTTTTTGTTATTGTTACTTTGACACTATTCACATATCTATACCTACTTAATATTAAGAAGAGAAAAGATTTGCATGTATGTATTTTTGTATGTTTGTAATGAATAAACTCAAAGAATACTGGACCGATTTTAAAAATCTTTCACCTATAGAAAGCTACATTATCAGCGGGTAACATCAGCTACTCACCCTCCCCCCATCCATACAAAAGTATGTTTGTAATGAATAAACTCAAAGACTACTGGACCGATTTTAAAAATCTTTCACCTATAGAAAGCTACATTATCAGCGAGCAATATAGAACACTAACCCTCCCCACCTCCCCCTTTACCCCTTCCATACAAATGTATGTTTGTAATGACTAAACTCAAAGACTACTGCACCGATTTTAAAAATTCTTTCACTTGTAGAAAGCTACATTGTCAGCGAGTAATATAGACTACTCACCTCCTCCACCTCCCCCTTTACCCCCATCCATACAAAAGTATGTTTGTAATGAATAAACTCAAAGACTACTGGACCGATTTTAAAAATCTTTCACCTATAGAAAGCTACATTATCAGCGAGCAATATAGAACACTAACCCTCCCCACCTCCCCCTTTACCCCTTTCATACAAATGTATGTTTGTAATGACTAAACTCAAAGACTACTGCACCGATTTTAAAAATTCTTTCACTTGTACAAAGCTACATTGTCAGCGAGTAATATAGACTACTCACCTCCTCCACCTCCCCCTTTACCCCCTTCCATACAAATGTATGTTTGTAATGAATAAACTCAAAGACTACTGGACCGATTTTAAAAATCTTTCACCTATAGAAAGCTACATTATCAGCGAGTAATATTTTATAAAGAGACGCGGACGAAGTCGCGTGCAACAGCTAGTTATAAAATAAAGTCGCTGTCCGCTTCTGTCTGTTTCTCCGCAAACTTCTTCTAATCCAACCAACAGATTTTGATGCGGTTTACACTAATACAAAGAACGATAAAAGAAGAAGGTTTGTGTAAATAACTTTCAGATTCAAAATTGCAGCCCTGCGAAACTGAAAGCGAATCGCTAGTAAAAAATAAAGATATCCCACTTCCAGGCCTGATAAAATAAGTAATTTTATGTATACGGCACACCTACGCACCACAGCGCACTAATTTCTTAAATGCCAGTTATTTAACATCCAGTTAAAGATAGTGTAAATCTTGTTGACTTTCGTCAGAGAAACCGTTTTAAGCTGTTAACAGATAGTATTTAATTTTATTGATTATTTTTAGATCGTTGAACGAGGGGTAGATCCAAACGTAAGGGATGGTGACGGAGCCACGCCACTACATTTTGCGGCGTCCAGAGGCCACTTGAGCACAGTACGTTGGCTACTTCGACATGGAGCCAGGCTACACTTAGACAGACACGGAAAGAGTCCAATCAACGATGCTGCTGAAAATCATCATTTAGAGGTTTGTTTTGTTATTTTTGAATTCACGACTTTCATAGAAGCTAACACCATACTAGTGTAATTCATTTTCCGATTATTGTAGGCAATTTGTGTAAGTACTCGTATAATAGGTACGATGATATCGTTCATAATTTGTGCTTTCTAATGATTGTCGATGGTCAGGTATAGCATTGTCTTTGTGTCGTGGTTGGAAACTGTTTTCATTGAGTCACACTCTGTTGATGTTGCAATCTATAATTCATTTGTTTATTCTTTGTAACATGGAGAAACATTTAACAGTTATCAACAGAAATAGATGATTATAGACATTTTCAATATTATATTATATATTATAGGTATATATATAGTTTAATAGTTGTAGCAGGGCAATCGGAATACTCCAATCTAAACTTAGGCAGCCTTTCTTGCCACAGTAACAAACAACTTACAAGACTTACAGAAGTATCTGCATCTGTGATTCGATGTTTGTAGTTAGTATCAAACTTTTTGTACAAATAATTAAAATATAAAATATATATCTGTATGTATATTTTTATATAATAAATCATTCAGTTCATTATGTCATCAATAATATAAGTACAATTGTATAGGTCGGCTTGACAAACGTTGATCTGCACTTTCCATTGGCAAACACAATACTGATATAGTTATTGTTAATATATTCAAGTCCTGTAGTTACTAATGATCGTGTCGACATAACGTAAATGAGTTTTTTTTTTAAGACGCTCTACGCCATCGATAAGAAAAAATCACTGCTTTGTTCTCCGATTTAGCTCGTTCAAACATAAAGCCAATGTACCTAACAAAAAAAAAATGTGATACATAACTTCTTGGTCTATATTTCTGACGAGGCATTTTTGTTTTAAGTATTATGGTTTACGAGAAATTAAATAAAATTTTAATGTATTACTTTGTTACAAAACTCGATTCAACTTAGTTGTTTCAAGAAGTAATGTAATGTGTATATAATCAAATGATAGAGTTTCATTTACACTATAAATGACATGAACAATTTTTCATTTAATTCAATAGTTTCAGAAAAACAAAGGTTTTTTTTTGAAATTTTTGAGTAGCGGATGCACCTAGCGAGTGCCGATTGTAGAGAGCCCAGTTGCTCAAGGTCATTCGCGTAGTAGAGGACGTTAATAATCCTTCACGCCCGAAGAAGGTTCTTATGACGATAATAAATTTGGAAAATTGTCCTGAATAATACAAAATCGAAAATCGAAATGAATAATACATATCAACTGCCACAGGTCAATAGCTTTTGACAGAACAAGTTTTTCGGGTCAGCTATTACTTCTACATAATTTAATTGCAATTTATAGAATGTACAATTTTCTTTATTTAACACCTGATCTTGATGACCGTATCCTCTCTAATGTCTCAGTTTAATTATGAAGAAACAACTTCGGAAAATGAGACACAATTGTTAACATTATATTTACTTAGAATATCATCATTTTTTATATAACACTAGCTGCTGACCCAGCAGACGTTGTCCTGCCCGAACCCGAAAATAATTCTGTAACCTTATTGTGGCGCCACCTATCGGGTCCAATTTTATTTCATATTGCTCAATGGCGATATGTATTTACATAATATACAGTCTAAACTATTCAGGTTTGCCTTGCCTATAAGATAACAGCTAGACATATATTATAATAAATAAAATCGTAAATGAGCGGAATCTGTCCGTTAAAAATATACGATGATACACTAATAAGAACTAAGCTGCCTGGCACATAGACGCAAAGTTGCCTGTCTGTGTGTATTCTATAAGATGTACTTCGGAGAGTGTGCTCGAGAGCTGCATGAGATCATACCGCCTTCCCCTTTCTTCTATCGGACATGCAGACGTACGGCTGGTTACCAACCTCACCTTGTCGAAATCCCTCTAATTCGGACCAAGCGCTTTAAAACATCTTTTGTGATGCCCACTGCTAACGATTGGAACTCCCTGCGTCTGTATTTCCGAGCTCATATAACCCAAATCTTTTCAAGGTTCGAGTGAATAGGTATTATCTGGGTGAGCTCGCTCTATCGTCTGCCTCATCCAAAGAGTATATAATCACTATGGCCTCATCCTTCCTACATGGATAGATGCTGGTAAAGAGCAAACCCATCTTTAATAAAAAAAAAGTTGTATATATATACTTATGTTACCGAGGTCGAAAAAATAGTTTTTAGAATTAATTTTTGTCTGTCTGTGCGTTTGTTCACTCTAATCTTAACCGAAAGCCGAAAGGCCTCACTATCCGCCTCTCTCCCCCTCTCTCTATCTCTGTTTCTCCGCTAACTTATTCTAAACCATCCAACCGATTTTTATACGGTTTTCACTAATGGAAAGAGTGATAAACGAGTAAAGTTTGTGTATGTAAATCGCAAAAAAAATGATATATAAATACGTACAAAACTACAGTATAATTATATATGTTTAAAACATTTCTGAATCAATACGAATGCTTTAAAAAATACATAAATTAAAAATAGAGGAAAGGATACGGAAGTAGTACCTACATTTTGCATCTCAGTAGCCAATTATTGCGAATGACCAAAAATAAAAATATAAATTTTATAAACGAAAGAATTTATAAACGAAAAAGTCTGCGAAAATAAATACACGTAGTGTAGTTTAATTTAAAAACCTAATTTTTACTTCAGAAACGATGATTTATGTTATTTAAAGACTCGTATTCTCATTAAAGTGAAAACTAATCCTTTAATGGATTAAAACTGAATTGAAAGCGGAATAAAACACATTAATGGATCAGAGACTCCCATAAAACTTTGTATGCTCTTTCATATTTAAACATATTACTACTGCGTACCACATCATCAACCAATGTCAGCTGCGTGCAAGTTTTTACAAAATAACCTATTCAATATAATAATGACATTGAACTCAGGCGGATCAAATAGATTTTCAATGGAATCTGAATTCAATGCAAATTCAATCACCGTGTACCTAACGCGGTCACAGATTGATGAGTTGACTATCGTAAAGGGTCATTAAAGGTTAACCGTCAAGAGGAACAGGTACAGCATCATGTACATTTATGTTAATAATTAAAAAGGTTACAAAAAGTGAAAATTTTCAAACAAGGCATAATGAATGAATAAAAGGAATTTTATGCGACCAGGTAACTCATAAAAAGTGTAATTGGTTGTTGTGATTTTTCCTTGGTATCCCACTGATGTTGAAAACATTGTATCATAGGAGTATATCAGTAATGTTTGTGTAATACTATAATAATTGAATATATTCACTGAAAATATCTTTGAGTTTTGAAATCTAATAACACTTCTTTTCACTCTATAATTGGGTTTATTTCACTAACAAAGTCAGTAAATTCTTTGTATTCTTGTACAAATCTATTTCTATGTTTATACAATATAATAAAATCGTAAACAAGCCGTGTCTGTACTGTAAATTAAAGATTTTTTTTTAAAAAAAAAGCAATTTATACACGTTGTACTTATGTTACCTACTGAGGTACAAAAAAAATAGTTTTTAGAATTTTTGTCGCTTGTCTGTGCGTTTGTGTACGCTAAGATCAGAAAAGGCTTAACCGATTTGAATGCGGTTACGCGTTATACCGTATACCACGCGTACGAAGTTGCGGGTTCAGCTAGTATTCAAATGATTGTGTCAAAATAAATAAAACTCTATGTGTTTTTAAGGGTTACTTTTTTTAAAGGTTAAGTACATTTTTTTCAAACTAGCGGGTTCCTTCAAAACTTTTATCCTTTGAGCAAGTCATTATTATTTCAAATCCACAAAGACCTAGTGTTCTAACCACGTTTCAGAGTGTAATTGTTGATATACTCAACGCTAAACCTAATATAGGTACTTACCCAAATATTACAAACTGTAAGAGTAAAACTGATGTTTTGTAATCAGGTACTTAAGGCACATATAGATCTTATGATGGCCTTAATTAAGATTTGGGCATTTAATAAAAATATAAAATTACTCAATAAAATCTATTGAACACAATATCAGGACATAAATAGAAGTTGATGCACATGTTCATGATTAAATATTCATGCACATATTTATGATGAAATAATTTACTTTCAGTGTCTGAATGTGCTGGTGGCAGCTGGTGCAGCTGGTGCCGACAACAAGCAGCTGGCTTCATACAAAGCAATTCACTCTTGCGCTTGTGTTGCAGGGGAGCCGAGGGTAAGTAAAAGTCTTATATCTCTTAAATTTAAGTGTTCATTTTTAGAGTCACTAATCATTTTTTAATCAATCAGTCATAGATTAATGATTGGTCTCCGCCGACGCTTCAACCAGATACCGTATGTGGATAGTATGTGCGCCAACTAATTTCTCTAATGTGCATGGCTTATTTGAATGAGTAAACTTTTACCCAAATTATGTGGAAATTAATATCAATAAATGAAATTGTTTATTTTTTACATCAGCAAAGTATAATTTTTTATGACCCATCGAGACTAGAGCCGGGTATGCCGACTCTGGCGTAGTATTAATTGCCGCATAATATTTATGCACGGGCGGCATCTGGTTGGAGCGCCCGCGCCCGCGCATTAATCTATGCAATCAATGTGTAGTAATCAATTATCGACAATCATTTGTTAATGTTAATAATAATTAATCACCAACTTAAAAAAGAATTTAGGCTTCTTGGTTTAAACAGAGATGAATTACTTGGTTTAAGGCGACGACGCATTGGAAATTTTGGTGGCAGGGATTTAAATTTTTCTCAGCAATGACAAAACATATGAAAGTGGTGTTTGGTAATCTGTTTCTTCATGTTACTGACTTTATTTTGTCAGTTGGATTACACGATTGGTAAACTTTTATAACAGAAAAAAAAAATTCAAAGAAACCTCTTTTAAAACACAGATTTACATATTACAGGCAAACGGGACCAATTTATACCCCCAAATTTTCTATATATATTAGTATAAACATACACTTTAATTTTACAGTTGGATTTCTTAAAATAAATTATAGTTTTTTTAATAAAAATTGTTTTGTCGCATACGACCTTACGACATAAGCAAGCGCGCTCTCGTTTTTGTATGCAAAGGAGCCGTATTAATTGTTTATCGCTGCGTTCGCAAAGATACTAAACAGAGATAGATAGTGAAACGGCCTATGGACAAATTGACACCTCAGAGGTAATCCAAAGATTTGTATAAGTAAATCCTATGGTAGTTCAAAACTCTAACATAGGTTTAATTAAGGTTTGGAACAATAATCGGTAAAGATATGTTATTTTAACGCAAATGAAAATAATCACATTCTGCTATCATTACTTGTGTAACCCATCCTCTGAAAGTAATCAGCCTTTTATGGCAGACCGCCATGAAACACTGCGTGGGATAAAAGAAAATTTTCCATAAAAGAAAATTAAGGATGTCCTTTTTCTATCTAGATTTTTGTTGTTTATTCTGTTTCCTCCTTACACCTATTTTAGACCTGCTTGAATGACAGCAGCAACCTGACCCTTCTGATGCTGTGCAAGTATTTAGACGACAAACCATCAACCCAAATTAATGATGGCGTATGTAATGTTGTTTTTGTTGTCAGCGCTTATTAAAAATTAGTTTGTATAAGTCCCGCGAATTGCTAATGCACCTGGCCGCCATTTTGGTGACGTGATCTCGTGACACACTCAGTTCCGTTAGCAATTCTGGCCGGCGAGTCTTTAGTTGCTGATGACGTCACGTAAATCTTAATGTGACAAGGTTCCTGCACATTATCAATTTGCGGGGATTATACACCATGAAATACATGAAGGTCCATTTTTTTTCCAGTGTGCTTTACCAAACTGCATCAACGCGAATGGTAACCGTTCGCCGTTCTATCTACATGCTCCAGAGAAGGAGCGACGTGGTTCCGTCCAGGAGCGTCGAGGGTCTCTCCCATCGACTCCTATAGGCTCTGTCAGTTCTCGCTCGGGGCCTGCTGATGGATTATACGTCAATCCTATGCAGAGGGGAACTTCTACTAGCGTGACACATCATAGCTCATCGGGAGACGATAGTTCAGGTAATAATTTTAACTTTACAGACAAAATTACATATTTATCACAGAATTTTAGTAAGATTATAGTCGTATTATTACTTTTTTTGGTTCATCAGATGCTAACGAAGAATAATTTATTGAATAAGTATTCCTTTTTTTTAAACTTCCTCGTCAGGAAGTTGATTTCCAAATTTAAAATAAGAATTATTAATTATTTTATTCGTTTTAAAAGGAAGAAATGTCTTATGTCTTTCTGTTAATATTCACATATGTAATAGTGATTTTAAAGTTTTACTTGATATTTTTAAATTAGTGATAAAACCATCGCATTGTATTTACAATATTGTAATTCTCTAGATGCTGTAGATAGTAACTACATTTATTCAGCGCAATAGGGAATATGCGTGTAGTTTAAATTTCACTTCCGAATCTTTATTGACCGGACATTATTTCTTCCTAATCATATTGCGTAATTTTATAAATAAAAAGTGCAAATTAGGCGAGAGAATATCAAAATTGCGAAACGAACTCCATTGGTTGAGACGACATGTGACGTCAGATGCTATGTCAACAGCTCGTATCGTTGATAGAACACTTGCAGTAAACAAACGCTGGACATAGCTTGTGATGTCAGTGAAGGCGCGCGAAAACGACGGTGTTTTAATGCTTCAATGCGTTTTTTTTTTTTTTTTTTTTTTTTTTTTTTTTTAATTTAATGGAAACATTTCCAACAGTGTTTACATTTTTTACCACGCTAGGACGCAAAAATTTTTACAACGCAAAATTATAGAGAAAAAAAAAAATTACTTGCATGTTCAGCTTTTGTCCATATTAGAAAACAGCACCTTTATACGAAGATCATACGCATATAAGTTATAAGATGCATACAAGTACGCATATAGAATATAAGTTTTATAGTTTGGGAAGCTGAATAAATGTATTTAATTACTCTCCTAATGTTTCAAATAATTATCTTTACTTGAATTAATCTTCATCAAACTTGATGTGTCTTCTTTTTATTTATTCGTCTCTATGGTTATGCTCAAGCAATGTCTAAAGTTCCAATTAAGCACATCTCTCTGGCTATGTCCAAGTATTTGTCCACATATCTCTGGTTATATGCAAGTAATGTCCAATAATTCCCCAATAGACACTTTTTGGACATTAGAAAGGTTCTATAACTATTGTTGTTCGAGTGATCGTTCGGACTTTCGCCGCGGATTACATGATTATAGAATGGATTACATATAGCGAATCGTAATATTGTAATTACAAAAATCTATTAGAAGATTAGCAGGCGTAAATAATCGCGAGCGTATCTAATAGAGCAGTGCGATATACCGGAACTGTTCGTATGAGGCAGGAAGCGCAGGCTCACTTTTAGGTAACGATTTTTTTGCACCCCACTGCACAGTTGCTTTCCTGTTGCCGCGTTGTTTGGACGTGAGTTTTTACACATATATTTCAGATTTGTATCCATTTATGAGTGTCGTTAGCAAGAGTTGCTTGTTTCGAAATCGGAATGTGTCAGATTGTGTAGTCTACCGTGATGGTGGGTTAATGGTGTGTCCTTATATATTGTTCCCTGATAGGTGTGTACTTGTTGTGATAGTCTTGGGGGACAGGGTGAGACATGGGGACAGGACAGGGGACAGGGGACAGAGGACAGGGGACGGATATGTTTTAGACGCCTATATTTTTTATATTCTATATAGCTAAGTAACGATGGAGATTTTAAGGTTGTAAAAAGTTTGTTAACCTAATTATTAAAAAAACTATTTTAACCTAACATAGAAGGAAATACTAATTAATACGTTTTATTATAATATCCGGAATATTACATTACCAGTTAAAATACGTGAAATAACAATTTAGAATTTTAATCTTTAGTTATCTAAGTACCTATAAATATTTATAATTAGATTTTTTACTAAAAATGTCGTAGAATTAAATAATCCAAATGTGATCATTAAAAAAAACTGAAATTATTTTGAAAAATATACCAATTGTGTTGTGCCTTTCATTAGTATAGATTTTAATTATTTTCATTGAATTCCAATTTCAAAAGGATATCCCGCATCCCGTGAATTCAACGAGCTGATTTAACAAAAACAATCTTTATAGGATTGTAAGAAAATAGCAAAATTCTTTATTCTATTTTTTTTTATTCGAATTTGGACTATTATTTTAAAATTACTTAGGGTACTATTTTATGTTAATGTTTACATTTTTATCAGTGTATTTTCATAAATTTTTAATAATCTCTTAATTAATAAAAATTAAAAAATAGGTTTATATTTTTATTAATCTATTAACAGATTTTTGCATTGTGAATATTAGTGAGAATAGTGGGATTATACCACCGGGCTATTGAGTCGTTCTAATTAATGCAGAATTTTCACCACCTCACTGCTGTGCACGGTGTGTTTAGGGTACTTTACTTTACCTCATGGACACGCTAAAGGATGATTCATTCTATAACATACAGATTGTAGACAAAGTACGTTAAGAAATAAGTTTGACGAACCCAAGTTTCAGTTATCGGCAATTTTGGTAATGAATTTCTCAAAGTTGGATCTGGCAAGTAATGGCAGAGCAATGGTGAGCAAGGGATGTCAGAGCCCATCACTGCCTTATCCTTAATCTTACTATATTCGGCAGCGCAGTTGCAGCACCTGTAGCGTTGCTTGTGTTATAGGCGACGGTAGCCACTCACCATCAGGTAGACCGTCAACCTGTCTGATGATCTTAAAAAAAAAACGAAAAAATCGGTATACAGAAAGTATAAAATATCTATATTCATCAGCTTGTTCGGCGTCCGAGGCGGACAACGCAGGTGGGTGGTACTTGCATGGCAACAGCAGTGGTGGAGCACCGGCAGCTCTTTACCAACGCGTGCGGGATCTGTTCCACACGCGCTCGCCAGGCCCGAGGGTGCCTGCCGAAGGACAGGAGGCTCCCACCATGACTGGTGAGATATTCGGCAGATTTTTTCTTAATACATATAAGAATATCACATTCCACACTGGATACACTATTACCGATAAGTAGTGTGGCAGAACACACCGGCAGGTAAGACAACTGTTGCCTTAGTTCTCGTCATAGCTTTATTTAAAGAACAGATCAGAGAGACAGAAGACAGCCTACCATTGAGTGATTAAATACTTTAGAGGTCTAGATTTTCTATTAAATCTAAGCACACAATTTGCAATGAAAACGCTAAAAATATCATTAATTCATTTACGTAGTAAATAAATCAATTATTTAATTGTCTATATCTACCTATATAAATAACTTTTATCCGCAACTACGTCCACGCGGAATGTAATGTATGTCCTTTTTCTGAAACTCTAACAACCTGTAGGTATGCAAAATTTCACGGTTATCGGTTGAGCGGTTTTGGAGTCCATAGGAAACATGGAAACATCGATTTTTATATAATAGTACGAGTAGATAAAGTTGCTGTCCGCCTCTATCTGTTTCTCCGATAACGTCTTCTAAATCAACCAACGGATTTTGATACGGTTTTCACTAATGAAAAAGCGATAAACGAGAAAGGTTTGTGTACATGATTTGCAAAAAAAAATCAATTAAAAAGATATACTTATTATTTATTTTTCCAGACCAATAAATAATTTTTAAATAACCGCCAGCATTAGAATAATCCTGATTTTTTTTTGTTGCAACGAATACCTTTAATTAATTATTTTTGAATAACAATAAAAGTGTTTAAAAATGCACTTATCATACTCTTATTTTTGGGAGAGAAAATTAACAGCATCTATAGGTGTCAAACAAAATGGAAAAAATACTAATTTACTAAAATACCATTGGATCAAATCAATTATCTATACAAATAGGTATTTAATTAAAATTTAAGTGTCTGTAATGTCAACATAACTGCTTTTTACTAAATGTATATCAACGTATAAACGGAACTTAAATTTTTCTCTGTCAGTCTGCTGTCTGTTTGTTCTGGCTAATCTCCGAAAAACTGGAGCGATTTTGACGCGACTTTCACTGGCAAATAGCTGATGTAAGGAGTAACTTATAACAATAAAAAAAAATTATATATCAGCAGTGTCCAGTATCGTGCGCGCCCCTAGCATTGCAGCAAAGCGTAGCCGGGGACAGCTAGTTTATTTATAAAAGAAATGAAACATATATGTTTCTATTAAATATCCATTGATTTATAATTTTTACAAATTCTCACAATAACTCAGAAAGAGAAACATATGCCTGGGCACTAAAATTTTGTAAAAATCTAAAGACGACGATAAAAAAAATTATTAATAAAAATAATTTTTGTGATAAGGTTTAAAATATGATATTTGCTACCCGACATGCGTTCAAATCCCGGTGTGCCCTTTCATAGAGATTTAATTACTGTGTGTTGCAGTGAAAGCGGAAATTCACGGTTCGAGTGAGGTGACTGCGGTAGCGGAGCAATCTGACAGCGACAGCGGTGCTGATGCCACCAGGCGCGACCATCACTACGAAGACATTTACATATCAAAAGAAGAGCATCAGAGACGAAGGTTCATACATATATACATAAATATGTCATAATATCTCTAAACAACTAATTTTAATTATAACTAGAAATTAATAGATGGGGCACGGTTATAATTTTAAATAGGTATTTTATGTAAGTAATTCAAATATGGCTATATTCCCAACCCATTTTTTTTTTGCGTGGGCCAGATCCCTACCGACCATGGGGAGATCGGTGGGATACGTGGGACTTCTACCCACTAAAAACCTCGCGCTTATTCCTCGCGCCGTCTATGGGCGAGGGGGGTAAGGGATCGTGGAAACATACATCTGCCTCCCTTCGCCAGACGAGGCCCGCACACTTGCGGGCTCCACCTCGATTAGGCGAGGAGTTTGATCTCCGCGCCGTGGCGAGACGTGCCGGAAACTCACAGCACGTCTCCCCCCTCATTGTCCGGTGTTGTGATGACTGCGGACGACATGCAATGTTGCCAACCATAGGAAAGCAAAAAGCAGCAAATGGAACTTAAAAAAACAGCAGAAAACAGTAGAATGGTAATTTCAAAACATCAAATCTACTGTTCAAAATCGATAAATAGTTTTTTTCGAATAAATAAGGGAAATGATAATACGTACTTTGACCACTTGCCAAACGAAATGAGAAATGACTGAGACTCTGAGAGGAACCCTTAGAGTATACATATCCGGTTTTACGCAATGGAATTTTCCAAAGACAAGCGCAGCTACATGATGTGGTGGGGGTACTGCGGCAGGCCGGCGGCGGCCGCACGGGCCCGCACAACACTACACTTATTATCTTATTTACAAAAAAAAGGGACGGGTGGCGATCTCTATGTCGGCCGAAACGCTTGATAATGCGAAACCTTTACCCGCCCTGCGGTGCCGCCGCCGCCTGCCGTAGTACCCCCACCACATCATGATGTGACGCCGCGAAGCGGCGTCGTTACACACATCATAAAGATGATGTGGTGGGGGTACTGCAGCAGGAGGCGGCGGCACCGCAGGGCGGGTAAAGGTTTCGCATTATCAAGCGTTTCGGCAGATATAGAGGTCGCCACCCGTCCCTTTTTTTTGGAATAGAACCCCTACAAAAACATTTTTGTAGGGGGAATAGACCCCCTACAAAACAAGATTTTGAAGCACTAAAATGCGTGTAATTATTGCTGAAATCATTAATTTTCTGAATTTAATTAATGTTAAAGTAACAATTATATAAATTAAGATGTTTGCTTAATCTACTCTTCTTGTCTGTTTTAATAAAATGGTATAACGTTACGAAGAATCTATTATCCTAACTGCCCATGGCCATTATCCTAAACAGGTTAGAGAAGGCCTTGTGTATTAATAGGTATTTCACAGCCTTCCGCATACAGCAAATGTATTTATCCATGTTTTTTAGGTTTATTTTTACTATTGTTTGATATAAAAATCATTTTAAAAAATGTGTATTTTTATTAGGAGTAGTTCGCGCGACTCCGGCAGCCATAGTCGCCCTGGAAGCGCCGCACTTGTAGTTGACTATGCAACCAAAGATGACAGGTAACCTAATATGTTTGAAATATACTTTATAGTATAGGGTCAAATTTCAATCTCTTACATACTTGTATTTTTTTAAATATTTTCTATTTTATGTATGTGTCAAGTAAACACTCTATTCTCTGTATTAAAACACTTCTACATAATATATATTTAAATGCGTTTTTAATGATGAATAGAAAAATATTTTATGTTTTTATTTATTTTTAGTTAACTTCAAAAACACATGTCTTTGTGCACAGATTTCTTTGATCCCCACAGTAGACTAAGCCTGTCTGAAAGTAAGAAAATTAGGAAAAAATAAGTGGTTTTATTTAGTGGATAGATAGACAGCCTTAGATAATATATCCTTATTATTATGCACTTAAACCCTACGCATGTTATGTTATTTAATGATGGTTTTCTGTGATGGAATGTCGGCCGCAATTAGGGTTACCATCTGTCTGACCGGATAAATCCGGTTTTGACCGGCTTTTTAAATGATAGATCGGTTCCCGCCCGGATTTTGTAAAGACCGGATTTTATTAAATTCGCGATGACAAAACGGTTCGACCAAACGACCAAAGCGATGAGAGAAAGGTGTAATTGTGGTTGTGATTTTGAATAGTCTCTTCTTGAGGAGACTATTCATTGCTTTTATTGGTTGTTTAAAAAAACATTAAAAGTCGTATAGTCACTAAAATGCAACTACTTGGTTAAATGTTAGAAATGGTCTAAGTGCTGTTGTCGTATACTACCTAATCGTCTAGGGACAGTAACCGCCAAAAGAAAAGGGTAAGATGGTAAAAACACTATTTATTGGGCGTAAAATAGCACGTGTGCTATTGTGTTTCGGTGTATAACTAAGAGTCAGCTCATATCTGAAAGCGGCGCAGCGCGCACTTTTTAAGATAGCAAAGAGAATATAGAACTTATTTACGAGACTAAAAGGTACACACGCTTTCCAGTGTGAGGTGACCCTAAGCTTATGTTGGAGCAAGGTTGAAGCCATTCTATCCGCGCTCGCCTTATCGATATAACCATTAAATGGTTATGGTTATTTAGTTTATTTTATCAGTTATAAATTTTATTTTATCAAGACCGGGCTTAAGTAAGCCGTACATAAAAACAATTAAAAGTAACGGACCCGTATTTTTTCATAAAAAATGTTAGGTACTATACAGAATAATGTTGTATGTTTAAACATTTTTTTTATTCAGCTCGAATAAAGCATACGAGGAAGTAACTCCTCCATCTGAGAGTCCTCCGAAGTCAACCATTGCAACGAAACTGGCAGCACTGACGCATAAAGCTCAAAACTTTGTGAGTATTTGACATGGAAAAATAAGACTATTCATTACAAATATATCACTGAAACTACTTCTTAAATTCAATAGTTTTTTTTATTTTTTATTTAAGAACGTTAAATTTACTAAACTTGACTCGAACAAATCCAATGTCGAGTGCTACATGAACCAAGGATTTTCTTGTACAATTCATTATATAATATTTTAATTATTTTTTCATGATTTTCAAGCAGCATTCTCCTCTACCAATTTTGTTAACTATTCTTTTACTCACGTATTTTTGATGTAATATAATTCATTAAAATGTCGCAAAAAAATGAATAGAGACTATTAAATACCCCTTAATCTGTACCTACTCCCATTTCCTTATCCCCTCCTAATCTCTTATCCTTAATTCTACCGTAGTCGGCAGCGCACTTGCAGCAGCTTTGGCAATGCTTGTGTTATAAGCGACGGTAGCCACCTACCATCGAGTGGACTGTCAGCCTGTCTGCCGATTTTAACATAAAAAAAACTTATAAAGTTGTTTGTTCTGATTGACTAGAAGTCTTGAAAGCTGAAATTTGGAACAGCTGAAAAGCTGTTGCAATTATTTGCTATGTTCTCATACTATCCTATTCGTTAAATATATTCTCAAAATATTCCATTCGCTAAATATGACATTCTCAAAATATACTATTCTTTGAATATTATATTCTCATAATATCACAAAAAGGACATTCAATAAATGATAAATTTATGACGTTAGCATCCGCTAAGAAATTATTTTTGAAAATTTCATCTCCGTATGAAAGCTTGATGAGGGTACGCTAGTATTAAGATTTATTACATATTTCGTAAAGACTTATTCTTTCCTAAAGGCCAGTAGACTATCTTCGGCGGCCGGTAGTCGCCGGGCTTCTGTCTCCGAAGAGACAACTGTCGTGCAAGCGTCGGCTTCATCAGGAGTGTCTTCGGGAGGCAGTTCCGGAGACGAAGCACCTCCTCCGCCTCCCCCACCCCCTGCCCCACCTGTCCCTCCTCCGCCAGCCGTCCTTGAGGAGCCAGCTTTGAGACCATCAGAATTGAAGGGAAGATTGGGTAAGTGAATGATTAAGGTTTTTTTTAAAGTCCACAGACAGGACGGTCCGTTTGATGGTAGGTGGCTACCGTCGCCTATAACACAAGCAACGCCACAGATGATGTAAGTGCGCTGCCGACCATAGTGAGATTAAGGATAAGGCATCCGGAAGGGATAGATAAATGGCATCCCTTGCTGACTCACCGAAACACATACTGTTACGGTGTCTTCTGTAAGGGTCTGTAAGACGGGCAGCCTAAATGAGTGCCCTGTGTGCCTTCCTATTTATTACTGGTTATTTTTTGGTAGTATCAACTAATGTTGGAGCGCCGACATCGTACAGTAGGTTTTATTTTGGTCGAGCCTGCAATGCCGTATTGGCAGCTTAACGTGTGGATTGGAGATGATGGTCATTCGCTTTAACCGTACAGAAATTCTATGTCTAAGAGAACTAGTAAGCTTCGACTACTAATGCAATCCTGCCAATACGTAATAAGCTCATATCGTGGACTCGTCAAACTATTTAAGATAAGGACAAACGTCAGACCTAATAATAATTACAACCTTATAATCTATGATTTAAGGTGCAATATTACACAACAAATTTTTGTAGCTTCTTGGAGATAACCGAACATATTAAAATTGGAAGGTTTTTCTTAAATATTGTGTAAAATATTGTTACGACTAACTATAGAACGTTCTGGAAAAAGCGTTCGCGCCGTCTCGAACGTCTCACCCTATCTATTGTAACTACGCCCCTTCCCGACTAGTGTCAAAGGAAATAGGTAATTATGTTTACAACATAGAGTTTACATTTCAATAGAAATAGCATTTCCGAACTTTCAATGGCTTGTTTACGATCTTATTTAGATTTTCTGGCAAATTAGAAATACATCGAGGTGTTTGGCGCTAAGTATAAATAACAGAGCAGGCAGGCGAGATAGTAGTGCGACAACCAGCGATACGAAAGCGACTCTTCGGAACTTTTGCGAAGTTATCTGCGATAGTGAACCGGCGACACTTTAAGGGAATTATTGACGACTTTTGGTAAGTTTAAAGGTTTCATCGGACAAGTTTAGTGAATATGAAAGTCATCTGAAATAAAAAGTTTGTGAAAATTAATCGTTCGTTTCGCCCGGACACGGCATTTTTCTCATCCCGCACATAACAATATGAAAAAAGAAACAAAGTAGCCGATTAAAACTTTAGTACAGAACTTTAGTTAATTAAAGTAGTTGTCGCTGAAATTTTTTATTACTGCGACGAGGAAGCTTTTTTGGGCAGTAATTTACTAATTTTTTTAGATAAATTTGTCCAATTCAATTTTTTTTTTAATATTGTCTATTATATTAGTTTTAATTTAATATAAACAAGTCAAATTAGGGGACGAAAATAACGCTTTTCTGCTAAGTCCTCGCCTTAAGTAGGCTTTGCCCAATAGTGAGATAACAAAAAGAATGTGTCTTAACTAATAGGAATTAAAACATTCCTAGGGCTGGCTAGCCTGCGCATGCGCACATGGCTGGCTAGCTGTGTGTGCCTGCACAAGGTCCCCCCGTCTGGGGATTGTCCTGGTGCCTCCGGACTATCTCCCATTGGAGTTAGTCTAGCCAGCAATGGCTAGGCTGCCCTGGGGTGGATCGGAGTTGTTGCCCCGGCAGAGCCCGGTCCATCCCTCTCGAAGGGCAAGGAGACACCGATGAGTTTTAGTGGGTAGTGCCAGTGCCGCTATGACCTAGCATAGCGTGACACTGGTGATACCCACATACCCCTACCGCCTAACCAGCGGTAGGAAATCTGTAAATGGATTTCTCCTCGAGAAAAAAAAAAAGAATTAAAACATTTCTAAATATTACAAAATTATTTATTTAAATTAGTTTATAATTGTACGTTATTGAAAAAAAACACCATCATGTTATTACAAAATATTTTTAAAAGATGGTTTAAAAATAAAATCATTAAAAAAATACTTCGTGTTAAAAGAAATAACCCCACGTTTTAATTTGAAAGAAATCGGATTCTGTTTTCCTCTTCTGTCTCTCGGTAATGAACGTTTTTTTTTGGCGGGTTTCAGGCCCACGGCATAGCATGGCCCACCCCACGCTATTCGTTTTCCCCTAATCGTTACTTTTGACTTTCTTCTTTTCGCTCGGCTCCTAAGGATCATAGCGCATACCGTGTATGTTAAACTGTATTTAAGTTGACTCAAGAATTGGGCTATTAAATGCATAAATATTTTTTCCAAATACGGTTTCCAGTCCAGAGAGTAGCGCGTCCAAACAAAACATAAAATAAAACAAACTCTTCAGCTTTACAAGTAAGTAAGTATAGATGAAACTGAAAAACAATCCAATCCATAGTAAACTATTAGTTACTATCTACCAGCCTCCGGCTTTACACGAATTCAGTTTTTTCTGCAAATTATATACCCAAGCATTCCTTACTTATCGTTCTTTTCATTAGTGAAAAATCGTATCAAAATCCGTTTAGTAGAAGTTGTTACGGTAAGCTTGCTAAAATACATCACAGAAAACCGCATTCAAATCGGTTAAGCCGTTTCTGAGATTAGCGTGCACAAACGCGTAGACAAACAGACAAAAATTCTAAAAACATTTTTTTACCTCGATAACAGTACAACGTGTATAAATTGTTATTTTTTTAATATTTAATGTTACGGCTCGTTTACGATTTTATTATATTATAGATATTGTTGGTAAAAGATAGTCTTCCACAAGAAAGTACCGCTTTGCAAGTAAGGTTTTAACCGTAGCCTAGAAACGAAAATGCCCAAGTAGTGTATAGGTATTTTTTGATGTCGTAGTTATTCTTCAAGTCCAAGAGACTCGAGAAACTTTCAACAACATTTCCATAGCACTAGCTATTTTCTATTACGTTTTTAACTATTAAATATTTATAAAGAGTGTTTAATTTATAAATTGTTCACTTTCTACAAAAGTTAATGGGCTGTTAGTCGCGTTCTGATTACAACGTATACCCACTCGTACATGCGCCCGCGCTCGAAACAATAACAAAATGTATGTGAAATAAATACCTATACATACTGATTTAAATTCGCGAAGGTTTTACTTTCCGTTTCAATGTGAAGCAAGAAATTCACTATAATTATTAATATTTTTATATTAGTTTATTATATTATATATCCATGTAAAATATCTAAGGTACTAAGGGTGACCCAAAAGTAATGATAAGCGAATATTTATAGACGTCACAGAAATCTAAAAAATAATAATAGGGTATCCTCACTACTTGCGGCAAGAAAATCATTTAAATTTACTGTCGCATTTTAGAAGTACCTTCACTTGAACACGATCATCCAGAGAACTTAAAAAAAAATGGGTAAAAACGAACTGAAAACCGTCAAAAAATACTTCAAAAAATAAAAAATCTACCAGACATATGCATGTCGACTTTGTGGAAACATTGAGGGACTATGCTAATCGCTACCTAATCGCGAAAATCAGAGTATTCTTCGAATACGAGTTCCGACGTGGGCAGCAGAAACTGACGAAATAAGAAAATTGCGAGAATCTATCAAAGAAAAAGGTAAGGCAAACTGCGAATTAAATTCCCAGAGAATAGAAGAAGAAGAAGAAGAAGAAGAAGAAGAAGAAAAGATAGACCAAAGAGAAATCAGAGAAACTTAATAGTTTTATTAGGAGGTTACCTTGAAAAATAAATTATATTTTGTCCTATGAACATTGTGATTTATATCGATTAAAATTACTTTTGGATCACTCCTCGTACATATCAATAAACTAATTAATTAACTAACTAACACTCAACCTAACTGTAAACTAACTTCCAAGGCTTTTAGTATTAGGGTGAATTTTGAGAGTCTACAAAACATAACTCTGTAATAATTATTTTAAAATTTTCTATAATTTTATATTATAAATTTCATCAATGAAATTAGTAAAATAGAAAATCTTTTTGGTATTATTTTTAGCTAGAACTTTAAGGGGTGTTTTAGGTATTTCATTTTTAGTAGAGATAGGGCGTACTTCGTTCTACTGTCATAAACTCAGAAGTCCGTCTGGCGGCAAGAACCAATCCCTTACAGAATACCACGACGAAATAATAGCATGTGTGCTGTCGTATACAAGAGAAAGGGATGTCAGATCCCATTCCCCTGTCGCTACTTGGTCCCTTATCATTTATCCTATTTGAGATCAGCATCGCATTTTCGCATCTATTTATTATCCTCTAACTTCTTCTAAGCCACTCAACGAATTTTGATACGGTTTACACTAATGGAAAGAGCAATAAACGAGAAAAGATTTTGTATATAATTTACAGAAAGATTTAAAAGAATCATCAACCAGGTTTAAAACTAAAAAAGATTATCGGTGTATTTTGCTAAGTATTTTGTGAAACGAATTTTATGAGAATTAGATACTTTGGGAAACAGATGTTTTTGAATCGAAACTGTACCAAGTATGGACAAAACGAACAAAAAAATTACTTATGTTAAGACCAAGAAAATATACAGTCAAAGTTAAAGAAAACGAACAAAGATTAGTCACGCTTCGAATGAAATAAACTGGTTCAAATTAAAGTATACATGTTGCATTATGCGCGATCCTTCCTTTCATCTGTTGATCTGAATTACTTGTGTAATGCATGTCTCTTACACGCGTGAAAGTAGATATCGGCACAAACTTTATCAACAATCCTGTTTCTCTTTTCTTGGCGGGATAAATTTATTTCGACTTGAAAAAAACGCATCGTTTAAGTTAAGTTAAGTTTAAGTTGGATCTTCGTAGCTGTTACTATCTAACTTAAAGATTATGTCTGACATGGCTCTACTAAAAGTGCTTCCAGATATTTCTATCGCACGAAGTTGTATGTTTTCAATCCGCTTGCAGTACCTGCCTAGTTAGATAAATTAATATTTTGGTAGTGTTGACATTATATAAGTGTAAAGAACTACAATTAAAAGGTAAATTTTGGCAAATTTTGTGTTAAAAAAATACTAGAAAAATCTGAAAAAATAATTTAAACTGTATGTAAAATAAGACTGTAAATATAAAAATAACACACATTTTTACCGTATGGTAGGTCGCTAACCGTCGACAATGCCATAGGACTAATAACTCCTATGGTAAGGAGCAAACGACCTTAGTAGATGGACTTTGCCATCCCATGTTCACTTACCATCAGCAAACGTCATGTTATTTCACGACGATTGGTTACCGCCGCTAGACGGGCTATTCATTTTATGACTGCGAAACGCATTGTGCACTGCCTCTACCATTTATTATTCATTAGAGTGAACGAGTTATTTTAGAATCTTATATAGTAACAAATAAAGATAAAAAAATCAATGAATAGTACTCAACATATTGGTACTCAATACTTGAATTCAGCACTTGGATTCAGTTACTGAATTCAGTTACTGTGTGCAGGCTAAATCTTTTTCAAACAAATTAAAGGAAAAAAAAAAACAACTCAATTCAAATTTACGAAACATTGATTATAAATGATCTTTAGAAACTTCGCAGCATATCTTCTAATTTTTTGCCTATTTTTTTATAATAAAGAAAAAGATAAAAGCGAAATCGTCTAATGATCAGATCAAGGTTAATTGTAAACTAAAAACCAGGCTTCCTTTCATTTGTACTGGTAAATAGTGTCTAGGTAGATTACAATTAAACTATATTTATCGTGTCTGTTTCGTTTTTGAGTAGACTGAGTTAAATTCCTACATGTTTCGTGAATACTTGTGTGTAATGTGTATGTGCTCTTTTAAAAGTAGATAATAATATATTTTATATTTTCTTATTTAATCAACAATCTTTTCCATGCATTAAATAAAAATCTGCAATGGTACCTAATAAATAATCATTTATCGCAATAACTTAATAATTACGTAATCATCTAACTGATTTAAACTCGGTTAGATTTTGTTTCTAATTAAAAAATGGTTAAATAGTATATTTTCCTCAATTTATAATTTTTCCTGAGCCTTTATAGTTTGGTCTGTATATAGGTCTCGTAGGCCTTTTTGTTCGTGGTTTTTTTTTAGTGAAAAGATATAATGGCTCTTATAAATTAACTTATAAGAGTTATAGTTAATTTTTATTCTTCTCCAAATTACGTTTAACGGCTTTATTGAGAGGCCTGTATCCTGCAGGACACAGCAGCCCTCAGGATGAAAAGTTATTATTGAGGATAAGTAAGACTTCAGTCGAAGAAGATTAGAAAATTACTAGTCTTTTCGAATGTTTTCCTTCTCTGTTAGATCATCATTTCTAATCCACATGTTATCACTGCTTTCACTAAGTAAAGCAATACCCACTTTACTAAGTTAAAACTAGCATTCAGTAGTAGTAAGTTAACGCCGCTCTTAACTTGTGCACTCGAAGACGGGTAAGTGCACGGTGCGTGCGCGCGCGCAGACTTTCTCTCCCCTCTCAATTGCCGACATTTTGCAGCGGGACGCCGCGGGTCGACCGCGTCCGCAGACGACGAGAGACCGCGCGGGCCGAACCTCGTCAATAAACAGCCCGCTTTACCTTTCGTACCGCCGGCGTTTCCTCATAACGCGCCAGATAGACTCATCAAACCGTCGGAGTACTTGAAAACAATCACGGCGCCGTGCAAGCGGGACGACAGCGCGGCGGAGGCCAGGCCTCCTCCGCCGCCTCCGCCGGCTCCCAACGACAATGTCCCGCCACCACCACCCCAGCCGACCCTAGCACACCAGCCTCTAGCAGCCATAAGCAGCGCGGAACTGACGTCAGTACGCTTAAGGACTCCAGCCACCAAAACCTTATCAGCGCCTCCACCGACACGCTCAGTCAGCTTACAGTGTCTGCCGAGCGCTGCGGAAAACTATAAGAGCGCCAAAACAGACTTAATAGAAGAACTCAAAATGTCAAAGGACATAACTGGCATTAGAAAGATGAAAGTCGAGAGAGCGAGACGAGAAAGCCTCCAAGATAAGGAGACATTTACGGAGTTCACGAAGAGATTCACTGCGGAAAACTTCGTAGATCAGGTGAGTGTCTTTGTTTCAATTTTCAAACTCTCTTAGGGCTCCATTGAAATGACAATATCTCGACTTTTTATCGGTAATTCTTTGACAATTCGTGTATTTATAACTATCGAGAATCGATGACGTCCTCTTCAGGGTGTGAAGAATGAATGGCGTTGCAGTTGCGTTGTTGCAATCTAACCCACTGCTCTACTTCGTTGCACCTTTTTTCTGTCGTCGCGGATGCTAGCGTAATGGCTGTGAAATGTATAACATGAGTTGCATTTTTATACACCCCCCTTTATGGGACTGTGCCTTGATAACTATAATTTTATTAACATGAACGACTCCGTGTAGTCTTTATAGTTTGTAACATTTTAAGAGTAAGAAAAACACTTGAGACCCTACTGCTAATAAAGCAATGCAAGTCAATGAAGATTATGATAAGTGATTATAAGTATGCGTATTCTACAATACAATGGTATTCAGGTAGGACTTATGGAAACTTTTTAGGGTTCCGTACGTCTGTAAAAAAAACGGAACCCTTATAGGATCACTCGTGTGTCCGTCTGTCCGACCATTAACCCCCCCCCCCCATCTTCGAAACCACTGAACCTAAAATTTTGAAAATAATACAGAAATTAGTTTTCTACTTATAGATTATAGGAAAACCTATAAGAAGTCCATGATATTAAAATAACATGGTAAATCACTCAATATTGTGCGGATAGGTAACATCGTACGAAACCCTCTTCACGCGAGTTCAACTCGCACTTGTCCCGTTTTTTTTTATAGTAGCTTGTTAAAGTGTTCTCGTAACTCTTAAAATGTTACAAACTATACCAGACTCTTGTATCAATATAACACAAAGAATACCATAGGTGCTGCAAATACGCCGTCTACTTTATTATACAAAAAGGGATTATGAAGTTATAGGTAAATGGGTTCTGGAATTCCTTACTCACTCACCGAAACACAAGGTGGTGGTTACTGCCGCCAGACAGGTTGCCAGACTGCATTGCCGCTTCAATTTTTTTATTAAAAAAAAAAGAATTTATTTACAATCTGCAAATGGTTAACCTAAATTGCAATAGGCATGATGACAGATTTTGAAATTCCCTTCTATAATGTAGAAGGGAAAACGCGCGAAAACGCTCTTAGGTGTCATGGCGTCGCGTCTGATGAACCGTGACATCACCATGGAAGTAATAAGTACTGGACATCACCGACATCTCATCAGATTTTTCATTCTGTCAAAGCAAAGTCAAGCAACACGATGACACTTACCTGGGCGTGACGTCATTCGCTCTGATTGGTGTTTCAGTTATCATGGCCGATTGCAGTTATTTATACTTCTATTTTATTGAAAATTTTATTAATCTCAATTTTAATACAAAAAATGAGTAATTTTTTAGACTCCTTTCAACATATACTTTTCTCCAAAACCATTTATTCTTTGATTCTTTAATACCGTCATCATGCCTATTATCCTAAGTTAGTTGCTTTTGTTTTAGTCATTTATACTGTGTCTTTATAGGATGCGTTTTTATTTTTTTTATAGGATGTATCTTATTTTTAAATACATTTATTTTAATTTATATCTATACATATTATAAAATAAAGTCAGCACTGTCCGCCTCTCTCTCCCTTTCTCCTCTAACTTATTCTAAAGCATCCAATGAATTTTGAAACGGTTTTTACTAATGGATAGAGCGAAAAATAGGGATAGTTTGTCTATACAATTTGCATCCGCGAGAAACCGAATGCAGGTCCAATGTTGATTACAAAAATTTAATTGAAGTTTACAATTGCAAGTAGTTTGAATAGTTCCAAATATACCTATTTCAAATGTATGCATTCTCAAATTTTCGGAAGCAATTGACAAAATGCTTAGTTATATGTCGATAAAGGAGTTTATCACCCGTAAAATTACGGACGTGTCCGTTTTCGCAGAATAAAAAATTTAACGCTTCAACTATTAAACGATAATTACTCGATGTGGATTGTGGAAGCGAGCAGAAACATGTTTTGTGGATGTGTAATATGGAATGCATTACTCTGCAAGAGTTAACGAGCACCAATTATGTTCGTATGCAAACAGTTTTGCGGTTAATTAGAGTCAGTTAAGTGAATAGAGTAGGAGACACAGTTTAAGATTTCGGCTCCCCCGTTCTAATCTATTATGAAACCATTTAGATATTGTCTAGCTCCATAACGATTTGACATAAAGTCTTGAATAATAATAATAATAATAGCCTTTAATTAACAATCATACATGAGTATTCAAATTACAAAATCTTAATAATTATTTGACACCGGTATCGAGATTGTCTTGCGTTCCCGCAAAGGCCAACCAGCTAACACCAGCTATCTTCCTAATATCGTCCTCCCATCTAAGACGCTGCCTCCCTTTTCTTCTTTTATGTTGTCTGGGACATCATTCGGTTACCTCTCTGGCCCAAGAAGTAGTTTCAGTACGTATTCAAAAAGATTCAAATAAAAACTGAAATACACGTGTTGTTTCTGCTATCGCTATCAAAATACATACGCGGGTGAGTGGGTGAAACAGTTAACAATTTAATATTCGGGTGAATGTAACATGGTCTTTAGGGCCAGTTGGGAAAAAATATTTCGGTTGGATCTGGCGGGCGAATGGGACCTAAAAAATTTCAAGTTTATAGACTCTGGTCGGATAGAATCTCTATCTGACCAATAGATGTTTAAATAAAAAATATATAATTATTATATTTTAGTCTGATAATTTTGATTTAGGTAGGACCCATTGGGCCGGGTGAATTTAATATTTTTATTAAAACCTAGGTACATAAAAACATACCCATTCGCCCGTCTCTTATTTTATATTCCCCACCGGCCCGAGGAACATAAAATCGATACGGTTAGAAAAATAATGAAAATAAGCTACTATTTATTTACATGTGTTTTGTTTATGAAATACAGAAATGTTTACAAATACAGAAATACCTGAGCAAATTATAAAAATTAAACAAGTATACATTTGATATATTAGCTGAATTTTCTCACTAGGTGCCTACATAGAAACATGTACATTCATATAAATATTATAAAAGTGTATAAAAGTTTATAAAAGTGTCTCGTTCAAAAATTCGAGGTCTATTTTAGTGTGAACCTTTTTTCTTCGGAAATGTGGTTGACAAGCATCGGCTGTTTTACAACTTTTACTTATTGTTAAGAATGGAAGTTCATTTCTTTAATTCATTTAATTCTCAATTTTAGGAAACAGCTACAATAATTTAAATCTTTATTAATATAAAATTTAAAAATAGTAAGAAACTTACTCATAAAATAAATTATTAATGCAAGTAAATTTGGGTCCAAGTGCCAAGGTCTCCTACATGCTGGCTGCAATCTCTTCGAATTGCTATAGGTCCAAGCGAAGATAGCTTTGATAAGAGACTCTTATTGCCCTAATGATTGTTGCTTTGTAAATAATACCAATAGTTTGTAACAGATATCTTTCTTATATATAAAAATCTCCTGTCACGGTGTTTGAGGACGAACTCCTCCCATACTGCTGAATCGATTTTTTCGAAAAAAATTTTTATATAATATTTGGTAGGTATGAGAATAGGTCTAAACCAAAATTAATGGAATGCTAATCACTGTTTTAAGTAACTTGTCTCAAATGATGATCAGATCGAAGAGTTTAAGTGTACATTAATAAGGCTAGCCAAAGCTAAATACAAGATGAATTTAAATACAGGATAATTTTTTTAATAAGTATATCTAACTTAAAGAAAGCATAATATTAGATATAAAAAATTCCACTTTTAACCGTTTAATCTTATCAATACTTATAAAAAATATAATTGGTAAAGTTAAAGAGCATAAATATTATGAGTACTTCACGTAAACATTGTGTTGACAGTTAGGAACACAATAAAGAGTATCATGAAATTTTGCATAAACGTATGTCTAAGAAAAAGGGGCACGTAAAAAAGCTAGTTGCAAATAGAAAATATCAAATTTTAAAATAACTGAGCAATATAAAAATATGTAAACTTTAAAATATGAAAATATCGAAGCTCTTTAAATGATTTCTCGCAAAGAGCAAAATTTCCAACCTCATCACTATTTTCTAAAAAAGTGTTTTACTTCATCGTAACCAAAGTTTACTGAAAGTTGGTAAATATAATTCTATTATTGCAAGTAAGTATCGCGCTAAACGTAATTTTGTTTCTTTCGGAACTGGTTACGAATCATTGTGTATGGACTATTTAAAAATAAAAAATACATTTTCTATTGCTTAAAGTGAAACATTCCACTTCATCACCGAGGGTTTGTCACCGCCTTATTATTTACCTACACTACAGTGTCTTTCGTCCTCATTACAATTTTTAGGTGGCTGTCGTCCCCATATTACTTATGTTTTTTTTTAATACGATTAATAAATCTCTATATTTCATCTATCCTACATATAATAAAATCGTAAAGGAGCCCTGTCTGTACATTAAATATTGAAATAAAAAATAAAAAAAACGATTTGTGCACCTTGGACTTATGTTACCGAGGTCAAAAAATAGTTTTTAGAATGTTTGTCTGTACGTTTGTGCACACTAATCTCAGAAACAGCTTAAACGATTTGAATATGGATTTCACTTATGTATTGTAGCAAGCTTCCCGTAACATTTAGTGTTTGTTTCATTCCAATCGGTTAACAAACAAAAAAGTTATGTGCTATACCGAATTCCACGCGCAAGAAGTTGCTGGCTCAGCTAGTAATATATAAAATTGAGTGTGTCCGTAATGTCAAAATAACTGCTTTTTATTAAATACTAGCTGACCCAGCAGACGTTCTCCTGCCCGAACCCGCAAACAATTTCTAACCCGATTGTGGCGCCACCTATCTTGTCCAGTTTTATGTCAAAGTGACGCGACACGCGTCACGTCAATCAACAACGGAATTATTTGAATATTCTTCATACAAAAATACTATAATCCCCATAAAAAAATGGGGGGTGCGGGTAGGAGGGTGAAAAATACTTTACGACCTATTCTCAGACCTACTGAATATGTATATAAAATTTCATAAAAATCGGTCCAGCTGCTTCGGAGGAGTTTTGTTACAAACACTGTGACACGAGAATTTTTATATATATATATATATATATATATATATATATATATATATATATATATATATATATATATATATATATATATCAAAGTATAAACGATTAACACAAACGCTGAGACAGCCCTTTGAATGAGCCTGTTGGCCAAGTCAGAAGCTAAAGGGTGTTTTATTAGCGTGAATACTCTTTGGGTCCCGAATTTCTTCTTTATTAAAAGTAATTAAGTACATAATAAAATTAATTGCATTTTTAAACTTCATTCGAATCTCATTTGAACATAAATCATATAATTATAACGGCATTATAGATGATTTATAAAACATTTTGTTGTGTTTTGTATGACGGATTATTTAACTTACTTTCTCTTTCAACGAAGGTTAACTCCATTTTATCGTGAAAGCTATTTTAATGTATCATAATTATAATTCCTAAATTTTATTATAAATTGGATGTTTGTTCCTCAATAACGCAAAAACGGCTAAACGGATCTGCATGAAATTTGGCAAACAGATAGTTTATTACCCGGATTATATATGATACTTTTTATCCTGGTAAAATGTTAGGTTCCCGAGGGATCGTCTAAAAATATAAAGAATTCGGCGCTCTGTCGTCAACAGTGGTGGGGCGACCGTCGTCGCCACAGCGTTAAAGATATCAGGAGTTATTTACGTATTATATTTTTATTTTTCAACGCGTACGAAGTCGAGGGCAAAGCTAGTAACTAATAAATTAATAAACAACACCTACATTTTTTTTATGTTAAGATCGACAGGCTGACGGTCCACTTGATGGTAGGTGGCCACCGTCGCTTATAACACAAGCAACGCCAAAGCTGCTGCAAGTGCGCCGCCGACCACAGCAGGATCAAGGACGAGGAATTAGGAGTGGATAGGGAAAAATATAATTGTGGGCCGCTTGTTGAATATAATTGAATATCGCTTGTATTTGTTTCCTTTAGTAAACACTGTACAAAAATGAAATAGCTATTGCACTACAAAATCATTTGAAAATATAGGTGTATTTTTCATCTGATATTTCTAACCGATGTATTGGAGTTTGTATTGTCATTTTCATAATCTCAGCTGAACAACTTCTACTGCTGAATATAGGCCATAAATTTCATTTAGATTTGAGCCGGCGGCGCTCTACGGTTACCATGTCGTCTGGTCCATCTATCTGGTCTTCGCTCTAGCATGAGCGAAGACCATGCCGTGGTCTTCGCTCTAGAATATTTCGGTCCCAGTGGCCATCGGTTCTCCGTACAGCTATTTCCACTTCAACTTATTATGTCGGTGATTATTATTATTTATTATTTTTTTGATCTCGCAGAGTAACCTATATAGTCTCTCCATAGCCCGTTGAGCGACGTGGAGATTTTTGGGGTTCCGTACTTTTCCGTCCGAATAAAAAAACGGAACCCTTATAGGATCACTCGTGTGTCCGTCTGTCCGTCGCTCACAGTCAATTATCTCAGAATCTACTAGACCGTAGTTGAAATTAAGTATAATTATTAAGTTGAAATTTGGTACACATATCAATTTCTGTGACCCAACGCAGAGGCGTGACGTGAATAGATGAAATCTGTATATGGGAGGTCATTTTTGGGGGGAAGGTGGTAAATTAAAAAAAATTTTTTGAAAAGTGCATCGTTTGAAATATCAAATGGAAGGTCTTGTTGTGAAGATCTTAAAGGTATTTTTTTGTAATTTTAAAATAAATAGTTTCCAAGTTATTCAAGAAAATAGACGAAAATTGACCCCCCCCCCTATCTCCGAAACTACTGAACCTAAAATTTTGAAAAAATAATAATACAGAAATTAGTTCAACTCGCACTTGTCCCGTTTTTTAAGAGTACCACAGTTGTAGAATACGTTACAGAGCCCATTATGTTATCACTGGCGTCATACACTGCCCCCTTCTGCTTCCCAAACACTGCCTTTTTCATCCGGTTTTGTTTGATTATTAAAAAAAATGACCATTTTAAAACGATTTTTAAAATATTTCAATAATTTCAGATTTCATGCACGTACCTTGCTCTAATTAAGAATTTGTGAGAATCGATCAATGAGAGTTTGTTGTGGCTATCTAGCAATTATTAATTGAATGGTCGATTGTTTCTTTAAGACAATGTTACTTCAATTTACTACTTTGTTTTCTATTGCCCGTCGCCCGACGCCCATGCATCGCACTGTTTACACTCATTTAATTAACAAATATTGCAAGACACTTTCAAATTGGTCTGAATAGAGTCAAGAGCATACTTCATTACCTAGTCGCCGATTCGCATTCTTTTTTTAAATATAATCACAAAAGTAAGAGTTGAAATCGACTTTGTGTAACTGATCACGACGCTGGTGATCATTAACCCCGACTATCTTGTAAATTCAATGATTTTATTGTTAGAATCATTGTTAATAACAATTATTAGTGTTGAAGAATCATAAGAAGTAATTAATCTTATTCCTTGGATGCCTTTTTACTATAATATCGTGTGGATACATCATGCTATTGTTATTCTGTAGTCTGTGTAAAGATTTTAAAATTTAATTTTTTTTATTTCATTTTAGGGAAATTTACAGGCACAAATATTACATAGTAAACAATTTAAATAGAAACACGCACCAAATAAAAAAATTCCACTTATATTTGTAGCATGAAAGATTACAAAGATTAAAATTACGACCAGAATTCACGGTAGGCAAGTTACACTACAATATAAGGAATTTATAGTTTTAGAAAGTCACTGAAATAATTTTTCGGTTTTAATATTTCTAGTTTTAACTATAGAGCTGTGGAACAGGTCGACATCTGTATCTTTGGGTGTAAAGTCGATGTCTGTATGTAATAGCATATGAACGAGGCATGAATGAATTTTTCCTATATTTTTTCCCTTGATCTACATTCAGCAAAGGGCGATTCCTCAAGTTAGTATGCGGAACATTTAGATATAATTTGGATAATAATTCAGGTGAATAAATTTTACCCTTTGCAATTTTCATTAAATAACAAATATCACCAATGTTACGCCTAAGCTCAAGAGAAAGAAAATGGTAGCACCTGCTACTTTCAATGTAATCTTGCATTTTTTGATGACTAATATATTAATATATTTTATATTATAAATTAAAAGAGTCAAAAGAAAACACTTACCTACTTCTGAAAATTTCAATTGCTGTAAGTAATCGATTACTATTCTGTTTTAAATATTTAACAATGGTGAAAGATCATTTAAAATATGTATACATCATTTGTAATTATAATACATTATAGTACATAATTCTAATACAAGTTAGAAAGTAACTTGCAGTCCCACATCCTTTCCCATCTAGCTTATATAGGTGACATATAAAACCTTATGGATAGCATAGCGTCATCTAGTTAAATAATTATGAATTAACCCCCTACAGAAGACCACTGTGAAATAACAGAAGATTCGATGAGTTGTGATGATTGTGTTTCGATGAGTGAGTAAGGGATGTCATTTCCTATCCCTTCCTAATTAATCCCCTATTAGCCATTTTCCTATCCCTTTTCCTAATCCTTCCTAATTAATCTCCTATCTTCAATCCTACTGTTGTAGGCAGTGCACTTGCAGTACCTGTGGCGTTGCTTGTGTTACAGGCAACGATAGCCACCTAACACCAAGTAGACCGTCAGCCTGTCTGACGACCATTATATGAAAAAAGTATGCTATAACAATTGGTCTAATTCTTTCTTTGAAAATATTTTGATTTGACACACAAAACCTTGTTATTTTGATAAAAGTCGTTTGTCCGTTGTTTAAAAGGAAAAATGAATTTTTAAAAGATGTAGTGGCACATCCGTTTTCACGCTTTCTCTACGCCGTGATGCATTTGTGGCATCTCAGACGCGCAATCTGCAGATTGAGCACTGACTGGCCTTCGTAATTGCGTCCACATTAATTGCGATTATTATTTTGATTAAATTCAGCCCAAGTTATGGCAATTAAAATTATTTTTTTTTCAATTAAAAATCCAATTCAGTTTATTATTAACGGGTTTAATTTTTTTTAATAACGTTCTTAGTTACTTTCTTTTTTTTACGTTTATTATCATTTTAACTAGATTTTAGTTCAAATCGAATTCTTCAAAACAAGTGTTATAGACAATGGATTTTTTTTCATCGGCTACAGCTTAGCACAATTAACGTTTATTAAGATACACTCAACATTAATGGTCAAGTGTGCAAACCAATTAAAGCTGAACACATCGTTTCAAATTACAAATTATCAATCTTTTGGTAATATGTTAACAATACCGAAAAATACAGAAATTTAGAACAAAAATAATTACAAATAATAATAATAGGCCACGATACACAATTTCTATGGTCAATCTCTATACATAAAAATGAGTCCCCATTTCCCTTGGTCACGGCATCACGCGTGAACGGGTAGACCGATTTTAATTCGGTTTTCACTAATGGAAAGAGGGATAAACGGGGAATGTTCTTATATGTATATAAAAATTGCACGCCGGGCGAAGCCGAGGGCGGGTCGCTAGTATTCAATAAATATAATCAAAGTCAAACAATAATAAAAACATAAAATAAAAGTCACAATTAGTAACAATATCAAAATGTCCTTATATAAAAAGAGTGTTATATGTTTATATGTTTAGAGTCTAAACATATAAAAAAACTGAATCACTGTTAGGTTGCCGAGGAATCGTCTAAACTTTTGACGATTCTGTATATTAATCTAGGTAATAAAATATCTGTGTGCCAAATTTCATAGCTGAGCCCGCAACTTCGTACGCGTGGTATTCGATATAGCGCGTAACTATTTTGTTTGTAAACTGATTGGAATGAAACAAACACTAAATGTTACGCAAGCTTGTTACAATACATCAGTGAAAACGCATTCAAATCGGTTAAGCCTTTTCAGAGATTAGCGACAAAAATATTAAAAACGATTTTTTTCACCGCGGTAACATAAGTAGGTACAACGTATACAAATTGTATTTTTTTTTTAAAAATTAATGTGCTGACACGGCTCGTTTACGATTTTATTATATGTACCTAGGTACAGACTACTTTTCATCTAATATACCATCTGCCTGACACTTTAACGCAAAAAGATAACTTACAAAAAATTTGAAGGATTAAAATTTCTCTAAATGACTAGATATATATTTAACGCAGCGTGACTCTTAAAATTTAGTTTTTTTTTTCAAGTTTGAAGCACAATGACATCTTGATTTCACGCAGACTTTCTGCCAATACAAACAGGTTATATAAATGAAACATTTTTTTTTCGTTTTATAGTTAAGTTGAATAGATGCCGTTACGTCAGTCACGGTCAGTAGGTGTTGATCGCGTGTTATATAACAAGAGCAAAGTGATGTATTATTATTAACTATTACAACTACTTAACGGGATCTTTATCTCCCCCAATCTATCTTAGACTTCACGTGCATAGACATGAGGTTTTAATTAACTTAAATCAACCGTTTTAATATATAACAGTTTTCAAAATTTGACAATGTTGACGTCAAATGACTGTGTTCTCCAAAGACAATGGTACAGACTAATACAACATCTTTGGTGTTCTCTGTATTTACCCTTTTTGTACGCGCGCTAGTATTGATAGTACTGAAATACTGAAATTGACTCACTAATAAAATATCTGTGTCTAAAAGGTAAACTTTAATTATATAAATACACAATTACAATTAATATTATAAGTGGTAAGGTTGCAATTCTTTCAAAAACTACCCTACGTGTACGAATTTTATAATATGTAGGTATGTATGTATATGTATATATTAATAATTATGTATTTTATAACATGTAGGTACTAGCGATAATTATGTATTTTTTCTACAAATTATATACACAAATGTAAGGAATATTTTTGTATATAATTTGCAGAAAAAGAAGAAATTTTTCGCTCTTTCTATCAGTAAAAACCGTATCAAAATCTGTTGGGTGGTTTAGAATGAGTTAGCGGAGAAACAGGCACAGACAGAGTGACTTTATTTTATAAGATGTATATTTACATTTATTTACGTTATTTCAATGGATGCTGCTACTAATTTGGAAGAAAGTTAAAAAATAATAATAATTTGTGAACAATAGCTCCCCGGAGTTTGTTTGTTTATACGATTTTTCTAGCCTACGCGAACGTTGCCTGGGACAGAAAGCCAGTTAATTGAGCCGCTAACGCTATTTTTTAACTGTCAATAATAAATTGTCAGATTATTGTCATTTCTATAATTTTTACTGCAAAATAAATGTTGAAGAGGTGGATTTTATCCTTTTATCGTTGTGTGTGTGTGTGTGTGTGTGTGTGTGTGTGAGAGAGAGAGAGAGAGAGAGT
Source organism: Bembecia ichneumoniformis (assembly GCA_910589475.2). Classification (NCBI taxonomy): domain Eukaryota; kingdom Metazoa; phylum Arthropoda; class Insecta; order Lepidoptera; family Sesiidae; genus Bembecia; species Bembecia ichneumoniformis. The sequence goes on along the minus strand of OU342536.1, from coordinate 12,996,537 downwards.
ATGTGGGTGTATTTATTTATAATTTACAACAAGAATAACTAGGCATTTTTGTTTGTAATATTATAATGTCCACCAAAGAGGCCAAGAGGCAAGAGGTTACGAGGCCTATAAGGCGTACCTACACGTATGACTGTCTAAAAGGACAATTGTGATTTTACTGCCCATGGGCCACCATTGTTGTTCTTATGAGATGATGTACTCTTCGTCTTAACATAATAAACTGGGCAGCCCGTGTGGAAGCAGTATTGTATGATTGTTGGTACCCACATACTATATAAAGTAGATTGTCAGTCTGTTAGTTGCCCTAAACCACAAAAAGAAAATAGTTATGCCAAGTCTGTTTGGAGACTTGGTGTATGTCCTCAAACTTGTGCGGTTGGACGACGGCAGGGCTTTTCGCAGATACCTGAACGCGACACGTCAGGCAACATTATACCGGCGTGGAAGAGGCAGATGCTCGCTCGGAGGGCCGCTGAGAAGGCCCGCAAGGACTTGGAGAAGGAGTTGGCTGGTGAAGCGGAAAGAAGACGGGCTGCTGCTATACCGGCTTGGAAGAGACAACTACTGCAGAGGAGAGAGGAGGCTGAAAGCCGTTTGAGGTTCGTACTTTCTCAACATCCATACTAATATTATATTTTAATGTGGTAAGTAACTCTGGCTTTAATGTTGAAAACATTGAAAACATACTTTTTATCCTGGAAAAAAATTAGGTTTTATAATAAATAAGGTTTTATAGTAAAAAAAAATGTGAAATTGTAATATTATTTTGTCTATCTGTCTTAACTACTCAACCGATCATCACAGCACAGGAAAAAAAGAAAATAAAAAAAAAGAAAATGCATCAGGGATACAAAACAGAAAAGTACTGTTCCCGAGGGATAATATAACAATAGAAATCCAACGTCGATTACTTCAATTTCTCAAATTTTATTGGATGTAATTAAAATTACTTATTTGGATGGTGCACACATCTAGTTTATTTCTTAATTACTTCAAAACATCTAAAATAACTTATATATACATCTAAAAATACTAGCGTTCCGCCCCCGACTTCGTCCGGGATGCAATTTTTATATATAAGAACATTCCCCGTTTATCCCTCTTTCCATTAGTGAAAACCGAATTAAAATCAGTCTACCCGTTCACGCGTGCGTGATGCCGTGACCAAGGGAAAGAGGGATTCATTTTTATAGATATAGATTTCACAACCATCTATCTAGATGTATAAAAACACACTCTCTTTTTTCACACGTCAAAATATGAAATTATACTTACTTTTTCTTTTTGCCTGTTTGAATATCAAACCTTTTTAAGTCACCCCAGTATTTAAGTTCAAAATTCATTAACAGCGGGCGCCAGTTAGTTTGAAAACACAATCCGGATTAAGAGGCCAGTGCGAAATTTTGGTCTTTTAGGTCTTTTAGCTTGTAACAGGACTTATGTGTCTTTCTTAATTGTGAATTAGACAATCACTATACACGCCCAAAGTGGAGGAAAGCTGTGGCGAGTGGCGACCGTACGGGGGTGGGGGCGCGCAGCCGGCGCGAGCTGTGTCTATAGACAACATATCGCTGTGTTATGACGCGCCTGCACAGCCCTCGCGAGCGCCCTCCGAGGCTAAACTGCCCATGGAACATTTTAACGGTAAGTAAACAATATGAAAAGAACAATATATCCCCTTTTTCTGTTTGTCTATCTGTATCCACTAGGAAAATTGTGAACGAGTTTTGTTCCCGTTTGCAACGATAGAAAGAGGCATTTCTGAGAGATATTGTTTCATAAAAATCTTATTTACATTTACCTATAGTTATCGCAGTTAGTTAAAGAAAAAACAAGTTATTTTAATTTAAAAAGTAAGTAAAACGGTTATATAAACCGTTTGATATACGAAGTTGAAACAATGTCAAAAATATCGACCTTAAAGATATCTAAAAGTCTTTGTTATTTGATAAACTCAAAACGTTTTTAGGAAGCTTTTTTTATTGAGCATATTTACTCTATATACTGTAGGTACAATTTAAATTAGTATTTTATATGGGAAAATAAAAATCACGTGCGACGGACGTTACAAACTTAATTAAAATACTTATTACAAGCACATTTTACCACATTGTTACCTACGTATTACATAAAATATACCTACATATATTACGTATTATAATATGCATTATAGTACGTATTATATTAGGTGAGTCAAGCTTAGATGTTATTATTTAGTTTGTTTGCTTTCCAGTGTAAGCTTGGTCGAAAAGTAAAATTTTAAAAATTCTTAATACTTATTGATTGGAAAACCTTGTGGCTTATTCACAGTACATACCTACAAGATTTTTTTTTTACTAGTTGAGTCGGCAACTTCGTACGCTTGGTATTCGGTATAGCGTGTAATTTTTTTGTTGATTGTAATAAAACACAAATACTAACAAACACCACATAATAATTTGATAATACATTTTATTATTAAATTTATAAATTCTACTAAGTAGATAATTCACTGATATTTACCATACTCGTGGTCATGGCAAATAAATATTATAGTTATTATTATGCCGGAGATAAGTAATATGTAAATGTTTTTGTTATTTCCAGGACACTCTCTGACCAATGGTAAACATGAACACGAGGAAGAAGAAGACGAAGCTAAAATAATACCGTGGCGCGCACAACTACGCAAAACGAACAGCAAATTAAATTTACTTGAATAGTGCTTTTTAATGAAGATTTTGGCTTGGATGCTGAGTTCTTTAGTCACAAGTAGTGGTATTCCATTTACCGTTAGTTATAAAGCGTACGATTTCATTTGGAACAATTGAAAGATTATTTCAAAAGAATTACATATTATAGGCTCTGCATTTGTTATCGTGGAATCGGAAATGTTATGAATAATTGCTTCGTATAATTAACGGTTGGTTTTGAATTTAGAAGTTTTAATTTTAAAAACATGTTTATTTTTTTAAATTTAAGCTTATAAATTAGAAGATCCACTTTATATTTACCTAACAAAATTTTGTAATTTCGAATAAATTTTGTATAGATGTCTATAAATTAACAAGTCAAAAATTTTAATTAACCAGATATTTAAAAAAAAATTAATATACTTAATGTTAATTTTAATGTATAACACGTTTATTTCAATCACAAAGAAATATATATTTTTATAAAATAATAATTTTGTACCAATATAAGATTAGCCAATAGGCAAGATGTCATTATTAAAGTTGCTATTGGCAACACCACATTGTTTATTTTGATTTTAAATATATTATACTAATACATTGACATTTTTTATGTAATTAAAATGTCATATTTTACTTTTTCGAAGCTATTTAAACGAATAAATTGTATTATTTATATTACTTAGGTTCTCAGACCTAATAATAACTAGACAGAATTTTACGGACAGCATAGTGAAGCCGGTTTTATAACCTCAATTTTTATTGAAAATATTGGTTTCCTAGTTTACTTACACTGGTTTTTACACCCTTTCGCTAGTACGTAATTCGGCATTTTCACTAGTAACATATTTTAATTTATTATCACATGAAGCTCCAAGTGGTGATGTTGTTCATGAAGGCGAGGCGAAGTTTCCTTGCATTTTGTGTGATAACCATGTATCGGGGAGGCGTAGTTTTATCGGCTTCACTCTGCTACCACAGGAGTCTTTAGTTCGTATTTTATCTGAGCTTAGGTTCCATAATTTCTACTGGAAAATGAATAATTATCTATATTTAAATTAATTATATCTGTACAATGGTAGATAATTTTAAATTATTGCTGTGCTCAAAACTCTCCATTTTTTTAACAAAACAATTTACTTGCTAATCTAAATTTCATTTACTTAAACGTTTTATAATTATATATTTTAGCATTTATTAAAAAAAACACGGCAAATAAAATGAGTTTTTCTAATTTTATTCTTACATTGTTACAGATAAAGATCATTTTGTATCTTGATTTCTTATTAATAACTTACTTTTTTTAACATATTTAACATACGGATAAATTAGGAACTTCTAATATGCAAGTGATATCAGGTTGCAATATTAGTATGTAAGCTAACAGAGGGCTTAGAGTATGATTTTATTTACAAATACTTAAGTGTGAGATTTGTATGACAATCGATTCTGTTAAATAAAATGCTGTTGCTTTAGTTTTGCACTTTTATTTATTTCTTTTTCGATTCGAAAAAAATATCTTACCCACACATCGCGATAGAATTATTGCGATAAAACTTCGTCTTCGACCTACAGCGAATGTGCATGGCCAAACTGCAACATAGAAATGTCGCAATAGTTTATAGTGGAAAAATGTACGAAGCTATCGCTCTGTATTTTATGGCGCTAAACAATTACTTTCTGCATTTGTGCAAAAAAAAAATCTTCGGGCCCAGCACCAGATTTAATATTTTTCTTTTTCTTATTTAAATTTTGCCTATAATAGGCCATAAATGAATAACGCCTTCGTTTTTAAGTCTTCAACTGTGCACGGAAAACTCAGGTTATTTTTTATTCTCACCCATGCATCGTAAATAAGATCCTTTCGCTTGTGGCCTGGTTCTTTTGGGTTCCATAATATTGGCTCATCCTCGTAATTGGTTATAAACTCTAAAATTCTGTCATTACTCCAATCCATATTCAATCTTCAACAGCAGATTAACTCGCAAACAAATAAAGCAATACGTCCGCTAGTTCCGCTACGCACGACGCCTGTCGGCCGACTGAAATGTAGTCACGCAAGCAAAGTTCATCGCGATAAAACCCTTTGATGTGCGCGAGTTTACCGACAGTGGGACGAAGTGTCTGCGGCTTCACCCGAAGTGCCGAAGTATTCGCGAATATTCGGTCACACATATCGCGATAACGCGAATTATGATATATGAGAATAACACAATTTGCTGCTCTCTATAGCTTCGTCGAGACCAATCCATGAGGATCATCATCATAATAAGGTCGAAGGATGCAAGCCTTCATAGGTCAGGTTCTGAGTAAGTCAATTTTGATGAAATTTGGGTAGGTAAGTGTAATAGTATTAACTTTGAGGAGGCCGCACATTGGCTGCGATAGTTGCAGCGACCATCCACAAATATACGGTCTTGTCCTCCGCCTAGGAGTAATAGTGTTCTGTGGTCTTGTCGCACACGATAGAACGGTCGCTGAAGCTCATATGGTCGCATTTTCTATGCTTTTATATTAGATTTTAATTTTAATAAAATCTTTATTATTAACGTCTACTTATTTAGCACAGTATACAAAGTTGGGTACAAAAATTAAAATAAGAGACGAAAATGATAATATAAAATACGAAAGTGCAACGATAAAAAAACAGAATTCTTTCTGTTTTTTTTACAACAGAAATAAATCAATAGAAAGTATTCACACAACTTACACTATATCATATTATTACAACTACATTTTATACAAAAAATATATATAAAATAAAATTATATTTAGAAAAAATTATAATTACTTAACACTGTTTGAAGTGTTAGATTCAGTTTTATTGAAGATTGGAACTGGGGCCAGCTAAATCCATTTTAACATTTTATGGTACTGAAAAGATTAATCTTTCACAATTCTCGTACTTTATACTGCATGTACTCGTATGTCATTATTTATGATAAATAAAAGAATTATCATTTGGTAGTTATTAGCTGAGCCCGCAACTTCGTACGCTTGGTATTCGGTATAACGCATAACTTTTTTGTTTATAAATAAACTGATTGGAATAAATTTGATTTAATAACTGATGCATTTAATAAATTTCTTTAAACTAAATGTTACGGGAACCTTGCTACAATACATCAATGAAAACCGCATTGAAATCAATTAAGCCGTTTCTGAGATTAGCGTGCACAAACAGACAAACAAACAAAAATTCTAAAAACTATTTTTTTGACCCCTGTAACATAAGCTGGTTCAATTATTGCAGGATATATTAATAACTGCTTTTACAAAATAAGACCAATGCTGCAATGAAAATAAATTAATATGTATTTCAGTATTTATTTTCCCTATACGATACAATGTCTTTCGCCCTGTTTCAAAACACTGTCTGATTTCCCTCATAAAATCAGTTGTTGAAGCGACGCAACGATCGCTCAAGCGTCTGCGCAGTTGCGTAGGCAACAATAATAGTCAATGTGCGGCCACCCTTAGGTAGTGGATTTTTAGTATAAAAAAGTTGGTTTAATACCCGCAGAGAAAAGCTAGAAAAATATGATGCAAATGTGTTGGCTGCAACACATGTACCGCCGCATCGTGCAAATAACAGCAAATGTGCCTTTGTGATTCTGTGTATGTGTAGAGAATGTCAGATTCCATCCTCACCTTGTTTTTTGATTATATTAAGATCGCTAGTGCATTTGCAATAGCGTAGACGCGTCCCTATCCCTTCATAGCCGGTCGTATAGTGGTTGGCTCGGTGAGCACCAGAAAAATGCCAAACTTTGAAGATTGTAACCTGATTAAAAGTCGGCGACAGGATCTCGGAAACCATGAGGGCTAGATAGATAGGTTTGCGGTACGTCGGGTGGAGATTCGCGGGCAAAAAAGATAGTTGTTTTTATACAAAAGAATGACACCAGTAGATTTTGATTTTAAAGACATTTAATGCAAAAACCTTCAGTCTTTTATACATATTTTAATATATAATATTAAACTAAATTATAGTAATATTAAATATATTATATTCGCAAAACCATCATTTTTTAAGAATTAACATTTAATTTTAAACAAATTAAAACTTATAACAAATTTCTTTAAGAATTGTTACATGATATACTAAACGATTTTAAAATAATGAATCTAGTTCAAAATTTAAACACCTTTATGACAAAAAGTCTTATTAAGACAAAGATTTTTTGTCTGGGTTTAGAAAAAAGGTGGACCAAATGTAGGCTTGTTAACGATACTATGTAGAAAAAAAAGTTTTAATTACTGTGTTTAATTTATTAATTTTCATTACTTTGAGATCACCCCTCATACATCCAGTCATAAAAATTATACTAAAGCTAGTTTGGTAATAAAATTTACATACTAGTCCAACTAAATTCAACATTCTGAACACTTCACATTTTCTCAAAATCCCTTTGTACATAGACACTTAATCAGTTAGGTAATTCCACTGTTGACATATGTGACTTAATTAATAGGAGTCTGTGTAAATAATAGGGAAGTGCTGCACTCTCCCGCTTGACCAGGCTATTGATAAACACGCGCCATTTGCGAAGTTCTGTTGGAACGCCATTGTCGACGGAATTTCATTGTTTATGCCCGACACGAAACAGCTAGAAATAATGAGAGAAAAAAAATCATGTAAATAAATAACGACAATGAGGAGAGATATTAGTATGAGAGGTCAAAACAAATTGACAGACACGAGGATTAAGAAACATATTCTCTACTTAGTGACAGTATTATACCCATCTTCATAGATTGGCGGCGTCTGGCGACAGTAACCACTTCTTTACTGAAGACCACCGTAAAATGACAGCAAAAGTGCTGTTGTGTTTCGGTGAGTGAGTAAGGGCTACCAGAGCCCATTTCTCTATCCCTTCCCAATCCCTTATCCTTAATCTCACTATGATCGGCAGCGAACTTGCAGCACCTGTGGCGTTGCTTGCATTATAGGCGACAGTAGTCGCCTACCATCAAGTGGATGCCAGCCTGTCTGTCAACCATGTAAGATCTTTTGGACTTAACTTGTCAACAACATTAAGAGGATAGAAGAGGTAGCAAAGAATGAATGCGAAAATTCTGTAAATCCAACCAAAACGTGCATCAGACGTGGCTGGTAAGTTTAAGTATATGAAGAGGACTTGTATATGAGATCCGTAGACGAATGAAAGTTAGCAACATAACCCGACAGATTAATAAGTTAAAGTGGCAGTGGGCAGGATACATAGTACGGAGAGCAGACGGCCGCTGGGGCTGGAAGGTTCTCGAGTCGAGGCCATGGACCGGAAAGCGCAGCGTAGAACATCCACCCACAAGGTGGACAGATGAACTGATAATGGCCGCAGGTTGATGGTGGATCCAGACTGCTTCTGATCGGTCCTTTTGAAAAATTAGGGGGGAAGGCCTTTGTACTGCAGTGGACATCCTACGGCTGAGATGATGATGATGAAGCTTGTATACAGAAGTCAACCCTGTGATTTACAATTGTGTTTTGCAGAAATAGTCTCAATAAAATAAGCCCAGCTGGGATTTGAATCTGCGTCTGTTATATCTGCAGCTTAGCCTAGTGATAGACTAGAACTAGATAATCACTGCTTTTTATTTTTATCGCAAAATTATTACAATCACTTACCAAGGCGTGATTTTCAATTGCGTCTGTAACAGTGTGGTGCAGAATATGGCTGCGAGATGCGTCTCTTCGAACAAAATGGCGAGATACTTCCCTGTTGGGTCCCAGCACATATCCAAAATTGGCCCTCCAGCAACATCACCGCAGGACAATTGGACTTTGGTCACATCTAGTATTGGTTTAGCTTTATTAACTTGTGAGGCTGCAAAAAAGAAAAAACATAAAAAATCTGATCAAAACCTTCATTGAACCAAAAGAAGAAAGGAAGTTTTATTTTGGAGTTCCATTTTTAAATTTATTTTAGAGACCCCAACACTTAGATTACATAAAATATCATTAACAAATAATGAGAGTTGGTATATGGGCCAATTGTAGCATCCACAACACTGGCAATGAACAGCTACATACACACACAGAAAATAAATACTGTAGGCATTAAAATATAAAAATTATAATATGCTAATTATTATTAGAGACCGGATTATATACAACATAGTAAGTTCGAAATATGCATGAAAAGTATCAAAACATGCAAGACCAAATAATAAAAAAAAACATAGAAATATTTTCATTACTTATTCTATTTATTACAAGGGTTGCTACTTATGTATTGAGTCTACTAATGAAAAACCAAATATTGGTGATTGAAATTGATCTTCTTGTTTTTCAAAGTATGATCGGATACACTTTTACATGTGTTGGAACCAATTTTCAAAGCACTTTTCAACTCTGATTAATGTATCTGTAAAAATGTGGTTTTTAAACGTTTCAACAGCTTCTGCTGACCAAAATCGTTAAGCACGCATTTTGTTCTTGATGTTTGGGAACAAAAAGAAGTCATTAGGTGCCAAGTTAGGGCTGTACAGAGGATGACCGATCAAATCGATGTTTTGGCCGTAGGAAAATTTGTTTGTTTGCAGAGGCGTCTCTAGCCCATGTAGAGTCCGTATGTAATCAATAACCTGGCGCCCTCTCCATTGAAACTCATTGAATATGTCTTATTTTTGATTTTATAACATTTTAAATGCTTGTAAGAGGCTTGAAAGCCAAAATAAGAGATATTCTTAGTTGTTTATTTTAGGTTAAGTTCTTTATATGTTTTAAGGATGATTTCACGTTGAAACAAAAATTATTGTGTAAAGGAACCACTCGTGACGCGCCATGCTTTGCTACCACGCCCGGCGTTGGCCATAACGTGGGCGCAGAGTCTTTGAGAACGCCGTTACCGTGAGCGACGCAAGCTCTTTGGAGGTGTTGCGAGCGGGAGCGGCGCTTGCTCGGCGCCGCCTAAGACACCCTGCACTATAGATAAAGCCGGCCCTGTTTGTTTGATCCAATGTGTGAGGGCTCGCATTGTCATGATGAAGAATAATTCGCCTCCGTTCCGAATTTTTCGGATTTCTCCGAAGACTCCTGGCAAACAAATGTTCGTGTACCTACAAAAATGACCGTCCTATGAAGAATACTGAAAATTGAACCCATGGTCACAAAGTCACGAGGGTTACTCCTGACATACTACAGGCACTAACTTTAAGATCTTTGTGAGTAGACACTATTAGACACGAATAATAACAATTAGTCTTAATTTAGGTAGCCAGACTTCAGGTAGCTTAGAAGATTGTTAATCCTTTCGACAGAATTTCTTTGGGATTTTTTAATTACTCATTCATAAAATTAAAAAACTGAAATGGAATCTCAATAAGTTTTTGAGTTTGCTTACTGTGGTGGGTGTTGAGCGTTTATTTCATTGGAAATCACACACAACACAACATAAATACATACCAGCTAAAAGTCCAATGTTAGCTAGTGAATAGACAATGGGCTCCCCTTTGGCAGCGAAAAGAAGAATGTTATCGGGGCCCCAACAAGCGGCCACAACTCTGCCCCCACGGGCACACCATCGCTCAGCTCTCCAGCGTTTTGTGTCCCACATTCTGAAAATTTTATTCACTTTCATCAAAGGGTAGCAAATAGAAACTCGTGTGCAACTAACTCTATCATACATACATTATCCCTTGAACTTTGGGATAAGATGCACTATAGCCGTTTTAATACACTCACTTAACCTTCACTTAATTATTAACTATTTTAAGTATCCCTCTTATGTTTTGTAACAACAGGTTTATATACAGGATAAAATTATAGCAGGTTTGTGTATATAATTTATTTATTTTATATATTTAAACCACACTAGCAGCTATTGAGCTGATGCGTGTGTATCAAATAGGTTGAAGATTATATTTTCATCCATTTTGTCCAGTCTGTTCTTAAAACAATTCACTGATGGCGCCATGACAACACTTTCAGGAAGTCTGTTTGCAGGAAAACAGAAGCCTGGGGCGGGCCGCTAGTATTATATATATTTTATATACATTTAATAAAACCGTAAGCGAGCCGTGTCTTTACATTAAATATTAAAAAAAAAAATTACACATACTTATGTTAACAGAGGATGCCGTTCGGTAAACACGTCATTCCAAGTGCTCTCGAAAAATTTTAAACAAAACTGTATACAAATCGAAGATAATTCAAATAATTTTAGAAGAAAAACAAGAACTAGTATCAATAGTTAAATTAAACTATTAATCATAACACATCTCGCGATAACAAGTGAAATATCTCAGTGTAAAATAGTGCAAGTGTTATCTAAGTTATCTTTCATTTCAACAATTGAAAAAAAAAAAACCTACCCTCATTAACAAAACAAAAAACAGTTAAAGTGACGCTAGTGACAGATATAACATACAATTCATTATCAATCAATCTTCATTTGTTTCGGACGATAGTGTTGCCATCTATCAAAAATCAATTCTACGGGTGGTGTTTTCGAATACAAATTAATATGGATGTACAATTAAAATTGATATTAGAAAAAATGGACGAAATGAAAATGGAGTTCAAAAAACAATCCGATCAATTAGCAGAACAATTTAATGCTAATTTAGCTAAAACAATAGAAGATAAGTTAAAGCCGTTAGTAGAAGAGAATCGAAAATTAAAGCAAGAAGTCCAAACGCTGCAAACAAGAGTACAATACTTGGAAAGAGACATGAGGAAGAATAACATAATTCTGCATGGCATTGATGAAATTGAAACAAATGCTAGTGACCTGAGGAAAAATGTAATTGAGATTTTGAATGAAGTTCGGAAAAAATGCAAGAATGGGATCAATGGGAGATAAGTAGCATAAGAAGACTCGGAAAAGCAACTGAAGGAAAAAAAAAGACCAATTCTTGTTAGTCTCACTTTGATGTGGCGCAAGTATGAACTACTAAAAAATAACAAGAATTTCACCAATAATATATATGCCTCTGAAGACTACCCCAAAGATATCCTTTTGAAAAGAAAAGAATTAAAACAAAGGAAGGAAAAGGAACAAAGAAACGGAAAAATTGCTTTCATAAGATATGACAAACTTATAGTTAAAAATGGAAATACAACAGAAACAAAAAGAAAAAGATCACCATCTAATTCACCACTGTCAGAGGAACAAACTAACAAAAGTAAAGAAGCACCTAAAAAAATTAATAAAAGAAATGACTTATTTCGCTCAAGGTCAAACACCCTACCACTTCATGGAAACACCAGCAAAGAAAATTAACAACAAAATATACGACACCGGAAACAAAACAAAAACACTAGTTAACACCAACAAGCAAATTTTTTGTAACATCCATTCTCCAAGCCGGTTGGTCCCCGAGGAGAATAAAGACCAAAACCCTCCATCAAACAAGAACAAAACCAAACGAAATAGTATGAAGTTTGTTAACATTGGTAACAAGGCTAAAAGAAAACAAAACCTTAAGATATGCACACTTAATGTAAGATCTTTAGCAACAACAATAAGAATATTAGAACTTGAGAATGCATTGGAAAAAATAAACTGGGACATTATTGGTCTAGCAGAGGTTAGAAAAATGGGATGCACCATACAAGAACATGAAGAATACATCTTCTGCTACATGGGCGAAACTCTTGGGCTGCATGGTGTAGGGTTCTTAGTGAAGAAAGAATTGAAGGCCAACATTGTGAGTTTTTTGGGTTTGTCAGAAAGAGTCGCTCTACTGAAACTAAACTTCGAAGGTGTTCCATTATCTCTAATTCAAGTGTATTCATCCACTATGAACTCATGTGAAGAAGAAGTTGAAAAATTCTACAATGACTTAACAAAAGCTCAAGAACTAGCAGATAAAACTTTACTAGTCATGGGAGACTTCAATGCAAAAATCGGATATCCAAAACCTCACGAAAACATGATACGAAAATGAAATTGATTTCATATTGAGCCACAACCCAAAAACAGTGACAAATATAGAGGTTATTAGTAAATTAAACTTTTCTTCTGACCATAGGATGGTAAGATGCTCTCTAAATATCTTGCCACCAAAAGCCAGCAGAAAAACATTTAAAACCCCACCAAACACGTTAAAATATAACAACGAAAAAGAACTTTACATAAATAACTTGAAAGAAAACTGTTCTATACTATATAAATCGATGAAGAAAACTGAAAATGTACAAACTCTTTACAACACATTAGAAAAAACAATTTCAAAAAGCCTGAAATTAGACGAAAGGACAAAAATGAGAAACAAAAGGCACAATATTATTAGTGAACAAACCCTCAATCTAATTAATAAGCGAACAGAATTGTTATCAACAAAATACAAATCTAAAGAAATGAGAGATGAACTAAAACAACTATTTAAAAAAAGTAACAGAGCAATTAGGAAAGATTATGATACCCATAGAAAATCAGTCATAGAGAGAAATATGTTAACATTCCGTAGTTCAAAAAGAGCCTATAAAGAACTGAAAACTCATAGAAATTGGATACATTGCTTAAATAAAGAAACAAATGAAGCCCGGGATAGGGAAGACATTATAAAATGCGCAACGGCCTTCTATTCAAATCTCTACCGAAAACCACCACAAGAATTGGAACAAGAGGAGCAAACAGGAGAGCTAAACATAAAAACAATAGATCCAATAGGTGCAAATGAGATACTGACTCACATTAAAAAACTAAAGCCTGAAAAGAGCCCAGGACCCGATCAACTCACAAATGAAGCCTTAAAAATTGGTGCACCCATATTACTTGAATATCTTTTTAATCTTTTCAACTTAATAATTGCAAAAGAACAAATACCAACACAGTGGTGCAAATCAAACATTATACTACTGTATAAGAAGGGAAACCCGCTTGACATTAGTAACTACAGACCTATCAGCTTATTATCTACAATTTATAAACTTTTCTCATCCATCATTTTGAACCGAATAGCGCCAAAAATCAATAGGAACCAACCAATAGAACAGGCAGGCTTTCGTCCACATTACTCTACTATAGACCATCTACATACTCTGGAACAGATAATGGAAAAGTTTAAAAAGTTCAACAAACCACTATACATAGCATTTGTGGACTACTCCAAAGCCTTTGACAGTATAACACACTCGTCTATATGGGAAGCTTTGAGAACAAATAACATAAATGAAAAATACATAAACATTATAAAGAACATATATTCGAAAAGTGTGAGCAGAGTAAAATTGGAAAGACACGGAGAAGAGTTCACAATCGGAAGAGGAGTGAGGCAGGGAGACCCCCTCTCTCCTAAGTTGTTCATAGCTGTTTTAGACAAAATATTCAAAAAAATAGATTGGAAAGGTTATGGAATATGGATACTAAATGGAAGGCTAACACACTTAAGATTCGCAGATGACATAGCTCTTTTTGGTGAATCAGCCACAGCTCTAGAAAATATGTTACAAAGCTTGAATCTAGAAAGCCAAAAAGTTGGTCTACATATGAATGCCTCCAAAACTAAAATTATGACAAATAGCTACAAGAAGACAATAAATATAGAAGGGAATATGATGGAATATGTGAATGAGTATGTGTATCTTGGTAAATTGGTTTCGTTTAATGCAAATAGTAATGAGAATGAAGTAGACAGAAGAATTAATATAGCATGGAAAAAATATTGGTTACATAAAGAAATCCTTAAAGGAAATTTCAATTTAAAAACAAAAAAGATAATAATGGATTCCTGCATCCTTCCAACTCTAACTTACGCAAGTCAAACATGGGTGTACACTGAAAAAATAAGGAACAAAATAGTGTCTTGCCAACATGCAATGGAAAGAAGTATCTTGAACCTAAGAAGAATACAAAAAACAAGAAACATTGAAATTCGCAGAAAAACAAAGGTCACAGATGCTCTTTTATTTAGCTTAAGACAAAAATGGAAATGGGCAGGACATGTAGCAAGGCTCAAAGACAAGAGGTGGACTCATCAGACAACTATATGGCAAGGACCAAGGAATAAAAGGCGTGTGGGAAGACAAAAGAAAAGATGGGCTGATGATATTAAGAACATAGTAGGAAAAAACTGGATGAGTATTGCATTAAATAAACAAAAATGGAAAGAGATGGTGGAGGCTTTTACCCACAGGGGACTACACAGTATAACAGACTAAAACTAATTGTTAAATAAATAAATAAAATTGTAAAAGATGTGTAGAAAATAAAGCTTATAATAATAATATGTTAACAAGAAAAAAAAAGTTTAGTTTTTAGAACTTTTGTCTGTTTGTGCATTTGTGCATGCTAATCTCAGAAACGGCTTAAACGATTTCAATGCGGTTTTCACTGATGTATCGTTATTTTCCATAACATACAGTGTTTGTTTCATTCCAATGGGTTCACAAACAAAAGTTACGGCTATTCCAAATATCACGCATATGATGTTGCGGGCTCAGCTAGTATATCATATAAGAAAATCTATCGAGGCGGGAGACAAAGTATTTTTAAAATGGAAGCTGTAAATCTTGTCCACACTGTACCAAACTTGATTTGACAGGCGACATGTATATGAGAAAAAGTGAGTGAGTAATGTGAATAAATTTAATAGAATTTGATACAAAACTATCACTGGTTATGTTTTGTTTGAAGCTTCTGCTTTTGTTTAAATCCTGTGATACTGGCTGCCTCCACTTAGTTCCACTTTGGTATTTGCCAATAGCAGAACACAAAATATTCCCTAGCCATTAACTGGTAATAAAGGCAGAACCACCCCTTTATGAGAGAGAACTGCGAAATAATGGTATGTGTGCTGTAGTGATTCAGTGTCAGATGCCAAAGCCCATATCTCTATGTTCATTTGTACCCTAAAGTTACTGCAGTTTTTGGTTGCATCAGGTTTTATCAATGAGTTGTAACAGGTGTGTACAGGTACACAATAAACCAAGAATGCTATAATAGCAACAATTCTATAATAGGTCAAGGTAAATATTATAGGTTAGAAATCCTATTTCCTATTTTATCCAAATATATACTTTAGGTATAATCCTATCTTGTTATATTTATCACTGTAAAAAGTTGTTATAAATGTAATGACAATTTAGAAATTTTAAAATGTTTAGATAATCATACAAAAAATGTAGTTGATTACCTAAAAATAATTGATGATGTCGCTGCAAAGACTTTGCTGGCATCGAAAGACCATCTAGCAAAGACCAGACCTCCGCCGGCAACTCTGCGTAATGGCACAGCGGTTTCCATAGAGACATCCCATACAAGCATTGATGTATCAGCCCCACAACAGCTAATGAGCAAGTCTCCATTGGGAGACCAGCTAACATCAGTCACAGGACTGTGGTTGCGTCTGGAAATAGAAGCAAAATATATTATTTATTGGTTCATGAGGAAACACAAAAATGAGTACTTTAGCAGTGACAGGGCACTCTGCATTATTATTATTATTACCACAAAATAACAGCCCTTTACTTAAAACATCATGTCTGCAGAAGTGTTTCAGTGAGTAATTAAAGGATGGCAGAGTTAATAGGAGACAGTAGCAATCTACCATGATGTAGACCATCAACCTGCCTGATGCCAACCTTCACAAAAATAATAATTTCAAAGTGGAAAAGTGAAGCAAACTTGAGATTCAGAAGCCTAAAGGATCTCTTTAGATGATCTCCTGTAGGAAAGAGATCGCTATTATCACTCCATAATAAACTATTTGTATCATCATCTCAGCCATAGCTGCTAGACAGAGGCCTCCCCTCTAATTTTCCAAAAATTGAATTTTCTTAATTATAATCAAATCACTTATTCTTAATTATAATCAAAACAATGCCAATATTACAATTAGCTATATTTTTTAGAGTACAATTAAAAATGTTAAAATAAATGTTGCACATTCCATACATAATACAGATCCATACATGGTGAGATTTCAATTTTATTATCAATGTTCACAGATTAAATTCACCAATATGAATTACATTCATTTTATGGTAAAAATATTTCAAAATGTCTTAATAAATCAGTATTTGATGAACATAAGATTTTTATTCTACTTTTTATGCTTTTTGTGTCTTACCTTTTTAACACTAAGGCATTATGTGATGACGGTTTTGTGAACATCGAGTTAGGGTCGACAGTCCATAAGACCACACCCTGCTCACAGCCAACGGCTAATTCTGAAGTAGAAAGAGGCCTCCAACTCATAGATGACACATGACCCTGGGCTTTACATTTTAAAGTGGTTACAAACGAGATTTCGGGACAGTATATTTTCACAGTATCATCAGCAGTGGCCAAAGCTAATTTAGTTGTATGTGGATGCCAAGATATACATTTCACTGGGACATGGCCCCAATTTCTTGTTCGTGAGTAATTTGCTACAATTTTCGGTCCAATATCCTTCAAATGAGGTTGCATAAAGTAATGTAACGATGTAAATATATTAGCCACTTTTAATACATATGAAGCAGCCTTAGCCAACAAATGATTTTCTCTGTTGATAGTGGGATCTGCTGCGATACTTATGGCTTCCAGAAAACCTTGCTGATACCAGACGCTAGTGATTTTCTTCAACAAATTATCTTCGACGTTTATATACATTGAAATGTTTTCATCGCTTATTCTCGGATGATGTGTGTCTCTCGATACATTAATCTTTGGATGGCTTTTGGTCTGTAAATAAAGTACTTATTTAACTACAAACTTAATTATTAAAAAGTATAGATAGATCATTTATACCAATGTGCCAGGTGCACATTAGTTAGTGTAATGAAATAACCTTACCGCATTTGTAAATGTCGATATACTCCCATACTGAGCGTTCCCACAACAGTAAACTTCATTTATTTTACAGAAAGCCACTTCATCTGGACCTGGCAATTCGGGAAATCCGTGGAAAACAGACATTTTCGACGAGATATTTTGAGAGTGAATTTCGAATTGTGAACCGGTGCGAATAGCTATGACAGATGACAGCTGAGCGCACCGCCCGCAAATCTTTCAAAATTTATCTATGACACTGACATTACAAAACGGTAGCAAACGGACGATGACATTTTTTAACGTAAGTTGTAGCCTGAATTCTAATTATTTATATTATACGATGATAGTTACTTAGACTTAAATAACTGGGTTGTGATAACTAGGTTTTTTATAAAATTATAAATAGTTGTGCATACCGCCATCTACCGAAGGTATTCCGAATAAGAAATTCACTTACAAAATTACAAATTAAAACTTCCAATTTTTCAGCTCTTCCTTTCGGTGTATCCTAATTCTAATTTTCCTAAACCCACTATTGAGAGAAACAAAACAAAAAAATATATAGGTATTCAAAACATACGAACCTTTTGAGACACATTTTTGAGTTTTTGCGAAACTAAAGGTTAGTTTTTTTATGTATATGGCCTTTTTGCTGTTTGTTTTTATTTTAAATTGCTTGTTTTTTTTATATAAAAAAAATCGTTGTCAATCAATCATTACATTCGGTTTTGTTTCGTTGTACGATTAAAAAAGTGTTTTAAATATTGCTAAAATAGTCTTTTTCCCTCTTCCACCATTTTCAGTTTTACAATATTATTTTCTCTTTCTCTATCTATTTATCTCTATCTCTGTGACATCTACCGCTTACTTACTACTGACATCTTAATTTGTACACAGGAATGTTTTGTTTTTACTGTATTTTGTATCAAAAATGTATTTTTTTTTTGTTACATTGTTTATTTTTTGCAAATCATTTGCCTAACCAATATTATAAATGCGAAAATGACTTTGTTTGTTACATTTCACGCCTTAATAACTCAACCGATCATCGTGAAATTTTACATAGTTACCTTTCAGGTCAGGGTTACAGAAAAGCAAATAGGGTAGGTAGGTACTTTTAACTACATCGAGAAAAAAAGTAGGTACTATTCTCGAGGGATCATCTGAAAAAAAAATCCCCAATAATCTTTATATCCCCAATAAAGATTAAAATACATATTTTAACATCTAAGAAAAAGGGGCGTGGGCGAAGTGGCGGGCAAAAGCTAATTAAGTGTATATAATTGTAACTCTTTTTCATTTTTAGGGTTTCGTACGTCCGAATTAAAAAAAATCTGTCCGACCATTGCCCCCCCCCCCCCCCCCCATATCTCCGAAACTACTGAACCTAAAATTTTGAAAAAAATATATACAGAAATTAGTTTTCTACTTATAGATATAGGAAAACCTATAAGAAGTCCATGATATTAAAATAACATGGTAAATCACTCAATATTGTGCGGATAGGTAAAATCGTACGGAACCCTCTTCACGCGAGTTCAACTCGCACTTGTCCCGTTTTTTACATGGTTATTATCCTGGTTATTATCTTTCGTTTGAATTTTTAAGGAGCGAAAATAAAGATGAAATCAAAGATTTTGTATAGGATTTTGTATAGAAATTTAAGTGGTTTACTAATAGAATAGGGGAAGTAAGTTGAGTAGGTAAAGCGTTTGCGATTTATAAAAGGTATAATATATAGTATTTAGAGAATAAATACTTCAAGATGTTTGTTCGTACCAAATTTTAACTTTTTTTCTCTTAAAAAGTTTCCTGCTGCCACGATCAAACTTATTCGAGTGCTTTCAGATGAGAATTTACTGCGACACTTTTGAAATTTATGTGGAATTTGTATGGCGAGGGTATCTCATCCTGTCCCAATAGCAGACAGGCGAGTAATTGATTCTTTGTCATTTATTTCTATTGTAATTTTACGAACAATGCGTAACTTACCTTTGAGCTGTCTCAAAGTTTAGAAAAGCAAACAGTATCTAAGTTCCTCTTATTTGTTAAGTTTAGTAAATTATTTATAACTTATTTACCTACCTAAAGTTCGCCATATTTTTTATCCGTCTTAATTAAGTGCAGGATGAGTTTACACAGATTAATCCTAGAATTAACATAAGCTTTAATTTAAACGATGTTAGGGTCTTAAATCAATATTTGATTAATCTGTACAAATCTACCGGTATCATCGGTGGCAGGGAACACTGCGTTTTACAGTCACATAATTAGGCAGCCAGTCTGGTGGCAGTAACCACTCAGTCAAAGACAATCGTATTTATAGAGTAAACTCCAGTCATGCGTCGGAGTTGACACATATATGTAAAGGTCCTCAGACACTTGATGGCAGGTGGCTACCATCACCTAACACAAGCCATGCCTCAGTTGTTACAAGTGCGCTGCCGAAGTGCGGACCACATTAGGATTACAGAATAAGAAATTAGTAAGGGATAGGGAAATGGGAATTTTATTATTAATCGTATATTTTTGCTGACCGCAAGAACCCAAGTAGATAATAATTATTAAATATTTTTTATTATATATTATTAATTCACTAGCTGACCCAGCAGACGTCCTGCCAGAACCCGAAAATAATTTCGTGACCCGATTGTGGCGCCACCTATAGGGTCCAATTTAATTTTCAAACCATATCGCACCCTTATTCCAATACCGTCACTAAACGAAATTCTTCAAAAATTTGTTTTTAGCGCCATCTATTTGCTGAGCACTAATCAAAATTATTGCTTTGATTCCTATATTTTAATTTCTATTCATTGATCTAGAGGGCGCTGTTAACCTATCGACACTAAACGAAATGCCCACTCCCTTAATTCCTACAACGACAGTAAACAAACGAGTACGCCTCGTCGTTGACAAAATTATATTAATTCGAGTGCAAAATCGTCATTTTAAGTTTAATGTCAGCTTTCTAATTTATTGTATCGGTAAGTTTCATTTTATTGTAATAGTCAAAACGACATTTTGTCTTTAGAGTTAGTTTTTCGTCAATATTATTAATATATCAAGATTTCAAGAGTGTCACTATTTGTTTAGTGACACATTTCCATCAATTGCAATATTTTTTTAATGATGAAATTCAGTACATAAGTGTTTCTTTTTGTTTAGTGATGTTATGGCGTATCCCAGTGTAAAAAGTATTTAGAAAACTTTAATCCAATATAGTATTTATTAATTAAAGTTTTCTAAATACTTTTGGAACAAAAAAATAAAAGTTTTATATTAAATGTGTCGTTATTGCTAAATGATTACTCTGGTATTTATAAAAAATATATAGTATATCTTCATCTTCGAGTAGCTCAAGCTCTTCAAGCTCAAGTTCTTCCACTTCTAATTCAAGCTCTTCACTATGAAATGGAAGTGGACCTCGTTTAGCACACGATATTTTGCAAGATCAGGCGATTCAAATTTCCAATCAAACCGATATTTGTAATATTACCAATACGTCGTTACTAAGACAGGCATCATTATCACCAGTGATTTCAAACTGAATCGCCCATTAGAATTTGTACCAGGAATTTGGGAATTGTTGAAAATATCCCTGTTGAACACTCAATTGTTGAAACCCGTCATCTTATCAAGCACAACATCACCATCAGGTGATTTTTCTCCAGACGACAATGGTCCTAACTATGAGGCTAGAATTCCTAGAACAGTAGAGGAATCGTTCGACACTGATACTTCTGATTACCAAGAACCTAAT
This sequence comes from Bembecia ichneumoniformis, assembly GCA_910589475.2. NCBI lineage: Eukaryota > Metazoa > Arthropoda > Insecta > Lepidoptera > Sesiidae > Bembecia > Bembecia ichneumoniformis. Next base: position 12,975,394 of record OU342536.1, on the reverse strand, counting down.
ATCGTATCTTCACTGGTAAGAAAACGAAGTTCAAAAAAAACTAAAGGCAAAGAGGCTTCAAAAAGCAGGTGCAGAATACGTTTCGCTTTCCAAAAATGGAAAGTGAAACGTATTCTGCGCCTGCATGCCAGCTAGGCAGATGAAGCCTCCATGTGGTACAAAGTGTCGTTTGCAGTGTTTCGCAAATATAAGGGAAGAAGAGTGCCAAAAGATATTCGATGATTATTGGGGATGGCGTCATTGTGAAAAAGAAGGAATGGAAGCAGCTGAAGAACATAATTATAGAAAAGTTTTCATTCAAAATTTTAATATCAGTTTCTTTGTACCTAAAAAGGACATGTGTGAGTTATGTTCGATTAATAATAACTTAAATTCGTCAGAACAAGAAGAAGTGAAAGAGAAATATTTAGAACACCATAATGAAAAATGTTGATGGTGAAACAGTGCGATTATCGGGTATTAAGATAGTATGTTTTTACAATAGCCTAAAAGATCTCATAGTTACCAAATGTATGTTTAAGAAAGTAACAACTAGTGACTGATTAAGTTATATTACTGACAGAAAACTTATCTGTCAGACTAAGTTCTTAACTGTTTTTTATTTTTTATTCTTAACTATTTTTAAAACTTTATATTGTTTCTATGCATGTATAAAAAAACTACGAGTTTAGAAAGTAGGTACTTATTTGTTTTTGAATTATTTTAAGTATAAATAGTGATTCAATTATGTTCCTAACTGCTTCGCTAGATTTCTCCTAATTTCACTAAGAATATAATTTGTTTTTGTCTAATTATGTTTGCTTTATTTTCTCAAACAAATAAAAACTTAAAAATTGCAGATAAAATATAAATAATGTGATGTATTTTTTTTAAAGTTGATACATTTATATGTGCAAAATGACATTTTAGTGATTATACACATTTATATAAAATGGTAAAGCGTCACTAAACTTTTAAATAATTAATATTCTCAAGTTAACAATAAGTAAAATTAAAAAAATAAATAAAAATATGATGAATAATACTTATTAATGATATAAAAAAAGAATCATTCCTGAAAAGTTAATATTACCTTATTTATATCAATTAATGTTTCTCATAAATCTTAAAATAGCTCTCCTGGATAAGTTGCTTTTTTATGATAGTGACGGTATTGGATTAAAGGTGCGATATGTCAAAGTGACGCGACACTTCACGTCAATGAACGACGGTTAAATTATTTGAATCAAAGATGTTGTATTAGTCTGTACATTTGAATATTCTTCATACAAAAATACTAAAATCGCGATTAAAAAATGGGGGGTGGGGGTAGGAGGGTGAAAAATACTTTACGACCTATTTTCATACCTACCAAATATATAAAATAAAATAATTCATAAAAATCGGTCCAGCCGTTTCGGAGGAGCTTTATTACAATCACTGTGTAATAAATTTATATATTATTGTTATATTGCCGGCAGAAAAATTTTAAAGCTGACCATAATACGTAATCTGCCCTTCAAATAGCTATAAAATTGAAAAATTTTATATCAATATGCGTAGCTAATCTAAATTAATTGGATTCAAATTGGATATATCGAACTGTGCGCACTGTTGCAACAAGATAACACAACGTTTGTATTTTTTCAGAATTAAATACTCTTTGAGCTCACTTAATTCCTGCCGTGATATTTAATTAACAAATGGGGTTTTTTCGTAAGTTTTATTTCATATAAACGTAGATGTTATATGCGTAGTGTTTATATAAAAAAATAAATATCACTTGTTCAAAACTGCATATCTTCGAAAGATGGTACTTTATCGATCATCATAAAATTTTGTATATGTATACGTTGTCAAGAGTACAGAAAAGCACAAAAGCACATTTCATGGAGTAAAAAAAGTAATTACTGTTCCCGAAGGCTTAGCTAAACATTAAAAAAAATCAACGCCTAATAAAAATGTATGAGCAATAAGGATTGAATAGGATGTTTTAACGTTTAAGAAAATTATTTTAACGTTTAATAAAATGAACGCTATTCTTTAATAATAGCGTTCAATGTTGCACAGTAATTTTTTCAGATTAAAATAGACGTTTATTGAAATAATGACAGAAGCTGTCAGTGAAGTTTCACTATGAAGCTAAGCTGACAAATGTCAAATGTGATCTATTAAATTGGCCCTATTTTAATTATTTGCTCTTTTGTAGGACGAATAATGTTATTTTGACAAGGGCAATAGAAATAATAAAATACTATGTCCTAATTTTGGAACTGTTAGATCGTTAGTGGTTTGAAATAAGTGAAAATAACTGCTTTTGGTTTCAAAAACCTCTTATTGAGACTTTTATGAGTCTATTGAGACTCCTATTTATGCGTTGGAGTGGCAATAAGGTACTTCTAGGCCTTAAAAGTAGCAATCACTTTAGGTTCCAAAAGAGCCGTAAAATTATCTTTTTAGCCACTATTGGTGATATACTACTCTATTATACTTGTCATTTGGAATTAAAAGTTCCAAATAAGGGTATGTTCCCACTTATATGTAAACGTTGCTTATAAGTGACTTTAGGGCCTTATATAGCACTATTGCTTCTTATATAGTGACAATTAAAACCTGCATGCAACTTTAAGTAGCAAAATCTACTTTACCCAACCATAAGTGAGAGGATGAACTCATATACAATTTTGAGTTGTATTTAAAGCTATAAGTTTTATCAAACACTGTTAAACCACTCATTTAGAACATAAAGCTATAAGATAAGTTGCAAAATTCACTAATGTGCTGCTTGGGTATAGATTAAAAATATTGTAAATAGTAAAATTTTATTTCTTCATTTAAAAATATTTAAATGAATTATATTAAATTATTATTCGATAAATAATCGTAAAAAAAATATATTTTCTTTCTAAGTACATTTTAGATTTTAATCTGAAATGTACTTAGAAAGAACTGTCCGATCCCCTATTATGTAATATAGATAAAAAGGTTAAATTATAACAAAGAAACAAAAAGGTTTATAATGAATGAGAAAAGCGAATGATGATGAACCCTATAATATTATAAAATAAATTCGCTATCTTTCTCTGTCTCTGTCCGGTAAGTTCTTGAACTAAGAGAGAGCGATAAACGGAAAAGATTTGTGGTCACAAATAGTGGATATATTTTACAGAAAAAAAAATTGCATTCAATAAGGGAAGCCGGGGTCGGGTCGCTAGTAATTATTATTAAAAAATAAATATTCTCATTTTTTTTTTGTTTCAGGTATAACATTATTATTTACATTAACAGTTTGGACAATAATTTTAGGTAAAGCCTTCTCAAAGAATATAATATTTCTAAACAAAAGACTCCCTACAAAATTTGTCGGCTGTAAGATTTGCACGATGGTATGTTAGGTATTGAAATTTATAAAGTTTTTGTTAAAAATAGACATAAAAAGAAAGAATCTGTTGGCTACGCTAGGTTTGAAGAATAATAGTTTGGAGTTAAGGGGAATTACCAATGTGTGTATGGAAATGACCACACCAACCAAACTTATGATAATAGATTAATATGATATACATAATTTATAGATTATAATAATCTATAAGTTATATCATAACATATAGATTATCATAACCAAGCTTGTGATATATAGGTAGATACTCAATTTTTTTATGTTAAGATCGGCAGACAGGCTGACGGTCCACTTGATGGTAGTTGGCTACCGTCGCCTATAACACAAGCAACACCAAGCTACTGCAAGTGCGCTGCCGATTACAGTAGAATTAAGGATAAAGATTAAGAGGAGATAGGGAAATGGGCTCTGGCATCCCTTATTCATTCACCGAAACACAACAGCACACGTGCTTTTATTTCACGGTGGTCTTCTGTAAGGGGGTGGTTACTGTCGCCACACGGGCTGTCCAAATGACTGCGAAACGCAGTGTGCCCTGCCACTACTTTCCATATCCAGACCAGAGCCAAATTTGAAAAGTTCATTTTTCATAGTTGAGACAAGCACCCTAACCACTCATCCAACGGGCTCGTCAAATTAAAATAAATAAGACTTTAATTTTTACATTTGATATGGTGTGACAACTAGACACTCGTAGCGCCATCTATCCTCTCTACTATCAATAAAATTTACATTTAACAATATGGATGTATGTTAAGGTCGGCAGACAGGCTGACGGTCCACTAGATGGTAGGTGCGGCTACCGTCGCCTAAAACACAAGCAACGCCTAAACTGCTGCGAGTGCACCGCCGACTGCAGTTGTATTAAGGATAAGGGATTAGGAGTGGATAGGGAAATGGGCTCCTTAATAACGCAAAAACGGCTGAACGGATTTGGATGAAATTTGGCACAAATATTTTATTACCTTTTTTTTATCTCAAGTCGGCAGACAGGCTGACGGTCCACTTGATGGTAGGTGGCTACCGTCGCCTATAACACAAGCAACGCCAAAGCTGCTGCAAGTGCGCTGTCAACTGCAGTAGGATTAAGGATAGGGGATTAGGAGTGGATAGGGAAATGGGTCCTGGCATCCCTTACTCACTCACCGAAACACAACAGCACACGTGCTGTTATTTCACGGTGGTCTTCTGTAAGGGGGTGGTCACTGCCGCCAGACGGGCTGCCCAAATGATTGCGAAACACAGTGTGCCCTACCACTACTTTCCAAATCCAGACCAAATTTGAAAAGTTGATTTTTCAAAGCTGACCCTGCCGGGAATCGAACCCGGGAACCCTAGAACAGAGCGTTAAGGCACGCACCCTAACCACTCATCCAACGGGCTCGTCCTGTCTCTTCGCCAACGTTCAAGATCATCATCATCATCTCAGCCGTAGGACGTCTACTCCGGCATAAAAGTCTAACCCCTAATTTTCCAAAAGGACCGATCAGAAGCAGCCTAGATCCACCGTCGACCCGCGGCGCTTATCATACGGTCTGTCCAACTTGTGCGTGGACGTCCTACGCTGCGCTTCCACTCGAGAACTTCCGGCCCCAGCGGCCGACACTTCTTGCCGGTTTTGCCCACTGCCACTTCGTTTACTAATCCGTCGGGTTATTTCGGTAATTTTTGTTCGTCTACGCAGTGTAATCGCAGTGTAACCCCGAGCATAGCCCTCTCTTTTCTCCATAGCTTGTTCAGCGACGTCGAGCTTTCTTACGAGGCCCATAGTTAGAGACCATATATTTCAGCGCCATTTGTCGTCATTGCCAACACACTTTGGTCGAAAACTTTTGGTCGACACTGAGGAATTTTGGACGAGAAGCTTTTCGAACGCTGCCCATCCGAGCTTGATTCGACGATTTACCTACTTCTCGAAGTTGGCTCTACCTAACTGAACTATTTGTATACCCAATTTATCTTAGTAATTTAATTTATACCTATTTTATAAGTAATGCCGCATTCATTTGTGCAGTTCGTCTGGAGGCAGTAACCATTATAGATCACCGTGAAATAACAGTAGGTACCTATGTGTGCTGTTGTATTTCGGTGAGTGAGTAAGGGATGCCAGACCCATTGCCCTATGCTTTCCTGTTCCCTTATATCCTATTAAGGTCGGCAACGCACTTGCAGCAGTTGTGACGTTGCTTGTAATATATGTGACGGTAGCCACATACCAACAAGTGATCGTCAGCCTGTCTGGCGACTATTACATTAAAATATTATCAAAATTGGTTCAATAATTAAACAAACAAAAAACATAAAGTTTACAAATCAAGGAGATGTACAGACAAAGAATAAATGAATTTATGAAGTAATTTTTTATTGTTTTGCATTTCAGAAGATCATAAAGCCTGGTATAGCTGATACAGATAGTGTAATATACCGAAAGTCGATCAGTAAACCATTAGTTGAAATTGGTCCAGGCGCCTTCAAATCGGGCCCATTCAGTTTTGTGGAAAATAAATTAAGTGAAGAATTGAAGAAATTGTTAAATCTGAAAGAGAGAAATAAAAAATTATGAGAATAAAGTTAATATTATTTTTGAAATTAGTATTAAGTAGCCAACACAAGTAAAGTACAAGTAAAGTAAGTGTTCGGATTTCCGAAGATGGGCGAAGATTGCCGAAGCGCATAACTTAAAAATAACAAGTATTGTTCTTGAAAACGGCTATTAACTTACACCACCATCTGTTAGAATATATTTTTGCCTGTATAATATAATGTAATAATAACAAATAATATGCAATAATAATGCAAAAATATTACAATGAAGTTTTTTAATCGAAACACGGCGCCATCTATTAGATGCTTACCCAACTTAGATAAAAAACATATTGAAGTGTATGTAGAGTCAATAAACTAACTTACACCGCCATCTGTTGGAAAATACTGGAACTTACAACCTTTTGTCTTATAAAAACGTTTAATTTGCAAAAAAAATGGGTTTATGAATCATATAGTTCAATGACGAAATCATAGTTTACAAAAACTTATGGAGATAGGCAAAGTGTAATGCAAGGAGATCGAGGGAACATTATTCGAGAAGGTGAATAGACTGAGCATCTGAACAACAGAACTATAAATTAAACAAAATTTAACTTAAGCTTAAACTATCAGTAAAAATGGTACAACTACGGAGTTAAAATACTTCTCAAGTTGTGTATATTGTATACAATGTATACCAATGTATACCAATAATGAAACAGCTAAATGCTCTCTCAATCACAAGTGCTACTACATAGAGATACCTAAAATTAAATATGTAAACACATTTTGTTAATTTTCATTAAATTGATTCTAGAATTTATTCTATTATATCAGAGATTATATCTATTATAGAGATTATATCAAATTTTTTACTTGATAACTAAAATATTTAATCTCTAAATATTTTAGTTATCACTAGCACATAAACTAAATTCCTCATTTAATATTTTGGAGTCATTTTATTTATCTAATGGCGAAGGCCTAGTAAGAAAAATTAATTCCACGCACGTACATTAAGGGTTCGTAAAGCACTCCACAACGACCTACATATATCACAAGATGGAACAAAGTCTAAAACAATTTCCCATAGTACAATATCTAAAGATTCCCTGAGCACAGCACCTATTAGTCTTAATTCATGGCATACTCAATTCTGACAAGGAAACTGGTTCCGGGCATAATCTGTATGTTGTTTACAATTGTGTTCCTTGCAAATGTTCCATGTAGGGTCACCATGATTTCGAAGCAAACCTCTTATTCAGAAGCAGTTTCTCTTCCTGCACGACGCAGGGGCATAATGTCAAATTGTTAAAAGTCTGTCAGTCCATATTTAAAGTGACGGTAGTATACTTATACTTATACCACTTATACAAGTACTTATACCACCAACACTAAACATATCTTTTGTTTCGAGATCTCTTGATATAATCTATACATATAATAAAAACGTAAACGAGTTGTGTCTGTTTAGTGTTGGTGTGTTACCACCAACACTGTTTAGTGTTGGTGGTATAAGTACTTGTATAAGTGGTATAAGTATAAGTATACTACCGTCACTTTAAATATGGAGTCATGAACTTTACAGGGAGTTGGCTAAACGTTTGATGGAGGCGTCGGGTGACCAGAATACTGGCTTTTACTTTGCCCAGAAGGTAAGCATATGCATTCAACGGGGCAATGTCGCCAGCATTCTGGCCACTTTTCCGTCTGCCAAAGGTTTAATAGGTTTAAATTATTTATAAGTATTTATATTAGTTTATAGAATATATAGATTTATATTTAGTTTAGATTATTAAACTTGTAAATATATTTAATTAGGTTAGATTTATACATACTAAATTATGTTTTATGTTATACGATTTATGTAAATTAGTAATATGAATATTTATATATCAATATAATAAATAAATTTTTAAGTCTTACAAATGAATAAATCATTTTACCACCACTTACGCTCTATGGTAAGATCTTGAGTTGAAGGAGTTAAGGGAATATTTTACATCAATATCTTATTCAAAAGGACCCACAGGTAACTATGGTCCACTTCCAAAATAAAATATTTGTTATTCAATAAATTGTACTTATTCAAATGGGAAACGTGGACACCCTACCAATGCAGGTGCCGACACTAAAGCGGTACAGACACTAATGTGATTAGTAGAAGACATTCTCGCCGTGGAAGCTAGCCTTTGAAAGGATTACAATTTCGCAAAACGCCAGTTTAAGCATTAGTGCCGGGAACAGACGCCCTGGAAAATGCTATCTCAGGTAGGTTGTTATACATAGTTTTTTTTGTTGTTAAGTTATTGAAAATTCACGTAAAGAATCATTAGTGATGACTGATGATGTGCGTATGCCAAGACAGTTCAAAAAGAACTAAAGGCTTTTCTCTATATATATGCTTCTTGCAGCGAATTTTTTCATACCTTTAGTCTGTATTTTTGAAGCTGGTAGGTCAAATTTATACAATGAAATGAACAAATTTTATATAGTAAACCCTTCATATCTCACAAAATATTGATCCTATAAGTATGGGTATCTCATTCGATTCAGCGCAAAAAATTACATAGAAAATGACACCTCACTCGCCTAGTTTGTAATATGTGCATTTTTTTTTTAAATTTCCCCTCTACCCATACCCCCTGGGAGGGAGTAGGACCCTTAAATTTTGGTAGGACTCGACAGATCCTCATCTCTAGTGCCAAAATAAAGTTATAAACATAGTTTCAATTGATGTACATATTTTGCCGCCAAACTGTCATATTTAGCCTTACTTTACCTGTAGTACTAAGCCTCCGTTAAAAGTGCTTCAATGCTTAAATTTAATACATTTCAAAAACTATTTAATTTCAAAAAAGCATTTTATTTCCCTATCCGCTCCTAATCCCATATCCTTAATCCTACTGCAGTCGGCAGCGCATTTGCAGCAGCTTTGGCGTTGCTTGTGTTATTGTCGACGGTAGCCACCTACCATCAAGTGGACAGTCTGCCTGTCTGCCGACCTTAACATAAAAAATAGACCTTGTTCTATTGTAAATTTTATCATTATGCGTTTGTTTGCTACGCGATTCGCTTGGGGTCTAACTAGACACCTACCCAGTGTGGCCAACGCGATAGTAATACCACAGTCTAACCATACTTACGTCATACAGTCAGGCAACGAATGTACTTGCGTAGAGCAACGTTCGGCGAACTCGCTTCAGTTTGCAGGCTCGAACATTGATCACTCACTAAGCGAGTAGCTTGGCTCTTAACCAGTGCCGGATTGCTCTTAGCATGCAAATGTTAAGGTTTCCGCGCCTCTGCCCAAAAAACTAGCAAACTAAAAAATATAACACACACCTAAGTTACCTACTTTCAAAGTCAGCGCTAGTCGTACCGTCATTTGTAGATACCATAGAAATAGATTAATTGTTTTTATACATTCAGGTTTTTGTAATAGATATATTTTAATAATCCTAAAAAGTTTATCGGTCATTACGGTCCATTATGAGCGGATGCAACAAAGGCACTATGTGGATTCACGGTTTCACCGCAATCAAACAAGTTTTGGATGACATATCTGATAATAAGAATCAAAAGGTCGATTGTCGCAATCAAGGTAGACTCGTTTCTCAAAATAAATGAATAAGTTAGAAACAGGAATAATGATAAGGTGGAATGAAATTCTTATGAAATTCTACAACAGTTATCTATAAATAAATTTAAAGTTTATATTAAGAAAACCCTATGCAAAAAGGGATATTATAAAATATTGGATTATATATATATATAAATGATGAACATCCTTGGAGTTAAATTATAATATTGCAATGTTGGTACAATGTTGCTGAATTTTGTTACAAATCATGTAATTGACGATTTATGAAAAGAGCAACTAGGGGGTTTCTTGCCGAATTCTTCCCCCTATAAGCAGCATTCCGAACCAGTGATAGTTTATAATTAGAAGATAAATGTTTTGTAAAAAACTTACATTGAATAAATGATTTATTATTATTATAAAGCGTTTACTTCGCTATTGTCGTCAAATCAAGTCAAATCAACGGGATTTGCTCTGTAAAATCATAATACGGCTACATTAAAGCAATACGATTCACTTTTTCGCATGTAAAGACAAAAGCCAAACCGTTGTTTGGCTGCGAAAAATATCAGCAATCGACAATGAGAAAACGCAAGCCAAATACAAATTCAGCGATTCTGTTTCAATTGGTAAAGTTGTAGAAAATCGAATACGTATTGTATTATAGCAAATTTGTAGAAAAATCAAAATACAAAAATGAACTTTTTAAAGGACCATTGGGCAGAATCTGACCCGGTTTATGAAAGTTTGCGTACAGAAACCAAATTATTTTTAAATTGTAAAGATATATCCCACCTATCATTTTATATTTACATTTCATTGAAAATCCATGGGATTATATAGTTATAGGTTAATGAAGGTGAGATTTTTCTCTACCTAGAACAGTGTTGAAATCGCAAGAAAAAGATAATATGTACATGTATCTATGACACACAAAACAAGAGAGGGAGAAAAATCATTTAAAAATTGCACAATCATACTGTCATGAGCATATACGACCTGAATGGTATGTACATAATGGAATTATATCGCCATCAATAAGTAATTGATAACCAAATATTAATCAGAGGTAAAATTCAATCAATACATGTCAGGATTAGAAAATATTGTTACGACTAAACATGGAACGTTCTGGAAAATCAATTCGCGTCAGTCGAAAATCTCGAAAGTTCCACCCTATCGATAGAAGTCACGCCACTCCCCGGTTAGTGTCAAAGGAAATTGGTCCTTATATTTACGACATAGAGTTCACATTCAACAGAAATAGCATTCCCGGACTTTCAATGAACTTGTTTACAATCACGAAATAGAAAAACAATTCCGTGTTTACAATATTTGTTTATTTCTAGAAAATTCGAAATAGACCGAGACGTTTGGCCGCAAATATAAATAGGGGGGCGGGAGAGACATTGAATTGAGGTATGACCTGCGATTCGAAAGCGGCTCTTCGGAGCTTTGTGAAGTTACCTGCGACAGTAAACCAGCGACTCATTAAGGGAATCATTGATAGCTTTTGGCAAGTTTAACGGTTTTATCGGACAAGTTTAGCTCTTTTGGAAGTCATCTTGGTTTGTGGAAATAAATAGTTCATTTTCGCCCTTACACGGCAATTTGGATCACCCCGCACGGGGTGAGCCAAATTGTAGGTGGACCCTACAATACATGGCAGAGAAGGTGTCGAAGGATACTATTGCTCCTGCATCCATTGTCGACGCACCATTGGAAGCTGTGCACATGTGGCCAGCGTTGTTTATTTTTTATCCTGGGCAAGAAATCAGGAGCAAACAGACGCACCTGCGGTTTTTTTGGATGATAATGCTGTACCCATAGACATTGATGAAGCCGAATAAAACTTAAAAAAAACATAACTGTTTTATTTTCCTGTTTCTTTTTTACTAATATGTCTTTTAATTCCGTGAAAACACATATTAAAAAAATAAATAAACATACATTTATTTTATGTTTCCCATGATCTACAGTAATAATCTTATAGTATCGTAAATAAGAGACTATTATCTATACATACTGCTATATTGTATGTCTGTACGCCGTGGGTATAGTTTTCATACTAGGTTGCCCAATGTCCTTTGACTCTGGTCTTGATCTGGAAGTGGCAGGGCACACTGCGTTTCGCAGTCATTTGAGCAGCCCGTCTGGCGGCAGTAATCACCCCTTTGCAGAAGGCCACCGTGAAATAACAGCACGTGTGCTGTTGTCTTTCAGCACGTGTGCTGTTGTCTTAATCCTACTGTAGTCGGCAGCGCACTTGCAGCAGCTTTGGCGTTGCTTGTGTCATAGGCGACGGTTTGACGATCACAAACTGCAGTAGAGAAGTTCTGCAATGGGAAAGAAAGTTCGAATGATCTGACTATGATGAATATGGAAAAATCATGGAAGTAATAAGTACATGGGAAAAATATAGTCATAATTCAATAAAAGTGACGATGATAAGTGCAAAAGTGATGGGAGTAGCTTGCTATCTCCCTCCCATGCGCGAACCTTATGGAGAAACATCACAGCTTCCTCGTCCACAAGATTTAAAAACTTCGGTTTATTGGCAGTTTTATAAAAATTTTGCTATTTCAGATTTTAAATAACGCAAATTTTTAAATAAATAATTTAAAAAATATTCGACTTCTGTTCACATTTGCTACTGGCCCTGTGCTGGCTTAATCCGGTACTGCTCTTAGCATTGAGCGAAGCTTATTGTAGTGTGGCCTTAGTCATAGGGAACACTGTAAACGATTTAATAAGGTCCGTCAATCTTGCGGGTCATCGGCAGCGAGAGCGTTGCCCCTGTATTTTCTTTACTCTTCCCTGTTTCGTTCCAATACCAATAACCTCTCTGCGGATGATTTGTCCAAACAACATAAGGATTCACACTTGCATAATCTGCGAATTTCCATTTTCTTTCAAATTGGAAACGTTAGTACGATGAAAAATCCACTTTATCCTCAGCAAGCGCCTCCATCACCACATTTCAAGGGATGCGGTGATGATAAAGAGGATTCAGTCCGCATCTACGGGGCGCAGTACGGTGGTAAAACACGGGGTAGGCATTAAATTAGAACAATTGCTCAGAGCCCTCACGGTCATCACATCACCAGTGTTGTTTGATGTCACTCCGTTTGCCTGTCTTTATAAAGAACGGCAGACAGAATAAATTTCGCTTTTACAACATAGGTTATGAATTAAATCAAATCAATTAAATCAAATTAGATTTCTCCAAGAAACTCTTACGATCGTCATTTAATTTACCAGTTTTTACCAGGATTTCGGAAAATAAAAGCCAAGAAGACGATCCTGAGAAAAACCCCGATAAAAACTCATTAGTCTTTAAAATATAAAATTACAACAATTAGATACATTTAAGTAATAGTTAAATCAAAGTACATATACAATACTAAACATAGTATTAGCTCCGAATCCAGGCTTTAATTCCAGGCTTCATTGTCGCTTAAATAAATAATCAGTGACCTTATAATGAGCATTATACATTGGAATAAATTAATTTAGTGACTTTTTTCTGTACACATGTCCCGCACACTGTACCAAATGTTTTCAAATGAACAAAAAGCTCTCTCACTCACACTAAAATAAATCTATACTGCAATACAGTAACGTATCGCGTATAATGACAGTCAATTTATTTCAATGATAGACCCATGCAGAGTGGTCAAAGATTAGCTCGTCTTAATAAAATATCGCACAGCTATGTATGGTATGTTCATATCGGTACCAGTGGCTTGTGGCGATTCGTAGGAATAACAATACTCCAACAAAATATTCTCGTGTTTGTAAAAAACATTTTAACCTCGAGGATTATGTCTTACCCAAAGAGACAAATACAGAAAATCGTAAGTATCTAATAAGCTTTTTTATTCATTATTATTTGAGTAACGTTTACGTTACTTTCGTATGTTGTAATCTTCTGTTCACTGTAACATAGCTGTTCCTTCGGCAAACAAGCATACTTTCGGCAAAAAAGAAGTTTGTATACAGTAAACAAACTAACCTCTGAATTAGCTGCTCTTTGAGGCCGCTTATTTTTGCGCCTTTTTTTCTTAATTCCGCTTTCAAAGCGTTCATCGCCAAATAATCGATATTTACGATAATTTCACGAAGGAGATCACTTTTCAACAGGTAAATTAAAGAAATTATAATTTATGTCACGAAGCCCCCTAAAACCAGTGAAAATTGAATTTTTTTGGACCTCACGCGACACAAGCGCCTCTAGTTGCAAATTCACACGCGATAAGTTTGATTGAACTGTTCCATTGAAACGAATCCATTGAAACCGTTAAGTTTTTGTTGGAGTTTTATTTTATTTTATGATTTAAATTAGTTATTATTTCAATTTCCAAGAATTTATCAATAGAGCTCAAATAAATATCTCTGCTATCAGTAAGTATCAAATAAAGGAATTTTTTTCATGTCTTCTTTTACTAACTTTCCAACCTTGACGACCCTCGTCGGTATCTGAATGAGAGGGGGAAGGTAATTACGCGTCACGTCGCACAGACGATTCAAAATGTCCTTTTAGTGCAAATATTGTCCCACAAGGGTCAAACGGCCGCCATTCGGCGCTTCCGTCAGACCGATACACACAAATCAAAAATTGAAGTTTTGTTTTGCAACACGGATACCAAACAACCACCAGTAGACTATAAGACTATAAGAGTTGCAAAATATTATACACTTTCAAAAATTAAAATTCATCCCTCATTTATATTACTTATAAGCGTTCAAATTTTTTTTCCATATTTTTTACCGCTAGCCACAGACTACTTGTAAGTCAACGACCGCGTTGACATCTATGTTGTCATTCAGTGCCACAGAACATATCGACGGCTAGGGCTAGAGTGATAAAACCGAACAAAATCATTATTATTATTTAAAAAAATAAAATAATTATTTAATTTAACCAGAAAAATATAGTTTTACTGATTTCGCTTTGAAATTTGGTTACAAAGATATCCTTTTTCTTGTAATTTCTTGACTTTTACACGCGACTTCATTCGGATGGAACAACATCGTTACATCGTGTTTCTGTGGAACTCTTCTAAAGTAGACCAACGAAGAGTAGAAAAGTAGACGAATGAAAATCTCATCTCAACTACTATTAAGTTCTTTGTAAAATTTTCACATCTTAATATGTGTTAACGCCTAATTCACCTACATTTTATATTGTAGTATAGTTTTTTTTTATATTTATAGCCTTTTTGCTGTTTGTTTTTATTTTAAAATACCTTTTTTTATAAAAAAATTCCTAGTCAATTCATTCAATCATTGTTGAATTCTTCATCATCATTCTTCACATGGGATGCCACATGTGTAGACACCCTGGCTTCTTCTCATCTTCCAGGAAGCACGCCACAGGCTGGTGCTGCCGCTAATAAAGCCGAAAATCTAAGATAGGGGTTACATGTTTGTGCCATTCGCGGTAGAGACTATGGGTCCGTGGGGGCCAGCCGCTCACGAACTTTACAGGGAGTTGGCTAAACGTTTGGTAGAGGCGTCGGGTGACCCTTATCGTTAGCCTTATCTTCTGGCTTTTACTTTGCCCAGAAGATAAGCATATGCATTCAACGGGGCAATGCCGCCAACATTCTGGCCACTTTTCCGTCTGCCAAAGGTTTAATATAGGTTTAAATTATTTATAAGTATTTATATTAGTTTATAGAATATATAGATTTATGTTTAGATTATATTAAAAGTATCTTTGATACTTTCGAAAATAGATTAGAAAATGATCATTGTTTGGTTCTGTTTGTTGTATACCATTAAAAAATGTTTTAAATATTGCTAAAATAGTATTTTTCCCTCTTCCACCATTTTCAGTTTTACAATATGAATTTAATAAAAACAAAGTCACGACCACCTGCTAGAAATTTTTAAAACAAATACAATGTGATGAGATAATTTATTGTCTCTTTCTATACGAATATTATTAGACAGATAAAGTTTGTATGTAGGAGGGTAAACTTCGAAACTACTCATTCAATTTAAAAAAATCTTTCACCAATAGTTTTCAGGATGATTATTCCACACAAGCGAAAGGAAAAGATCCATCTCTTGGCAAAAGTATTATATCAGGGGTTATATTGCTTTACATATTTTGTCAGGCGTTAGGTATATCTTTTATTTTTCAATGCGAATTCTTTTACATTGCGTGTACCACTTCAGTTAAAGCCGATAGATTATCGTAATGTCTCTGAGATTGAGATTCTTTTTTAGGGTTCCGTACTTCCGAATAAAAAAAACGGAATCCTTATAGGATCACTCGTGTGTCCGTCTGTCCGTCCGTCACAGTCAATTATCTCCGAATCTAGACCGATTAAGTTGAAATTTGGTACACATATCAATTTCTGTAGATCTGAAACGCAGAGGTGTGACGTGAATAGATGAAATCTGTATTTGTATATGGGAGGTCATTTTTGGGGGGAAGGTGGAAAATTAAAAAAAAAATTTTTGAAAACTGCATTGTGTGACATACTAAATGGGAGGTCTTGTTGTGAAGATCTTAAATGTATTTTTTTGTAATTTTAAAATAAATAGTTTCCAAGTTATTCAAGAAAATAGACGAAAATTGACCATCCCTCCCCCCCCCCCTTATCTCCGACACTACTGAACCTAAAATTTTGAAAAAATAACATGGTAAATTACTCAATATTGTGCGGATAGGTAACGTCGCACGGAACCCTCTTCACGCGAGTTCAACTCGCACTTGTCCCATTTTTAAATTCTTATGTTAGTTCTCAATTCAAAGACGTGTCGCGTCTATTTGTCGCACACCGTCCCCTGTTTTGTCGCACGCAGCGGGAGCAATATTGTAATTTTATGCGTCTTTTTGCACGCATACACAAGCGATTTAGACATATGGTGAACACAGGCGTCGGTCGCATTTTTCTCACCGAACGAGCTGTATAAAACTGAATCCCGGGTTGATCGGTTCGCAGTACGCCGGTGTTGCTCGTTGTTTCTAAATTAAGATCGCGCGGCCTCGGCTCAAAATGCGTATGATCAGTCAGAACGACCGCTCAATAAAAATCAAACGTAGTACATATTATATTTTTCTAACGAATCCGACTTTTCGAGAGATCACCTAGACCTAGATATGTTTTAGTGAATCGAAACTTATACATTACTTTCTTCATTGACATTTACAATGGTAAGTTTTCGTCAAGTCTCTGTGGTAAATACTATTAATAGATTTTTCTGTGATCTTGAATTTGGCTAGCTCCTGATGCTCGCGTAACATCTGCGAGGAAATTTCAGATGATTTGATTGGCATATTGTTTGTTGCAGTCAGTGAAGTGATAAAAAAGTGGAATTAGAGTTCTAAATACGCGTGAAAGTGCGTTTGGAGCGAAAAAATGAAGTTCACTATCGATGTCTTAGGTATATTCCTTAAAGTTGTTGTTAGGGTAAGTTGAAAACGGGTTTTATTACAATTGCTATAATAACTTTTTCAGTTTGGCAACGAGTGATAACTAATACAGTGATAGTAGATCACATAAGTTCATAAATTTTTACATATTTTACTTAAAAATATTAAAGTTAACTTTAGTTTGTGTAGTTAAGAAGGATTAGCAAATAAAAGTAATTTAACACAATTAAAGTAATTAAAAGTAGGCG
The DNA here is from genome assembly GCA_910589475.2 of Bembecia ichneumoniformis. NCBI lineage: Eukaryota > Metazoa > Arthropoda > Insecta > Lepidoptera > Sesiidae > Bembecia > Bembecia ichneumoniformis. Next base: position 12,958,271 of record OU342536.1, on the reverse strand, counting down.
CAAATAACTGAAATAAACTCAATTGAAAACAAGGTAAAATAACTGTTTATATTATAAAATATACTCACAAGTAGATATTATAGAATGAAATTGCTTGTCGATTCTATGTGTTTCTTTGCTAAGTTATTCTAAACAACCCAACAGTTTTCGATGCGGTTTTCACTAATGGAAAGAACTGTAAACGAGGAATGTTTGTGTATATATTTTTCATATAAAAATTAGGTACATCTGTCGCTATTAACTTATAATAAGAATTCAATGTTTTTAAACTAATGTGTTCTAAGACGTATTGATAAAGACTTCTGTGCTGTGTTTCGGATAATGAACTTCCTGTCAATAAATTTTATTCTTTTCTTTGAAAACAACAGTATTAGTTTTAAAATCTATAATATAATAAAATCGTAAACGAGCCGTGTTTTTTAAAAGATTTTTTTTTTCAAATAAACAATTTATACACATTGTACTTATGTTATTTTTTATAAAAAAAATGTTTTTAGAATTTTTGTCTGTTGGTGTGTGCGTTTGTGCACGCCGATCTCTGAAACGGCTTAACCGATTTGAATGCGGTTTTCATTAATGTACTGTAGCAAGCTTTCCGTAACATTTATTTTGTTTCAATCCAATCGGTTTACAAACAAAAAAGTTACGCGCTATTCCGAATACCATGCGTACGAAGTTGCGCTTAGCTAGTTAGAAATATATCTTTAAAGTTAAATTTATTATGAATTTTGATGCAATGAATAAAAAATAATAATACCTATTGCAAACGGTTCCCTTCTGAGATTGATAATAATAATTATGCATGAACTCTAAGATGCTTATAAAACATTACATAGGTGAAATATTTACAAGAATAATATTTACAAGTTTAAATTTTATTAATTTAAATTGTAATTAAATGTAACTTATAAAGCGACTTCTTTATTGTTCACAATTATTATGATTATAAAGATATATATAAATAATTTACATCTAAAACTAAATAAACCTAAAAAATATGTAAAAAATTGGGCGCCCGCGGCATGGTGCCGAGGATGCTGGCAGCATTTCCTCGCTGTATTGCAATGCTAATGGGTTGCGCGAGGAAGCTGCCAGCTCGTCGGTCACCAGTGGTTTCGGTGAGCCTTTTTAAAATGGACCCCACGGACCAAGGGTCTCGACTCCGAACGGCATAAAAGTATATCCCTAACCTTTATATTACTTATAAAGTAATATTATTTTATTATAGTTTAAATAAGTCTATTTCCAGACGCCAGTTTATATTTTCAGTTAGAAACAATTTACAATTATGATGTTTACGTGTTAAAATAATTTTGGCGATATGCCATGATTACAAAACAAAGTTATTACGCTTGCAAAATCTGTTTATATTAACTTCCTAATAATGTTAAGAATATAATTTTTTTATGACAAAAAAAAACTGCCTTTGTTCGTAGTCAATATTTAATTTCAGTGATTCCAGTGTTGTACCTCGGTGTTTAATTGAATATATTGAAAATATAAGAAAAAACTGTTCTTAACAATAAAAATAAAAATACGAGCACATAAAATCTTAAATTTCTCTAAATTGTCTTAACACTGACATAAATAAATATCTGGCGGCAGTAACCACCCCCTTACAGAAGACCACCGTGAAATAACAGCACGTGTGCTGTTGTGTTTCGGTGAGTGAGTAAGGGATGCCAGAGCCCATTTCCCTATTCCCTTCTAATCCCTTAGACTCCACGGCTAACGATCTTTATTACAATGAACATGCCACATCAATTACTTATCGCATAATAGTGAAGCACTAAATTTGATTAGAACGAGCTAAGGAGGATCTTATTCTAGCAGTTTGTGGATCCTTCTACCCAATCCCTTATCCTTAATCCTACTGTAGTCGGCAGCGAACGTGCAGCAGCTTTGGCGTTGCTTGTGTTATAGGCGACGGTAGCCACCTACAATCATTTGGACCGATCTTAACATTAAAAAATTTTTTTATATTAAATAAAATATTTTCGTATAAATAGTCTCATTACCATGCTTATAAAACGAGCTCAAGGCCAAGGTCAAGGTTTTTTTTCATATTTTGTAGATATTATTGTAGAGTGAAATTTATTTTCAAAATTCTAATGTAACTATGCATTTCATGAAATAAAAACAATGCGATGATATTTTATATTGATGCAATATAAAATATGTACAGTACCTGTGTGCTAAGAGTAAACTAATAATAAACTACAATAAAATTTATTTCGCGTCAGTAAGGCAGCCCTTGTATTGTAGAAACTTACATATTCAGTCATGGAGGTCTTGTATTCTCTTTCAAAAGCAATTCGTGTTTTTCTGGTTGTGCAGTATTGAATGGTCTTTATCATCATCATCATTTTTCAGCCGTAGGGTGTCCACTGCTGGGCATAGGCCTCCCACATAATTTTCCAATAGAAGCGTCAGAACCAACCTGGATTCACCGACGACTTGTGGCCCTCATCAGATCAGACCTTGTGAGTGGACGTCTTACGTTGCGCTTGCCGGTCCGTGGCTTCCACTCGAGAATCTTCTGGCCTCAGCGGCCGACAGCTCTCTGTATTGTGTGTCAAGCCCAGTGCTACTTCAACTTACTGATCCACCAGCTTATATCGGTAACCTCCGTTCATCTGCGGGTCTCTTCATTTCTAATTCGATCTCGCATAACCCCCAGCAAAGATCTCGCATAACCTGCATACGGTAAAAAGGAAATTCTAAGGCGCATGTGAGTCCACCAACCCGGGTGGTCACAGTTCACAAACTGGGCCAGTGTGGTGGACCACATAGCCTATACGCCTTTGTTGAGTGGATAGTCCAGTGGGGACATATGATAGGCTGTTGATGATGATGATCTCTTGATAACCCAGGGCCCATAACTAACAGGGCGTCAGAAGGGGACGTGTTTGACGCCCTGAAAAAGTGAGGCGAAACATCGCCCTAAGCTGGGTTAGTGAGCCCTAACATAGCAGTGCGTGGGTATCCGAGGATAAGGCCTCGCTGTGAACTCGGACCCGCATATCACCGCTGATGGTGGAATCCGGGGTTAGTGGGTATTCCCGGTGATAAGTCACCACCAAGGGAAAATTTCATAAGTAAACCTGCGTGTCTTTGTATCTGTGATGATGTACTATTCTGCTCATTCCCATTATCCCATTACTGAATAACAATGTGAATATTCAGAGAAGCAACAGACGTACTCATGTATTATTATGAACCAGACTTAAGCTGCGCTTCGCTCGCCCGAGTGCAAATTGGCAAGTTGGTTTACGTAATAAATAGCTTATTTCCTCCTGGGGGCCTAGCTAAGATGCAAACTGTTGCAAACGCTTCCTTTGCTTACTTACAAAACGAAAGAAATAAAGCCCGGTGATTGGTTGTTGAAGTTACAACAGTTACAACAACCAATCACCGGGCTTTATTTCTTTCGTTTCGTAAGTACGCAAAGGAAGCGTTTGCAACAGTTTGCATCTTGGCTAGGGCCCCTGGAATAGTGTATACCTTTCAAACATTGATTATTTTTATTCCAGAACTATTCCAAACTAAGAACTAACTAACCAGATTTTGTAATTAACAGAATTAAAAAATCTGGTGTCTCTCTAAATAAAATGCTACACAGTTGCGCTCCGGGTTTGCCCAGGAGCAATAGGGAATATGCATCTAATTCAAAAAAGGCTTAAATATTTTTTTATCAACATTTTTGTTTTAGAATTACTTATGTCTATGTAAATATTTTTTATTTCTTTTTCGTCAAGAAAATAATTATTATTAAAAAGTGCAAAAAATTGTGGGAAATTCAAAATACTTGAAACGGTCAGTTCGAATGTGACGTCAAACTATATGTAATGTCAATATGCGTGTAGATGTTTGTGATTTTTAACATTTGATTGTTATTGTAGACTGTGACGTCACGACAAGCGCGCCAAAAGGGCGGGTGTTTAAAGTACCCGTAGCTGTTAGTTAATTTTAACATTTTTTTGTTATTAAATTTCTGTTTTTAGGTGCTGAATATTTTTTTACGGTTACATAACGATATAACCTATAATATGAAAATATAAAAAAAATGCACATTCCCTATTGGAGTATTAATTTACATAACACGAGTTTTCGAATATGTGAAGTTCCGGGGATCACACTGACATATTATGAGTAATACTTAATGGCGAGCCCCTTTTTTGAGTGGTTAAGGTGTATGCTTTAACGCTCTGCATCAGGTGTGCCGGGTTCGATTCCTGATTGGATCATCTTTGGATTTGAAGATTTCGTAGTCGCAGAGTATATATATTGCGTTTTGCATTTGGGCAGCCCCTCTGACGGCAGTAATCATTGTGAAATAACAATATGTGTGCGGTTGTGTTCAGGAGGATGACAGACCTTATTTACTATAATCCTACTATGATCGGCAGCATAGTACATTGCTTATGTTATAAGCAACGGTTACCATCTACCATCAAGTGTTCCACTTGTCTAATGACCTTACATTAAAAAAGTAATTTAATCCGCGTTTTAATATTAGAAAGGAGAAGCACCATTCAAGCGAGAGCAAGCAGGTTAACTTTTAACTTTTACGTGAGTCCAAGAAGTTGGACGGCGCATAAGAAGCTCATTAGGAACAGCTTAAAAACTTACAGTTAAACTTTCTTTCAAATTGGAAATGGAAATCTGGTTGCTTCAAGCTAACGTTCTCATGAGTGTTTCAAATTCCATTTGACACATCAACTCCTTTATTCCTGTTAATTAGTTCACTCGCTGCTTCAAGTCCCGAAACTTGTACTTAATTCGTTTATATGACAATTACGTTCTGTTTTACTTTGCGACGAGTTTTGTAATGTATTTTTTTAACGGTAATCGATGTCAGAGAGGCTTTGTGTCTATTAAAATATAAGTAGATGCTAAAGTTAGTAAGGGAGATTAAAGTGGATATAGGATAAGAGATATGGTATATTAAATGAAACAATACACATGGTACTATAATGATATACATATTTCAATTGTTCGTCATTTTTTTGTTGCTGTTGTTTGTTCTGTTGTGTTATTTAAATAATGTAAATAACACTTAAAGAATAATAAGAATCATTTGGTTTTATGCATACCTATTTCTTCGTGTTTCTGTTTGAAATCATTCCTGAGTTTAAAAGGGCCTTTATTTACACATAATTTATATCTACAACTACACATTTTATTCGTAATTTATGTAATAAAAACTAAAATTATCTAATCTAAAAATAAATTAATATTAAATTGATTATTTTTATAATATATAAAATTCTCGTGTCACAGTGTATGTGAAAAAACTCATCCGAATCGGCTGGACCTGTATTTCTACCAAATACAGGTCCAGCCGATTCGGATGAGAATAGCTCGTAAAGTATTTTTCATCCCCATTTTCAAATCCTCATTTTTAGTATTTGTGTATGAAAAATATCCAAATATTTTAACCGTCGTTGATTGACGTGAAGAGTCGCGTCACTTTTGACATATGGCATAAGAAGAAATAATAACAAGTAGAACGGAATCTTCTTTGTCCGAGATGTTCCGAGTCCCAAAGTCCCAATAAGAAAATATTTAAGCCTTTTTTTGAATTAGACGCATATTCCCTATTGTTTCGTCTCGCGTAAGACAAAGAGAAAATTAAGAAAATTACTGCCGACCTTAATAAGTGAAGAATGAGTTCGTCTGATGCAAAATTATTATACAAAAAAAAAAAAACACTATAACCTTCTCTGCAACAACAACGAGCCCGCTGGATGAGTGGTTAGGGTGCTTGCTTTTATTCGGACGTACGGAACCCTAAAAATAGATAAAATACAAGATAAAAGATATATATTTGAATACGATTGCAGCTCTCTAGAAATTCATTTTGATTGAAAAACGGTTAAGATAAAAGCAGTTGGCGTGAAATAAGTCTTGAAATATTCTCGTGAAACGGTGTCAAAGCACATTTCTAAATCAAATAACGTTTGCCAATTTATAAGACGGACTTTGTCTTTTTTTTATGTTAAGACAGATAGGCTGACGGTCCACTTGATGATAGGTGGCTACCGTCGCCTATAACACAAGCAACCCCAAAGCTGATGCAAGTGCGCTTCCGACTACAGTAGGATTAAAGATAAGGGATTAGGAGCGAAATAAGATAGGGAAATGGGCTCTGGCATCCCTTACTCACTCACCGAAACACAACAGCACACGTGCTGTTATTTCACGGTGGTCTTCTGTAAGGGGGTGGCCATTGTCGCCAGATGGGCTGTCCAAATGACTGCGAAACGCAGTGTGCCCTGCCACTACTTTCCAAATCCAGACCAGAGCCAAATTTGAAAAGTTGATTTTTCAAAGTTGACTCTGCCGGGAATCGAACCCTAGAACAGAGCGTTAAGGCAAGCACCCTAACCACTCATCCAACCAAAGATGACCCTGCTGGGAATCGAACCCGGGAACCCTAGAACAGAACGTTAAAGCAAGCACCCTAACCACTCATCCAACGGGCTCGTTGTTGTTGCCGAGAAGGTTATAGTGTTATTTTTTTTTAATTTTTTGTTTTTTCTGTATCTCAGGGATACAGATTGCAATGTGCATGCAAAATTTCACGATTATCGGTTGAGTAGTTAAGTCGTGAACATTTCAATGGGATTTTACAGACCTTACTTGCCCACATATAAATATGTAACATAATAAGTATTAACGACATACTATGTTCACATAATGTAATGAATAAACATAGACAAAGTATTAAATGTATTTAATTGAAACGATTTACTCTGGAAGTTCGTCCACATTTCACGAGCCAGTGCAAACTTATCTTTCAACGTGTCCACTGAACCCGCCGCCGCCGTTCTGGTTCACGGGAGTTGACAAATCTCATTTCTCTCTACTGTAAACTATTTACAGTTGTTCCGAACTTATCTAATGTTCGGTGAACGAATGCTACGCCATCTTTGTGTACCAATATACAATTAAGGTGGAGACAAACGCTAAATACTAAAAATATCCATTGTTTAATGAAGATGTTACAAGAAATAGACAAGACAATTGCTTTGAAAAAAAATATATTATACTTAAACAATTGTATTAATTAGAATTTTCGTTAAAGTAATAGAAACTCCACAAAAAAAGTTAGAACACAAGAAGAATTTGACTTTTATTGAAAATTCTCTCGAAAACGGCTTATTGCGCGCATATGAATCCTGTACCTATTAATAAGTTAATGTCAGTTTAAAAAATTGTATTAATAATTTTTTTTTTGCGTATTCTAATGGTAAAAACAAAAAAAACACCATTTCTAGGCCTGTTGAATTGTCTCCGCCGCTAGCGAGTTCTATTGTAAATGTCATTTGCCCCAGTGAACATCGAAATTTACCAAAATTTTATTTTGGTAACCACTTGGTAGGATGAGCCATTTCAAGTACCTAGGAGACCCAGGCTGCTTCTGCCTCTGACTGAAGGAGGCCTATGGGTCACAGAGGATTTCTAGAATGACATGGACATCGCGAGGGCATTGGCGGTGAGATGTTGTTGGCCTGCAGGTTTGCAGGTTGTTCTAAGGAAGTCAAATTCATATTATTTAAACTTAGTGCCAGTCTTTTTATACATGGAACCAGTAGGTTTACTACAGTCATAAACTAATGCCCTACGCGTCCAACAACGCCTTCAGGGTGTTGCTGGCAGGGTACCGACATCGGGAAGTTTAAAGTCAAATTAATTTATATTTTTTACCTTGTCCTGCCATAGGTACTGTTACAAATGAAAATGCATTAATTTTTTTATGAAGGTAATCTTAATAAAACTTATTTTTGATGAAAAGTAAAACATAATTCTATTCAAAATGTCCACCTTTAGCTTTGATACAGGCCTTTAATCTGTTTGGTCACGAGTCTATGGATTTACACAAGGTTTCTATGGGAAATTTAGCCACTGCTTGCTCCAGAGCTTTCTTGACAGACTCAATGTCGGCGTGTCGTTTACAGCAGGCCATGTCCTCTAAAACTGACCATAATTTGTAGTCTAAGCGGTTCAGATCTGGGCTAGACGAGGGCTAGTTTTCAGCTCTTATAAAGTCCGGAACGTTGGTTTCGAGCCAGACTTGGGTAGTTCGTGCCTTGTGACCAGGTGCAGAGTCCTGCTGGAAAGTCCACGATAGATTTTTAAAAAGTGTACTGCTGAGAGATTTCACAACACGATCCAAGACGATCTCTTGATACACTTTGGCTGAAGTCTTCACACATTTTTAATAAAAATGAAGCTTTGTATTTCTTGATAAGACACTCCCCACCAAACCATAACTGCCGCAGGATGATGACCACGTTGTACCTTTCCTACTACTAGGGCAGCTTCTTTAGAACTGTGAGCGTACACTTTGTCATTTTGCTTGTTGTAGTGCTCTTTAATCGTGAAAAATTTTTTCATCAGTAAATAGGACATTTCTGTGTTTTTCATCTGCGTATCGGGAGAGAAGGCGTTATTATCGATCCACTCTCTTCATGTGTAGGCATATATTGTCCGGCATATCGACGATAAGCACCGAGCTTCAGGTCTTGTATTAATATACGCGACAGAATCCTAACGGGAATCTTCTTTTCCATAAGATTTTTTGTTTCTTATGGGGTTTCGGCGAATTCTGGCTGCAACAGTTTTAACACCCTATGTAGATAGCACGCGGCTGCCCCGAACTTTTATGGTCATCGACAGAGGAAGTGTTGGTATATCTGTCGATAGTACGATATACGAGCCTACGGCTAATACAAAGCATTTGAAGTGTCTTGAATATGACCGACGGCGACGGCTCCATGCTCACTCTGTATAAAGCAATCATTGCAATCCTATTTTCTTTGACACCCCATTCCATATTGTAATTTGATAATAAACACAAAAAAAAAATGTGAAATAAAGGCTTTCCAAAAACAAAATGAATACAGAGTTGAAAAAAGAAAAAGGTTTTATGTAACAGTATTTATGGCCAGACTTGTTAGATTTGATAAATTATTTATTAGAGAAAATGGTAAAATGGTAAGATACCCACAAAAACAAGCGCTTATTCCTTATGGTTTGATAATCTCCTTTAGAATTTAGACAAATCGCAGTTCATTAGTAAAATTGCTATAAATTACATGAATTTTTATTGCCAGACACTAGAAGTGTTTAATTTGATCGTAGATAAGAGAGAGAATCTATCGTCTCTGAACGGAATTGGTATTGTGCTCGGGCATAAATATCTAGTTTAATGCCTTTGTGAAGCTTCCAGACTCAAGTGTCGTTCAACTTTGAGTTCGATTTTCTCTGTTATATGCTATAAACCATTCTAAAGTACTAGAAATATTTTCTAGAATTATAAATTGGTTAATATTTTTCAGTTAAACGGTTCTTTATCAGTGTTTAGATATACATACATAATATGACATAAGTACATACTACATCCCCAAAGATTGAAAGTCTTTTCAGACACGTAGCTATTCTCAGCCTGTTTTTATAAATTGCTAGAGCTAAAACAATATTTTTAACCCATAGGAATTTTAAAAAATATTATCAGACGTGTTATAGACATTAGACATGCATGGAATGGGCTTGGACATGGACTTGGAGATATGACTTTGACATGGACATTTGCACGTGGACATGTGGACATGAAATTTTAAGTAGACATAGAAAAGCTATCTTAAGAAGCTACTTAAACCATTAAAGCAGGCGAAAGAATTTTACATGAATCTGTTTTTCAATTGGGTCCTATTGTAAGTAAACACTTAGAAAATAAGTAATTATAAAGTGTTTACTTAAATTGTCATAATTAATTAAAACATTAATTATCTGCAATAAAGACCACAGGCTAATGTTAAATATTTTTAAAATTTTTTAGAAGATTCAAAAGCTCCCCAAAAGGCACCCCTAGGCAAAAGCACCCCCTTTTAAAATATCACCGTGATTTACAGCATATAACAATCATAACAGCACGTGTGCTGTTGTGTTTTATTTAGTGAGTGAGTAAGTGATGCCAAGCCTATTTCCCTATCCAATCCCTTATCCTTAATCCTACTTTAGTCGGCAGCGCGCTTCCAGCAGCTGTGGCGTTGCTTGTGTTATTAGGCGACGGTAGACACCTACCATTAAGTGGACCTTCAGCCTGTCTGCTGATCTTAGCAAAAAAAAAAGAAAAAAGAAAAAGAATACCATGCTACCGTCGCGGGAGCACGGTATTTGGAGCACATGCTGCATACTGCATTAGAACTTGTATATTACAAAAATCCCGCCCCCGGAACGCTACCCATACCCGTTTCAGTGTGTGTTGCGCTTTAAGTAATCAAGATACTTTTTGTCCCTTAAATATAAAGAGTATAAACCGAAACTTTATACCTACTAATATAAAAAAGCTGAAAAGTTTGGTTTGTTATGCTGTTCCCGAGGGATAAAATCTATAAATAAAAGAAAGTCGTGTTAGTTACACCATATATAACTCGAGAATGGCTGGAGCTATTTTTGTGATCGTTGATTTCTTGAACTTGTTTTACCGAAAAAAAATTTTTGAATAAAATTCATTTTCTCAGACGGTACTCTTAGGCGGTACAAAGTTCGCCGGGTCAGCTAGTTGAAAATGAAATAAAAAAATTACATGGCCTCCAACGAGGCAGGCATCAAACGAAAACACACAACAAAGGACAAAAAAGTGACACATGGCAGATGCCGCCGCAATTACAGGAGGCACAGCTTGCTCCAATAAAAGTCCAGAGCAACGTCCCAATAATAATAATTAAAAATAACAATAAAATAAACAAAAACACAAAAAAAAAACAAAAAAAAAAGAAAGAAAGAGGAAAAAAAAGATCGGAATACAACGTCAAAAATAATTAAATGTTAACTTAATATAAAGGTCAACATCGTGACTTAAGCATATTTATTGCTTATTTATAAAAATAAATAAGTAATAAAGATTGACTAAATGCCTTAGCAAAATGAGTGCGGGCGAACTTCCGAGCAAAAGCTATATAATGTTTAATTTAATGTTCTAGTCTGTGGCTTTATTCTATCGAACAAAAATCATCTAATCTATTTCAAATATGTTTGAAACTGTGATGATTTTAAAATGTATTCTTTTGTCTTTCAGATAAACAGAGTGACTTTCGCACCTCTTGTAGTATCAACTTTATTCATACTTTTGACCTCACTGTTAGCACACTGCGCGCGACGGGCAGTACAGAAGGTTGTCAAGGAGCCTTTCATTAAACTATTATTTGAAGAGGCAATCGCCGCTGCTGAATTGTGCGGATGTTGTTTTGAACTTATTATTGGTAAGTTAAATTCAATTCACTGGTGCAAAAGTCAATGGTCAATGTTAAGATTTTTTAGTCTCTGGTTTTTGGTCACAGTTAAAAGTCACTTAAGTTAATAGTTTTAAAACTAACTATTTATATGTAACCATGTTGCGTAATTTAGTCAAATTATTGGCAAATTTAATAAGTTCATTAATATAAAAGTCACTTTGGTCATTGTTAAGGTCTTTGGCCGCTCTTTTGGTCACAGGTATGTAATGTTAATTACGTTAATAGTTCCAAAAGTAACTATTTACATATAACCATGTTGCATCATTAATACAATGAATATTAATGATGCAACATAGAATGATACTATGAAATTTGTATTATTGTATCCATAGAATAATACAATGAAATTTGAATTATATTAAAAGTTCGTAAGGTACAAAATACTATGTCGATTTTATGACATATTTTGCCGTGCCCTCCTCCCATTTGTGCCGGCCCTTAGTTTTTAGTACGGCTTTTGGGACTAGCGTCACTTACTATTCGAGTATGACGCCATCATAGAAAAGCCCATATTGCATTCTGACGAGATTTGAGTCAATGACACCAATGCCATTATGACTTGGAAACCGTTCAGTGACATTTAATTTTAATTATCAACTTGTTTCATAATTAATTTCTTTTACCATCTATTTGGCCGTCTAAACACAGGCTTACTTTTTTATATTAAGTTCGGCAGACAGGCTAACGGTCCACTTGATGGTAGGTGGCTACCGTCGCCTGCCGACTGCAGTAGGATTGAGGATAAGGGATTAGGGAAATGGGCTCTGGCATTCCTTACTCACTCACCGAAATACAACAAGCACATGTGCTGTTATTTGACGCAGGTCTTCTGTAAGGGGGTGGTTACTGCCGCCAGACGGGCTGCCCAAATGACTGCGAGAATGCAGTGTGCCCTGCCACATACGTTCCAAATTCAGACCTGAGTGCGTAGTGCAAGTTTGCCTCGATCAAACGCATCGAACGCGTAAACGTGACTTTGAATAGCTGTAATCTATAGGAATGAAGCAGTGCCATCTAGTTAGCCACTAGATGGCACTGCTTCATTCCATACAACTCGCAGGCAAACTCGCACTACGCACTCAGAGCCAAATTTGAAAAGTTCATTTTTCAAAGTTGACCCTGCTGGGAATCGAAGCTGGGAACCCTAGAACAGAGTGTTAAGGCAAGCACCCTAACCACTCATCCAACGGGCTCGTTACGTAGCTTATACTCATCTTTAAAATTTCAGTGGCAGAAAATTTCGGTGTAGCGACATATGCAATATTCCTATTCGCACTGACGATATGGTGGTCTTTGAACTGGGGTGAAGCGACGGCCTGTCCCTATACGCACATTGAAGATGTTATCGAAGGTACGTCATCTGTATTCTATTGCCAATAATATACATATAAGTAGTCAAGCTATTAAAAAAAACTTAAAACTATCTTATAAATAAATATTAAAATAATCATTAAAAAAAATATTACTCATTAATTATAAACCTATAATAAAAATTGGGTCCAAAATATTAGCTGCAAAAACTGCATATTGCAATTTGTCAGCGGAAGACGAGTTTGTAATTTCCGCGTCGTCATTGTTCGAGTTCGACGGGCACTCAAGCGTATATTTGGTACTCGAAAGCAGTTGTAGCATGAAGTCTACTCGAATCAGGGGCCTTAGTCAAAGTAACATAACGATAACGAAGTTCGCAAGAATAAATTGTATGGGATGTATCACGTGATTTAGCGACGGCATATGTCAATCCCATACATTTTATTGTTTTCGAACTTCGTTATCGTTATCGTTATGTTACTTTGACTAAGGCTCCAGGTCTTCTGGAAACCGTGCCCGTCTCTTGGAAATGATTCCAAACATTTTGGACAGCTTTGCGAGAAAAATCCAGCTGCAACCGCACAGAACGCTTGTCCTTCTTGCTCTTAGCTTTGTTCACTTGAAAAGATAATTACACAAAAAAAAAAACGATTCCTTGCTGAAAATCAATGATAAAATGATCCCGAACCAAAACAAAAATCCATTTAAGACGCCATAAAGAATACAAAATTATGGTCTGGTCTCCACAAACAAAGAGTTCAGATAATAATGAGTTCGTAATATAAATATTTTGCTACTTACCTATCAATTAATTTTGTTAAATAAATTGTAAGTTAATAACTAGTGGCCCCTATTTTGTTTTGACTAGTATAGAATGGTTTCAAGGCTTTCCGTTTTACGTAATGATGAACGCATGTACCATATGTACATACATACTTATTTCAAAATAATTACCGAAGCCGTTATCCCCTAAATGAATTTTAACTATCAAAATGCTTTTAGGAAAACATGTTCTAACTTCTAATATGAATTTGAATAATGTTTGTTTTTTTTTTAATGATGTAAATATTTTTTTCAGGCAAAGGTGATATCCGCAAAGCACTTTTAAAGACCTGGGCGGAGCTGACCGGTGGACTATTGGTATTCAAATACATACAGATGTATTGGGCGCTTGAAATCTCTGAAACTCACAAGGACAAAGCTTTCGAAGATTGTAAAGCCGATTTACAGGTGAATAAATTATTTAAGTGTCAATAAATGCATGCTGTGTAGTTGCAAGTCTATAGTATATTGCGAAATAAAGTCCTGTCCGCCTCTGTTTGTTTCTCAGCTAACTTTTTCCAAGCCACTCAACTGATTTTGGTAGGTTCGTATATACCTATGTATACTTTGCAAAATGAGCCGTCACGGGACGCCTGATAGATGTGAAACATCGAGTGAAATAAAATGATGACTGTTTAGTTTTTTATGTAACGTTTATTTTTATTGAATACAAAAATTTAAATATTTATTTCAAGTTGCAACAACCACCAACAATCACAACAACAACAACAATCACCACGCCACGCGTCGCCACACCGTACTAGGGTTGCCAGGTGTCCGGCTTTAGCCGGACATGTCCGGCTTTTTACAGTCGTGTCCGGCCAAATATATACAAGTCCGGCCCGTCCGGCTTTTGTTAGGATTTGGTCAACCCCGCAGCGGCCAGAATCACACGGATACGCATGATTCGCGATCTTACAAATTACTTTAAGAAAACAATATGTGATACATGTATAATAAAGAGTAGAGCAAGTGCACAAATAAAAAGAACTATTTCTTTTAAAAACCAGTGTGTCAGGCTTTTGTGGCTAAATGTTCGGCTAAATATGAGTCTGTGTCCGGATTTTCGATTTTGAGGCCTGGCAACCCTACACCGTACGCACTATGTACTACGCATAGACTGTATATGTATATACCATCGTATAGCGTGGTGACGCGTCGCCACGGACTGCGTCGCCACGCTATCAGTCAGTTTCACCCGCGCCTATAGATGTTTCACATCAAAAATAAGCAGTTGTCACAGGTGGGGTGGCGCAACTGGGGGCGTGTTCTACTTTTTAATATAAAAATAGTATTTTTCCTTACCCCAGCGGGTCTTACAGAAGTTTAGTTTAGCAAATATACTTAGCGCCATTGCAATTAAGCTGACACTGCTCACGTTATGGCTGAACTCAGTACCAATAGACTGAACGAAAAGCTGAAATTCGTAAACGCAGCAAGATATTACAAACGCAAATAATCTTTAAACTAATTGGCTTTGTAACATTTAATGCAACTTATGAATGTTTTAAGCTTTAATAGAATGAAAAAGGGTTAATTTTAGTTGGATGTGTGAATTCTAACGTCGAAAAGCATCCAAAAGCAGATCGAGGGCAAATACTCTACGATTTGAGATAAGGGTGCAAAATTAAAGCCCTCTCCAGACAAGGCTGTATTTATTGTAAATACATGCACTAGAGTCCGTTAGGGCACAACGTCTCCTGAAGATTTTATTGTAAATATTCAATTGACAATTAAGTTGGCTCTGGTTTGGATTTGGAAAGTAGTAATTTGGGCAACCCGTCTGGCGGTAGTAACAACCCTCTTACAGAAGATCACCGTAAAGTAACAGCATATGTGCTGTTGTGTTTCGACGAGTGAGTAAGGGATGCCAGAGCAGAGCTCATTACCTACCCTGTCTTTTCCTTATCCCTTATCCTTAATCCTACTATGATCTGCAGCGCACTCGCAGCACCTGTGGCGTTGGTTGTTTTATAGGCGATGGTTGCCATTTACCATCAAGAGACCGTCAGCCTGTCTGACGACCTTGTTTACCTACTATTTAAGTAATAAACACTGTCAATCTGTATTACTTAAAAAGAACGCAGAAATTTTCGTCATCCAGTAAGCTATAATCACATACTTAAAATCCAAGATTGGTGCAATGGTGTCATGGAGCACCTGGTTTTGTACCCTTGTGTATCCTTCAACGGCCAAGTCACACAACATTAACTAAGTATAATAATAAAGAAATCGCAGTAAGGAACCATAGACTTGGCACGACTTTGTCCAGATTTCAATACTTATTAGAGAACAAGCAGCTCCATCGAGACTTGGCTAGTTTTTTATAGAATGTTTTTGGTGGGATCTCATTTTTGGAAATATGGCGGATTTTTTACAGTTTTAACTACAAAAATATCGTTTTTACCGTGTCGTAATTATTTTATATTTCAATTTCGATGGTTGTATCAATTTGTAACCTAGATATCAACATCAATTAATTTTTATTAGTTAAAAGTAATATTAATTACCAAAATAATGCATGTATCCAAAATAAACTACATTTGTATGATACTGCTAAATTCTAGAACATTTAAAAAAAGCCTTTTAAATCATGGTATTGTAATCGAATTAATTATATGTAAAAAAATATCTAGGTTCCAGTATTATACGGGGCTGTCGTGGAGGGAGTAGCCACCTGTCTCTGCCGATTGGCTTCCAAAGCCCTCGGTGACCTCAATCCAAGATTCGCGACTGCTATTGACTCATTCATCGGCACTTCATTAGTAGTTGCAGGTAAGATGATTAACACATTGTTACTGCATCAATAGACCATTATGTATCTTCTGTGAAGAATAGAGGTAAGGAGGACTAACTTATATGGGCGTTAAACTGAAAAACTGGCAAGCCTCAACCAGTAAATAGTGGTTCATAAATTGGCCAGAATGGCACTTGTGTAGCATTGGTGTTTGATATGATTGGTTAGTTGCGTATAGGTTGCATCAAAGATGTTGTATTAGTCTGTACCTATAGATGGATCACAAAATGCAGCAATATTTTATTCTTTCTAACACCTTCAAATTGTCATAAGATTGAAAGAGACATACATATATAATCTGTCGGGTCGAAGTTGAGTGAATGTCTCCATTTTGACTATACAATGCAAGCTAAAGTTATAGCGTATAATAGTGCTGTGCATTTTTATTGATAACTAGATATCGTTGATATAGATTTTAAATATATGACGGATAAAAAGTATGGCTAAACTGTTTGGTTATTCAATATAAATAAAATGTGGGTGCGTACTGGTACTCGCCGCATTGCTAATCGGTTGTATGAGATTGTATGCAACCTCTCGCATTTATTTCACGAAAATATTTCAAAAGAATAGTTATTTTTTGAGTAGAAATATTTAGAATCCATCCTTAAGGGGTAGAACGGGAGTAGGTTTTTATTACGAGAGAAAAAAAACTCGATAATCTTAAAGTTTTATTTTTAGAAACGATATCACAGATTGTCCAATCTGTGATATCGTTTCATTTTAATCTGTGATATCGTTCATCTGTGATTAGTCAACATTTTAATTTAAAGACCTGCAGTTAATGTTGACGCTTGGGTATCCACGTATTTATTAGTAAGTTTTCTTTTTCTGGGTAATTTCTGAAAAGAAATAGTTTTTGGTTATTAATGATTCAAAAGATTTTCATAATTTTCATAGATTGAAGCATAACTTCTTTATAAGTTATAGATATTACTTACTGGTTTACACGATGGTGGTAATTTTGGGAATATTGTCGGCACTGCATACGAGTGTAGAATTTTACGCTGATATCCTTGGCGAAAGCAAGAATCTTCAAAGTTCATCGAGCATATTCTTGTATATTGCGAAGCTCTCCAATCGTCGGCTTTTCTTACATTTTTTTGTCCACGTTTTTTTTAAATCGATGTCGGTGGGAAATCTGTTATAAATTGATAAAAATTACTTTCAACCTGCAGTGAATGCTAGAAATTGTCAACACTCTACTAAAAATAAATTAGTTATCGATATGGATAAACTTATCAAGATCAAACTACAGCACTATAAAGCAAGACAAATGTCAAATATTTCGATTAACTTTGGTTTTTGTAAATTTTAGTTATAAACACCAGCTTTTCTTTAAATAAATCAACCTTAGAGCTGTGTATGCATGTACAATGATTCATTTTTAGTAAATAATTATAAAAATTTGTTTACAAAACACCAAAATTAATGAGTGCGAGCTGTGCGACTTACCGGTGAAATGATATGTTTCCATTATTCTCCTTCAAAACACCCACTCTACTTGGACAAACGGGAACAGTACAAGCCATTCTTGGCTAGCAACAGATTTATGAAATCACACTTTCAGATTTTTAAGTATTTTAAATCACATAAAGCTAAACGCGCTTGTTAACCAGCATGATATAAACAAATATGACGTTGCCTCTTTTATGGCGCGCAGCGTTTTAAGACGTCATATTCGGCTATTGTTATCTCTTTTTAACATACGACATGCAGCCATTAGAAAGACGGGTATCGAGTATCGAAGGAATCTTCAATTTTTATTGTTCCATCTATACACTAATACAATTATCTTTGGGTTGCATAGTTCAAAATACCATAGCAAATTATGTATGCTAATGCCACACCCCAATGCTACTACAGCGCCTCCTATTTAATCGTAGCCGACCAATACTTTCTCATGTATAGAGTTGGTCCTCCTTAAGCCGCGTTTTCACTACGTGTTCTGAACTGTTATGAGCGAGCAATCGTTAGTTCGTGCGTAAATGAAAACACTTGAGCGAGCGAACGTGTTTGTTCAGTGATGATCGGCTGGACGCGGCGAACGATTGCTCGCTTACTCATTCGTTCAGTGTAAACGAGGCCTGTGGCGGGCTAGCTGTTGATCTGTGCATTCGCTCGCCGTTGTACGTGCCCGGTCGGTCTCCGATCTTTACCTGAACATTGTGAATAAAGATCCTCGCGATAGAATGGAATCAAGAAAAAACGTTGCAACTGATTGAAAATTATCGGATTCGCCAGCGAACTGTTCGGTACGATTTTTCGTTCTGAACAATTGTTCGTTTCCTCATTGAATGAAAACAGATGTTTTCTGTTTCGAGCGAGCTTCGACAGAACAGCAAACATTCGCTTCAAGCAAAATGTTTGCTCTGAGCACTAGGTGAAAACGCGGCTTTACACGTAGAGTTTGTTCAATAGACGATTTGTTTGTGTTTAAACCAAAACTTTTTAGTGTTTTATTATTATTATTTTTTTGGAAACAGATTCTTTAAATGAATATAGTCGGTTTCTACTAATGAGAGAACACTAGTTAAAATAAATAATAAGTAAGTTAATTAAATAAAAGATTTAAAGTAACTGTCTCCAAAATTTTGTAACCGTGTTGAAATTCATTTGAAAAATTACACGGCTCATCCTTACACTTGGAGAACACAGACTAAATAGTAGATAACTAATTGAAAGCTAGCTGTTAACACCGCGCATAAGATATTATTTAAATTTAAAACTTAGATACCTACATATGTAAAAGAACTATATTTCCGAAAAAAATAGGTAGGTATATACAATTTATAAATTGCTTGTGATTCGTCCACAGCTTGATTAAACCCTTCTCAGCACAAACACACAAGAAGAAATATATATACATATACAAACATTGAAATTAAATTCATTAAAAATTAATGAAGTTATGTAATGAACTTTATACCTATGTTATTTAATTATGTTCAGTTCATTTTAATAAAAAACATTGTATTCGATTTACAATGAATATAATTTAATTAATTCCACACTACCTATTTATATGTCATCTATATATATTATGTTTGATTGTAACTTTAATTATATTTTTAATTATAACTTATTTTATAATAATGAAATTTAATTATCATATTTTTTTTTCGTTGATTTTTCATAAACAGCTTCTAAACTGTCACCGCTTATGTCTTACAAATAATAGGTGATTTAAGGAGATTCAAATAAGGTCACGGAATCTATGTACAAAGTATATTTTTGTGACTTTCTTTTT
Organism: Bembecia ichneumoniformis; assembly: GCA_910589475.2. NCBI lineage: Eukaryota > Metazoa > Arthropoda > Insecta > Lepidoptera > Sesiidae > Bembecia > Bembecia ichneumoniformis. Next base: position 12,938,785 of record OU342536.1, on the reverse strand, counting down.
ATTTCCCATAGAATTCAATGCTGTAAAACTCATTCGCTTTTCTAACTGTATGCTTATATGGCCTTTAAACTGAAAACTTTAAAATATTTTAATTATATTAATAAATTCATAATCATGTTAATAAATTGCAAGCTTTGTCTATGCTGACATACGAATATCTTATATGTATTGTAAATTTGTAACAGGTAAACCTTGCTTGCCTTTAGCACAGACTAAATAATATTACTAACATTTAGGCTTCGATCAAAATATATTCACTAATAAAATGAATAATTTAAAAAGTAGAACCGTTTCGTTCTCATTCGCTCATCATGAACATAATTATATGTCCAATAATGTCCATGTTGCTAAATTTAGGCATTTTGAAAATGATATTAAACTTACACTGATTTATTGTCATTAGTTTGAGTAAACAATTTTATATCACCTATATTTTTGTCAGTCACTGCTGATACTGAAATATTTGTCAGTCGTATCAATGGCTGGCCACCGACTGGGCCCCACGGTCTTTCAATCGCATTATTTTAAATACATATAAAATATATAATTTACTCAATCCAAACAATAATTTTGATCCTCTAAATGGATATTAATGCCATCTAAATGGATTAAAAGTCAAACTGTTTTATGTCGAACAAACGAAAGACAATCATTTACTTGTTTTTATTTGTTTCATTTAACTCAGCAATAAAGTCTAGTCATATCATCTCTATTAAAAATATATTGATAAAGGTACACAAGGTGTTTAGTATTTAACTCAATTGGATTCTGGGAACCTAAACTTTTTAGTATAATGATTTTATGCTAGAATATTTATTTAAAAATTACCCTTATTTTGTCGAAGTCGAGGAAAGAAGGGTCCTCAAAGATATTGTATACTAATTGCTACTTGTCTTGGATATTATCCATAGGTTTTCTAAAGGTACTGCTCTTAGCTGTGCTGGAACTGCTCTGTACATACATACATACATACACACACACACACATACATGCATACATACATTTTATTTATTTTATATTTATTTATTTATTACACATGACATAATTACACTAATATTTACATTGTCCCATAAAACTGGAAAGCAGTTTGTTTATGGGATCAAGTTATCAAAAATAAAATAAAACTGAAAATAAATGTAACTTAAATTAAAAACCTAAATCTACACCTAAATTTCATTGATTATATTAATGAAAGTAGACAATATTTCATTCATTTATATGCAACATTTAAAGCCACATAATGAGCTATATTAGTAACTGCACGAATTACTATTTAATAATCATTTTTCAGCTGTTTTTAATGTTCTTCTCTCATCTTTTTTAATTATTCAAATATTTCACGTACTTCATGAGTTATAGACATACTGTCATTAATGAAACATTTTGTAAAGGTTTTTTTTATTATTCAATCTCTCTTTAGTTGTAATCTTTTTCTCTTAATAGAAATGTAGGTACTCACTTGAATTTATAGATCAGCCACCCACAAATAGTACCTAGTATATTCTAAAACATAATATGCAATCACCTTTCCAATCAATCACACATATGAATGTTACAGGGGTCCTCAATAGGCACACTGTTTTCGTCTACCGCTATCAGGACAGTAGTGCCGATGCGGACCTAAGCGTATCCATCTTTTGCAAAATCCATTTAGGAAAAGGTACATTGGTTGTAAACTATGTGTCAACTAACAGCAACATGCGTCATCATTTTGTCAAAGCAATACCTATATTACGAGTACGTTAAAAATTGACGTCAGGATTCATCAAATATTCTAGTTTTGGTATCTCTCCAGCAAGTGCTGCAGCTGTAGCATTGGCATCAAATAGTAGAGTTTTATCCCACAGACCCTGACTGCTGATCCCACATGTGAATCCAGCATAACAGTGAATATTAATATCAGAATCACATTGTCAGACTGGAGGGTGTGATTTATGTCTTTCCTGATACGCTAAGGGAAATGGGGCGTAATAATAATGTGCCTTTATTAATTAAATTAATTCCTAGCCCGTTTCCTCTATCATTGCTGCTTAGAGCTCAACATCCATCTCCTTATGACTAATTCTTATCTTAATATCTTAATGCCCAAAGTTGCAAATTTCTTTTCGATTCCCTCGCTTTCTTGGAAAGTTCCATCTTCCTCTATTTTTGTGACCCTTCCGATTCTCTCAAATATGTATTATATAAGTTACTATTAATAAAGACAATGAACTTCTTAGAAAAGGATTAAAATTTATATTCTTTGGAATTATGGCGCCTAGCCATAATAGATACTGTAAGGTTCGTTGACAACTTTAATGATTGCTATAAACCTTGAATTTTTTTGTATTAAATTAGGCAAATGTAATTTTGGGACGTATATTTATAACGAAAACATTATTTATGTTCTAAAACACTTAATACCCTGCCAAGTCTCATTCTCATTCCTCTAACGTTATTTCATTGCGGACAACTTCATCAAAAATAAAGGAATTCCCTATAATTATATCATTAATTATTAATATTTCTTCGATCTTTCCTTTCCATCTCTACCAGAACGTTTTAAAGACATTCCGACGTCAATTTTTGCGAGTAGCTTATGATTGAGTAGTCTTCTTTGAGATGACGCCAGAATCAATTCAGCCGCATTAAACATTGTACAGTGCATGATCACAGCACTAGTTGAATCATAAACATCAAGTCCAATATATAATACATCAAAACCATTCGTAGTTCCATTACATTTTTGTCATCTATCGTCACATAATTATTTAAATATAACGTTAAAAAATGTAGTTAACATTTGGATATAGGTACTGCAAAGTTCAGGCACCACTGGAATTTACAACTTATATGTGATGATTGTCCAATTTTTTGAAGAAATATAAAGTTCTATACGGTTTAATCAAACTGTTATAGTGTGATACACAATAGAGATCTATAGATCTATAAAATAAGTTAAAGCAAATGTTTTTATATAACTTAAGGTTATAATTAACCTTAAGATGTCCCAATTTGTACCAATACCAATTATTGATATTAATGACATCAATGTCTTCGATATATCTAGAAGTTTTCTTTAAAAAGAGATATATAAGCCAGTGTCATACTCGTATCTGTGATCTACAGTGATTGTCGATGGTTATATCCAATTATTATTGCGCTCTGCCTCGTAAAAGTAATGATACGAAGAATTTCATTATGATGATGGATAGGTACCACAGTTTTAATGTATTTGTATATTGTATGAAATGTCTTCTTCCCCAGCCTTCGAATACTCCGGTGGATACTTCAACCCGGTCTTGGCGACATCACTCAAAGCTGGCTGTGAAGGACATACGCTTTTAGAGCACGCCGTAGTTTACTGGATCGGTGCTTTTGCTGGTTCAGCACTGTCGGTGTATTTGTACAAAATGCCAGCTGTCCAGAAATACTTCAAGGGAACAACCGAGGTCAATGGCGGCAGTATTTGGGCGGATAAGGACGATTAACGCCATACAATACCATTGATGCTAGTCAGATTTTATCAGGGTTTTACCATGAAGTACAGGTTAGGTAATAAGTTCACAATAATTGAAGTCAACTTCTGCATCGGTCACGCATTGCTGTAATGTGTAATATGATCATTGATCACTTCGATACATTTCTCACTTAACTTTCTGTATCAAAATTAGTAATGCAATTTTGAGTCGATATTTTAAATTTATTTTACTATTATATGTTCACCTGGAGATTTATTATTATACTTAAGCCAATTTCATTGATCGAAGTGATCGACGAATCAGCTTAAAGAAACACGTCTCTTTTCTTAATCTCTTAATAATGTTATAATGTCTTGTTTTGAGACGTTAAATCTTTTTTACTGGATTTTTATACCCAAGTGTTATGATAGAATGTCTTCTGAAAATATAATAAGTGCTACGTACTCCCGTTGTAAATAAATGTTTATTTATTAATAAGACAACGTTTTATTTTCATCAACATACACTAGTATGTTGCAGGACTTTGCACATGACTAGGTGCAGGACACTGCACCTGGTAACCAGGCACGAACTACTCAAGCTTGGCTCGAAACCGACGTTCCAGACTTTATAAGAGCTGAAGATTTGCATTCGTCTAGCCCTTGTACCCCTTAGACTACAAATTATAGTCAGTTTTAGAGGTCATGGCCTGCTCTAACCGACACGCCGATATTGAGTTTTAAAAAATTTCTAGAGCAAGCAGTGGCTAAATTTCCCATGGAAACAGTGCGTAAATTCATAGATTCGTGGCCAAACAGATTAAAGGCCTGTATCAAAGTTAAAGTTGGCGATACCAGAGCACATTGCCCTATTTCTTTCTAATCTCTTATCTTTCTTTGCACTTTGCACTCAGCACGACGTGTTATAGTCGACGGTAGCCACCTACCATCAAGTGGACCATCAACCTGTCTGTCGACCTTAACATAAAAAAGAAAACGTCGAGCCCGTTGAACTAGTGCTTAAGGTGCTTAGTTGAGCAAATGTACAAACCGGCAAGTTAAACAGAAAAATGAGGACATTCGCTTTGTAAGAAAGCTCAATATCGCTCAACGAGCTATGGAGAGGGCTAAGCTCAGGGTTACATTGCGAGATCAAATCAGGAAGTTGAATGAGTTGACCAACTCATGCGTATATGTTGGTCCTCGAAAGCAGTTATATAGACCGAAGTCTACCCGAATCAGGTCTTCTGAAAACAGTGCCCGTCTCTTGGAAACGATTCCAAACATTTTGGATAGCTCCGCGAGAAAAATCCAGCTGCAACCCAACAGAATGCTGCGGTCTTGATTCAATGTAAATGCTCTGATTACAGTAATCGTGTCCAAATGACTTCGGTTCACTTGAAAAGATAATTATAAAAAAAAGGTTCCTTGTTGAAAAAATTTCATTATCTCCATGTCTAATCCACATGCTTAGTTCGGCTAAAACGAGCCCGAACTAAAACAAAAATCCATACAAGCCGCCATAAAGAATACAAAATTTAAAATTGACTGAAAATTATAACCTGGTCTCAAACACCATAAGCAAAGAGTTCAGATAACAAAAAGAGTTCGTAAAATCAATATTTTGCTAGTTATAAATTAATTTTGTTAAATAAAATACGTATAAAGCTGTAAGTTAATTAGTGGCCCCTATTTTGTTTTACTATTATATAATATATATTAGAATAGTTTCAAGGCTTCCCGTTTCACTAAATGACTAATTTAATGACGAAGACATAGTACCATATGTACATATGACATAGTACCATAGTACCATAGTTAATAATAGATTTTAAAACAAGTGCACAAAACGAACATTACTATCAGCCCTCGCCTTTGGCTCGGGCTGCTAAAAGTCTCGGATAAAAATGGTTTTGTGGACGAGTTATAAACTCTGCTTTTCACTTCGATTGCGAGGAAATAAAACAGTACTATAACATAACATTTCTTTAAACGCACGAAAAAACAGGAGCTGTTTCCCGCCGCTTTATTATTTTTTAAATCTTACGACATTGACATTGACATCTTATGACATTGGCTTGGGTTGCAGACCTATACAGCCTACTATTAAATTAATTTTGTAATAATAATTTTCTTAAATTAATTAAATAACCTACCGTACTTGAATTTAAATTTTAATATCTTTTATGTCTTAAAAAAACACTTAAGTAAATATTATAAAATAAAAAATATTTATCTATGAACTTCTTATTGTGTTTGGCTGTATGACTCATTTTCTTTGCCTTAATATAGATACATTTATGAGTATATATTAAGGCAAAGATGCACTTGTGCACAAAATTCGATTTTGGCAGCCTATATCCTGCACAAATAAGCACTTTCAGAGCATGAGAAGTGAAAAATTAATTACCGTAGCAGTTATCCCCTAAATGTTTTTTAATTGCTTTTAGGTAAACCGAAATGCTTTTAGGAAAACGTATTCTAACTTTTCCGTGCATTGGTTAACCATACCGTATTATTATTTATATTATATGTATTATATTTATTTCCAACCTTAATTCCAAATCCTACAGCAATGTTCCAAATTTATTCCTTACTAGCTGTGCCCGCGACTTTGTACGCGTGGAATTCGGAAAAACAGGTTGGAATGAAATATACACTACCTACAAATTATTACCGGAAGCGAAAATCGGTTGAAACTTTTCTGAGATTAGCGTGCACAAAAGCATTGTAGGCAAAGAACGAATTTATTATGTATGTAGAGTACCAGCCTAAGCTGAAAACTACTTAATATGACTGATAATAATTATAGATCTGAGGTCAACTTAAATTGGAATATACAAAATCAAATGAACAGACTATTTTAAACTTTCAATCATCATCGTTTTACAGATGATAATATAATAGTTAACTAAAGATTCAGACAATTCAACCGAAAGAATTTTTATGGAAAAAATGTTGGACGTGATTCTTTAAACTTACATAACTTATTTTTTGTAAACCGATTGGAATAAAACAAACACTAAATGTTACGGGAAGCATGCACTATACATCAAGTCATTTCTTAGATTAGCGCGAACAAACGCACAGACAAATAGACCAACAGACAAAATTTCTAAAAACTATATTTTTTACTTCGGTAACATAAGTACAATGTGTATAAATTGTTTGTACAGACACGGCTCGTTTACGATTTTATTATATGTATAGATGACTCACATTATCAACTACGGTAATAAAAATAATTACGATTTTTAGAGCAATTTGACCAGGATCGATTCTAAAAAATTTTGAATGGGTTATTCCATTTTTAAAATGTTAAGATCGGCAGACAGGTTGACGGTCCACTTGGTGGTAGGTGGCTACCGTAGCCTATAACACAAGTGCAAAGTATAAAGCTGCAACAAGTGCGCTGCTGATTTCCCTATTTTCTCTAAATAGGTTCCCTATTCCCGATTTCCCTATTTTCTCTAATCTCGATTTCCCTAAATAGGGAAATCGGAATTTCCTAATATTAACATTTTAATGAATTAATCATAATGTTAACATTTTGCCAATTATTAAAATTGCAGACATTTCTGTTTACAATTTACACAAGGTTCCATAACAAAACTTATTTCTTATGACCCACACTATCAATTACAGTAATAAAAATTATTGCAATTTTTTTACAGAATTTTGACCAGGCGTAATTTGAAAAAGTATATGCATAATTCCCAGTTCCGTGCTTCGATCAATTGGAATTAGAGCCTGCCTGGCGGTATTAGCCATAATCACAGAAGACCACTGTGACACAAAACATGTACCTATTGTACGTTTCATAATTTGGTGACTGATGGGATACCAGAGCCATGTTCTCATTGATAACTTTATCCATCGAGGTCATAATGTTTAATAAGAGTACTCGTATTTAACATTTATTTATTAACATGTTAAGAGTGCATTATTTATAATATAATACTTACTACATTGAGTTGTTTCGAAAACTAATTACAATCTATCAATACAAAACAATCAAAAATGTTTGTTTTTTAAAATAATTGCATGTATACAGTTAGGAGACCACGAAATTACTGCCTCTTTCTGTTTCTCATCGATAACATGTTATATTCCCTCCGCAACACCAGCTCCATAAGAAAAACACAACATGATAGAATACATCCGAAAGTCCACAAAAAAAGGAGCCCGTTCATTTGATACATAGATATAGCGCAACCTTCTTGACATTTATGGCCAACGTTCGAGACACTTGCCGAACTAGTCATAGCTTTGTTCATCGTTATCAATCCCATTTCCTTATTACATAACCAATCGATTATGCCAGCTTCTTTCAATCTCACTATAATCTTTTGCATGTTCTTTTCCATTGGTAATGACTTTCTCAATATCATATGGTTAAAAACTGTTAAAATATTATCAGGAACCCTTAAAATTCTTGCTTCGTGATCAACAGTAGTCGTTGATTGGAATTTATAGAAGCGTAAACTGGAAAGTACTGTTATACCTTCATTCTTTAAAATTTTATTTTCGCAGTCATCAAAGTCCTCGCAGAATTCGGATAAAGATGCAAACGCTGCAAATTGGTCATCCAAGATAAATTTCCGGGTTGGATCTGTTAAGTAAACTTTTTTCCCTGACTCCATGATTTCGTTAAAAGTCTTATATATTTTTGGAGAATCATCTATTGTGAGATACGCATAAAAATGAATATTCATGTAAACAGATAAGTTCATGCAGAGATATAAGTAGAATACATTTAGCACTTTTTGTTTCACTGAAGTAGCGTGCAAAAGTTGATTGCTTCCCAGTAGTGCACCCCAAAAATGCACCAAAGTTTCTTCAAACGAAGTCGGTCTTTTATCAAATTTACCAAAACAGTACCAGGCAATTGAGTAAAATAAGAAATATATTCCGAAAACGGATAACATTACATCCCATTTAACAATAAAATTTTGAAAGGATTTTAATGGCCTTTGTACAAAGTACACTATAATTAAGCCTTGTCTTAAATAAGGCTCAGAAAAAGTCACGTTATAGTCTCCGAACAATCCATAAATGCCACCGGCACATAAGTCCAGAGTTCCATTGTAAAGATAACTTAAGAAATTAAAAAAATTGGAATGTCTGGTTTCCTTTACTACATGATAAAAGTGCAAAGTTGTATTCAGACATTGAGAAATTATTTTCATTATCTCTATATCTAATCCACGTGCTTCTTCAACTGGATCTAAATTTTTGAAGTTTTCAATATTCTCTATTTTAAAAAATGGATAACGTGCTTGTACACCTACATTTAAAGGACACTTCATGTAATTTGAACTTTTTTTATCTGGAAAAGGAAACGCTACATGTGCATCTAGAAGTCCAAAAACACAATTGCCTAAAATTGTCGGTTCAATGTTATTATCATTTCTGCAATTATCAGGATTTATCTTCGGAATAAATGTTAACAATTCGTGCCCTGATATTTCATTTCTAAAGACAAATATCGTGACATCTAAATTTTCTATATATTTACCAAGTGATTTCAGGTCCTCTATGTTAATATCATTGTTAAGTAAAAACAAATATTTATTTTTTTCAAAAATTACTTCCAAATTAAATTGTTCAATTGATGCAAAAGTTTCAAAATAAATAACGATTATAGCGTTTCCGTTATAAGCAACAACTTCTTCGTTAAAATTTTCTAGATCATCTGTTATAATTTGCGGTAGAACTGCATCTATTAATGTTCTTAGCATTTCACTCATAAATTGTGTTTTATTAATTGAAATTTCTTCATTTTTATCATAAATGACAATAGTCGGTAAACTCTTAGGTATTATAACATTTTTACTAATACTAACGACGCACTTGACTAACGACCTAATATAATAATCTGTTTCACTCTGTGGTAAAATAATTTCATTTTTAACTTTAAGTGTAACACCTAATTGAATTAAAACAATAAATATATATATGTTCATATTACGAACTGTGTTACGACTAACCTTTGCTGTTGTTTTTATGGAAATAAAAACAATGATATAACTACGTAATAGCTTTGACCTACCGTAAAGCTATTAAGAAAACACATTTTCACTTTTATGTAACCTTTATGGTGTTTATGTAAAGAAAAGAATGATTATAAGTAACTTCTTAATATTATTTTAAATTAGGATGATAAATTAGGATGTTGTGTTATTTTTTTCAGAGAGTAAATTTCTTAGGACTTAAATTTTTTTGATAAGAATTCTAGTATTTTCAACAAATTTTTAATTCCCATTTTTTCATAATATTAATTATATTAGAATCTATTAAAATTTGTAATGTTTCCAGCAGTGCTGTTAAGTGACCAAAATGCATTTTCGAGCTTACTATAGGCTTACTATACAACTATTAAAGCAAACATCTTCAGCTATTGCAAGAAAATAGGGTTCCTTGTAATTATTCAACGATTTTTGATAGTGTTGAATAATGCAAATCATAATGAATAACGCAAAAATATTTCCTCAATATCGACGTTTAATCACTGTTTGTCAAATTTGGTAAAGCTTTGATTGGATTAAGATTTCGTTTAAATCACAAGTAGGTATGACCATTAATTTAGATTCTTTATCTGCCCTCAACAACTGATTGGCTCAACGTTAGTTATAGCTCTGTCTGCTGTGTCTTAGTTCGCGGGTCTGTTAGTCTTGGTTTGGGTGTATTCTATGAATTGTATGTATATATTTATCGTGAGCTATCACCGAAATGCGATGCCGTGCGACGTCGTTGCATTAGGCATAGTGCACATATAACATTAGGCCGCTAGTAGCGCAGCAGTAGCAGATGTCCTCTCATTACAACTATAGCCGCGTGACTCGTTTATTAAGGTGACCCAATTCATTTCAAAAAATGGATTCCAACGAGGAAACATCATTTTTGTTGACATTACTTTGGCGCTACATAATTCCCAAAAAACAGGATACAATTTTACCTCATAATAAATTGTTCTGTATCGATCATTATGCGTTATGCAATTATGAACTCTATGTGCGTTCGTAACATTGACTCCAAGATCGCTAATCGCACGCATCGTCAAGCATTTTACTTCTTCAAGCATCCTTACGTAGCGTCACATCGCATTTCTGTATGAATTGAATATTGTGTGAATATGAATGATGAAAATTAAGTATGTTAATGTGAGTTTGATGTCTCATGGAGCAGTAATGAAGTCCAAATTTTAATATTGATTATATCAGTTTAACGAAGACTTAATGATATCATTGATGCCAGAATGTGAAAATTGGCAATGGACTGGACTAAACGAAACCCTTCTAACAGTTTTTAATTTAAAATAATATTTATTGATAATATATCATAATGTGTTTGATAAGTTAAAGCAATATCTAAGTTTAAATATTTATATAGGTACTTGTATGATTATACGATATGTGTTTACATCGTAAATTACTTATAACCACTCTTTACGTGTACCATAAACGTTGCGTAAAAAGTAAAAATTTGTGTTTTCTTAATAGCTTTGCGGTAGTTCAACGCTATTCAATAGGTAGTTATAGCGTTGTAATCATTTCCATAAAACAACAGCAAGGAGTAGTCGTAATGATTGTTCGCAATATGAAAATACATATATTTATTATTTTAATTAAGTTATGTGTTTTATATAAAGTTAAAAGTGAAATAATTTTACCACAGAATGAAGTAGATTATTATATTAGATCGTTAGTCAAGTGCATCGTTAGTATTACTAAAAATGTTATTATACCTAAGAGTTTACCGACTATTATCATTTATGATAACAATGAAGAAGTTTCAACTGAAAAAAGACAATTTATGAATGAAATTATAAGAACAATAATAGATGGAGGTATACCGCAAATTGTAACAGATAATCTAGAATTTTTTAAGCAAGAAGTTGTTGTTTATAATGGAAATGTTATAATAATTATTTATTTTGAAAATTATGCATCAATTAAACAGTTTAATTTTGAAGTAATTGTTGAAAAAAATAAATATTTGTTCTTAATTAACAATAATATTAACACGGAGGACCTGAAATCACTTGGTAAATATATTGGACATTTAGATGTCACGATATTTGTCTTTAAAAATGAAATATCTGGGCACGAATTATTAACATTTATTCCGAAGATAAATCCTGATAATTGCAAAAATGATAATAACATCGAACCGACAATTTTAGGAAATTGCGTTTTTGGACTTTTAGATGCGCATGTAGCGTTTCCTTTTCCAGATAAAAAAAGTTCAAATTATATGAAGTGTCCTTTAAATGTGGGTGTACAAGCACTTTATCCATTTTTTAATATAGAGAATATAGATAACTACAAAGATTTAGATCCAGTTGAAGAAGCACGTGGATTAGATATAGAGATAATGAAAATAATTTCTCAATGTCTGAATACAACTTTGCACTTTTATTATGTAGTAAGAGAAACCAGACATTCCAATTTTTTTAATTTTTTAAACTATCTTTACAATGGAACTCTAGACTTATGTGTCGGTGGCATGTTTAAATTGTACGGAGATAACGTGACTTATTCTGAGCCTTATTTAAGACAAGGTATAATATTAGTGCACTCTGTACAAAGGCCATTAAAATCCTTTCAAAATTTTATTCTTAAATGGGATATATTGCTATCCTTTTTCGGAATATTTTTCCTATTTTATTCAATTGCTTGGTATTGTTTTGGTCAATTTGATCAAAGACCGACTTCGTTTGAAGAAACTTTGTTGCATTTTTGGGGTGCACTACTTGGAAGCAATCGACTTTTGCACGCTACTTCAGTGAAACAAAAAGTTCTAAAGGTGTTCTACTTATATCTCTGCATGTATTTATCTGTTTACATGAATATCCATTTGTATACGTATGTCACAATAGATGACCCTCCAAAAATATATAAGACTTTTAATGAAATAATGGAGTCAGGAAAAAAAGTTTACTTAACAGATCTAACCCGAAAATTTATCCTGGATGAACAATTTGTAACGTTTGCATCTTCATCTGAATTCTGCGAAGACTTTGATGACTGCGAAGATGAAATTTTAAAGAATGAGGGTATAACAGTTCTTCCCAGTTTACTTTTCTATAAATTCCAATCAACGACTACTGTTGATCACGAAGCAAGAATTTTAAGGGTTCCTGATAATATTTTAACAGCTTTTAACTTTATGATGTTGAGAAAGTCATTACCTATGGAAAAGAACATGCAAAAGATTATAATGAGATTGAAAGAATCTGGCATCATCGATTGGTTATGTAGTAAGGAAATGGGATTGACAACGATGAACAAAGCTATGACTAGTTCGGCAAGTATCTCGAAAGCTGGCCATAAATGTCAAGGAGGTTGTGCTCTGTCTATGTACCATATAACCGGGCTCCTTTATTTGTGGACTTTCGCATGTATTCTATCAAGTTTTGTTTTTTTTGCGGAACTGGTGTTGCGGAAGAAACATATCCTGTTATCAATGAGAAACAGAAATAGGCAGTAATTTATTGGCCGCCTGATTATTATGATGATTATTTACATGCAATTCTTTTAAAAAGCAAACATTTTGGATTGTTTTGTATCGATAGATTGTAATTAGTTTTCGAAATAACTCAATGTAGCATTAAATTATAAATAATGCACTCTTAACATGGTAATAGATAAATGTTAAATATTAGTACTAAAGATTATGACCTTGAATGATAAATGACAGGCTCTGGTATCCCTTGCATCTGTTACCGTATAAAGTCTGAGTAAGAAAAGGTTCGTCACCTGAAAGTGCCATTTATTTACATGCAATTCTTTTAAAAAGCAAACATTTTCGATTGTTTTGTATGTATAGATTGTAACTAGTTTTCAAAATAACTCATGTAGCATTTAATTTTAGAAAATGCACTCTTTAAATTACAATAAATGATTTTATTTATAAATGTTAAATAATCTTATTAAATCTCAGATGTCCTTAACGGGTAAAGGATAAGCAGAGGCTCTGGTATCCCTTATTGAGTCACCAAATCACAAAACATACAATTCCATACATTACCAGTGCTTTCATTTCACGGTGGTCTTCTGTGAGATGATAGTTACTGCTGCTTGGCAGGGTGTCAAATTCCGATCGATCGAACCACGTGGACGCAGCGATCTTATGAGGGCGAGATGCAGTGTGCCTTGTCATACTCAATTCAATTATATAATCTGTTCTATCTCCAATATAAACTAATCATCGATTAGTTTTTTATAGACATCTTTTTTATCTGCACTTCATTCGCCGGTCGACTCTGAATCCAGGTTGCTTCCCACCTATTCAACTTCAAAATTACCCTAAGATTAACATGGGGAGCGTATATTCAGCAGTGGACGTGATGAATTACTATTGATGATACTTGTGGCGTTGCTCGTGTTAATAAGCGACGGTAGCCATCTACCATCAAATCTGCGCCCTTAGATATATCTTCTTGTCTTATATATAAATAAAAATGGATCTTCGAAATGTATGTACGCCCTTAACTTTCGAACGGGTAGACCGATTTTAATTCGGTTTTGATTAATGGAAAGAGGGATAAACGAGGAATGTTTATGTATATAAAAATTGCACCACGGGCGAAGCCGGGGGCGGGCCGCTAGTATAAAATAATAACCATCAGTTTTAAGCAATGCACGGAAAAGTTAGAAAATGTTTTCCTAAAAGCATTTCGGTTTACCTAAAAGTAGTTAAAAACATTTAGGGAATAACGTATCCGGTGATTATTTTTAAATACATAATATGGTACTATGTGTTCGTCATTAAGTAACATGCTAAATTAGTGGAACGGGAAGCCTTGAAACCTTTCTTTAATTTCTTTAAAGAAAGGTTTCTTGCGTGCGTCTTAACATTTTATATGAACAATCAATTGAAGGTACTCTTATCTAACAATTACTGCTCCCCCAAAATATGCTTTGGGGATGACGTTTTGCTTGAATTATTGTTTTGTTTTTTTTATTTCAGAGAAAAGTTCTAGACGGTTTAATCAAACTCTTATAGTGTGATACACAATAGAGATCTATAGATCTATAAAATTATAATAAATTAAAGCTAAAATTATAAGGCTCGTAAAAATAATGCTAGGAGGAATTACAAAATATAAAGCTCAAATTTCATTATAATGACGGATTTAATGTATTATCATAGTTTTAACGTAATTGTAAATTGTATGGAATGTCTTGTTCCCCAGCCTTCGAATACTCCGGTGGATACTTCAATCCGGTATTGGCGACATCACTCAAAGCTGGCTGTGAAGGACATACGCTTTTAGAGCATACCGTAGTTTACTGGATCGGTGCTTTGTACTTGTACAAAATGCCAGCTGTCCAGAAATACTTCAAGGGAACAACCGAGGTCAATGGCGGCAGTATTTGGGCAGATAAGGACGATTAACGCCATACAATACCATTGATGCTAGTCAGATTTTATCAGGGTTTTATATCTGTCCAAACGATTTACCATGAAGTACAGGTTAGGTAATAAGTTTACAATAATTGAAGTCGACCTTCTGCATCGGTCACGCAATGCTATAATGTAATATGATCTTCGATATATGTCTCACTTAACATCAAACGTTTCTGATGTTTATTATTAGACTTAAGCCAATTTCATTGATCAAGTGATCGAAGAATCAGCTTAAAGAAACAGGTCTCTTTTTTCAATCTTTTATATTGTTATAATGTCTTGTTTTGAGACGTTAAATCTTTTTTTACTGGATTTTTATACCCAAGTGTTATGATCGAATGTCTTCCGAAAATAAACACATCAAAAAAGTCTAAGCAACACATACAAATTTCAATTTTACAATGTGTTTTCGCATTAAATCCTTAGTGTTTTCTTATTTATATTAATTTTTAAGGCTTTTTTGATATTAAACCGCAATTGTTTTTTTTATTTTTTTTTTTTAATAATCTTAATTAACAATAATTACGAGTAAGTACTGTATGTACGTAGTACAAAGTAAGGTGCCTAACTAACTAACTAAAATTGCATAAATTACTACAAAGTGTGGCCTCCTCTGTTATTAAGAACTTGCTGGCACCGATTATTCATAGAATCGATGAGATTGTTAATGTTATCCTGCGGCAATTGTTCCCAATGAAATTTTAGTAAGTCCATCAGTTGTTGGGTTGTTGTCACTCCATCCAAGTCCTTTAAAACACGTCTCTGGAGCATATCCCATGCATGCTCGATGGGGTTGAGGTCTGGCGATTGTGCAGGCCAAGGCAATACCAGGATGTTTTCCCTTGCCAAGTACTCCCGTGTGTGCAAAGCTGTATGCGTGCGCGCATTGTCATGCATCAATGTGAAATCGTTTGTGCGAATGGACGAGGCCTTAGAACATCCTCAACGTAATTTACAGCGTTCATGTTACCATTTACAAAAAAGAGCTCAGTTCTTCTGTTCTTCATAATGCCCGCCCATACCATAACTGTTGAGCCGTTGTATGGATGCACTTCCTGAACGCACCTCAGTCTTTCAGTATTTCCAGGACGACGGTACACTCTTACCCTTCTAGTAACGGGCACTCATGCGTATATGTCGATCCTCGAAAGCAGCTATAGACCGAAGTCTACCCGAACCAGGTCTTCTGGAAACAGTGCCCGTCTGTTGGAAACGATTTCAAACATTTTGGATAGCTCCGCGAGAAAAATCCAGCCCCACAGAATGCTGCGAATGTCTTTCTTGATTCAATGTAAATGCTCTGGTTGCAGTAATCGTGTCCAAGTGACTTTGTACTCTTAGAATTGTTCACTTGAATAGATAATTATAAAAAAATTATATAATAATTATAAAGGTTCCTTGTTGAAAAAGTTTCATTATCTCTATGTCTAATCCCACATGCTTAGTTCGACTAAAACGACCCCGAACTAAAACAAAAATCCATACAAGCCGCCATAAAGAATACAAAATTTAAAATTTACTGAAAATTATGGCCTGGTCTCAAACACCATAAGCGAAGAGTTCAGATAATAAACTTATCAATTAATTTTGTTAAATAAAATACGTATAAAGTTGTAGGTTAATTAATGGCCCCTATTTTGTTTTGACTAGTATAATTTATATTAGAATAGTTTCAAGGCTTCCCGTTTCACTAATTTATCGTGTTACCATAGTAACAGTACCATAGAACCATATTTTCACCATAGTTAAAAATAATTACCGTAGCAGTTATCCCCTAAATGTTTTTTAACTGCTTTTAGGTAAACCGAAATGCTTTTAGGAAACGTTTTCTAACTTTTCCGTGTATTGGTTAATCATAGACCATACCGTATTATTATTTGTATTATATGTATTATATTTGTTTCCAACCTTGATTCCAAATCCTACAGCAATGTTCCAAATTTATTCCTTACTAGTTGTGCCCGCGACTTCGTAGGCGTGGAATTCGGAAAAACAGATTGGAATGAAATATACACTATCTACATATTATTACCGGAAGCGAAAATCGGTTAAGCCTTTTCTGAGTTTAGAGTGCACAAAAGCATTGTAGGCAAAGAACGAATTTATTATATATGAAGAAGTACCAGCCTAAGCTGGAAACTACTTAATATGACTGATAATAATTATAGATCTGAGGTCAACTTAAATTGGAACGTACAAAATCAAATGAACAGACTATTTTAAACTTTCAATCATCATCGTTTTACAGATGATAATATAATAGTTAACTAAAGATTCAGACAATTCAACCGAAAGAATTTTTATGGAAAAAATGTTGGACGTGATTCTTTAAACTTACATAACTTTTTTGTTTATAAACTGATTAGAATAAAACAAACACTAAATGTTACGGTAAGCTTGCTATAATACATCACTGAAAACTACATTTAAATCGTTTAAGTCATTTCTTAGATTAGCGCAAACAAACGCACAGACAAACAGACAAAAATTCTAAAAACTATATTTTTGACTTCGGTAACATAAGGTACAGTGTGTGTAAATTGTTTTTTGAAAAAATATTTAATGTACAGACACGGCTCGTTTACGATTTTATTTATTATATGGTATAGATGACTCACACTATCAACTACGGTGATAATAGTATATTTCATTACAAGTGCGGAAAGACTGTCATTGCAAAGAGTTCCGACAAATGTCCCGAGCCGAGGCGCAGCCGAAGGCGAGGGTTGACAGTCGGAACAAGTTGCAATGACGGTTCCGCACGTGTACTGAACGACTATTTTTAATACAGTTGCGAAAAAATGAAGCAATTTAATAAAACAAACAACTAAACTCGCAAAGAAAATTTCTGGAAAATGGCGCCAACCGTAGAATATAAGTAGAGATTTTTTTTCTTCACCCATTCTGGTAAGCAAAGGAAACTATGCTCATACAGCCAAGTCTTCAGTAGAATTTTTTTATTGATATGAAATGAAATGAAACCTAACCTAACTCATTCAATCAAATCATTAAATCTGATATTGAAACAAATTAGTAGCTTCTTTTTAGAAATATACGTATTTGCATGAATCATAAAAACTTCTATGAATTTTTTTTAGTAAAAACTTCATGGTTGGTTTTTTTTTTAATAGACATTATTTTGACAGTTGGGAAAGAGAACGCACGAGTTCGGGAAAGGTAAAAAAAAAAGCACGAGTATGTAATAGCCCACATCCCGAACGCTATACGTCCCTGCAATACGCCACTTTTTGAGCAACTGTATTAAAAAAATAATTACGGTTTTGAGAGCAATTTGACCAGGATGGATTCTAAAAAATTTGAAAATTTTTAAATGGGATTATTTATTTTCCACTTGGTGGCAGGTGGCTACCGTAGCATATAACACAAGCAACGCCAAAGCTGCAGCAAGTGAGCTGCCGATTTCCCTATTTTCTCCGAATCCCTTATAAGGATAAGGGATTCGGAGAAAATAGGGAGATGGGCTCCGGCATTCCTTACTCACTCACCGAAACACAACAGCACACATGCTGTGTAACTGCCGCTAGACGGGTTGCCCAAATGACCGACACGCAGTGTGCCCTGCCACTACTTTTCAAATCCAGACCGGAGCCAAATTTGAAAAGTTCATTTTTCAAAGTTGACCCTGCCGGGAATTGAACCCGGAAGCCCTAGAACAGAGCGTTAAGGCAAGCATCCTAACAACTCATCCAACAGGCTCGGGAATATCCATTCATTCAACAGTGCAAGCCTAGGTCAGTTCAGACCGAAACGCGCCGCCATGCGATGCGGCGCGCACATTTGATTCATCATAATATTAAAATTTTACCAATTATTAAAATTGCAGACATTTCTGTTTACAATTTACACAAGGTTCCTTAACAAAACTTATTTCTTATGACCCACACTATCAATTACAGAAATAATTTTTTTTACACAAATTTGACCAGGCTTAATTTGAAAGTATATGCATAATTCCCAGTTCCGTGGTTCGATCAATTGGAATTAGAGCCTGCCTGGCGGCATTAGCCATGATCACAGAATACCACTGTGAAACAAAACATGTACCTATTGTACGTTTTATAATTTGGTGACCAGAGCCATGTTCTCATTGATCACTTTATCCATCAAGGTCATAATGTTTAATAAGAGTACTCGTATTTAACATTTATTTATTAACATGTTAAGAGTGCATTATTTATAATATAATACAACATTGAGTTGTTTCGAAAACTAATTACAATCTATAAAACAATCAAAAATGTTTTCTTTTTAAAAGAATTGCATATAAACAATTAGGAAGCCACTAAATTACTACCTCTTTCTGTTTCTCATTGATAACAGGAAATATTCCGTCTGCAACACCAGTTCCGTAACAAAAACACAACATGACAGAATACACCCGAAAGTCCACAAACAAAAGAGCCCGGTTATATGGTACATAGATATAGCGCAACCTTCTTGACATTTATGACCAACGTTCGAGATACTTGTCGAGCTAGTCATAGCTTTGTTCATCGTTGTCAATCCCATTTCCTTACTACATAACCAATCGATGATGCCAGCTTCTTTCAATCTCACTATAATCTTTTGCATGTTCTTTTCCATTGGTAATGACTTTCTCAATATAATATGGTTAAAAACTGTTAAAATATTATCAGAAACCTTTAAAACTCTTGCTTCGTGATCAACAGTAGTTGTTGATTGGAATTTATAGAAGCGTAAACTGGAAAGAACTGTTACACCTTCATTCTTTAAAATTTTATCTTCGCAGTCATCAAAGTCTTCGCAGAGTTCGGATAAAGATGCAAACGCTGCAAATTGGTCATCCGAGATAAATTTCCGGGTTGGATCAGTTAAGTATTCCTGACTCCATGATTTCGTTAAAAGTCTTATATATTTTTGGAGGAGCGTCTATTGTGAGATACGCAAACAAATGGATATTCACGTAAACAGATAAATGCATGCAGAGATATAAGTAGAATACATTTAGCACTTTTTGTTTCATTGAAGTAGCGTGCAAAAGTCGATTGCTTCCAAGTAGTGCACCCCAAAAATGCAACAAAGTTTCTTCAAGCGAAGTCGGTCTTTTATCAAATTTACCAAAACAGTACCAAGCAATTGAGTAACATAAGAAATATATACCGCAAACGGATAACATTACATCCCATTTAACAATAAAATTGTGAAAGGATTTTAATGGCCTTTGTACAAAGTACACTATAATTAAACCTTGTCTTAAATAAGGCTCAGAAAAAGTCACGTTATAGTTTCCGAACAATCCATAAATGCCACCGGCGCATAAGTCTAGAGTTCCATTGTTAAGATAATTAAAGAAATTAAAAAAATTGGAATATCTGGTTTCCTTTACTACATAATAAAAGTGCAAAGTTGTATTCAGACATTGAGAAATTATTTTCATTATCTCTATGTCTAATCCACGTGCTTCTTCAACTGGATCTAAATTTTTGTAATTATCTATATCCTCTATTTTAAGAAATGGATAACGTGCTTGTACGCCCACTTTTAAAGTACACTTCATATAATTTGAACTTTTTTTATCTGGAAAAGGAAACGCTACATGTGCATCTAAAAGTCCAAAAACACAATTGCCTAAAATTGTCGGTTCAATGTTATTATCATTTCTGCAATTATCAGGATTTATCTTCGGAATAAATGTTAACAATTCGTGCCCTGATATTTCATTTTTAAAGGCAAATATCGTGACATCTAAATTTTCTATATATTTACCAAGTGATTTCAGGTCCTCCATGTTAATATCATTGTTAAATAAAAACAAATATTTATTTTTTTCAACAATTACTTCCAAATTAAATTGTTCAAGTGATGCATAAGTTTCAAAATAAATAACAATTATAGCGTTTCCGTTATAAGCAACAAATTCTTGGTTAAATTTTTCTAGGTCATCTGTTACAATTTGCGGTACAACTTCATCTATTAATGTTCTTATCATTTCACTTATAAATTTTCTTTTATCATTTGAAACTTCTTCAATTTTGTCATAAATTACCATTGTCGGTAAACTCATAGGTATAATAACACTTTTAGTAATGCTAACGACGCACTTGACTAACGATCTAATATAATAATCTGTTTCATTCTGTGGTAAAATAATTTCACTTTTAACTTTATATGTAACTCCTAATTGAATTAAAATAATAAATCGTAATATATTCATATTACGAATAGTGTTACGACTAACCCTTGCTGTTGTTTTTATGGAAATAATGACAATGATATAACTACTAATTGGCTTTGAACTACCGTAAAGCTATTAAGAAAACACATTTTCACTTTTTATGTATCCTTTATGGTGTATGTGTAATGAATGATTATAAGTAACGTCTTGATATTATTTTAAACTAGCTGGTGGCCGCGACTTCGTCCGCGTTGAGAAATGAAAAATATAATTATGTGTAACATAACGCTTGCGTCTGCATCAAATGAGTCCTGTCGTTCGCATCGCGTTGGTGCGAGACAGCTTGAATTTATTACTTTTTAATTTAAGGGATTCACTGAGGCAAATGACATTTACTATAGAACTCGCTGGCGGCGGAGACAATTCAACAGGCCTAGAAATGGTGTTTTTTTGTTTTTACCATTAGAACATTACACAAAAAAATTTATTTTATCAATACAATTTTTTAATCTGATATCAACTTATTAATAGGTACAGAATTCATTGTTCTAACTTTTTTTGTGGAGTTTCTATTACTTTAACGAAAATTCTAATTAATACAATTGGTTCTTCACATGTTTAAGTATAATATATATTTTTTTCAAAGCAATTGTCTCGTCTATTTCTTGTAACATTTTCATTAAACAATGAAAATGTTACAAGAAATAGAAGTAATTTTAGTATTTAGCGTTTGTCTCCCCCTTAAGATTTCTCCTAACATATTAATTGAAATCAAATTATGTCAAGAGCGATATTGTGCAAAATTAAATACTTTTGATGAATAACGTATTTATTTGGAAAAGGATTAATATCATGTTTATAAAAACACCTTCGCTAATAATGCATTATTTTAGAATAAATTCGATTACCATATAAAAGGTTATAGTGAGTCAACAGCATAGACATAATATGCTGTCGCGGACTTTTGTTTAGAACTTTTAAAAGGGGACATTTTTACATAACTAACCGTTTACGCAGCGCACGCAACGGAAGTTCTCAAAAGGGATAAATTTTCCCGATTTTGCAACATTTTTCAGTGAAGCTCCGCTCCTATTGGTCTTAGCGTGATGTTATATAGCCTATAGCCATCCTCGATAAATGGACTATCCAATACAAAAAGATTTTTTTCAATTCAAACCAATAGTTCCTGAGATTAGCGCGTTCAACCAACCAAACAAACAAACAAACTCTTCAGCTTTATAATATTGGTATAGATTAGGATGATTTCGTTCACGAGTGTAATATTTACAGTCGTGTTATTTTTTCAGACAGTAAATTTATTGCCACTTAAGTTTTTTTGATAAAGAATTATTGTATTTTCAACAAAATTTTAATTCCCCTTTTTTTACAATATTGTTATGACTCACCATGGAATGTTCTAGAAAAGCGTTGCCATCTGCCAAAAGTTCTCGAAAGTTGCACCCTAGAATAGAAGTCACGCCACTCTTCGGTTATTGTCAAAGGAAATTGGTCCTTATGTACACAACATAGAGCTTACATTCAACAGAAATAGTGTTCCCGAACTTTCAATTACCTTGTTTACAATACGTGTTTACAATACTTGTTTACTAGTATTTGTTTGTACTAAATTCGAGAAGGATCTAGACGATTGGCAGCGAATATAAATAGGAGAGTGGCGAGCTAGCGACACAGTTCATTCTGCGATTCGAAAGCGATACTTCGGAACTTACCTGCGACAGTAAACCAGCGACTCATAAGGGAATCATTGACGACTCTTGGCAAGTTTAATGGTTTTATCGGACCTTTCGTTTAGCCCTTTTGGAAGTCATCTTGATTTGTGGAAATAAATAGTTGATTTTCGCCCTCACACGGCTAATTGACTCACCCCACACGTAACAATATTTGTTATATTAAAATCTATTAAAATTTGTAAAGTTTCCAGAGGTGTATTGTATTGACGTCATTCTTTTATTTGCTTTTTTTTTCTTAGAAATTTGGTTTAGGTACCTACTTATAGTATATTTTTTTAATTTTCGTAAAATTAAAAAATATAAAACTCAGATCCTTGTTTCGTGTACTTGTGAAATAAGTCCTTGAAATCCACGAAAAACATTTAGTCTTGAACTTGAAAAACTAAATATAGTTGCTGCTTTCATAGCCAAATTGCTCCTGCACAAAAAAATGGCTCATCTCACATTTTCCTAATGACCAATCCAAAATAAGTAATTAAAACACTATAAAAATATGTCTTTGTCACTTCTAATATTATCCTACGACTGAAACAAAATAAAATGAACCAGAGCTTAAAGAATCCGCAACAGCGATAGCAACTTTTTAATTAAGTCCCTAGTTGTCGGACAAAGCGAATGAAGTGGAATCCTTCATTAAAGCGAGTAAGAAATAATAAACCTCCAAGGGAATCCCACATTTATATTTTTCTTTCTCCGTTAACCGCTTGGATTTATGAATGGAGATGAAAGCGAGCAAATTGCAATTGAATATTGCAATTTGCAAGGAATCATTTAGCTAATTGAAGCTTCAGGCTTCTTATTGTAGTAAAAGTTTATAAACTGTAGACCAATGTGTGTTATAAAATTTTACTTTACAATATTTTAAATAACATTTATTCATCATCTACATTGTCAGCCCACAAGCGTCCGCTTTTGGAGATGATCCTCCGCCCATTTTCGCTTATAGCTGCTTTCTTGATAGGTTTTCGACTAATCTACCCCGAGACTGTTCCCATTTCAGCGACATGATTATTTAGGCTATATCGACCACCTTGGTTCTCCGACGGATCGCTATATTTTGGATCATATTCTGCAAGCATAGTTCTTTGAGTGACTTGTTACTTGTGGACGAAACATTTCCTCAATGTCGACGTTTAAGCACTGTTTGTCAAAATTGATAAAGCTTTGATTGGATTAAGATTTCGTTTAAACCACAAGTAGGTATGACCATTAATTTAGATTCTTTATCTGCCCACAACAACTGATTGGCTCAACGTTAGTTATAGCTCTGTCTGCTGTGTCTTAGATCGCGGGTCTGTTAGTCTTGGTTTGGGTGTATTCTATGAATTGTATGTATATATTTATCGTGAGCTAATACCGAAAAGCGATGTTACGCGACGTGCCGTTGCATACTTTAGCGCACTTATCACATTAGGTCATTAGCAGCGCCATCTCATTACAACTATAGCAGCGCGACTCGTTTATTAAGGTGAACCAATTCTTTTAAAAAAATTGATTCCAACGAGGAAACATTAGTTTTTGCTTGCTTTTTTTGACATTACTTGGCGCTAAATAATGCCCAATAATCAGAACACAATTTTATTTTTAATAAATTGTTCTTTATCGAATTCGCTCATAATGCAATTATGAACTTTGGCTCCAAGATCGCTAATCGCACGCGGCTGTCGTCCGGTACAGCGCGTCCCAGCGTCCTGATATACAGTGCGGACTCGTTTATTAAAGTGACCCAATTCATTTCAAAAAATTGTTTCCAACGAGGAAACATTGTTTTTATCTTGGTTTTGTTGGTATTAATTTTGCGCTAAATAATGCCCAAAAACAGGACACAATTTTATTTCATAATAATTTGTTCTGTATCGAATTCGCTCATTATGCAATTATGAACTCGTTTGTGCGTTTGTAAAATTGGCTTCAAGATCGTTAATCGCACGCGGCTGTCTTCCGGTACAGCGCGTCCCGATATACAGTGCGGATGTGTTTCATGACGTCGCGATACGCATCATCAAGCATCTTACTTCTTCAAGCATCCTTACGTAGCGTCACATCGCTTTTCGGCATGAAATAAAGATTAAATTTTAATATTGATTGTATCAATTTAACGAAGATTTATATAATATCTTTGATGCCAGAATTTTTACGATTATTTGGCATTGGCAATGGTCTGAATTTAGTCCATTGCCATTAGTCGAAACCCTTCTTACAATTTTTAATTTAAAAGAATATTTATGGATATATTATAGGTAATGTGTTTGATAAGTTAAAGCAATATCTAAGTTTAAATTTTTATATAGGTACGTGTATGAATATACGATATGTGTTTACATCGTAAATTACTTATAACCACTCTTTACGTGTACCATAAACGTTGCGTAAAAAGTGAAAATATGTTTTCTTAATAGCTTTGCGGTAGTTCAACGCCATTCAATGGTTATAGCGTTGTAATCATTTCCGTAATAATAACAGCAAGGATTAGTCGTAACACTATTCGAAATATGAACATACATATATTTATTATTTTAATTAAATTAGGTCTTTTATATAAAGTTAAAAGTGAAATTATTTTACCACAGAATGAAGTAGATTATTATATTAGATCGCTAGCCAAGTGCGTCGTTAGTATTAGTAAAAATGTTATTATACCTAAGAGTTTACCGACTATTGTATTTTATGATAAAAATGAAGAAGTTTCAACTGATAAAAGACAATTTATGAATGAAATTATAAGAACAATAATAGATGGAGGTATACCGCAAATGGTAACAGATAAACTAGAATTTTTTAAGCGAGAAAGTGTTGCTTATAATGGAAATGTTATAATAATTATTTATTTTGAAAATTATGTATCAATTAAACAGTTTAATTTTGAAGTAATTGTTGAAAAAAATAAATATTTGTTCATAATTAACAATAATATTAACACGGAGGATCTGAAATCACTTGGTAAATATATAGGACATTTAGATGTCACGATATTTCTATTTAAAAATGAAATATCAGGGCACGAATTGTTAACATTTATTCCGAAGATAAATCCTGAAAATTGTACAAATGATAATAACATTGAACCGACAATTTTAGGCAACTGTATTTTTGGACTTCTAGATGCACATGTAGCGTTTCCTTTTCCAGATAAGAAAAACTTAAATTACATGAAGTGTCCTTTAAATGTGGGTGTACAAGCACTTTATCCATTTTTTAACATAGAGAATACAAATAACTACAAAGATTTGGATCCAGTTAAAGAAGCACGTGGATTAGATATAGAGATAATGAAAATAATTTCTCAATGTCTGAATACAACTTTGCACTTTTATTATGTAGTACGAGAAACCAGGCATTCCAATATTTTTAATTTCTTAAATTATCTTTACAATGGAACTCTAGACTTGTGTGTCGGTGGCATGTATAGATTGTACGGAGATAACGTTACTTATTCTGAACCTTATTTAAGACAAGGTATAATATTAGTTTACTCTGTACAAAGGCCATTAAAATCCTTTCAAAATTTTTTTGTTAAATGGGGTGTAATGTTATCCGTTTGCGGAATATATTTCTTATTTTACTCAATTGTCTGGTACTGTTTTGGTAAATTTGATAAAAGACCGACTTCGTTTGAAGAAACTTTGGTGCGTTTTTGGGGTGCATTACTTGGAAGCAATCGACTTTTGCACGCTACTTCAGTGAAACAAAAAGTTCTAAATGTGTTCTACTTATATCTCTGTATGTATTTATCTGTTTACATTAATATTCATTTGTATGCGTATCTCACAATAGATGATCCTCCAAAAATATATAAGACTTTTAATGAAATCATGGAGTCAGGAAAAAAAGTTTACTTAACAGATCTCCGAAAATTGATCCTGGATGAGCAATTTGTAGCGTTTGCATCTTCATCTGAATTCTGCGAGGACTTTGATGACTGCGAAGATGAAATTTTAAAGAATGAAGGTATAACAATTCTTACCAGTTTACTCTTTTATAAATTCCAATCAACGACTACTGTTGATCACGAAGCAAGATTTTTAAGGGTTCCTGAAAATGTTTTAACCGTTTTTAACCAGATGACAATGAGAAAGTCATTACCAATGATAAATAACATACAAAAGATCGTAGTGAGATTGAAAGAAGCTGGCATCATCGATTGGTTATGTAATAAAGAAATGGGATTGACAACGAGAAACAAAGCTACGACTAGTTCGGCAAGTATCACGAAAGCTGGCCATAAATGTCATGGAGGTTGTGCGCTGTCTACGTACCATATAACCGGGCTTCTTTATTTGTGGACTTTCGGATGTATTCTATCATGTTGTGTTTTTGTAGCAGAACTGGTATTGCGTAGGGAATATATCCCGTTATCACTGAGAAACAGAAAGAGGCAGTGATTTAGTGGCCTTCTGTTTATTTATTTGCAATTCTTTTAAAAAGCAAGCAATTTCCCTTGTTTTTAATATGTATAATTTGTAAATAGTTTTCAAAATAACTCAATGTAGCATTATATTTTATAAAAAACACTCTTAAAATGTTAATAAATGATTTCATTTATAAATGTAATAATGTATATAATTATATATATGTATATATACATTATGTATATAATTTTTAATCATTTATAATATATAATTTTTAAATACTCTTATTAAACATAATGACATTGATGTATAAAGGATAAGCAGATAGGCTTACTCAGTCACGAAATTATAAAACGTACAATACCTGTGCGTTTGTTTCACAGTGGTCTTCTATGATGATTGCTAATGCCGCCAGGTAGACTCGCTAATTCCGATCGATTAAACCACTGAACTGCGACTTTGCGGTCGAACCACGTGGGTACAGTAAATTTATGAGGGCGAGATGTATTGTGCCCTGTCACTTCGAATTTTAGTAGCTCTCTAGTTGCCGGTCAACGCTGAATCCAGGTTGCTTCCGACCTATTCTACTGGAAAATTATCCTAAGATGAACATAGGAGGCGTATGTTTACCAGTGGACGTGATGAATCACTATTGATGATGATGATTCACTATTCCTTCCGAATATATTTTTCATCATCCCGGAGCGTACTTGGACCACTTATGGCGTTCCTCGTATTAATATCTACCATCAAATGGACTGTTACTTTGTCTGCGACCTTACATATATTACATATATTCAGAGTTACAGGGTGTGAAAGAGGAGCTATAATGTAACATTTTTGACCACCCCAAAAATAAAAAAAATCTCGAAAACCACTGAATTTCGGCCAGTGTAAAAATATTACATTTTAGCTTCCATTTCACGTCTTGGTAGGAATACGGCGCGTTAGCAGTAACCCTTTATATAACTATTAATATACATATTTATCTATGATTAAAAAATACACGGAGATGTTAGAAAAATGTTTCCCTAAAAGCATTTTGGTAGTTAAAAATTATTTAAGGGATAACGGCTCCGCTAATTTTTTTTAAATACATATGGTACTAACGATAAATTGGTGAAACGGGAAGCCTCGAAATTATTCTATACTATTAAGGATGAACTAGCCGCGGGCTCGAAGTCACACGTGAGCGCGGCCAAAAAGCACGCTGTCTCACCTAGCATCGTGTCCGACAGAGATTACTGAGTGAAATGCACGATAATTCAAAGTAAACCGAGAGCGTAAAAATAAACGAAGAGTCCTTTGAAAAATGGAGTTTTATGAAAAAAATTCTGCATAAAATAATTATAATTAAAGTTTATTGAAATCGTCGATAATTGAGCTTTGTCGGTGCCGATTTTGTTTTGGAGATTTTACACTTCTTTTATTACTTATTTACGCCCAAAGTTACGTTAAAATTAGCAAGAAAAATTAATCTTTGTTCGCTAATAACTTTTTAACGGCTTTTTATTTTACTATTCTGTTTCCGTACAGACAAAAGTAATAATGAGACAAAACGATATCAGGTTTAACTTTTGATGTACAATGTCAAACAGTGGAGTAAAACCCCCCCGAAATTTGTATGGAAAAAGTGTCGACTAGTTCAACCTTAAAAACAAAATGTGAGCCAATATACTAATATACGAACTATAAATTAATAAATTAATTGATAACTAGCAAAATATTGATATTATGAACTCTTTATTATCTAAACTCTTTGTTCAAATAATAAAAAGTAAACTCAACAGTAATCTTAAAATTTTGTTTACTATGGCGTCTTGTATTTATTTTTGAATTAGTTCGGGATCGTTTTAGGAATCGTATTTTTTGTTCACTTGAAAAGATAATCTTTTCAAGTGAACAAAGCATTTGGACACGATTACTGCAACCAGAGCCGTCACATTGGTTCAAGAAGGACATTCGCAGCGTTCTGTGTTCTCGCAGAGCTGTCCAAAATTTTGGAATCGTTTCTATGAGATGGGCACTGTTCCCAGAAGATCTGGTTCGAGTAGATTTCGAGCTACAACTGCTTCCGAGGACCGAATATACGCTTGAGTGTCCGTCGAACCCGTCAAAGACGGCTCGAAAATCACAAACTCGTCTTCGGCTGACAACTGGTCTTCGGCTGATCAGCAAAGATCAAGACGATCAGTAGCTCGAATTTCTTTGACGGGCTAAACGTGCAATCAGTTTAAGGTGCTCTTCAAGGGCGAGTGCAAAGTGAAATTTCTTAGTGACGATCGACGTATTAAGGTATGCAGACGACCTGGCGATCGATTTACGGATGATTGTATCCATTAAGATGACCGTTTCGGTGATCCCAACTCAATGATTTGGGGTGGGATTAGCTTACACGGTAAAACTGAGTCCATCATTCCAAATGAAGGAAGCGTAACTGAACAGCGTTACATCGGAATTGTTATAAGACCCCATGTGGTCCCATTTGCACAGTGAATGAGTCTTGGGTTCATTCTGATGCCAGACAATGCCCTTGCACAGACAGCTCGAGCGCCCAGTCTGTACTGGAAGACTCTCGTATTCAAATGTTACCGTGGCCAGCCAATAGTTCGGACTTAAATCCGATAGAGCATATGTGGGATCAATTGAAACGAAAGGTTATTAATTATTACAAAAAGTTATGATAGGTGCAGAATTTTGTAATATTATAGTTATATGCCATTATTCGTTCCATTGCCATTCTATGAAAACATAGAAAATTACATTTTCAATATTTTTCTCTTATCTTTACTCACCAAATGTAATCATCATAATAATCATCATTAATCTCATCCATAGGACGTTCACTACCTCTCCCCTAATTCTCCAAAAGGACCGATCAGAAGCAGCCTGGATCCACCGTCGACCCGCAGCCTTTATCGATTCCTCTGTCCACATTGTTGATGGATGTCTTAGATAGCCAGTCTGTGGCCTCCACTCGAGAACTCGAGTGGCTCCAGCGGGGGTCGGCTCTCAGAACTACGTGTCCTCTCCTTAGCTCGTTTTTCACAAAATTATTATTATTATTTTTTTCATTTTAATACAATATTGAACCACAATTTAAAAAAAATCACAGATTTCTAGACTCTTAAACAATATCCATCGAAATGGGAAACTATTAATATAATTTCTGTGACAATATCTGCCTCAACACTAAGCAATTTTTAAAAAAAAAATTTTTATGTTAAGGTCGGCAGACAAGCTGACGGTCCACTTGATGGTAGGTGGATACTGTCGCCTATAACACAAGCAACGCCTAAGCTGCTGCAAGTGCGCTGTCGACTGCAATAGGATTAAGGATAACGGATTAGGAGTGGATAGGGAAATGGGCTCTGGCAACCCTTACTCACTCACCGAAACACAACAGCACACATGCTGTTATTTCACCTAATATAAAATTTACACATAAAAATATATACACGAGTTTTCATATTTATAAATGAAATATCTGGTTACAAAAGTATGTATTAAAGTTTTATTTCTCCACACTACATAAAATATACTCGTACGATAAGGCAAGTGTAACAAATGTGATGCAATGAAATGGAGCTAAGTAAATGTACTGCATAGATTTAAAAAACAAAGAAAATAGGCAGAACATACCGTTTCGCAGTCATTTGGGCAGCCTTTTTGACGACCACCCCTTAGAAGAATACCGTGAAATAACAGCAAATGAATCATTTAGCTAATTGAAGCTCAGGCTTCTTATTGTAGTAAAAGTTTATAAACTGTAGACCAATGTGTGTCATAAAATTTTAACTTTAGAACATTTTAAATAACAATTATTCATCATTTACATTGTCAGCCCGCAAGCGTCCGCTGTTGGAGATAGGTTTTTACAATTGAATGCCACCACACACGGTCCTCCGCCCGTATCCACTTCTAGCTAACTGCTCTCTTGATAGATGGTCGGCCCTTGGGGCGTTTTGTCCGTAGCCTCCACTCCAAAAGATTAATCTACCCCATCGCCGTTGTGAACAAACCCCTCAAGCATAGCATAGACCTTCGTTTAAACCACAATGAGGTGCAATCATTAATTTACAGTCGATATCTTCTCACGAAAACTGATTTTTTTTAATGTTAAGGTCGGCAGACAGGCTGACGGTCCACTTGATGGCAGGTGGCTACCGTCGCCTATAACACAAGCAACGCCTAAGCTGCTGCAAGTGCGCTGCCGACTGCAGTAGGATTAAGGATAAGGGATTAGGAGAGGATAGGAAAATGGGCTCTGGCATCCCTTACTTACTCAACGAAACACAACAGCACACGTGCTGTTATTTCACGGTGGTCTTCTGGAAGGGGGTGGTTACTGCCGCCAGACGGGCTGCCCAAATGACTGCGAAACGCAGTGTGTCCTGCCACTATTCAGACCAGAGCCAGTATCCAGACCAGAGCCAAATTTGAAAAGTTGATTTTTCAAAGTTGACCTGCCGGGAATCGAACCCGGGAACCCTAGAACAGAGCGTTAAGGCAAGCACCCTAACCACTCATCCAACGGGCTCGTCGTCGATTGGCCCAACGGTAGTATATAGCTCTGTCTGCTTTGTCATAGATCGAGGGTCTTGGTCTGGGTTTATTCTATGCATTGTATGTATACATTTAGCGTGAGCTAACAACGAGCCGCGATGCCATGGGACGCGCCTTTGCATGTTTATAGTGCACTTATCACATAATGCTGATTACAGCGCGGCAGCAGCAGATGCCTTCTCATTACAACTATAACCGTGCGACTTGTTTAGATTAGGATGACCCAATTAATTTCAAAAAATGGATTTCAACGAGGAAACATCATTGTTGCTCCTGCTTTTGTTGATATTACTTTGGCGCTATCGACGTCGCATAAATAATATCCAAAAACGGGACACAATTATATTCATAATAAATTGGACTCGTATGGGCGCTTGTAACATCTCCGGTACAGCGCGTCCCAGCGTACCAAAATGCAGAGATTCTTCAAGCATCCTTACGTAGCGTCGCATCGCGTTTCAGTATGAACTGAAGATTACGTGAAGGTGAATGATGATTAAGTATGTTATATGAGAGGTCCAGCTCCCGTAGTTCAAGCCCAACTTAGTGTCTCCTATGAGTCTTATCTGATCGCGAATACTTATTTTCTGAGAGAAAGGACTTATTATTATTACTACTTCTTATCTGCGCCGCATGACAACGTGTATGCAAAATTTCGAGATGTTCGATTGAATAATTAGGGCCTGATTGATTAAATGTGTAACATAACGTTTGCGTCTGCATCAAGCGAGTCCCGTCGTTCGCGTCGCGTTGGTGCGAGTCCGTTTAAATTTATTTTCTCCCGCGTACTATTTAATGTAAGATATCTCCTAAGATACTCATTAAAATCAAATGATGTCAATAGGAATATTGTTCAAAATTAAATACTTTTAATGAATAACGTATTTATTTGGATAAGAATTAATATCATGTTTATAAAAACACCTTCGCTAATAATGCATTATTTTAGAACAAATTTGATTACCATAACAACCTTAAAAGATAGAAATATGCTGTCCCGGACTTTTTTTTAGAACTTTTAAAGGGGAACAATTCCATCATATATCATTTTTACGTAACTTTAACCGTTTACGCAGCGCACGCAACGGAAGGTCTCAAAAGGGATAAATTTTCCCAATTCTGCAATATTTTTCATTGAAGCTCCGCTCCTATTGGTCTAAGCGTGATGTTATATAGCCTATAGCCATCCTCGATAAATGGACTATCCAACGCAAAAAGAATTTTTCAGTTCCTGAGATTAGCGCGGTTAACCAAACAAACTAACAAACAAACAAACTAGGTATAGATATTAATATAGGGATTAAGAATTTTTTCATTCAAATGAAAACGAACTTGAAAACGTTTAGGAAGAATTTGATTATTTTAACAAAGTCAATATCACGCTCCAATTTATCGTAATCTTTGTAGGTTTGTAGCAATAGTAATCTTTGTAGCAATATTCAGATTAAAAGAATGCGATGATTCAAAGTTTTGCAAATAGCAGATTCTATCAAAAATCGCTGAACAATGCACCACCACATACTATTATGATTGGCTATTGCACCCTGAGCTATTTTATTCTTATTTCCTTGTTCGT
The DNA here is from genome assembly GCA_910589475.2 of Bembecia ichneumoniformis. Taxonomy (NCBI): domain Eukaryota; kingdom Metazoa; phylum Arthropoda; class Insecta; order Lepidoptera; family Sesiidae; genus Bembecia; species Bembecia ichneumoniformis. The sequence continues at coordinate 12,905,532 of OU342536.1, read as the reverse complement.
TTTCTGTCTGTTTTATAAGTTTTCCTTTAAGCCTTCAAGCTAAGATGTTCTTTTGGTGATGAAGTTTCAATAAAGATCTAATAATAGCAAAGTCCGGTAAATCTAATTTTAAAATGTCGTTTGAAATTACCGAGGAAATTCTCCATAATATGTCGACAATAAACAAAAAAGTAGTCATTGTTCTAATTTACATTAGTGTAGTGTAGTGAGCAGTTTCGCTACGAAAGCAGCAATTCATTGTCATCTCAACTGTAACATGTCCACTGCTGGATATAGGCTTCCCTCAAACGGTGGATCCACAGCCTGGATCCACCGTCATCCAGCGGCCTTTATAAAGTCCACCTTATGGTTGGTCGCCTTACGCTGTGCTTTAATGTTTAATTGAGTAGTAACTGTTTAATGTTCAAATTGTTAGATTATATATTTATATTGATTGTATTAATTTAACGAACATATACATGATAATGTGAAAATTGGCAATGGACTGGTAAACCCTTCTTATAATTTTTAATTTAAAAGAATATTTATGGATAAGTGTGTTGTTAAGTTAAAGCAATAGTTAAGTTTAAAATTTTATATAGGTACGTGTATGATTACACGATATGTGTTTACATCGTAAATTACTTATAACCACTCTTTACGTGTACCATAAACTTTACGTAAAAAGTGAAAATGTGTTTTCTTAATAGCTTTGCGGTAGTTCAACGGCATACCGTTTTAATTATTTCCGTAAAAACAACAGCAAGGATTAGTCGTAACACTGTTCGAAATATGAATATACATATATTTATTATTTTAATTCAATTAGGAGTTACATATAAAGTTAAAAGTGAAATTATTTTACCACAGAATGAAGTAGATTATTACATTAGATCGTTAGCCAAGTGCGTCGTTAGTATTAGTAAAAATGTCATTATACCTAAGAGTTTACCGACTATTGTTATTTATGATAACAATGAAGAAGTTTCAATTGGTAAAAGACAATTTATGAATGAAATTATAAGAACATTAACAGATGGAGTTGTACCGAAAATTGTAACAGATGACCTAAAAAAATTTAACCAAGAAGTTGTTGCTTATAATGGAAACGCTATAATCGTTATTTATTTTGAAACTTATACATCAATTGAACAGTTTAATTTTGAAGTGATTGTTGAGAAACATAAATATTTGTTCGTAATTAACAATAATATTAATAAGAAGGACCTGAAATCACTTGGTAAACATTTAGGACATTTAGATGTCACGATATTTGTCTTCAAAAATGAAATGTCAGTGCACGAATTGTTAACATTTATTCCGAAGATAAATCCTGATAATTGCACAAATGATAATAACATTGAACCGACAATTTTAGGCAATTGCGTTATTGGACCTTTAGATGCGCATGTAGCGTTTCCTTTTCCAGATAAGAAAAGTTCAAATTACATGAAGTGTCCCTTAAATGTGGGTGTACAAGCACTTTATCCATTTTTTAATATAGAAAATATAGATAACTTCAAAGATTTAGATCCAATTGAAGAAGCACGTGGATTAGATATAGAGATAATGAAAATAATTTCTCAATGTCTGAATACAACTTTGCGCTTTTATTATGTAGTACGAGAAACCAGGCATTCCAATTTTTTTAATTTCTTAAATTATCTTTACAACGGAACACTAGACTTGTGTGCCGGTGGCGTGTATAGATTGTACGGAGATAACGTTACTTATTCTGAACCTTATTTAAGACAAGGTATAATATTTGTGTACTTTGTACAAAGGCCATTAAAATCCTTTCTAAATTTTATTCTCAAATGGGATGTATTGTTATCCGTTTTCGGAATAGATTTCCTATTTTATTCAATTGCTTGGTATTGTTTTGGTCAATTTGATCAAAGACCGACTTCGCTTGAAGAAACTTTGGTGCATTTTTGGGGTGCACTACTTGGAAGCAATCGACTTTTGCACGCTACTTCAATGAAACAAAAAATGCTAAATGTATTCTACTTATATCTCTGCATGCATTTATCTGTTTACATGAATATCCATTTGTATGCGTATCTCACAATAGATGATCCTCCAAAAATATATAAGACTTTTAACGAAATCATAGAGTCCGGAAAAAAAGTTTACTTATCAGATCTAAACAGAAAATTAATCCTGGATGACCAATTTGGAGCGTTTGCATCTTCATCTGAATTCTGCGAAGACTTTGATGACTGTGAAGATGAAATTTTAAAGAATGAGGGTATAACAGTTCTTCCCAGTTTACTTTTCTATAAATTCCAATCAACGACTACTGTTGATCACGAAGCAAGAGTTTTAAAGGTTTCTGATAATATTTTAACAGTTTTTAACCATATGATATTGAGAAAGTCATTACCAATGGAAAAGAATATGCAAAAGATTATAATGAGATTGAAAGAAGCTGGCATCATCGATTGGTTATGCAGTAAGGAAATGGGATTCACAACGATGAACAAAGCTATGACTAGTTCGGCAAGTATCACGAAAGCTGGCCATAAATGTCATGGAGGTTGTGCGCTGTCTACGTACCATATGACCGGGCTTCTTTATTTGTGGACTTTCGGATGTATTCTATCATGTTGTGTTTTTGTTGCGGAACTGGTGTTGCGGAGGGAATATATCCTGTTATCAATGAGAAACAGAAAGAGGCAGTAATTTAGTAGCCTCCTGTTTATTTACTTGCAATTCATTTAAAGAGAAAACATTTTTGATTATTTTGTATGTATAAATTTTAACTAATTTTCAAAATATCTCATGTAGCAAGAACATGCACTCTTTAAATCATAATAAATGATTTTCATTATAAATGTTAAATACTCTTATCTCATGTCCTTAACGGGTAAAGGATAAGCAGAGGCTCTGGTATCCCTTATTGAGTCACCAAATCACAAAACATACAATTCCATACAATACCAGTGCTTTCATTTCACGGTGGTCCTCTGTGAGATGATAGTTACTGCTGCTTGGCAGGGTGTCAAATTCCGATCGATCGAACCACGTGGACGCAGCGATTTTATGAGGGCGAGATGCAGTGTGCCTTGTCCACGGAGCATATACAAAGAGGAGATGTTGTTATTGAATTTTTCTATAGAGCGGCGCGTGACTACTGTGCGGGGCAAGGAGGAAGTTAGACCCCGCCCAATTATCTTAAATTGCCAATAAAAATTGACTGTAGTCTACAACAAACAAGCGCCGCCACACCGTGACCAGTGCCGACAGCAGACTGACCAAGACCACGCCCACAAAAAATGACGTCAGGACCTAGTTTGAAATCAGTGCACAGTTGTTTAGGCCATCTCCTCTTTGTATATGCTCCGTGGCCTTGTCATACTCAATTCAATTATATAATCTGTTCTATCTCCAATATAAACTAATCATCGATTAGTTTTTAATAGACATCTTTTTTATCTGCACTTTATTCGTCGGTCGACTCTGAATCCAGGTTGCTTCCCAACTATTCAACTTCAAAATTAACCTAAGATTAACATGGGGGGCGTATATTCAGCAGTGGACGTGATGAATTACTATTGATGATACTTATGGCGTTACTCGTATTAATAAGCGACGGTAGCCATCTACCATCAAATCTGTTGATGGTAGATGTTTTTTATATATACCTATATAAAAAAATAACTATTAGTTTATTGATCTATAATTAACCAATGCACGGAAAAGTTAGAAAATATTTTCCTAAAAGCATTTCGGCTTACCTAAAAGTAGTTAAAAAACATTTAGGGTATAACGTATCCGGTAATTATTTTTAAATACATAATATGATACTATGTGTTCGTCATTAAGTAACACGCTAAATTAGTGGAACGGGAAGCCTTGATACCGTTCTATTAATTTCTTTGCGTGCGTCTTAACATTTTATATGAACAAGCAATTGTTGGTACTCTTTTCTAACAATTGCTGCTCTCCAAAATATGCTTTTGGGGATGACGTTTTGCTTGAAATATTGTTTTGATTTCATTTTTACAAAAAATATTTATATTTGTGCAGTAGGTACATTTGCTTATAATTCTATTTCAATAAGCCTTACATTGTATCATATTTGTTACACTTATTGAATTTTTTATGCGTGAAATAAAAATTTTATCGAAAATTCCACATTTCTTATTAATATTTATTCGATATTTTTTAAATAAAAATCAGACTTTTATATTTATAAATATGAAAACTTGTATTTATTTTTTGTGTACATATTTAATATTGGGTGAGCAAAATAACCTTTTATTTTTATTTGCGTATAGAATTAAGACAGATTTTGTTTTTTTAGCCTAGAATAGAATAGAATTAATCTTACATTGAGGTTTGGTTATTTGGTTTGAAGCATTTAATTTGAGGTGATTTAACAGTGCTTTTTATTCTTATTAAAGTTTACCTTAAGGTGTACTATTGGTCAGTAATGTGCCGTACTTTTTAAGATTTCTTTTTTATTTATTTTTTTACTTTAAGATCGGTAGATTTGTTATTCATGTATAGTATTATTCTTAATAATTTTTATGAATTGTGTCCTTTCATTGAGTAATTTTGCAGCAATGGTAGTGTATATTTTATAAGCAAAAGAGACTGATATGGTTTTTTATTTACTTGGATGATAATTATTGTAAAACTGATATTATGAAACGATGCAGAATTAAAATATGTGTCTAATGACATTATATAATATTAGGTATATATTAAAAGTATGACTACTCCAAAAATATAAAATTATTGCTTGAATATGAAAATTCTTAATGAATAATAAACCTTAAACTGTTTACAGCAAGTCTTCAATTCCCTAGCACAAATGGTGCGGTGCCAATTGATATAGTCGTTGAAGATCCGTCCAATCCAAACAATACCAATAAAAAAATACCAGTTATAATGTATATGATACCGGAAACGCCTTATATTATAGAACAATATAAACGACACAACTCCAAAATATGATATAATTAGTTGTCATAAATAATATTATAAATCCAAAAGTGTGTTTGTTTGTTTGTAACGCTTTCACGGTCCGATTGCTCAACCTATCATCATGACATTTTGCATGACATATTTATTAAAGTGAATATATATAAACGCAGTGGAAATTGGTAAAGTATATATTAGAGCTAGATAAAAACAGTAATGTCATATAAACAGCACCATAGTAACATTACATAGATGTATGAACATTACTGATGTAGAAATGTCTTATACAAGAAGTGACCTAATGGCAATAGCCTTAACATTTGCCCCTTTTTTTAAGCCAAACTCTTCACTAAGTGTGTCAATCTGGGCTTAAATATTGGCTTAGTAAAAATGTCAGCGAGCTGTTCATTAGTTGTCACATGCTCTATATTCACATCTCCTTCAGACACACACTGTCTCACAAAAAATGTTTCAGTTTAATGTGTTTTGTTTTCTTGTGCTGTTCATATGATGGATTTTTAGCGAGAGTGATTGCCGATTGATTGTCTACGTATAACGTAGGAGTCTTTAGTTTTGTTCCTAGACTTTTAAACAATCTTTCCAGCCAAATGATTTCTCTGCAAGCCTCGCTAGCAGCTACTACTTCGGCTTCAGTTGATGACAAGGCAACTAAGCTCTGCTTTGTACTTCTCCATGATACTGCCGAGCCAGCATACATGCACAGTATCCCACTAGTAGAGCATCCACTGGTATTGTCTCCACCATGATCGGCATCACTATAGCATATAAGACGCTTTTCACTCTTCTTGTACTCAAGTCCCATATCAATTGTACCTTTTAAGTATCTAAATATTCTCTTAACTTGCTGAATGTTTTTGGGTGTTGGCTTATCTAGAGTCCTCGATACAACTCCTACAGCATATGCTATATCAGGCCGGGTCCCGACTATCAGGTAAGCCAAAGATCCAACAGCTTGTCGATAGGGAAAGTTATTTATATTATCTTCTTCCTCCTTTTCTTTTTCAGAATCTTTTATTATTGGCGTTCCAACAATTTTACAATTACTCATACCGTATTTTTCTAATACCTTTCTCGTATAAGCGGCTTGATGTACTTTGATAGTTCCATCATTAAGTCGATCTATCTCGAGACCAAGAAAATATGACGGTGACTTAGTTGTTATTTTGAAACGTCCTCTCAGTTCATTATTAATAAAGTTTTCGGCTTCATTTCTGTCCGATGCTGCCAACAGACCATCGTCCACATAAAGTCCAAGCAAAATTTTCTTACGTCCACGCTTTCTAACGTAGAGACAAGGATCTGCATCACTCTGTGTGAAACCTGCTTCCAAAAGAAAGTTGTGAATACACTCATTCCAACATTTAGGCGCCTGTTTTAAGCCATACAAACTTCTTTTTAGTTTGCATACGCGACCAGTTCCATCATCGTAGCCTTCAGGTTGACGCATAAAGATTTCCTCTTTTATTGTACCATATAAGAATGCTGTAGATACATCGAACTGTTCCAACGCTAAGCCTTCGTTTGCAGCAATACTTAATAAAATCCTGATTGTGCTCATTTTAGCAACAGGGCTAAAAGTTTTGTCATAATCGATATCTTTCTTTTGAGTATATCCAACTGCAACTAATCGTGCTTTGTACTTATCCACAGTACCATCAGGGTTTCGTTTAATCTTAAATACCCATTTACATCTTAGTGCTTTTCTATTCTTAGGAAGATTCGTCAGCTCCCAGGTTTGATTTTTTTGTAAAGATCTAATCTCATTGTCCATTGCTTCATTCCACTTATCTTTATCAGGACTGCACAGTACTTGTCGATATGAAGATGGTTCAGCTATAGATATAGCTTCGTTAATGAACTGCTCAAAATTAAATCTATCTGGAGGTTTAATTTGGCTTCGATCACGAAGTTGTCTCTCATTCGCTGCGAACGGTGAAACATACTCATCGTGTCTTATATCATTATTTGAATCTATATTATTATTGACTCTCTCATCGTCATCTAAAGATTTGTAATCGTCATCTAAAGATTTGTAATCAAAGACTTCATTTTCAGTGCTTTCATTTGTCTCTGATCGTGGGTGCAATTGAACTACTTTATTTTCAGATTGAGAACTTGTGGTAGGTACAGGTAGTTCATAGGTTTTACTCTTCTCAGGATCTGGGGTTTTAGAGGTTATGTCAATTTTTTGTTTCTCTAGTAATGAGTTTTCATCAAATATTAGGTCTCTAGATCTCACCAATTTTAGATTGTTTACATCAAAGACGCGATAACCTTCATCACCATCATATCCGATAAGTATCCCTCTCTCAGCTTTTCTGTCCAATTTCCCATTTCTTCTCTGTTTTGGGTGTATGCACGTAACAACTGCTGCCTATGATTTTGAGATGATTTATCTTTGGCTTTTTGTTGTACCATAGTTCATGCGGTGACCTCCAATCAAAAGGAGTAGGTCCCGTCCTATTCAGTATGTAAACTGAAGCTTTCGATATCTCAGCCCATAAACCATTTGGTATTTTATCATGAGCATGCATTAGTGCTCTAGTCATCTCCACGATAGTGCGATTCTCCCTCTCTACAGAACCATTTTGCTCGGGAGTGTAAGGCATTGTTAACCTTTGTTTTATGCCATCCTTTCTCAGAATATTTCGTACTTGTTCATTATCAAACTCACCTCCATTATCGCTTAGCAACTCCTGTATGACATGTCCGGAAGTTTTAACTTCAGCAAGAAAGTCCTTCAAGCGTGCGTTAACTTCGGATTTGTGTCTTAGAAAATAAATCCATCGATATTTTGAGTAGCTATCTTTAAATAGAACATAGTATCTGTACTTTGAGATTGAGTAAGAAAATGGTCCACATACGTCAGTACTTATTTGCTCTCCAGGTCTACTAGCTTTAGGTCTCTGTCCGAACTTTTGTCTATGGCTCTTACCGAAGACACAGCCTTCACAGATATCTGTAGAACTTGGGTCTAACTTTACACCAAGCTCTCTTTGTACCAGTTTTGCTACATGTCTCTTATTCTGGTGTCCTAGACGTTCATGATATAATTGAAGTTTTTGTGACGTTGTTAGCTGGTTTATCTCAAGTTCAGGCAATAATACTTTTACATTAAGTTTATATAGACCACCATACTTTATACGATTGCCAACTAATATGACTTTGCCATCACACTTCATATTACATGACTGACCGTTTGATTGAAAGATAGTATTTTGTAACATATCTTGCGCAGCTAGCACAGAAAATAAATTTCTCTGAATGCTTGGAACATACCATACGTTCTTTAAAACCAATATATCTTTAATACCATTAACATCAGCTTCAAGTTGAATTGAGCCTTTTCCAGTAGCTTCAATAACTTCTCCATTCGCTGTCATGACTTTATGAGAATCTTCAATAAACTCGAAAGACTTAAATATGTCTCTCCTATTGGTCACGTGACTGGCCGCACCATTATCAACAAACCATGAGTCTTTGTCATAGATCTTGTCACTACAGGATAGAGCTAGCCCTGTCAACATAGTATAATTCGGATTACTGTTTTGCTTTTGTGTGGTTTTTGGAGGTCGGCCATCCGCTATCCACTTCTTGCATGATCTGACTTTATGATAGCCTTCTCTACAGTAACCACATTTCTTCAATCTCTTTTTACTTTGCGCTTGATTCTCATAACGCTTCTCACCTCGCACTAATAACAGTTCGTTGCTACTTTCGCCTTTTTCAATCTTTTGGTTTAGCGATCTTTCGTATGCGCACAGCTGAGTGGTTAGATTTTCTATGTTATGATCATTTACTGACATCAAAGCCCAACTAGATTTGAAATTAAAGTACTCGTCAGGAAGCGAGTCCATGACTTTACAAATTAACAACATATCTGGCAGTTGACTCTTACCTTGTTCGGTTAAGATCACATTGACTTCATGCCACAAATTTTTCACAGTAGTTAAGTGATTCCCCATATCATGAGTAGGATCAAGCTTATACCTGAAAAATTGCATACAGATATCATAGAATCGATCTTGTGACACTCTTTCATAAAGCCGGTTTAGTTCATCCCAAGCTTCTTTCGCTGATGTAAAACGCATTACTTTGGTGAGCATGTTGTCTGTCATATTAGTAGTGAGTAGTAAAAAGGCAGTGCTCTCGATTCTCTGGTAAGCATCGTATTCGATTTTATACTTATTTATAGCTTCTGGTGTGGCAGTGTTACCTGGATCAACGGGTTTTTTAAGTGTTCCTTGTACCGCGTCTAATGTTCCAGCATGGGTCTTCAGTAGCAACAACATTTGAAACTTCCAAGTTGTCCAGTTACTTCCATCGTGCAACGGACGGATGTCCAGTTTCGTATATCCAGACATTCTTGCCTTTTCAATGTTTTTAACTTTGGAAAATAAACAAAAAAACACTTTGCCAAGCTATTAAGATCGTTTTTAGCGCTCTGCTACCATATTAAAGTGAATATATATAAACGCAGTGGAAATTGGTAAAGTATATATTAGAGCTAGATAAAAACAGTAATGTCATATAAACAGCACCATAGTAACATTACATAGATGTATGAACATTACTGATGTAGATCATCTAGAAATGTCTTATACAAGAAGTGACCTAATGGCAATAGCCTTAACAATATTATCACATAAATAAATATCTGTAGGCACCCGGAGAATCAGATAAAAACTATAACACAAAATAATTAAACTCTTTATGTTCTAGTTATTATACATTTCAAAATTTAAAAAAATGCTGTACTGTGAATATAATATACTTAATCTTATCAATCAACTGAAAAATTACAAATAAAGAAACTTCAATAACATAGAATAGACACTTGAAATCACCCGCTTGATTCGCGGACCTGTTGTGAAATAATAAGTAAGCGGCCCAGTATGAATGAGTGGCCCCACTGGAGCATGGTGGAATGACGGCCTAGTCTCAGTAGTCTGATGACCGGATTAATGAGCCTTTCTTTGTCTCAGTGGCATAAGAATAAGTAATAACAAGTGGAACGGATTCTTCTTTGTCCGAGTCCCAAACGCCACAATTTATATAACTACTTCCCTCTTCACGTCGTCACGCCCCTCTGTCGCCCAGGCTAGTCGCCAGGGTTGCTTACTGTTGAAAATTGTTTACGAATAAAGATAATATCGCTAAAATATAAGTTTTTCTTTACTTTGAAACCATTACTTTATTCTAATTTTATAAAATATGAGATTTATAAATACTTACCTACATTATTATGTTACTTACCAACATTAAATATACTTATAATATTAACTTATTATAAGACAGTACCATACCAAATGAAGCCATTTTAGTAAGTATTACTTACCTACAAATATAAAATAAAAACATACAGGCTCACGTAAAACTATTAGGTAAGTTTATTCGTGCGGAGACGCCCGCCGCGGTGACAGCCTGACTGAGTATCCCGTTTAACGTGTAGGCTAATATCGTGACCTTGACCACGTCCGGAGCGGGAGTTTCCGTTCTACGTGTCCTTATTTATTCTTTTGTCAGTGGTTCGGTAGCAAAAATCAACCGGAACCCTTCACGTAGTACTGTTTGATAACACTTCCAATAACCACGTAGAATAATCTCAATTTGTAATGTCAAAATAAATGCATTTTTCTCAAACATGCTCGGAAATGTAGGTAGGAATTCTTGTACTAAAAACAAGCCACGAAGTTTGTAATTATTGGCTCATGCATTTCTTTCTCGGCCTAGGCCGAGTTGTTGAATGTTGTATGAAAATTCATTCCTGGCCGCTGCTCAGCCCGATGAAACCCGAAGTTTCACGAGTCTTCACGAACGCGCCCGCCGCTGTCACAGGCGTAGTAGGCGGGGGCGAGCACACGCTCTTTTCATGACTTGGCTGTATGGCTGTTTCCTTTGCACTCATTGAAAATAAAAAATAAAAAATGTGGGAAAGCAGACTTTTTTCAGTACCTACCTAAATATTTATTGCTTTTAGTAAACATTTGCGTTTGTTTTATTCTAAATAAAACTGTGTAGGTATATGTAAAAACCATATCCTTCTCTTTCACAAACTGTCCAAATATGTCAAACATAACATTTAACATTAATTATTTTTTTATTTATTTTTTCATATTATACTAATTTTTTTGCATTATCACGTGTTTCATTATTTCCTCACATTTATTGAGAAAAGCACTATACCAGCCTCGATCGGAATGAGGATTGCCGGACTCAGATCTTTATCAAGGCCGAGCTGTAGTGAAACCACTTCGTCCGACAATTCTTCACTTCCTGGACTCTGCAGTGATGTACTATTACTAAATGTAAGTATATCAAAGAATATAAGTATTCCAAAATTTTTTAAAAATTTTGGCTACCTATCTTTTTTTCCGGCTAATCTTCGAAACGGCCGGACCGATTTTGACGGGAATCTCACTAGAAGCTAACTAAGCTAACTAGAACTAACTAGAACATTAGCTAATGTTATAAGGAGCTATATGTTATAGCTAATGTTTTCGTCTATTTTCTTGAATTTTGCGAACTATTTATTTTAAAATTACAAAATTACATTTTAAGATCTTCAATTCAAAATAAGACTTTCCATTTGATATGGTCACACGATGCAGTTTTCAATTTATTTTTTTAATTTTCCACCTTCCATATAAAGATTTCATCTATTCACGTCACACCTCTGCGTTTTTTCAAATTAATCGGTCCAGTAGATTCGGAGATAATTGACACGTGGACACACGAGTGATCCTATAAGGGTTCCGTTTTTTTATTCGGACATACGGAACCCTAAAAGTAGTAATAAAAAAAGTTGCGGGCAAAACCTAGTATATGATATTACACTAAATAGATACATAATAGTATACATCGGTAATATGTATAAACTTGCACTGTGTTTTTCGTTATACAAATAGAAGAAGTATTTATTATTATACATTTTAATGATTTAAAGACCCCCTAGAACAGAGTGTCAAGGCAAACCTCCTTAACCACTCATCTAACATGCTCGTCATCTCATCCGACATTTGAAAGGAAGCAGTGATTCTTCATGATCTGACCATCATCATTATCAGACCACAACCGTCCACTATTGGACATAGGCCTTTTTAAAAATTCGATACTCCGCCCTCGGCATCCAACCACTATCAGTCGCTTTCTTGAGGTCATCGATTTCTTAAGAAATAGGGATTAAGAGTAGGAATAGGTAGGGATTAGGATTAGACATTGACGAGCACGTTTGATGAGTGGTTAGGATGCTTGCCTTAACGCTCTGTTCTAGCGTTCCCGGGTTCGATTCCCGGCAGGGTCAACTTTGAAAAATGAACTTTTCAAATTTGGATCTGTTGTGGAGCTGGAATAGTGGCAGGTCGCAGACATTTGGCAGCCCGTCTGGCGGCAGTGACCACCCCCTTACAGAAGACCATCGTGAAATAACAGTACGTGTGTTGTTGTGTTTCGGTGAGTGAGTAAGGGATGCCAGAACCCATTTCCCTATCCCCTCCTAATCCCTTTGGCTTTGGCGTTGCTTGTGTTATAGGCGACGGTAGCCACCTACCATCAAGTGGACCGTCAGCCTGTCTGCCGATCTTAACATAAAAAAATACTAGTGATTAAAAATTGAACAGGGATGTGCAATATAAAAATTGATTAAAAATGTGAAAGAGGAAAAAGTTGATCGGAGTCCGTTTGAGGTGAGAGTGTCGAGCGACAGTTAACTTCTGAATTAAAACTATTTCAAGCAAAATGGAGAGGTGACGAGTCGAGCGAAAACTTTCTATCAAAACTTATGAAGATCTTAGTGAGGCTACATTATAAAAATGTCCCAGGAATTTAATTGTGAATTTAATCGTTTATTCTCACATCACCGAATCTGTTTTGGAAATCCAAACTGACTCTAACTAAAGCTAAACTATTATAGCAAAATATATATTATACTAGAGAGCCGCACATGAAATTTCAGTCAGGTTATATACACAACCTGACCGTTTGTCGTTCTTTTCATTAGTGAAAACCGTATCAAAATCTGTTGGCTGCTAATCCCAAAACTCGAGAACGACTGGACTATTTTTTTTTAAATATTTGTTGTAGTTTGAGGAAGAAGACAAAAATCATGAAGTTAAAATTGTAAACATTTTACATACGTGCAAAGCCGGTTCACCAATCTAAGAAAAAAAAAATGACCTCTTGTTTGTGTGTGAATTATTTTAATGGTTCCATATGTTATGCGCTAATATACCTCACTAGGGTTATAGTTTAAAAAATAACATTCCTTGGGTTTTCTTTTTATTGGATTCTGGATTAGGTAAGTCAGGTAATTAATAGTTAGTTAAGGATAATAATTTAGCTACATTATTGAAAGTATTCTAAATTCAACTATATCGATCCACTCCTTTTTTTTTTATTAAAGATGGGTTTGCTCTTGACCAGCATTTATCCATGTAGGAAGAATGAGGCCGACGATGGAACGAGCTCACCCAGAAGATGCCTATTCACTGGAACCTTGAAAAGATTTGGGTTGTGAATACAGAGCAATCCTTAGCAGTGCGCATTATAAAAGATGTTTAAAACGATTGGTCCGAATTAGCGGGATTTCGACAAGGTGAGGATGGTAACCAGCCGTACGTCTGTATGTCCGATAGAAGAAAGGGGAAGGCGGTATGATCTCATGCAGCTCCCGAGCACACTCTCCTTAGTATATCTTATAGAATACACATTTTGCGTCTATGTGTCAGGCTCTGCAGCTTAGTTCTTATTAGCGTATCGCCGCCAATGAGCCTCCTAGCTCTGCGATCCACCGAGTCGAGTGAGCCATCCCAAAGGTGACAGCAATACTCTATGCAAGATCGGACTTGTGCCTTGTACTAAGAGAGGAGCTGTCCAGGTGTGAAGCATCGCTTCACCCTATTTACGATGCCCAGCTTTTTGGCCGCTGTTTGGGCTTTGGACTCGAAAGTACCGAAGTTGAGATTTGAGCATGATATTGAGCTCTGACTTTGCCTGGCGGAGGATGTCGTTTAAGGCAGCATGCCTTGAAAAGCGGCCAGCACTTTTCTGGCAAGACAGTCCATGGTGACCAAGACGGTCGACTATATATACTGCCACAGGGATATTGATGCTGGGCGCAGACCGGGACCCCTAGGCGGAGGCAAATGGAAATTATAAAGGTTGTGGGATCTAAAAAAGTACCAGTGCTTGCTGATGGATGTGCTTGGAGCCAGAATCCTGCTTCTTTGGTATTAGCAGCGAGGAGTCTGGCTCTTCCCGTAGTGCATCACTGGCTGAGCAGGGAATCTAATGTCAACTTGCAGGCTATATCGTCCCCTCACGGGTCGGTCGGTCGAGTACCCCACGAGCGTTGGAGTATGTCACCGGGATGTGTCGTGCGGCGTTCCACAGGGGTCGGTGCTCGGGCCGCTTCTGTGGAACATCGGCTACGACTGGGTACTGCGGGGCGCTACCCTTCCCGGAGTTTACCTCACGTGCTACGCGGACGACACGCTCGTGGTCGCCCGCGGAAGCACGCTACGAGATGCGACCATATTGGCAACCGCTGGAGTCGCACAAGTGGTGATGCGCATACGACGCCTGGGCCTGACGGTGGCCAGCAACAAACAAAAATGCTGACAGCTCAAAATTACAAATTTAAAGGTTCTCCATTGAACCTGAAGTTTTCCCATATAAATAAGATGGGAAACGTGACATTTTACATTATTTACCTCCACAAGCCATGAAGATTTTATTTTACTTTGGGGTTCCTAGTCGAGCGCCCAGACCGAACAGACATACACCGTTTCGACTTTCGACTGAATTATTTCAGAACCAACTTGGGCCGTTTTTCCCCATTAAATCGTATTATGGATTTTGCCAACTCCCTGAGTCACGACGCGTTTTCCAAAATTAAAAGATTCATCCTTGTCCGTGGTTCAAATATAATTAACACTCGATTATTTTTGACATTTATTCCGATATATATTCCTATGTAATTTTTTTTCACTGCTGGGATGTTACTTTGACTCCTTATTGGCGTAGGCTGTGCCTCCTTTAATTGCGGCGGCATCCGCCATGTTATTCTTTTTTTGTCCTTTGCTGTGTGTCTTTGTTCGGTGCCTGCCTCGTTGGAAGCCATGTAATAATAAATAAATATATGATATTTTGGGCGGGGAGTGAAAAAAAAAATTATTTTAGCACACTAATATATACACATACCTACATAAATAAGGTCGCAGACAAACTAACGGTCCATTTGATGGTAGATAGCTGCCGTCGCTTATTAACACGAGGAACGCTATAAGTGTTGCAAGTGATCGAGGATGATGAAAATTGTATTGGGAAGGGATAGGGAATCATCATTATCAGTAGTAATTCATCACGTCCGCTGTTAAACATGCGGATCCTATGTTCATCTTAGGATAATCGACGAGTAGAGTAGGTCGGAAGCAACCTGGATTCAGCGTCAACCCGCAGCTAGAGAGCAGATTAAAATTTAGTTTATATTGGGTTTTAGTAGTGACAGGGCACACTGCGTCTCGCCCTCATAAATTCGCTGTGCCCACATGGTTCGACCGCATAATTCCCAGTTTCGTGGTTCGTTTTATTGTACGTTTTATAATCTGGTGACCTGAGTAAGGGATACCAGAACCTATCTGCTTATCCCTTATCCATCAAGGTCATAATGTTTTAATAAGAGTATTTAACAATAATGAAATTATTTATTAACATTTTAAGAGTGATTTTTTTTAAATTTAATACTACATTGAACTATTTTGAAAACTAATTATTTATACATACAAACCAATCGAAAATGCTTGTTTTTTTAAAATAATTTCATGTAAATATGTAAACAGTAGGCCACAAAATTATTGCCTCTTTCTGTTTCTCATTGATAACACGATTTGTTCCGCAATAAAAACACAAAATGATAGAATACATCCGAAAATCCACAAAAAAAAGAGCCCGTTCATTTGGTGCATGGATATAGCGCAACCTTCTTGACATTTGTGGCCAACGTTCGAGATACTTGCAGAACTAATCATAGCTTTGTTCATCGTTGTCAATCCCATTTCCTTACTACATAACCAATCGATGATGCCGGCTTCTTTCAATCTCACTATAATCTTTTGTATCTTCTTTACCATTGGTAATGACTTTCTCATTGCCATCTGGTTATAATAGGTAACAAAATTATCAGGAACCCTTAAAATTCTTGCTTCGTGATCAACAGTAGTCGTTGATTGGAATTGATAGAAGATTAATCTGGAAAGAATTGTTATACCTCCATTCTTTAAAATTTCATCTTTGCAGTCATCGAAGCTCTCACATAGTTCAGATGAAGATGCAAATGCTACAAATTGCTCATCCAGGATAAACTGTCGAGTTGGATTTGTTAAGTAAACTTTTTTTCCTGACTCTATGATTTCATTAAAAGTCTTATATATTTTTGGAGGATCATCTATTGTGAGATAAGCATACAAATGGATATTCATGTAAACAGATAAATTCATGCAGAGGTATAAGTAGAATACATTTAACACTTTTTGTTTCAATGAAGTAGTGTGGAAAATTCGATTGCTTCCCAGTAATGCACCCCAAAAATGCACCAAAGTTTCTTCAAATGAAGCCGGTCTTTTATCAAATTTACCAAAACCATACCAAGCAATTGAGTAAATTAAGAAATATATTCCGAAAACAGACAACACTACATCCCACTTAACAATAAAATTTTGAAAAGATTTAAATGGTCTTTGTACAAAGTACACTAGTATTAAACCTTGTCTTAAATAAGGCTCAGAATAAGTCTCCGTATCTCCGTTATCTCCGTACAATCTAAAAATTCCACCGGCACATAAGTCTAGAGTTCCATTGTGAAGATAGCTTAAGAAATTAAAAAAATCGGATTGTCCGGTTCCTTTTACTACATAATAAAAGTGCAAAGTTGTATTCAGACATTGAGAAATTATTTTCATTATCTCTATGTCTAATCCACGTGCTTCTTCAACTGGATCTAAATCTTTGTAGTTATCTATATTCTCTATTTTAAGATATGGATAACGTGCTAGCACACCCACATTTAAAGGACACTTCAAATAATTTGAACATTTTTTATCTGGAAAAGGAAACGCTACATGCGCATCTAAAAGTCCAAAAACGCAATTGCCTAAAATTGTCGGTTCAATGTTATTAGCATTTATGCAATTATCTGGATTTATCTTCGGAATAAATGTTAATAATTCGTGCCCTGTTATTTCATTTTTGAAGACAAATATCGTGACATCTAAATGTCCTATATATTTACCAAGTGATTTCAGGTCCTCCGTGTTAATATTATTGTTAATTAGGAACAAATATTTATATTTTTCAACAATTACTTCCAAATTAAACTCTTTGATTGATTCATAAGTTTCAAAATAAATAACTATCATAGCGTTTCCATTATAAGCAACAATTTCTTGGTTAAATTTTTCTAGGTCATCTGTTATAATTTGCGGTATAACACCATCTACTGATGTTCTTATAATTTCGTTCATAAATTGTCTTTTGTGAGTTGAAACTTCTTCATTTTTATCATAAATGATAATAGTCGGTAAACTCTTAGGTATAATGACATTTTTACTAATACTAACGACGCACTTGACTAACGATCTAATATAATAATCTACTTCATTCTGTGGTAAAATAATTTCACTTTTAACTTTATATGTAACTCCTAATTGAATTAAAATAATAAATATATATATGTTCATATTTCGAACAGTGTTACGACTAACCCTTGCTATTGTTTTTATGGAAATAATGACAACGATATTACTTCTTCACTTTTTATGTGACCTTTCTGGTGTATGTATAATGAATGGTTATAAGTAACTTACGTAGAGATGCGTCGAATATGAGTTCAACCGAATACGAATATTCGGCCGAATTATAAGGTTAATTTTTGTACTCCAAATAGGTCAGCGGTGTTAGTATGACGTGTGTCTTCCCACTTCCTCTCCCGCGTGCCCTGCAATACCTCGGCTCACTCTGTCAAAGTATCATTATTTTACTTGAAAATGAAAATATTTTCCTTAACAATTTTTAGAAAAAAGGTGCTATTATTTATAACCTCGGGACGCTATATATGCTTTATATGTAGTCGATTAAAAACAAATAGCGATCACCCTTTAAAATGTCTTTCTGTTACACGCCATTCGGAACAGCTCTTCTACTCCACAATTCCGGTTCATCGTTGGATATTTCTCAGTCATGACATCTGTATTCTGCCCAGCCTTCTTCGTCCCTCAATTTTGTCCCCCATGATTATAACCCTAATATACCATCTACATCTAGTATCATGTAAACCATCTGGCGATCCTGCTATTATGGAATGTTGTTTCGAGATAAATAAACTGCACTTGTCATCCTCGCCAATATCTTTTTCAGCTTTTTGACTTACTTTTTCTTCTAAGAGACATCCTCTTCTCATTGCTGATGTTCTCAAGCTAATGTTTGCTGATGCTCCCATGATAATCTACTAAAGACCCATCAAGGGTCTTAAAACGGTTAACTTCGTATGATGTTGAAGCCATTATTCTGCCGTACCTGAAGGCATACCATAATTCATTTTGATGCTTGTCTCTTGTTATCTATTTCATGCTTTCTTTTTTTTTTTTTTTTTTTTTTTTTAGTGTTATATCGACAGACAGGCTGACGGTCCACTTGATGGTAGGTGGCTACCATCGCCTATAACACAAGCAACGCTACAGGTGCTGCAAGTGCGCTGGCGACTACAGTAGGATTAAGGATAAGGGATTAGGAGGGGATAAGGAAAATGGGCTCTGGCATCCCTTACTCACTCACCGAAACACAACAGCACGTATATGCTGTTATTTCACGGTGGTCTTCTGTAAGGGGGTGGTCACTGCCGCCAGGCGGGCTGCCCAAATGACTGCGAAACGCAGTGTGCCCTACCACTACTTTTCAAATCCAGACCAGAGTCAATTTTGAAAATTACATTAAAATTTCCAAACTTGACCCAGCCGGGAATCGAACCCGGGGCCCCTGAGACGTTAGGCAAGCATTCTTGCCACTCGTCCAACGGGCCGTCAATATTTCTTCTGAAAATAGAAAACTTCAGAAAACTTTGGCAATCATTTCCGTCATTATATTGAAAAAATAAATGATGCCAAAAAAGCATTTGAACACCTGTCACTTATTGATTTAATATTTAGCAAGTGTTCACTCGACTTCTCTTCATTTACAAATTTAGTAAAAACCAGACTTTCGAATCAGAAAGTCTGGTTTTTACTAAATATAGGATTTTGTAATAATGCCTCCACTGCGTTTTGAGAACTAAAGAACACAATTAAATAAAAAATACACTGATCAATATTAATGTACACATTATATTATCTTCTCTGTATAATACATTCTATGAAATAAAATGAAAACTATAAAAACACATCATTTCTGTTCGTCTTTTTCTTCTATATTATTTTTTCTCACAATGACACATTCAATCTAGCTTTTTAAAAAACATTCTAATTTCAATTTTTTTATCAGCCAGGATTCAAGATTCAAGCACTGAAGAAGTGCTTGAACTTTTTTTTTTACTTAAATCTTTTGCCTTTATGAATTTGATTGCGCTGCCAATCTGTGCTAATTTAGATTTTTCCAGTAGCACTATACGAAGGTACAAGGAGGTTCTTCACTCCCTCTGTGCATCCACATAAGAAATGCCACTGAATGTTTGCAACCTCCCGGAGAGGCATTCACTATTAAAGTGACTTTATAAGGCTTTGATCGCACTTTGTGTTTGGGCCATATTTTGCATTTTAGTGTGCACAAATTGGTTTTTGTGTCCCAATGTAATTGTACATAGCCGACTGCGTCATTACCATACGAATCTCATGAAGATCTGACTGAGAGAAAAATTTTTTGCAACGATTATAACCGGGAAAAAACGAGATATATGTTTGTTTGAATATATAGTAACAAACATAACCTCTACCCGTTTATGTCTTTCATTAGGTACGTCATAGAGTCGTAGAGAAAATGTAAACTGTTGTTTACAAAAATAATCCTTTATAATAATACATAATGATTAGTACTTATGAGGAGCGCATACTATCCGAAACGTACTGGCGAATATTAGGGTTCGTAAAGATGCATATTTGGGTCGTGTCCTGAGGGGTGTAAAGTACCATATGCTCCATCTCATCATGGGGGAAAAGATTGAAGGACGAAGAAGGCTGGGCAGAATACAGATGTTATGACTGAGAAATATCCGTCAATGAACCGGAATAGTGGAATGGAGGAGCTGTTTCGAGTGGAGTAAAATTATTAAGAAAAATATTTTACATTTTCAAGTAAAATAATGATACTTTGTCAGAGTTAGCCGAGGTATCGCAGGACACGCGGGAGAGGAGGTGGGAAAGCACACGCCATACTAACGGCGCTGACCTATTTGGAGTACAAAAATTAACCTTATAATTCGGCCGAATATTCGTGTTCGGTTGAACTCATATTCGACGCATCTCTACCTAAGTTACTTACAACCATTCATTACACATACACCATAAACGTTACATAAAAGTGAAAATGTGTTTTCTTAATAGCTTTACGGTAGTTCAGAGCTATTCCGTATTTATATCATTGTCATTATTTCCATAAAAACAATAGCAAGGGTTAGTCGTAACACTGATCGCAATATGAACATATATATATTTATTATTTTAACTCAATTAGGTGTTACATATAAAGTTAAAAGTGAAATAATTTTACCACAGAATGAAATAGATTATTATATTAGGTCGTTAGTCAAGTGCGTCGTTAGCATTACTAAAAATGTTATAATGCCTAAGAGTTTACCGACTATTGTCATTTATGATAACAATGAAGAAGTTTCAACTGACAAAAGACAATTTATGAAGGAAGTTATAAGAACAACAATAGATGGAGTTGTTCCGCAAATTATAACAGATGACCTAGAAAAATTTAACCAAGAAGTTGTTGCTTATAATGGAAACGCTATAATAGTTATTTATTTTGAAAAGTATGCATCAATTGAACACTTTAATTTTGAAGTGATTGTTGAGAAACATAAATATTTGTTAGTAATTAACAATAATATAAACACGAAGGACCTGAAATTAGACATTTAGATGTCACGATATTTGTCTATAAAAATGAAATATCAGGGCACACATTGTTAATGTTTATTCCTAAGATAAATCCTGATAACTGCATAAATGATAATAACATTGAACCGACAATTGTAGGCAATTGTGTTTTTGGATTTTTAGATGCACATGTAGCGTTTCCTTTTCCAGATAAAAAAAGTTCAAATTACATGAAGTGTCCTTTAAATGTGGGCGTACAAGCACGTTATCCATTTTTTAATATAGAGAATATAGATAACTACAAAGATTTAGATCCAGTTGAAGAAGCGCGTGGATTAGATATAGAGATAATGAAAATAATTTCTCAATGTCTGAATACAATTTTGCATTTTTATTATGTAGTAAAAGAAAAAAGAGTTCTGAATTTATTTAATTTCTTAAACACTCTTCACAATGGAACTCTAAATTTATGTGCCGGTGGCACTTTTAGATCGCACTTATTCGTGATAACGTGACTTATTCTGAACCTTATTTAAGACAAGGTTTAATATTAGTGTAATTTGTACAAAGGCCATTAAAATCCTTTCAAAATTTTATTATGAAATGGTATGTAGTGTTATCCACTTTCGGAATATATTTCTTATTTTACTCAATTGCTTGGTATTGTTTTGGTAAATATGATAAAAGACCGGCTTCGTTTGAAGAAACTTTGGTGCATTTTTGGGGTGCACTACTTGGAAGCAATCGACTTTTGCACGCTACTTCAATGAAACAAAAAGTTTTAAATGTGTTCTACTTATATATCTGTATGTATTTATCTGTTTACATTAATATTCATTTGTATGCGTATCTCATAATAGATGATCCTCCAAAAATATTATGAGACTTTTAATGAAATCATAGAGTCAGGAAAAAAAGTTTACTTAACAAATCAATTCCGAAAATTCTTCCTGGATGACCAATTTGTAGCGTTTGCATCTTCATCTGAATTCTGCGAGAACTATGATGACTGCAAAGATGTAATTATAAGGAATGAAGGTGTAACAGTACTTTCCAGTTTACGCTTCTATAAATTCCAATCAACGACTACAGTTGATCACGAAGCAAGAATTTTAAGGGTTCCTGATAATTTTGTAACCTATTTTAACCAGATGGCAATGAGAAAGTCATTACCAATGATAAAGAAGATACAAAAGATTATAGTGTGATTGAAAGAAGCTGGCATAATCGATTGGTTATGTAGTAAGGAAATGGGATTGACAACGATGAACAAAGCTATGACTTGTTCGGCAAGTGTCTCGAACGTTGGCCACAAATGTCAAGAAGGTTGTGCTATATCTATGTACCAAATGAACGGGGTCTTTTGTTTGTGGACTTTTGGATGTATTCTATCATGTTGTGTTTTTATTGCGGAACTGGTGTTGCGGAAGGAACATATCGTGTTATCAATAAGAAGAACAGAAAGAAGCTGTAATTTAGTGTAATCCTTTTAAAAAACAAGCATTTTCGATTGGTTTGTATGTATAAATTGTAATTAGTTTTCAAAATAATTCATTGTAGCATTAAATTTAAAAAAAAATCACTCTTAAAATGTTAATATATAATTTCATTTACAATTAATTGTTAAATACTCTTATTAAAACATTATGACCTTGATGGATAAGGGATAAGCAGATAGGCTCTGGTATCCCTTACTCAGGTCACCAGATTATAAAGCGTACAATAAAACGAACCACGAAACTGGGAATTATGCGGTCGAACCATGTGGGCACAGCGAATTTATGAGGGCGAGACGCAGTGTGCCCTGTCACTACTAATTCAGTTAAATAATCTGTTATATCTCCAATATAAACTAAATTTTAATCTGCTCTCTAGCTGCGGGTTGACGCTGAATCCAGGTTGCTTCCGACCTACTCTACTCGACGATTATCCTGAGATGAACATAGGAACCGTATGTTTACCAGCGGACGTGATGAATTACTGCTGATAATGATGATTCCCTATCCCTTCCCAATACAATTTTTATCATCCTCGATCACTTGCAACACTTATAGCGTTCCTCGTGTTAATAAGCGACGGTAGCTATCTACCATCAAATGACCGTTAGTTTGTCTGCGACCTTATTTATGTTGGTATGTGTATATATTAGTGTGCTAAAATAATTTGTTTTTTTTTTTTCACTCCCCGCCCAAAATATCAAACAACATGTCCAAACAAAAATTCTGTTAAAAGGAAAGCTCATAAATTCAATTTTAAGAGGTTCTCCATTGGACCTGAAATTTTTCCATATAAATAACATGGGAAATGTGACTTTTTTTACATTATTTACCTCCAGAAGCCATGAAAATTTTATTTATTTATAAAATAAATCAATGAAACTTATTTGGTATTAGTGTTGAACACCTGCAAAATGCTTCTGTGTTAGGCATTCCTATTTGCCGACAGATTTGACAAGAACTTTGGTTGTACCAATATTGAAGAATAGAACTGGCGATTTACAGGCCCATATTACTTGCGACTATCTTGGCTAAGGTACTTGACGGCTTGTTGGTCGCACGTCTTGAAGAACACTTAAAATTGCATAACGCATTGTTTGGATTTAGGAAGGGACTATCCACTGAGGCCGCAGTGTTCAGCTTAAAGTATACCATCAGGTATGCTACTACTTGATAGTCACTGATAGAGGAACTCCAGTATATGCTTGCTTTTTAGACCTATCTAAGGCCTTTGTCCGAACCGCATAGGTTGGAATGTGGAGTAAGGCAGGGGGGACTCACTTCACCCAGACTTTTTAATCAGTATATTAATGATTTGATCGAGAAGCTCAGCAGCATACATGCAGGGTGTTATATAAATGGCACTTGTCTTAATAACATTTTTATTATGATACTGCTAAGCCACTCGATCAATCGCCTGAGGAGATTGCTGAAGATATCAATGGTGTGCCAAGAGTATGCAAATTGTCATGGATTAAAAAATATAACCCAAAAAAGAGTGAAATCATGGTATTCCGGTCCAGTAGATGTGGATTCGATTATGTTCCACATGTTGTGCTCAATAATAATATGATACTGAAACGAGTATTATATTATTATACAAATTTAAATATTTGAGCCACATTATCACTGCAGACCTGAAAGATGATATTGACTTAGACCGGGAGAGGCATGTCAGTACGTTCTAATATGCTTGACTGCAGATTTGCTCGTTGTAATAATCAAGTTAAAATTACTTTTTTAAGGCATTCAGCCAGGTCTTTTACACGAGCAGGCTGTGGGTAACTTATACCACTTTATACACAAAGAGCGTACATCAATGCTCTACGCATCCAGTATAATAATTCCTTCAGGATGCTGTTTTTTGTAGTTTTAATTTATTATTTGCTATTTAGTAATAATATTTACGAGCAACCATGTTAAACTTTCTTTATTGATAACTTTTTATATATTACATCAGGTAGATCTTAATTTATTTTATTATAGGTATTATAAATGAATATAAATTTACCCTTAAATTTAATTACAATCACAAAACTGTTGAGACTGCCACGCTATTGTAGTGCATCAGAAATGTTTGCCCAAAATCATATCGACGATTTTCATGATTTTTTAAAAATATTTTTATAGCTGTATGTGTGGTGTGGTCACTCAAAAAAATACTACAGAAAATAAATGGTGACATGCGTTGTTTTAATATACATTAATTTATATTTTAGCCATGTCTGCGCTGGGTTTTATATCTAATTGCTATAAATGTTTATAATATCACACGGGCAAAGTCAGAGAGGATCGACATAGTTGAATCTTTTGCGAAGATTATTTCTTGAACCCAATAATCTACAACTTTTCAAGGTGTATCGAATAGAGATGCGCATATCATGCCCTCTATTGGATTGAACCTGGAACGGTTCAGTTGCGTTCCGGAGCTAGTTCCTTAACCATGTCCGCGGAACGATATAGTTCCGTCGGTGCACATTTCCACCGCAACATATCCAAGCAGTTCATAGGAATCATCTTCAAATCATGATCAAACTACACTAAATTTTTATGTTTCACTATGAATCTATACATTAATAAAATAATTATTTGATGTTTTACATAATCTAACATGTTCTAAATATTAAATCCAAACTAGAACTATGCAATACCAAATTAATACTTGGCGTTCGGCCAACTGCATTGGATTTATCACCTTTTAGTATTATCTAGATTAATTGGAAATAAAAAATAGGGCGAATTCCTAGACTTACCTTTTTTAATTTTCAACATAGAGTGCATTTTTTAAATTTAATGCTATATTGAGTTATTTTTAAAATTAATTACAATATATCCATACAAAACAATCGAAAATGTTTGCATTTTAAAAGAATTGCATTTAAATAATCAGGCGGCCACTAAATTATTGCCTATTTCTGTTTCTCACTGATAGCACGATATGTTCTCTCCGCAACACAAGTTCCGCAATAAAAACACAACATGATAGAATACATCCGAAAGCCCACAAAAGAAGGATACCGTTCATTTGGTACATAGATATAGCACAACCTTCTTGACATTTATGGCCAACGTTCGAGATACTTGTCGAACTAGTCATAGCTTTGTTCATCATTGTCAATCCCATTTCCTTATAACATAACCAATCGATGATGCCGGCTTCTTTCAATCTCACTATGATCTTTTTTATCTTCTTTACCATTGGTAATGACTTTCTCATTGCCATCTGATTAAAATAGGTTACGAAATTATCAGGGATCTTTAAAATTCTTGCTTCGTGATCAACAGTAGTCGTTGATTGGAATTTATAGAAGAGTAAACTGGGAAGAACTGTAACACCTTCATTCTTTAAAATTTCATCTTTGCAGTCATCAAAGTCCTTACAGAGTTCAGATGAAGATGCAAACGCTACAAATTGGTCATCCAGGAAGAATTTTTGGAGTAGATTTGCTAAGTAAACTTTTTTTCCTGACTCCATGATTTCATTAAAAGTCTTATATACTTTTGGAGGGTCATCTATTGTGAGATAAGCATACAAATGGATATTCATGTAAACAGATAAATTCATGCAGAGATATAAGTAGAACACATTTAGAACTTTTTGTTTCACTGAATTAGCGTGCAAAAGTCGATTGCTTCCAAGTAGTGCACCCCAAAAATGCAACAAAGTTTCTTCAAACGAAGTCGGTCTTTTATTAAATTTACCAAAACAATACCAAGCAATTGAGTAACATAAGAAATATATTCCGAAAACGGATAACATTACATCCCATTTAACAACAAAGTTTTGAAAGGATTTTAATGGCCTTTGTACAAAGTACACCAATATTAAACCTTGTCTTAAATAAGGCCCAGAATAAGTCTCCGTATCTCCGTTATCTCCGTACAATCTAAAAATGCCACCGGCACATAAGTCTAGTGTTCCATTGTGAAGATAGTTTAAGAAATTAAAAAAATTGGATGGTCTGGTATCTTTTACTACATAAAATAAGTGCAAAGTTGTATTCAGATTTTGAGAAACTATTTTCATTATCTCTATATCTAATCCACGTGCTCCTTCAATTCGATCTAAATTTTTGTAGTTCTCTATATTCTCTATTTTAAGAAATGGGTAACGTTCTTGTACACCCACATTTAAAGGACACTTCATGTAATTTGAACTTTTTTTATCTGGAAATGGAAACGCTACATGTGCATCTAAAAATCCAAAAACACAATTGCCTAAAATTGTCGGTTCAACGTTATTAGCATTTCTGCAATTGTCAGGATTTATCTTCGGAATAAATGTTAATAATTCGTGCCCAGATATTTCATTTTTAAAGACGAATATCGTGACATCTAAATGTCCAATATATTTACCAAGTGATTTCAGGTCCTTCGTGTTAATATTATTGTTAATTATGAACAAATATTTATTCTTTTCAGCAGTTACGTCCAAATTAAACTGTTCAATTGATGCATAAGTTTCAAAATAAATAACTATTATAGCGTTTCCATTATAAGCAACAACTTCTTGGTTAAATTTTTCTAGGTCATCTGTTATAATTTGCGGAATAACTCCATCTATAGATGTTCTTATAATTTCCTTCATGAATTGTCTTTTGTATGTTGAAACTTCTTCATTGTTATCATAAATGACAATAGTCGGTAAACTCTTAGGCATTATAACATTTTTAGTAATGCTAACGATGCACTTGACTAAAGACCTAATATAATAATCTATTTCATTCTGTGGTAAAATTATTTCACTTTTAACTTTATATAAAACACCTAATTTAATTAAAATAATAAATATATTTATGTTCATATTTAGAACAGTGTTACGACTAACCCTTGCTATTGTTTTTATGGAAATAATGACAATGATATAAATACGGAATAGCTCTGAACTACCGTAAAGCTATTAAGAAAACACATTTTCACTTTTATGTAACGTTTATGGTGTATGTGTAATGAATGGTTGTAAGTAACTTAGGTAGAGATGCGTCGAATATGATTTCAATCGAATACGAATATTCAGCCGAATTCTAAGGCTAATTTTTGTACACCAAATAGGTCAGCGGCGTTAGTTTGGCGTAAGCCTTCCCTACTCCTCTAATGCGTGCCCTGCGCTAGCTCGGCTCACTTTGTCACAGTGTCATTAATATTTTACTTGAAAATGAAAATATTTTCCTTAACAATTTTTAGAAAGAGGTGTTTATAATAATGTCTCGCGTGCTATTAATTATAACCTCGGGACGCTATATATGCTTTATATGTAATCGATTAAAAACAAATAGCGATCACCCTTTAAAAGGTATTTCTTTTACACGCCATATTTATCAGTCATGACATCTGTATTCTGCCCAGCCTTCTTTGACCCTCAATCTTGTCCCCCATGATGAGGTGTAGCATATGGTACTTTACATCCCTCAGGACATGACCTAAAATGCATCTTTACGAACGCTAATATTCGCCAGTAGCTGTCGGATAGTATGCGTTCCTCGTACAATTTCCATATTAGAGTCCAGATTATCGTTGTAAAGTAATTGTCTCTTTTTATTGAATGCAGTTCCTCTAAATTTCATCGAGAGGTTCAATAATCGTATACATAGCCGAGATAATTAAATTTATTCACACTCTTGTACAATTCAGCAGCAGAGATACCCCCAAGTAATCTATCCGAACAAAAGTCACCGATTTTATCTTGCTGACATTAACGCTAAGTCCTAAATCTTCTCCATCTAAGCTCATATCGTTAAGGAGGATCTGAATGTCAATACATGTATCATTATCAGCCAGAATAACGATGTCATATACATACATACCGAATGTTGTTAATTACAACTCCATTCACCTTTTCTCCACTCTGAGAACCCGTTTTAAAATTTTTATTGGAGTGTAATTTAAATAATAGAGGGGACATTATGCATTCCTTTCGCATTCCAGCCAAATCCAATTTCTGCTCTCTCTGACCCCAGTTTTCTTATGAAATTTAGGCCCTTACCATCGATATTACACTCTCGGAGAATCTCCATTAAGTCAGCATGTCGTACTTTGTCAAACACCTTCTCATAATCTGTCTTTGTATGTTTTGTCTTACTACCTTACTACCGACGACGATATTTTCGTGTTCCGGCACGAAAATAAAAAATACCTAACTCCTATAATATTTGCATAGCAAAGTAGAACCAAACTGATAAAAATTGCATAGGTTCCAAACAATCTCTCTATTTCCATATATGTACTTTACTAGGTGTCATGTCATCAAGGTCATGGTCACATCTTACTCAAATTCGGACGTATATTACCTATTTTACGGAATTTTAACGTGTTCAGCAGTGGTCACCACAAATCCTTGGACTTATTTTAATGAAAATAAATTGTTACCCCCTTAGGTTACCCCACAGGGCAGAGAGTTTGGTTTGTTTTTTTTACACCATAATTTCCGAAATTAAATATTAATTTTAATTGTGTCTGGCAAAACTCTAAATTAAGTTACATTAGCAGTGTTTGCTTCAACCTATAAATCGTAAAACAATACCTACTATTTAAGCATTCGATAGTTTAACCGAATATTCGGTCGAATACGAACATGAATACGAAAAATTCTTAAATATTCGGTCGAACATTCGGCACAGTTATTGTATACTACCGAACTTACAATATACACACTTATTGTATAATCATATAAATTATTATTTAAAAAATAACTCTAATATACTCGTATTTCTTTAAATGAACCATTAAAATAAGATATATCTATTTTTTGTTAAATTAAAAAATATATAAGATATGTTTCGTTCAGCCCAGTCCATTACTTTGTATACATCCATTGTTTGTAATTTTACTAAAATATTGGAGCGTCTACCATAACGGATATATTTCGTTAAATTTATATAATCAATATTATATTTCAGTCTAATGATTTGGTCTTAATTACATTTTAAAAACCCAAGTAGTAAAATTGTGTATAATTTAGCAATCGAGAGAACGTTTTCTGAAACACTAATTTGTGTTTCATGTATTATATCCTATAACAATGATATGCGATTACTCGGGCAGGCTTTGGCGCCATTACACCATATTTTAGTAACAATACCGTGTTATTGTGGCTCCCCACATCACAATTGAATAATATAATTGAGCTATAACAGTGGCGAGCATTAAGGTTTGAAAAGTAAAATTGTTGTTACGCTTTCATCACTAAAATGTTATATAAAATAGAACTATTTGTTACTATATTAGAGAACGTGGACTTTTTTTTTCCTTAAATAAATATTGTTTTTACCAGAAGCATTTTTATTTTTTATATTGTCCGACTGTCCGTCACCATCAGTTCGGAAAAGGCGTAACACTGTACTAAAGTTTTAATCGGCAAGTTTTATTTATTTTTCATATTTCACACATATTTTAATACACAATTTATTACGTTCCGCCCATTTTGTTAGTATGTGCCGACAATACGGTTACGGACTGAAGCTTTCAATAAATATGCTGCAAGTAAAGTGTGGAATACCACATCTCCACCTTATTGGAAGCTTCAAACTGTGGCTACTTTTAGATTTCATTCTATTTTTTCTCTTTCTATTCCTTTGTTTGTTGTTGCCTTACACAGCTCCGTGAGGTATTTTTCAGCGCTGTGGGTCCCACCCACCGCATTATGCTGAGTCAGGGACCTATTTCGGAAGCACCACTACGCTTTTTATTTCATATTGTTTTGATAATAAACAAGAAATATACCAGAGAAGATACGCGCGGCTGCTTCAAAGAAATTTCAAAGATCAGGGGAGTTGTACGTCAACTCGCGGGCAATTAATTCGCGTATCTACGCGACTTGACGTAATTGGTAGCAGGCAGACATATTTTATTTAAATTTAATTCTTTTATTTTAGCATCCCTAAATAATATTGCAAAGAGGTAAAAGTGGCTGATATCACACTTATGTAACAATAACTTTTATTATGAGCACCATGTATTACCATTTTAGAATTTTGTTTACCATTTCATAAGCACCATTTTAGAATCTCCAGTTAATAGGCTTACTTTAGGCGTATTCGCGACTTAGGTACTCATACACTTTTTTTAGAAAAAAGGTGCTCAAACTTTCGAGTTAGAAGTGACGAGTCTGTGTTTTTTTTTTGTTTTTTTTTTTCATAGTAATTTTTATGAAAACTCTCTCTCTCTGTGTGTGTGTAAGGAATGAAAATATTTCTTTCTTTATATTCGGTTGAACTCCTATTCGGTGCATCTCTAATATAATATGTTATACTAGGTGACCCAGCAGACGTACGTTGTCCTGCCAGAACCCGAAAACAATTCCGTAAACCGATTGTGGCGAACCTGTCGGGTCCAATTTTATTTTCAAACCATATGTTAAAGTGAAGACCCATTCTCAAACCTACCAAATATAAAAAAAAAATCGTAAAAATCGATGTCCCTTTGTGAAATAATGTTGCCATGTTCATTGTAATAGTGGGGCGTTCAGTTTTCGTTCAATCACAGGAATTAATGATGATATGAATGAGTACATCGTTAATCTTATCTTACTATACGAAAAAAGAAATTATTTCTATTTTACTGTATCCGAATGTTGTATCGATAAATTAATCTACAGCAGGCCTACCATTAATCCCCCCCTAAGTGGGCCATGACCTTGTCGTGGTGGGGGGGCTTACCCTTGGCAATCCGGGCGGTCGCAGGGGTCGGTGCTTTTTTTTCCTCACCGGCCTTTGCTCGACCGATCGGATTGGTTTTGGGGACAAAGAAGGCCCACACCGAGGTGGGCTCCGAGCGGGCTCCGTTGAGCGGAGCTCGTGGCGGAGCACTCAGACGAGGAAGGCAACCCCGACGGTCCGGGGCAGGGCAGTATCCCTCCCCTCTGCTGTTCTGTCAGCTGTCGTCGGGGGACTGAGTTCTGGGGACCTGGGCAACCCGGGGGGCGGACCCAGGCCCCTGCTCAGTCGCCGGAGGTGGCACCGGCTCTTGGTCAAGGAAGAGGTCCAGCCTACGGTCCCCGGGAGTTTTTGAGCTCCTCTGGGTGGTCAGACCGTAGGTAAAAATCAGTGGCTGGCTCCGCAGAGGTGTCCGAAGAGATGGTGGGTCCGTCGCTTTATCGGCGGCGGCGCTGTCTGTTTCGGGCGTCAGAGGAGGACATCTGGCGCCTGGAACTTAACAGATGAGAGGTGTGGTTGGCCTGCAGATGTTCCGCAGGTCACCACAGGAGTTTTTATGCCGCGATGGAGCAGGGTCCGAAAGGACGTGGCGGTGCGTGGGGCCCGGGGATAAGGCCTCGCTGTGATCCCGGGTCCCATCATCACTGCCGATGGTGGAACATGGAGGGGTTTTAGGGGGTAGGACCGGCGGGGCGATTCGTTCCGTCGGGTGAGTCCCTCACACCCCCTCGCCGACCGTCTTCGTCGGCGAGGGATAGTGCGGAAATGCATTTCCCCTCCTAAAAAAAAAAAAAAAAAAAAAAAAAGGCCTACCATTAATGTCATTCGAAGTTTTCTCTCTCTATCGTACTTATCTAAGAAGTTGCAAGTGGGACACAGAGGGTAAACTTCGGATGCCGTTCATGGTAGCAAGGCAGAGCCATCTATTCAGCGCAAAAAATTACATAGAAAATGACACCTCACTCGCCTAGTTTGTAAAATATGCATTTTTTTAAATTTCCCCTTCGCCCATACTCCCTGGGAGGGGGTACGACCCCTAAATTTTGGTAAGACTAGGCAGATCCTCATTTCTAGTGCCAAGATAAAGTTATAAACAAAGTTTCATTGATGTACATATTTTGCCGCCAAAATATGCTATGTTTCCTGTACTATACGGCTGGCCCTCATAAATTTGCTGTGTCCATGTGATTCGACCGCTTCAGTCCTAGTTCCGTGGTTCGATCGATCGAAATTGTCGAAGCTGCCCAGAGACATTAGCAATCATCACAGCAGGTCACTGTGAAACAAAAGCACGTATATTCTACATTTTATAATTTGGTGACTAAGTAAGGTATACCAGACCTATTTACTTTATTCTTTATCCTTCAAGGTCATTATGTTTAATAAAAGTATTTTAACATTTATGGATGAAATCATTTATTAACATTTTAAGAGTGATTTTTATAAAATATAATGCTACGTTGAGTTATTTTGAAAACTATTTACAAATTATACATACTAAAAAAACAAAGGAAATTGCTTGCTTTTTAAAAGAATTGCAAGTAAATAAACAGGAGGCCACTAAATTACAGCCTCTTTCTGTTTCTCATTGATAACAGAATATGTTTCCTCCGCAACACAAGTTCCGCAATAAAAACACAACATGATAGAATACATCCGAAAATCCACAAAAGAAAGAGCCCGTTCATTTGGTACATGGATATAGCACAACCTCCATGACATTTATGGCCAGCTTTCGTAATTCTTGCCGAACTAGTTGTAGCTTTGTTCATCGTTGTCAATCCCATTTCCTTACTACATAACCAATCGATGATGCCAGCTTCTTTCAATTTCACTATTATTTTTTCTATGTTCTTTAACATTGGTAATGATTTTCTCATTGTCATCTGATTATAAACGGTCATAATATTTTCAGAAACCCTTAAAATTCTTGCTTCGTGATCAACAGTAGTCGTTGATTGGAATTTATAGAAGAGTAAACTGTTAAGAACTGTTACACCTTCATTCTTTAATATTTCACCTTTGCAGTCTTCAAAGTCCTCGCAGAATTCAGATGAAGATGCAAACGCTACAAATTGGTCATCCAGGATAAAATTTCGGATTATATCTGTTAAGTAAACTTTTTTTCCTGACTCCATGATTTCATTAAAAGTCTTATATATTTTTGGAGGGTCATCTATTGTGGCATACGTATACAAATGGATATTCATGTAAACAGATAAATACATGCAGAGATATAAGTAGAATGCATTTAGAACTTTTTGTTTCACCGAAGTTGCTTGCAAAAGTAGATTGCTTCCCAGTAGTGCACCCCAAAAATGGACTAAAATTTCTTCAAACGAAGTCGATCTCTTATCAAATTTACCAAAACAATACCAAGCAATTGAGTAAAATAAGAAATATATTCCGAAAATGGATAACACTACATACCGTTTAACAATAAAATGTTGAAAGGATTTTATTGGCCTTTGAACAGAGTACACTAATATTATACTTTGTTTTAAATATGACTCAGAATAACTCACATTACCTCCGTATAATCTATACAGGCCACCGACACATAAGTCTAGGGTGCCATTGTAGAGATAGTTTAAGAAATTAAAAAAATTGGAATGCCTGGTTTCTCGTACTACATAATAAAAGTGCAAAGTTGTATTCAGACATTGAGAAATTATTTTCATTATCTCTATATCTAATCCACGTGCTTCTTCAACTGGATCTAAATTTTTGTAGTTATCTATATTCTCTATATTAAAAAATGGATAAAGTGCTTGTACACCCACATTTAAAGGACACTTCATGTAATTTGAACTTTTCTTATCTGGAAAAGGAAACGCTGCATGTGCATCTAAAAGTCCAAAAACGCAATTTCCTAAAATTGTCGGTTCAATGTTATTATCATTTGTGCAATTTTCAGGATTTATCTTCGGAATAAATGTTAATAATTCGTGCCCAGATATTTCATTTTTAAAGACAAATATCGTGACATCTAAATGTCCAATATATTTGCCAAGTGATTTCAGGTCTTCCGTCTTAATATAATTATTAATTAAGAACAAATATTTATTTTTTTCAACAATTACCTTAAAATTAAACTGTTTAATTGATGCATAATTTTCAAAATAAATAATGCTTATAGCGTTTCCATTATAAGCAATACCTGCTCTCTTAAAGATTTCTAGATTATCTGTTACAATTTGCGGTACACCTCCATCTATTATTGTTCTTATAATTTTATTCATAAATTGTCTTTTATCAATTGAAACTTCTTCATTTTTATCATAAATAACAATAGTTGGTAAACTCTTAGGTATAATGACATTTTTACTAATACTAATGACGCACTTGGCTAACGATCTAATATAATAATCTACTTCATTCTGTGGTAAAATAATTTCACTTTTAACTTTATATGTAACTCCTAATTGAATTAAAATAATAAATATATGTATTTTCATGTTTCGAACAGTATTACGACTAATACTTGCTGTTGTTTTAACGGAAATGATTACAACGCTATAACTATTGAATGGCGTTGAATTACCGCAAAGCTATTAAGAAAACATATTTTCACTTTTTACGCAACGTTTATGGTACACGTAAAGAGTGGTTATAAGTAATTTACGATGTAAACACATATCGTATATTCATACACGTACCTATATAAAAATTTAAACTTAGATATTGCTTTAACTTATCAAACGCATTATGATATATCCATAAATATTTTTTTAAATTAAAAATTGTAAGAAGGGTTTCGTTTAGTCCAGTCCATTGCCAATCATTAAACATTAAACAGTTGCTGCTCCATGAGACATGCAAGTGCAGCGTCTGATTACAAGGTGGACCTTATAAAGGCCGTGGGAGACGGTGGATCCAGGCTGTTGATCCACCGTTTGAGAGAAGCCTATATCCAGTAGTGGACATGTTACACCTGAGATGACAATGAATTGCTTTCGTACCCAAACTGCTCCTACACAAGTAAAATATTGACTTGGAGATGCAAAGTTCCACTAATGTAAATTAGAACAAAGACTACTTCTTTGTTTATTGTTTATTTCCTCGGTAATTTCAAACATTTAAAATTTTGAAAAATTTTTGAACGTGGAATATTTCTGTTGCACCCAAAAAGATTTTTTTTTTTATTGTAATGCAGAAAGTGTTGATTACGATAAATTGGAACGCGATATTGACAAATTGATATGATTCGAAATATAGTGACTAAAGTAACCACCTTGATCCGCTAGAGAACCAAGGTGGTCGAATATAGCCTAAATAATCGATATGTTGTCGAACATGGTGGTGTGGTGGCAAATAGGATATTTTTCCCAGTCACCACAAGTTGTGGTAATTGGGATGTATTATTTTCCCTTTCGCCACCACCATGTTCGTCACCAGTGGTGGCAATTGGGATTTCTTTTCACAGTTGCCACCCACACGTTTATGTTTATTTTTGATGATTAACCAATTTTGTCACATATATCCAGTCACTAATTATAAAAAAATAACAATGATATATAAAATACATATTATACGTATGAAATCAACATTATCTTTCATTTTAACTATTAAATTATACTCTTTTGTCGTATATCAGTTTGCTGAAATGGAAATGGGCGGTCATATATGTTGTATGGCGCCTGGGCCTTGAGTAAGAAAAACTATCAAGAGAGCAGCTAGAGTGAATACGGGCGAAGGATCGTGTGTGATTGCATTCAATTGAGAAAACCTATGCCCAACAGTTGCGCTTGCGAACTGAGTAGGTAGGATGCTCAGACCGACAAAAATTATAGACGGAACAATACACACCCTTAAGTGAGGCAGATAATAGGAAGACAATTCTGCAATATATCTAACTGTATTTTTTGTTTAATAAGTGTTATAATAATTAATTGGGGTAAAAGTTTTTTGTTTATGTTAAGGTCGACAGACAGGCTGACGGTCCACTTGATGGTAGGTGACTACCGTCGCCTATAACACAAGTAACGCCACAGCTGCTGCAAGCGCGCTGCCGACTACAGTTGGATTGGATAAGGAATTTGGAGGGAATAGGGAAATATGAAATGGGCTCTGCATCCCTTACTCACTCACCGAAACACAACAGCACGAGTATGCTGTTATTTCACGGTGGTAATCTGTAAGGTGGTGGTTACTGCCGCCAGGCGGGCTGCCCAAATGACTGCGAAACGCAGTGTGCCCTACCACTAGGTACTTTTCAAATCCAGACCAGAGTCAATTTTGAAAATTACATTAAAACTTCCAAAGTTGACCCCGCCGGGGCCCCTGAGACGTTAGGCAAGCACCCTTGCCACTAATCCAACGGGTTGTTAGTGGGCAACATTTTTAACTGCACACACAAACGC
Source organism: Bembecia ichneumoniformis (assembly GCA_910589475.2). Lineage (NCBI taxonomy): Eukaryota > Metazoa > Arthropoda > Insecta > Lepidoptera > Sesiidae > Bembecia > Bembecia ichneumoniformis. The sequence goes on along the minus strand of OU342536.1, from coordinate 12,869,002 downwards.
ATGGCCACTATACGACAAGTAGGGTTACGCACACATCTTCAGCGAACCGGCTTCATTTTTTAAAACGTTTTTGTTCGTAAGGGCTCTGTCTATAGGTTTTGTCGGTCTGAGGTAGGCTAATGTTATGAATAATTATAAAGTTAAAATTTTATAACACATTATGCCTGGTTTACATTTCAATAAGAGTAGCGAGTTAACTCGCCTCATCGGCGAGTTAAATTTTTATTGTCATTTGAACGGCAAAAGCGAGTTAAGTAGTAAGTTGTTGATTAAGACGAGTTGAATAGAACGCGATTCTATTTATTTCGGCGAGTCCAGTGCGAAGTGGTCCCTCTCTAGCGTCTCCCGCACCCCGCCGACTTAACTGTCGGCGGCATGTGAACCGGCGAGTTTAATTTAGCACAATATCTACGAGTACATATCTGCAAACACCAGTCACCGATTTGTGCTATATTGTTAGTGTACCCCCTTACAGAAGACCACCGTGAAATAACAGCACGTGGGCTGTTGTGTTTCGGCGTTGCTTGTGTTATAGGCTACGGTAGCCACCTACCATCAAGTGGACGGTCAGCCTGTCTGCCGATCTTAACATTAAAAAAAAGTGTAAAATGAAGTCTGTTAAAACTACCTTTCTATTTGTACAAAATACTCCAAATATGAGTGTTTGTTTAATTCAAAACGCAATATTCACCGCAATAAACTGTATAAAATGTGTGAGCATATGATCACAACTGATTTCAGGCCGAAGGTGTGCTTTGCGGATATCATCTTTGCATGAAAAAGAAATTACGACGTTTTAAAAAAAATTGAAATACTATTCAAATTCAAATTACAGATAACTATCAATCTATTTATCTATGACGAACCAATGCGTGGAAAAATTGGAAAATGTTTTCCTAAAAGCATTTAGGTATAGTTAAAAATCATTTAGGGGATAACGCCTTCGGTAATCATTTTATGCTACATATGGTACATGCGTTCGTCATTAAGTAACACGATAAATCGGTGAAACGGGAAGCCTTGAAACCATTCTATACTAGTCAAAACAAAATAGGGGCCACTAGTTATTAACTTACCATTTATTTAACAAAATTAATTGATAAGTAGCAAAATATGTTGATCAGATAATAAAGAGTAAACTTAACAGTTAACTTCAAAGCAAGCGCAAGCATTCTTTGGGGTTGCAGCTGGGTTTTTATGTGTGAAGCCTGAGCGACCATTGACCATGACTTTTTCCACGATCTTGTCATACGTGATTCACTTTTTATCAATATCTTCAAAAATGGTTCGATTTCATTACGTCTCAATAAAGAATCGCAAATGAGTACACGATTCATAAGGTTTCTTTGAGTGAGCTCGTGTGGCACCCAAATATCGAGCTTTTTTTGTGTATACCAAGCTTTTTTCAAATGGGTCAAAACTGTTTTGTGGTCAATTCCCAGTTCTTCAGCTATGTCGTAACACTGATATGCCGATCTTTCTCCACATTTTCAAAAATGGTATCAGGGCGACCAGAGCGAGGTGCATCTTTGACATCAAAATTCGCGGATTGAAAAGATTTAAACCGACTTTGTGTTACTTTTACTGATACTGCATTAGGTCTATAAACGTCACAATTTTTTTCGCGGCTTGCGTTGCATTTTTTCCTTTTTTGTCTAATTTGTTTCTGTTTTTGAAATAACCTTTTTAATGTCATCAAAACCAGCCAAATACAAATAGTACAGAGATTTTATTACAAGTTTGTACATACTATATATATGCGAAAAAACTTTTTCCCCGACCTAGTATTATTATAATATTATTGGTTTATTGAAATATTAAATTATTTGTTATCTATATATATAAACATAAATCCCCATTTCCCTTGGTCACGGCGTGAACGGGTAGACCGATTTTAATTCGGTTTTCACTAATGTAAAGACGGATAAACGGAGACTGTTCTTATATATAAAAATTGCACCACGGGCGAAGCCGGGGCGGGCCGCTAGTATATATATATAAACTATATATAGTTATATATCTCGTGTAAGACTTCATAATTATATTCAACAAACTTACAAAATCCGCTATTTATACTTATACACGTACATTGGTATCGTGTAAAGAACACCCTGTCTATATGGCCATAGGACATTCTGACTTCCACTCAGTTTCAACATAATATTAGAGAGGGTAAAATGGAATTTAGCAAATGTGTGCCCAAACATTGCGGCCGTGGAGATGAATAAATATGTTTCTAGTTCGGAATCGTCAATGAGTAAGTTCTGTCCACTGCTGTGCTGTGCTGACTTCGCTGAAGATACATTATTATAATCCTAACTAATTGTATAAAATGCGAAAGTGAATTTGTTTGTTTGTTACGATTTCACGCTTTAACTACTAAACCGATCATAATGAAACTTTTCATACACATTGTCAAGGATACTGAAAAGGACACAGAGTACTTGTCATCAAGAAAAATAGTACATACTGTCCCCTAAAAATAAAAAATAAAATAAAGATAAGATTCATAAATGCTTCAACACTAACGAAAGAGGGGCGCTGACACTAGAAAAGCTAGTTAATTATACTAATCTGTGTTCAAATCACCTTTTTCTAATTAGTTTATGAACTAATCTTTTTATTTAGTAGCAATTAGTGAGAAATGTTATTTCATTTTTTTTAAGTTACCTACGACTACGAGGGCTGTTCCAAAAGTTTTTAGTGAAATTGATAATAGTTAGAATACCTACCTATCAAAAAAGTTTATTTACAGTTTTTCAAAATATTCCCCGATTCAAAATATTCCTTCATTGCTGAGGATCGTTGTTACGAACCACAGTTACAACCATCGACCATCAGCGTGGTCGTCCTTACCGCCTGCCAAAATGATCCAGTCTTTCTACTTATCAAAGCTTTAGCCTGGGCGCATACATACGTTTTCCGAATTCGATTTCCGAATTCGTTTTCCGTATTCGGAATTCCGTGTGCCTAGCGCAGAGGTTCGGTATTTGCATTCAGAATATTATACTGCCAGTACGTTCAGTGGTGGCTTTGTGAACGCACGACCATGGAGAACAACGATTTAATTGCGATTGCATTATCTAAAGAGAGCTTTATCTATGTTGTAGTGTATATTCCATAAACAGGGATGTTTTTCAACAGCTAAACTTAAGCTTCTGCTTCACACATTGTATTGATGCACTCGTGATGAGACGTGAAAAACACACAACAAAAACAAACAACTCGCGGTTCCGAACGGAAACCGAACGTGTGCGCCGAAACAAACAAAATGTATGCAGGCGCTGCGTTCCGCGTGACGTCATTAGGTTTTTTCCATAAGGGTTTTCCGAACGCACGGGCTCACATTCGAAACGTACGTACGGAATGTATTCCGTACGAAAAAAAAACGAATGTGTGCGGCCGGCCTTACTATAGGTAAGGATAAAGATTATCCCGACATTATCCTTACCTATAGTAAAGCCAAGGAGACAACGCAAACAATGTAAACAAAGCCGGCCCTCTGTCCCTTTCTCCTAAACTATCTGTTTCATGTTTCATTTTGACAACCCTTCAAAGTTTGTTTACATTCTTTGCGTTGTCGCGTTGGCCTTGCCTTTTTATTCTTAGTTACTACTATATTTTACTATTATTCTTGTCTTTGATATGGTTTATTTTAAATAGAGTATAATAAAATTTTAATAAGAGAATTGCATCTGCACGAAGGTTCGAGTGATAGCATACAATAACCGGTAGACGAAATGTTCTCGTGCGGGGAATATAAAATAGGTATCTACAATATTATTTGAGTATCACAGTGCAAAAAAATAAAAAAGTAGATATATGTTTATTTTTCAATACTTATAGTTAGATTTTTTTTTATTTTTTTTATGGTCGACAGAAGACCACAGAATAATCAGGAAATAACAGGATTTTGCTGTGGTGTTCCTGTGAGTGATTAGGGAATGTCAGAGCCCATTTCCCTTGTCTCAGTCCAACTAGAGCAGCTTCTGTGGTGTTGCTTGTGTTAATAGGCAATGGAAAATAGCCACCAACTATCATGACCATGACTATATTTATTTACCTACATTTGAAAAATATTTACATAAGTAATTATAATTATTACGAAATAAGTTTAAACTTACGTAAGTAGGTAGGTACTTACTTTGAATTCAAAGATTTTCAACTGTTTGATATAACTTTACAAAAATGGTAAGTTCCTTGTATTAACAACTTAAGGGTCCAATAAATATATTATGGCAATATGAATTTCTTCCTGTGCACATACCTACATAATGCCTATATAATAACCAGATTGTTCAACATATGCACGCATGCACTTGCCCCGACATGTCCAAACGTGTCCGGGATGCATTGTTCACTGATGGGGTAACATTTCTCTCGAAGCATATAAAAACCAGCGAGCCTTTTTCAAGTTTAACTTGAATTTAAAAGTAACAGTCGAGTGTAAAAATTTGTAACTACATACTAAACTATTACAATGACATGTTTTGTATTTTAAAAAACATGAAATACCTACATCATTTAATGTCTTCACAAATGTTCTAAAATATTATTAATACCCACAACTTCGTACGCGTGGTATTCGGTATAGCGCGTAACTTTTTTGTTTGTGAATCGATTGGAATGAATCAAACGCTAAATGCTACGGAAGCTTGCTATCTGAAAACCGCATACAAATCAGTTAAGCCGTTTCAGAGATTTGTGTGCTCAAAGCCTGTGCACAAACAGACTAACAGACAAAAATTCTATTTTTTTATCTCTGTAACATAAGTAGGTACAACGTGTACAATTTTTTTTTTTTTTTAAATCTTTAAAGTACAGACACGGCTCGTTTACGATTTTATTACCTATAATCATCAAACTATAATAAGCATGTTTATTATAGTTCGATGCTTATAATGTACGAGGGTGGTTTGATAAATAATAAAAAATTAAAGGCCACGAAAAAAAAATTTACGTCTATCTTCTTGTTTCGAGACATGAAATTAAAAAAAAAACCAGAAGTTTTAGTCTAACTTGAATTCTAATTAAAAACAGCCCATGTTATTCGCTTTTAATGCAGCTTTCTTTAGGTGAAAGTAGAATTTTTAAAAACAGTTAAGTAATTTTTGCCCATTGCAAAAGATCTTTTTTTTTTCTCTTTATAATATTATTGTGCACTTTGAATTGGTATTTAAATAGAAGACCACCGTGAAATAACAGCACGTGTGCTGTTGTGTTTTGATGAGTCAGTAAGCGATGCCAGTGCCCATTTCCCTATCCCCCCCTCCTAATCCTTTATCCTTAATCCTACTGTAGTCGGCAGCGCACTTGCAGCAGCTTTGACGTTGCTTGTGTTATAGGCGACGGTAGCCACCTACCATCAAGTGGACCATCAGCCTGTCTGCCGATCTTAACATAAAAAAAATGCGTTGTAATTCTAAATAAAGCACCATAATCGGCACAAAATAAGTCGATCGTATTGTCAATTAGCTAATCACACTAAATCAGATGACACTCCACCAAACACATAGCACCACAATATATGTATGTACTTATACAGTCTTAGCATAGCACAAGTCTTTTGATGTAACCCGAATGCATTCCCGTAACGTACTGCCCGGCCGCCATGCCTCTGCGCTAGCGCTCGGTGTTGTGTCAGAGTCAACGACAATGACATTCCGATCCCGCTGTCCAGTTGACAGTTGACAGTTGTCATTGCTGTTCACTCTCGTTAATCAAATGCACCGTCAAGTATGAAGATAAATCAACAAACAAACAGACAGCCCCCCCTAGGTGGGCCAGGACCTTGTCGTGGTGGGGGGCTCACCCTTGGCAATCCGGGCGGTTGCAGGGGTCGGTGCTTTTTTCCTCACCGACCTTTGCTCGACTGACCGGATTGGTTTTGGGGACAAAGAAGGCCCACACGACGTGGGCTCCGAGCGGGCTCCGTTAAACGGAGCTCGTGGCGGAGTCCAACAGAAGAGTTGTCTTTTTACTTGACACTGGCGGACAATGGCCATCCTCAAGATGAGCCGAATCGCCATCTTTTAAAATAGAAGAAGAAGAAGAAGAACAAACAGACAGTGTTATTTGTATGTTGGTACGTCATTAGCACACACCACGAATGTTGCAAACATGGACTAAGTAATTGCACAATGACAATTTACAAGCGGTCTCAATTGATTATAATTACACTGAAGGGGGAGACAAACCCTAAATACTAAAAATATCCATTGTTTAATGAAGATGTTACAAGAAATGGACAAGACAATTGCTTTGAAAAAAATATATATTATACTTAAACATGTGAAGAACCAATTGTATTAATTAGAATTTTCGTTAAAGTAATAGAAACTCCACAAAAAAAGTTAGAACACAAGAAGAATTTGACTTTTATTGAAAATTCTCTCGAAAACGGCTTATTGCACGCATATGAATCCTGTACCTATTAATAAGTTAATATCAGATTAAAAAATTGTATTAATAAAAAATTTTATTTTGTGTATTTTTCTAATAGTAAAAACAAAAAAACACCATTTCTAGGCCTGTTGAATTGGATCCGCCGCCAGCGAGTTCTATAGTAAATGTCATTTGCCTCAGTGAAGCCCTTAACTCATGTTAACAATCAATGTACTTAATAGACTTAATTGATTCTTCCAACAAAAATTGCAAGAAGACGTCAAAGCCACTTCATAATATATTTTAAATTTTAAATTGAGGTCAGACAGGCTGACGGTCCACAAGGTCAACAGTTCACACTCAATTATTTCACTGTGATTTTCTCTAAGGGGATTGAGACTCACAAAGGCCTCCTCCAAATCTCTCCATTCTTTCCTGTTTCCAGTTTTCCTCGTCCACATGGTTCCTGCTATTTCTTTCAAATCATTTGCCCATCTCATATGTTGCCCTGCCCTGCTCCTTTGGCCTTCTCTAGGGTATACCAATGAGTTATTACTTTGCTCCACTTGTCTGGTCCTCTTACTACGTGTTCTGTCTTGTACCTTGGTTAAAGTTCTAATTTCCTCGTTATTCCTCTTTTTCTCTTTTTTATGTATATCCGACAAACTTCTTTCCATTGCTTTTTGGAAGTGGCAAGCACTTTGGTTCTTTTAAAGTTTATAGGCCTGTTTCTTCGTTAGTGCCCATGTTTGACAACCATAGAACACTGGTAAGATGCAAGTATCAAAAGTCTTACTCTTTAATTTAAAGTGTAGATATTTATCTTTCATTATTTCCTTAAGTTGCCAGTACCTTTTCTATTCGTTTTGTTATTCATTGTTAAATTTTCTTATTTTCTGATCCAGACCATAGCTAATTATTAAAAGTTCGTTTCCAAAGGCCATGCTGTTTTGTCTGTTAAGATCGGCAGCAGGCTGACGGTCCACTTGATGGTAGGTGGCTACCGTCGCCTATAACACAAGCAAATGTCAACGCTGCTGCAAGTGTGCTGCCAACTACAGTAGGATTAAGGATAAAGGATTAGGAGGGGGGGATAGGGAAATAGGCACTGGCATCGCTTACTCACTCATCAAAACACAAAAGCACACGTGCTGTTATTTCACGGTGGTCTTCTGTAAGAGGGTGGTTACTGCCGTCAGACGGGCTGCCCAAATGACTGCGAAACGCAGTGTGCCCTACTGCCACTACTTTCTAGATCCAGACCAGAGCCAAACTTGAAAAGTTAATTTTTCAAAGTTGACCCTGCCGGGAATCGAACCCAGGAACCCTAGAACAGAGCGTTAAGGCAAGCACCCTAACCAAGGATAAGGGATGAGGAGAGAATGAGGAAATGGGCTCTGGCATCCCTTACTCACTCACCGAAACACAACAGCACATGTGCTGTTATTTCTCGGTGGTCTTCTGTAAGGGGGTTGGTTACTGCCGCCAGACGGGCTGCCTAAATGACTTGTGCTGATACTTGTGAATACAAATCCGGATAATTCTAAAACTAATTTTTTTCATGACGAGAGTTTCTATTTGTATGGTTTCTTCAAATGTTACTTCATCAGCATCATCAACAACATCCAGTTGATACCTTGGTCGAGTAGTTGGCTTGGTTATGAGCAAAAAACCAGTGGAGAAAGCATGGACAAGAAACGCCGGTCAAGCTTGGGAAGGAGCTCAAAGCGACTTTAACTTATAAAAACAAAACTGACTTTAGAAATATGTGTTACGCAGAGGGACTTATCGAAATCGATGAAACTATCTAGGTAGTTCATTTAGTTTGGATTTATTTTGAAATAAAACACAAAACAAAATAGAATCTAATATATTGATGCCTGCATCAATATATTAGAAATTATTGTTACCACATATTTAATCATATTAGCACTACGTCAAAGGCTTATTCAGCAAACAAGTAAAGGATATTCAGCAATTATTCAGCATAAATGCTTGAAGGCTTGCTTTATTTATATAACAAATATCTACAAAAAATTAGAACAAACAAAACTAATTTTCCAAAGCGAAATTTTCCAAATCAGGTGGAACGTCAGCCTTTTTGCCAACCTTAACATAGAAAAAAAAATACATCCACCGATCCTCACAAACTTTCGCATTTATTATTAGGATAATACACGAAAACATAGATAATGCAATTAGAATTACTTAAAGAACGATTGCCATACAATTACACTGATCGTGTAACCCTAAATCAAAACAATAAGTTGTCAGACCGACTGACGGTTTTTTTGCCACACGCCACATATATGCTGTAAGTGCGTTACCGACTTTAGTAGGTTAAGCATAAGGGATTAGGTAGGGATGAGATTGGGTTTAAGAAAAAGATCTCTGAATTATCTTACTCGCTCACAGAAACACAACAGCACACGTGCTGTTATTTCGCGGTGATCTTCTGCTAGGTTACTGTCGCCAAATGAGCTATGAGTGCGAAATGCAGTGTGCTCTGCCACTTAGCAGTAACAAACACCAAGACCAAAGACCAAGTTTTAGTAAACACAAAGATCTGAGGCAAATTCGTAAACTTCATTTCCAAAGTTGGCCCGGCCGGGAATCGAACCCGGAACATAATCATAATCGAATCGGAATCGAATGAGAATCTTCACTTGATTGCGAACGCTGATGCAAGCAGTCACTCGAAATTATCAATTAATTAATCTTGAGCGTTAATTACTCGTATCTCTTACATTCTCAACTGTTTAATTGCTATCAGTCGTTTCAAAGCTTAAATCTACTTTTTACAATGAATTGCTTGGTATCGTTATTAAATACCTGGGAACTATAGTGCCTTTGCCCTCTGGATGATAGATTTAATGAAAAATTCTCACAAATAAAATTCTTTCCTAGATACTGTGAAAATGCGCTTTGTGCCACCATCCTTGAGAAATATCTATGCACTTATTATAAAACATAAAAGCTAAACAATTCCACTGTTGCAGACACGAAATGCTTTGTCCTTATCTAACACCATATAATCGACAAGGACGATAATACGATTGCAATTCCCACAAAATGCATTTTATTGTTCGGATGCTGTGCTTTTGCTGCAAACTGAATATAAAAATTTCACGGTTCAATCATCTTAATGTTTAAATAGTTCTGTCCTTCACTTGCACGTGTATGTTTTCGTCTATCTCGCTCTACTGGAATCCTAGACGCAGCGAGCGGTGATATCGACGCAGCCTTATCAATGTCTTATTACCAATGGAATGTCAACGTTAATGGCTCTCGTTTAAAGATGCTTTTTGACCAAATTTATCTCGCCACTGAGGTTGTTCACTTACCTGAATGACCGTAGCTCGTAGTATTCGAGAATGGAACCAGCCGCACCACACAATCACAGAACACAAAGTCAGACCAGACAGCCTCACTCACTCAGTATTTCTCTAGACTCCATCGCGAGCGGACGTGTTCTCGCTTTTGTGATTTTTCTAAAAACCGGCACGTGTTGTTTTCGTATTAAAAGACTTCTTTATAACATCTTTAATTTAACTGTAATTGAAGTTGTGAATGTTGTGTGTTTAAAGTGGTTCTGCTGTGTTATTTTGATTGGACATTCTTCGGCACAAATTGTGGTATGTGTTCCAAGTTGTTTTTCTGTTTTTAATAATTACTACGTAGAAACGGATACCGTCGATTACCTTTTAATATGCAACGTAATGCAAACACAACCTGTCTTTCGTCCACTCAACCGTGGGAAAGAATTTGCTTGCAAAATTTCGTTATAAATAATTGCACATTTTTTAGTACTTGTTTACTCGTCAATTATCTGATTAATTTTTTATACTTACATGTTTTTTTTTAATTTAAAGTTTGTTAGACAGGCCGACGACGGTCTACTTGAAAGTGGTGGCTACCGTCCCCATCAGTACAAGCAACGCCATAGGTTACTTCAGTAGAATTAAAGGTAAGGGTTTTAGGTTAAGAAATTAACTCTGACTTATCGAAACACAACAATGCTGTTCTTTCACGGTGGTCTTCTGTAAGGGGTTGGTTACTGCCGCCAGTCGGGCTTCCCAAAAGAAACGCAGCAAGCCTTGCAACTACTCGCCAGACCTAGACGAAATCCAATTATGAAAAGTTAATTTCCAAACATGGCCCAGCCGGGAATCGAACCCGGGATCTCTGAAACAGCGCTGGGAAGCACCTTAACCCGACCAATACTATATTACTTTATTTATATTTGTACACGATTTCATGCTATCATTACAGTCGGAAATGAAATTGTGACATGTTATCAATTGTTATTATTACGTTATCTATTTTAGAGTCAGTCAATTAGCTATTACTTATTATTTGAATAAATAATTACTTAATGAAGTGTACCTACTGAGAAACTAGATATATTGAAAAATATTACAATAATGACGAGATGAATTCAACTCGCTCCAAGCAGATTTCTTTAAGTATAAAATGACGAAAGGGTCCCAATTTTTTCTAAATCAACTTTAGTTTGGTTAGCTTATTGGTACTTCATTTTATTAGAATTTTTTTATGGTGTTTTTAGGGTTATATTGAAGTTCTATATATACCTACATTCTCACATTCCCAACCCTATGAAGATTGTTTTTTAAATGATATATCCCTCTATGGCAGAAATACCGTTTCGGATTTAGTTTTAAAAAATGAAATAAAGTGAAAAAAAATATTTCAAAAATCAAACTTGTACTTAATGTTTGATCTTGATACGGTTTCCAATTTTTTTTTTACAAGAACTACCTCACAAGACCTTCGGTCTACCCCATTCATTTCTACGATACTTTCAATGAAACCCTTGAAAACATTTAAATATAAATTTCTAAAACATTTCAAGGAGACGTAGGTAAATTTAATTAAAGCGTATATAATAATTTACCCAATAATTATAAAGGAACTAGCCACCCGCCCCCGGCTTCGCCCGGCGTGCAATTTTTATATACCCTAAAACATTCCCCGTTTATCCCTCTTTCCATTAGCGAAAACCGAATTAAAATCGGTCTACCCGTTCACGCGTGATGCCGTGACCAGGAGAAATAGGGATTCATTTTTATATATAAGATTGCCGGATACTAAATTTACAAGAACTCTGACTGAATGGTTATTGGACTGTTGCTATTAAGTTTAATTTTTAAGAATTTTATAATAAAACACATTTATTCATTTTTTTAATCATATCGAAAAGTTATAATAAACAAAAAAAAAAGGGACAAGTGCGAGATGAACTCGCGTTAAGAGGGTTCCGTACGATGTTACCTATCCGCACAATATTGAGTGATTTACCATGTTATTTTAATATCATGGAGATAAGTTGATGGTCAATTTTCGTGTATTTTCTTGAATAACTTGGAAACTATTTATTTTAAAATTGCAAAAAAAAATATTTAAGATCTTCACAACTGCAAGACCTTCCATTTGATATGTCACACGATGCAGTTTTCAAAATTTTTGTTTTTAATTTTCCACCTTCCCCCTCAAAAATGACCTCCCATATACATATACAGATTTCATATATTCACGTCACACACGGTCTAGTAGATTCCGAGATAATTGACTGTGAACGACGGACAGACGGACACACGAGTGATCCTATAAGGGTTCCGTTTTTTTATGTGGACGTACGCAACCCTAATAATTAAATATAAATATTTGCATGTCTCTGTTGGGTAGAACACACTTTGTACTGTAACTGCTGCAAGTACCAAAATCTTGTGTGTTCGCACAAGTTTTTTATTTTTTATTTATTTGTTATCTGATTTCTAAATTTTACGGTTTTTTTATTATTAAAACTCAATTTTGTGTCTGTAATTAGTTAATAATCGCTTTAATTTTTAAAGAACATCAATGAAAACCAGGCCATTGTTTTTATTGAGAATTTCGTAATAAAAGTCTTTCTCAATTTCAATTATTTCCTGTGAATATTTCAGATTTTGTAAATGGGGATAACATTCGAAATTAACACATTGAGCGCAAAGCACGTTGTTCGAGTCAGTGCCCAATTCAAACAGAATTTTTAATACTTCAAACTGAAATATCTAAGAAACCCCATTATGTAGATTACAAGATATCTTCCCAGTAAAATCTATAATTTCTTCTTATCTAATGGTACCTACGAGTTTCGACTGTTAAACTGATGGACTGATCTCCATACCAAACAGCTCCTTTAGCTGTGTTTGAATATATATATTTGCTATTTAATATATATTTGCTATTTAATAAATAAATAATAAATATATATATATATATATATATATATATATATATATATATATATATATATATATATATATATATATATATATATATAAGATCATAAACAAGCCGTGTCTGTACATTAAATATTTTTTCAAAAAAAAACAATTTTACACGTCCATGTTACCGAGGTAAAAAAAAAATCGTTTTTAGAATTTTGCCTGTGAAATTGTACACGCCGATTTGAATGCGGTTTTCACTGATGTATTGCAGCAAGCTTCCCGTAACATTTAGTGTTTCTTTAATTCCAATCGGTTTACGAACAAAAAAGTTACTCGCTATACCGTGTATACCACGCATACGAAGTAAATGTTAGCCTTGCTCCAGTTCTAAGTAGAATTACTATTTAGAATTAAAACATTCCGATGAGAACTTCGCGTGTGGTGTTAATAAGAGTTAAATTAGCACAGCTAAAATAAGACTTTCGTACAAAGTACCTAAGTGCCCAAACACGTTGGGCTACAAAATTGTGTGGTTTTTCTAATTCAATTGGTTAGTAATAAAAAATTTAAAAAAAGTCATTCCAGAGGCTCACAACTGAGACAATGGGGAATATGAGTCTAATTCAAAAAGGCTTAAATATATTTTTTTATCAACATTTTTGCTTTAGAATCATGTCTATGTAAATATTTTTAATATTTCTTTTTCGTTAAGAAAATAATTATTAAAAAGTGCATAAAAATGTGGGAAATTCAAAATACTTGAAACGGTCAGATCGAATGGGACGTCAAAGTCTATGAAATGTCAACAAGCGTGTAGATGTTTGTGATTTTTAACATTTGATTGTATTGTAGACTTTGACGTCACGACAAGCGCGCCAAAAGGGCGGGTGTTTAAAGTGCCCGTAGCTGTTAGTTAATTTTAACTTTTTTTTTGTTACCAAATTTCTGTTTTTTGGCGCTGAATATTTTTTACGGTTATATAACGATATAACCTATCGTATGAAAATATTAAAAAAAAAGTGCATATTCCCTATTATTTACGGCAATCATTATCTAAACAAATATTTATTTTGCAGAGTAAGCTCTCACTGAATGTGGACACCCATATTCCATCATTATATTTTTTTTAGGGTTCCGCACGTCCGGATAAAAAACGGAACCCTTATAGGATCACTCGTGTGTCCGTCTGTCCGACTATTCCCCCCCCCCCTTATCTTCGAAACTTCTGAACCTAAAATTTTGAAAACAATACATAAATTAGTTTTCTACTTATAGATTATAGGAAAACCTATAAGAAGTCCATGAAATTAAAATAACATCGTAAATCACTCAATATTGTGCGGATAGGTAACACGTACGGAACCCTCTTCACGCGAGTTCAGCTCGCACTTGCCCCCTTTTTTTTAACGAGGGGGAAAACCTTAAAACCGGGTTATGTGAGATTTTTACTCACTAAAAACGCCCCCGATTGTCGCCAGCTTGCCTATCAGGGACCACGGTACCTCCATCTGTATTACCCCGCGATCCCTGTAATACCCCGGTGTTATCCCAGCTTTCAGTAAGCCAATCACCGGCACCTCTTTTATTCGCCTCATAGATAGGCAGAGGATACCGTGTCTGTATTCTAATTGAACCCCAGATCACAGGATACTAGGCGGTTTCCACCGCCTCACGTTTGACGTCTGCCTCTTGCAGGGTCAGCCTTCGATTCCGTTCAGCGACCTCCTGGAGAAGTACCGTCTCACAGAAGGTTGCCACTGCTCTCCACTATGATTCTTTTCTTTTAAATAGCCTCCACAACTTCTGGAAGTGATAAATTCGCTCCATTTTCGTCGATTATGACTTGCGGCTCAAGGTGCCACGCGGTGCGCCTTTCGAGCGTGTGTTGGACAGAGCCATTATAATAACTAACTAATTTCCAATAAATAACTTTGTGAGCTTATACTTTGATTTTTAAGCTGTACTTTAACAGATTTTAGATATCATTTTAATTTTTTCTTATTTCGTTTCCAAAAATATTAACTTAAAAATAAATATTGTTAATTTTATAAGAAACCGTTTTTATGAAAATTTAAGATCAATTAAGTTACTTCAAATGCAATTTTTTTTTAAAATGTAACAGTCATCAGACAGGCTGACGGTCCACTTGATGGTGATGGCTAATCACTAGTAATAATAATAGGGCTTTGCCATTCTTTATTCACTCATTGGAACACAATATCACAGATGCTTTTATTTCATGGTGGTCTTCTGTAAAGGGAAGATACTGTCGCCAGACGGGCTGTCCAATTTGTGAATACGAAACGCAGTATGGTTTGCCAGTACCAAAAACAACTTCGGACCAATTTTATTATTACCCATTAAATTATTAGGTAGTAGGTATAGGCATAATGTATCCTCACTGGTAAGGGATAAATGGATTTTTTCCATCTATTATCAGTGGGGTAGAATTCTTTGGCCATTTATCTCAACTGTTTAAATGACCAAACGAAAATTTTTCCTTTTAGATTCCTACATAATGGCATAAGAGAGCACTCTTTTCTAGCAGTAATCTATTATATAATAAAATCGTAAACGAGCCGCATCTAATACATTAAATATTTTTTCAAAAAGAAATTTTGTACACATTGTACTTCTGTTACCGAGGTCAAAAAAATAGTTTTTAGAATTTTAGTCTGTTTATCTGTTTGTCTGTGCGTTTGTGAACGCTAATCTCAGAATTTACCGATTTGAATGCGGTTTTCACTGATATATTGTAGCAAGCTTTCCGTAACATTTAGTGTTTGTTTCATTCCAATCGGTTAAAAAAAAACAGTTACGTACTATACCGAATACCTACTATGCGTATGAAGTTGCGGTCTCAGCTAATACATATAATAACCTAGCAGTTTCAGTGAGTTGAGTATAAGAACAAAAACAAACTAAGTACTGAACTGGTTACAGCACAAATGCTTTTATAAATGAATCCTTGCCGACCGCCAGCCTGTTCGCTTCCATCTTCAAGATTTTTTTTTTGACTTAATAATGTTAATATTAGTGTTACAATCATAAATTAGGTGAAATTATAGCACGTGTGCTGTCGTGTTCACCTATCCCCCCCTAATAACTTATCCTTTAACCCATCAAGGTCAACAGATCATAACAACCCTCAATGGCTTTTCTTGTCTTAGCAGGCCTCGACCTTTAATTGAACCGTCAGCTTGCCAACCGGCATGTACAAAAAAAAAATTATAGTAATAATAAAATAATAATTTTAAAGGAGATCAATCAGTTTTGTATGGAGATCAGGCCATCAGTTTATTTTTATTTTCTTTTAACGGTTAAAACTAGTATACTATTGAGTAAGAAAAAAATTATAGATTTTACTGGTAAAATATCGTGAATGTAGGTTTTCTCGGCCGGTATCCATATGAGTAGTGGGTTTCCGGGATGATGGCCCAGGTCTGTTGGAAATTCTTCCAAACGTTTCGTCAACAACTGCGGTTGACATCCTCAGTGGTGTAGTCCGTGTTAGAAGAACAAGTACATCACATCACTGCACTTCACTTCACTTCTGCACTTTTCGACTTCTCGAGCGAGACTGATTTGTCGACTGGAATGTGTCTATATTTATATCCCCACCCCGTGGTTGAATTAGTGGGGTGTGGTCACTAGGAGAGGGGTTATAATGCCCTTTCTTTCTTTCATTATTATTATTCTTGCGTAGTGCCGGATACCAAATGTTGTGTAGCCTTAGGTTTTCCTCCTTCCTGTTGAAATTATTTGGATGCTTGAAAATTTTCAAGCATCCAAATAATTGCGGCATCCAATCCAAACTGCGGTTGACATCCAAAATTCAAGTCTCGCTCGAGAAGTCGAAAAGTGCAGAAGTGAAGTGCAGTGATGTGATGTACTTTGGACTACACCACTGAGGATGTCAACCGCAGTTGTTGACGAAACGTTTGGAAGAATTTGCAACAGACCTGGACCATCATCCCGGAAACCCACTACTCATACAAAATATCGTGAAATTTGTTATTCATAGATATTTAAATTTGACAGTATTTTGAAAATCTGTTGGAACTGCGCACTGACTTGAACAACGTTTCGAGTAAGTACATGCTTCGCGCTCAATGTTATCACCATTTTACAAAATCTGAAATATTCACAGGAAATTATTGAAATTAAGAAAGACTTTTTTTACAAAAATTTCCAAAGTGTAAGTTAAAAAAAAACTGTGGCCTGGTTTTGATTGATGTACTTACTAAATAAAAAATTAAATAAAAGTACTAAAACGGGAATAAGATTATAAATTAAATAAATTCAAGAATAAAAAACAATTACTAAATTTAATAATAATTAATAACACTTCAAATTATATCTATTAACTTCACTATTTTTCAAACTATATATTTATCGTCCAGTAGGAGTGTCGTTACAAATTAACAGTTTTCTTATCATATTTCGACGGATTATAGCAAACATTCTTATCTATGTGATAACAGTGTAATTACTAACTTGGGTAGCTTGTGTAATCAGACGAAATGGACAATATTTAATACGAAAATATGTATTTAAATCAATCGATTAGTCTGTCTACGTTTGTTGTACACACTAGACACAACGATGGCTGCACACATTTTCATACGGTTTTCTCTTTACCTGTTTATACCACACTAGCTGAACTCGGCCACGCTTCGCTGCGGCTCATACGGCGACGGCGTGCGCATGGGGCGCGCGGTACGGACACTGTTTATATATAATACTATTTATCGTAGCGTGATGTTATATAGCCTACAGCCTTCCTCGATAAATGGGCTATTGAAAACAAAAAGAATTTTTCAATTCGAACCAGTAGTCCCTGAGATTAGCGCGTTCAAACAAACAAACAAACAAACAAACTCTTCAGCTTTATAATATTAGTATAGATATAAATAGGTAAAGAGAAAACGATTCAGTACCTTTTCTCCATTAGTTTGGAAACCGTTTTTCTTTATCTTAGCTATTGACGAGCAGCAGTTATCAATAAAAAAATACTTTGAAGTAGAACAGATACGAGTACGCCTTTAATTTTATAAATCTGTGATCAGACAAGAATTATCCTATTCTTTATTTAGTTACTGATTCATACTAAATTTGTTATTACAATAAGAAAGTAACAAAGAATACAGACTAATGCAGATATTATTATCTAAAAATAGGTAGGTAAGGAAAAAAACAATTGAGTCGAATGGTCGAAATTCGACAGCCGAAGTACAACAAGTAGGTAAACATAGATTGGTTTTTGTGGATTTTCTTACAAAATAAGTGATGCAGATGGTAACAAATTTTGTGTAAATTTAATGGTAACATAATTGTAATTTAACCATTACAAATATGTTATATTTCACTACTGATGGGTGAGAAAGTTCGCTATGTGATGAAGTAAGAATAAGTTCACAGCGAATACATAATGCTGCAGAATGTCTTCAAAGATTGCTTGTCTTTTAAAAGTGACAGGTTTGCTCAAAAATGTTTTTTCACACTACAATCAAAATATTTCTAACTAGCTGTTGCACGCGACTTCACTGCAGTCATTTGGGCAGCCCGTCTGGCGGCAGTAACCACCCGTTACAGAAGACCACCGTGAAATAACAACACGTGTGCTGTTGTGTTTCGGTGAGTGAGTAAGGGATGCCAGAGTCAATTTTCCTATCCAATCCCTTATCCTTAATCCTACTGTAGTCGGCAGCGTACTCGCAGCAGCTGCTTGCTTGTGTTATAGACGACGAGACGGTAGCCACCTACCATCAAGTGGACCGTCAGCCTGTCTGTTGATCTTAACATAAAAAAAATAATTCTACGCCAACAGCGTCCCCGGTAAAAGCTATAGTGTGAAATATTACATAATGAGAACTCGTAAAACGGAGAGTCTAAATTTTGATCTCGGCGTTGGTCGTGTTATTTCACGTTCGAGATTGTCTATTATAGATACCAATGGATAGTCCAAGAATATTTTAGCGAAAACTTTTATTTACGCAAGTGATGTGTGATATTTATTTATTTATCTATATAAACCTTTACAAGTATTTATACAGGTATCGTCGATTCGTCGAGCACAATAAAGTTGAAGATTGCTAGAATCCGTTTCTATGAGAACGAAATCTTGAAGAAATGTAATTGCTCTTATAAAAAAAAAACGGGACAAGTGCGAGCTGAACTCGCGTGAAGAGGGTTCCGTAAGATGTTACCTATCCGCACAATATTGAGTGATTTACCATGTTATTTTAATATCATGGACTTCCTATAGGTTTTCCTATAATCTATAAGTAGAAAACTAATTTCTGTATTTTTTCAAAATTTTAGTTTCAGTAGTTTCGGAGATAAGGGGGGGGGATGGTCAATTTTCGTCTATTTTCTTGAATAACTTGGAAACTATTTTATTTAAAATTACAAAAAAATACATTTAAGATCTTCACAAGAAGACCTTCCATTTCATATGTCACACGATGCAGTTTTCAAATATATTTTTTTAATTTTCCACCTTCCCCCCAAAAATGACCTCCCATATACAGATTTCATCTATTCACGCCACACCTCTTCATTTGGGTCACAGAAATTGATATGTGTACCAAATTTCAACTTAATCGGTCTAGTAGATTCCGAGATAATTGACTGTGAGCGACGGACAGATGGACACACGAATGATCCTATAAGGGGTTCCGTATTTTTAGTCGGACATACGGAACCCTAAAAAACAATTAACATGAATTAAGTACCTACTTACTTATACTACTTATACTCACAATAACAAAAACAATTGTTATCTAGTAAATATCGGCGCAAATCTTCTTGGGCACTGGCGATATCACGTGTCAAATATGCGCAGTAACCGATTTTGGGACTGTTTGTGGCTCTGGTCTGGATCTGTAAAGTAGTGGCAGGGCACACTGCGCTTTGCAGTTATTAAGGCAGCCCGTCTGGCGGCAGTAACCATCCCCTTACAGAAGACCACCGTGAAATAACAGCACGTGTGCTGTTGTGTTTCGGTGAGTGAGTAAGGGATGCCAGAGCCCATTTCCCTATCCCCCTCCTAATCCCTTATCCTTAATCCTGCTGTAGTCGGCAACGCACTTGCAGCAAGTGGACCGTTAGCCTGTCTGCCGATCTTAACATAAATGTATATATCCTAGGTTTTAATTCAAGACACAGTCTATACATATGATAAGTTTCATCCAAATCTGTATAGCGTTTTATGTGTTATTGAGTGACAAACATACAGACTTCTTCACAAACTTTCACACTTGAAAATTGTGACTGCAGTCGAAACACTTTTTTGTATAAAAATCTTCCAGTCCAATTTTGAATAATAATTTTCTAAATGTGCTCATGGTTATTGAAGGCTTATTTTATGATCGATCACCGAAGTGTCAAGTGTTAGACGATTTTTCATGAGAGTTATTGGAGTGGCGACGTTGTTTGACATTTTGCCTTTCCAGTTTTAATATTTTCTAAATAAGGTACCCTACCTTACTTACGTATATGATTTCTTTTACCCCAATTCTCTTCGATGTTTCACAATTTATTATTTTAACCCCTTCAGTGTCGAATTTCTTTGTTTTTGGTGTTAAATTGGCGATCTCATTGCCGGTCGACATCATTGACAACAAAGAGCTGTCTTTCTCATCAAATTAGCCTTGCTGTACAAACAGGTTACATTACCTGCACGCTTGGAACTTTATTTATGAGACCCAAACTATATATATTTTAAACAATTTCTGTAAATAATTCCTTTGTAATAAATCTATTATGATTAAAAAAAAAAAGAAATTTAATATTTGAGTTCTATATTTCCTAAATTTATTGCAAACAAATTTTCCCTTGATAAATTAAACAATAAGCATCATTTATTTTTGGTATGAATTGGTTGATCCACTTTCAATGCGACTTTAGATAATTTATATTCCAGAAAGTTTATTTGTGCAATTTCAGTTTATCTATTTTAATTTAATTTCATTTAATTTTAATGGAAAAAATACTAGGTATAATACATATGTATATCTTTTTTTAATATTAATGATTTCATATTATGTATTTGCGTAATGATTTAATTATGAAATTTCTTATACAATTCAAAACCGACAGTACACTTGCATCTCCCCTGACGTTGCTCGTGTTATAGGCGACGGTAACCACCTACCATCAGGTGAACCGTCTGTTTGTTTGTCGATTTTTATATGAAATAAAAAATAAATTTTACTTAAAATATAAGTACATATATTAGAAGATGTTAAAACTAGATCTTTACTAATATTATAAGTGCGATTATTGTTTGTTATAATATTGTTTTTTTTTGTTTGTTATGTTTTCAAGCTTAACCACTCAACCGATTGTCATGAATTTTTGCATACACGTTGTTAGGGATACAGAAAGGTACCCCTTAAATTTAAAAAAGTACTTCTCCTGAGGGATCATCAAAAATAAAAATTCAACGCCTGACAAAAATATCTGAGCAATAAAGATTGAATAAATGTTTCAACACCAAAGAAAAATGGGCGTGAACGATGTGGACAAAAGCTAGTAGTAGTTATGCAGGTCCAACAGTACCATTGGCATTTAAAATTTAACTTATAGTTGACATTTAGTAAGTTAGGAACTTATAGCTCCCATCGGGTATACAGTTTGCTCAGCTGGCTCAGTATACAGTTGTGGTGCAGACCACAACACTGATATTCTGCCAATGACCAGATATTCAAAGAAAAAAAAAAACACTTACGCGGGACAATTCAGAACACGATTATACAATCAATGGCTGAAATTATCGCAATTTTCTTCAAGATTAAAGAAATTTGAAACACCAAAACCAACGAACTGAATGAACCACCAACCCATAGTCACGACTCATTCCTTTTCTCGGACTGCTTGCACGCAAAATATATTTTTTATATAAAACTTCTATTTTCTTTTCAAAGAATCTTGTTTGTTATCTCTCTTTATATTGTATACGGAAGTAGGTACACAAATGCGTGGATAAATCTTCAAAGAAAAATAATCTCGTTAAAAGTGCTCCAAATAGCGTACGAGTATTTACACTGCATGCGATACAATGTTTTATGTATTTAGGATGCGTACATTGCGCTTGGATTCATTTACACCGAAATGTAACGCTAAGCGAATGTAATCTGTTACAGCTAGCATAACTGAGAGTTTTATTCCAATATGTTTTTTTTCTTGGTCTTCGTTGATGACAGTTTACTATCATCTTTAACAAGCAAAATTTTATAATAAAATAGGGAATTTGGCATCTTTAAGTCTTACGCCTAGAAACAACAACTAACTTGCTGTATTTTAAGGTAAATAGTTAAAAGGCTTTTAAAATTCGGGAATGCTTTTTTATTTTTTTCTGTGACTTTTTCAGAGTCTACCTGAGAAGCTTAATTTACACGATAAAAATTCTATATCCTCCTTTATAAAATCCTCTTCATTCCAAAAGAAAAGACAAGTTTAGGTTAGACAAGACTAGACATCCAGAGCGGTATAAATTTAACTTCTATTTTTGTAATCTATATACTAATATTTAAAGGTGAAGAGTTTGTTTGTTTGTTTGAACGCGCTAATCTCAGGATCTACTGGTTAGAAGTGAAAAATTCTTTTTATATTGAATAGTGCATTTATCGAGGAAGGCTATAGGCTATATAACAATTCGCTACGATCAGTAATATTATATATAATGAGTGTCCAGTACCGCGTGCCCTACGCGCACTTCATCGCCGTATGGGCTGCAGCGAAGCGTGGCCGAGTTTAACTAGTAAATAATATAAGCTCAACAAAAGCCCTTTTTTCTAAACTAGAGCCCTGCCCCGAGCTTCAAACGCATGCATTTTTTTTCTGCAAATTATAACACAAAGCTTTTCTTGTGTATCGCTCTTTCAATTAGTGTAAATCCTTTGTGTGGTTTATAAGAAGCGATATAGAAGATATAGATCATAGACAAGCACATCTAGATATGTATTTGTCGGTATTTTTCGCCATATTAAAAAAAAAAACAGGTTCCATTGTTCGCTTACGGTGTAATAGAGATACATTAGCTAACAGCGGCGTTAGACTTGGCTTGTGTATATTTCATATGCAAGCTCGGTGCGTCTCGTCGCAATGAATCTGCTAGC
Organism: Bembecia ichneumoniformis; assembly: GCA_910589475.2. Taxonomy (NCBI): domain Eukaryota; kingdom Metazoa; phylum Arthropoda; class Insecta; order Lepidoptera; family Sesiidae; genus Bembecia; species Bembecia ichneumoniformis. The sequence continues at coordinate 12,846,264 of OU342536.1, read as the reverse complement.
ATGCACTCACAACGTGGGTGGATTGATTTATGCGGAGACCATGCTAGGTGATGCACAGTGGGTGTTGGTTGTGGGATGCAGGCTTGTTACTTCATTTTAATTGAATAAGTCGTGAGATATTTGCCTCGTTGTCCCTTGTTCCCACAATACGACGATGACGTGACGTGTCGAGTAAACAGAATTACCAAGTGATATTATGATAAGCAGTTTGAAAACAAAAAATATATAATAATACTCTTCTTTATTTTAGCTAGAATATCGCCAGTGGTATATTTTTAAATATTATACTATGCCTTGCAAAAAACAACTTCTTCAGATAAAGATTTAATCGGTGTATCAGTTTAATGAGTAGGAAATGTTTCATTGACAGCCTGATTTTTTAAAAAAAATAAAAATAAAAATACCTCACGAACCCGCTTTATTCGTTAGACTTGGTCCCGTGTGACTTTTCTCCCATTTCAAAAGATGAAGAGAAGACGTTTCGCGATCATACAGGAGATAAATACCAAATCCATATTATAAAAGTGAAAGTAACTCTATCTGTTTGTCTGTCTGTCTGGTACCTTTTATACTATTTTTGTAAGAAAAATATTCAAATAGTATTTTTGTATGAAGAATATTCAAATAATTTAACAGTCATTCATTGACGTGAAGTGAAGCGTCACTTTAACATATGGTTTGAAAATAAAAATGGACCCGATAGATGGCGCCACAATCGGGTTACGGAATTACTTACCTTTTTACGGGTTCTGGCAGGACAACGTCTGCTGGGTCAGCTAGTTTACTATGGAGACAGATATGACAAAGCGTTCTCCCACGTCACCGTGATAAAGTCGGCAAAGCGTAATGGTCGGTACTATTAACGGAAGCCGAATGTTATAAAAAAACAAGCTTTGAATTGCGAAAACAATTCAATGCGTCCCACGATTTCCTAATGCAAAACCAACTAGACTCTAGATAATCGCACCTGGAATTTATTATCCTATTTGTACAATTCCGTTTGTACCTTGTATTCATCAGTTTTTATGCGGCATTCCGTATTATTGTCACGTCGAGACATTTCGCCTTAATTAAGGCTCTAAGGTCTACATTTTTTGCTCGTTGTCTTTTTCATAATCAACTCGTCTAAGAATAATTTATAAATATTTATAACACTGAACGCAGATGTTATAACTGCTGAATTTAAGTGTCTTTTTCGTCTTTGTAAATAACTAAGTTAAGTATTAAATAATAATTCTTCAGCACATAGTGTAAAGTCTCCTTTTTCTCTGTCTGTCTGTGTGTATGCGGTAATCTCGGAAAGTTATAAATAGATTGTGTTCCGAATTGTATGGATGTAAAGAGTAATTTCTGAGGATGGCTTATGTGTATAATTCATGAATATCTTATTTATATTTGCGGAGTTATCGCGGTTTTTGTCAAAGAAGGCGAGCGCCCCCACGCGCATGCTGCAGCTTAGCGTGGCCGGGTTCAGCTAGTTATAAATAAAAATGGATGTATGTATGTTCCCCTATGGACTCTAAAATAGCTCAACCGATTCTAATTCGGTTTTCCATAATTTATGTTTTACTTGTCTCTTAAAGTACCTATAACAGCTAGTAAAAAATTCGTATTAGACTAGTAGCATTTTTAATTCGTTCAAATTACAAATCAACCTAACAACTTAGGTATAATTTATGACCGACTCGTCCCGAGTTAATGAATTACAATTTTTTTTTCTATACACACAGCTTTAAATGTTCTTATTTTTTAATAATATGTAGGCAAGCAATTTCGTCTCTAAACAAAACCAAAGTTTTAATTGTTCACTCCATGAGCGACATTCGCTAAAGCCATTAAAAATGTCAACAAAACATTACGTAGGTTTATAACTTAAGGGGGAGACAAACGCTAAATACTAAAAATATCCATTGTTTAATGAAGATGTTACAAGAAATAGACAAGACAATTGCTTTGAATAAAATATATATTATACTTAAACACGTGAAGAACCAATTGTATTAATTAGAATTTTCGTTAAAGTAATAGAAACTCCACAAAAAAAATTAGAACACAAGAAGAATTTAACCTTTATTGAAAATTCTCTCGAAAACGACTTATTGCAGGCATATGAATCCTGTACCTATTAATAAGTTAATATGAGATTAAAAAATTGTATTAATAAAAAAAATTGTGTAATGTTGTAATGGTAAAAACAAAAAACACCATTTCTAGGCCTGTTGAATTGTCTCCGTCGCCAGCGAGTTCTATAGTAAATGTCATTTGCCACAGTGAAGCCCTTAAGTCATAGTATGCACATAAAAATGTCGATTGATCTGCATTAGACGAGTTCAGACCAAAAGCCACGTGACAAGTTTAGTTCTACTTTCGCAGCCGGGCCAATGGCCAGTGGGAGAGATATGGTTGTAAAATGCAAATTTAAACGCTCACTCACATACTGACACGTACTCGGACGTAATTTACAAATATGGCGCTGGCTGTCTGCGCAAGGACGTTCTCGCGTTACGATACAGTTACTACATGATATAATGTTCTGCGGTTTGAACTACTTACATTACACTGTGGACCATATTGTCACCTTTTTTCATATTTGTACATAAATACCTAAGTTGTGTCGTATTTTATATTATGTACCTACACTAGCTGACCCAGCAGACGTTGTCCTGGCAGAACCCGAAAATTATTCCGTAACCCGATTGTGGCGCCAGCTATCGGGTCCAATTTTATTTTCAATCCATGTGTCAAAATGACGCGACAGTTCACGTCATTGAACGACCGTTAAATTATTTGAATATTCATAATATGTACAAAAATACTAAAATCGCAATTAGAAAATGGGATTGGGGGTAGGAGGGTGAAAAATACTTTACGACCTATTCTCATACCTACCAAAAACACAAAAAATCATAAAAATCGGTCCAGCAGTTTCGGAGGAGTTTTGCATATTAGATAAGTAAATTTATATTACGTCAAACCGTGAAAGTGTGTCCCCGACATTCAGGGGTCCATTTAGTTGTGGAAATTAAAAAACATCTGAAATATTTTCCAAAATTAATCAAAAGCATCGATATTGATACAAGCGCAGTAGGAATCATAACTGTGTCTTAAATATAAGAATGTTCTATAGCAGCGATAGTCCAGAGGATTTAACGTTTGGCTGCTAAAACGAAGACGATGGTTTGAATCCTGATTTTCCATAGCGATGGTAGCCACGCCGCTTCCCTACTAGTTTCAAAGAAAATTGGTCCTTATGTTTACAGCATAGAGTTTACATTTCAACAGAAATAGCATTCCCGAACTTTCACGAAATTTTGCATACACGCAACACAGAAAAGGACATAGAAAAAATCGCTATTCCCGAAAGATCATTTAAAAATAATAATAATAATTCTTGACACGGCACGAATTGTCAGGAGGTTCCTCACTCTGCAGTCCTAACCACCGGTAGCTTGGGCCCTGCCCCGCTACCTGCGGAAGACTAGTTTTAAGTTTTTTGTAATATATATGCATATATTTTTTAATAGATACATATTGTAAAAAACTTAGAACTAAGAATTAAAATTAATAAATGTATAATAATAATAATAAAAAATTCAACACCTCATAAAATATAACTAACTATAAATATTGATATATGACCTAAGCAAAAGAAGGGCGGACGAAGCCGCTAGCAAAAACTTAGTAAGTTATATATTTTACTCTTTAGACAATCGCAGCAAAATGGGTACACTGCGTTCGGAAATCATAAACTTTGCCGACTTGGCGGCGGTACAACTTTCCCTTTGCAGAATACAACTCACTTTCTCATAGAGGAGTCCAATGAAATACCTATAATTACTTTATCAAATTTATTGTGCTTTTGCCTCCAAGTAGTTTCTATATTAATAAGTTCGTCAAGGGGTACGGTAGACTCGATTGAATAATAAAACATAAAAAAATAAAGATTTCGAGTCGACAACATACATCTGCAAAATTCGGATTGTCAAGTATTTTGTTAAATTCTAATGGTGCTGACAGACAAATCGCAGTTGCCATATTGGCCACTCTAGCGAAACGTCACTCACTGACACCTGTGACATCTTGAGTTGTTAATAAACGTTTCGTTTCATTCATACTAGCGCACATACGCCTCGCCACTCAATACGTCGTCGTCGCACCATTCATTTTAAAAACATAAGTGTCCATTACAAAGAACTGTGACTCACGTGACTGTGTAAAACGAAACGTCTTGCCGCAAACATTGAGCGAAATCTATGCCGGTTCGCCTTTAATATTCCTTGAGAACCGATAACTACAGAAATATCTACCTACATTTTGTACCTACATGTGTACATATTATGAGTCACATTACACCCGAGCGAAGCTGGGTTTTCATCTAGTTAACAAATAAAAAATTATTATTAGTATTGTTAAAAATATTATTATTAGTAATGTTTAATTATAAAATACTAGTTGGTGCCCTTAGCTACGACCGCGTTGAAAAATAAAAAAACTAATGCCTCACTAAATATATGAGCAATGTAATGCCTAACATCTTTATTGCAGTTATAGCTTTGTCAGGCGTTAGATGATCCTTCAGGAACAGTACTTTTTTCTGGATTACAGGTGCCCTATGTCTTTTCCTGCATCCCTGACAACGTGTATGCAAAATTCCATGATGATTGGTTTAGCGGTTTATGCGTGAAAAGGTAACAGACAGACAGACAGAATTACTTTTACATTTATAATATTTGTATGGATTACAAAACACATGTCACACTGCGTTTCACAGTCATAAATTGAGTAGTCCCTTTGGTGGCAGTAACCACCTCCTTACAGAAGATCAATGTAAAATAACAGCATCTGTGCTTTTTTGTTTAGGTGAGTGGGTAACGGATGCCAGAGCCCATTTCCCTATATTTTTGTTTATGTTGAAATCGGCAGACAGGCTGTCGGTCCACTTGATGGTAGGTGGCTACCGCCGCCTATAACACAAGCAACGCCAAAGCTGCTGCAAGTGCGCTGCCGACTGCTGTAGGATTAAGGATAAGGGATTAGGAGTGGATAGGGAAATGGGCTCTGGCATCCCTTACTCACTCACCGAAACACAACAGCACACGTGCTGTTATTTCACGGTGGTCTTCTGTAAAGGGGTGGTTACTGCCGCCAGACGGGCTCCCAAATGACTGCGAAAACGCACAGTGTGCCCTGCTACTACTTTTCAAATCCAGACCGGAGCCAAATTTGAAGTTGATTTTTCAAAGTTGACCCTGCCGGGAATCGAACCCGGGAACCCTAGAACAGAGCGATAAGGCAAGCACCGTAACCACCCATCCAACGGCCAACGGCTAACGTGTTAAGTAATAGTTAGACCTAATGTGTATTAAATAAAAGTTGCTGCTACGCTGTCGCTGAGTTTTTTGTAGGCATCGTCAAGCTCTACAACTTTCCTATAGAAATCAATCATATCTCTCACCATTAAAGCAGCGTTCCAAAGAAACATTTTCTTTGGACCGTTTTTCGTCGACTTACTTTGCAAATTCGATTACCACGAAAAAGCCTTTTCATTTCACGGGATAATATATAAGGCTATGTTCATCCTAAAATTCTATTCAAACTATTGGTGAAAGAATTTTTTAATTCGGATGAGTAGTTACGAAGATTACCTCTTACATACAAATATTATCTCTTTGTAATATTAGTATACAGACAAATAATTATGTCTTATTATGAGACCAGAGCCCATTTCCCTATCCGTTCGTAATCCCGTATCTTTAATAATAATCGACAGCGCACTTTTATGATTTATGGGTCCAGTTGCCTGAAAATAAATCTATACTAATATTATAAAGCTGAAGAGTTTGTTTGTTTGAAAGCCCTAATCTCAGAAACTACTGGTTCGAATTGAAAAATTATTTCTGTTTTAAATAGTCCATTTATCGAGGAAGGCTATAGGCTATATAAAATCACGCTACGATAAATAGTATTATATATAAGCAGTGTCCATTACCGCGCGCCCCATGCGCACGCCGCCGCCGTATGGGCCGCAGCGAAGCGTGGCCGAGTTCAACTAGTCTATCTATCTATATATATAAAAATGAATCCCCATTTCCCTTGGTCACGGCATCACGCTTGAACGGGTAGACCGATTTTAATTCGGTTTTCACTAATGGAAAGAGGGATAAACGGGGAATGTTCATATTATGTAAAAATTGCAACTCGGGCGAAGCCGGGGGCGGGTCGCTAGTGAATTATAAAATTGTATTATTTACTCTTCCGGTTGTTATTTTATTGTGTAGGTATTGATGTTTTGAAATTTTGATTTATTAAATGCGGAATTTAAGTTTTGTTCTATTAACTTGTAAAGTATATAATTAACTATTAGGTTCGCTATGAATAAAAATTTTATATCAACAACGTGGCGGGAACACTTGAAATACTTAAAATTTCACAACTATAAGCACCTTTTTCCGAACTCAGCAGCCGCAAACTCTTTAACTTCCGAACCAATGAAATTATTCCAAACTTCTTCGACTTATGTCGAGGAATTCGAACTATAATTTTGCTTAACTTTTACCGTACAAACAAGTTAAAATGCTTTAGTAATTGTGTTGAAGAAATTATTTTAAAAGTTAAATATTTTTATTTAGCCAAAAACTGCCTAAATTATCTCATACTTGTGTAATAAGTGTCGCCATGATTGCGTGCGAAGGCGGAGAGGAACATTTTAAACAAGACGCAATCAAAAAGCTTACAATTATTAAAAAAATGGTTTCTTTCTTTTTTGTCTATAAGTTGTTGTCTATTTGATGGACAACAATATTAACACAAGCAACACTGTCGTCTATTAACACAAGTACACAAGTAACACCATGCACGAGTGCTGCAAATGCGCTGCCTAAATTAGTGGGATTGAGGATAAGGGAAATGGGGTCTTATATATAATATGTATACATTTATAATTTATATACATTTATAATAATAGCACATTTCTTACTCACATACTGCCGCACTCAGAGTCGTTTTAATGATTACTTAGCGACTCTTTAGTAAAGATTTAAAAATGTTTACTCTCAGAGACAGTTAATGGTTAATTAGTGGTCTTAAGTGACACTTAACTTTAATGACAGCTCAACCCTTACTTATGCTTCTTAAATGGAGAATTTGACATTTCGAAAGTGAGGTAATCTTATTAATAATAATCTATTGTTCGTGGAGTCGTTACATAGGTAGCTAAAATTATTTTAAAAAAAATTTAAATTTAAAAACTTAAATTATATCTTGACAAGATGATAAGAATAATAGATACTTTACGAAAAAAAGTAAAGTATACTAATCTAATGAACGTCTCTGAGTGCGGCAGTTAGCGTTACTTATTTTACGAAACCTAGAACTTGGAATAACAAGCTTACCTTTATTTCTTAGCTTAAAATTTTAGAAGTCACTTTTTTTTTTAATCATTATTCTTATGAAAGTGGTGTAGCGGTATTCGTTACTAAATACAATGTAAACGCGCGGACATAGTCATCGTCCAATGGAAACGTACTAACAACTTACGTTGCCAGGTAACGGGTATGCGCACATTAAGGGCTATATTTCACCGGGACACCATGGCGGCGCAACCAATCACCGCTACCAACAAAATGTATACAGCTCTCTAGAGAGTTACTCACCAGTGGCTCTAGCATGAGTTTACGATACTACACTCGCTAGCGAGAGCGTAAAACATTTATATGGAAAATTGATAATTTGACATTGACAGTTCACGATTTCCCATACAAAATTTTTACGTTCTCGCTAGCGAGTGTAGTATCGTAAACTCATACTAGAGCCTCTGGTGTCCGATTGGTTGCGGACACCAACTTTGTGCAGTGTTTCATACTAGTGTATAATTGTGCAGTGCGGTATTGTAAATATTTATTTTGTAATTTAGTGTAAATAAACTGTATATAACAAATTAGTTGGTCAGTTATTACACCCATCCAACTAATAGATTAAGTTTTACAAATTGTATTGTGAAATGTTCCGTTTTCATAAATGCTCCTTCTGCTGAGCACTTAAAAGTACATACATCCCCCAGAGGTGTCTTGCAGTGCAGTAGTAAACGTAGACTCGTACGTAAATGTGCACGCAAACAATTTAATCGCTTTAATGTTGTGTACAGTTGCGCGCAGAAATGTTGAAATAGTAAAATCGTTTCAATTGAAAGCCGTATTCCACCGAGGGACCCGGGGGAGCTTTTTCAACCGTTCGTAATTACGTACGAACTGCATACCGATGACAGGCGAGTACTGGCGAGCACAAAAGTGCTTTTTATCGTCAATCCTATAGTGGAAATTAAAAATAGACTAACGAAGCAGTGGCGCCCGCCGCGCTGTGTTGAGTGTAAAACTTTTTTAGGAATTAAAAGAGTTCTTTTGGAGGAGTTTTTGCTACACCAGCAATTGCATAGCTGTTGTTCAAAAGTTCCAATTACGTTTTGATACCAAAATTGTATGTAGTTGAGTGAATTTTCAAACTAAGCTTCAAAAACATTGAGAAGGTTTAATAACCAAAAGTGTATATAGAAGCTTCTTTACGAACCATACAGTAACCACGGGTTGCTTAATCTCGACCGGACTATGTCTGTCTGACCATTCCCCCCCCCCCATCTCCGAAACTACTGAACCTAAAATTTTGAAAAAAAAAATAGATTATAGGAAAACCTATAAGAAGTCCATGATATTAAAATAACATGGTAAATCACTCAATATTGTACGGATAGGTAACATCGTACGGAACCCTCTTCACACGAGTTCAACTCGCACTTGTCCCGTTTTTTTTTAAGTTTAACTTGCACTTTGGAGATTTTGGTAATAAAATTCTTTCTTAACTTCAGTAATTTCCTGTGAATATTTCCGATTTTGTAAATGGGGATAACATTCAAAAACTAAAAAACTTATTATACTTTTTTGAGACAATTATTGGATTTTTTTAAATGTACTTTCAAACTTAAATACCTATTACCAAATTACAACAGTAAAATCTATAATTTATTTTTACATAATGGTACAAGTTTCAACCATCAAAACCAAAATACCACACACTGATTGATTTCCTTTAATGACAATATTTTTGTGAATACAATATGAAATATAAGGTCAAAATATTTATTTTCTAAACTGTAAACATTGAGTTGTGATAAAAACCCGAGGATCCGTGAACATTTATTTAAAAACTAGCTTCGCCCGGGGTGCAATTTTTATATATAAGAACATTCCCCGTTTATACCTCTTTCCATTAGTGAAAACCGAATTAAAATCGGTTCACCCGTGATACCGTGACCAAGGGAAATGGGGATTCATTTTTATATATAGAGAAGATATATATTTAAAAAAAAATCATAAAAGAATAAAAGAATACAGGGGCAAATTAAAAGGAAATGTATAACATTCTTGGGGCTAATTGAGAGCTTATGAGACAGACTTCGTTGTGTAGATACAATGTGATGCATTACTGTTAAATTAATCCTTATATAGTATAAAAAGAAGACGCTGCTCGCGTCTGTCTGTCTGTCTGTATGCGAAGCTGGAGCTTAAATATAAAAGCTAATGTTGCGTACTTGTAAGCTGTTGATTCTGCAATAGATAATACCAAAATAAAAGACATTTTATTTCTATCAAAAGTAATTTGATAGAAATAAACTAACAAAAACAATATAATTTTGTTGTTCATAGTGCGAGGACTCCTACAAAGCTCGCATTTCTCTGTGTTTTCAATTCCGTCATTGTTTTCTGTAACGATGTGTTATTTATAAAACTACTGTGTTGGTTGTAAGTTTATTTTCGTTACCTGAATTGATATGTAATTGATAAGAAATCGATAAAAAAATCGCTAGAATTTACTGTATTTTTTATTTTTTATAATCAATACAGTGCTGGCATCGCTTGCCTGTAAAGATCTTCCGATTTCAAGATGGCCGCCATGTTTTGACAATTTTCTCTACCTAAATTAATATGTCATTTATAAGAAAATCGCTAGAATTTACTGTATTTTTTATACTCAATACTGGGCTGGCATCGCTTGCCTGTAAAGATCTACCGATTTCAAGATGGCTGCCATGTTTTGACAATTTTCTTTACCTAAATTGATATGTAATTGATAAGAAATCGATAAAAAAATCGCTAGAATTTACTGTATTTTTTATTTTTTTATAATCAATACAGTGCTGGCATCGTTTGCCTGTAAAGATCTACCGATTTCAAGATGGCTGCCATGTTTTGACAATTTTCTCTACCTAAATTGATATGTAATTGATAAGAAATCGATAAAAAAATCGCTACAATTTACTGTATTTTTTATACTCAATACAGTGCTGGCATCGCTTGCCCGCAAAGATCTACCGTAGCTTTTTAAATGGCCGCCATGTTTAGACAGATAGCTCCGCAGTCATTAGTTTGTCTATCTTTATAACACGGAGAAGGAGGACTAAACATATTATATGAGTGTTCAACTGAAAAATTGTCAGCTGCAACCATTAAATAATGGTTCATAAATTGGCAAGAAAGGCGATTGTGTAGCATTGATGTTTGATCGATGAAACCACCTTAAATAAAATGCTACAACAGCGCCTCCTATTTAAAATGGTGGCCGACGGACACTTTCTCATGTATAGAGTTGGTCCTCCTTTATTCTCCACGCTTTGAATAATTAACTGATTGATTATAATTAAGGCCAGGACTACCCTCAGATCGAACGTTTGTGGAGGATGTTTACCACGTGTTAAAAGAATGTGTCCGGAACGATAGGGTGCGTAGGCTGGGCTTCAGAGGCCAATTTATGTCGCAAGTAGGTGACTTGAAGCGCCCTCGTATTCCCGCTATCCGATGATGCCAGGGAGCTTGTACAAGAATAACTATAAAATATTTAATGATAACATATAATTTAGAGAAATGTTTGTATGACTTTGCCCAATGAGGCGACATGTCCTTTATGGAAAAGCCTCCGAATAAAGATAAAAAAAAGTTGAAAATCTTTGTATCGAACACATTTTTTAATAAAATGAGCGCAATCGCAAATCTCTTAATTAAGGTGCAATATTGCACAACAAATTTTTCTAGCTTTTCAGAGATAACCGAACAGATTTAAAATTTAATTTTTTTTCTTAAATATTGTGTAAAATAAAAAAGAAAGAAAGATAGCCGATTAAAACTTAAGTACAAGAACTTATGTTAATTAAAAGCTGTTTTAGGCAGTAATTTACTTACTTTTTTTTATAGAAACTTTTTGCAATATTTAATTTTACTCAAACAAGTCTAATAAGGCGACGAAAAGCTTTTCTGCTAAGTCCTCGTCGTAATTTATCAGATTAATAAAAAATAAAAATGTGAACAATAATATGTGATGTATTTTATTTTATCTTGTATGATATGTTTTTATATATATAAATAATTTATATTAGATTTTATAAATATAAATTTAATAAATACATTTTATAACATAATCTATGAATACAGATCGAGTAAAAATTTTAACACCAATATTTGACTCTTAAAAAAAAATTCAAAAACAAAATTAGACAAATTAAAATAAGATTAGTTACTATTTGTCTACCTTTTTAACATAACTTTGAATAATTAACTGATTAATTATTTTAGTACAAAGATTTTTAACTGCAAGATCGTGCAAGACGAAAGAATCCTTAATGTCACATTTAGAACCACGTGGTACAAAATCGCTCAGTCCATCGCCAACTTTACAAGGCTAACGCCAAGGCCATCCTGATGCGGCGATCAGGATCAATAGGTATTTTTGTAAGAAAAATTTCCCAATGCCCCTCTCTATATATTCTATATTATATTTAATCCTTTTTTGTAGTATTAATTAGTACATACCAATAGAATTAATTAGTTTTAAAATGTGCTGTTAGACAATTTTCATTTTTATTTTTATTTAATAATTAATTTATGGTAAACATTTTAAAGTTTTCAACACATTGGAAATATTTAATAAATTAAATATTATTAAATATTTCCAATGTACATTTTGTGAAAAGAAATAAATATTTTAAAATTTAAAAAAAGTGAGCATGAGGCACCTCAAAACGTATACCTACACTTCTTTAATGTATTGCAATGAAAAGGTTTTTTTATCTAAAAATAATATGAACGAAGATTAAAAAGTGAATAAAACGAGAAGCTATTTCTACAGAAGCTCGTTAAGAGAAAACCGCCTAAAAGGCATTCGACACAAGACTCAAAATTGCCTGGACCTCTCAATAAACCCTGAATGAAAAGCTACCAAGATAAAATCATTGCGAATTTTCTTTGAACGCTCATTCACCACGCTTATCCTTAAATCTCATCAAATCTTACGCCTATACAATTTAAAGAAATAAGAGGTCCAAAGAAATTCGTTAATTTAGATAATCCCTGTGCAGGATTTGCTGAACTCTTTATTGGCGTCAACTATGTAGAATCTGCCGTCTTGAAAAATCGCCTACACGTTCCAGAATTATGTTTATGAAACTTTTATTGCGAAGAATGACACATAAGTTAATAAACAACTTACTCATTTATCTTAAGGCGACTCCAGCCGCAAAACTCGTTCTGTACTGAATTGACGGGACTGCTGAGGGGAGTCGCTACTTGCAAATCTCGGAAATATCTATTTAAAAATTAAATAAAGTATAATTCAAATTTTTCTTTTGATGAGCCTTCAGATAGTGGATCTTAAAATTTATCTTAAGAATTAGCTATTTAAAATATTAATTATATTAAGCAAATCGCACGGTTACAACATCGATATTAGACCGCAAATTAGTAATTTTTTTATATATATAATTAAATATAATTTAAAAAATTATTATGATGATCCCCTTTCATATATCCTGCAGATGATTTGGGTTTTTTTTATATTATAATTATTATGATAATTTAAAAGGAAAACAGTTAAAAATAAGTGCATTTTTTTATCATTTTTTTTCTCATAAGAAAAAAAGTTTAGAAGTAGTTAGCGGAGAAACGTACAGAAGTTGCGGGATAGGTACCCGCAGTCGTAGCGTACGCGTCTTGCTTGACCTACTTGCAATGCCTTTGTGGCTTCACGGCGCGGTCGCGCTTTACATATATCGTATTATCTCTTTAACCATACGTCCAAAACATATGCAGTAAAAGCAAAAATCACGTGTATTATTTACTTGTGACGATAAACTTGCATATTTTGATAAGGATTCATAATTGTTGATAATATGGCCAATAAACATCACCTGACGATTTTAATTATTATTTTTTTTTATACAAAAAGGTAGTTTTTGTGGCTTAAATACTTATAAAAGTTAGACATATGCTGTCGCTGACTTTTTTGTAGAATAGCTCTACAATTTTTCTATAGAAATCAATCATTTATCTCATAATTAAAGCAGCGTCGAAAGAAACGTTTTCGTTCGACCGTTTTATCGTCGACTTACTTTGCAAATTCGATTGCCACGAACATTTTCATTTTACGTGACAATATTATAGCCTTCGTCTAATCCTAAATTTCTGCTCTAACTATTGCTGAAAGATTTTTTTAAATCGGATTCATGAGTAGTTTCGAAGAATACCTTAAGATAAATGAGTAGTTTTGAAGAAACTTAACTTTTTTATACTTAATTTTAATACAGATACAGATAGATACATAATATAATTACAGATGTATGTATTAGTTACTCGCGGTTTCTATTGCAAAATCTGTTGTTTACAAGACAATGGCGAACACTTTCTCCTAATCACCTAATAGGTTCGTCGACCTCATGCTTTGATGACTCAATGAACGAATGTAGTAATATCGTTTAATAAACAAAGTCAGAGGCATTACACCGACATTTTCATCGACATTTACCCACAAATTAAAAAAAAAAGGATTTTTTTAAATACTATTATTGTTCATTATTACATTTTTCAAATAATTTTGTAACAAACTCATTTGCATTTGAGAATTCGCACTCGTAACTGTCACAAGCAATAATTATTATGCCAGTATATTTCAAAATATAGATTTTTAATAGAGAAATTTACAGAAATTTAAATTGTTGGTTAAAAATCAGATTAAATTAAATTGTTGGTTTTTGTTTTATTTTCAAAATGACACATATTACAAACCTAAAAAATTATCAGTAATCTCACTTCACAAATTATCTAGGCCTTTGAGGATTAATTTTTCATTTGACATTATAATTTTCGATTAATTAATAATTAATATTTTTGGCACTTATAACATTTTTATTAAGCGAAATGCGCTATCTTCCGTCTCATTTCATGCATACTTCAATGTGCACTGTTTCACATGATCAGTCACAATCGCTCCACCGAGACGGGAATACCATGTTTCTGTGCGCAAGAATATTTACACGTAAATTTTATTATAAGACTTATTTATGAGTAAATTATTATAAGTGTGTTCTGTATAGACTGTTTATAAACTGTTTCATATTATTTTAACAAGATTGTATAAATATGTGTTTGGCTAATAAAAGGAACTCTGTTGTGTCGGTATCGTGTCCATTCAATTATGGGGCCACGAGGGTGAAATTATATTTTTTTTGCTTTGTACGCCCCTTAAAGCCATTAGTTATATTTGCTATTGAATATGACATGTGTATTAAACATTTATGGCAAGGTTAGTGAATAAAAGCAAAACCCAACTCAATATGAGAGTTAATAAAGAAATCCCAAACATATAAAATCAAAGAATTCGCTACTTTACTTACACGACCGACACAAAAATAATTTCCTAAAGGGGAGCCAATCGACGGAAGTTTTTCCGTTAAAGGAATAGATGTCAGCGACACGACGTGGGATACGGGTAAACCATTCGTCATGCCGCAAATCCGCGAGACAATAAGGCAAACTACACATGTCTTTAAAAATATTATATGTTTTATTATATATTTGATACAGAATTATATTGCGCGTGTGTAGTGCGCAGACGAGTGTCAGAAGTGGAACTTCTTTGGCGACCAAAATATTTATAGTAAGCGGTAGATCTCAGAGAGATAAAATCGTTACAGGAAGCGGCCACGTGATCGTTACACTGTAGTGTAGCACAAAATTCGATTTTGAAATTTTTCTTAAAGAAGTTTCACTTCAAAATCAAAATTAAGTTAGTTATAAAAAAATCTACTAAAATAATTTTTTTTTCAGCAAATTACATTGATCATTGATTAAGTCCAAAGATCACAATTTTAAATCTATCCTTAGGCTTAGGCCGAGTTTAGATTCAACCTAACTGTAAGCCTATACATGGAAGCCACTTCCGATGTCATATTTAATATTTTGATATTATTTTCCTAATAATGATCACTTTAATGATAAAAATAAGTATGGTAAATAAATAGTATAAAGTTTAAAATTTTTGTTTAATTTTTTAATGCTGTTGAGAAAATACAATTGTGTCATTGTAAAAATTTAAAAACGTGTAAACGTTTTTTTTTTCCCTTTTTTATAAATATTTCATTGTTCGTAAGCGCCCTTAAGATTGAGCGTCGCCGGGAAGATAGGTAATCAGGCCATGTATTGTGTGTAATAGAGTGTGCCTTTGTATTTATTGCCAACAGTTGCGATAAAAAAATCGCTACTTAAAGTATAAAGGATGAGATAAAACTTCCCGAGAAGAAATTCCAGAAGTTGCTACTCTTCACATAATACATGGATCATAGTAAACTTCTGGATTCTGTTAAATATGTCCACACGTTATTATTTAGGATATATTTATTGTTTATAGAAATATGTGCCGTCAAAGTTTTTTCACTACTGTAAAAAACGGTAGACCCTAGTCTTCCATAGGGACCTTTCAATAGCTTCTTGGAACATATTCCCTTGTTTTTCCAGAGATCTAAAAGATCAAGATTAGGTGTAATCATTAGATAAGAGTGCAATCATTAGATGCAATTAGAGTGCAAAATTAGATGCAGCTAGGGTGCAAGATTAAATGCATTTACAGTGCAAGATTAGATGCATTTAGAGCGCAAGATTAGATGCATTCAGAGATCAAGATTAGGTGCATTTAGTGTGCAATCATTATATGCAATTAGAGTGCAATATTAAATTATTAGATTTTATTATTATTAGATTAAATGAATTTAGAATGCAAAATAATATGAAGCATTTAGAGTGCAGGATTATTTTCATTTAGAAAGCAAAATTATTTGCATTTAGGTGCAAAATTATCTGCATTTAGAGTGCAAGAATAGATTAATTTAGTGTGCAAGATATGAAGCATTTAAAGTGCAAGATTTAGATATTTTTTTTCAGTTATTAACTATTATAATTGTAACGGTGCATCGAGTAAAAGGTAAGTTTGAAATGTTTACGGTTTATGAAAGTAAATTTAATAAATGTTAAATAAACAGGTCAACTTTATTCGAGTGAAGAACAAGCACATAGAAACGATGACCGCAGGTCGGGCTTCCTCCTTCAACCAATATCATAAACATGGGTAATGCCCTACGGTAACCCTTGTAAAAAGTAATCGAGTTCTGAATGTCTGCGTATCATGTGTTTTGGGTTATTCTCAAATATTATATATACATATTTCCTATTCCTTAACCTTTTATATTTTAAGGTCGACAGACAGGCTGAAATTTCACTTGATTGGCTACATTCGTCTATTAATGTGAGATCCATCCACCATAAATATCCTAAATCCATCCTAAATATGTTGAGGATGTACTCGTGTTTCAGTATAATAACGTAATCTCTTGTACTAATAATATTATTCTTGCATATGAAACAATTATTTCTCCGTTAGGTATTAAAAATGTAAGATGTTTATGTCCACTTCTTTGATTTCTATGCAGATTACCAAGCGATTCTGATATTCAATGTTAAAGATCGGCAGACAGGCTAACGGTCCACTTGATGGTACATGGCTACCGTAGCCTATAACACAAGCAACGCCAAAGCTGCTGCCGACTACAATAGGATTAAGAAAAAGGGATTGGAAATGGGGCTCTGTCATCCCTTACTTCATTCACCGAAACACAACAGCACACGTGCTGTTATTTCACCTTGGTCTTCTGTAAGGGGGTGGTTACTGCCGCCAGACGGGCTGCCCAAATGACTGCGAAACGCAGTGTGCCCTGCCACTACTCTGATACATCTACACTTTAATTAATTAATTAATAATATTATAAACAGAAAATATTTGTATGTATGTATTTTTGTATGTTTGTAATGATATAACTCAAAGACTAGTGGACCGATTTCAAAGATTCTTGCACCCGTAGAAAGCTACATTATATTTTATAAAGAGATGCGGACGAAGTTGCGTCCACAATCAGCTAAACAAAGTTTTGTTTTAAACCAAGAAACACACATTTTCGGGACAAAACACAGTCACAGTTCAATTTAACATTATCCTTATCTGTGTTATTACAATGGGCGTTCAGAATAACGACAAAACGTTCAAGAATCACCCATTGTTTCCGACCATTTCCGACGATATCGCATGCCATATAATTTGGTCGGTCATTTCTTATTACGATCACCTAATTCATTGAGATAATATACTCGCAGAGTGTGTACACAGAGACGCGAATCTTTTGTTTCCATATAATCACAAAAAAAAGTATGAAACTAAGTAATTATATCGCTTAGTTCTTTACCTATGTGCCTATTCATATAATAATAGGTTGGGGAAAAAGTTTCTTCGTATTTTATCTAAAAACTCAAGCTTTTTTTTTTTTTTCAAAATTTATTTATCTACAGTCAATAACAGTAGGTCTATTTGTGCCATCTTGTAGATAGCGACATGAATCCGTTGCTGTAGAATTTTTGGGACTTCTGATCAAAATAACGAGACAAGTAGTTTTGGCAGTCCTCTCTTGATGTTAACCTGACATTGCCTAAAAAATTCTGAAGATACCGGAACAGGTGGAAATCTGAAGGTGCAAGGTCAGGTCTATATGACGGATACATTAACACCTCCCAACCAAACTCATAATTTTAGCTGAGTGGCTAAAGATGTGTGTGGTCTAGCGTTGTCGTGATGAAAGACCACAATCTTTCTATTAATCAATTTCAGCCGCTTTCTGCCAACTTCTTGCTTTAATCTCATCAATTATTGTTGGCAGTAGAGATCCGAATCGATGGTTCTGCCCGGCGTTAAAGCTCATAATGAAAAATACCCTTTTAATCCTACCATACACACAGTATCATCTTATTGCGAGTTAACCCGGATTTTATCACAGTCTGAAGCCTGACCGACCTCTGACCACGACCTTTTTCACACGTTCTTGTCGTACGCGATCCACTTCACATCACCAGTTATCAATCTCTTCAAAAACGGTTCGGTTTCATTACGTCTCAAAAAAGAATCGCAAATGAGTACACGATTCATAAGGTTTCTTTTAGTCAGCTCGTGTGGCACCCAAATATCTAGTTTTTTTGTGTATTCAACTTTTTTCAAATGGGTCAAAACTGTTTTATGGTCAATTCCCAGTTCTTCAGCTATGTCGTAACTACTGATATGCCGATCTTGCTTCACTTTTTCAAAAATGGCGTCCATTTTATCCGTAACAGGGCGACCAAAGCAAGGTGCATCTTTGACATCAAAATTCCCAGATTGAAAACGCTTAAACCAACTTTGTGCTACTCTTACTGGCACTGTATTGGGTCCATAAACGTCACAATTTTTATCGCGGCTTGCGTTGCATTTTTTCCTTTTTTTTCAAACCAACAGATATTTATAAGATTTTCACCAACAGAAAGAACGAGAATCCGTTGGCGGGTCGCTAGTTATTATGATTATACATAAAATATTTGAGTCATTTCTCATCACCGTAGGTAGAGGAATCTAATAAAGAAATCGATTTCCAAACAAAGGAAGACTTAAGACAAAGTCCTAATGAGTTCCAGAGTCCAGTCTTTTTATTGCGCAAACAGTGGTACAGAAAACTATTAACCAGGAAAAAAGTTTTGCTCTCATTCCATTTTTATTGCTTGGCTTTCTAATAAAAGTGGAACACACTATGTTGTAGCAGTTTTATGAAAAATGCTTCTAACTTGTGCAGAATCTGTTTGTAATTTTTTTTGTTTCGTTATAAATTCTAACAAAGCAGCCAAGCGTTAAACATTACGTTAGCTATGTTGTTTTTTATGTCACAGTTATAAATGTCATTGTAGTTATGTTAATGTTGCATTGAATCTGTTGATATTTAAAAGGAAATCTTTTTGACAATGATTTCGCGAGTTGTAATTATTATTATTAACTATATGACCCGGCGAACTACGTACAGTAAAAACCCACTCCTTTACAAATTTATAAAATAATTCCTTAAGAATCGATTTTCATATAAAATGTTATAAGAAGTAAAATTAATAAAGGCGTTAACTAAAAAGCGTTACGTTAAATGTCACTTTTACATTAAATGTTCCCTAATTCTATTCTCTGGGCTTGTAAAGGCAAACGTCGTAGCGCGTTATAACCTGCCGGCGAGCGGCACAGCGACATCTGTAAACGAGCCGTGCCTGTACGTTAAATATTTTTTCAAAAAAAAAAAAAACAATTTGTACACGTTGTACTCATGTTACCGAAGTCAAAAAAATAGTTTTTAGAATTTTTGTGTGTTTTTATTTGTGAGTTTGTGCGCAGTAATCTCAGAAACGGATTAACCTATTTGAATGCGGTTTTCATCGATGTACTATAGCAAGCTTCCCGTGACATTTAATTTCATTCCAATCGGTTTACAAACAAAAATGTTACGCTTTATTCCGAATATCACGCGTACGAAGTTATTATTACCTAATAGGTATTATTAGTGTAAATTAGTGATTGAATACGTGAGATTGAAACTACAAGTGACGGTTAATACCTGTTTTGAACATAACAATCAATTAATATTTATTTATTTATTTATTATAAACTATTTAGATTATTTAAGTACTCACTGTAATGTAGTCAACGTAAGTGAGCCTAATAAATAAATAAATAAATAAATAAATATTGATTATAAGACATAACCTTTATTAATCTAAAAAACCCTATTATCTAAATATTATTGTTTTTGAAGACGCCGCTACTTACCTACACAATGATTAAAGATTATATTCAAAATTCGAATGAATAAGTATGTAGTAAAATTGCGTGGAAGCATTAGATAGCTATTCAGACGATAAATCGTAACCAAGTCACTTAAAGGCGAGGACATAATAGTTTCATTTGTATTCGACCCGAGACCCGTTGAGTAGGAAGTATTCGCATCTGACAAAGGATGAGTTAAATAAGGAATTGACTCACATTTGACTCACAATTTCTTGTAAACATAAAATACTTATGCCATTTAAAATGAATCTATATTTTATAATGCCATATCAAGATAAAAAAAAATGGTAATAAAAATTTATTGGAGTTAACTCCTTAAGAATCGATTTTCATATATGGAAATTTTATGAGTAAAATTAATACAAGCGTTAACTAAAAAGCGTTATGTTCTTCTGAGCAACGTACCTTACGTACTAAGCAGTTAGAATCCGATAGACGTCGCCGCTTCACCTAATTCTATTACCATCAATAGTTTTATATTTTTGGAGTTCACCAAGCAGTTCTACCCAAATCCGATAGATGTCGCCCCTTCACCTAATTCTATTGTTAGTTTAAAAAATGCGCCATCAATAGTGTTATATTTTTGCAGTTCACCAAGCAGTTCTACCCAAATCCGATAGATGTCGCCCCTTCACCTAATTCTATTGTTAATATAATAGAGGCGCCATCAATAGTGTTATATTTTTGGATTTCAACAAGCAGTTTTACCCAAACCCGGTAGATGTCATCGCTTCGCCTAATTATATTCTTCCTATTGCATAGTCATTTTTATTTTATTAAATCAAGGTAACGCTTGACCACTATCTCACCTGATGTGAGGTGCAGATGGACCACGCTTACCCAGTAAATGCTCATTTACCCTGGTAATTTTGTTTAATTTGGAAAAAAAAATTTTTTTTTAATCCCTTCTGCAGGGTGGAATCGAAAATTTCTATCATTCATCGATATTTCATATCTTCTAGAGACTTATATCAAAAATGCCCCTGATCGTAACAAATTTTGATTTGTTAGTGAATTTTCCCGCACTAAAAACGATTCAGTATTTTAATTTCTTCGATCGCTTTGATCAATCGTCGTCGAAAGGGTATGTTATATAAAAAATAAAAAAATAATAAGGAAAACGGATAACTCGTTCCAAATCCCATCCCTAAAAACAGGAAACCAGGGAAATGACCGATGTTCCGGACACGTTTTTATCTAACTCAACGTTGGGTCGGTCCTGATTAGGGCACAACATATGGAAGTCCTAAAAAAGTGGACCCTACCTCTTCTTTATTTAGTAACATTCCATTTCGACAGCTTTTTTTTTTAAATATTTTTCTACCCACTGCTATATTTACTATATTATTGTTTATACTATAGTCGACAGCGCACTTGCAGCAGCTTTGTCGTTACTTGTGTTATAGGCGACGATAGCCGCTTACCATCAAGTGGACCGTCAGCCTGTCTGCCGATCTTAACATAAAAAAGAAATAATGCCTCTTAGAGTTTAATCCACGTTATCAGATCTGAACTACTAGGTAATGAAAGAGACTCATTGAAGTATTTAACATATTATTATTATTTTTAAATTTAATTTGACATAAAATATTTTGACGAGCCCGTTGGATGAGTGGTTAGGGTTCCCGGGTTCGATTCCCGACAGGGTCAACTTTGAAAAATAAACTTTTCAAATTTGGCTCTGGTCTGGATTGGATTTGAGTGGCAGGGCACACTGCGTTTTCGCAGTCATTTGGGCAACCCGTCTGGCGGCAGTAACCACCCCCTTACAGAAGACCACCGTGAAATAACAGCACGCGTGCTGTTGTGTTTCGGTGAGTGAGTAAGGGATACCAGAGCCCATTTTCCTATCCCCCTCCTAATCCCTTATCCTTAATCCTACTGCAATCGGCAGCGCACTTGCAACAGCTTTGGGGTTGCTTGTGTTATAGGCGACGGTAGCCACCTACCATTAAGTGGACCGTCAGCCTGTCTGCCGACATTAACATAAAAAAATAATAAAAAATAATAATAATAACATTTTCAACATACTAAGACCTTTCAATATTTGGTAGCAATTTATAAGAATTACAGGCAACTGTAAAACTTTAAAACATGTTAAGTATCGCTTTAACATCGTGATATATTATTATTTGAGATTCAATTTGTAAACGGTACTGAACAAAGTTGGGGGCCAGGGAAAATGTAGCGGAAAACGTACTCCATCCAGTAAACTCCCCATATAAATTACATTAAACAAAGCCATTGTATTGCGCACCGCTTGGGTCACTAAGGCTAGCAGAGCAGGGAAGTTAGATAACTTTCTTCAGCTTTATTCTCTTCCTTATAGGAGTCTGATAGGGATTAGTAATTATTTGTACTTACTTAATTATTGCAGAACTGTATCTCAAAATAAAGAAAACCTTTTAAAATCTATATCAAAAGTAATAAACAATCTATTTCTTCATATATTTATCATAGCAATATAGTTTTATATTGAAATAAATCTCAAAAATGAAAACCAAAAACTTGTAATATCATAACAATGGGGTTAAAAACTGAAAGCTAATTGTAGGTGGCGCCACTGTTGAGTGATCCTAATCACCGCCAAATTGCGTTCTTGGTTCCGTGTATTTACCAGCGAATTTGCCTTTATTTCTACAAAAATGTATTCGACGTAGAATGTTAAGCAGTTAAAAAAACAGTTGAGGAAAAGAAAAGCATCTACTGCACATAATCTCGAATATTTAGTCTGCTCCCAATTTTTTCTTCATAAAGCTTTAATCCATTGTTTTCTTCTTTTGAAATCTTTAGGGAATATATGGATTCCCTTCTTTTTGCAATCCAAAGCTGAAAATAAGCGTCATGTTAATTAAATAAATTCAGTTCTTTTTGTTTATTTACAAAATTACTATGGAAAATGACAGCTATCTGTCAGATGTAGGGAACACCCAACAGTGCTGCCATCTGAAGTGAGCAAAAGTCAGTTTTTTACCCCATTTATACACGTTGTAATGATGTTACCATAGTAAAAAAATAGCTTTTAGAATTTTTGTGTGTTTTTCTGTGCGTTTTTGCACGCTAATCTCAGAAATGGCTTAACCGATTTGAATGCGGTCACGAATTGCAGCAAGCTTCCCGTAACATTTAGTTTTTGTTTCATTCCAATCGGTTTACAAACAAGTTACCCGCTATATCGAATACCACTCGTACGAAGTTGCTGGCTCAGCTAGTCTATATTATATTACATAAATAATAAAATTGTAAACGAGTCGTGTCTGTTCATTATAGATTTTTTTTTTTTTTTCAAAATAACTTTACCGAGGTCAAAAAAATAGTTTTTAGAATGTTGTCTGTTTGTGCATTTGTGCAAGCTAATCTCTGAAAAGGCTTACCGATTTGAATGCGGTTTTCACTTATATATTGTAGCAAGCTTCCCGTAACATTTAAGTGTTTATTTTATTCTAATCGGTAAAAAAAAAGTTACGCGCTATACCATATACCATGTACCATAATTTATCAATAATAGCTTTATAATAATATAAAGATCGAAATCTAAAAAATAGATGTACCACAAGTATTTAATTGTGCCTATATAAGTATTAATGATATATGTAATTATAGTTACACTTGTTATATAGAAGTTTGTACCAAGAACACATTTCCACTCAAGTGTTCAACAGCTTCTTTTTATCGTAAAGGAATCACGACCTACAGTTAAGTTTATGTTATCGTTCCAAAGGGACAAAATTATCTATGCTTACTCAGAAAAGGGCGAAAAGCGGGTGTAGTGATAAATAAAAGCTCCCTTTTTAAATAAAATCCCTCTTTTTTAAGTGGGTAAGCGTTGGTGCAGTTGGTCAATATAGGAAAAAGGGGATTCATTTATTACTAGCTGAGCCCGCAACTTCGTACGCGTGGTATTCGGTATAGCGCGTAACTTTTTTGTTCGTGAACCGATTGGAATGAAATAAACACTAAATGTTACGGGAAGCCTACTATAATACACCAGGGAAAACCGCATTCAAGTCGGTTAAGCCGTTTCAGAGATTAGCATGCACAAACAGACAAACAGACGAAAATTCTAAAAACTAATTTTTTTGACCTCGATAGCAAAAATACAACACGTACAAATTGTTTTTTGAAAAAATCTTTAATGTTCAGAAACGGCTCGTTTACGATTTTATTATATTATGTATAAGATACCTATATATAGATAAGTACTCGTCAATATTGCTATGGGAACAATATGAGATTGTTTGCTACGCAGTAGCGTCCTTCATTCGAAGAGGTCTTTATTAAATTTAATTCGGCCGAAAATTTTACGACCAATGTTCAGTTTATTTATACGATCGATCGTCAACGTTATATTTCGTGATTTCATTATTTCACAATTATTATATTATAATTTTTAAATAAAGTCTCAATTATTTAAATCTATACTAATAAATAAAATTGGAGTGTCTGTTTGTTCCGAACTGATCAGATTTTGAGGGGACTTTCACTGGCAGATAGCGGATGTTACAAGGAGTTACTTAGGCTACTTTTATTTTACAAAAAATGTATTATAATAGATATGCAGAGACCGCGCGTGCCCCATAGTCAGCTAGTCTATACATATAATAAAATCGTAAACGAGCCGTGACTGTACATTAAATATTTTTTCAAAAACAATTTATACACTTTATACTTATGTTACTCAATCAAAAAAAAATATTTTTGAGAATTATTGTCTGTTTCTGTTCGTTTATTTACGCTAATCTCAGAAACTACTTAACCGATTTGAATGCGGTTTTCACTGATGTTTTGTGTAGCAAATTACCTGTAACATTTAGTGATTGTTTCATTCCAATCGGTTTACAAACAAAAAAGTTACCTAGCTACAATACTTACTTACATATAATACTTACTTACTTACAATACTTACAGTAATAGCTTTACTTGCCGAACTTGTTTTAATAAATCAGTGAAAACCGCATTCAAATCGGTCAAGCCGTTTCTGAGATTAGCGCGAACAATTTGCACGGACAAATGGACGAAAATTCTAAAAAACTATTTTTTTGATCGTGTACAAATTGCTTTTTTTTTTTTGAAAAAATATTTAATGCAACAGACATGCGTAGTTTATGATGATGGATGTATGTTACCTACTCTTTGACGCAACAAATTTGACGAAACTTTACAGAAGTATAGTTTGTAAAAAATGTTACTGTTTTTTTAGCTATATCTCCTACTAACATAATAATAAAGCTGAAAAATTTGTTTGTTTAGGCTTTCGTATCCTTTTTAATAAAATTTTCGCCTGTTATTTCCTTAAAGACTTTTTTTGCATATCCAATAGTGCTTTATATATTAAAAACTAGCTGAACTAGGCCACGCTTCGCTGCGGCCCATACGGCGGCGGCGGCGGCGGCGTGCGCATGAGGCGCGCGGTACTGGACACATTATAATACTATTTATCGTAGCGTGATGTTATATAGCCTATAGCCTTCCTCGATAAATTGACTATTCAAAATAAAAAGAATTTTTCAATTCGAACCAGTAGTTCCTGAGCTTAGCGCGTTCGAACAAACAAACTCTTCAGCTTTATAATATTAGTACAGATGAGAACAGATGACAAAATGAACCCAAGGTTAATGCCACGATTCGATAATACACTTAAGACAGTGTGACCTTTCGAAAAGTGACTGAAAGGTTATTATAAAAAACCCTATTCTAAAGAAAATAGCCAGACATTCCTCAGAAAGATAATATTTGCAGATCAATCACTGTCTGCGAATAAATCACGAATTAAAATAGTTTATGTCTAGAAATTTCCTAATCAATTTTTTTATTTTATTATCAACTAAGGGCCCGCCCCGGCTTTGCACTGAAGTAACTTTTTTTTCTGTAAATTATATATACAAACCTTCCGTGCCTATCGCTCTTTCCATTAGTGAAAACTTTATCAAAATAAGTAGGGTGGTCAAAAAGAAGTTAGCCGAGAAACAGACAGAAGCGGACCTCAGACCTAATAAGAACTAAAGCCGGTGGCTCACGTCTCGATTGATATGG
Source organism: Bembecia ichneumoniformis (assembly GCA_910589475.2). Classification (NCBI taxonomy): domain Eukaryota; kingdom Metazoa; phylum Arthropoda; class Insecta; order Lepidoptera; family Sesiidae; genus Bembecia; species Bembecia ichneumoniformis. The sequence continues at coordinate 12,820,191 of OU342536.1, read as the reverse complement.
TGCGTACGAGACAGTGTTGCCCGTGTGAGGAAGAGAGTAAATAAACTCATACATACACTACAGTAGGAATTAAAGTGACCTCTTAATGCTCATATTAATTTATAATTTATCTAAACGTCAAAAGTACAAAATATAATAAATTCAAGTGCTATCAAAAACGTTTATTATAAACGTGTACATATAAACTGTAATGTGTTTATAATCATAAATTTACACATATGAACTCATGTTATTGCTCCTGTTATTATTAATAAAATTTTGAAACATGCGAACTGCGCGTGGCATTCAATATAACTCGTAACTTTTTTGTTTGTAAACCGATTGGAATGAAACAAACACTAAATGTTACGGGAAGCTTGCTGTAATACATAAGTGAAAACCGCATTCAGATCGGTTAAGCCGTTTCCGATATTAGCGTGTACAAATGCACAGATAAACCGACAAAAGTTTTAAAAACTATTTTTTGACCTAGGTAACATTAGGTTACAAATTGTTTTTTTTTTTTTAATAATAATGTACAGACACGGCTCGTTTACTATTTTATCATAATACGTAGGATGATACATATTTTTTAATTACCCTTATTAGGTAATTTTAAGTTTTCATTTTAATATTATGATTTAATTGTGGAGCTTTTTCTTCAATAAAATGATATTTTGTTATTTATTTTTTAAGTAAACATGTGACATGTCATCTTTGTCTTGATGTTGCTTATGTTTCTAGGCGAAAATGAAGGTAGCCTCTTGCCTAATAAAATAATAATTGTCCTTACTCACAAGCAAATCGAAAAAATAAAATTGTATAATTTTCTTAAGTGACTATTCTGGCTTCATATATCAACATGAAGCACAAATGCTAAAAGAGATTTAATTCGTCGGCACAACCAATCAGATATAGAGGCGCAAGCGCAACTTTCTCTGTAAGCACAAAATGATTGCTAAGTTATTGCAGGAGGTGAAATTACGTGAGAGTATACCGCTTGTGGGAACTAGATATCGAAACAGGTTGTTCAATAGTTGTTAATCTTATTTACGAACTCACCAACAAAAACGCAATTATTTATACATAATAATAAATAAAAATAATAAAAAAAAAATAATTAAAAATAATTAAAATTAAAATAATTTGCCTTCATCTGAATAGGTACTTTCTGTTGTGTCTATTCCATACTATATAATAGGTAAAATTTAAATTTCTGTTTGTAATGTCGACGCTTTTTACAAAATGTATATCAAAGTATAATAATTTTTTTATAACAAAAAAAATTCTCCATCTATTTGTTTGTTTCGGCTAATCTACAAAACGGCTTGACCGATTTTGACGGGACTTTTACTGGCATGCTGATGTTATGAAGAGTAATTTATGATCTTATTAAGTTTGTCCTCCGCCTGACCCTGAATAATAAACCGTTCCATCGAATTTTCCTTATTAGAGATGTGACCAAAGAACCTTAGTATTCGCAGTAGCACAACCGACGAAAGTCTGTCCTTAAATTTAAGCTTCTTCAAAATTTGGATATTTAAGAGGCGTCTCCAGCACCACATCTCCAGTGCATCAATTTTAATATAATTCGATTATTCAATAAATAAGTAACGAGAAAATGTATGGCGCAGTAATGTTTTTATCACAGGCAGCTTTGTGGCGTCTGTTTAATGGCTTGTGAATTTTCAATTGTGAAAATTAAATAATACGATGCGACCCGTACAGTGAGTGGCCCGGAATGTAAACGGCGGTGACATAGTGGCGAGAATGCGTCAGATGTGATAAAATCTGTCATTTATTTCATACGAAATATAACCGAAAATATTTTCGAAAATACTTAAAAATGGTAATAAAATAAAGTAAAATTAATTTAGTAAAATGAATAATTAATTAATTATAATTAATAAAATTAATTAATGATTTAGGTAAACGTCAAATTTGCTTCTGGCACACATTGTTAAGGACTAAATACATCTAAAATTTAGAGTTAAATATAGAAAGTAGTAATATTTTTTTAAAATTTAATTAAGTAAATAATTAAGGAATACTTAAGTAATTTACTTAAGTAATAATTAAGGAAAAAAATAATAACATTTGTATTTAGTTCTTTTTTTAATATTAAGTCAGGCTGACGGTCTACTTGATGGTAGGTGGCTACCGTCGCCTATAACGCAAGCAACGCCAAAACCGCCGACTACAATAGGATTATGAGGGGATAGGGAAATGGGCTCTAGCATCCCTTACTCACTCACCGAAACACAACATCACACGTGCTGTTATTTCACGGTGGTCTTCTGTAAGGGGGTGGTTACTGCCGCCAGACGGGCTGCCCAAATGACTGCGAAACGCAAATTTGAATATTCGGCAAATTTACTTATTCCTCAACACATAGGCACAGATTATTAAGTGCCGAATCACTTAATATTTAGAGATATTTTTTTTTAAATTTGCTTGAAACTGATTTAAGTAAATTTTTATTATTTAGTTAAACGACGACAAGGATTCACGTGAATCAATGTCTCGTCTTAGTTAAAATTGAAATATCTAACTTACTCTTATTCATACGCATTCATGCTAAAGAGGATAAAGTTTTTTTTTTGCCAAAAATTTCGGGAGAACTTAGCACAAGCCGAAATAAGTGTGTTGGGGAGTTTAGCGGCAAAACATTTATCTGAATAAACCACAGTCCGAAACTCGTAAGCCAGAAAGTTATCTCAAGTTAAAGCACTTGACGGGTGGTCGCGAAGAGCTTTAGATCATTAATTTTAGGTTATTGTGTCCGCCGCACGCAGGCGGGGAACAGGCCGGGGGGGGGGGGGGGGGGGGCTGTGTAGTAAGTAGAGGTATCAAGTTTGTCTAAAAACTTTATAGCTAATTCTGCTTAATCCATACTTTAATATTACAAATGTGAAAGTAACTCTGTCTGTCTGTTACCTTTTCACGCCTAAACCGCTGAACCGATCATCATGATATCATACATACACGTTGTTAGTGATGTAGGAAAGGATATAGGGTACCTGAAAAAATGTACTGTTCCTGAGGGATCCTCTAATGCCTGGCAAAGCTATAATTGCAATAAAGATGTTAGGCGTTACATTGCTCATATATTTAGTCAGGCGTATTTTTTTTTCAACGCGGGCGAAGCCGCGGTCACCAGATAGTATTATCATGTATTATATAAAATGTCTATTATTCAATATTACGTTACGTTACGATTGAAACCAGGAATGAGGGGATCCGTAGACTAACGAAAGTTACCGTCATATAAGCCCGTGGATCAGTAAGTTGAAGTGGCCGGAAGTTCTTTAGTGGAAGCCACGGACCAGCAGCGGCTTTTGACCGGTCCTTTTGGAAAATTATGGATGTCCAGCATTAGACGTCCTACGGCTGACGATGATGATTGTATTAAAAGACTTATAAATAATTTTAGCAGGGCACACTGATAAACTTTGGCGATTCCGGCAATGTACCACTCTTTTACAGAAGTTATACTATGAAATTATAACACGTATGGCATACGTCGTATGTCGTGTAACGCAGTGTTGCCGTGCCACTACTTTCCAGATTCAGGCCAGAGCCAAGTGAAGTGGAACATTAGCCTAGCTGCCAAAACTTCACTTACAAAACTTGTCAGCACAGCAGTTAAAATAATCAACAATGTCTCTTGAAATTTTTTTAATTTAATTTTTAAACTCCTTCTTGAAATCATTTTCACTATAATATTACTGATCCAACAGCTTTTAAATGACTAATAATGTAGACGATATGATCCAAGCCAGCACGGGACTGGATTTGACTCGCTGGATCACTGGACCGGAATAATGTGAACTGGGCATAATACTTAAGGAAAAGCAGTGCCGACTAAGTCGCGGATAAAAGCTAGTATTAAAATATAATATCGGATCACATCAATGCATAGTTTATGATACTAAAGTTTGAACAAAGCGTTATTGTTCAATAAATGTTGTACATACATTATACAATAAGTTAGTGGAGTGCAGATTTCATTATAACAGCCCGATAGACACAGGGCCCGCAGGAAAATTGTCAATAAAAAGTAATTGGATCAGAGGGACAGCTGTGGCGGTCAATTAATAAGTTCCAACAGAAAACGGAGCAAGCTCTTGATACTTTTATACTTTGATCGTAATTACTTAGAAAAAAGCGTACAAGTAATTGAAGAAGTTCAGGGTAAAAGGCTTTTATGGATTTTATTGGTGCATGACATCTACATAATTGGAAAGTTATTTTTTGATTATTTTATTCTATTTGTTGGTTGTATTGATTTTTAACCAATTAAGTATATTTATATACTCCTTTATGTTCCTAAATAATAATAAAAAAGGACAAGTGCGAATTGAACTCGCGTGAAGAGGGTTCCGTACGATGTTGCCTATCCGCACAATATTGAGTGATTTACCATGTTATTTTAATGTCATGGACTTCTTATAATCTATAAGTAGAAAACTAATTTCTGTATTTTTTCAAAATTTTAGGTTCAGTAGTTTTGGAGATAAGGGGGGGGGGGGGGGATGGTCGGACAGAACGACACACGAGTGATCCTAAAGGGTTCCGTTTTGTTATCCGGAAGTACGTAACCCTAAAAACTATTATTTTTACATCTGTGTACCTATCTATGTCTGTGTCTGTCTGTGGCTATGTATCTACTGAAAAAGTCATTGTCCGACTCTGTCTGTTTCTCCGATAACTTCTTCAAAAACCAGAGGTTCCCAGACTTTTTTTTCTCATGGACCACTTTCAAAATTTAGCTGGTCCCGGTGGACCCCCTGCAGCTACATTTCTACCATATTCCCAAAACTCGACAAAATATGTGAAGATTAGATCTAACTGGAAATTTGCGTTGCGGCTGAGTTTCAACCACGAATGGGGAGTTTTCTAAATGAAATACGTATAAGTGAGAATTGATTGTTTTTTTTTTGTCACCTCAACGTGGTCTGCGTTGGCAATAAAATGGTTTTGAAAAATTATAAAATAAAATATCAAAACCATAAACTTTAAAATGCTTTTAAAATATTTGTGTGAAAACTTTAAAAAGACACTTTTAACCAGACAAAAGGTTTTTTTAATGTAAATCATTCGAGTAGGTATAGTGACCGGCACATAACTTGGCAAGATTTGAACGTAGTGGGGGAAAGTTGTACGTGAGTGTAGGATGCCTACACTCACGTACAATAAAACTGGTCACTCTTGATTTCATAATATTTGAAATTAATGTTTAGGGTGAGTTATAAAAAACAATTAGTTAAACTTAATTAAGAAATTTGTTATAAAATGAAATACTTAAATTATTATTAACATTAAACAACAATAGAATCACTTTTTAACAAAAACAACCAGAAGAATTTTTATGGGCGCAAGTGTACGAGGGAGTGAGCGGGACGTGTGCAATGTGCGGGAGGCAAGGGTCGACTGACAAACCAATCGCGCGCTCGGAGCTATGTTATCCCCCCCCCCCCCCTCGTCCCGCTTGATACCCGATGTTCGCGACATATCCACGCCTAGATGTCGCTATTGCAAGGAATGTTCGTGGTATGAAGGTTGGTCTGCGTTTCTGTGTATAGGCCGGCAATGAAAGATATGAAGGGGGGGTCTTTATTGAAATTAAAAGGTGTCTTTGTCGAAGGTTTTGTGTCAAGTTCATTGTTTAGTTCAGGTCTTGTTCTGTCAAGGCTTTTAGTCCAAAATACATAGATCAGGATACGTTATAAGTAATTCATTTGCCTATAAAAGTATCCCCTTAGATCAATCGAGATCAATATAAAGTGAGCTATCGAACATTTGGTCCATACGAGTCGGATACCAAGTTTTTTGGTGTAGTTTATGTATTACGCTCACAGAGGGCGCCACCTCATTGATTGGTAAAGGAAATTTATTGGTTTGCTAATTGTGGGTAAATTTGTTTATTCAAGTTAGAAAATTATAAAAAAAAAAAAAAAAAAAAAACTTAAGAATAATATTTGTACTTAGAGAAATTGTATTATTACCTACATAACTTTGGACTTGTGAAATTTTGTATAAATGTTAAAACGACGGAACGGAAAGAATATGTTAAATTTCATTACAAGTTCCGGAACAGGTTTAAAAATTTAAAGGTATTTCGAAATATTCAGTTAAATCTTTATTATATTTATTTCAAATTCAGTTGGTTCGTATTTATTCAACTTGTTGCTTGATTTAGTTTAGGAGTTCTTAACAAAATTATTAAATTAATTTATTACATCCAAAATGGAAGGGCGTATTAATGTACAAAAGGATATTCAATATTCTATAAACAGAGCATACGGTAATTTTAAAAAAAGTCCAAAGGAAAGATTAACTTCGGAATACACCGAGACACGGCTTGAAAGTCTTGAGGAATATTGGTCGGATTTTCGAAGGAATCACTTGTGGTTGCTTGAGACATTTAAACCCGATGACTTAAAAGCGGCCTTATATGAGACTTCAAATATGTATGATGATACGGAGGACGCTTACATCTCTTATAAGTCGCATATGAAACGTGTTTTAAAAGAATTAACGTTATGTACTAAAGTTATTACTCAACCTGTCGGTGGTCCATTTATCAAGCTACCAAAAATTTCTATTCCAATATTTTCGGGGAAGTATTCCGAATGGACAACCTTTCGTAATTTGTTTATTTCGTTAGTTCATAATAACAAGTCGCTCGATAATGTTCAAAGATTACATTATTTGAAGAGCCATCTAGTAGGAGAAGCCGAACAGTTGATTAGATACACACCTATTACTGAAGAGAATTATGGTCACTGTTGGACACTGTTAGAAAACCGATATAACAATAAAAAATATTTAATAAATCGTATTTTGAAGCGTTTGTTTGGTCAACAATGTATTAGTATTGAGTCTGCGTCGGCGTTAAAAGAGTTATTAGATACAACTATGGAATGTTTGAGTGCGTTAAAGAATTTGGAAATTGATGTGAGTTCTTGGGACATCATTATCATACACCTCGTTACATACAAACTCGACAACGAGACCCGTAAACAGTGGGAATTGAGCGTCTCCAATAACAATTCTAACAGCTTACCTACATTTGAACAATTTAAAATTTTTATAGAAAATCGGTTTAGAGCATTAGAATGTTTGGAACCAAAAAGGGTAAAACATACTGTTGTCTCGCACTCTCAAAAGGTCCTATTGGCTACAAACTTGTCGCAAATACGTTGCGAATATTGTTCGGAAGGGCATAAATTGTGTTTTTGCCAAAAGTTCGCTAATCAGTGTTACGAAACGAGACAAGAATTTGTCAGGAAGAACAATATGTGCTTTAACTGTTTGGGAGGCAATCATACTGTGTATAACTGTAAAATTTCGACAAATTGCCGGCTTTGTAATAAGCGTCATCATTCGCTCTTGCATCCGAGTTCACGCTGTTCACGTCAAGAGTATCAAGATCAAAATAATGAAAAAAGGGGTTTTTATGAAGAATCAAGCTCAGCAAATGGTACTCCAATTGTTTCATTTTTCTCGACAATTCGAAAGTCGAGGCAAGTTCTATTGCCCACCGCCTTAATAAATGCCAAATCCAAATCAGTGGACTGTACTGGATCGATGAAACACTAAAACTATTTGCACTGTTGGTTATGGTGGGCGGTAATGCAGGTTCGAAGGACATTTGCAATAAATCTCCTTGGTGGGCGGTATGTTCGCGACATATCCACGCCTAGATGTCGCTATTGCAAGGAATGTTCGTGGTATGAAGGTTGGTCTGCGTTTCTGTGTATAGGCCGGCAATGAAAGATATGAAGGGGGGGTCTTTATTGAAATTAAAAGGTGTCTTTGTCGAAGGTTTTGTGTCAAGTTCATTGTTTAGTTCAGGTCTTGTTCTGTCAAGGCTTTTAGTCCAAAATACATAGATCAGGATACGTTATAAGTAATTCATTTGCCTATAAAAGTATCCCCTTAGATCAATCGAGATCAATATAAAGTGAGCTATCGAACACCCGATTAGATCTAAAAAACGACTTCTGCGCACCTCGCCATTCTTGCCACGGATTCTTGCCAACTTAGGTGCCGGGAATTATACCTACTAGATTTCTAGTGCTTTAGAAGTATCTCCAGTTGTATTTTATATCAAACATATACATATATCAATTTTTATATTTAAAAATAGAATCGTAAGCATTTATCTTTGGATCTTTAAGGCCGGCGCTGACTGGCGGTATGGCACGCCAAGGCACGCTTCCACATCCTGTGTCTTTGTTATCAAGATAACAACATTATAATTTGTTATCTCGATTGTTTAATATCAGGCTCCCTATACAAGCTGAACTTAGTGCGGAGGCCACTGAATTTTAAAAAAATAAAATAAAGATAAATAAATATTTCCGAAGTTTCCACCAGGGATTAGATATTGTAATAGACGCCTAGAACCATTCCTACCAATGAACACAGTTTAACTATTAACACAAACTGAAACTTCTCTACACTCCGTAACTTTGTGTCAATGAGTTAAAAATAAACTATGGAGGCAACCCTATTCTACTATATGAACCGTAGCTTATATAAATGTATGTTATATCGATACGTTAATGTCAAACAGCATTTTGTCTCATTTTAATTAGACGACAGTTGCATAAGAAAAAAGAGATGAATGGTATCTTGAGCGCAAATTTTGACAACACTTTTTGTTGACTTCATGACTTTATTAAAGCGTGACCGGTGCCGCCATGTTTGCCGAGCACAGAAAACTATATACTCAAAATAAGTTTCTGCAATTTTTTCTTTTTCATATAGATTTATTTAATCTATACTAATATTATAAAGCTGAAGAGTTTGTTTGTTTGTTTGTACACGCTAATCTCAGGAACTACTGGTTCGAATCAAATGTTTTTGTTTTGAATAGTCCATTTATCGAGGAAGGCTATAGGCTATATAACATCACGCTATCATATATAAGCAGTGTCCAGTACCGCGCGCCCCATGCACACGCCGCCGCCGTATGGGTCGCAGCGAAGCGTGGCCGAGTTCAGCTAGTTTATTACATTAACGATGGTAAGGAATTTAAATAATTAGCCTCTGCCCGCTTATTCAACAACCACCACTATCTGCTTACTTCTTGAACTACACAAAATATCGATATTTGATTGACATCCTGTACACATGTCTCAGAGTATAATTATCCATATTAAAGGAAGCCATCTTACGCTTTCGTGCCAAATTTTAGTCACTCCGGTTGTGTAGGTATGCCCGGTCCATTGTTGTTCTTTAGTCATTGCTCTGTGTAACCGATTCAATATGACTGATATTATACGAAAAGCGAAGTTGTTTGGGCCACTAATTTATACACTATTGTAATGAACGGGCAACTGAAATAATTATGTTCCGAGTTTCTCAGTTTGATGTATAGGATTCGTAATGAGGTCAACAATTAGAGAAATGTAAGTCACCGACATAGAAGTTTTTTGACTTCGTTGAGTTCAGACGACGGAAGTAACCCAAATGGTATCTACTTTCATAATAATCACTTTTATAATGTTAATTGCATTAACAATTTATTTTCAATTTTTATTTTATATTTTTAATTATTAATTAATTACTTAATTCGAACACTACAATATTTACTTTACAGTGAAAAAGGAAAATATATTCTCTCTATACATTTGAGCAAGAGATTTTATGTAAACTAATTTATAACCTCAAAACATGGACAGAATTTCAAAGATCTATTTACTACATTACTGTGTTAAAGTATTAAAAACTTATAAATTTAAACTTTTTATTTAAATTTAAGTATTAAAACATATGTACTTTTGGATATAACGTTTGACTAAGATAGTAACTAAGATGGAATTTTTTTGTTAATAACTTGATATACATAACTTTATTTACATAAAATCTCTTGCTGAAATGATTAGATTATAGGAATAGGGAATATGCGTCTAATTCAAAAAGGGCTTAAATATTTTTTATCAACATTTTTGCTTTAGAATTATGTCTATGTAAATATTTTTAATATTATTTCTTTTTCGTTATGAAAATAATTTTTTAAAATGTTTTGCACAAAAATTGTGAGAAATTCAAAATACTTAAAACGGTCAGGACGTCAAAGTCTATGAAATGTCAACAAGCGTGTAGATGTTTGTGATTTTTAAACATTTGATTGTTGTTGTAGACTGTGACGTCACGACAAACGCGCCAAAAGGGCGGGTGTTTAAAGTGCCCGTAGCTGTTAATAGTCAATTTCAACATTTTTTTTTGTTACTGAATTTCTGTTTTTTGGAGCTAAATATTTTTTACGGTTATATAATGATATTTAAGCTATTGTATGAATATATTTAAATGTGCAAGTATTTTCTAATGAGAACTTTGCAAGCTCTCTGGAGCTGGAGATATCGTCTATACATATGTTATATATTACTAAAATCGTAAACGAGCCGTGTCTATTAAATATTTTTTCAAAAAAACCATTTATACGCGTCGTTCTTATGTTACCGAGGTAAAAAAAAATTTTTTAGAATTTTTGTCTGTTTGTTTATGCGTTTGTGCAAAAACGGCTTAATTGATTTAAATGTGTATTGTGGCTGTTGTATTGTAAGCAAGCTTCCCGTAACATTTAGTGTTTGTTTCATTCCAATTGGTTTGCAAACAAAAAAGTTACGCGCTATACGAATACCACGCATACGAAGTTGTGGGCTCAGTATAAAATAAGATAATTGTGGTAATTTACTTTTGTTTAGTTTTCAGCCACGAATCGCATATATCTGACAATTCCAGCAGTCTTACAAATTCAAAGGAAAAGCATAATTTGAGTACCTAATTACTATTATGATATCATACTCTATTTCTATTTAACAGGAGTTCTGAAGAGGATATTATATCACAATAGGTTGTAATAAACATGCATTATACTGAATCGAATATCAAGATAGGAGACGTGGAGTATAGACAACCCGTCTGCGATGTTCTGGTAGACAAAAGGGAGGTAATGGCGTGCATAGCTCGTACGAGGCCAGACACGTTACGGACGAACTTCTATTATGGATACTGAATTTGATACTGTTTTTGTAATTAATGGAATATAGGTATATTCCATTAATTATGATGATTTTTAGATAACTTAATTTTTTTTATAAGCCATATCAAAATGGTTGTTAGCCGTGACAGACTAATAATTCGCTGTTTCGAGCATTTTAATTCGTTCGAAACAGCGATCTGGTACTTCAGCCATACCACTCTCGGAGATTCTTGAGCCAGAAAGTACGTCGTCTGCCCGGCTTGCGTCTACCCTGCATTTCTCCTGCATAATAACTTGCAGCAGATCATACTTCTCGCCGCGCATGATATGCCCAAAGTATTCTAGTTTTCTGACTTATGTTTCTCAGTATTTCGGCCTTCTTTTTCATTCTCTGCAGAACCGTCTCGTTCTTCACACGATCTATCCAGGATACTGGTAGCGTGCGCCTGTATACCCACATATACAAGTCATTGCATTGGTGAATGTCCAAGACTCGACATCGTATAACAACATAGAAAACGAAACACCGGACCAGGCGCATACGTGTCACAACATTGAGGGAACGGTTGCAGAGAAAGGGGCTCAATTTTATGAAAGATCTCAAAACGACACCTTATCTCAATACTGTGATCTTCTTGATCATTCACAATGCAGCCAAGGTATCTGAAGGAATTAACCCTTTCCAATGATTGAGCACCTACATAGAGAGGAGCTGTGCTCTTATAATTAGGTCTGCCCACCGTCATATATTTGGTCTTCTTAGCGTTAATGTTCAGACCATACTTCACACAGGTTTCGTAGACATTATTTATGGTAAGTATATAATTTATAATGATTTATGGTATATAAACGTATATTAAGCAGCATGATAGGGTTTCAAGAACATTTAATATCGTGGCTGATTAGAATAATAGTGTTATTAATTCCCTATGAATTTATGCATTTACTAGCTACCTACTTATACCAAATTGCATGTATCTATGTCCGCGGAGAAAAAACGCGAAGGTATTAAATAGTTCAAATCTTTATATAGCTTACATTCATTGCATTTCTTTAAGAGAAATAATCAAAAGTTCTGCAATCCGTTTAACAACCAACTAGTTATCCACTATTTTATAGGTGAACTCTTAGCAATTTAATAACGCATTTTACTCAATTTTTTTCTTAATTTTAATCATTAAATGTAAATGTACCTTAACACGAGTACTAGTAACGAATTTATAAGGCAAAGCTTTGTAGTATACAAGTCTTCCGTAATCGATTTTTTTTGTATATTCAATTTTTTTTAAACCAAGTGGATTATTTTAATTATATTAATAAATGTTTTTTGTATAACTTTAGCTCTTAATACATCAAAAACGAACGCTCATATACAAATAATAGCAGCTTATTATACTCAATAATTCCAAGAAAGATGGTCGGCAAATTAAAGTAGATGTTCATTCGTATCGTAATATATGCATATTACAATCGTAATATACTTACTATGTAGTATATAGTAATTATGTGTATAAATACATTATTATGCACGTCCATTGTACTGGCAACGGTGTTAGAAAATTAAGATTTTATTTTGTACAGTTACTCAAGAACTAATTTTTAATTATGGGTTGATAGCGATGACATTAATAAGAATGGGACCAAGTAAATGGCTTCGGTAATTGCTGTAAGACAGAGTGACTTCCTGAGCACCGTCGTTACGAACAGACTCACTAATAGTTGTCTATGTGCATATATATACTTTGTTTATATAATACTTTGATTGAAATTAGTTAAAGGGTTAGATTATTGGCAAATTAATCGAAGCTTGCTCGAGACTAAAGGCAAAAAAAAAAACACTAAGAAAGTACATTTATAATATAAAAATAATATAAGGCTTGGCAGAAAGGCGATATTTGATAATTTGACTTGTTAGAGTAAAATTAAAACTTAGATAAAAATACAGAGCATAATAATAATGGAGAGAGTGCTGAATAGTAAGCTGCTGACATATCTTGAAGCTAACGACCTGCTCAGTGATCGCCAATATGGATTTCGTCAGGGACGTTCAACCGGGGATCTTCTTGTATATGTCACGCACTACTGGGGTGAAGCCATCGAGAAACATGGCGAGGCTCTCGCTGTGTCACTCGACATATCAAAGGCCTTTGACAGGGTTTGGCATGCAAGTCTACTTGGCAAGCTTCCTAAATACGGCATCCCCTCCGGTCTTTGTAGCTGGATTTCTGATTTCCTGAATGAACGGTCAATTCGAGTAGTCATTGATGGCTGCTCCTCGGACCTCATGGCAATTGATGCCGGTGTTCCTCAGGGATCTGTTCTCTCTGCGACTCTTTTCCTGCTTCATATTAATGACTTACTTCTTCCAGGAGTAGTTGCATACGCAGATGACAGTACGGTCATGGAGAGATATTTGTCCGGCGCGGGGGCCGGTCGCGATGAGATTCGTTCTGAGAGGGAGGCAATGGTTGAGCGAATTGACTCAACCTTAAATCTTGTGTCCCAATGGGGAGACAGGAATCTGGTTGATTTTAACACCACCAAAACGCAGGCGTGTTTGTTCTCTGCAAAAAGGAGCCCTTTCGACTTGGCTCCAACTTTCCGAGGTGCATCCGTACCTGTGGCCAATGATCTTGAGCTTCTTGGCATGAGGTTGTGCTCAAATCTCAACTTCGGTTCTTCTATCGAGTCCAAGGCCCAAACAGCAGCCAAAAAGTTGGGCATCCTAAATAGAGTGAAGCGATGCTTTACATCTGGACAACTCCTCTTCTTTATACAAGGCACAAGTCCGATCCTGCATGGAGTATTGCTGTCACCTTTGGGATGGCTCAGCAAAATACCAACTTGCTGCACTCGACTCGGTGGATCGCAGAGCTAGGAGGCTCATTGGCGATGATACACTAATAAGAACTAAGCTGCAGAGCCTGGCACATAGACGCAAAGTTGCCTGTCTGTGTGTATTCTATAAGATGTACTTCGGAGAGTGTGCTCGAGAGCTGCATGAGATCATACCGCCTTCCCCTTTCTTCTATCGGACATGCAGACGTACGGCTGGTTACCATCCTCACCTTGTCGATATCCCTCTAATTCGGACCAAGCGCTTTAAAACATCTTTCGTGATGCGCACTGCTAAGGATTGGAACTCCCTGCCGGCGTCTGTATTTCCGAGCTCATATAACCCAAATCTTTTCAAGGTTCGAGTGAATAGGCATCTTCTGGGTGAGCTCGCTCCATCTTCGGCCTCATCCTTCCTACATGGATAGATGCTGGTCAAGAGCTAACCCATCTATAAAAAAAAAAAAAAAAAAAAAAAAAAAAAAAAGACCGTATTTAAAAAGTTGGAATCGGCCAGATTTATAAAAAAAAATGTTTTCTGTGAAAAAAGATATTAAAAAAAGTAAAAAGTAACTAAAAAAAATAGTAAAGTTTTTAGTAGTAACTAAAAAAAGCTTTCGTCTTTTCAGATTTTTTCAGCGACAATTACATAATTTTTTAAGCTTATTAATTAACTTAAGTTCTGTACTAAAGCTTTAATCGGCTACTTTTATTTCTTTTTTCATATTTTACACAATATTTAGGTAAAACTTTCCAATTTTAAATCTTTTTCGTTATCTACGAGAAGCTATAATAATTTGTTGTGCAATATTGCACCTTCATTCGTAAGTTATTAGATTCATTTTGGTAAAAAATGTGTTCAGTCTGATGTTAGTCCTTCTCTTACGCTTTACTTTTACATATTTTACTATAATTATTTACACTGACATGATGATCTTGAATGGAGTATAGGCAAAATAATTTTTTTGTAAAATATTGAAGACAAATAAATTCGAGTGGTACTTGTTTTTTTTTACCTATGCAATTCTAATTTTTTTTCTACTTCCTATCTAATTAGCTTATTTATAAAAACGTGGTTGGTGCGAAAAATTTGAATATTACATTTAACGAGATAGAAGACCTTAGTCTTATGGTGCGTGCGTGAAGGGTCGCAGAGTTGGAAGTAACCTTGCGAAACACCAGCGTTTATTATTGTCGCAAGAAAGCTACCTCCAAATGTACCTTCAGACTGTCTTTTCTACATAAAGGTTGGTAGAGAAGCAGACATTCTACGTGATGGTAGGGGTTATCGTCGCTTATTAACACAAATAATTGGGTGCTGCAAGTGCGCTGCTGACCTTCAGGATAAAGAATAAAGGATTAGGAAGGGATAGGGAAATAGGCTCTGGCATCCTTGCCCACTCACTGAAACACAACAACACAAGTTTGTTTTTTCACCTAATGGTATGTCGCCAGATTGGCTGCTCAATTTATGACTGCAAAACGCAGTGTGTCTTTATCGCATAAAATATCTATATATGTAGTACACATAACGAAATTCAAAACGAGCCGTTCTGTACATAAAATACTTTCAAAAAAAAAAAGTCAAAAAAAATTGTTTTTAGAATTTTTGCCTGTGCGTTTGTGCACGCTAATCTCAGAAACGGCTTAACCTATTTGAATGCGGTTTTCCGTGGTGTATTGTAGCAAGCTTCGCGTATGACATTTAGTGTCAGGGTAGCGCTTGACCACTATCTCACCCGATGTGAGGTGTAGATGTGGCCGAAGGTGGACCACGCTTACCCAGTAAATGCCCATTTACCCTGGTTTTGAAGACCCCGAGGTTGTAGTTCTGTGGGAGCACAGACGCAGGCAATGAGTTCCACTCCTTAGCAGTCCGAACAAGGAAGGTGGAACTGAAACGCTTCGTGCGTGATCGAGGTACATCGACCACGAAGGGTTGAAACCCCCGCCCACGGCTAGTGTTCCGCATTATTCCAATCGGCTTACTAACAAAAAAGTTACGCACTAACCAAATACCACGCTCAGCTAGTACTATAATATAAAAATGGAAACAAAGAAACATTAAAAATTTTGTATAAATAAAAACGGCAATAAATTAGCCACATCTAAAATGCGGTATTTATTGTCGTCCCAAAACAATAACTTCTTGAATATTAACGTCCTGTTTAGGAGTAAAAAAACTGGAAGGGAACCCGTAGCTTCATTTTACCGCAAATGTATTTTACGCCAACAAAGGAAGAGATAAAATACGGAAAAAGGGGAAAAGAAACATAAACGTGAAAAGTTTCCGACAAATAAGATGAAGTGTTAGATGATAGGCAAAGAATTTTCAACACTTAAGGATCCACAAAATGAGAGGCACTTTTTCCAAAAAGGGTTAAAGAAAGCAGAAGATATTTTTTGTTTAATTCAATCTCTTTATTATTTTATTTTAGTATTTTTTGTCTTTAGAAAGAAGATAAGATAAAATTTTATAAATGGATTTTGATACGGTTTTCACTAATAGAAGAGGAAGGTTTTTGTATATAATTTGCAGAAAAAAAGGTACCTAGTTAATTATTAGTTAAGTATATATTTATATATTAATTAATTAATTAATATATAAATATATTATATATTAATATATAAATATATTAATTAATTAATATATAAATATATTCTTCGTTTACTTTTAAAATTGTGTTCCAAATTCTTAAAAAACGTTTTACATAAATCTATATTATATAAAATAATAAAATTGTAAACAAGCCGTGTCTGTACATTGAAGATTACAGACAATTTGTACATGTTGTACTTATATTACCGTGGTCAAAAAAATAGTTTTTAGAATTCTTGTCTGTTTGTCTGTGCGTTTGTGCACGCTAATCTCAGAAACGGCTTAACCGATTTGAATACGATTTTCACTGATGTATTATAACATGCTTCCCGTGACATTTAGTGTTTGTTTTATTCCAATCGGTTTACAAACAAAAAAGTTACACGCTATACCGAATACCACGCGTACGAAGTTGCGGGCTCAGTTAGTTATAGAATAAGATAATTGTGGTAAATAGCTTTGTCTAATTTTCAACCATGAATCGCGTATATCTGAGAATTCCAGCAGACTTTAACAAATCCAAAGGAAAAGCATAATTTGAGTACCTAATTACTATTATGATATCGTACTGCACTTTTATTTAACAGTTTTATTTAACACTGTTAATAAAAATAAAATTTCAATACTCACCTTAAACAATTCGTCATTATATTATAGAACTGTGTGATATTGATATATGTAATTGATTCAATTCACATACAATTTCATCTATTTTCTTCTCTTTCTCAACAGTGATTTCTTCAAACAAACTTCGTTAATTAAAGGGTGTCTTCAACCCATTTACTGGCTGCCCCTATTGTCTAAACGAATGGTAAATAAACCGAGTAACGATGGCTATAATTTAAATTCACCCCATTTGCCTGCTAAGGCCATTGTTCGGATAACTGTGCAAAAGAACGTCTATAGTTCGGCTAATGAAATATAAGACTCGAAATTCGTGGCAAATACAAAAAATGTTTGTATATTAAGAAGTTTGCAGTATAACATAATTTTGACACATGAAGCTTAAAATTTGGTTATTTTTTATAGAAATTTCTTGAACGGCCAAATCTGTCTTTTGGCCGTTCGTTTTAAATCGAATGGCCAAAAGACAGATTTGGTTCGAAGACCATTAAGCAGAGAAAAGTCGCGTACTTGGGTCATTTATTGCGACATGAGAGATACCGGCTGCTACATACTGATGGGAAAGATCTCCTCCTCCCATTGGCGGATACAGAGCCCCCCCCCCCCCCCCCCCCCCCCCAAAAAAAAGACCCCAGGAATTTCATATTTCTGACTTAACTTTTCAATTCAAATCAAGTACAATTCAATTCATATATGAACTGAATATAGAATAATATAATCCATATCAATCAAAGTTACCAAAAGTTTCTTAATTCATGTCAGACATTTGAGACAGTTCAAATACGCGATTACGCGGGTTAAAAGTATTTGCAATACAACCATAATTCATCTCAACTAGTAAAAAAAATACACAAAAGAATTACTTGTGATACTAACTCCGAACTTTGTCAGAATGGCCCCCCCCAAAATGAAATCCTGGATCCGCCCCTGCCTCCTCCTCCTACAAAGATAGGATTCTATCCTATCTTTCAATTCACTAGTGATGATAGATTTAAAGGTACCTAAAAAAAATCACTGTTTATGAAAAGCAATGACATCAAGTAGGTAATTAGAGTAGTTTAGAAAGTCATTCTCTTCTTTCGTTGGCCAGACTTTAGTCAAAATATTTCTGCTTTATGTTTAGTCTAATAAAGCTTGTTAATTGAAACCTAGATGTTAAAAAACTAGATGGTACCCGATAGATGGCTTCGCCCAAGTTTAAAAATAAAAAAATAACGCCTGACTAAATATATGAGCAATGTAACGCCTAATATCTTTAATGCAGTTATAGCTTTGCCAGGCGTTAGATGACCCTGGGGAACAGTACTTTCTTCTGGATGAAAGGTACCCTATGTCCTTTCCTGCATCCCTGACAACGTGTATGCAAAATTTCGCGATTTTCGGTTCAGCGGTTTAGGCGTGAAAAGGTAACAGACAGACAGACACAGTTACCTACTTCACAATTTTAAAATATTAGTATGGGTTATATATATGTTTTTATTACTTTTCTTTCTTTTCTTATTAATTATTTCTTAAATATATTTTACATTCGGATGTTTTTAAACTGTTAATCGTTTCTTTTTTGTTTATTTCTGTTGAATACACTAGTTGTTCATTTTGCTGTCTCAATTTGTATATTTCAATGACAATATTTGTAAGCCCTAAATGTTAAATTTTCTATATTGACAAAAAATTCAAGATAATCAATCATAATTATCATAACACAAGTATTTTGTTCAAGATACATGATCTCTCCACAAGGAACATGTCCCGGATTTTACGATATTTGTTTGAAAATTCCAGCGTTAATTCTATTCCGGGTATCATCTATTATGTCGGGTTGAGTTGGCATTTTGCCCATTCTACGTCATTTCGGACTTTAATAAAGGTGGAAATAAAATTTAATCGACGAACGTCCCTTCTAAATTAAATTAGACAGCGTTCAATTCAAACAGTAAATAACGAAATTCGTTCATTGCTTACTCTACAAATTGAAAATAATGTCGAAAATTAGATATATTAACTAATGACTGCCATTAGCTTTGTAGTTAATTTAACTGGTGGTTTATTTGTTACATATTTACGCCTTAACTATAAGTAGTTTTGCATGGTGAAATTTTGCATACCCGTCGTCAGACGTACAGAAAAGGATTTCACTCCGAAAAAAAGACCTTCATCCAGTCCAGTTTCGCCTTCTTGGACCAATTGCCATTACCTACACCATTAGAGCAATTTAGACATTGTGCATACCATGACCATTTTACATTTTAGACATTTTGTTAATCAGTAATGTAAAACAATTAATGTTATGTAGACAAAACCATTGACGTATATATTATTAGCGTAAGGACCGGGCCAACGCAGCGGCGCGGCTAAATGGCACCAGCGCATTGGCCCTAAAATCTTAGTTTAGGGCCAGCTAACGGCAGTCCTCGTCCCTCGTCCGCGCAAGATTGTGGTTGAGGGAAGTTTTGTACTAAATTTGTTATAAAAAATGTCTAGTTTCTTAGTAAAAGGCTTAAAAATGTTGTATAAGTATTCCACTTGTATGTTGATTAAAAAAATAGAAACAAATAATATAAATTCTCAAATCACTTTTAAAAAAAGGAGTAACAAGTACAATACTAGAAACAGAAATAAGCTTGAATTGCCTACAGTTAGAACACTCTATGGAAAAAGAAATATATTATATGAGGGAGCACAGATATATAATGGACTACCTGAAAGTATAAAAAACTGTGTTAACATAAGTAGTTTTAAGCATAAATTGAAAGAATATATATCGAGCAATGTTAGCAATAAATGATCTCCGATGGAATAAATAAAATGTACATAAATTAGTAATATAAGTTCTCATAGTTTAAGCGAACAATGTGTTCTTTTATGAGAATAAATTCTTTAAACCGAAAAACTATGATACGAAGGCTAAAAAGGAACAGAGAATGTCGTGTTACGTGTTAAATAATTAATTTTAATACATTCAATTTTAAAATCAATGTTCCTAATGGCGGCCATGTGCCGTACGTGAATTAAAATAAACATAACCTTTTATTGACGTCATTCTTTTATTTGTTTTTTTTTTCTTAAAAATTTGGTGTAGGTGTAAGTGTAATTTTTCAATTTGGGTAAAATGTTTTATAGTTAATGTAACAGTGACGAAAACATGAAAAGTAAGAATTTATTAAGAAAAAGTGTTTATATGTATATAAATATGTCTATAAGAAGTAAGTTTGTGTAAAATGTTCCGTCGGGCGTATCCTTATTTTTAAAATCATTGGATAAAAACTTTTAGATTAGTTTAATGACAATATTTGTACTCTTTATAGTGCCAACTTACCTGCCGCTCTTTATCACGAAGAATCTAATTCATTTACAAGATATGTTATTTTGGATCTATAAGATCCATATACATCTTTAGAACCTTTCATATGAGAAGGACCTTCATATTCCCATGGCACCTAGTTAAGAGAAGCTTCAGTTGCGTTAATTAAGTCTCGTCACACATATTAAAGAATACAAATTTCTTTGACGCATGGTAAAAATTTTCCACGCGGTTAAATAAAACTTTAGTGCACACCATATTTATTTCCTGCAAAACTCATTTTTCCGGCGCGCATCTCACTGTTTTTCCTCATTATTTTTGACGCGTTTTCTCGCCACGAATTTTATGTCTGACTTTTTTGGCACAGCGCCCACTGTGCAGCCTGCATTCTGGACGGCTAGGGCACACCGGCCACGTTGTGAACGACTAAAGAAATATTACCTATATGCTTTCTTATACCAATATGTTTTTGAATTTACTTTGTCAGTTATATCTCACTGTTTATATGTTAAGAAAATATATTTGAAGTTTTAGGTTAATAATTTCACATAAGAATACAATAACACTACATTGTGTAGGCAGCAGGGGCGTATAGCGTCGGGGATCGGGTGAGAGCAGTTGCTCCAGGGCGCCGGGGCCTGGGGGGCGCAAAATTTTTTTTTCTTAAATATTTGTCAATATCCATTCGAAAATGCCCACCTAATTATAAATATTCATAACTCAATTTTTCGGAACATATTTTGAGCTTTACTTTTAGCGCCCGAGAGCAAAATTTTTCAAACGCCTCTCTCATATGGGCATACACAAACCTCGAAATGAATCATCTGGAGGTTTGTGTATGATTTTTTTTTTCAGTTTTAATAAATAATGATTATGAATCTGTAATCTTTCAGCATATTTTTCTTGATAATAATACTTATATTAGCTATATGCATGCAATTTTTAGTTACAAGTTCGCAAAGTTACAATGTCAATCAATCGTTCAAAAAATGGAAGAGGCGAAAATGTAGCCTCGCCACTGGTAGGCATATACGTTACCATTTAGCATATTATATAATAATAAATATTGTTGTTAAATAAAAAATGTACAATATGTTTAACAAACTTGCAAACTAAAAATATACAAGATATTTAAGTTTTGCAATTGCTGGGGAGAAGGATGTGGCGGAGACTAATTGGCCAGAAAGGATAACTCGTCTAGCTCTGTCCGTGTACCAAGGACACTTGCGGTGTTCCCTCTTTGAATTTCCAGTGCTATACATATAAAATAGTTAGTCCTGACTGACTATCAACGCACAGCCAAAACTACTAAGTCTAAAGAAAGTTGAAATTTGGAATATAGGCTTATTTTATTACGTAGATCGGCCAAGAAAATATTTTTGAAAATTTCAACTCCGAATACCGGTATACCGAATACCGCGTGGTACCTATACCGAATACCACGTGTACGAAATTGCGGGCTCAGCTAGTATAAAATATGTATATAGATAGAAGAAGATAGATAACCTGTTCGCATCTGCCTGTTTCTCCGCTAACATTTTCTAAACCACGGAACCGATTTTGATACAGTTTTCACTAATGGAAAGAACAATAAACTAGGAAGGTTTTTATATATAATTTACAGAAAAAAGTATCCGTTTGAAGCCGGAAACGGGTCGCTAATGTCATAATAAGTGTTTTATATTGGTAAAGTAATGTGGAATAGGAGTGAGGATATAGATCTTGACTTTATTTTATATTATACCTCTTCATCCTATAGACTTGATGTATATAAGTTGCTCCCATATAAAAAAAATCTTAGAGGCCTTTTCGATGTCGGGTCGGAAGTGTTTGTGCCATGCTAGATATACTTTTTGAACGATTTTAAGCTTTCCTCTGAAGCCGCAAGGTCTATTTTTGCATGATTCGTATACTAATGTAAGAAAGATACGTCTTTGTATTGCTTACGAGAAACTCATGAGGAGTAACGACGCGGTCCGTTTTATTCACGTGCTATGAGGAGTTTATATCAGATTCAGTAAAAGCGTTGGGGTTTTATGAATTGACATAAATAGATTTGTTACCCTTCAATCACTACAGAGACTTTCATGTTTAGTTCAAAGGGAATATACCACTATAGGGTAGGTATATTCAGTTTTCAATTTCACTGTAGTTTGCACGGTTTTTTTAAACGACTATATCTAGGAAAATATTAACAATAGAGAAAAAAGTTTCAAATAAAAAAGATGGGAAATTGTATCCTCTACAGAAAAGGTCATTACGATTTTTAACGTAAAACTTACCGTTTCCCAAATATTTGCAATAAGGCGTTTTTCAAGATGGCGGCTAACGCTCGCGGTTTCGGATGTTGGGGACAGCATCTAACATAATCCAATCGAAAAATTAATTATCAGGTTTTTTTTTGCAGAGCGAACCCATTTTTGTTGCTAATTCCTGAACTAAGCATCTAGTCATGCGGCCGTCGATAGAGCGAGCTCAACAGGAAGGTGCCTATTCATTCGAACTTTGAAAAGATTTGGGTTGTATGAGTTCGGAAATACAGATATTTCTCTAAAGTAAAAATAGGACTAACTTCACTTATTTTCTAAAGGCTGATTTTTATAAATGTTTTATAGAATATTATTACAAAATAATATTCAACACTGCCAGACACTTCCCATGAGCCATAACTTATGCCATACGCTGTCGGCTGCAGAATGAAAAGCGTCTTAATAAGTATATATAAAAATAAAAAGACATTAAATATATCTTTAAATACAATAGATATCACAATAAATTATATATTTTCTTTCCAGTTCTTCCAATATTTTTTCCAAAGTTTCTAGAAATTTATGTAAATATAATTTTAATTATATATAATTTTCCATTTTTATAAAGCATTCTCAATTCTCTACAAAAATGTTCCAACAGCATTCTTCGTTAGTTATGAAAATGACTAACGAATTTTTTTTTTCCTGATGGGAAAAGATTCCTTATGGGAAATACAAAAGTGCGTTATATATATTGTGTATATATATAACGCACTTTTGTATTTCCCATTATATATATACACAATAAAGTATATATATCATATACAATAAAGTATTAGTACTTAGGTTTAGGCGATTAATTGTTTAATCTGTCTGTTGAAATCATATTTATCGCTTACATCGTTTATGCCTATAACAGGAGAAAATTAATATAATAGAATGAAATGTTTACTGTTGTTTTGCTAATGGTGTTGTTGCAAGTTCATTTTATTTCTTCACATATAGGGATATAACAAGGTATATAATAGACATTTACTTAACATTTGTTAGATGGGTAATATGGACAGGTGTAGAAAGATCCGTCGTGTTATATAATATATGTAGGTAGGTACGCAAACACTTACCATCTGCCTTAGGAGACTTAGGGGGGCTTAGTGCTTGCATATGGTGAGTCTGAGAATATGAAAACCTTCGCAACTATGAATATAAATGTGTCCTAATATATCACTTTCGTAGCCGTGTTCCTCGTGAAATACACGTAATATGAAAAAAAATTACGAAGATTTACGTATAAATTTGCGATAGCTTTTTTATCTGGAGTTGATTTATGATCTTACATTGCGTTGTAAGTTTTTTTACACAATATAAAAGCGAAAACTTACATACATAAATATAGTATTTTTTTATGTTAATGTAGGCAGACAGGCTGATGGTCCACTTGATAGTTGGTGGCTACCGTCGCCTATAACACAAGCAACTGCAAAGGTGTTACAAGTGCGCTGCCGACCACAGTGAGATTAGTATGTTTAAGGATTAGAAAGAGATAAAGAAAAGGCTCTGACATCTCTTACTCACTCACCGAAACATAACAGCACACGTGCTGTTATTTCACGGTGGTCTTCTGTAAGGGGATGGTTACTGCCGCCAGACGGACTAGTGTGCCTTGCCACTACTTACTTTGGGTAGACAGTTTTCCCGGTTACAGTTTACACTTCTGATTCATTTAAACTTTCGACATCGACATGTTGTAAATCAGGCTGTCCCTTGACAGAGGCCTCCTTCAGGCTCTTCTATTTCTCTCTATCTCTCCTCTCCTCCAATCTTTGGGTAGACCGTCTTACCGGCGGCGTCTCACCTGCCTTTTCGACGTTTTCCTTCTTTGGGATACCACTTGGTGACTTCTCTCATCCATTTGTCTCTGCTCGATCTTATTATGTGGCCATAATATAAAACACCTACATATTATGTAAAAATGAAAGTTACTTACATATTATATGAAATTATTAAAAATAGGTAACAATCTATACATCTAATAAAATCGTAAACGAGCCTTGTCTGTTACAATAATTAATTTTTTTTTTTTCAAAAAAAAAAAAAAAAAATTGTACACGTTGTACACTACCTACTTATGTTATCGATCCAAAACAATATTTTTCAGAATTTTTGTGTTTATCTGTTTGTCTATGCGTTTATGCACGCTAATCTCAATGCGGTTTTCACTGATGTATAGAAAATGAATGAACTTTATCGAAGACATAGGTTGCTTTTTATTAACTTTACACAGGACCGAAGCCGCAACCAAAGTCTGTGAAAAGTTTGCCTGAGCAGAAATTCAGTTAAGGATACTCTGAAAAAACATGACGAGAAGGAAATTTTTGCACACTAATTCCAAAACGTAAAAAAAAATTGTCAAACTTTGGCAATTACGGTTGCGAGTGCGGCAGCAATTTTAAAAAGCATTCGAAACCACAAGGGTAAATTTTCCTAAAAAATAAACACTCTAAAATAAAAGTTTAAGAGTTTTTGTAAAGACAGGCCTAGTGTATTCCGGAGGCATACACAGCGCGTCCTGTCGGCCCAGTAACCACCCATTTAAAGAAGTACCTACCTATTCGGTGTGTGAGGGATCTCCTCCTAACTCTCAGCCAACTCCATTAATTGGGCAAGCAATACAAAAGATCACAGTGAAATAAAAGCACATGTTCTTCGGTGTTTCAGTGACTTTTCCTGTCGAGGTCCGGGTAAAGAGGATATACATATATGATAAAATAAATACGTTTGCAACCGCTATAGAGTTTCTTGTCTTAATCATTGTAAACAACAATTATCTATAATAGGTGTGACTGTAGTGAATAAATCAAACACCATAAACAAACACCATGAAACATACACACAATATATAAATAAATCTTTATTTGCACAAACACCAAAAAAATATCTATACATACAATAAAATCGTAAATGAGCCGTGCCTGTACATTAAAGATTTTTTCAAAAAACAATTTGTACACGTACTTATTAAATGTTGCCGAGGTAAAAAAAATTAGGTTTTAAAATTTTTTGTCCATTTATCTGTACGTTTGTGCACGCTAATCTCAGAAACGGCTTGACCGATTTGTATGCGGTTTTCACTGATGTATTGCAGCAAGCTTCCCGTAACATTTAGTGTTTGTTTCATTCCAGTCGGTTTACAAAAAAAAAAGTTATGCGCTATACCGAATACCACGCGTACGAAGTTGCGGACTCGGCTTATCTGACACGCTACGTGTCTGATACGTTCGTTACCCAAAGATATAAACGGATCTTTACTCTTAAAATGTTACAAACTATACCACGTAATAGATGAATTGTTGCTAAGTAGGTAATATTTAAAACCTTTAATTCCCAAAGTGGTCCTGGTGGACCCTCAGGGAGATTACGTTGGCGTGACAAAAAATGGGGGTGACAAAAAAACCAATCAATTCTCACTTATTTTTAATCAAAAAATAATTGTAATAATAATTGTAGTTTTGCCTATTATATTCCAGTTGTACTCATATTTATTTTTAATTGTAAATTTAATATATGTAAACATGTATAGCAAATTGAAACATAATCTAAATTTTGTTTTATATATTTCAAATTAATTTATAAATAACTAGCGACCCGCCCCCGGCTTCGCCCGGGATGCAATTTTTATATAGAAGAACATTCCCCGTTTATCCCTCTTTCCATTAGCGAAAACCGAATTAAAATCGGTCTACCCGTTCACGCGTGATGCCGTGACCGAGGGAAATGGGGATTCATTTTTATATATATAGATTAGCGACCCGCCCCAGGCTACCTCGTTTATCTCTCTTTCCATTTGTGAAAATCATCCGTTTAGAACCTTAGTTCCCAAAATGGTCCACGTGGACTCCCAGGGGTCCATGGGAGACTCGATGGGGGTCTACGTTGGCGTGAGAAAAAAAACCCTGTCAATTTCGTGGTTGGAACTCAGGCGCAAAGCAAATTTCCATAATTAGTTCTAATTTTCACATTTTGTAGAAATGTAGCTACACCGGAACCAGCTAAATTTTGAACCGGTGGACCCCCACCAGAACCAGTTAAATTTTGAAAGTGGTCAATGACAAAAAAGGCCTGGGAACCTTTGATTTAAACAAAGAAATAAGCCAAAACAAACAGATATAATTTTAATAAAAACGCAAACTTCATAAACCTATTTACAAAAAGCTGAACATCACTCCATACGTTGATGGCGTGAAAATGAATGCGTTCCAACGTTACATCGCCCTTGCGTAATGGAGCTCGTAATACCAGTAATGGATTAATATCTTGAACAGTTTTCATCCAACACGTACAGCGTACAAGCTTTTCTACTCAGCTTTATTATAAAAATGTGTACTCTGTCAACCTGAACGTATCATTGAAATTACACTTAATCATATCTTTAACTATTACTAACTATAACCTAAGTAACTAATAGGTTTATAACTATAATAATAACAATAGGTTATAATTTATAACTATAATAGGTTTATTACCGTGAAAAAACAGCATATACGTGCTGTTGTGTTTCGGTGAGCGAGTAAGGGATGCCAGAACCCAATTCCTTATCCCCTCCTAATCCCTTATCCCATCCTACTGTAGTCGGCAGCGCACTTGCAGCACCTGTAGCATTGCTTGTGTTATAGGCGACGGTAGCCACCTACCATCAAGTGGACCGTCAGCCTGTCTGTCGACATAACATAAAAAAAAACTATTAGTTAGATAACTAACTATCACTCGTCTAAATTCTACTTCTATGGTTATAACCAATAACCTAACTTAGTGTTCGCTCCTTAGCCGAAATACGAAAATGTCATTTTGAAGCTGGAAAAAAAAGCTGGATGTTTTTTATTGAAGATTATAGTTTGTCACAGGGTAAAAAAAATCAGTTTACAAACATAAGAGGGTACTGAACTAATGAATAGATAAAGGATCCCTTTATCTATTTATGTATAGATATTGGCAATTTGATAAAAGAATTTATAGGATAACTATATATTTTAATGTAAAGATCGTCAGACAGGCTGACGGTCCAGTTAATGGTAGGTAACTATCGTCGCCTTTAACACAAGCAACGAATTAGAAAGGGACAGAGAAATGGGTTCTGGTAACCCTTACTCCCTTACTGAAACACAACAGCAGACATGCTCTTTTTTCACGGTGATCTAATATCGAACTCAAGCATTGAAATAGCACTCATACGTTTTTTCTCACGGTAGGTTGCAGTTGAGACGACGACGGTCTAGAGTCTAGGCAACAACATTCAAATTCTTCGCAATCACCGAAATATTCAAATATTCCGATGAATATTCTTTATAAATCAACTTTACGTTGTTGCAACACAGCTCATTTTTCCATAACAACAGATCGCCGCGTAATGACCGTGCGGCTGGCAGACGAAGTAATTCCATTCGTGTCATATAAACGAGCCCTAAGGGAGCGGTTACTGCCACCAGTCGGACTGCCAAATTTATAACTGCAAAACTCACTATCGTCTTCCATTAAATAACCAATAAATACTAAATTAATAAAGAAATATAATCCTTAATAGCAAAGTAAGAATTAATAAATAAGTAAAAATTAAATTCAGATTTAATAGCAAAGTAAGAATACCCACGCACATCATTTGAAACAAGTCTAAGTCCTGAAAACTAAATCTGGATTCAAATATCTAATCTAATTAAATTTATATTAATTTAACTTAAGCACGACTTAAGCATGTAATATAATATATAGGAACTGTTTTTTTTTCTTCTTAAATGTTTCATATAGTTAAATAGATGTGTGAAAATGGTATAAGTAGGTATAAATAAGCCAATATACATACTTATTCGTTCAGGTTGCGAATATCTGATACATAGACGCAAAGTTGCCTGTCTGTGTGTATTCTATAAGATGTACTTCGGAGAGTGTGCTCGAGAGCTGCATGAGATCATACCGCCTTCCCCTTTCTTCTATCGGACATGCAGACGTACGGCTGGTTACCATTCTCACCTTGTCGAAATCCCTCTAATTCGGACCAAGCGCTTTAAAACATCTTTTGTGATGCGCACTGCTAAGGATTGGAACTCCCTGCCGGCGTCTGTATTTCCGAGCTCATATAACCCAAATCTTTTCAAGGTTCGAGTGAATAGGCATCTTCTGGGTGAGCTCGCTCCATCTTCGGCCTGATCCTTCCTACATGGATAGATGCTGGTCAAGAGCAAACCCATCTATAATAAAAAATTTAAAAAAAAATCTGATACCGAAGTCCCCGTCTTTTTTCTTAGGTGTTGATTTCTTTTTATCTTTAAATGTTCCCTGAATTTAAATGTTTTCTGTGTGAAAAGTACCGTAACTCCTTTTCTATACCCCTGACAACGTGTATGCAAAAATTTACGATAATCGGTTGAGTAGTTAAGGCTTTAAAGCGTAACAATCTGACAAACTCACTTTCCTATCTATACATATAATGAAATTGTAACATTAAAGATTAAAAAAAAAAACAATTTGTATACGTTGCACTTTGTTACCGAGGTCAAAAAAATTGATTTTAGTGTTTTTGTCTGTTTATCGGTTTGACTGTTTGTGCGTTTGTGCATGCTAAAACGGCTAATGTATTGTAGCATGCTTCCCGTAAAATTTAGTGTTTGTTTCATTCCAATCGGTTTCATAATTATTTAAATTCGTTTTCGTTTTCATAATTATTTAAATTTCGTATTTATTTCCTATTATTAAAACTGTTAACGATTAAATAATTAATTAAAACTATTTTTAAATAAATTACAAAATAATAAGAATGCGATCATGAATGGACGCCATTTCCTTATTGAAGGAATCGCTTTAGCGTAAACATTTGTTCATATTAGCATTGTATATAACTAAGTCAATGTCAAAACTGTCTCTAAACAAAACATCAACATAATTTACGACGTCGCATATCTCGAAACAAACTCCCTAACTCTCAACCAACACAATTTTCCGTCTTTACTTTTCGCCATAAAGATAACAAAGCCGGCAACTTTTAAGCGCAATTTCTATCTGTTTGTTGTCAACTAGTTCTCTAAGCTGGAGTTAAAATATTGCTATCACTTTTTTTAGTTGTTTACGAGGAAGTTATGCCATGAATTCCTACATAACCTTTGATCTTAAAAGATGAACAGTTCACAGATCATCCTTTTTATTGGGAATTCAGAAAACATAACAGATGGCAAATTTTATCTGGCAAACTCTCTCTTCCATTTTGAAGAATTGAAGCGCATTATACCTAAAATCTTTTTGCTTTCGACATATAATAGCATTGTTAGAACTAATATCGTCAGAGTGAGTTATTATTGACGAGCCCGTTGGATGAGTAGTTAGGGTGACACTCTGTTTTAGAGTTCCTGGGTTCGATTCCGGGCAGGGTCAACTTTGAAAATGAACTTTTCAAATTTGTATCTGGTCTGGATCTGCAAAGTGGTGGCAGGGCACACTGCATTTCGCAGTGTGCAAAGTGGCGTCATTTTGGCAGCCCATCTGGCGACAGTAACTACTCCCTTAAAGAAGACCACGATGAAATAACAGCATGTGTGCTGTTGTGTTTCGACGAGTGATTTAGGGATGCCAGAGGGTCGCAGCGCACTTCCAACAGCTGTAGCGTTGCTTTTGTTATGGGTGACAGTAGCCACCTACCATCAAGTGGACCGTCAGCCTGCTGTCTATCTTAACATTAAAAAAAATTACACATTTTTGTTTCAACAGCATGTCACTTTGGTATCTCAAACGTAGATCCACATGCAAAGTAAAAACATAGGCATATTAAAACAGTATATTTACCATTTTATATTGTAAAAACAAATCTTTTTAAGTAAATTTCGACAGTTTAAGGGTGACAGTTAACTTTAACAATACTATAGGGGTTGCAAATGCACTGACCTTGACGGGATAAATAATAAGAAATGGAGGATAAAATTAAGGGTCCTGGGATCGCTTACTCACCGAAACAAGTGCTTGTTTCTTTACGCTAGTCTTCTGTAAGGTGCTAGTTAATGCCGCAAGACAGGCCGCCCAGACGTTTATATATATACTACACACATCTAGTGTGGATTTTAATAATACATTTCCCAAAAATTGGATACTAAATAATTTTATGACGTAAAAGAAGAATAAAATGAATATGATGTAAATTATTTATGTGACACAGAATTTCCACTGTTTATTCGTGAACAAACTTCAGAAATAAATTGCGAGCTTACAGTATAGTAGTCTTTAGTTTATTATAGTATCCACATAGTATCTATAAATGAAAAAAATATAAAAATATAAAACGATAACAACTTTTAATCACTCCTCTAAACATCGCGTTTGACAGACAAATATTGATATAAGAATAAAATAATAGCTAAAATCTATGTATACTTATATACAAGTATATATACCTACAAAACAGACTTTTATAACAATTGTGAAAACATTCATAAGAAACAATCTTATTTGTATGAATTTTTCAGAAGTCCAGATCAACACCAAATCCAAATCGCACTCGCCTCTGTCTGTCTATAAGCGTACTGGCAACTAGACGTAAAACGCGCACTTCGTTGTAGGACTCATGAAACAAAACGTCCTTCTGAAAGGTAAATCCCCCACACTGATCTGAATCTACGAAAATTTTCAGCTCGGATCCACTACCGTACGTCTTGTGAAGCGCTAACCCAATAGTAGTTGGGGCTCGGAGACTCTCATCAATTATTGTAGAAATTCGCAAATCCGGCGCAAATTGTTTAAAGAAACACATTTGGAAACCTGTTTTGCTCAAAGTTGAGGACAACGTGAACGAGGGTCTGTGATATCTAGCACTGAATGCTAATTCTGGCTGCGATGGATACAGGAACGGTTTTATACCAAGTTCAGCACCAACGCTGACCTCTGGAAGTACTTTGTGCATCCATTGCGTCACCACTTTCGCAGTGCTCGGATCGGCATCACTAACAGTAAGCGATAAAGAACCGACAGCCTTATTAGTACCCTTCTCAAAAACCACATCATGTTCTGACGATACTAAATCTTTGATGCGTGATGTCACTCTCATCTCGTACCCACCTTCGAGATTTTGTTTGTACGTAGCTGTTGCTGAACCGTTTAAATCTACAAGTATTTCGTCGTTGGCTTTCGGACCCATTTCCTGGTGAATCAACTGGCTATAATTTTTGTATGAATCGTTAGGCTTACCGAAGTTGTATTGCTGTACTAACTTTAGCTTCTCCACAATCTCCCTCGTCACCAGTATCCTTGCACCGACAAAGCATTTCGGGAAAACGCATTTAGCTTCCTTGTGTATGTCACTAAGTCTTGTTATTTTCGGCTTTTGCGGTTCAACATAGTGCTCTTTCTTCTTCGGCAGCAGCCTTTGCAATGAAGATACGAAGTTGCTCACTTCTTTAAAAGTGTCCTCGTTCAAGTCCATCGTTGTTTGATAAATATTGTTGGACAGGTCAAATGTCGTTGGCCTGTCTGGTTATATTTTTAAACGAGTTGTCTACGAGACGTGTCCGGCCGGTTGCTCGCTGCAACGAGTATGTATATTTTTAGCCGACTATTGACATCTAGTTTAGTGCACTTCCTTTCATCTAATGCGATCCCATTACTTTATTGTTAATTTAAATGCATAGAAACGAAAGTATTATTTTCTTAAAAGTGATTTTTAATATTTATTTAATATTACTTCAAAAACTCGTTATAAATTCGGTACATTTTCTGCCCAAACTACACCTTGCCTTCCAAATTCACTTTAAATTCTTAAGTTTTATCTTCATTCGAAAGTTATATGAAGCTAATTTATTATTCAGCGCACTTGTTTCAGCACCTGGTTCAAGTGTAAAGGTCCCCCCGAGACAGCAACCCTTTTAAGAAATTGCAATTTATGTGTACAGAGGTTTGAAGGACAAAGATAATGAGATTTTCGGGAACAACAAGATACAAGATACATTACAAGATGTCTATCTACTAGAATATAATTATCAATTCCATCGTACGATTCACTTAAAATAGTCACAAGTGGACACTTAACAGAAAATAATGAAATTAGCTACTTGTGGTATATGGATATTGTTAGAAAAATATTTAAGTACGAAGATCCACGTTTGACATTATTTAATATATCTTGTAGATTTTAAAAATTTAAACATTTCATTTTACTCAAAAGAGCATTTTCATTATTTTAAATATTTCAGTATTTTTAAAAATTTGTTATTATTATATTACATATTAACAATAATTAATTAATTAATATTATAAGAAAATTAATACAGTATTTCGAAGACCACGAAGGCCTCGTCAAAATACAATACATACAAAAATACAATTTGTTTTTTTTTTTTTTCAATTGTATTTACAATATTTCTATATTATTATTATATGTATATTATGTAATGTATTATTTGATATTCAAATTTTAATGTTATTTTGGATTTGTGGTCATTTTATTTAATATATTTTATTAATTTTGTGTCTAGTTCGTTCACCATATTTGGTATTTGATGTGAGATATATTATAATTGATGTGAGATATCCTGGTGATTATGTACTATTGATTCAAAAGATTACCACAATCGGAACATAAGAACTACCTAAGAGCAGAAATATTTATTTAGTACTTATAGATGTAATAATTAAAATTGTATAATTTACTTCAATCGTTACAAATTCTAGCAAAGGGGCTTTTTTTTTGTTAATATTTTACCATCTGTAAAATGATATTAATAAATCCTTTATTTCATCCGTTTACAACTCACTGAACTTGTCAAATAAATTGAACATGTTTTGACGAACCTATTGAAACCCTTTAGAAATAAAATCATTGTTAAGCTCGTTTATGTTTTTGGCATGAATTGAATTTTCGATCGTTCCCCTGATGATTTTAAAACGAGTGAATAAGAGTGAACAAGAGTTTTAGGTTTCGATTTAATTTGTAGGAGTATCGACAGCGAAATTACAGTGGATTAAATAGTTCGTAACCAAGTGGATTTTCATTTAAAAACTCGTTTCGTAGAAGGAACTTGTAATGACTTCTTTATGAATATTAAAGCGTAAGGCGAATTGCTTTTTAGCATAGAAAAAAGTATTTTTATTCACACAATATTAAATACTAGCTGTTGCACGTCTCTTTATAAAATATTATTCGAGGAAATCGACAATTTTGTGTGGAGAGGGGGATTGCTTAAGGTACATTCAGAATGATGGAAAAAATTTATGTGGTTTAATTTCTGCGAAAGCATAAAGAATTAGCGTATATATTTATTTAACACTTATTCTTCAATTGGCCGAAAAAAAATCCTGTAAATGGACCACATAATTCGCTTGATCCAGGAATTGAACCGATGAATTAATTAAATAATCTACTTAGGAGCTCTCTTCCTGTTCACAGTACAAAGCAGTATGAAAAATGTAATCTTATGCTTACTTAAACCCCACTGTCTGAGGGACTGTTTAAATATATTTGCTTCCGGCCAAATCGGCCGCAACAACAGCAGAATGTTAAAAATAATGTTGAAAAATTATATCCTTTTATAATGTTGACAAACAAATTTTCTATACATATAATAAAATCGTAAACGAGCCGTGTCTGTACATTAAGGATTTTTTCAAGAAAACAATTTGTACACGTTGTACTTATGTTACCGAGGTAAAAAAAAAAATATTTTTAAGTATTTTTTTCTGTTTGTCTGTGTCTGAAACGCCTGAACCGATTTGAATAAGGTTTTCACGGTTTTTTTTTAGCAAGCTTCCCGTAACATTTAGTTTTGTTTCATTTTAATCACGGAGCTATACCATAGCTTATATTCCTATTTCCCACCTTGTCACTTATTCCACAGTGCAACCCACGGTGTTGTTTCGTGTTTAGAGATCAATATCTATTAGATTTGACTGTCCTTCCAAAATCACTGGATGAGGATAGACTTTCTTTAAGAGAAAAGATTTGTAGGTATGTGTTTTTGTATGTTTGTAATGAATAAACTCAAAGACTACTGGACCGATTTTAAAAATCCTTTCACCTATAGAAAGCTACATTACCAGCGAGTAACATAGGCTACTCACCCTCACCCATCTCCCCCCCTTTACCTCGCTCCATACAAATGTATGTTTGTAGTAAATAAACTAAAAGACTACTGGACCGATTTTAAAAATTCTTTCACCTATTGAAATCTACGTTATCAGCGAGTAACATTCGTACAAATTGCCGTTTTCCACGAATAAACTCAAAAATGTTTAAAAAATAAATGTTCACCCGTACGAAGCCGGGACGGACCTTTAGTGTGTAATGAATATGTAATGTATTACTAAAAAAACATGGACAAAGTATGAAATAAACATTTATTATTATTAGGCTTATGTCTCCCTTACAAAAATCACGATAAAAACTTTCCCGTTCTCGTAATAAAATTAACAAGATGTATAATATTATGTGTTGAAATTTGGAATCAAGAAAACATTTGATCGCCAACGGTCATAAAATTTCGGCAACCCCCCTCTTTTATGGCACAGGCTTCGAGTATTGATTCTACAGCCACTTTGAGAGAGCTGGTGTTTATTGCCAATAAAATTTTGCGGAGTAATTTGTTTGAAGCGAAGTTAGACAGTAAAATTTCAGGGTCGTGAGTTATGGTGTAATTTAGCTTATGTGGAGTGCCCTTTGATAGTAGTAAACCATTTTTAGCAGATACCCTAATCTCCACATTCAAAATATAAAAATATAATTTTACAGAACATCTGAATCGACTAGGATTTTTAGGAGTTCACAACTACGTGTCAAAAGTCACATTTTCCCGATTACGATCCTACCTGGTGAGACGGCTAGTATAGTACTGACGAGTGTAATCTTCGAAGCCATTTGAAGTTCTACAAATCTCTATCTTATATATAAAAATGAATCCCCATTTCCCTTGGTCACGGCATCACGCGTGAACGGGTAGACCGATTTTGATTCGGTTTTCACTAATGGAAAGGGGGATAAACGGGGAATGTTCTTATTTATAAAAATTGCACCACGGGCGAAGCCGGGGGCGGACCGCTAGTTACAGTTTACAGAATGCCCTAGAAAGAGAAATACTTTTATTGACAGCCATTTATTCATAGAAAAGATGTTACGCCATATCTCTTCTTTCATTGAGGTCTATAATAATAATCCTACCGATTATTAGTACTAACACGATACATAATTCTAACTGAAACTAGAGGTATGAATAGTCCTATGAGGTAAGATTACTTCTAGCAGTGGGCGTCTTTCGTCTGAATAAGATAATGAGAGTGGTTATTGTGTAGTGGGTTGTTTATCTACGAGTATATCTATTCATATACGAAGGCGGAGTGATAAGTCTGGTAAAAATTAAACAAGGAGTACAATTAATTAAAATATTATTTATTTTTCAACGTAGTCTCCGTGTAACTCAATGCACTTCACCCAGCGTTTTCGATCCCTTCCATAAAATACGACTTAGGCAACCCTTCAAAATAGGCATTGGTTTCGTGCATGACCTCTTCGTTAGAAACAGAAAATAGTCACAAGGAGCTAAATCTGGCGAATACGGTGGGTGAGAAAGCATCTCATAGCTTTTTTTTTTTTTTTGAATCCATGTTTCGTCTACTGTTATAAAACGACGCAAAAATTCAGTTTTTTTTCTGTGGTCACACGCATACGTTTTCGATCAACAGTCAGTAAACGCGGCACCCATCGAGCGGAGAGCTTCTTCATATCTAAATGTTGGTGTAAGATACTGCGCACACGTTCGTCTGAGATGCTTACTATCTCAACCATCTTCCTCACTTTTACTCTTCGGTCGTTCAACACTATGTCGTGGATTTTAGCGATCATCTCTGGAGTAGTGACCTCCACTGGGCGTCCTGGACGCACACCGGCACTTGTGGTTGTACGACCACAGCGAAAATCAGTATACCACTTATGAATCATTTTAATCGACGGAGCAGAATCCCCATAATCAAGTCAAGTTTTTTTTCGTTTCCCTAATAGTTTTTTTGCAAAAAATAATGTTTAATCAAGACACGAAATTCACTTTTCTCCATCTTTGCAAAAATTTGTTCAATTATTTTTCTTTAATGGCTGTCACAAAAAAACTAGCCGGCGGTAACTGGCTGAAAATTTTAATTTAGTCCTTCAAAAGAGTTGTGAACAAGGAGGTTCTATGCAATTTGCGATAATCCAAAATAGATTTTTACCAGACTTATCGCTCCGCCTTAGTATTCAAAACAAAATTGTCTGTTTGTCTGTGCATTTGTGCACTGATTTGTTGTAGCAATTAGTGAAATAAGGCATTTAGTGTTTGTTTCATTCCAATCGGTTTATAAACAAAAAATGTTACGCGCCATACCGAATACCGAGTACTTACATAAATATACAGACTAATAGAAAAGTACTATGCCCAATACGTTTTTTTTACTGGCTGTAGGTAGCGTGTTTCCGGATCACAGTCCGGATTTAGAAATTCTCTCTAGTCATTTTGTGGGGGTTGCGTTGTCGTTACGGCTTTGAACACGCTCTCTGATCCAAAAGTAAAAATCAACCTAACTGTCTACATCAGTTGCCGTGCAATTTTGCTTTTTTTATACAGAACTGTGAAGATTTCGGTTTTACATAAAATATTTTTTGTACAAAAAGTAGTTATATTCCGCGAGCTGTTAGACATTTTTGAGACACTGAACTCCTAACTCATTAATACACAACTTTAATTGCACTTTGGTCTTCTCTAAGTGATGGTTACTAACAGACGGGCTGATCAACTTATGACTGCAAAGCGCAGTGTGTCTCGTTCTGCAATGGACTGCTTACAAATTTTCATGACTAGGTTTTGCCTGCGGTTTCATCTGATCCGCGACCCTTTTTCTTAAGCGCTTAAAAAAAACACGCCTGATAAATAATCGGTTGAGTGATTTCACAGATGGTTATTAGAAGTTAGCGGAGAAACAGAGAGAGGCAGACGGTGACTTTATTTTATAACTAACCGAGCCTGCAGGCGTAACTTTTTTATTTGTAAACCGATTGGAATGAAACAAACACTTTTTATCTTTATCTTATCTTAGTGGCTATTTCTGTCTGGTTCTGAGTACCAGTATCACGTCGTCCATTGCTGAAATATTGTGATCGCCACGTGAACTAAAGCTCTCTACCTATACCTACCACGTTAAGGAACTGTAGCACTTTTTTGATAGAGGCATTCTTCACATCTTCACAAGCCATTGTGTGGCTTCCTAGGATGTGACTGCGCTTGTGCATCAGAGGGCCACACTCGCACAGGATATGCATTGGTGTTTCTTCTGCCTCATGGCAGAAGCGACACTCTCCCGTACTAGTGAGCCCCATTACTTTAAGGCTTCTGTATCTGCCAACGGCCTTGAGGTTCTGGACAGAGATAGATAGATACAAAGATAGATAGATAGAAGCGAGATGTTTCCCCGCGCCAACCGCGCTAATTTGTACAGAAAACAAATAATAGTTATTTTTAGCCTAATAAATCATTATTTTGACTCGCCAATCGTACACTTTGTGAAAAACATCTTGTCAAAAATTTATGCGAAAGAAAAATGCTGAAATTCAATGCCGTTTAGAAGTAGTTACAAAAATTCAAACAAAAAAGGCTTTACTTTGGGATTTTTTTTCAACTATTAATAATATTATAAGAATTATTTCCAACGTTCAAATTAAAATTTAATGTCCAATTAATAACATATATTTTTTTTGTACATTTAGATCCACTCAGTAAAGTATAGTTACACGGAGAAAACCTCTTGTTGGCATATACAGGAGCCTTAAGGTGCCTATTGAGGCGTCAGTGCCCCGTTAAAACAAATACTAAATGAATACTCAGTGAAGACCACATTCAAATCGGTTAAACCGTTTCTGAGATTAGTGTGCAGAAACGCACAGAGAAACAGATGGAAATTCTAAAACAGAACAGACAAAAATTCTAAAAACTATTTATTTCACCACGGTAACATTAATTCAACATGTACAAATTGTTTTTTTGAAAAAAAAATGTACAGACACGGCTCGTTTACGAATATATGTACGTAAGTAATTTGTA
Organism: Bembecia ichneumoniformis; assembly: GCA_910589475.2. Taxonomy (NCBI): domain Eukaryota; kingdom Metazoa; phylum Arthropoda; class Insecta; order Lepidoptera; family Sesiidae; genus Bembecia; species Bembecia ichneumoniformis. The sequence continues at coordinate 12,781,526 of OU342536.1, read as the reverse complement.
TATGAGGAATTATAGAAATCATAAAGTGGACAGTTATAGTCTAAGATCCCACTGCTTGATCCTGCAGACAGCCTCTGTTTGCAGCCATTGTCCAACTGGCAACCATGAATTTTCGTGATTAATATAGATGAAACTTTAATTTTGTATTGAAAATTTAAAAAAACAGGTGAGTGCAGTTAATCAACAGTAATATACATGTTCACACCTGGCAACCCTAACGCTGCGGCCGACTGAGAGCTGGCAACCATTTTTATTTCAATTCGTCACATCATTTTCTTTCAAATTACGTGAAATTGACTAAAAAAACATATAGCTGCAAATTACATTAGTGAATTAATGATATTAAAATTAATTACAGGTAATTGCGGCTAAATTTTACAAGGCAACCTATCGTTAATCCATTGCATACCTTCTCAAGATTCATTTAAAATTAATTTCATCAAAAAAACAGATACCTGCAGGATCAAGCAGTGGGATCTTGTACTATTAATTTTTGTCCAGGTAACTGTTAGCTTCGCATTATAGAGCGTATCTGAAACTTAAGTCTGAATAAGTCTAAAAGCAATCAAGACTAGTAGAGCTTCAAATATACGAGTCACAAAGTGTAGTAGCGAACTTTATCTTGATGCCAGAGAGATATGGGTCACAGACTTCAAGGTGATTCTGTTGGAGCGAGTTACTCTTTTGAGAGTGAGTTAGGACTACTTTGCATCATTGAATATAAAATATAGTTGCACTGCCAAATCGTTTATTACCTACTTAGCAACTTTTAGTCGTGACTTCGTCTACGTCCCTCTTTTAAGTGTTATCTTAATTGCTCATATATTTTGTCAACCATTGATTTTTTTATTTTTATTAGTAGATGATCTCTCGGTAAGAGTACTTTTTTGTTTGAAAATTACCCTATGTCCTATTTTGTATCCCTGACAACATGTATATAAAATTTCACGATAGTCGGTTGAGCATTAAGGCGTGAAAGTGTAGCTAACAAACAAATTCACTTTCGTATTTATAACTAGCTGAGCCCACAACTTCGCGCGCGTGGTTTTCGGTATAGCGCATAACTTTTTTGTTTGTAAACCGATTGAAATGAAACAAACACTTAATGTTACGGGAAGTTTGCCACAATATATCAGTGAAAACCGTATTCAAATTGGTTAAGCCGTTTCAGAGATTAGCGTGCACAAACGCACAGACAAACAGACAAAAATTCTAAAAACTATTTTTCGTTTACGATTTTATTATTGTATAAATACAGATATTATAATTCGCTATGCGTCTTCTTTTTATTATATGCGCACAGTGAGGGACTGGAATTCTTTCCCTTCTTCAGTGTTCCCTGAAAGATGCTACTTGGGACTCCTCAAGAGATTGAGGTCTATCGCTTTCCTGTATTCAAATAAAAAAATGAGAGGGATTTTTTTAGTAGTGACATGACACACTGTGTTCCGCAGTCATATACTAGTTCATTAAGCAGCAAAACAGCAGTAATCTCCCACTTACTATCTAAAAATTATAGCACATGTGCTTTTGTGTGCTTGAGTAAAGAATGTCAGGACTGATTCGTCTATTTCCACTTTATCCCTCTTCCTTTATTACACAAAGGGTAGCAGCGCACACGTAAACCCATCTTGTGTTGATTGTTACCAGAGGTATAGCTTTCCCTAGGGGCCCCTGTATTTGTCGAGGGCCCCTTCTACCTGACTGTGGCGAAGCCGTTAAACCCGTTGGATGCGTGGTTTGGGTACTTGCTTTAATGCTCTGTTCTAGGGTTCCCAGGTTCGATTCCCGGCAAGGTCAACTTTGGAAATAAACTTTTCAAAGATGTCTCTGATCTGTATCTGGAAAGTAGTGGTAGGGCACATTGCGTTACGCAGTCAGCCGTCCAGCAGCAGTATCCACCCCCTTACAGAAGACCAGAAGTGAAATAACAGCATGTGTGCTGTTGTGTTTCGGTGAGTGAGTAAGAGATACCTATTACCCGACCCCTTCCTTTACCCTTAATCCTACTATGAACGGCAGCGGACTTGCAGCACCTGTGGAGTTGCTTGTGTAATCGGCGACGGTAGCCAAGCTGACGGTCCACTTGATGGTCTCTAGACTCACTCTAAACTCTGACTTTAACGTACGACCTGAAAATTTAAAACAGATTGGGGATAATATTTTACGAATTTTTGCTTACTACGTCTAGGCCCGTACAACCCCGGGACCACAATTATAATCGATAGCCGTAGCTACGACCTTGTTTGCGACTATATAGGTATAAAAAAAACTCCCAACTATGAATCTCTCAAATACTTACCTTAAACGAGTCACAAATTCATTTAACTCACGAAAAGCCAGCACAGCAAATAAATACACACAGTGAGAAGCATTTTACAGTAGGTATATCTATTTGCATAAGAGAAGTGAGATGAAGTAACATTCTGGTACAGTGAGCTGCTAATCATAGCAATGCGTTTACCCAAAATAAAGCTTAAAGCTATAATGTCATCTAATATCTGTTTTTTCTTAGCGTTTAATGGTTATTACTCAGTTTCATTTATATAAGTGGTAATTTAAGCGTATAATTTCTTTGGAAATTCTTAGAAAGGTAGTAAAAATTCGGAACGCGCTCTGGCTCTAATTTATTCTTTGTTATTTATGTTTGTATTTTTTTAAACAGTTATTATTCAGATCAGTTTGTTATTTAAAATACAACTGTAAATACATTCTATTTAACAATAAAATTATTTAACAAGAAATATTTGAATTCAATAATAAAATTAGTTAAGTTTAATTTAAAATGTTCTAAAATTTAAATTAAAAATTGAAATAATAAAAGTACAAAACTTTTAAATTATGCATCAATTATTGTTCGATACTGGGATCTTCAGTCAACCTAACCCTTGGTGACTTTGGGCATCAAGATCTCCAGGACCCAATCTCTAAACTAAACATACTGAATAGTATAAAATATTAGACATAGTAAAATAGAAATACGAGATACGAATAATAATAATAATAATTTATTTATTTCAGTATAATTTTACAATTAATTACAAGCTTAATTACACATATACATAGTGGTCCCTTGCAGAAATGTTAGTGGTTACCTAGAAATAATTGATCCTCTTATATTACAACCCCTATGGCATTGCTTATGTTAATAGTCAATGGTATCCACGTACCATCAAGTCGATTGTCAGTCTGCCTGCCGACTTTTAAATTAAAAAAACCCCTACCGCCTAGCCAGCGGTAGGAAATCTGTAAATGGATTTCTCCTCGTAAAAAAAGTGTAGACCTCTTAATTGTATCGAAGCTTTTTTGAAATATCACAAAAGGTACAGATTTTATTAAAAAAAATTGATTAAAACCATCAAGGAACACCTTACAGAAGACCACCATCAATTTATCAGCACTTGTGCTGTTGTTTTTCGATGAGCGAGCAACATATACCAGAGCTCATTCTCCTATTTCCTATCCTTTTATCCCTTATAATATTAACACACAGTTGACAACACACTGGCTTGTGTAGGCAGCGTTCTTATATATGACGCACGGTATGTCAGAGCGACTACAGCAACAAGTGAAATTTCTGCAAATATAAGCTTCTCAATTCTGGCTTCTGGCTATTTTGTGTTGTGATTTTATTTATGCAAAGATGTCAGACAGGATGACAACACAACGCCTATTAACACAAGTAACGCCACAGGTGCTGTAAATGCTATGCCGTCCTTAGTAGGATTAAGGATAAGGGATTAGAAAGGGATAAAGAAATGGACTCTGCCATCCCTTACTCATTCACAAAAACAAAACGGCACACATAAGTACTGTTCTTTCACGGCTGTCTTTGGTTAGGGTTTCTGGCTACTGCCGCCAGACAGGGATGACCAATTTATGATTGGCGAACACAGTATGGCCTGCCACTTCTAAATATCTAATTTGCTTATTCATTTATTTATTTAAATAACGTATACATAATATTACACTTCTTTTCAATATTTTTTTTCTTTTAATAGCAGCGTCAAATCCGCAAATTACTGTCATCCAAACATAAAATTTTCTGAATTAGTACCTACTGATTTATGTAGTCGCCTCATCGGCGTAGGCCTCCCCTCGTTTCCTCCATAGCCTCCTGCCTCTTGCCTTCTTCATCCATTTCTACCCATATTTTGACACGAAAACATCAGCCCACCTTTGGCTTTCCTCTCGAGGGAGCGATTCCTTTATTATTTTGGTCCATCTTTCGTTCTCCAATCGACACAGGTGCCTTTGCTTATATAATTTGCCTATACATGAATAATAGAAGTTTCGAAAAATATGCTATCTTGTTTTCGACCCGACAATTCATAGCTCTTTTGTCCAAACAAAGACAATGCCCAAATAAATAACTCAATGCTGAGTAAAATTAACAATCGCATGTCACGGGCGCTACGAGTGTCCATTTTGCGCAACAAAAGACCATTTTTGTATTGTTTCGTTGTTAATCCGTTAAGTTTCGTAACAAATTTCAAAAATTGATTCGAATCTATCGCTATTGACTAGCAAATACCATAGATAACACCTGTTTTATGTTAATTTTTATTTAGTACATAAATGGGTTCCGTGTAGGTTCGCTCCCAGCCAAGATTGGTACGACCTGCTGCTCGATACGGCCAGGATTTGTGCGTCGGTTCCTGTCATTGTTGCCCTGAACTTCGACCGATTATACATCTACGGTGTGTAACACCGTCTCCCCTTCATTTTGGGTTTTGGAAAAGTAGACGAGAAATGTTGAATCTCTAGAAATAATTGTCACAACCAACCGGTAGGGACAAGTGGACCGTGTATTAGCAACTCCTTACTTCCGGGTACATTTATGAAAACTCCTCTACATTGTGCACAAGTATCTTATAATCCCAGGCTCATATTTTCACAACTATAATAATTTTCTAAATAAGATGAGCTGACATACGACAACCTGTTTTTCTGTCCGCGAACCTTTTTCTCCCCACCAGATGGCGGAGTCTCGGTTGCCAGCGACACTCGCACAGAATACATCTAAAAGCTATTAAATTGTTTGAGAGCCACAGGTCCAGTTCTTCTGAAAGGTTCTGCTGGAAAGACGTCTACAGCTGAGAAGAACTATCTGCACTAAAATCGAGAAATAATAATTTTATTATTAAAACTGCAACTGCCTTCCGTTTCCTAATCATGAAATAAATACCAATTAGCAACAATAGTACCTACCTGTATCGTTCTCGTAAAAATCAACGGCCTTTTACCTCATAGCTCTCGATTCTAACTTTCAACAATAACCGTTAAACCCCAGTAACAGGTTCCCGAAATGGGTTTATCTTTACTCATTTAATTTTGTTACACTTTTAACTACCTTTCAGTTGCCGCTGTTTTGTGTACATGGTTTTGTTTTAATAATAAATGGATGGAGCTCTCATTCACTCAAAATCCACAGCTCTCAATATACAATTTACAAACAAAAATAAAGCGTATATAACAGCCAATTAGGGATTTTACATCTGTGAGTCGTGTACACACAACAATAATTTCCAACACCACCGAGTAGTTAAAATAGTTAAAATACTTGCGGGAACCTCGCAAGTATTTTAGGAGTTCCTGGTTCCAGGGTTCCAGGGTTCCCGGGCCCTGCAGCCAACTTTGAAAATGAGCTTTTGAAAAGTTATCTCTGGTCTGGGTTGTGCAAGTGCTGGCAGGGTTTGGGCAGCCCGTTTGCCACCCCTTAAAGACCAACAGTGGCTTTAAAGGGGGGACCGTAAGGCTAGACGGTGCCGTGCACGGGGCCCCCCAGGCTCAGGGGGCCCTCGGATCCTTACCAGCAACCTCCCTATACTCTTAATAAAGTAAACCTAAAATCCAAGTATACATTCCTAAACTCTTAATCTGTAGAACCTAGGCGATCACTAAAGCTCACAAAAGACAGTCTTGCAAATACATGTAGCAAGTAGCTTTTCTATGCTCTGCAGTGCAAGATAGCTTTGCAACTTTGAAGTATTTAAACTTCAAAGTAAAAATAAGTAAAATGAGTAAAAATTTAAGTATCTTGAGTTGATAAAACCTTAACAGTTTAATTAGGGCCCCAATTTTTTTTTGCACCAGGGCCTTTGGTGATCTAGCTACGCTTCTGAAGACCACTGTGAAATAACAGCATGTGTGCTGTTGTGGTTCGGTGAGTTAGGGATGCCAAAGCCTATTTCTCTATCCCTTCCTAATCCATTATCGTTAATCCTACTATAAAATCTTCAGCGCATGTGGAACACCTGAAGAACGACTTGTTATAACATTTAGATAAGAAAAAGGCTTACACACCACATTGGAATGGCGCATTGAGACAAAAAGTGATTTCCTAATAAAACCATTGCTTTATAATGCTTTTATTATATTTCTCGTCGCTTCTGCAATTCCAAGATAATGAAAAATGTGAATTATGAGTGCGAATTACGACTAGAATCTTTTTCGAACAGAATGCTCTAACATTACCTCTTCCAACTTTTAATACCCACTCTGAGTTTAATCAGCTTTTAGTAGGGTGACCACGATTTTTCTATTAATTAGAAAATCGGGAAGGAATGAAGTGCATAGAAAAACAAAAAGGTATCAGGCAGGCTGATGGTACACTTTTAGTCAGTACACTGGATGGTAACCGTCACTTGCTCTGCTGGTATTCTGATAGAGTAAAGGACTCGGCATAATAGTGATTTCCGATATCTATGGGACTGGTTGAGGACAGAAGAATGGATTCTCTCTCGCGCACCAAAACACAGCAACACACAAGCCGCAGGATACAAAGTCTCTTGCCACTCCTTCACATGGTATACTTTGGTTTAACATTCAGTGTTTAATGGCAACAATATAAAATTTGAATCCGATATTTGATTCTAAACGCTATTGGAACACATTCGGCACAAGCGGACACTTTGCAACTTTGTTAAACGTAGTTTCGTATTTAAATTCGCAGTTCGAAACACCCTGTGGATGAAAATCACGTACATGATCATTTCAGTGGAAGTAATGTATATTCAAAAATTATGTTAAAATATTGTAAACCTTTTTAGATGTGTGTTCACGTAAGATCTCCTTTTAATAAGATCAGAGTAACTATATTGATCTGTAAATTGTGAAATAACAGCATATTTTCTTACCTAAAAATAAGGGATGACAGAAACCATTCATTCTCTTCGTACCTTCCACACATATTGTACCCTTTAGCCTGTCAGAATTAGCTTTAAGTTTAATAATAATATTTTATTTCGTGGGGACGATCACGATTTTTAGGGTTCCGTACGTCCGAATAAAGAAACGGAACCCTTATAGGATCCCTCGTGTGTGTCCGTCTGTCCGTCGCTCATAGTCAATTATCTCGGAATCTAGGTACTGGACCGATTAAGTTGAAATTTGGTACAAATATCAATTTCTGTGACCCAAACGCAGAGGTGTGGCGTGAATAGATGAAATATGTATATGGGAGGTTATTTTTGGGGGGAAGGTAGAAAATTAAAATATTTTTTTTGAAAACTGCATCGTGTGACATATCAAATGGAAGGTCTTGTTGTGGAGATCTTAAATGTACTTTTTTAATTTTAAAATAAATAGTTTCCAAGTTATTCAAGAAAATAGACGAAAATTGAGTAACATCGTACGGAACCCTCTTCACGCGAGTTCAGCTCGCACTTGTCCCGTTTTTAATAATGTAATTCATCATCGTCATCTCAGCCGTAGGACGTCCACTTGTGGACAAAGTTCTCTCCCCAAATTTTCCAAAAGAACCGATCAGAAGCAGCCTGGTTCCACTGTCGACCTGCAACCCTTATCAGGGCGTCTGTCCACCTTGTGGGTGGACGTCCTACACTGCGCTTGCCTGTTCGTGACGTCAGTGACTTCATAAGTTCTCCCTACTATGTGTCCTGCCCACTGACACTTTCTTACGAGGCCCATAGTTAGAGACCACGTTTTTGTATTCCCAAAATGTCCCAAATTGGACATTTCTTGTAGGACATAATGGGAATAGACGATTTCGTCGCCATATGTCATCACTCGTAACAATAATGTAAATAATTATATAGTAATCATTGTACCGTGATTGCCAAATATTATAGGAATGCTGTTTTATGGATATGAAGACTAGTCACTTCCAAGTCTTTCAAGTAGTGAGAGAACACTCTGACGTTGTATAATTGTATTTCGGTGAGTGAGTAAGGTATGCCCGAGTCCATTTCTCTATCTCTTCCTAATCACTTATCCTTCATCCTGCTAAGGTCGACAGCGCCTGTAGCGACTAAACACCTACTTATAAGGTAGACCGTCAGCCCATCTGACGATTTATACATAAAGAAAAAGCTAGAAGATCTAAATCAAGTTGAATGAATTTGTTTCTGTGTTGACGTGCAAGGGAGAGATTATCTATTTCTCATAACTCCCAACTGTTTGTCCACAGATTAAAAAGAAACAGAAGGTACAATGTGGCCGAGCAAGAAGGGTCCTGAGAGTGGAGCTGGCACGCCTACCGTAGAGGAAGAAATAAAAGTGGTCCTCGTCGGAGACACTCTATGTGGAAAGACTTCACTAGTACACAGATTCGTATCGGATAGTTTTGTTGAGGTAAGGCGCTTGAATGTGTAAATAATAGAGACAACCCAAAACATGGTTTGTTAACATTTTTCTAATAAAACAAATAATAAACACGTATTTTTAGTATTTTACCTAGTATTTTACCATTCATAAACAGGTGACCAAGTCGTTTTACTGTACCAGATGAAACAGCAATTATAAAAATGTCCTATTCAGTTACAATATTTTAGTCTCAAGCCTCATAAATGGTGTCCCATTTTAATTCATTTCACTCAGAAACAAAATTTAATTTTCTGCCGACATCTATTAAAATAATAAGTCCAAATTTTATATATAAACTAGCGACCCGCCCCCGGCTTCGCCAGGCGTGCAATTTTTATATATATGAACATTCCCCGTTTATCCCTCTTTCCATTAGTGAAAACCGAATTAAAACGCGTGACCCGTTCACGCGTGATGTCGTGACCAAGGGAAAAAAGAAGTTTAAATTCGACAGTGCCAGAGTTTATCGTGTTCAAACAAAACAAACAAACTCTTCGGCTTTATTATATTAGTGTATATATAACTGCCTATACAATATAATAGATAGATCTTACTTTAAATTTAACACACATATGTACGCATGAACAAATCGACTATTTACATGTATTTTTTTAAAACAACTATATTTTATAATAGATTATTATATAATATAATATTCTAAAATTCTCGTTATAGAATCTAGTTGTTTTAAAAAATCTAAATATTGTGTTGAAAAACAATCCAGCGTTCTAACGACAACATACGTTGAGAAGCAATCAAACAACGCTTTTGAGAGACGCTCACCATACGACCTATAACAACATCCCGTGTTAATTACATACGGTCGTGTTCGTAGAAATATGGTGGCGGAGCGCAAAGCATTTTTTTGAACCAACTTTTATGTTCTCTTGACTTCCAGCGAATTTGAACTAATAAAGAGAGACTACTGACGACTTGACTACTTGACAAGTGGGGTTAAGACGATTGCCTTAACGCTCCGTCTTAGGGGTTCCGGGTTCAATTCCCGGCAGTGCCAACTTTGGAAATTAACTGGCTTTTTCGCACATACATTAGGATTTCCATAATCCTATTAAAGTCAAATCAAACTGTACTGCTGAATGAAAATATCTACACATATCTATACTAATATTATAAAGCTGAAGAGTTTGTTTGTTTGTTTGAACGCGCTAATCTCAGGAACTACTTGTTCGAATTGAAAAATTCTTTTTGTTTTAAATAGTTCATTTATCGAGGAAGGAAGGCTATATAACATCACGCTACAATCAATAATATTATATATAAGTAGTGTTCAGTACCACGCGCCTCACGCGCACGCCGCCGCCGCGCCGTATAGGCCGCAGCGAAGCGTGGCGGACTTCAGCTAGTTATAAAATAAAGTCGTAGTCCGCCTCTGTCTGTTTCTCCGCTAACTATTTAATTTGCAGAATAAAGTTTCACCCGTGCGAAACCAGGCGAGGTGTTTCGCCAGTTCGGAACGAATTCAAAAATTTATCTCATCAACAATGATAAATAAATCAAAAACGAAGTTGACACAGTCGCGAATGCATTGTTTTATTCTAGAATCTATGAAAATGCAACGCGCGCACCGCAAAAAAGTTTCGGATAAATATGAAAAAATGAATAAATAAAAAAACACATCGGAAAGCGTGATCGAAAAAGTCGACGCTCGTTCTGTTCGGACCAATTTGTTAGATTGCACGCGCTGTCATTCATTCGTTACCATTGCCGACAAAAGAAAAACGGAATTTTAAAAAAAGTTTGATAACTCAATAGATCAAAATCATTTTGTTCTGTTGAGTTCATAGTGTTAATGAATTTTTGAACTTAAATACTGGCTGCAACTAAATAGGTTTGATTTAAAAAAAAAATCGAATTAGAAAAGAATAAGTTGTTTTTGATTTGACGTAAAAAATAATAATGAGATGTTGATGACAGTCACCTGTAGACCTGTAGATTAAGAACCTATAGAATATAAATATTTTAAATAAATAAATAAATAAATAATGAGTTTTGTTGTTAGGATAGGATATATATATACATATGTGTGTATAAGTTTATCGTCATTTCCGCTGCGACGGACGATTGATACCTTCTAAAATAATAAAAGAGGGTGGGTTCGAGATTACGAGCGGCCATCGATTAACTTTAGGGTAGTCTCTGCTATGATACCGCGCAAGGCACACACTGTGACCTAGACCGAGCCGCTCGTAATTTCGGAATATCGACCAACAAAAGTTCTTCTTATTTCTTTAAAAAAGTAAAAGAAAGTAATGTTTGATAGTTTTATTTTAATATAGAAAATGTATTATTATTTATATTAGTTATTATGGTTTGTTTTTAAAGAGAATATATATGTGCACATGTATCATGGAAAAATTGCAGTATTTTATTTATAATGAATAAACAGATTCCAGGATATGGAAGAAATAGAAATAGATATGAAAAATTGACCCACAAGACATAGTGAGTGGCGTCACTATGAAACTAAATTATCTTAAGCCATTTTTAACATGTTCTCTTCATAAACGAATGTATATTATTCTGTTAGAGCTACATTATGCATAATTTATATTAAAACATGTGGGGTTTTTTTAATGTAAAAATCGTCAGACAGGCTTGTTGGCGCAGTTTCTGCTATAAACCAGCACACATCCAAACACGCATCACACACACGCAAACATTCGCATCACACTCAACTACCTACATATTATCTATTTTTCTAACCCTTTCCTACCCTCTAAATCAAGACAGACAATTCCAAGTCGTCGCAACGCTCGCAACACGCATAAGACTATCCGCTAATCTTGTGTGTAGTGTGTGAAATATCTAAACTCTGTGTAACAAAAAAAGGGCTTTCCGGATAAACGCTTTTAACGAACAAAAAACTCTTCGAGTATTGTGGTGGACAACGAACCAGCGCGAGAAAGCACACATCTACGGGTAAATCAGTCTTGACTCCTCTCCTTGATACACCAAGGCTGAAACTGACGGTCCACTTGAAGGTAATGTGACTACCGCCACCTAGTAATAAAAGCCACACCACGGGTGCTGCAAGTACGCTGTCGACCTTAGTTTCATAAGAAATTAGGAAGGGATAGAGAAATGGGCTCTGGCATTCTCTATTCATTCAAAACACAACAGCACACATGCTGTTATTTCGGCTTATGCTCCGTTGCCACGTCGCAAACTAATATTTTTAGGGTTCCGTACGTCCGAATAAAAAACGGAACCCTTATAGAATCACTCGTGTGTCCGTCTGTCCCACCTATAAGAAGTCTATGATATTAAAATAACATGGTAAATTATGGTAAACTTCACGCGAGTTCAACTCGCACTTGTCCCATTTTTTTTAAATACCTACAAGGAATTTCCCTTTGACGCGAGGATAAATATTCATTCCCCGTTGCCACGAAACTTATCAAATATTGACCAACACTTTTTGAATAGGTAATCAAAATTAATACAATATAACAATTAAAATATTCCCAAAACGAAATAATCACGATGCTACCTATAATTATAAGGGGAGTTTATAAAAAATTGCTCATTTAAGATTTAAAACTTTTATTACAAAGTTTAAAATCAAAAGAAAAAAAGAATCATTTCTGTAAGGGGGTATTTATTGCCGTCAGACGGGAAGCCCGAAAGACGAAACGCAGTGTTGCCCTGCCACTACTTGTCAGACTCAGGCCAGAGACAACTTTTGATGTTCATTTTCAAAGTCATATAAAAGTAAACACTTAGTACAGGATACCTAAACAGGGATAGAACATATGGCCACCAAACGTATCTACTTATATCAAAAATAATCCCTTACACGCTGTCCAAGTCACGTTCGCCAACCACATAAACAACGTTCTAATACTTATTATGAGGCATTGGACATTAAATAATCGGCGTTACTCGTATCTTATAAAGCTCTTTACACTGCACTGAACGAGTAGGTAAGTATTTGGAAGATTTCTCTATCTAATAATTCAACTTGCATTTTCTGAAAATGAGATGGTAGTTTTTCTCTTATTACAATGATTAAGGCTTGAATATTGTTAATCTAGGCATTGAATTTAAGTTAAGAAATAAAAATTTGAAAGGTTTTATTAAAGCACAAAAGACCGCAATGAATCAAGCAGCACATTAGTGAATTTTGCAGCTTATCTTATAGCTTTATGTTCTAAATGAGTGGTTTAACAGTGTTTGATAAAACTTATAGCTTTAAACACAACTCAAAATTGTATATGAGTTCATCCTCTCACTTGTAGTTGCTTAGGGACGTTTTTGTTTCTATTTTATTACTTATGGTTGGGTAAAGTAGATTTTGCTCCTTAAAGTTGCATGCAGGTTTTAATTGTCACTATATAAGAAGCGATAGTGCTATATAAGGCCCTAAAGTCACTTATAAGTAACGTTTACATATAAATGGGAACATACCCTTATTTGGAACTTTTGATTCCAAATGACTAGTATAATAGAGTAGTATATCACCAATAGTGGCTAAAAAGATAATTTACGGCTCTTTTGGAACCTAAAGTGATTGCAACTTTTAAGGCCTAGAAGTACCTTATTGCCACTCCAACGCATAAATAGGAGTCTCAATAGACTCATAAAAGTCTCAATAGGAGGTTTTTGAAACCAAAAGCAGTTATTTTCACTTATTTCAAACCACTAACGATCTAACAGTTCCAAAATTAGGATATAATATTTTATTATTTCTATTGCCCTTGTCAAAATAACATTATTCGTCCTACAAAAGAGCAAATAATTAGTATTGGTAATAGCATTCACTGCTTTGCCACTCGCAAGATACAAATAAGTGATTTTCAGACCTGATAGTTCCAAATAGAGAACAAATAAGTGAAAATAAACGCTGTAAGATCTTTTTTGTTTCGCCATGTTTACAAATTGGAGTCCTTGAAAATGAATTATTTTAAACAGAATTTTATCACACTTGCGCATAATCACAGACTTTTGATAGTTGTGACAATGTTACTTTAAAATTGTACGTAACCTACAATCACTAGGTCAGGTTTTTAACAGTTTTATTTCTTATCAGTATCAATTCCTTATTTGATTTAGCACTCTCTTTTTAAATATTCCTGATCAAATCAAAGGCGCATCGAAATTTACAAAGAAACCATACTATAGTTTCACAGTAACAAAAAATTCGCAGGACTTTCGTGTTTGTTTCATTGCTTGTATAACGTGAAGTTTTAATCATTTACCCAAACAGAGGTATAAATCTAAAATTAAAATGGCAGATAACATTCACTTTTAAAAAATAACTTATTGACAAGTTGCCACGCCACTCAAAGGAACTTTGGCGTCTCATTTATCACTCATTGACCGAACTGAAATTATTAATTCGGTCAATGAGTGAATAAATAGTTCACTGCGCATAACTTTCACCTATAGTTCTAATAGAGACTTAAGGTAATCGTGAGATCTCTTATGGATTCAATTTAGAACCAAAAATAGGCTGCAATTTTTCTCCCCGTGGTTCTATATTGGTTGCCTAAGGGTTCTTTCCACTTATATAGAACTTAATCATGGCTATATATTTCGCTTAAGTATGTAAATAGATATGATATACGAGCTATTTCCCACCCAGTTGTGCTACTTGGGATAACTCAATAAATATTATTGTCATTGTTTTTCTGTTATTTTACAAATACGAGTTAAATCTCTTTACAAACCTGATGTTTTAGATTTTTAGGGTTCCGTACGTCCGAATAAAAAAACGGAACCCTAATAAGATCACTCGTGTGTCCGTCTGTCCGACCTTTCACCCCCTTATCTCCGAAACTAGTGAACCTAAAATTTTGAAAAAAAATACAGAAATTAGTTTTCTACTTATAGATTATAGGAAAACCTATAAAAAGTCCATGATATTAAAATAATCACTCAATATTATGCGGATAGGTAACCTCGTTCGGAACCCTCTTCACGCGAGTTCAACTCGCACTTGTCCCTTTTTTTAATGTAAAGATTAAAGAACCTGACCTAACTTTGTTTCCAGTACAAATAAGTCTTGTAACTCAGTGTGTAAAATTCGCTGAAATGGCTTGGCGATTCATTCGTCCCATCCCGCCCCGCTGTACCCACTGACGATATCCCGAATATAATACATTTCCTAGAAAAAATGCATATTAAAAAAGATATCATATATTTCCTATCTATTTTAGGTATTGTATACAATGACGGATTTCATTCTTTCCCGATAACACATACAACATACATATATAATGAGTACAATTAATCATATTAGGTAGTAGTTTGTTAACAGAAGGTCACATTAATAACCTTGTTGACGAATAAGGCTCAGAATATTAATGAAACCCTAACAGGGGCCTTCTCTGTGGATTACCTAATTTTATTAATTCACATAATTTGTCAGAGGGCTAATAGTAAAAAAGAAACAAAATGGCAATCAGAGTCCATTTTTCTTTTCCATAATATCAAAATGAAAACTTAAAATTACCTGATTAAAATTAAAAAGTATGTATCCTACGTATTATGATAAAATAGTAAACGAGCCGTGTCTGTACATTATTATTTAAAAAAAAAAAAAACAATTTGTAACCTAATGTTACCTAGGTCAAAAAATAGTTTTTAAAACTTTTGTCGGTTTATCTGTGCATTTGTACACGCTAATATCGGAAACGGCTTAACCGATCTGAATTCGGTTTTCACTTATGTATTACAGCAAGCTTCCCGTAACATTTAGTGTTTGTTTCATTCCAATCGGTTTACAAACAAAAAAGTTACGAGTTATATTGAATACCACGCGCAGTTCGCATGTTTCAAAATTTTATTAGTGATTCTTTGGATACGTACATATTTAAGCACTTGAATGTATTATATTCTGTACTTATGACGTTTAGATAAATTTTAAATTAATATGAGCATTAAGAGGTCACTTTAGTTCCTACTGTAGTGTATGTATGAGTTTATTTACTCTCTTCCTCACACGGGCAACACTGTCTCGTACGCACCATATCAATCGAGACGTGAGCCACCGGCTTTAGTTCTTATTAGGTCTGAGGTCCGCTTCTGTCTGTTTCTCGGCTAACTTCTTTTTGACCACCCTACGTATTTTGATAAAGTTTTCACTAATAGAAAGAGCGATAGGCACGGAAGGTTTGTATATATAATTTACAGAAAAAAAGTTACTTCAGTGCAAAACCGGGGCGGGTCCTTAGTTGATAATAAAATAATAAAATTGATTAGGAAATTTCTAGACATAAACTATTTTAATTCGTGATTTATTCGCAGACAGTGATTGACTATTTTCTTTAGAATAGGGTTTTTTATAATAACCTTTCAGTCACTTTTCGAAAGGTCACACTGTCTTAAGTGTATTATCGAATCGTGGCATTAACCTTGGGTTCATTTTGTCATCTGTTCTCATCTGTACTAATATTATAAAGCTGAAGAGTTTGTTTGTTTGAACGCGCTAATCTCAGGAACTACTGGTTCGAATTGAAAAATTCTTTTTATTTTGAATAGTCCATTTATCGAGGAAGGCTATAGGCTATATAACATCACGCTACGATAAATAGTATTATAATGTGTCCAGTACCGCGCGCCTCATGCGCACGCCGCGCCGCCGCCGCCGCCGCCGCCGTATGGGCCGCAGCGAAGCGTGGACTAGTTCAGCTAGTTTTTAATATATAAAGCACTATTGGATATGCAAAAAAGTCTTTAAGGAAATAACGGACGAAAATTTTATTAAAAAGAATACGAAAGTAAACAAACAAATTCTTCAGCTTTATTATTATATTAATAAATGGGCTTCGGCACCCTTACTCATACACCGAAACACAACAACACACATGCTGTTATCACGGTGGTCTTCCGCCAGACAGGCTGCCCAAATGACTGCGAAACACGGTGTGCCCTGCCAATACTAAAATTAATATCTCGCTTACATTGAGGAGTGATCTCCACACCCTGCCTGTAACTATCCGAAACGTGCCTCGGGCATTTAATGTAGACGAAAATTCCTTTCCCTTTATTAAATAGCACCAGTGTAAAGCCGGGGAAGGTCAATAACAGCTAATATTTTCATTGTTGGAAAATAAAATTAAAATTCATATTACAAACTAAACAACATTTAATTAACTTCGAGCTCGGCTCAAAATAAACGCCGATGAGAATCCCCAACTACGAGATTCAAGGAAAATTTAAGAAATTGGGTGTCAATTATTGAAATAATTTTCTATATTACTTATTGTAGCTTATTTATTGTAAAAACCTAATTTATTGTACAAGTTTACACTTGTAAACTTAGCTTCTTTTGCACTGAGTTTGAACTTTCCTTGAACTACGGGAATACTATTATCGACATTAAACTCTGTATAATGTATTCTGATCTATTTGATCTGAGTGATCAGCCTTTACAAAGCAATGGCCCCAACAAAACAAAAACCCAAGGATAAGGGATAAGAAGGGATAGGGTAATGGCCTCTGGCATCCTTTACTCACTCACCGAAACACAACAGCACATAGGCTGCTATTTCATGGCGGTCGTCTGTAAGGCGGTGGTTACTGCCGCCAGACGAGCTACAGACGGGACTGCGAAACGCAGTATGCCCTACCACTACTAAAGACATATAACTCATAAAAATCACCTACTGAATAAGTGAATTAAAATCGAGAACAATGAGTAGGTGTTTTACCAGAACACTGGTGGCGCAAACAGTCTTGGTTCGATCCGGGTAAAGTCGTTGCTTGAAAACGAATTAAGTACTTGTTTCATACAAAGCTTTGCAGAGTGCTCCTCTTTATTTGTCAAGTTTCGAGATCGCTTCTTTGTTAAGCTATATTTTAAACAAATAATTACTTTTTGAAATACACATTTCCATTAATGCAACAAATTTTAATTAGTTTTGTCAAGTAATTACTGCGTCAGTCAATATTATGTATTATGTATCAAAATATTAAGGTATTAGGTAGCGGGTACATCCACATCAATTCTAGTCTTTAAAAAAAATGAGGGTCGTTTTGTCCATACAAAATTGACCATTATGTCCTATCTTTCCAGTACTATGTACGCTAGTTACATTATAGCGTAACTAATATATATAGCGTACATAATAAAAGTGTTTATTGTTGTAAAGTTAAATTTTTGACTATGTAAATAGCGACTCGCCCCCTGGTCTCTCAGAGTTTTTGTTGCTTGGATTACGTAATGAGTACGTACTTTAGATATTAATCTGCCCCCGGCTTCACACTATGTAATTTCCTCGTTTATTGCTCTTTCCATTAGAGAAAGTTGTATCAAAATCTGTTGGGTGGTTTAGAAGTTATTAGCGGAAAAACAGACAGAGGCGGTCAGAACTTTATTTTATAATCTATATACTGAAATAATTTGAATAGTTCATTTATCGAGGAAGGCTATAGGCTATATAACATCAGGCTACGATAAATAGCATATATATAAAGAGTGTCCAGTACCGCGTGCCCCATGCGCACGCCGCGCCGCCGCGCCGCCGTATGGGCCGCAGCGAAGCGTGGCCGAGTTCAGCTAGTAGATATATATTATAGATATCAACCGCTAGTAAGGAGCTAAGCCACTCTAAAGGTCCTTAAAGCTAAATAGTTTCAAGCACCTTCAAAAGACGTACAATTTGCACGTAAGCAGTATACCCAGAATGTTCTCTCCACATACAGTTGTGAGTGAGAGCTTAGCAGAAAGCGTTATTTTCGTCGCCTAATTTGAATTCTTAGAGTAAAATCAAAACTTAGATAAAAATACAGAGCATAATATACTAAATTTAAAAAAGTTTGAATCGAACCGATTTATAAAAAAAAAACTATTTTCTGAGAAAAAAAAATAGTAAATTACTGCCCAAATAAAAAAAGCTTTCTCGTCAGAGTAATAAAAATTTTCAGCGACCACTACATTTGTTTCAAGCTTATTAATTAAATTCTGTACTAAAGTTTTAATGAGCTTCTTTTTTTTTCATGTTTAACAAAATATTTAAAAAAATCTGTTCGGTTATCTCCGAGAAGCTACAAAAATTTGTTGTGCAATATTGCGTCTTAATTCATAGATTATTAGGTTACGTTTATTTTGGTAAAAATTTTATTCGATCTGAGGTTAGTATTTATTATCTTAAAATGGGATCTTCAAAATTGGGACATATGAAACCTTGACATTTTTTGGTAACTAAATAAAACCCAATTTAAATTAAAAATTGGGTTTACCTATAGCTAGGATGTTTTCTTGCAAAAGCTTTATTGGTTTTTAGTCAGTAATTACAAGTATTCAATCCGCAAAAATGTCACAAATCCTGCACATTTTAGAAATTAATTGTATTAGAATGTGTAATTAATTTCAGTTTTTAGTTTGCTTCGAAAACTTCAAAATGATATTTCAGAAATGTTTTCCTACATACTACAACCAATAACTAGGGAGGAGTCATGGAATACGGAATCTGTAAGCGGTTACGTAAATACTTAACAAAATTATATTTGTAACTAACTGAGCCTGCAACTTCGTACGCGTGGTATTTGGTATAGCGCGTAACTTTTTTGTTTGTGAATCGATTGGAATGAAACAAACACTAAAATATTACGAGAAGCTTGCTACAATACATCAGTGAAAACCGCATTCAAATTCGTTGAGCCGTTTCTGAGATTAGTGTGCACAAACGCACAGACAGACACAAATTCTAAAAACTGTGTTTTGACCTTAATAACATTGGTGTGTACAATTTTTTTTTTAATTCTCGTTTATGATTTTATTATATTCATACTGATATTATAAATGTGAAAGTAACTCTATTTGTCTGTTACCTATTTACGCCTAAACCGCTGAACTGATCATAATAACATTTTGCAAACACATCGTCAGGGATGCAGGAAAGGACACAGGGTACTTTACGTCCAGAAAAAAAGCACTGTTCCCGAGGGATCATCTTTTTTTTTAGGAGGGGAAATGCATTTCCGCACTATCCCTCGCCGACGAGGACGGTCGGCGAGGGGGTGTGAGGGACTCACCCGACGGAACGAATCGCCCCGCCGGTCCTACCCCCTAAAACCCCTCCATGTTCCACCATCGGCAGTGATAATGGGACCCGGGATCACAGCGAGGCCTTATCCCCGGGCCCCACGCACCGCCACGTCCTTGCGGACCCTGCTCCATCGCGGCAAGCCGCATAAAAACTCCTGTGGTGACCTGCGGAACATCTGCAGGCCAACCACACCTCTCATCTGTTAAGTTCCAGGCGCCAGATGTCCTCCTCTGACGCCTGAAACAGACAACGCCGCCGCCGTTAAAGCGACGGACCCACCATCTCTTCGGACACCTCTGCGGAGCCAGCCACTGATTTTTACCTACGGTCTGACCACCCAGAGGAGCTCAGAAACTCCCGGGGACCGTAGGCTGGACCTCTTCCTTGACCAAGGGCCGGTGTACCCTCCGGCGCCTAAGTGGGGCAGCCGCAGAACCTTCTCCCAGGTATCTCGGCCTCCCTCCCTTGGGACCCCGACACAAAATCCGGGACGCGACGATATTGGAGGGCCACGCCGAGAGTTACGCCGGGATCGCCCTCGTCTGCTGCGCTCCGCCACGAGCTCCGTTGAACGGAGCCCGCTCGGATCCCCAAAACCAATCCGATCGGTCGAGCAAAGGCCGGTGAGGAAAAAAAGCACCGACCCCTGCAACCGCCCGGATTGCCAAGGGTAAGCCCCCCCACCACGACAAGGTCATGGCCCATCTAGGGGGGGGGGGATCATCTAACACCTGGCAAAGCAATAACTGCAATAAAGATGTTAGGCGTTACATTGCTCATATATTTAGACAGGCGTTATTTTTATTATTATTTTAATATTAAATGGTAGCAATACTTTTTTTTAAGTAAGCAATTATAATATAAAGCCTCCCCTGGAGTTGCCATTATCGTTGCTAAAATGTCTAACTTAGCAACCATTAATATCGCCTATTTTCCACCGCAACGTTCCCAAATACCGACATCGTGGAAAACTCCAACTATTCAAATAAAGCACTTATATTATGTTAATTCGAGCGAATGTCTTTCAATACCCTCTTGTTGAGGAAAAGTTTGACAGATTATATTGCTTTCGAACGATTATAACCATTTCTAATATACGTATTATCAAGTTACTGATATTAAAGTTAAACCTTATGAGTCACGTGTATAACGCTGAATGGATTCTCATAGCGCAACTCGTGAAGTTTTGCCATGGCAATCATGCAGGTGTCCACTCGTGGGGTAGGGACCTTCTTGTAACTTTCTTTCTTGCTCGTTACCGTTATTTTTTATCTGTGTCTGTTGAATGTATGTTTTATATGTTACAAATAAATTGATTGATTGATTCACTAGCTTATGTTGGTAAATTTATTTCGTCTACGGATCTTCGCATTCTTGATTCAATCTCGCAGTGTAACCCCGAATATAGCAATCTCCATAGCTCGTTGAGCTTTCTTAAATGTCTAACTTAGCAACCATTAATATCGCCTATTTTCCACCGCAACGTTCCCAAATACCGACATCGTGGAAAACTCCAACTATTCAAATAAAGCACTTATATTATGTTAATTCGAGCGAATGTCTTTCAATACCCTCTTGTTGAGGAAAAGTTTGACAGATTATATTGCTTTCGAACGATTATAACCATTTCTAATATACGTATTATCAAGTTACTGATATTAAAGTTAAACCTTATGAGTCACGTGTATAACGCTGAATGGATTCTCATAGCGCAACTCGTGAAGTTTTGCCATGGCAATCATGCAGGTGTCCACTCGTGCGTTGTCTTGGTGGAAGAGGATTTACTTCTTAACCAAATGTGTTCGTTTTTTAGGTAAAATTGTGTTAAATTGGTTCAATAAATTGGCATAATATTCTCTAGGTAGTATATGGATTATTCCACGTGCATCCCAAAAAACTGTAGCCATCATTTTATTGGCCGATAAAACTGCTTTGGCCTTCTTCGGCGCTGGTTCGCCGGTAGCAATCCACTGTTTCGATTGTTGTTTGGTTTCTGGGGTATGGTGGTGGATCCATGTTTCGTCTATTGTTATAAAACGACGCAAAAATTCAGTTTTATCTCGTAGACGTCGTCACACGCATACGTTTGACCTCCACTGGGCGTCCTGGACGTACAGCATCACTTATGGTTGTACGACCACAGCGAAAATCAGTATACCACTTATGAATCATTTTAATCGACGTAGCAGAGTCCCCATATTATTTATCAAGTTTTTTTTTTTCGTTTCCCTAATAGTTTTTTTTGCAAAAAATAATGTTTAATCAAAACACGAAATTCACTTTTCTCCATCTTTGCAAAAATTTGTTCAATTATTTTTCTTTAATGGCTGTCACAAAAAAAAACTAACCGGCGGTACTGGCTGAAAATTTTAATTTATTCCTTCAAAAGAGTTGTGAACAAGGAGATTCCATGTAATTTGCGATAATTTTAATCTAAAATAGATTTTTACCAGACTTATAACTCCGCCCTAGTATAATTAAACGTATTTTAATATATTTTATCTGGACCTTTTTTAGATGCCTGAAATATATATTTATACAAATTCTTTATAACTTATCTTCCAGAAGATCACCGTAGATATAAAAACCTATTTCCCTATCTATCCTCTTTCTAGTTCCTTATCTTTAATCCTACTGAAGTCGGCAGCGCGCTACAGAAGACCAGCGTGAAATAACAGCATGTGTGCTGTTGTGTTTCGATACCTAAGTGAGAAGGAATGCCAGAACCCATTTCACTATCCCCTTTTCTAATCCCTTATCCTTGTCGGCAGTGCACTCTTAGCACCAGTGGCGTTGCTTGTGTCGACAGTATACATCTACCATCAAGTGGACCGTCAGCCTCCCTATCTGATCACCTTAAAAAATTAAATTTCTTGAAATTCTCTTAACAGGGCACTTTCCAACTCAAACAGCTTACTTATTCCATACTACGTAATTCCATGATTACTCATTAATTATAGGTCGTAGCAATACATAAAAAAACATGACATTTCTGGTCTGGGACATAATATGAAGATTTGCATCGCAACAAAAAACTCAAATTAATTTTATGTCTAGTGTAATTAATTTCTAAAATGTGCAGAATTTGTGACATTCTCGTGAGTTGAGTTTTTGTAATTACTGACTAAAATCGAAAAATGTTTTTCGATGGAAACATCCTACTTATAATGTACACTTGAAATTGAGATGTCAATAGCTACTATCTATAAAGGTTTTTCTAAAATATTGGAATTGCTGGCGTATGTTTTATTATTTTCGCGAGTTGAATAAGTGGCGCGAATGTGTTGCTTCGCATTCTGTCTTCCGTTATTCGCATTATAATAAGTTGAGACAACAAATTCTCCCAAATACCTATTACTGAGTTCCCACGCATGTACAGCGCCACCTTAATTCTCAGTGTTATCCTGGAACTGTGGCATCTTTTAAATAGAAGCGTTGAATTAACAATTTTTATATTCCCAAAAGTCTCCCTGTTAATTACTTATAGTTGGAAACTACTAATTTTTAAAAGGAAAACAGCTTCGTTTCACTTTGTAAGCTCCCACGCTGTCTATTCACTCAAAAGTGCATTCATTAATGCATAAAGTAATGCAAGGATGAGACCAGTTTAAATTGACCTCTGTTTATAGTGGGAAATCACTTCGGTAGGGCTCTTGGTTTAACAGTAACTGATAGACCTCCATCGACGTACGGTTTCCAGATGACGTCTGACGCCTACAAAAAACTTTCTTTTAGATTAAATTTTAATTTTTAACCTGTGTAGTGGATCTTCTACTCAGATGTTGGTTGCTTCGCAAGGGATTTTTTGTGACCGTGAACAATAAGGATATTTTAGATATTTTCTTGCTCAAATGTTACTTTTACAGCATAAATAATAATTAATAAATATTTACAAAGAAATCTTTGTAATATTTGAAAAAAAAAATATAACATTATGTAGCGTATGACGAAATAACCTTAGAACAACATATTCACGTACCTATTTAGTAAAATAAAAAAAAATTACAATTATATTATTTCAAAAAAAAATTGTAAGTATGTAATTATTTATTTATTTATTATTACATGGCCTCCAACGAGGCAGGCACCGAATAAATACACCAGCAAGGGACAAAAAAAAATAACATGGCAGATGCCGCCGCAATTAAAGGAGGCCTACGCCAATAAAAAGTCAAAGTAGCATCCCGGCAATAAAATTAGAAAAAAAAATTAACAAAAAAAAAATAAAAAAAAATTTATACATAGGAATATAACTATATATATATTGGAAATTCGGAATAAATGTCAAAAATAAACTAGTGTTAATTATCTGAACCACGGACAAGGATGAGTCTTTTAGTTTTGGAAAATGCGTCGTTAAAAAGGTCAACATCGTGACTCAGGGGCAACATCCATAATGCGATTTAATGGGGCAAAACGTAACATTACCAAACATTGGTGTATGTTTACGTTTATAAATTTAACGGTCGTTTGTTCAAAATCGCAAATCTTCCGAAGTACTTTTTTGGTCACCACGAAATACATACACGTTGTCAGGACGTAGGGTATCTTTCATCCTAAAAAAAAATCCTGAGGGAACATCTAAAAAAAAACAACGTCCAACAAAAACATATGAGCAATAAAGATTGTTTCAAGTTCAACGCCTAAGAAATACGGACGCGGACGAAGTTGCTAGTAAAAGTTAGTGATTTGATAAAATTGAGTGTAGAATGTTTCTAAGATAGAATCATTTCATATAATTCAGTAGTTTTAATTTTCTTTATCTTTAAGCGTAGTACGTACCTACAAATATTAACCGTCTGTTAACACCTTAAAAGTTAAAATAAATACGAGCACTGTGTTTATCAGTTGTGTATTGTCTGTGATGACATATGGCGCTAAAACGTGGTCTCTAACAATGGGCCTCGTAAGAAAGCTCAACGAGCTATGGAGATTGCTATATTCGGGGTTACACTGCGAGATTGAATCAAGAATGCGAAGATCCGTAGACGAAATAAATTTACCAACATAAGCTAGTGAATCAATCAATCAATTTATTTGTAACATATAAAACATACATTCAACAGACACAGATAAAAAATAACGGTAACGAGCAAGAAAGAAAGTTACAAGAAGGTCCCTACTCAGCATTTTTCTGGCATAGACCAGCACTGATCTTCCGGTCACACACCATGCATGTACTCGCTAACAAATCAAATAAAATGAATTAATTTGTTGTCAAAATACAACTGCTTTCACGAATATTATTATTGCAAACATTGCTTTAAAACTATTTCCCTGCCGCACATAAGAAGATATTAATTATTAGAAGATATTTAAAATGCAAAAAAAGTATATAAATAAAATAATAATAATACCTAACAATGACAATAATGAATCAGTAAATTGAAGTGGCAGTAGACAGGACGCATAGTACGGAGATCCGAAGGCCGCTGAGGCCGAAAGGTTTTCGGATCGGCAAGAGCAGCGTATACAGGACGTCCACCCACAAGGAGGACAGAAGACCTTATAAGGGCGGTGAATATAGGTTGCTTTTGACCGATCCCTTTAGAAAATTGGGGGAGGGCTTTTTCCAGCAGTGGACTTTACCGCTGAGATGTTGATGATGGGTAAGGTATTATGAAAACAAATTACAAAGCGCGCGTTACCGCGGAGCACAGCTACTAAGTCTATAAAACAATAAATAATGTGTTTCACTTAGTTTAATAACAAAACGGCTTCAGAAATAACATGGGGCGCGGAATAAATTCAAATTGTGCAAACTTCGAGGCACTCGTGAATTGTTACGGCAGTTAACTTCGGAATATTCATGTGAGAAATGTTCAAATTAACAGTTAACGCTTATTATGTAAATACATACAAAGTCACAAGTTAAATTTGACATAATTTACGAGGCTTCAGTTTAATGAAACATCAAACTGTCATAAAGATTCGAGGCGAGAAAGCGATTATACTGTATAAGTTGAAAATCTCTTGGCTACCTTATTTAAATATTAAAAAAAATGTCAATTCTACGTCACACGAAGAGCAGAAAGGCGTGAACAGACAATATATAATAGCGGTACAAAGCACAGAACACTATATACCTAACAGCAAAGAGGTATAGTTGTGGTATAATATTGAGTTCGAAAACAAGCCGACCGTATTTTTTACAATTTTATGATTAAAAAATATTCATAAATCTTTACTTACATATAATAAAATCGTAAACAAGCCGTGTTTGTTACATTATTTTATCTGTATGTCTGTGCGTTTGTGCACGCTAATCTCAGAAACGGCTTAACCGATTTGATTGCGATTTTCAGTGATGTATAGTAACAAGTTTCCCGTAACATTTAGTGTTTGTTTCATTCCAATCGGTTTACAAACAAGAAAGTCACTCGTACGTGCTATACCGAATACCACGCGTACGAAGTTGCGCGCTCAGCTAGTCTATACACGAGCCGTATCTGTACATTAAATATTTAAAATAAAATAAAATTTTACACGTTGTACTTATATGTTACCGAGGTCAAAAAAAATAGTTTTTAGAATTTTTGTCTGTTTGTCTGTGCGTTTATGCACGCTAATCTCGGAAATGGCTTTACAGAATTTGAATGCGGTTTTCCCTGGTGTTTTGTAGTGTAAGACTACATAAGTATACGCGTACGAAGTTACGGGCTCAGCTAGTATAACATATTTTTTTATACTTAATACGCAATACATGATCGACTTCAACACTGCTGGAATAAATGACCGTGTTTCGCATTCATTCGGGCAGCCCGTTTGGCGACAGTAACCATTCTTAGAGAAGACCACCGTGAAATAACAGCATAACGCTATTTGTGTTTCGGTGAATGAATAAGGGATGCCAGAGTCCATTTCCTTAATCCCTTCCTAATCCATTATTATCCTACTACTTGCAGCACCTGTTGCGTTGCTTATATATTATAAGAGAGACGGTAGCCACTTACCATCAAGTAGACCGTTAGCACCGAGTATCTAATCAATTTAACGGCGGCAAAGCGATCACACATTCCGTGTAGCGAACGCACGTATATTTTCAATCCCCAGCCCCGTAAGCCCAGAGAAGGAAATTCGTTCCAAAACATCAAGCTGTAATCTGTCATTTTTTTTCATAAAAGTGGGAACTATATATACATTCCCATCAATAACAGAACCTATTTATCCGATTATAAGGTCCATGTGTCGTGTATACTTCCGCGTAAAAAGCGTTGACCTCGGTTGCTACGGGAAATACGAAAGTTTATTTACCTCACCCGACCCTGGCTTCACACGTGCAATTTTTCCTATAAATTATATACACGAATCTCCATCTTTTATCGTTCTTTCCATTAGTAAAAATAGTATCAAGATCTGTTGAGTGATTTAAAAGAAGATGGAAACAGACGAGAGCGGAATTTGGATTAAATTTCTTTCTTGAAATTTGACAATTTACCAGGTTACTTAAAAAAAATTAAAAATTTTACATTTTTAAGGTAAAAATGTACATTACATTTTTAAGGTAAAAATGTAGCCCAATATACCAGGTACCCCTACTTGCTCACTTTCATAGTAATCGGTAAAATGGTGTCGAAGCTTAGAGATTAAGCAAACAACCAATTTTCTCTAATATATTAGAAGATTTATATATTAGAATAGTCAATAGATATTATAAATATTCGTTATAATAAATAAATTTAAGCAGTCTAACAACTCTCAACAAAGAAAAGTTACATTTATTTTTATTTCTGTACATTTATTTTTGTTAACACATTTTTTTAATAATATTTATTGCTTGAATGCGGTAAATGTTTCTTTTTTTTTTAAATGTAACCTCTTTAATGTCATCAAAACCAGCCAGATAAAAATAGTAAGCCAGAGATTTTATTACAAGTATTTACATACTGTATGCGAAAGGACTTTTTCTCCGACTAATGAAATGGATTTTTTACTAAAAGAAAGTGAAATTTTTCTTTATAAATAGGGACCCAGAGCTTCACGCGAAGTTGAAATTTTCTAAAATCATTTCTTAGCCGCTTACATTATAAAATGAACCTATGTTCCAAATTTCAGCATTTTAAACTTAGTATTTTTGGCTGTGCATTGAGTCAGTCGGGACAAACGATTCTAGAAATTTTGATTACAGTTGAGAGGAGTTCTCATTAAGTATACAAATTTGTCTTAGACGGGCTCCCTTATTACTTAATTCATCATCAGCCCGTGTCTCTCCACTGATTGGACGGGCGGCTGGTCTTCAAACCCTTGAACAGATCTTCATAAATTATAGCTTAGAACTATCTCAATCACGTCAACTTTCAAATAAAAAAATACAGATCAAAATCGGTCCATCTTTTTGGGAGCTGCGTTGCCACAGACAGACACATATATACAAGATACACACGTACACAGATATACAGGCACACGCATCAAACCACTCCACTTTTGCGTCGGGCGTCGGGTGTTAAAAACACACTTTAATAATTTCTGGTATCAATCTGAGAGAGCTGATGTCGTGGCATTAGAATTAGGTACAAAATGATGAGTTTATTTAGGTACTACAACGATGTTTATGATATTTTAAATATTTTTAACGCGACGAGCCCGTTGGATGAGTGGTTAGGGTGTTTGCCTTAACGCTCTGTCCTAGGGTTCCCGGGTTCGATTCCCGGCAGGTTCAATGAACTTTGCAAAGGAAATGAATTTTTCAAGGTTGGCCCTGGTCTGGTTCTGGAAGTGATAGGGCTCACTGGCAGCAGTATAATCACCCCCTTACAGAAGATCAAAGTGAAATAACAGCACGAGTGCTGTTGTGTTTCAATGAGTGATTAAGCGATGCCAGAGCAACCCCTACCAATCCCTTATCCTTAATCCTACTGTAGTCAGCAGCGCGCTAGCAGCAACTATGGCGTTGATTGTGTTATAGGCGACGGTAGCCACCTACCATCAAGTTGACCGTCAGCCTGTCTGCCGAACTTAACATTTAAAAAAATCTTTTTAACTTTATTATTATTAGTGTTCACGCACTAGTCGAAATTATCAGAAGAGCTGGATAAAAAGCTGTTTCAATTTTTGTCAATAGCTACTAAACAATATAAAAGAACATCGTACACAAACAAATTAGAAAAAGGGATACGATATTTTTATTAAAGTATTAATATATATTAATTACTTAATTAATTAATGTTAACTGCCTTTTTTTATAAATATGTAAACTTGTACAAAGAGAAGTTGTAAGCGTTGCTTACAACTGCTCATTGAATTCAGTTCCTATCCAAAACTTGGATCTTTTATATTTAAACATATTCGTGAACCGTGGCCAACTTGTGGTTTTTAACGAATACTAATTACTTGCAAACTCGAAACTTTTAACGGTAAAACCTGAAATTCTTTATTGAACAATTTCTTTTGATGGATTTTCTTGTGGATTAGATTCCGCCGCCTGCCTCCTGGGTTTATTTTTTATTTTTGAGCCTTAATTACTTATAGTTTATAGGGTTCAAATTTCTGTATACGCAAATATTTTATAGCAAAACCATTGAATCTATTTGAATTATATGTTGTCTGGACTGAAAAAGGGGAGACAGAGGATACTTCTTTTTATTTTTCGCCTGGAAATGTTTTTAATTTAAAAAATTTATCTAAAGGTCCCAGGCAGGCTGACGATCTACATGATTAGATGACAGGAAGTGCACGAAACTAACTTATGTCAAAATCATGGAAGTAATAAGTACTATATAGTCAAAATATACATACTCGTTGTTGCGAGCAACCGACCGGACACGTCTCGTAGACACATCGTTTAAAAATATAACCAGACAGGCCAACGACGTTTGATCTGTCTAACAAACAATATTTTTATCATCCAACAATGGGAGGAACCTGACTGTTTTGGACTTGATTTGACTCTAGTTTTTGGAAAATAATGTCTTGGTGTCTGCTACTTTTGATTTAACTTGAATTTTGCGTTTTTTATGCTGCTATTCTTACAACTGACACTGACAATCATCAGAGAAGATCTGATGAGGCCAAATTTGTAAAGAACAAGAACTACTCTTATTTTATAGGTTCGTATATATGGAAATTAAGAGAAGAAAAAAAATTAATACGTATAATTACACCAAAGAGAAAAACTATTTACATTAAAACCTCCACAAGAACAATGAATGAGCAAGACAGAATGAAGACACCTTTAAAGAAGTGAGCAACTTCGTATCTTCACTGCAAAGGCTGATGCCGAAGAAGAAAGAGCATTTATGTTCAACAGTAACGGCCTAAAATAACAAAACTCAGTGACATACACAAGGAAGCTAAATGCGTTTTCCCGAAATGCTTTGTCGGTGCAAGGATACTGGTGACGAGGGAGATTGTGGAGAAGCTAAAGTTAGTACAGCAATACAACTTCGGTAAGCCTAACGATTCATACAAAAATTATAGCCAGTTGATTCACCAGGAAATGGGTCCGAAAGCCAACGACGAAATACGAAGATTTAAATGGTTCAGCAACAGCAACTTACAAACAAAATTTCGAAGATGGGTACGAGATGAGAGTAACATCACGCATCAAAGATTTGGTATCGTCAGAACATGATGTGGTGTTTGAGAAGGGTACTAATAAGGCTATCGGTTCTTTGTTACTTACTGTTAGTGATATCGATCAGAGCACTGCGAAAGAGGTGACGCAATGGATGCACAAAGTACTTCCAGAGGTCAGCCTTGGTGCTGAACTTGGTATCAAACCGTTCCTGTATCCTTCGCAGCCAGAATTCAGTGCAAGATATCACAGACATTCGTTCACGTTGTTCTCAACTTTGAGCAAAACAGGTTTCCAAATGTGTTTCTTTAAACAATTTGCGCCGGATTTGCGAATTTCTACAATAATTGATGAGAGTCTCCGAGCCCCAACTACTATTGGGTTAGCGCTTCACAAGACGTACGGTAGTGGATCCGAGCTGAAAATTATCGTAGATTCAGATCAGTGTGGGGGATTTACCTTTCAGAAGGACGTTTTGTTTCATGAGTCCTACAACGAAGTGCGTGTTTTACGTCTAGTTGCCAGTACGCTTATAGACAGACAGAGGCGAGTGCGATTTGGATTTGGTGTTAATCTGGACTTCTGAAAAATTCATACAAATAAGATTGTTTCTTATGAAAGTCTTCATAATTCTTATAAAAGTCTGTTTGTAGGTATATATACTTGTATATAAGTATAAATAGGTTTTAGCTATTATTTTATTCTTATATAAATATTTGTCTGTCAAACACTATGTTTAAAAGTTGTTGCTTTATATTTTTAGATATTTTCATTTACAGATACTATGTTAAATTAAATACTGGACTGTACCACACAATAAATAATAGTACTGTAAGCTCGCAATTTATTTGTAGGGTTTGTTCACAAATATCAGCGGAAATTCTGTGTCACATAAACAATAGTTTTGTTGTTCTTTTACGTCATATTATATTATTCAGTATCTAACTTTAGGATAATTTGTTATTAAAATACTATTCTTTTTTCGCCACGCAAATATCTAAATAGCTATCTAAAAGTACATATAGGTAATAAAATCATAAAGGAACCATGTTTGTACATTAAATATTTTTTCAAAAAAAACAATTTGTTAACATTGTACTTACCTGTGTTACCGAGGTCAATTTATTCTTTAAAGCTTTTTTTAATGGTTTTTAGAATTTTTGTCTATTTATCTGTTTGTCTGTGCATTTGTGCACTCTAATCTCAAAAACGTGTTTACCTATTTGAATGCGGTTTTCACTGTTGTATTGTAATAAGCTTCCCGCAACATTTTATGTCTTTTTTCAGTCCCATCGGTTTACAAACCACGCGTACGAAGTTGGAGGCTCAGCTAGTTAAAAATAATTCTAAAAATCCACGCTAGATTTATATTCCTACATAATGATAAGTGAATTTTTCTTATTCCTACATAATGCTCGTCATAATGTATACCAATTCGGTTTCTCTTTTTTCTTATTGTGAACATTATTATTTAAGTAAGTAAGAAGTAAGTAAGTAAGAAAGTAAGTAAGTAAGAAAGCATTATTTAAGTAAGTAGTCTTTACTACTTGCTTAAATAATGCTTTCATCAATATCATACGTTCTACTTTTGTATAGCGAACAGTTAAACAAAAACTAAATTAATTTAGTGTCTTTTAGTTAGATTAGTCTAGAAAATTCAAAAGAAACCTAATTTCTTAACCATTTATACACTAAAGCTTTCTTCGAGTAGCCACTTACGTAGTTGTAGGAGATGGGTTATATTTGCAGAACATTGCACTCGTATTACTTTGTGGTCCAATACATAAGATTGTAGCGATTTGTATACACAATATATACCTTCTCATTATGATAATTAGTTTCAGCAGATACTATAGTACAAGTCGATATTTCAACAGAAATAATTTAACGAATTAATCCTTTGACGCTTCTGTAGCTATCTTTAACTTCTCGCCTTGTGTTGCAGTTTGCGCCTCCCAAATGTCATCGGTGTCACTCTGTCATTGTCATCGTCACTGTTATTGTTTCGAATTGTGGATCTAGCATGAGTTTGATTTGACGGACCAGAGGCTCTAGTATGAGTTTACGATACTACACCAATTCTACACTCGCTAGCGAGAACGTAAAACTTTTGTATGGAAAATTGTGAACTGTCAATGTCAAATTATCAATTTTCCATATAAATGTTTTACGCTCTCGCTATCGAGTGTAGTATCGTAAACTCATGCTAGAGCCACTGTTTTGGGAAATTTTAGAAAAAAATTGTACTTGACTTGACTGACTAATTTTGGGATCTGCTACTTTTGAGTTTTTCATATTGCTATTTTTACAACTGATACTTGCAAAATCATCGGAGAAGATCTGATGGAGTCAAAATCAAAAGAAGAAGCTAACATGAGTTTATAATGACCGCACTCGCTAAACTTATACTTATATGGAAAATTGACACTTGTCAAATTCACAATGACAATTTTCCATACAAATGTTTAACGATCTCGCTAGCGAGTGCATTCATTATAAACTCATGCTAGACTAGACCCACTAGTTCAGTGGCTCTAGCATGAGTTTACGATACTACACTCGCTAGCGAGAGCGTAAAACATTTATATGGAAAATTGATAATTTGACATTGACAGTTCACGATTTCCCATACAAAAGTTTTACGTTCTCGCTAGCGAGTGTAGTATCGTAAACTCATACTAGAGCCTCTGATAGTGGAGAGTAGAAGGAAATATAAATAAAAGAGATTTGTCTATGGATATAGGTAACTCAGCTTTCCTCTGAGTATTAAAAATGTAATAAGTGTGGCGCTAGTTTGCTAACCGGGTAAGAACAAAAAATGATAGTTTAAACTATGGCTTTGATAGAATGCCAAAGAAATTTCACTTCATTAATAATAATGTTTACCTTATATTTAGAATAAAATAAGCAACATAAATATAATATCACAAATTTAAGTCTTTTTATTTCTTTTTATAAGTATATCTTTTTATTTCCATTTCCCCATCCCCTCCTAATCCCTTATCCTTAATCCTACTGTAGTCGGCAGCGCACTTGTAGCAGCTTTGTCGTTGCTTGTGTTATAGGCGACTGTAGCCACTTTTACCATCAAGTGGATCGTCAGCCTATATATATAAAAACATATACATGCATTCCTAATGTTCTTTACTTATTTTCAAGAATTCGGTTTAAATCTGCTATAATAGCAGCACTTGCGTATGAAATTTGTTTAACTATAAAACTATCTTCCGCTCATAGTTTCCGATCCGCTCATAAAAAGTTTCACATAGGTAAAACAAAATCATTTAAAACTCTGTTCTTCACAAAAGAGACTACAAGCGATAAGAAGGGAGATTTGGGAGATATAATATTATTATATGTATATGATTGTCCCTATCGCGTAAACATATCTCCCTCACTCTGATTATTATTATTATCATGTCCTCTTTATTGATTTTGATTTTTGACTTCAACACCTTTTTAAATTGCTATATTAATTTATTTCTATTCAAGAGACACTGTTCTCTTTAGTTCTTGAGTCAGAGTTAGACTCTCAATATTCTTGAGTTAGAAGGACTCATAAGATTCAAGCTTCATAAGATTAATTTTTCAATAAGCAGAATCATGTTACAAAAAATGAGTAAATTTTTCTTTTATACCATAAATAAATTACGCTTCCGATCCCGACTTGCCGTAGAAGTCTGTATCCACTTTTTACGGCTGATCTAACTCGTTGATAGAGAACATTTTCCGACTGGGTAATGTAGTTTAACGAATTAATGCGAGTATAAAAGATTTATTTTGTTTTATTTTGTTTTAACGGTCATAATAATTAGTTATACTAACTTGAAATTTTTTTGAAAAAATATACCTACGATAATTTCACCAACAGAATAAGTAGTCATTCGGTTCGGCTTTAGAAATGGTTTTAGGCACACGGGATGCATTGTTTGGTTATCAAATCTTAATTCAGCGCTGCTGGGACATGGGTACTATGTGTATGTCGCTTTCATTGAATATGAAAAGGTATTTAAAGAGAATGTAACATTTAAAGAGGGTTAATGTTCTTCAGAAGATAGGTCTTGATGCTAAGGATATAAGGTTTATCTAAAATCTACATATATTGGCAGCAATCGGCACGTGTGCGAGTGGAGGATCAGCTTTCCGAGAAGGTGAAGATTCTGAGAGGTGTAAGGCAGGGATTTACTCTCTACCCACTCCTTTTCAAAATATATTCCGAAGCAGTCATTGCTGGGGCCCTGGAGGAGTATGAGATTAGGGGTTGTTGTAAATGGCCGTGCGATAACTAAAATCCGGTATGCTGATGACACAATACTTCTTGCTTCTACCCAAAAACACCTGCAGTATTTACTCAATCATGTTTACGAAACCAGTGTGCAGTATGGTCTGAACATTAACGCTAAGAAGACCAAATATATGACGGTGGGCAGACCTAATTATAGCAGCACAACTCCTCTATCATTGGAAAGGGTTAATTCCTTCAGATACCTTGGCTGCATTGTGAATGATCAAGAAGATCACAGTATTGAGATAAGGTGTCGTATAGAACAGGCACGCTATCTTTCATGAAGTTGAGCCCCCTTTTCTCTGCAACCGTTCCCTCAATGTTGTGACACGTGCATCGCCTGGTACGGTCGGTGTTTCGTTTTCTCTGTATTGAACCTTGGCTATCTAGGCTCCGATAAACCTTATTCAATAATAAGATTATTATTGAATAATAAAACAAATCTCATTCAATAATCTATACTAATATATAAAGCTTAAGAGTTTGTTTGTTTGTTTGAACGCGCTAATCTCAGGAACTACTAGTTAGAATTGAAAAATTCTTTTTGTATTGAATAGTCCATTTATCGAGGAAGGAAGGCTATATAACATTACGCTACGATCAATAGTATTATATATAAGCAGTGTCCAGTACCGCGCGCCCCACGCGTACTCCACCGCCGCCCGTATGGGCCGCAGCGAAGCTTGGCCGAGTTCAATAATATTAAATCTTATTCAATAATAACATTTGTCACTTTCCTTATACCTCTTTGATAATCTTGTACCGGATATTCACTTAAAACATAATGATTTCGTACTATTTCTTGATGGTTTTCCTCTTGTTACAGGCCTACACACCGACCGGTTTCGAAAAATACGGCTACACATGTACAGTTGCCGATTACAGAGTCAATTTTTCAGTCTGGGATACGTCGGGTAAGTAATATTATGTGTGATTAAATCTATACTACATATATTTGTATGTCTGTGTGGTGCCTAGCAGAGCTCGGTGTTACTCTACGAGATCGAATCAGAATATACACAGACAAATGAAAGTCACCGAATGAACAAGAGTCAGGACACAAAGTACGAATTGGACCAATGACTTAACTAGTCGACGCTGGATCCAGACTGCTTCCGACTGATCCTACTGAAGATTTATGGGGTAGGCTTATGTTTAGCATAGGATATTCCATTATTAATAGTTAAGGGACAGAGATATAAAATAGGTAAATATAATTAACTATATTATGTGAAAGGGGGCGTTGGAATTTTTTTTTTCTTGTAAAGAGGGCGGTAATCCATAAAAGGTTCCCAACCTATGGTCTAGTCTAGGGCATCATATAGAGTCACATTTATTCAGTAACGTTAGCTAAAGTCTATTGATTTTTATCAATAGCAATAAATTTTTATTGCTATTGAAAATAAATTTAAATTTAAAATTGCAACCAATACAAAACGAAAGGAATACAAATTCGTTATCTTGTCAGAACACGCTTGCGCTTGAACCAATGTTCCCTGTGTGTTCACTAATATGGCGATAAATCACCTTATTTGCATATATAGGTAGTAATAGATAACGAATACAGAATACAATTTTGCATTTTAATATACAAACTGTACTATTTATTAAATAAGTCAAGTAACTGCTTGACGAGCCCGTTGGATGCTCTGTTCAAGGGCTCCCGGGTTCGATTTCCGGCAGACTCAATTTTGAAAATGAACTTTTTAAATTTGGCTCTGGTCTGGCACATTGCGTTTCGCAGTCATTTGATTTGGGCTGCCCGTCTGGCGACAGTAACCAACCCCTTACAGAAGACCACCGTGAGATAACAGTACGTATGTTGTTGTGTTTCACTGAGTGAGTAAGGGATGCCAGAGCCAATTACTTATCCTTCCTTATCCTTTAGTCTCATCCTTTATTCTTAAGATGAATAGTGCACTGTGACGTTGGTTGTCGAAAGTAGTGGCAGGCGGGGCACACTGTGTTTCGCAGTCATTTGGGCAGCCATGTGCTGTTGTGTTTCGGTGAGTGAGTAAGGAATGTCAGAGCCTATTTCCGTATCCCCTCCCAATCCCTTATCCTTAAGCCAACTGTAGCCGGCAGCGCACTTGCTGCAGCTGTGGCGTTGCTTGTGTTATTGGCGACGGTAGCCACCTACTACCATCAAGTGCACCGTCGCTCGGCCTGTCTGCCGATCTTAACATAAAAAAAAAGAGACGAGATGAGTTAGAGCTTCTTTCCAATTAAAAAAATATACTTTGTTGTTGAGAAATATTCTTCATAAAATACCATGGTATAAACCATTCCTTTTGCCAGTATAGCCATATGGGATACATCTAAGGGACTTTTTTATTTGAGCCAAATAACAGCAACATTATCCAATCAAATCTGAATGATCAGACTTCGCATCAAGTGTGGTTTAAATCAAATAAGGTTCAATAGGATTAAGTCCAGTTCAGAACACAGTTTCCTATCTGTGCCTACCTATGTGCCAGTATCACGTATGTAAGTTACAGCCTCCCCCAATAGTCTACATTTCAAATATAGTGCACTTGCGATCACTAAAATTTCGTATAAATAATAAATAAATAACTTTATTTCCATGAGAATGTGAGTTTTACATACAAATTTTTTATCTTGGTATACAAAATAATTCATTTTCATTTTAATGTACATAATTATACTATCAAGTTCTGTAAGGTTCTGTTTTCTGTTCTGTATTCTGTAAGGAGGTGGTTACTGCTGCGAAACGTAGTGTGTTCTCTACCAGAGTACTAAAACACCCAGAAAAATTATATTCAGAATTGGGCCTGAAGAGAATCGAATCCGCGACTCCTGAGTTGGAGTACAAATTTTTTAAATATAAAAAAAATAAACTTCCACAAATAAACTTCAAAAATCCGTTCTTTCTTTGTTACTAGACCTACTCGCCTTGGCTTCGCCCGGAGTTAGAAAACAAATGTTCGTCTGTAATAATGTATCTTTGAAATAGTGAAAGAATTTTTCAAATAAGGGC
This sequence comes from Bembecia ichneumoniformis, assembly GCA_910589475.2. NCBI lineage: Eukaryota > Metazoa > Arthropoda > Insecta > Lepidoptera > Sesiidae > Bembecia > Bembecia ichneumoniformis. Next base: position 12,744,108 of record OU342536.1, on the reverse strand, counting down.
AGTGCCATAAGAATAAATAAGAACACAAGGTAGAAGTGAGCACTCAAGGTCACGATATTAGCCTACGCGTTAAACGGAATACTCAGTCGGGCTGTCACGGTCACGGCCGGCCGGCGCGGCGTCTGCGCACGCGCGTTTGCTTGTTTGTGCGTTGCGTACATCTTTAAACAAATTAGCTTATACTATCAATAAGCTATTCCCGATTTGTTAGAAATGCAAAGTTAGTATTTATTTAATTTATGATTCCTATATTTGTCACTCAATCATATTTGCCTATGTCAGACACATTTTGGTTTCTTCTTGTGTTGTCTGCTGTTACAGGTCTTGACAAAAAATCTATTACCAGTCAACACGTTTTTCTGCCAATAAGTATTAGTCATGATAATGTTTATTTCATTTTATTCTACTAGCTTTTACCCGCTACTTCGTCTCGGAAACTATTTCATTTTCTCTAGATATCCATTATGGTTTTTAGCTCTCATATCATTATGGTCTTTAGTCAGGGCCTTGGGAGACTAAGGGTGACCCCTTAGTCTCCCAAGGCCCTGACTGCTGTGTCGTACTCCAAGACCATTATGGGGTTTAGCTCTCAGACTATTCCATAGAACACCCAACGCTGAATAAACTTAATAGTTTTACGTGAGCCTGTATGTTTTTATTTTATATTTGTAGGTAAGTATAACTTTACTTAAATGGCTTCATTTGGTATGGTACTTATAATAACTTATTATTTATAAGTATATTTAATGTAGGTACGTATTTATTAATCTCATATTTTATAAAACTAGAATAAAATAATGGTTTTAAAGTAAAGAAAAACTTATATTTTAGCGATATTTTCTTTATTCGTAAGCAATATTTAACAGTAAACAGTAAGCAAGCAACCCTAGCGACAAGCCTGGGCGACAGAGGGGCGTAACGACGTGAAGGGGGAAGTAGTTATATAAATGGCGGCGGCGTTTGGGACTCGGATAAAGAAGATTCACTTCTACTTGTGTTCTTATTCATTCTTATGGCAGTGCTTAATTGTGGAGATCAGTCTCCACATATAAATAGATCCATAGGATACCTACAGAATCCATAAATTTTAGGTCTGAGAAATTTAGTAGACTTACTTCTACTCTTTGGCCCAAGGATTAATAGATTTTAGGACTAACTTTGCATGGGAGTATACAGAATGTTAAGATGTCCGCATTTGTAATTGTATCGAACTCTCGCTACAGTGTAAACTGCTAAACGAACGGGTCAATGATTTTCATCAATTTACTAGTCGCTGCAAGAAACACAGGCGTCCGACAAAACTCGTGGAACAAATCGTAGATGGTTTTGTTGTTATGGCGACTAAAATTGTACACCAATAAACCTTATCATTTTTAACTCTGGTTATAGAGTAATAATTAATAAGAGACATTAGTCTCTCTTTACAAAATTATACATAATATGTAAAATATCATAAAATTCATGTCAGGATACAAAAGTATATAATCCTAACTAATATTATAAACTTGAAGTTTCGGTGTGTGTACTGTGTATGTGTGTGTTTATTATGCTAACTATACTCAACCGATCATCGTGAAATTTTGCATAAGTAAGTACACGTTGTCATGGATACGGAAAAGTTGTAAAAAAAAGATTGTTACCGCGGGATCATCAAAAATAAAAATTAAACGCCTAACAACAATATATGAGCACAACTGTGCGATCCCTCGGGAACCTAACATTTTTCCAGGATAAAAGTATTCTATGTATCAAACTATCTGTGTACTAAATTTCATCCAAATCCTTCAACAATTTTTGCGTTATTGAGGAACAAACATTCAAACACAAATTAAGACCATCCTGGTTGGCATTCCCATTATAGTGCTTGGTGTAAAATGCCTCATTTGCCTATCTAAACCCTTTAAATCGGCAGCACCTGTGGCTCTGCCACCTACCATCACCACAGAATATTTATTCTGTGGTGATGGTACTAGCGTACAGAATAGTACTAGCGTGCAGAAGTTGCACTCCTTTCACATTCAATGTGAGCGACGCGACGGTAGGCAATTATATCACGCACACACGGAGTGACAGAGGCCTGCCATCACACCTATTGATCCGTCAACGTGTCTGCTTATCTTTGCATCGTGAGTGAATGAGTAGGTACCGGTATTTCACAGAGACTGTCATCGCCGAAATAGCTCAGTTGGGAGAGCGTTAGACTGAAGATCTAAAGGTCCCCGGTTCAATCCCGGGTTTCGGCAATGGCAGTTTCCGATATTTTAAAATTTTTCAGTATTTCGAATACATAAATATTACGTTTACTATTTATCCTACGTTTACTATTTATTAGCGGATGTTTAGGTTATATTAAAAGAAACGGGACAAGTGCGAGTTGAACTCGCGTGAAGAGGGTTCCGTACGATGTTACCTATCCGCACAATATTGAGTGATTTGGCACTTCTTATAGGTTTCCCTATAATCTATAAGTAGAAAACTAATTTCTGTATTATTATTTTTTTTTTTCAAAATTTTAGGTTCAGTAGTTTCGGAGATAAGGGGGGGGGGGGGGGGAGAATGGTCGGACAGACGGACACACCAGTGATCCTATAAGGGTTCCGTTTTTTTGTTCGGACGTACGGAACCCTAAAAAAAAACCATGTTCAAAGTTTCAGCTTTCTTAGTAGTTTTAGTCGTACGATTTTATAAGTTTACGAGAAAAAAAAAACAAAAAAAAAGACTTAAACGTCAATTAAATCTGAAAGCTGTGTGCGATATTATATTTTACTTGTTTATGAACTTTTTGATGAACCACACAATTGAGGTTATTATTTTTAATGGGCAACACTTTTGTTACATTTTTAAACTCGAGTTTTATTCTGTCTTGCTCTCGCTAGAGTAATACAAAGTAAAACTAATGGAGGAAAATATAACACCAGCAAGTCTTACTATCAGTAAATCTATTGGGAAGGAAATTCCCAGTAGTTCAACTGGTAAGACTACTCGGTAAGACTACTGGGAAGAGACCTATATTTTTTGGCCTAAGGACATCATTATTGAAAGAAATGTATGCATTGACGTTACATATAAAATAAAAAAAAATGTTTTTCTTTTTCCCACTAATTTTATTAATAATAATAAAAATAACAAATAGAATGGAAAGGTATTTTAAATAATTTTACAGTTGGTTTCATTGTTTGCTTACAATGAAGGCATGATAATATTCATCCATAACATTGTATAATGTTGGTTCAATACGTTTCACGCTTTAATGAGCGAACAATATGTTTGCCAGTGTTGCCATCTACCACCAGGGGGGCCGTCAACCTGTCTGCCCACATTTACACAAAAATAATAGAAAACAATTGTTTTGGATAATCCAAAACAAATCTACTAGGAACTGTAATAAGTAAACTTTTAATCTTGTTATAAATCACGATAGAAACTCTCGGTGCTAGGCCAGCATCCATTGCGATCTTCGTAATCCTACCCTTCTAAATGTTCAGATTAATTTGACACGGGTAAACGCGAACGTGTTTTATTTCTTTGCTGCCTCAATATACAATGTTGATACAACGAATATGTCTTTATATATTTATTACAGTAAAACATAAGTATTTCATTATAAAAAAATTAAGGAAATTGTCGAGTAGAACTTACTTTCTACTGTAACTGCTGTAAATGAATTAAGATCCTATAGACATGTGTTTATGCAAATAAAGATTTATTTATTTACTAGCTGACCCAGCAGACGTTGTCCTGCCAGAACCCGAAAATAATTCCTTAAACCGATTGTGGCGTCACCTATCGGGTCCAATTTTATTTTCAAACCATATGTTAAAGTGAAGACCTATTCTCATACCTACCAAATATACAAAACAAAATCGATGTCACTTTGTGAAATAATGTTGCCATGTTCAATTGAATAGTGGGGCGTTCAGTTTTCGTTCAATCACAGGAATTAATGATGATATGAATGAGTACATCGTTAATCTTATCTTAGTATACAAAAATTTTTACTGTATCCGAATGTTGTATCGATAAATTAATCTACAGCAGGCCTACCATGAATGTCATTCGAAGTTTTCTCTCTCTATCGTACTTATGTAAGAAGTTGCAAGTGGGACACAGAGGGTAACTTCTCGGATGCCGTTCATGGTAGCGAGGCAGAGCCATCTATTAATAATTCATCGGACTAACCTATAAATAGACACTACTGTTGTATAGTAAACATTTAATTTGCAATAACAAATATTGATGTCAATAATTAAAACTATCCTATCTTTGAAGTTGGACCAAATAACAGATACTTACGAAGTTTGATCAAAGTCGGTTCAGTAGTTTCAGAGTTTATCGCGAACATACATCCTGATATGAGATTTTTATATATATATATTTATATATGTCGCAGGGTTATTGTAAAAGCCGTGATATTGTAAGTTCATTAGTGAAGTTATAATTACTCGGAGTTTTGTAAATAGCGATCAATTTGCACGATTTCCTGGGTTTTTTAGAATATTGTTATATAATTTCACCAGATGTTGCACATCTGGTTCATTATCATTATCCATTTTCAATGAATGGCGGATGACACGGTTGTCAAGAGCATGGACCAATAACTCCACATTCATTTAACTAGAGTAATTACAATTTTACTAGTGTAATTGCCCAGGTAGACCTAATGTTTGTAAGGTTGTCCCATGATATTGTAAAATTCTATTATGGTAGGAACCTAGATATAGAGTTACTCGAACGCTATTAGGTTTTGAAGATTAAATTGTAAAAAGAAAATAAGATTAAATAATATATACCTTTTCACCGATGGAAGGAGCGTCTACAGGCTGTCAACAATATATTTAAAAAAAACAGTCTCATAGTTAAATTCGGGATAAAAATAAATTTACTCGAGCGCAACAGTTATTCAGAGAGGATGTTAAGTGAACCCAAACTAAGCTCCCATTTAAAAAACTGACGATTCAGATGTGACGCAAACTCGTGACAGCTTCTTAAATACTCAGCGCGTCAGATTTTCAGCTCATGGAAGTAATAAGTACTATATGTTCAGCTTCATTTCCTGATCTTTTTTTTTTTTTTTTTTATAATGATAGATCAAGCATTTGACCGCAGTCTCACCTGATGGTAAGTGATGACGCGATCTAAGATGGAGCATGCTTGTCTATTAAGAACTGATTCACTCGCGACTTGAAGAGTCCAGGGTTGTAGTGTTGTGGAAACAAGGGTGCTGGAAGTTGTTTCCACACGCTAGCAGTTCGAATCAAAAAAGTTGACCCGAACCGCAACGTGCGGATTTTAGGTATATCAACCATATAAGGGTGACATTTAAATGTGCGCCTTGTTGTCCGATGGTAGAAGGGGCTAGGGGGGACTAGCTGGTGCAAGTCCAACGCACACTCTCCGAAGTAAATCCTGTAGAACACCCAAAGGCTGGCTACCAAGCGCCTGTGCTCAAGACTCTGCAAGCCAGCCCCGGTAAGGGAGTCATCGCCAATGAGTCCTATGGCTCGCTTCTGAACAGCGTCCAAGGCCTCAAGCTGATACTTAGCGGAACCGCCCCACAAGTGGGAACAGTATTCCAAGCAAGAACGAACTTGAGCCTTATAAAGGTCAAGGAGCTGTTTAGGCGCGAAATACCGTCGTACCTTGCTCAGAATGCCAAGCTTTTTTGCAGCAATTTTTGTCTTGGACTCAATGAAGGAGCGGAAGTTCAAGGTTGATGATAAGGTGACACCCAAGAGATCCAAATGGTCAGAAATTTCCACAGGATTACCCCGGAAAGTTGGAGTAAGATGAAAGGGATTCCTTTTTGCAGTGAATAGACACGCCTGAGTTTTTGAGGCATTAAATTTGACGAGGTTGGAATCGCCCCATAGGGACACCTCAAGTAGTTTAGAATTAATGCGCTCAATCATGGCCTCCCTAAGTTCCTGGGTTTGAAGACCACTGGATCGTGCATCAGAAAGATATCTCTCTACCACTGTGCTATCATCTGCATACCCAACAATACCGGGTTTTAGCAGGTCATTTATATGCAGCAGAAAAAGAGTTGCAGAGAGTACCGATCCCTGAGGAACTCCGGCGTTGATCGCCATTTCATCAGACGTGCAGCCATCTATGACCACTCGTATCGATCGATCACTCAGGAAATCGGATATCCAGGTGCACAGCCCAGATGGAAGGCCATAAGCGGAGAGCTTGCCAATCAAGGCCTCGTGCCAGACCCTATCGAAAGCCTTCGAGATGTCCATCCTTGGATCTTGGATCGCTTGCTATCTCCTGATAGCAAGTGCTTCTCCATTCCTCTCTATGGCCTCACTCCAAAGGTGGATGACGTACGCAAGAAGATCTCCAGTTGACCGTTTTCGGCGAAACCCATACTGACTGTCACTGAGGAGGTCATTCTCTTCCAGGTACGTCAGGAGCTTATTATTAAGGACACGCTCCATAACCTTGTAGATTACAGAGGTGATCGAAATCGGTCTATAATTGACAGCATCCGCACGGCTACCTTTTTTTGGCACAGGTTGTACATTGGCAAGCTTCCAGGCTCTCGGCACTTGACCTCTTGTCAGGGATAGACGAAACAAGCGTGTCAGAATGGGAGCCAACTCAGGTGCACAGGTCCTAAGGACAATTGGTGGAATACCGTCAGGACCGCTAGCTTTGTCCATGTCTAGAAGTCGTAGCGCTTTTCGGACCTCAACCTGTTTGATTCGGATTTCAGGCATGGAAACCTTAGCCGCGGGTAAACAGGGAGGTGAAGCGCTACCAGCATCTAAATGAGAGTTCTGCGCAAAAAGGTCAGCAAACAAGTTTGCTTTATCTTTCGCGCTATGAGCCAACGTACCATCTGGTTTAATAAGTGGAGGCAGCGTCGGAATGCAGAAGTTGGCTTCGACCGACTTCGCCAGGGACCAAAAAGCTTTGCTACCCGCGGGGTACGAAGCAAGTTTGGCCCCTGTCCGGCGTATGTGGTCAAACCGTGCCTTCATTTCAGCCTTTTTGCAAGACTTGGCAGCTCTGTTAAAGGCTTTCTTCTTCACGCTGACATCTTCTGCTTTGCGGTTTCGAGCATCAACCCATGCTAGGTATGCCTCTTGTTTGAGTGCAACTGCAGCATTACAGTCAGCTCCAAACCATGGACGAGATTTGTTGGACATTGACACATCAGAAAATGGGATGAAGTATTCCATTGCCTGATGTATCACGCCTGAAACAGCATCCGCGCAAACAGAAGGATCTTTCGAGGAAAAACAGACAGGGCGCCAGGGATAGGATGCGAAAAACGAGCGCATTCCATCCCAGTCTGCTGACTTGTATCGCCATAATCGCCGTTTGCCCTTCTGGCTGAGATCTGGCGGCGAATATAACGACACAGACTTCACCACACAGTGATCAGAGGTTCCCAAGGGAGACGAAACTGTCACTGAATAACGATCTGGATCTGTTGTCATCAGAAGGTCCAAGCAATTGGCTGTGTGGCTATCAACGTCAGGTACACGCGTGGGACTTTGTACAAGCTGATAGAGATTGAGCATCAAGGACAACTTGTAAACCTCTCTCCCAGCATGGTCAGTGTACTGGTATGGGACTAGCCACTCCTTGTGATGGGCATTAAAGTCCCCCAATGGCACAAGTTGAGCAGACGGATACCTGAGTTGGGCGACATCTGCCGTCATAGTTAAATAGTCCGTAAGCCCTGTTGTCTCAAGGTCACCGGTGTGCGATCTATAGACACAACCATAAAGTATTCTTTGAATACCTGTGTCCACCAGAACCCATATAACAGAAAATCTGGACACTTCAAGATTGCGGAGACGCTGGCAGCATATGTCATCGCGTACGTAAACACATACCCCGGCATGAATCTTAAACTTATGTTCGAGCACATAACCAGGATATGACAAGTACGAGGCATCAGCCGGACTTTTTATTTGCGACTCCGCAAGAAACAGCAAATGCGGTTTTTCGGACTCAAGGTGGTGGTGGACCGAGTCGATATTTGAGTGCAAACCTCGAACGTTAAAGAAGTGCACTTTAAGCGAGAGGACGTGCATCCGCTGTGAAACCGTCTTCTTTTTTCTGTTTCTCATAGTTTGTGGGAGTGAATTAGTTTCGGAGGATGGAAGTGGGACGAGGCGCTACACCCGCTTCCTGAAACCACTCACCGAGTCACAACACCGAAGGGGAGCCAAACTGGAGACTGCGGGGACGCCCGAGCCCCCCCCAGGGATGTCCACCGGGTCCTCTCGTCCGGTCGCCAACCGGCACGGTGGTGCATCCTGGGATTTTTCGCGAGATGGCGGGGCAGCCTTTCCCGTGGGGCTAGCACAGTACTTGGGCCCCCAACTGTCTGCGGTCGGCCAGCGGAAAACCGTGCCTCGGATCCCGCTACCCTCCGAATTTGGCTACCAGGTGTGGATTCACAGTAAAGCAGTTATGACTGGTCATTGGGTGAGAGTCGCAACTGTCCGGACCCAACCTCTCGAAAATGGCTACACCAACCATCAAGTCGGAACACGGCATAAAACCATTTGGCGACTAGGCTTTGATTGGAGGGTGGTAACAAGCCTCAGCCGAAACCTACCACCAGAAAAGATGTTACTCATTTAGCACTACCCGGGAGACACGTATGGGGTATCTAGAGTTAAAGCCCATGGACGCCAGTAACTTTGCCCCCCAAAATCGTTCCGATTCATAATCTATTATTTAGATAATTTTTCTTAATCTCTGGATTATTTGGAAGTTTGAAAAAAAAAATATAATAAAAAAAATAAGTGAAAAAAATATTTGTCACTAATCTATTATTTAGATAATTTTTCTTAATCTCTGGATTATTTGGAAGTTTGAAAAAAAAAAATATAATAAAAAAAATAAGTGAAAAAAATATTTGTCACTGATTGTGACAAATAAAATGCACGGAAAGCATGCAAATAAAACAAATAATAAAGTTTAAAACAATGTTTTTTTTTTTAATTTTTTGTGATGTAAATATTATAATTTTTTAGGTGAATTTTGTCCACAAAACACTCACTTCAAAATGCAATCACTCGTTTCAAAATGCATAAAAACCAGCCAGAGCGTTGCACATACAATATCTTGAGTGCTGTGATCAGCTGTGATAGCGTTATGGCGTCATGGCTGGCGTGTGAGGATGTTGAGATGCACACTTTTCAGCATTTAATTAATCTGCCATATCTTAATCTGATGCGCTCGAGAAAGTCGAGATGACTTTTTTTGCAACTTTGTGACCCTGCCACTCCCTTGCGTCTAGCTCAAGTCGTCAGATTTTAAAATGCACACACCAAAATCCCTCTTGGGCTCCCCTAACACTCTTCGTAGCAAACCAATAATTTTATTTAGATTGATTTTTATTGTTCCCAGGAACAACGGCCTATGACACAGTACGACCGTTGGCGTATCAAGATGCGAACATATTCATGCTCTGCTTCAATGTAGCTGAACCAGACACATTACACAATGCTTCGGCCAAGGTTTGTTAATATTTGTGTATTTATTAAACTTTATTCTTGATAGCTTTTGTTAATTAAACGAAACTATTTCCAGTGGTACAGAGAAGTGCGGACTCATGGGGGCACAGCTCCGGTACTGCTTTGTGGGTGCAAAGCAGATTTACGCCACGACAAAGAAACGCTTACAATACTCTCCAAACTTAGAACACACCCTGTTACTAGTGAAGAGGTAATTAAAAAGATCCAATTTTTTTATGTTAAAATCGATATACAGGCTGGCGGTCCACTTAATGGTAGGTGGCTACCGTCGCCTAACACAAGCAACGTCACAGTTGCTGCAAGCGCGCTGGCAACTATAGAAGGATTAAGGATAGGGTATTAGAAACTGATAGGGAAATGGGCTCTGGCATCCCTTACAGTGAGTAAGGATTAGGAAAGGATAGAGAATAGACTATGCCATTTCTTACACACCGAACCACAACAGCAACTATGTAGTTATTTCACGGTGGTCTTCTGTAAGGTGCTGGTTACTTTTTTTAATGTTAAGATCAGCAGACAGGCTCACGGTCCACTTGATGGTAGGTGGCTACTGTCGCCTATAGCACAAGCAACACCAAAGCTGTTGCAAGTGCGCTGCCGACTGCAGTAGGATTAAGGATAAGGGATTAGATAGGAAAATGGGCTCTATCATCTCTTACTCTCTCACCGAAACACAACAGCACACGTGCTGTTATTTCACGGTGGTCTTCTGTAAGGGAATGGTTACTGCCGCCAGATGGGCTGCTCAGTGACTGCGAAACGCAGTGTGCCCTGCCACTACTTTGCAGTCTGCCACTACTTGTGCCCTGCCACAACCTTACGGGCTCGTCCAAATGACGCCTGCAGTCAAAATGCTGTCGCCAGACGGCCTGCCCAAATGACTGGGAAACGCAGTGTGCCCTTCTACTTTTAGATACAGCTCAGAGCCAATTTTGGTAAAAGTTATTTTCCAAAGTTTCACTCATGCAATGGGCTCGTCCATTTATGTAAACTTTATGTACAAATGTTAATGCTTTAAATGTGAAAGGATATAATTAGGCAACATTCTAACTTTTAGCATTTGCGAAGCCTCAAACTTAAACAAGTATTTCATTAGAGTTAAATAAATTAACTGTAAATAGTTAAAATGCATGCAAAGGAATCATGCAGCCGAAAGTGGTAGTGTGCAACAATTATGCGCTTTGCATGAAAATGTCGGTTATATTCAACCACATTAACTGCAGCACAAAGGCCTCGAAAGCCTTATTTCCGTACGCGAAAACAACGCCTTTGTCCGACCAAACTCAGCATTTAATATGACTAACATTGTAGTCCTGTCAAACTTCATGGTGTTATTCTCATCATTTATTTATTTCGTGAATTAGTTATTTCCAAAGTTCAATTGTAACTAGACCTCAACTCTGTATAACTAGTCGGGGCTTGGACCACCCACCTATCGACTTTTGCCTTAATTCTCTGTCTCTGGGGTCCCGGGTTCTATTCCCAACAGAAACTTTGGAAATATTCTAGTTGACTCTGGTCTGGATTTGCAAAGTAATGGCAGGCCACAATGCGTTTCGCAATCATTTGGGCAATCTGTTTAGCGGCAATAATATTGCCCCCTTACATGAGACCACCGTTAAATAACAGCATGTGTGCTGTTGTGTTTCCGTGAGTGAGCAACGGCTGCCAAAACCCATTTCCCTATATCTTCCTAACGCCTTATTCTTAATCCTACTATGCAGCGTTGATTGTGTCATAGCCGACGGTAACCACCTACCATCAAGTGGACCGTCAGTCTGTCTGTCGACTTTACCATTTAAAAAATCCACTACAAATATATTTAATTAGACATATTTCATCGTCATCATCATCAGCCCGTGTCTCTCCACTACTGGATGTAGCCCACTCCCAAGGTCCCAAATAGTGACATTTTTTGCATTTTTTTATTACAACTAGCCAGTATTATTCTTAAATAACAACAGAGACTGGTGTTTAAGCTATACTATTTATAGTTAAATTAACTGACACCCGATCCAAATACACATTCAAAATGTTTGCTAAAAAAGTAGTTCAAAACTGTAACCGTGGGAAACCGTAATTCATGCAACCTCATCAGGTTACCTTTTCGGCCGTAAAATGAAATAGTACTGACGGCACATGTAACCAATTCCTAAATATTTCGAACACTACATACGATATGACATTAATTTCATACATATTAGTTTTGAAAGGCTCATGTTTCAGAATTAGATCCGATTTAAATTGAAATTTACCGTGTAGCTGTAGATCGTGCCCTGAAGGCCCTATTTTGAATACGGCATCCGAAAATACGTAACGAGAGGATTTCATTCACAGGACTTTAATGATTGCTTTTTAAATCTAATTCTTGATCAGAGTGAGTTGACAAACTTTTAGTTTTCTTGCCGTTTCCGGTGGATATTGACTTAATATTGACATGCGTTGCATTTGTTTTAGAATGTTTCTATGTTAAAAAATATTTATATGTTTTTGCGGATCTTGAACGACAAGTTGGTTGGTGCTCTCTTCACCAAAACACTAATTCACATCAAAACAGAACAACGATGTTATTTCTCGGTGGTATTCTCCGAGGAAATGGTAACTAAACCGCCAGATGGACTGTCAAATTTATGATAGCAACATTAAGTTAAAATAAAAGGTGACTCTTCATCACTGAAATATATTTCATTGCTCACTGAATATTCCTCATATGAGTATCAAAATAAATATATTTTGATCCTATAGAATTTTTCAAACATGTTTAATATCATTCGTACATTTCTGTTACTTATAATACTTTTCTTTTTTATCTAATAATAAATATTGCTAAATCTCCTAATGATCATAATACACAATATTCCTACATAATAATAGCCGATCTATTAATGAGTTTATACTTAGCTGTAATAAAGTTCGAAAACAATACGGTATTTTTTTATAATCTACTTCTTTACCTACTTCATATGGACACTGACCCTCATCTTTTCGAAATTTCGGATTTCGTCTCAAGAGTAGGCCCCGATGAAACCATTCCAGGGCCATTTCAATACAAATCGTTCTATTGCTGCCAAATGAATAGCTGACAACAATTCGGGTCGACTATCACATATACGAATTAATTTAAAGATACCCACTATTCCATTTAATTAACAAACATTAATGAAAGGGACGCGGTACTTTGAAGCGGCAATTAATAAATAACTTGGCATAAATGATATTTTATGTATTTCAGAATACCTATATCATAATAACATTTACATGTGAGATAGAGTAATTGGTTTAAAAGGACGGTAGACAGGAGGACCCTGGTAAATTTAAATGACGATCATAAGAGTTTCTTGGAGAAACCTAATTGATAAATAAATATTTTTGATTTGATTTGATTTGACTCGATGGTAAAAGTAGTAAATAAGGGAGTAAGTGAGTTAAGGGACGCCAGAGTAACTCATTGTGACTCCCTTTACTACTTACTCGTACATCATTAACGTAATATTTTAAACCAGCTAATAGTATGGAGTAAATTTGATTATATATATTTTCACTTTATTACTTCAAATTAATAAAGAAATTGAAATTTACAGGCTCTCTCTGTAGCGCGACAGTTAGGAGCGACGACGTACGTAGAAACTTCTGCAAGAGCTTCCGCCAAAGGCGTTAAAGATGCCTTCGAAGTTGCCGCTCTTGCTGCATTAGGAAAGCTTAATAAGCAACAGATGAAACAACAGGTTTGTTTTAAATTAAATCTTCTCTCAATTATTACAATTATTCTAAGTACAATACTTATTATTAGAAAACTCATATGACGAACTTAATTATCAAGTTTCTAAATTCCTGAAAAAGCAATTTTTTTTTATTATTATTATTATTTATTATTAGAACTCCTTATTTGTACTATAAACATAAAAAAGAATTAAAAAAAGAAAGAAACAACAAGTAATAGTACAAATGGCGGCCTTATCGCTTTATAGCGATTTCTTCCAGGCAACCTTAGGGTAAGGAAAATCAAATATGAAAAATAAAACAATGTGGGTGGTAAAAATTATAGTAAGGTCAACATAAACTTACGACTTACAGAATATAATTGCTTAATATTCCATAGACTTAAAGTAGAAGTAGAAACTGCTCACAATCAGATTCGAATCCTCCTCCTCACACATTGATGTGTACTCAGCAGTAGGATATTTAAACATATATAATCGTTAGGGCTGATACATTTACAATTTTTTAACATATTATAATTTCGTTGATAATTTATTTGAAAAAAAAAAAACGTCAAATAGATATTCGCCGTATAACATATCTTATTCAATAATCCAAATAACGGTTACTGTAATTTATGACATCTCTTTATTACAGCAGAAGCAAGTAGGACGCAGCAAAAGCAAACGGGACCTGAAGGCCGAGCTAAAAGGACGTGCGAAGAGTTGTTGTGTTATGTGATCCGTAGCCGGCCACCCGTCTCGGTGGCCGCACGACTGCTAGGCGACCACCGCCCTTTACTAATACTCACTTGAAACATAATAAAAAATTATCGACTTTTACCACTGTGGACGCATAGGTCCTAGTGTTGTCCCTTGAGGAACCCCTGAATCGAAATGCCGACACGAACGACATGAACAAAAAACGATCGCGGTTTAAAAAAAATACAAGTAAATGTCGTATGCTTGTTACTTAGACCTTAAAAATAATTGAGATATTCACATTTAAAAAATAATTGAAGGTAAATGAATAATCTATACCAGAGTTAATTGTATCAAAAGCCTAATTAAAGTAAGAAACACTCGTAAACACTCTTTAACGCAACATCATAAATCATGACTGTTAAGTACTATCTGTTGGCAGTTATAAAAAACTTTACATAAATTTTAACTAACATAATTACAGTTAAATATGGAATATAGTTATATTTATTTGATTATGAATAAAAATTGTATTAGAACGTGTATGAAGATGGTGCAATGACTAACCCGGAGGGTTCAGAGCGTAAGCCTGTGATAATTAAAATTAAAGTGGGTAATCCCAATAAACGTTTCGTTTTGGTTGAGATTTTAAAAAGGCATAGACGCGCAATAGGGCAGCATTCTAATTAGCAAGCGATCGAAGTGATGAGACAACTAATGTTATTCCTGCAAATTCAAGATTTGATTTAACCTCATTCTTTTCGGACAATCTTACAATAATTTTGGTACTATATCTATTATTAATGATACTTAAATAATTTTTCTCTGGGCTAATATAAACTAAGAACTCCATTATTATAAATTCAATTTTTATCCCTAATTCATTGTCATTGAAGAAAAATTGTTACGTGACAATTCATGCACTTGCGTTCTATAAGATTCAAATTTTTAATCGTCAATATAATTTGCTTCTCTGAATTGTCGTTATTCATTATAAGGGTTATTACCTTTATTTGTTTAAATACGACAATCATATATTTATCACTAGCCTGTCTAGCATTTTCGATCACTTGTTATTTGAACTAATTTAAAAAAAAATACCTAGAAATATCATTCAAAAATTAAATGTAAGTCTTAAGGTGGTATCTACAGCGTAATAATATAAGACAAATTGTATAAATCATTATTATATTATAGCGAGCAAATAAGTGTTTTCATATACATTGAAAAAAAAAAAAAAAATTATACCTACTCGGTGTTTTTCTATAAAATGTAGTATTTTAAAATTCTTATTCTCGTTAATTTTTTGATATATGTATCTTGTGTCTTTTTTTCTCATAATGACAAATTTCTAAGACATATTCATATCTTAATTGAAATTACATAATTATATTGCACGTCTATAATTATTACTTATTATTTTGAATTGAAATAAAATTATTAAAAATAATTTTATCTCCTTCTAAGACAAGTAGAATATCTTTTAAATTCCGTTACACGTGCAATTTAAAAATCAGTGTCAATTTTTTTCTGCGCACTGTGATTTCTCTTCTTTTTTTTGATCGCATTTAAAAAAAAAAACATTTTATTCAATGATTTTCAACTGTATAGATCGGGCAAGACGAAAGAATTCGTAATGTGACATTTAGAACCACGTGGTATAAAATCGCTAACTTTACAAGGCTATTTAGCTACGCCATGGCCATCCCGATTACGACGATCAAGATCAATATTTTTGTAGGAAAAATTTCCCAATGCTCTCTCTATATATTCTATATATTTAATCTTTTTGTATTTAATAAACATTTCATCTTCGTTGTATTAGATCATTTGTTTGTGATATATATACGTAATTAAACATAATGCACAATTATGGACAATACTATTAAATTACGGAGGTCCATTTTTGGTAGTTAGTTCCACGTCCATGTTTGCTACGTTTTGTATTATATATTTAAAAAAAAAGTCACTTTTTGTATTGTAACGTAAGTTTAAGTGTTGCTTGCATTAAGGAAAAGAATATTGCACAATTTTTGAATTTAGAAATTCATTTTATTTTTTAAAACTTTTAGGTTAAACATTTCTATTAGTTGGGTCTCCTTTGTGGGTCTTTATTATAGCAAAAATTTGTGTCCGAAAAACTTAGGAATCTTGAATTATAGAAAAAAACTTATTTTTAAATCGATAAATCGTTAATTTTCGATATGTTACATCTATAGGACAACAAAAGTATTTTTTTAACATATTGAAATAATATTATTAATGTAGATATTTTAATTGAGTTTATATCTTATTATAAGTGGATATCAAGCTTTAAATTCAATGTTAGCTTTAATTAAAATTTATTATATTTAATAAATAGTTAGAAAAATATTTGTTTTAATTAATTACTTACAATACATTAGTGTTATATATATTTATTTTATTACATATTTCCTCGAATTCATTTGATACCTAAATTATGTTATTTTTTTAAACGAATTTAAATTAGTAGGTACATATCAATGGAATAGTTTTTCATAATAGGGAATATGCGTCTAATTCAAAAAAGGCTTAAATATTTTTTTATCAACATTTTTGCTTTAGAATCATGTCTATGTAAATATTTTTAATATTGTTTCTTTTTCGTTAAGAAAATAATTATTAAAAAGTGCTAAAAAATTGTGGGAAATTCAAAATACTTTAAACGATCTGTTCGAATGTAACGTCAAAGTCTATGAAATGTCAACAAGCGTGTAGATGTTTTTAATTTTTAACATTTGATTGTTATTGTAGACTGTGACGTCACGACAAGCTGTTAGTTAATTTTAAAATTTTTTTTGTTACTAAATTTCTGTTTTTAGGCGCCGAATATTTTTTACGGTTATATAACGATATAACCCACCGTATGAAAAAAAAATGTGCATATTCCCTATTATTATCATTTTTCCTTTTTTGAAAATAATGTTCAAAATTAGACTTTTTTATTTTTTATCATGATAATTAAGAAGTGGGTACTTACTCTGTTTTTTAGAGAAAGTAGAATGGCGAAATTGCAATTTTAATTATCAATTAACTTAAAAAACTTAAACTGTCAATTAACTTAAAAATGGGGATGTTTTGTATACTAGCAGGACACCCTGCGTTATCCCCTTCACTGAAGACCAATATAAAATAACAACGCTTACGCTGTTTTATTCAGTGAGTAAATGAGAGGTGTCAGAATTTTTTCCCAACCTTATTTTTGCATAGCACTGCAACCCTAATGTATGGTTTTCTCCTATCAATAGGCGTTAATGGCCACCTACCATCAGTGTACCTATGTGGAATTATCTAAATTATTTTAATTTTATTTTTTTTCAAAATCCAATTTGAGTATAATGCTTTGTTCAAAACTTAACCGGCCTCTTGAATTTGGCCTTTAGTGAAATTTTCGCCATTATACTTTTGCAAGTTTAAATATGAAAAATTATCTCCAACAGTAAAAGTACCTATGAAAATAGTGTTAAATTTTATTATACAAAATTAGTTCGTTTAAGAAATTCTGTGTACGCATTTCTTCATTGTAGTAAAAAAATCACAAAACCGAACATTACCATTTTCGTATGCACCCGGATATACTCGTACAGTGTCGGACAATAAATTTGTGAATGACAATCTCGGTTTTCATTTTATTGACAATGGGAGATGCGACTTATTTTATGGAAACTGTTTTAGTTTTAAAACGATAATAAAAGCTAGGCCTCTTTGAATGTTGTTTAGACTAATAGAGATCAGTGTTTTTGATCATTTGTTTCATTTTCCTTTCCACGCTTTCCCATTTCCTTCTCAAGTATGTATCTATTGAAATTTTTTTCGTAAAATAATATTTCCTAAAACTGATCGGTTTAGTTTTTCGTAATGAAATTCCAAATATACTATGTAGCAGCAATTATAATGATCTTTTTCTTATTGGTTTTTCTATAAAAACCTTTGGGGTTCTTGATATTTCTATTTAATAAAACTTCACTTTTCAATATTTCGCACCTTTAGGACGAAAACGACTCATCTCAAAAAATTCAAGAAATGAGTTATGGTTGAGAAACGACTTAAAATAACTTTATCTATCTTTCTGTAGTTAAAAGAACGTCAGATTCGGGCGGGAACGGGACGTAACGGTTATATTGGTATCTTTTACTCTTGAAGAAATTTAGGCTTGTGTTAGTGCGAAAGCGACGCAAACAGTATTGTGTTGGCATTGCTTTGGAGAGTACTTTGCACAGACAAAAAAGTAGTGACCGATTTCTGATTCGGTCGTTTTCATTCTGATATCAACGGTAAGTTTCCTTTAGTTACTTTAGTACTAATCCGACAAATTTAGTTTTGTGATTCTTTTATTTTGACAATACCAATATCTTTAACGACATATTCAAAATTATGTTATTTTATTATTGAAATTTCCGATAATTTAGAAACCGATTTATGTTTATGTCTATTTATTAATGAATAAAAAAACAAATTTGGTTATATGATCTAACCGATTGTGAGTTTTGCCTTTACCATATTAATCGAATTTTTGTTGTTTCTGTCTTATTAATTATTGGGTCTATTTTTTTAATTTGTTGCTTGGCAAAGAAGTTGATTCAATAGTAAATGTGTCATTTTATGAGTACTTTACTACCAGAATATTTGAAGAAAAAGTCATTTGAAAATTATAAAATGTCAAAAAGAAGGGACAATTATTTCATGCTTTTAAACAGACATCCAAGGAGGTAATAAAGCGCATATTAATAGTCTTTAGACCTAACTCAGATTTTTTTATTTTTTATATATATTTCAATTGCATAAATTTAAATTTTCACTTGGAATGCCTTACTTTTTTATAGGAATCACTGGGCAGTAAAATGAAAGAGAGGTCTCCTAATTCTTTAGAAAATAAATGTTTACCATACAGAGAGCTCAACAGCAGCAAAGAGGTAGAAATATTAAGAAAAAGTAAGTGAAGAGGTAGAAACTTATCATTTGTAAATTTTTGACTGTATCCAAATTTTATATAACCAATCCATATCTGTTATTTCAATGTACATAATTAAAATATTGTTAAGCTTTAAGTGTGCTGATAAATATATTTCGTATTTTCTCAGGAATTGTTGTCGAACAAAATGAAAAATCAAAACGAAAAGGTCTATACGAAATCGCCAACTAGAAACAAAAGATAGATACTAGAAAGATCGCCAACTAGAAACGCAATATAGATACACCAGTAGACTAAGTAGCGAAAAAAAGATCATCTTCTAGTACTTCATCTTCATCAAGTTCATGTTCCAGTTCCAGAAGTTCAAGCTCAAGTACAAGTTCATCATCTTTAAGTGATACTATGGAAGATAATTCGGTTTCTAATTTCAGTCAAACTATTGCTAACAATGCCAATCAAATACGACAAGGGGTGTAGAGGTAATATGAACTGGCGGCCTAATTATTGTATATCACATGTCAATGCACCTGAAAGCGACCCAGACTTAAGTGCTGACGACTCCTCATTTCAAGGTTAAAACAAAATTCTGAATCGTTCTGGAAATTCTCTTCTTTAATAGAAGCTTCCATACCGCAATCAATACTTCATCCAGAGAAAAGGAACGCTACAGAATCGAATAAAGCTAATATACCTAATCTCTAGAAAACGACAGCGTAACCTACCTACATGGAGGCAGATCACAAAAAATTACGAAACACTGGGAAAGCTTACACTTCTTTATCAAAGGCAAGAAAAGAAGTTTGCTCGCAGTATTAAAAAGACGCACTTCTTGTCGACTAAAATCCTCAGATCTAATAGATGAAGTCCAAAGAAATGTAATTTTTAAATCATATTGAAGCCTTGGCAATGTAGAACTTTGTAGAACTTTCATTAGATCTTATATGATGGAAGCTGCACCAAAATACAAATATACCAATGCTATTGTAAACCTAGATTTATAGGTTTAATGCATTTTTTTACAGTTGGAAATTGGAGGATCCGCGTTTTCAAAACCTATTTCATTAATGCTTTAAATTAACAAACAGGTAAATTAGAACTGTAAAAGGAAAGACCAATAATTTCGGGAAAAAAAATAGATGGTGCTATTATAAAAGACATTGAAAACCATATAAATTCAATCCCAAGGATTGAATCACATTATGTTAGAGCATCCAGTTCTAGAGAGTTCATTGATGGAGGCAAAACAGTAAAAGATCTTGGGAGAGACTTTACAGAAACAAGAGATCCAAACTAAATCCAAGTTCAGTACTGGCTGTACAACCAATTATACGTATTTAATAACAACTTTAATTACGACGTTTTTTCGACCAAAACAAGATCGATGTGATCTGTATTTAGACTATGAAATGGCGTTAACGGATCATAAAAAGTAACTTACCGAAAAATACGATAATCATTTCAACGAGTAAAACCTATCTCGCACAGAAAAAAAATCTTTTTATTACGTTTCAAAACTCAATTGCTTAAATTTGACTATGGCTGAGCTGGCTTAGATATCAGAAAAGAGGGATAATAAAAGTAAAAATAATAAGAAAGCTGATGAGGACCTAGGAGATAGCAGAAGGGCAATGGAAGTAGGCGCTTATGATGACGTGTTCAATTACTTTTGGGATGAGACATAGGGGAAAGGAGAAGCGAATGAGATTGGATCATAAATGAGAAGTAAAGAAAAAAAATGCCAAGCTTAGAAGAGGTTTTAATGCATTCACAAATAAAATAGAATTAAGTAAAAATAAAAAGAAGAATGCATAAGAGAACTGCTGCGGAAGAATTTAATAACTAGTTTCTGTACAGATTATAACAAATCTCTTTTAAATGATTAAGACTGTATTATTTATTAAGAAATGATGCTCAATTGCGAGTTGAGTACTGTTTTTGGCTTTATTCAATTGCAATTGCAAGTTGAGTATAGTTTGCACTTACAGAAATACTATATCCAAGAATTGTTGATTTGTTGCTATTTTTGGGTACTCTTGGGGAGTCCTTAGGATTTTTTTGATAGAATAACTTTACCCAAAGAAATCTTCCCAATATAAAATTATGTCAGTTTAAATAAATAAATAATTGGTCTAAATAATAAATAATTAAATAAACAATAAATAATAAGTTTAATTTTTTTTAAACAGTATAAATTACGATTTAGTTACAAACAATTGTTCTACAATTATGAAAATAGAATAATTTTGGTGCTATTTTTGAGTGAATATTGCAAGTTAAATTTTAAGAAAATGCGAAAAATACTGTTTACTATAATAAATATAATGTGATAGCTGCTTGTAATAATCATAATAATAGTGTTATTGTTTATTAGTAATTATGTTTTACAATAATAATATTATTAATTATTCATATTTCAATCGTTACTGATGAATAATAATGTTTAAGATGTTTAATTTTTCTTAATGTTATAAGGAGATGTTATTACGTTATGTTATGTTCTTAATGTCTTAATGTTATTCTTATGATATGGACTTGCCGTTATACGGTTTTTATAAACGATTTTGTTTTTTGTTTTATTTTACTTATGTGACCCAACTGTTAAAAGTAGGTAAACAATGTACATGGAGAATAGACTTATTTATGAAAATGTTAAAAACGTACTGCATAATATAAATAAGAAAAAGTCACAAATCTTCAACGGTCAAAGATCCAGAAATTTATTAGGTAAAAAAAAGGCGTAAGTCTTAAACAGTTGAAGTTTTATTTTATTTTTCGGTCATATAACGACTCATTAAATATATATTTCATTATTTTCAAAAATACTCACTAATTTTGATCTTTTTTTTCAACAAATAATAGTTTAATATGTTCACTCCAATTTGCAACTTTAACTATAGCAATCACATAAATAATTATTGAACATTTATCAAAAGAATACGAAGGGGTCTTATTTTACATTCTTCTTTTGCGATTTTCTCAAAAGTGTCTTTTTTGGATTAAGTCGTTTTCGTCCTAAAGGTGCGATTTATATGCACATTATATTGTCTTTTCTGTATAATACATGAATAAAATGAAAACTATAAAAAACACATCATATTTGTTCGTCTTTTTCTTCTCAACTATTTTTTTACACCAATGACATATATCCCATCTAGCTTTTTAAGAAAACATTCTTATTTCAATTTTTTTAAAGTCAGCCAGGATTCAAGTTCAAAATACATCAACACTTTTAAAGGCATATACAAGATTAAAAAATATTCCATATGAGTATATTAATATTAAAGTAAGTTGCAGCACACACTTCAGGTAGGTAAGTACTAATTACCTTTGGTACATTTTTTTTAAGAAATTTTAGAAATGTTTCATTAAGTATCCCCTAATTCGAACTAATTCGGAGTTCCCTCTTAATTTAAACGCTTTAAAACATCTTTTTATAATGCGCACTGCTAAGGATTGGAACTCCCTGCCGGCGGCTGTATTTCCGAACTCATATAACCCAAATCTATTCAAGGTTCGAGTGAATACGCATCTCGTTGGTGAGTTCTCTCCGTCGTTGGTCTCATCTTTCCTACACGGATGGATGCATTTTTTTTAATTATAAACACAAGCAATCGCTCATTCCATTTCTGAAAAGAGAAGAGACAGAGGCGGACAACGACTTTATTAAAAAAAAAACATGTATGAATTTAGTTGATTTGCGCCTGAAAATAATATGCTAGCAATACGCCGCAAAGCTACCAATCATTGCTCATTGTCGTTTCGGACGTGTTTTAACCATAATCATACAAAACGAAAACAATGTAGTTTTATCACGTACCTACTTGTTTATGATCCATAAATCTTTACAATAAACAAAAACTTTCACGATTCCTCTTTATTTCGCCTCATAAAACAATAATTTAAGTCGCATAGACAGGAGACAAGAGCCGAATTTATCTCGCTTAATCGTATTTCAAACATGCCAATCTTACAAATATTTCTTTTATCATAATACGTATAACATGCTTATATCATATTAGGTATATATGGTTATTGTACCAGGGAAATGAAGCTGCTGCGTCTACACTCTACAGCTGTCAGAAAGAGACCGACAAAAGTTTTGAGTTCTTTTGTTCTGAGCAACTCAATTTCTTTTCTGAAAATTTTTAATATCTGCCATAATTATTCCTCAACCAATAGGCGAATATTACCAATAACGAGTAACCTAATCAAGTGTCCATACTTCCCAAGTAATCCTCCTACGAGTTGGATCCTCCTACGAGAGGATGTATGGATGTTTGTTACCCTTTCACGCAAAAATGGCTAAACGGATTTGGATGAAATGTGGCAAACAGATAGTTTAATACCTGGATTAAACAAGCGATACTTTTTTCCTGAAAAAATGTTCCCAAGGGATCATTTTTCCTGAAAAAATGTTCCCAAGGGACCGTGTAAAAATATATGTATATAGGGCGCTACCTGTCACAGTGGCGACGGCGCCACTGTCGTCACATAAAGATGTCAGGCGTTATTTCTTTTTTCATCGCAGACTAAGGCACCGGCTTGTAGTATATAAATGTAAAATTATAATATTATTTTGTCTGTCTGTAGCCTTTTCACGCCTTAACTGCTCAACCGATTATCACGAAATTTTGCACACAATGTCAGGAATACAGAAAAGGACAATACGACACCTGTAAACAGATAAAAAGTAATGTTCCCGAGGGATCATCTAAAAATAAAAATCCAAACGCCTGGCAAAAATATAACAAAAATAAAGATTTCAGGCGTTATATATTTTATTTTACAAAGCTGACGAAGTCGCGGGCACCGCACTTGCAACACTGGCGTTCTTCTGTTATAGGCGACTGTAGCCATCCACCATGAAGTACGTCAGCTTGTCTGCGATCTTAACATTAAAAAAAAATAGTGATAATATTATTGATTAGGTGGGTGGTATATTTGGTTTACTAATGAGGCATTTATTTTTAATTGTATTTATAAAATGAAATGGCATGTGTAAAGGTTAAATTATTTAATAGAATTTAATGGTTAAAATCCGACCTACTTATGATATGTGAATAGTACGCTAGGTATGTACAGGTCACATACCTAGCATGCCATTTTTAACCTCACATACCTACTATTTATTGTCCCACTACGGCGACAGGTTGTAGTACATACAAAAAAAAATTTACGATAGAGAAGGCGTTCCAATATTTTAGTGCTAGGTGCCGCTACGTGTCTTCGTTGACAATGTAATAGGTGAGATGTTTTTCCACAAAGCACCTTCTAAATATTGACACACTTCGTAAAAAGTCGGGCATGCTTCGAATAAAAACGGGAAGTGTTATGAAATATAAACACTAAACAGAGGCTCTAGTATGAGTTTACGATACTACACCAATACTACACTCGCTAGTGAGAACGTAAAACTTTTGTATGGAAAATCGTGAACTGTCAATGTCAAATTATCAATTTTCCATATAAATGTTTTACACTCTCGCTAGCGAGTGTAGTATCGTAAACTCATGCTAGAGCCACTGTTACTTGAAATATATATCTTTGGCGAAGAACCTTTTTAAACCTATGCAGATAATCTGCGAGTTAGTAGTGGTAGGGCTAACTGGGTTTGCAGTCATTTGGGCAGCCCGTCTGGCGGCAGTAACCACTCCCTTACAGAAGACCACCGTGAAATAACAGCACGTGTGCTGTTGTGTTTCGGCTCATTTTCCTATTCAAAGGATTATTAAATAACCTTAATCCTACTGTAGTCGGCAGCGCACTTGCAGAAGCTGTGGCGTTGCTTGTGTTATAGGCGACGGTAGCCACCTACCATCAAGTGGACAGTCAGCCTGCTGCCGATCTTAACATAAAAAAACGGATTTCGATCAAATTCAAACAGATAGTTTATTACCTGGATTAAGAGCCCACTTTCCTATCCAATACCTTATTCTTAATCTCACCATAATCGGCAGCGCATCAGCAACACCTGTGGCGTTGCTTGTGTTATAGGTGATGGTAGACACCTACCTACTTCCAAGTGGACCGTCTAAGACATGGCTGATATTTTTTTATGTTAAGATCGGCAGACAGGCTGACGGCCCACTTGATGGGCTACCGTCGCCTGTAACACAAGCAACGCCACAGGTGCTGCAGGTGCGCTGCCGACCATGGTGGGATTAAGGATAAGGAATTGGATAGGAAAATGGGCTCTGGTATCCCTTATATACTCACTCACTGAAACACCACAGGACACGAGCTGTTATTTCACGGTGGTCTTCTGTAGGGGGGTGGTTACTGCCGCCAGACGGGCTGCCCAAATGGCTGTACCACTAATAATTCGCAGATTATCTGCATAGGTTTAAGGTTTCCAGCCCGGACTGCACGTGCGGGCATGGGGTAGCGGAAACAGTTCCGCATCTACTAGTGGACTACTAGTAGTCTGTCGACCTTAACATAAAAAAATATGCTAAGATCTATTCTACTATGCTTTGAGATAAATCTTATGATATTTTCTTCAGTTCGTACATAATAATGTGTATTTACGAAATATTCGTTTACCTACATTAAGTCTTGGACTGATAGATATTAAAAAATATAAAAAACATATTGAACATTTGGATGATCGCAGTCGTCCCGACCTGACAACATTACCGTCTTGGCGCGAACGTGACTGTATTGCGAACCTTCGCTATTAATAATTAAAAAAATAAACACATTGTCTGTGTGTTGTAAAATACATTCAGAATTCCAGTTTTAAAAATGTTCAAGGTATTGTTTATATTATTTTGTATAATTTCAAACAATAATTGTCATTTATTGTACTTTATCCGATCATTTGACTCGAAACCAAAATGACACGGAGAAAAGAATTAGTGCCAAAAAAATATCAGTTATAGAATATTTTTTTAAATTTGTTTATAAAAAAATAATTAACACAAGGAACGCCATACTTATTGTGCGTCATCGGTGTACTGTAAGTGTAAAGATGCATTCATAATGAAGTGAAAAATTCAATTTATTCAATAGACAAAGTTATACACATTGAGGAAAAAAGTAAGAATTTAAAAGTAAGAATTATTTAATAAAATTTGAATTATTTTATTTTAGCTAATTGTATCGGCAGCCGGATCTTGTCCTTCGACAAGGGCCTCCGCTAAAGCTTTTTCCTGTCCTTTGCAGTGCGTGTCCATTCTGGAGCAGCTATAATTCACACACATCTTAATCAAAAAACCTATTTATCATCGGACTCATCTAAAGAAGGCTAATTTTCGGCTTTATTAATTGTGATGTTATTTTGAGGTTCGTTTGACTTATTTATTTTCTTCTAACTGACTAAATCTAATGTAATATTATACAATGGTAACAAGTAAGAACTATG
Organism: Bembecia ichneumoniformis; assembly: GCA_910589475.2. NCBI lineage: Eukaryota > Metazoa > Arthropoda > Insecta > Lepidoptera > Sesiidae > Bembecia > Bembecia ichneumoniformis. The sequence goes on along the minus strand of OU342536.1, from coordinate 12,717,903 downwards.
TTATTCATCAATACAACGGCATTCAGTTAGAAAATCGCCCAATTCCATTGAAGAGTTTTGGTTACCACGGTCATTTAGGCAGTAGGTATTACTTCACGTGCTTTACGTGCATCGAATTAATAAAAATAACACAGACAATTCCGGAGCGTGGAGCTAGTGATGTTGCGCTGTTTAATATTCGTGTAAGTTGTGGACGAGGGATCCCGTGTTCCACTCAATAAAGCGTCGGGTGTATGCCTCGGCGACTCGGTTCTACGGGTAAATTAAAAAGAATAAATTGTTGACAAAAAACAGACGCCACCCTCTACACTCTTTTATGACTTTATGAAATGAGAATAAAAACCTGGCGTTTACAAAGTATTAATATAAAACATAAGATACATACATTTCAGATTCAGATTTTCAGATAGCTAATGCCCGCGGCTTCGCTCGCGTGATATATTTGGCCTATGTCCATCCTCTAACTATTGGTGATTTTTTTTAAATCCGATGAGATCGAAGATCTCGAAGATTTCGAAGGTTTCGAAGATTACCTCCTACATACAAACATAAAAACTTTACCTCTTTATAATATAAGTGTAGATCCTGCTTGAGTGAAAAACTAATTAATTCCCTCATATTTTATTTAAATCTTATCAAAAAATTTCTCCCTATGAAAATCGAAATGTGAAGAGTTTTGGTCTTGTCGAAATTCGACGATAATCATCGATAAAAATATTTTGTTTACAGATAACACCAAAGCTTGTCAACTAACAAAAAAAAAAGAAAGAAAAATCACCGGAGTAACATTTTATATTTAATACTAGCTGAGTCCGCAACTTCTTACGCGTGGAATTCGGCATAGCCCGTAACTATTTTAAAACGTAAATAACGTACATTTCAATCGGTTTACAAACGTAAACCGATTGAAATGAAACAAACCTTAAATGTTACAGGAAGCTTAAATACATCAGTAAAAACCGCATTCAAACCGGTTGAAACGTTTCTGAGATTAGCGTGCACCAACCCACAGGCAAACAGACAAAAATTGTAAAAAAAAAAAACTATTTTTTTAACCTCGTTAACATAATTTACAACATATATAAATAGTTCTTTTTTTTCTTCTTCAATATTTAATATACAGGCACGGGTCGTTTACTATTAATATTATAGGTATATAAAAATATAGAAATATATATTTAAAAAAATTATTTATTGAAGATTTACATAAAAGAAGTAATGGATTTGTCTTACCGGTTTCATTATTTATGGTTTTTCTTTTTTCCGAGCCTGTGGAAGGTTTATTTAATATAATTATGTTTGTCAGTCTACGTACCTGTAAATTGAGATCGATAATTAAAAAAATATCAAAATATGGAAATTCTTATCATGCAAAACCTTGATAATATTCACACAATAGTATCTAGTCGATGTTATCTTGACAGGGTTAGATTAAATAATTTCATGTTTGTGAGAGACAAATGCTACAATTTTACAAATTCACATTCAACATTTTCACACTTTATCGTTCATGAAGAAACAAAAATGGTTCATATATTTTAGAAACACATGAAGAAAGGTTAGCAAATTCGGTATTGATGACACAAAACAGATGTTTCACATGAAAAGAATATTAACTGCTCAGAAAACGTTTACACGGCTTCTGACTTTTTATCTCGGCTATGACTAAGATCAATCAATAACGAAACTTAGCAACGTGGACCTTCTTTTTTTATGTTAAGATCGGCAGACAGGCTGACGGTCCACTTGATGGTAGGTGGTTACCGTCACCTATAACACAAGCAACGCCAAAGCTGCTGCAAGTGTGCTGCGGACTACGATAGGATTAAGGATAAGGATAAGGATTGGGAAGGGATAGGGAAATGGGCTCTGGCATATATTAATTACAATATAACGATTTATTCGAGTTTACAATAGTAATTTTAACGTAAAACATTTTATTTTCATCTCTTAAATTGAAAACCGAATCGATTCGGGTTGATTCGTGACACAGGCGACACACCTTACAAATATGAATTTGTAAAATCGGTGACATATTTTGTAAAATGCGAGATTTGCCTAAAAGCAACCAAGCAAGCTTCCAGACTCTCCTTCCTATGTGGAAAGCGTTCTACGCTAAAAATACATTGAAAAAGAGGTTAGCATTGGTCTTTCACAAATTAGCAATTTCAGAATGACATACGAAGTCATTCGTTATGTTTTAAAGTTTTTCATATCGTAACAATTAAATAACAGTAACCATCGTGAAATGCACTTGCAACTCCTATGACTCCTATGAATATCCTATCCTATGCTGTATATAAAAAATAATAAAATTGAATATTACAGCAAGTTACGGAAAATATTGAAGAAATAAAGCCTTTTTTCTTTTTTAAATATAGCCTTTTTCAACGCCTGCTAACCAATGACCCAAAGACGAAATCAACCGAGCCCTATATACAGGCTGTTAGTAATTATCATCCACACTGACACGTAATGAACAAACCGCTTTCGTTTAAACCGGGATGTTTACTTTACGATTTAATCATGATTGTGGACCAGATACATGGTACGTACGTGACATTTGACAGGTTTGCGACTGAATAGAATATACCTTTGGTTTGTATCTGACAACATTCCGTAATGAACTCTGTTTATTGGGACTGTGACTGTAATTAAGGGTACAATTATTTAGAAGACATCCACATTCATTCAGCATTACTCTGGGCAGTCTGTATGGTTTACCCCGTTATATTATCTTCAATGTGGGCGGTTTTTATGGTTGCTAACAGCATAAATGCTGCATAGAACCTCTTTACGCCTGTCATGGTGCCAGCACCAGGCATTAACCATTCCCTTCCAGAAAATCATCATAAATAAAATCTCGTGTATCTACTGTTGAGTTCCGTGCGTGATTTTAAGGATGCTACAGGCAATTTCTTGATTCTCCCACCTCTTCTTTTCTCCTATTAAAGTTGACATTAAATCTTTGTCTTAAAAAGGTCGTTAGACAGGCTGACAGTCGACCTGATGATAGGTGGCTACCGTTGCCTATAACACAAGCACCGCCAAAAGCGTTTCCTAAGTTAAGGATTTTTTTACGTTAAGGTCGACAGACAGTATTACAACCTCAAAGTCTTGGATATCACTTACAAATTCATAGTCGCTTTTTTTTATTAAGTCAAGGTAGCGCTTAACCATTATGTATTTCACCTGATGTGAGGTGCAGATGCGGCCGAAGGTGGACCTCGCTTACCTAGTAAATGCCCATTTACCCTGGTTTTGAAGATCCAAATCAAAATAAAAAAATCTGAAGCAGCAAAGCAATTACATTATCGCGAACCAGCCACTTGGTCCCAACAGGATTAAAGTTGGATTATTGTTTAAGAATTCTTCACTATAACAACCCCAAGAGGTCAAACGGTGTCGAGTTGATTCGACACACGCTACATAGCTGTAAATATTATTGTGCTTAAAATAAACAAGTATCTAGTGCACTTAGTTTATAGTGCAATCACAGCAATTTGGTTATCACCCCTTTATTACACTAATTCATTTTAATAGCACAAAAAAAGAGTTTTTGACAAACATTAGTAAACTAAATGTTTATTGAAAATTGCAAAATGTCCACAAAGATAACTAAAGTGGACGTTTTGGGAACAGTTAAAATATTTATTTTTATAATTCTCTAAATGTCCCAAATCGGACATTTCTTGTGAGACATATTGGGAATAGACCGAATATTCATTTACAAGTATCATACGCTCCAAATTCAAATGTTATTTTTTTTTATTGTAACATTATTTTAATACAACATATAAATAAAGTACAATAATTTTAATTTACAATTTAATTTAATTTACAATTAATACAGACTCTTAAGAGAGTCTGTATTAAGGTATTTTAAGAGTCTGTATTAAAGGTAGAACACCAAAGCCATGTTGAGTACCAAACCGAAAATATTTTTTTACGATATTTTATCAGATAGGCAAAAACAAAACAGTTTTTCTCCCCTGTTTGTGAACCGACATAACATTTTTTTGCCTTCGAAATGATTATGGTCGTATTTCGATCAGTAGGCAAAAACTTATATGTATGTATATCTATATTGTAGGTATATTTAAATACCATAATCGTAAACAATGTTACGGTTTTTACAATTTACGTAAATACTAGCTGTACCGGCGACTTCGTACGCGCTATAGTTCACTTTTTGAAAATCCCACAGGAATATAACATTTTTCCAAGATAAAAAGGTATCCAGGTAATAAATTAACTGTGTGCCAAATTTCATTACAAATTACTCAATCAAGCATAAACAGCTGAACTCCAAATATCCAAACTTTGTATGTCTGCATCGAAACATACGTTCGAAGTTATGAGGTTATGTTTTTACTGCGTTGTCAGAAAAAAAAAGTTTTTTTTTTAAATAATATTGTGATAAATTGTATATCCAAAGCCAAATAAGTTCATTCTGCAAGTAATTATGTATATAAAATATCTATACATATAATAAAATCGTAAACGAGCCGTGTCTGTACACATTAAATATAAAAAAAAAAATTGTCTACGTTATACATATGTTACCGAAGTCAAAAAAATTGTTTTTAGAATTTTTGTATGTACGTTTGTGCTTAACCGATATGAATGCGGTTTTCACTGTTGTATTGTAGCAAGCTTCACAATAACATTTAGTGTTTGTTCCATACCAATCAGTTTGGTATGGACCGAATACCACGCGTGCGAAGATGCGTGCTCAGCTAGCAAGAACTAGGTGCCGTTATATCCCAGAAAGTGTTTTCCCGCGCTAGGGATCACTGTCACGATTTTTCTTCGCGGTTCACCCTCACCGTCGCGACTTACCAACTTACCATTGTCCGTGCGTATCCGCAGGACGACCCATTACGCCTGGCTACGGGCAGCCACATCTACCACCTTCGTCGGCTGGATCTCCCAGGGAGTACCTGGACTGCGAGCGACAAATTCGTGTCGCCCTACCGATTTTTTTAATATACCTTTTTCTTGATCGCGGTTGGTTTTTTTTATACGCCCAGAGGCGACACCATCTAGTTTTTGAGCTGAAACTCTCACTTACGATGATGCGAAGATATTATTTCAAATAGAAAGCTTTTGAGAATACAATATGAAATTGAAAATTATGAATAGAAACCAAAAAAATGTACTATTATATAATCTATAGGTACTTACTAATATTATAAAGCTGAAGAGTTTGTTTGTTTGAACGCGCTAATCTCAGGAACTACTGGTTCGAATTGAAAAATTCTTTTTGTTTTGAATAGTCCATTTATCGAGGAAGGCTATAGGCTATATAAACAGTGTCCAGTACCGCGCGCCCCACGCGCACGTCGCCGACGTATGGGTCGCAGCGAAGCGTTGCCGAGTTCAGCTAGTAAAAATATTTCTACCAATCATGCATTTATCTATTGCTTATGAAAAGTCGGTTATTACAATTGGGTTCATAATTATTCAATTTCATTGCTTACATCTATCAAATAAGTATTATGTGTTCTGTGTATTATATAATCTTAATATTTGATCAAATGAGTGTATCTCCCTGGCAGTCAAACTCGAAGAGGTATTTCCTACGAACTCGACAACTTTACAAGTATTTTGCCGAAATTGTTGGCAAAATATTTCCGGATCTCATCAGTTATTTCAACAAGTTGGCGCATGCCGCTCCTCGCCAAATTAAACGGGTACTGCATGCCAAATAATAATGCGATATGCACTCAACATCAACTCAAAATGTTATCCAAAAATTAGTGCATTTTAAAATATGCTTACTCCTATTACAGAGGTGTAAAAAATTTTTTTTTTTTCTCAAAATGACCACAGAGTAAATAGGTACTAGTTGAAATACTTAAAAATATGTACCTTATAATTGCACTTTTTATCCTGTAGAATGCAGCGACATAAAAATAAAACCCCATATTATCTTAGACCAAAAAGATTAAATATACAGAGGGCATTGGGAAAATTTTCCTACAAAAATATTGATCCTGATCGCCGTAATCAGGATGGCCAATGGCGTAGCTAAATAAGCTTGTAATGTTAGCGATTTTATACCACGTGGTTCTAAATGTCACATTACGGATTCCTTCGTCATGCCCGATCTATACAGTTGAAAATCTTTGTCTTAGACATATCTACATTAATAAATACATAAGTGTCCATTAATAAATGTAAAAAATAAATTTAAAATTGTAATCAAAACCGAACTGTGTTCAAAAGGTTATTATTATAAAGTCGCTGATTATTTAAGCGATAAAGAAGCCTGGATTTAAACGCTTCTGAGTTTATACTATGTTTATTATGGTATAATTAAACTATAATTTGTGTATAATTATTGTAATTGTTATCTTTAAAATTATATATATATATATAATTTTATATATATATATTATTATTTTAAAGATGACACAAAGAATGGCATTCTGAGTTTCTTTCGGGGTTTCTTCTCAGGGTCGTCATTATCTTGGCTATTTTTTCCGAAACCCTGCTAAAATATAAAATCGACTTCAAAAAAGTGACCTTGTTATCTTATTTTTGAGAAATAAAGGATTTGATTTGACTTGATTTCATTTGAATATCACATCAACTATGAAATAATTATTGTACTTATATTAAACACGAGTAGGTACACACTTATAGTAGGTATATACTTATACTTCGGTGGAGGGTGTGGTGAGGCGCGCGGCCCCACTCCCAGTTTTGGTCGCGGGGGACCTAAACGCCAAAGCATGGGGGTCCCCCAAACGGGGTATTCTGGTGTCCTGGGCCTTGGGGCTGGGGCTCCAGGTACTCAACCGCGGTACCTTTCCCCACGTGCGTACGGTGGCAAGGTACGTCCATCGTTGACGTATCCTTTGCCACCGCCACCCTCGCTGCTTAAATCCGGAGCTGGCGGGTGGAGGAAGAGGTAGAGACCCTATCGGACCACCTCTATATCCGATACGATGTCTCCACGCTGGCCCCTAGGGCGCCACAGCGTCGGGATTCCACGGCAAGTGTCGCCTTTCCCAGGTGGGCACTTGCCAAGCTCCGCTCGGATGTGGCGGAGGAGGCAGCGATGGTGAGGGAATGGTCGTAGTTCTCAAGTTCTTAAAAACACCCTTTATGCGCTCGGAAATACAGACGTCAGCAGGGAGTTCCAATCCTTATAAAAGATTTTTTAAAGCGCTTGGTAGGAATTAGAGGGATTTCAACTAGGTGAGGATGGTAACCAGCCGTACGTCTGCATGTCCGATAGAAGAAAGAGGAAGGCGGTATGATCTCATGCAGCTCCCGAGCACATTCTCCGAAGTACATCTTACAGAATACACATTTTGCGTCTATATGCCAGGCTCTGCAGCTTAGGTCATATTAGCGTATCGCCACCAAAGAGTCTCCTAGCTCTGCAATCACCGAGTCGAGTGCGGCAAGTTGGTATTTTGCTGAGCCATCCGAAAGGTTTAAAATGAAACGCTGCGCCATTTCTTTAGTCTGTGACTTGTAAAAAGTAAAACAACCTTTTTGATAAAAAAGTTACACTTGTAATGTCTAATTATATTGTCCTGGTCGCTTTTCATCGTCTGAGACATTCTCAGATCTTCATTATCATGTAGGCTTTTATCATTTCTCCGCCACAATTCAGTTGTATTGGATGACAAAATTACATTGATGTAATCAAAAAAATTTTTTATACTAGTGATTTCAACCTTATCCCCTTCGCATTTAAACATGAATTCAAATGCACATTGTCGCGGCAACCGTAAATTAATTCTTGTAGATCGACTCATTATTTTTTGTGGTCTTCTCTCATTCCCGCTAATGAGATTTCGCGATATTCCTCCTTATTGCGATGCAAATTCCGTTTTATAAGTACGTAATTAAAGCGGATTTTCCATTGAGGTGTAGCATTTAAGCTTTTTCTTAAGGTTTTATGTTGTTCATTGATGTAACTGTAGGTACTTGTGTGGTTAATTACAAGTTTTTTAATTGCGATAGAACAGCACTCGGTGTAGCACAAATGCCGTAGGGATGTAATGGGTACATTATGGTCCGCAGTCATAAAAACAGACCGTGTGGTGTAGTAATTTTATTCTCTTTGGTGTATAATAATTAACATAATAATACTATAAAACCCATAGGGTTTTCCCCTAAGATAGGGAATCTGTCTTTAATCTATAAGGGAGTACCTACGGTGTTACTTGGTTACGACATGGTAAAAGAATATTATACGCCAGGTATGGCACTCCGAGCATCACCCACTAGCAGAGAGAGAGAGATCTTCTTAATATGTAGTAGGTAATGCTCCGAGAGACAGCCGGACACAAGCTTGCGTCATCGCTGCTGTGTTGCCTGTTTATATGCTTTCAATTTACCCGAGTCCCATTTATTATATGTATAATTAAGGTAAAGCTGTAAGTGACCTATTTTATTTGCTAATACAAAGCATCCCATAAATATCATCTATTGCGTGAGTGATGGCAAATATTTTTCCTTCATTTTTTGTTTAATACAATAATACAGTGGCAATTCGACAGTGACGTAAGCTTGAGTCACAAGCGGAGTGCCAGACCCACAGACATTTTTATTATTTAGCGTTTGTCTCCACTTTATGATTAATGACAACTAGATTAGCACCTCGCGTGGCCGTCTCAGTCCCTCTCGATCTAATATTAATGTTGCCAGAAAAATAAGTGTCCATACTTTTGAGGAATTTTTAACTTGTTCTTGTAGATTCTACATTAGTAACAATTAGAGAATACAATAATAATAAATAATATAATAGCTTTTTGAATGCAGGTTTTTAAAAGATAAAATTGCTCCAGCATTGTTAAAAGACTATTCCTCTTGGTTTTACAGTCCAAAAGAAGTGACAGCTCTTTTAATTTACATTCTTCGATTATATAATATATTACAACATTTAATGTTGTTGGCCATACAACTGTCACAATTTGACATTTGTGAGGCCAGAAAACCGGCCACGACGATAAGGACAAAAAATTATATTTGCATCCCTTTTTATCAAAGGCGTTATTGTAACAACAGTCCTTGTTTAACATTTCGTGACGTCAGATTGATTCCATCTAGTTGTGATTAACCTATTTTTCTTTGACCAATAGTCACATACCTTCAATTAGACCGTTCCGTCAGATTGATTCCATCTAGTTGTGATTAACCTATTTTTCTTTGACCAATAGTCACATACCTTCAATTAGACCGTTCCGTCAGATTGATTCCATCTAGTTGTGATTAACCTATTTTTCTTTGACCAATAGTCACATACCTTCAATTAGACCGTTCCGTCAGATTGATTCCATCTAGTTGTGATTACCCTATTTTTCTTTGACCAATAGGCACATACCTTCAATTAGACCGTTGTTAGATTACATAATTATATTTATTAAAAAACATAAGATTCTAAATAAATTTAATGTAAATTTTTCATATAATTTCAATACAAATTGACTATTAAGAAACAGTGTCACTTAACTGGAGAATTTTATAAGTACCTAACATGAAATAGAGAATTTTATTCGTTCAAGTTATGTGAGTCGTATTTTCTCTGGGGTGTTAAGTTACAAGTCAGTTCGGCCTGGGGACTACTAAAATGATATGAGACGTCCCTTAAGAATACTGAAGTGGATTTATCTATAAAAAACTTTATATGTGTGTTATGAGGGTATATTTTAAGTTTTAAACCTAGTTCTATCTGTATACTTACTTATACATATAAGTTAACAACGTTGATTGATTTAAAGTTATTCAAATTCGAAATCATTTAAATTAAAAAAAAAATCTTTCGTAAAAGCGTAGAATTAAAAATAATAAAGAAATTATTCGTCATGTCTTATTTAATTTAAGACATTTTAGTCTATGGACGCAAGTATGAAACAATCAAGTTATTTGTTGTTGCACACTTAATTAAGTGTAAAATTAAAGAAATAATAATATGGCGTGAGATAGGTTCTGTGTTATAAAATAAGTACAAAACCACTTGCCTATATGCCGGGTACATTTTATTGTATACTAGTTAAACATAATATTTTAAAAAAACTGTTAAATAATTTTGAATGGCGGCAGCAACATCCGCTTATAACCATCGTGTAAATTGTGTGCTGTCGTGTTTCGGTAAATTTTCAAGAGACCCCCAAAATAATTACCCTGAGCCGTCCTAATCTCTTGTCCTTAAGCTACTATGGTCGGCAGCCCACTTTTTTTTTTTTTTTTTTATAATGATAGATCAAGCATTTGACCGCAGTCTCACCTGATGGTAAGTGATGACGCGATCTAAGATGGAGCATGCTTGTCTATTAAGAACCGATTCACTCGCGACTTGAAGAGTCCACTTGTAGCAGCTGAGGCGTTGCCTGTATTATAGGCGACGGTAGCCACCTACCATCAAGTTGACCATCAACGTGTCTTTACAAAATGTATATCCACTCAAACTGCGTATACAATTCGGCCGCAGTAACAAAATATTTTTTATTAAACTTCGGGCGAAACAAAATGACTTAGCAAGAAGTAACAGATCGAGGCGGTAAAAGTAATCACAAAGACACTGATCGGTCTGGAGGGAGTGTCTGCTAAAGTTTTGAAGCTAACCACCTCTAAGTGAGAGTTTTTTTATTTCAATTTTCTTTCAGATATAAGAGAGAAGGAGAATTTAGTTATTTTTTCATTTAAATTAAAACGTTAAAATTTATTAAATCCATACTAATATTATAAATGTGAAAGTAACTCTGTCTGTCTGTCTGTCTGTTACCTTTTTCCGCCTAAACGATTGAAACGATCGTCAATGAAAAAAGACATAGGGTACCTTTCATCCATAAAAAAAGCGTTAAAAAAGTTATAACGCCTGGCAGAGCAATCAAGATGCTAGGCGTTACATTTACCTAAAAATAAGAATATATTTAAAGTATTGGTTCACTCGATTGAACTGTGAATTGATAGATATTAGTTACTAGACAGTAGAACAAAACTAATACACGAAATATACCGTCAATATCATACCATCTCCATCCATCTTGAGCAATCAGTTTTCAATTTTACTCCAGTTGCTCTCGCTTCATGTCGTCTTACCATCGCATCGATAATTTTTAACTTGAGGGACAATTCTCGAAAAAGTAACAAATTACTGATTTCCTATTGATTTTTTAATCGGAGCAAGCGAATTGACAATTAGATAAGATATTCTTAAAAATAGGATTATTCCGTACTCAGCTTTTTTTTGGGTGGGAAAATCTGCCAACCCGATCCCCATCGGTTTGCGGTCCTCTGCAATCGGGTCTTTACCACCCCCCACAAAGCCACGAGTGCGGTACTTTGCCAGATGGTTCTTTCCTGCCGTAGAGCTACGTCTTCGCCTGCGTTGCCCAACTACCGCTAAGCGACAGAGTCATCCGAGGAAATCCGCCCGCTGCGACCCGCGCCGGTCCTCATGCGCAAAACCGAGACCCATACCTCGGTCCGACGCACAAGGACCGGGGATGCCGTCTCTCGGCCCAGGGAGCGGTGACCGGCGAAGCTCCATCTGACAGTTAGAGCCTCCCAGCGTTTGCTCCGCCACGAGCTCCGATGTTCGGGACCAGCTCGGAACATTCATGGGTGTGCTTTCTTAGTTCCCTAGCGACAAGAGTGTAGCGACCAAAAAGAAAACACCCCGTAGAAATGTCCAAATTGCGAATTAGCAAATATGTGTTTTTGGTTACTATTAATTATGATGACATTTGAGTGGGTTCGATCGGTGGCGTGCCATAGAATATTGTGTCGCGTGCCATTAGGGCCAGAGCCCATTTCCCTACTATACTAAGGTCTGCAGCGCACTTGCAGTACCTCGTGACCTCTTACCATCAAGTAAACCGTCAGCTTGTCTGACGACCGTTACACAAAAAAAGTTTCCCATTAAATTAATATTGAAAACAAATTTTCCCTTATAGCGACTTACCCCTCCAATGTTTCCTTCATCCCGTGATAAGCGAATAAAAATATTATTAATTATTTTAACAATCAATCAATGACTCATAGCATATATTGGTCGAAAATCACGGAAAAAAACGTCGCAGAAAACACGAGCTCTAAGTGAGTCATGTACTAGTTTTACTATAAATTCGATGTATTACTCTCAGATAGGTATATTTTACAGCAATAAAGCAATTGTATATAATTAAATATAATATATATAATAATTACTAAGAATTATATGTATTACTAGCTGAGCCCCATCGTACGCGTGGTTCGAATAAAACAAACACTAAATGTTACGGGAAGCTTGCTGTAATACATCAGTGAAAACCACATTCAAATCGGTTAAGCCGTTTCTGAGATTAGCGCGAACAAACGCACAGACAAACAGACAAAAATTCTAAAAACTACTTTTTCGACTCCGGTAACATAATTACAACGTGTATAAATTGTTTTCTTGAAAAACTATTTAATGTACAGACGGGGCTCGTTTACGATTTTATAATATATATAGATATTGAATAAAAACAGCATTTTTCCAACCAAAAGATTCTTTCGAAATATTGGCAACAATTTTTTTTATTGTTTACCTCCTACATTTAAACTTTGTAAAGTATATATGTAGTTGGGAACCCGATAACAGCACATTAGTCCTTTAACCCCGACTTCGTCCGCGAAGTTTTATAAATTATCGCCTCTATTTTATTATGATCATGGAAAGATAATATAACTTTTTAGATTATAATGTACAAACTATATTACTGTAAAATTTCACAAGAATCAGTTCAGTAGTTTTGCACGAAAGAGTTAAAACACAATTTTTACAAACTTTTGTATTTAAAATATTAGTATATACGAGTATACTGTATTTAATAGTATTAAAGAAATTTACATCAGTTTTTTAGGTGTTTTGTATTGTAGACATTTTGCTTCTATGGTGTTATTCAATTTAGACAATTCGCTTTTTAGGCATTCCAATTTTGAAATTTAGACAATCTGATCATGAGTCGTATTATCGTTATGCTTATCCTTCTATGTTTATCGCTATTTCCATTAGTGAAATCAGTACCAAAATCTGTGGCGTGGTTTAAAAGAAGTTGACGGAGAAACAGACAGAACAAGGACTTTATTTTAATTAGATGTCTGTAGCTATTAGATGAATTAGATAGACATAAGTCTGTAGTCCGTTTTTTATACTTTGTCTGAATTTGTAAACAACATGTTTTTTTACGAAGTGTTTATAAAATCGATGAGTGGTTACAACTTTTATTTACTACTAGCGACTCGCCCCCGGCTTCGCCCGGCGTGCAATTTTTATATATATGAACATTCCCCCTTTAACCTTCTTTCCATTAGCGACCACCGAATTAAAATCGGTCTACCCGTTCACGCGTGATGCCGTGACCAAGGGAAATGGGGATTCATTTTTATATATAGAAAAGATTACGTGTTCTGTGTTATTCCATATCCAATTAAGTTGGATTTGATAACAATGTTTACAAAATGAGATGTGTAAAAAACGAACTCGAAAACTAAATAATGTATAAGAAGCTGTTTGTATTCTTATTGTTTTTCGAAGTAGTCTCCATTGATCACTAACTGAAGCAGTAAGGCCACTCTTCTTTAGAGGTCTCTTTCGCTGTGTTTTAAAGCGAATTCCTCTAAATTTATTATTTATTTTTGGGAATAAATAGAAATCACACTGTGCCAAGTGAGGAATATAAGGAGGATGACTCACTAATTCCACACCTTCCATTGTCGTGGTGAAGGCGAGGATCCTACTTCTTGGGCGCTTCCTCGAACATGTTAGGATAGTGGACTTTGGTATCTCCAAAGCCCACTATCTTAACATGGCCTTGTTTCTTATATTTATCCTTTCAGGATCTTCAGGGCTCTTCGTCTCTTGCTTGTGTTCAAGGTTGATGGTTTTGCCCACATTATGGTATGTGACTACATCACATATCAAATGTGGGCAAATCCAAATACGAAATATCTCTATACGCTATCTATTTTTCTATAATTAATAACGAATTAAAAATAGTTAATAACTTTATTAGTTAACCGATAATCATGAAATTTTGCACAGACGTTCATACGGTAAAGTCAGGGTAAGAAAAGGTTCGTCACCTGAAAGTCGAGATTTGCTTGCACCAGGACAATTATCAGTCACGCCAAAATTTCATTTCATTCGTCTGTCAGTTGTGTGCTTAGTGCTTTAGTTTCAAAAGGTACTAAGAGTTGATAAAGGAACTGACTGACTTGATAAAGGAATTAAGTTGAAAACTGCGAAGGTTTTCGTACCCCGACTGTACGTTTCATCTAGAAGAAAAGCACCGTTTCCTAGAGATACGATAAATAGTTAATAGGGTATTTTAGTCTATATGAAAAATCCAACTGACGTCATAACCACAGAGCAAAATGGTTTCCAGCGTTTTCGTCAAATTACGCGCGAAATTTGAAAATGTAAATTTTAAATGCATTTTTATTAAACTTACCGATTGAATAAAAATTTGGTGTTTTTTTTTAGTGGTTCATTAGCACTACAGAATCTAATTGAGACACTTTTTAAAAATGGGTGTAATGCCCTATTTTACAATAAACTTACACGCGCTTGAAAGGGAATTATGATGGGGTATCTGACCTTTGTAGAAACACGGATAAACATCCAAATTTTTCCTTAACAAAAACAAGAACAGAATCCTCACAAAATTGTAATACGGTCTAAATCAAGTACCTTCTTCAAATATAACAACGCAATCAAAGAATTTTCTTCTAACTCTGAAACAATTGAACAAAGCAGGTAAGAAGTATCAAAACCGTTCCTAGAATCTCCATAAACTTTACGATAACTACTTATATTGTATTTTACCATATACCATTTCATTCGGGTAGGAAATCACCCAAAATTTTGCTTGTTTGGGTTGTTACCGTTGAAGTGTTTCGGTTAGTTTAAAAATGTTACCAAATTTTAAAATACTTAAAACAGATTTAAACAGATATTACAAATTTTAAAAATTATAACTAGTCTGGCCATAAATACTGTTACATAAAAACTTTATCTTTTTCACCTTATTTTTCGTTTTGAATTTGGAAAGCGTTAATTATGTCAAAACGTCTTTTGATTTCTCGCCATTTCACATATTTTTTTCGTGTTAAAGAAAATAGGATTGCAGTGATTGCCTTACACAGAGTGGGTATGGAGCCGTCAGTCATATTCAAAAGCTTCGTATCACAGCCGTATTTTCGTATATCGTACTATCGACAGATATACCAACACTTCCTCTGTCGATGACCATAAAAGGTCGGGGCGGCCACGTGCTTTTAGAACTACCAAGGCTGTTAATGCTGTTAAAGCCAGAATTCGCAGAAACTCCATAAGGAAACAAAAAGTCTTATCGCGAGAAATGAAGATTCCCGCTAGGACTTCTAAATGAAGATTCTGTCGCGTATATTAAAACAAGACCTGAAGCTCGGTGCTTATCATCCATATCCAGGACATGCCCTAAATCAATCCCTATATATATAGAGAGTGGATTGATCAAAACACCTTCTGTCCCAATACGCAGGTGAAGGACACAGAAATAGCCTCTTTACTGATGAAAAATTTTCACGATTGAAGAGCACTACAACAAATGAAAAAGTGTACGCTCACAGTTCTAAAGAAGCTGCCCTAGTGGTCGGAAAGGCACAACGTGGTCATCATCCTGCGGCAGTTATGGTTTGGTGGGGGGTGTAGCAGCCCCTATTCGTGGGATGAATCACAGGCTCGGACACGCACTCAATGGGCGGACGACCAACACGACTACTGTTGCCTATCGCTCTCGTAATACTCACGACAGTGACGTGGTGCGCACGAGACTGTATTGCCCGCGTCAAGAAGAGAGT
This sequence comes from Bembecia ichneumoniformis, assembly GCA_910589475.2. NCBI lineage: Eukaryota > Metazoa > Arthropoda > Insecta > Lepidoptera > Sesiidae > Bembecia > Bembecia ichneumoniformis. The sequence goes on along the minus strand of OU342536.1, from coordinate 12,702,069 downwards.
AAACAAACGCATACACTGCAGGGGGTGTCTTATCAAGAAGTCACAAAGCTTCATTTTTGTGAAAAAGGTGTGAAGACTTCAGCCAAAGTGTATCAAGAGACCGTCTTGGATCATGTTGTGAAATCTCTCAGCAGTACACTTTTAAAAAATGTAAGTACTGTGGACTTTCCAGCAGGACTCTGCACCTGGTTACGAGGCACGAACTACTACCCCAGCCTGGCTCGAAACCAACGTTCCAACGACTTTATAAGAGCTGAAGACTGACCCTCGTCTAGCCTAGATCTGAACCCCTTAGACTACAAATTATGGTCAGTTGACATGGCTTGCTCTAAACGACACGCCGACATTGAGTCTCTTAAGAAATCTGGAGCAAGCAGTGGCTAAAATCCCATGGAAACAGTGCGATCCATAGGTTCGTGGCCAAACAGATTGAAAGCCTGTATTAAAAGCTAAAGGTGGCCATTTTGAATAGATTTTTTATTTATTTCTTTTTAATAAAATTAAAAATATTTTTTTAATCTATAAAAACGTTTTCAACAATAAATAAACTTAACATTTGGTATGTAAAAATTGGTTAAATTGGGGGATTAATGTATTTAAAGGGTTTTAACGAGGCGTTGGGAACATTAAGAGGACTCCAACGCCCGAACCCATACGATTTACGACTTCCACTTAGCAACCCAAAATATATGGCTATTCATGTAATCTTATGATATTATCAATTACGGCTCCAAAAAGCCCCGCCTTTTATCGTAAAGCCTAATAAATTTTGAGATAATTCCACACATTGTTAGGTTAAGTAATTAGATTTATTACAAGTTCTCCAAATACTATTTTAAATTGGGTTTTGTTTGCATGATAATTTAAAGGTAGCCTCGTCTTCAATAACCCTTAGAAAATTTTTATCATTTATAAAATTGAAGATTTTCTTTTGAATATAGGGAGATATGGGAATGGTATCTAGCATAAATATGCACCGAAAGACTGATGCTTTTTTTCCACTGTGACCTTTCGTATAGTAAGGTATCTTTACTATACGAAACGATTCCTGGTAAGGGAATAGTACATTACTGCAGAGTCCAGGAAGTTAGCGAGGCCTTGATAAAGATCTGAGTCCGGCAATCCTCATTCCGGTCGAGGCTGGTATAGTGCTTTTCTCAATAAATGTGAGGAAATAAAAACACGTGATAATGCAAAAAAATTAGTATGATATGAAAAAAATAATAAAAAAATAATTTACATATACACAGTTTTATTTAGAATAAAACAAACGCAAATGTTTACTAAAAGCAATAAATATTTAGGTAGGTACTGAAAAAAGTCTGCTTTCCCGCCTTCTTTATTTTTTATTTTCAATGAGTGCAAAGGAAACAGCCATACAGCCCAGTCATGAAAAGAGCGTGCGCTCGCCCCCGCCTACACGCCTGTGACAGCGGCGGGCGCGTTCGTGAAGACTCGTGAAACTTCGGGTTTCATCGGGCTGAGCAGCGGCCAGGAACGAATTTTCATACAACATTCTTGGCCTAGGCCGAGAAAGAAATGCATGAGCCAAGAATTACAAACTTCGTGGCTTGTTTTTAGTACAAGAATGCCTACATTTCCGAGCATGTTTGAGAAAATTATTTTATTTTGGAATCAGGCGTGGAAGCCGAATGTTAAAATTATTCCACATCCCGCTATTCATCACACAGATTACCCAAAACTTACAATGATAACTTTGCACACTTGGGCATTTTCTACCTATCGAAATATCTTTCTGGCGCAGACAAATAGACATATCCTCTCTCCTGCAGATAGTCTCCCCCTATCATTTAGAATTGATTTAATTCTTTAAACTTACATCTGTCTACATAATGAAGCCTTGTAAGTGGCAAGGTAATTAACAATACTGTCTCAATTCTATAGTGAGTTTCTATATTGCTGTGGTGTTTTTATTAAAAATAAAATAAAATGTTTTTTCAGTCAGATAATCATCATCACAAAAAAAGCAAAACTTCTCCAGTACCTGAGTGTCTGTCCACCACCTTGGTGCATCTCCTTACCACCTTGATCTACCATATAGGAATAGACCTAGAGGAATAATAGGTAGATAGTATAAAAAGTTTGAATTTCAGTTTGTTTGATGAAAGCTCGGATTTAGTCTGTGGGGAAATCACACAGCGGTCTGTTATTAACGCTCAAATCGTGAGCCGAGTGTTCAATTGGCTTATCTCTTCTGCTTCCAACGATGTAATACGATATTCGTTTTGTTCCTTTTAAATTTTATTATCGTCCCATACATTAATATTTCTACTTGATGTATGGGCATTCTGCACAGTATCAGGTGAAATGTCTATCCGACATGTTTACGAGGAAACAATGACGCTTTAAAGACTTTATTTTTTTGTTATTTTTTATTATTACGTTAAGATCGGCAGACAGGCTGACGGTTCACTTGATGGTAGGTGGCTACCGTCGCCTATAACACAGGCAACGCAAGCGCGCTGCCGACTACAATAGGATTAAGGATAAGGGATTGGGAAGGGATAGGGAAATGGGCTCTGGCATCCCTTACTTCACTCACCCAAACACAACAGCACATGTGCTGCTATGTAAGGGAGTGGTTACTGCCGCCAGACGGGCTGCCCAAATGACTGCGAAACACAGTGTGCCCTGCCCCTACTTTCCAGATCCAGACCAGAGACAAATTTGAAAAGTTCATTTTAATTAAGGCTATTATTAAGGCTTAAAAAGGCTATTTATTAAAGGCTATCATAATAAATAAGTAAGCTCTTTATTTGTTATTGCTTTTGGTATATGCATAATATTTTTTTACATGATCAACTATCGCTTTATATATAAGTAGTGAGCTGCTTCCAGCTTCGCGCGGGTGCCATTTTTCCTTCAGTTTACATAAAAACCTTTACATTAGTGAAAACCGCATCAAAATTCGTTGGGTGGTTCAAGGGGAGTTAGAGAACATAGAGACAGACAGACAGACACGTGCAGCGTTTTCAATATATACTATCGTAAGGATACGTACACGCCCCCGGCTTCGCACGGAAGCATTTTTTTCTGCAAATTATACACACAAATCTTCTCGTTTATCGCTTTTTCCATTAGTGAAAACCATATGAAAATCCTTTGGGTGGTTTAAAAGAAGTTAGCGGCGAGAGTATCAGTGAGCTGATAAGGGAGGCTCGAGTTCAATTTCCTATCCCTCCCTAATCCCTTATCCTTAATCCTAATAAAATAGGCAGCGCAATTGCAGGACCTATGGTGTTATTGTCGTTGATAGGCAAAGAAGCTATTTACCATCAAGCGGTAGACAACTTATACATTAGAAAAATATTGTTGCACCCAATTTTCTTCACATATTCTGTCTTTGACGGGTTTCACCTAAGCGAACTCTGTCCATAATTTTGAAATATAATTACTGATGATTGCATAGTGATTAAATTAAAAAAAAAACATCAAGTGCTAGTTGAACTCGCGTGAAGAGGGTTCCGTACGATGTTACCTATCCGCATAATATTGAGTGATTATTTTAATATCATGGTCTTCTTATAGGTTTTCCTATAATCTATAAGTAGAAAACTAATTTCTGTATTTTTTATCAAAATTTTAGGTTCAGGGAATTGTCAATATTCGTCTATTTTCTTGAATAACTTGGAAACTATTTATTTTAAAATTACAAAAAAAAAAACATTTAAGATCTTCACAACAAGACCTTCCTTTTGATGTGTAACATGATGCAGTTTTCAAATTTTTTTTTTTTTTCAATTTTCCACCTTCCCCCCAAAAATGACCTCCTATATACAGATTTCATCTATTCACCTCTGCGTTTGAGTCACAGAAATTGATATTTGAACCAAATTTCAACTTAATCCGTCTAGTAGATTCCGAGATACTATAACCGACGAACAGACGGAAACACGAGTGATCCTATAAGGGTTCCGTTTTTTTATTCTGACGTACGGAACCCTAAAAACATGCAACAATGATGACTGAAATAGTTTTACAACTAGTAAGCACTTGCAAAGCAGATGTTTTACTCGAAACACCTTATTTTTATCTTAAGAAAATAGATTATCAAATCGTGTACAAAATCATGTACCTTCGTAGGGTCTCTATAAGGTCAATAACAAGGGACAAGGCCTGTTGCGAGTTCGCTGGCTGCAAAGAAACCTGATTTGATATTAAAACACAATATTGCAAGTTATTATAGGAGAACCAGTCTCCGTTTCTCGTTACTTGAGAGCAGTCGATTGTGAGAAATTATTTTTTTTAATAAAATAGATTAAGCGATACATTTAGTTGTTAGAGTGTAAAAATTTGTGAACAGAAGTGTATATATTGTGTTTGTTAATAAATTAAAAGGTAGGTTTTAATGATATTTTTTTAATTTAAATTAAAAATGATCCGTCTGTTTTTGCATAATGTATAATGTGGTTGGTTTGTTAAAAAATAATGTAATATTTTTGTAAACAAATTATGTAATATTATAAAATGAAACTTATGACACAATTTTATTAAGATGAAAAACACTTTAAAAAGGATAGTTATTTGTAGTTTTAAGTTAAAAGCTATTTGTAACCATATACAGTTAAACTGCAGCAGTATTAGTCAGGAGTTTTTAAGTTTTTAATACGATAAATACATAACATATCTTCAAGATAATCCTAACTAATATTAAAAATGCTAAAGTAAGTTCCTTTGTTGGTTTATTTACGCTTTCACGCCTTAATTACTCAACCAATAGTCGTGAAATTTTGCATACACATTGTCAAGTATGCAGATATACCTTTCATCTAGAAAATTTCCGAGGGATATATAGCCTAACGGAAATATATACTAGCTGAGCCCGCAGCTTCGTACGCGTGGTTAGCCGTATACATTTTTGTTTGACCGATTGGAATGAAACAAACAAACAAACCCGAAGTTTGTTAAGCCGTTTCTGAGATTAGCGTGCACAAACGTACTCGTACAGACAAAAAGACAAAAATTCTAACTCTATTTTTTTGACCTCGTTAACGTAAGTACGACATGTACAACTTTTTTTTTTTTTTTGAAAAATTATTAATGTGCACACACGGCACGTTTACGATTTCATTACCTATATTATAGATAAAGATTGAAAAAAAATGCTCATATATTTTAGTAGGACGTCCATTTTTTTTATTTTTCAACACTTAAAAAAAGAACCCGGACGAAGTCGCGGGGAAGGACAGTTTTTCTTTTATATTCAAAAGAAACGCAATCTCATATTACATCCATTTTCAAAAAGACGGTTATAGCGTCTAAATTTAAAGACATTATATTTGTAAAGTGGACCAGCTGTTCATTCCATAACTAGATCTACAAGTTTAAGTAGTGTAGGAATGTGTAGGAAGTGTGGTAAGGAATGCAAGAGCCCATTTCCCTGTTCTTTACTAATCCTTTACCCTTTTAAGCCTTTGGTCGACAGCGCACTTGCAGCAAATGTAGCTTTGATTCTGTTATAGCCGTCAAGTGGACCGTCAACCTGTCTGACGACCTATACATAAAAAAATACAATGTTTCGCTAAAAAACCTTTCAACCTTTCAATGTTGAAATTAGTGTAAATTACTTATTACAAAAAAAATACAAACTTTATGTTTTAGTTAGGGTTCATCAATATTAATAATTTGGTTCATTGGGAATTTCTAATGATGTTAACGCCTTTACCAATCAGGTCTTCCCCATGAATGACTAAATGATTTTATGAGTTGTATATATTATTATTGTAATTATTTAGATTTATAATTTTTATTAGAGCGGAAAAAGTGAATAGAAACTCGTCTCAAGCACAGTACATAAGAGCAGCAGTAAGTATACAGTCTCGACAGTGTCCTTGAAATTAAATACAATGAACAAAGACAACACGCATTGATAATGACTACCACATTAAATTTTCATAATATTAAATCAACGGATATTCCTTCTAATAATACTTTTTTTTTCTAAAATTGAATTAGTTCTACCATGAGTTTTAGTTCTAAGTAAATTGAAACCTACGTGCTTAAAATTTATTGGTTTCAAAACGTTTAATCTCCAAATGTGACAATTCATGCTTTCTTCCAAAACTAGTTCTTACCATCCGACCCTCCTCCCAACTTAGGATTGTATTGGAATATTATGATTGTATGATAAAAGTTTAGGCATTAATAGTAAGTAATTATTAATAATCTTAATATTCATTAATATTCTGGATTTGGTAATCGCAACAGATTACTTGGATAAGAACTCGTCGCCGACTATACAGGTGGGTAAAAATTTCATATCGCAGAATGCGAACTCCGGACAAAACGTTCCTCGATGACGTTAGCTTCTTACCACAACACGCTGCCTGTCGTATTTTATTATAAAAAAAAAATTGTTTAGTTGTAAATATGAAATAGTTATAAATTGAATATTATGCATAAACTAGGTACTATTTATTATTGACTACCTTTTGCCTGCAAATTCGTCCTTTCCTGTACCCCTGATATTGCAAAATTTTACCATAACAAATAAATCAGCGTACAAAAGAGAAACTCACTTCCGCATTTATAATATTATGGATAGGATATATTGGTAGTTGGCATTTCCATATCCAGCGAATATCCGAAAGGTATTTTTAGGATATGTTGAACGAATAGAATTTTCGTATTGTAACCGGAAATGTATACCTACATATCCGAGCTTAATTAGGAAATGTGTAAAATAATGTTTCAAAAATTCTTTAATACACACACGTCGACAGTATTTTTGCCAAAACCAGTATTCCGAGTGTGCTCACTCCGTTCGCATTTAATTTCATAAAGATTCCAGAACCTAACCTAACTTTTTTCTAGTACAACACATCCTGTAACACATTTTTTAAATGTCGCTGAGATAGCTTGGCGATGAATCGTCCCATTCCACCTCGCTCTACCCACTGGCAGCATCCCGAATGTAATACATTTCCTAGAAAAAGTGCTTTTTAGAAAAATATCCTACATTTCCTATATTTTTTAGGAATTGTACACATTTCCTAGAAATTGTATACAATGACGGATTACCTACATACTTTTCCGTTAACATTACGAAATCCAAATTTATAAATCCTTTATGGGTATATATTTAAATATAAGTATTAAAAGTTATGTATTTCAAGCTTTAACTGGTCTTGTGTAATAATATGGAAACCTTCAAGTTGTGAACAGAATAGAATTCAATTTGAAAATACTAATTACAATTTGAAAATACTAATTTGTTCCTTAAAACAACATACAAATCAAAATTTTACGTAAGTCATAAGTTATCATCTTACTTATAGCCCAGTGTATCGGATAGCATAACGGACCCTTGTCTGCCAATATGGCAGTCTTGCCAAATCCGATTTAGTTAAGATGGTGGGCTATAGACTAGACCTCTCCAAGTTGAAGCGTGTCTGTTGAAAAGTAAAAAGTCTTGCTTATTATTATACTTGTAACTATTATTGTATTCTGTGCTATTATGAATAAAAATTATCTAGAAATAATCATTTCATGGTCGGAGAAAAAGTCTTTTCGCATTTAGTATTGTGTATAAACATGTAATAAAATTTCTTTGGATGTACTATTTGTGTCTGGCTGGTTTTGATGACATTTAAAAGGTTACATTTAAAAAAAGAAACAAATTAGCAAAATGTTGTTTCCAGCTATTCATTTGTTTTTCTTTCTGACAAAATGAGTGAATCTAATGAAGAAATTCAATACATTTTAAAATTTTATTACAAAAAAGGAATAATTCAAAGCAGGCCGTAAAAAAAATTGTGACGTTTATGGACCTAATGCAGTGTCAGTAAGCACAAAGTTGGTTTAAGCGTTTTCAATGCAGGAATTTTGACGCCAAAGATGTACCTCGCTCTGGTCGCCCTGTTACGAATAAAATGGGCGCCATTTTTTAAATAATGGAGCAAGATCGACATATCAGTAGCTACGACATAGCTGAAGAATTGGGAATTGAACATGTCGCGGCTGTCAAGACAACCTGTTGTAGTTTGAGCTATTGGTAAGGCGCAGAGAAATGAGAATAATAAAATGAGAGAACAAATACATTTATTATATATATGTAAATGTATATGTAAACCTACACATTACATTGTTATCTAACTATTCTAATATGCTATGCTAAGTATGGTGATAAAGGGGCCGGCTATTTAAATGGTCAGGGTCGTGAGCTATTGAAAGTCGAACGGTCCTCCTGGTCATGTCCTCATCGACAATGAGTCAATGAAAAGGTCTGCTTAACTTGTCGGAGTCGTGGGCACGTCGGGAACCGTGTGGGAGGAGACTACGACACTCGTCGACGATGCGCGGTGACTTGGCGTTCCACCCTTAGCGGTCTCGGGCTGTTGTAGTGGCAACTGCGTCGTGCGTCCGTGTTCGTGTTCGTGTGCCGACGTGAAGGGTTCCCTTAAGCGGGACCTGGGAACGCGGCGGTGCTCGGTGCCGACGTGAAGGGTTCTTTAAGCAGAACCTGGGACGCGGCGGTGCTCGGAGTCTCGGAGCTAGACGAGTTGTTTTTCTTGGCACAATAAGCTTCCGCCACGCTTCTGCCACCTTTAGCATGCACAAAAATAAGAAAGGAAATCAATCAGTTTTGTATGGAGATCAGGGCTTCAGTTTATTTCTATTTATTAATATCATTGAAACCTTATTTTGTGGTATACTTAGTTATTATGTTGTAATAGTTTATAGTATATATAATTTTTAAAGATAGAAAAAAGTAGAAAAAAATATTATTATTATTAATAAAAATAGCTCCTTGAATATTTATCATGGTACAATCTATATTTCTTAATTTAATCTTTAAAACGTTTATTTAGTAAGTAGAATTTAATTACAGTACTATGTGTATGTTTATCTGTTTTTTTATTTATATTTATTTTGTGTATATGGAACACTAAATCTCTTAGTATTTATTTCTAATTAACTGTTTGTTTCCTAAATAAAAAGAAAAAAAATCTTCGTTTTCCAGGTAGCGAGCAATTTTGAGGAAATAAAGAAAAAAATGCATATAAAATTTCAACTGGTGATACCTGTTTGTATGGCAGCCGTTATTTTATTGTGGGCAACTGGCTCGACAGGTGAGTCCGTTTTAGTTTCCTTTGCCTCATCAATAAAAAAAAATAAAAAAAATGTGTTTGTCACCTCCGACGCACGACTGGAATTTACTCCTTTAAACTTATAAATATTTTCCTCGTGTCTATAGATAACCGGATACCTAATTACTTTATATTATTTAGTTACATTCTGCTACAGACTAATACAACATCTTTGCATTCTGCATGCTCAGATGTCACGTGTTCCAACAAAAGTCCAACAAAAGTAGACACAGATATCACTACGTTTTATAAGTTCAAATAGTTCCTTTTTCGACGACAGATGTCGCTGCGCCGGCAGGTTATAACGCGCTATCGTTTCGTTCCTCAACGCGGACTACACTTTTCATACAAGATTTCGACGTTTGCTTTTATTAGCCCAGAGATAGAATTAGGGAACATAAATAAGTGTGTCAGGCTGTCGCACAAATGTCAAAGTGACAGATAACGTAACGCTTTTTGTTAACGCTTGTAATAATTTTACTCCTCATAAAATTTCCATACCGGGGGCCTTATATGAAAATCGATTCTTAAGGAATAAACTCAAAAAAAAAAGAAAAGCTTGTCCCAGAAAGACTACAATGCACCTCAAAGCATCAACTTTATTATATCATACATACGTGTCTAATAATCGTTATTTGTCTGTTCTCTTGTGCACGCTAATCTCAGAAATCTCTTAACCTTGTAGCTTGTATTGTAGCAAGCTTCCCGTAATATACTTAGTGTTTATCTGATTCCAAGATTTACAAACAAAAAAAGTTACGTGTTATTCCGAATACCACGCCTACGAAATGGAAATCGCGGGCACAGCTAGTTTATTATAAAATTTATCCTTAATGTAAATTGGAGTAGAGCAATTTTTTTTTATTATGTTTGAACTTGTTTTTAAGGTTCCGTACGTCCGAATAAAAAAACGGAACCCTTACTCGTGTGTCTCTCACGAGGATCACTCGTGTGTCCGTCTGTCCGACCCCCCCACCCCATCTCCGAAACTACTGAACCTAAAATTTTGAAAAAATACAGAAATTATTTTTCTACTTATAGATCATACGTAAACCTATAAGAAGTCCATGATATTAAAATAACATGGTAAATCACTCAATATTGTACGGATAGGTAACATCGTACGGAACCCTCTTCACGCGAGTTCAACTCGCATTTGTCTCGTTTTTTTTTTTAGGTACGTAATAGTACGTACCAAAAAAACCTTGACGTACTTGGAAACGAAAACTTTTCTCAGTTCCCCCAACCTAGCCTACGGCCTACCTTGACGATATCTTAATGTGATAAGGAATGCAAGTACCGTATCCTTCATTTCCATATACTGTATGTGTATTTCACTTGGCGTTTACTTTATAAATCACCCTCTTATCACCGACCGTCTTTTTTTTTGTACTTCGGCTTGTAAGCTTCGTAGTGTTCAATGCACTATTTCTCATATCTGTCGGCTAATTCCAGACGTTCAAACAGAAAGAAATCATCATCCTGGTCTCGCAATTTAGTTTATTCCTCACTCCCCTAATATAGATCACTACCGCCACATAAGAGAAAAGTTCGCAATTCACATCGATAGTGTGAATATACAATTGCAACTCGCGCTCACGCATACAAGGTCGTTCCATCTGGACAGTGATAAGATGTAGTGGTGCGTGAAACTAATGTGCAGTGTTGGTTGCCGCGAGTGGTTGCAGTAGCAGTAACTTGGCGGATGCTTCTGCATCAGCAGTCATTTAACAAGCTCATTGGATGAGTGGTTATAGGGTGCTTGCTTTAACGCTCGTTTTCTGGGTTCCCAGATTCCATTCACGGCAGGGAGAGCTTTGTTAATGAACTTTTTAAAGTTGGCTGTGATCTGGATCTGGAAAGTAGTGGCAGGGCACACTGCGTTTCGCAGTCGTATGGGCAGCCCGTCTGGCGGCAGTAACCACCGCCTTACAGAAGACCACCGTGAAATAACAGCATGTGTGCTGTTGTGTTTCGGTGAGTGAGTAAGGGATGCCAGAGCCCAATGCCCTATACCTTCTTAATCCCTCATCCTATGGTCGACAGAGCACTTGCAGACTTGCAGTGCAGCACCTGCACTGCAAGTCTGGTAATGGTAGCCACTTACTACCATCAATTGGGCGTTAACCGGTCTGTCAACCTTAACATATAAAAACCAACGGGGCAATATATGTGTGTATCTGTGTATTTGTGTATCTGTATATTTGTGTCTGCTGTTGAGGCGTAGCTTCCAAAATGAAATCTTTATTAAGCTTTTTTTTTGTCTAATCGAGACTGTTCTTACGCGTAGCTATAGTTTATGAAGACGAAACGTTTATGTTGACGAAAAGATTTCACTAACACTAAAAGATTAATCGATTGATGTGAAATTTTGTACACTGTTACTGCGGTGGTTCTTCCATGACATGGTAACCTGGATCTGATGCTCCAGCATCAAGTAGTCACCCAACTCCTCAGCAATTTACAACAGATATAGCGTGTTTGGGCTCAATAGAAAGTCGGGGGTTAGTTTATAATTTTAATTATAGTTATATTTGTAATTGGAGTTTACAAACAGAAGTTTGCGAAACTTTGAATAATCTCGCCCCAATTATAGATTCATGCATGCGTCATAATACCAACAATCAAGGTCGTGGAAGTTGATAATACGTAAAAGGTCATTCAGTTTTGTAAACAAGGAAACGAATTGCCAACAACTTTGAGAAATTTAAATAGGTAGGTACTTATACTTTTACAAAAACATATGATCTATATCTATTATATTATAATTATATATATCAATAATTAATAGATAAAATACGAACTTCTGTCGTGAAAAGTAATTTAAGAAAAATAACGGCGGCCATGTCGAACATAAATTACTCCTAGAATTGGGAATTAAAAATATTGCTCTGATTTTTTTCTTTGCACCCTCTACTACCCAATCTTTTGCCAATTTAATAGCAAGTATTAAACCTTTTGAATAGCTAAAAAGACGTAGAAGTTTTTAAAGCAATTTGTGGAATAATTTCCGAATATATTTTTTTTTTAAAAAAAAGCTCTTCAAAGTTAAAATCCCTTGAAAATTCTTAAATTCTAAACATTGTTGAGCAGTCTTTTTAAACTGTTAGTGGTTGGTTCAAGTTTTGTTAATCATTTTTATTAATTGACATGCCGTTTAAAACAGAAAATCGGTCCCTATAGGAGCTCCAATCCCAAAAAAAAACATTTAAATGCAAAAAAAAGAATCTTTTAAAAAGCCTATAAAGCTTTCTAAATCTCTATAACGGTTAAGTTTCGGACACCATATTACATAATCATTTGACTAGAATTGACCTGAATAATAACATTCTTTAATATTCCGCCATGGACGTACAAAAAAAGTCTGACAGAGTCTCGCTAACAAAAAGCTGTGTCACTCAGAGTCGGCCAGCTCGCCTGTACATACAGGCCGACACCCACACATTCACACATTAGTCGGCCATTACGCGTGCAAACGTCAACACAACCGACACATTACGCGGCGAAAAAATATAAATATACAGCATTTCTTGTGTGGTGAAATGGTTTAAAAACCGTAGTGACCGAAAGAATAAAAATCCAGGAATCACTTTTCATAGGTAAATTAATAATTTCCCGATTTTATACATAAAAATCAATTTTCATTCACTAGAACAAAATAATTTATCCCAAGTCCAGTGTAGCCAATAGCGTTGCACACATAAATAGCCGCCGCCATTACGATGACTCAGTTTTGTATTAGCGGGAGTTCCGTCCGACTTTTTTTGTACGTCCATGTATTCCGCACGACATTACTAATTGTAACCTTAAGTATATAATTAGCGACCCACCCCCGGCTTCACGCGAATACATTTTTTTTTTTTTTGAAAAATATGCATAATATGTACATTCCATAATTGAAAATCTTTTCAGAGCTATTCACTTTGGTCTGTTATCTCTGTTGTAGACTCATTTATTTCTTTAATACACACTTTGTATTGTAGCTACAACTGTATCGAAATGCCTCGGTTATATTAATATGTAAATTATAATTATTATAATTTATATATTTAGATTATGTAGGCCTACACATATGAGTATACTACGACTTAAATGGTTCTTATCAAGAAAAAAGTTGGAGTTTTTTTTGGAAAAACGTAAAAAATTGAAAAATAGCTGTTTCCCTAGTTATAAAATAAAATTGTTGCCCGCCTCTGTCTGTTTTTCCGTTAACTTCTAAACCATACAACGAATTATGATACGGTTTTTACTATTGGAAAAAGCAATAAAGAGGAACGTTTAGTATTTACAAAAAACGTAAATAATTTACAAAAAAAATTCATGCGTTAGAGCCGGGGGGCGCTAGTACATATTAAATAAAATTATAAATAAGACGAGTTGATATTTTCAAAAATCCTCTCTTAGCGTATGCTTACATTATAAAATAATCATATGTTCCAATTTTCAGCTCTCTATTGATAAAAATTTTTGGTTGTGCATTGATATAGACAGTCAGGACAAACAATTTTATAAGTATAGATTCATCCGGCAGCAGTAACCTCCACCTCACATAAGACCATGATGAAATACTATCATGTATGCAGTTGTGTTTTGGTGAGGAAATAAGGGATACCAGAGCCCATTTCCCTATCCCTTCCTAATGCCTTATTCTTAATTCCACTTCCAACATTTGTGACGTCATAGGCGATGGTAGCCACATACCATCAAATGGACCGTCAGACTGTCTGACGATTAGAATACAGAAATGTTTAGCATACGTAAAAAATTTAAAACCATCTAAATTGCTATGAGTGAACTCCGAAAACTTAGGCTTATTTAATTTTCAAATTTTAGGTCTATACCTCACAAATTTGTCAGGAGCCTGCTACAGATGTCTCTGCTTCGTGTCGACAGAGTGCGACCTCTCTCACGGTTGCACTGCGGGATACTGCGGCCCTTTCAACATATCTCGTGTTTACTGGGTCGACGCAGGGAAGGTGACTTTGCCCGATGACGATCCAGAAAGAAATCATGGTAAGTAACACGTTATTAGTAATTATTAAAGATTCCTTAATTTACAAAATGGGGGAAAGATTTTATAAATGGGTGAAAGCATGAAAAAGACTTCGATTTAAGTTTACAGACCATTATTGGTAATTAAATCAAATGATTATCATTATTCTTACGGTGAACAGCTTCTTAGCTGGCCCGGCCAGTATTGTTTTATTTTTTCCAACATTATTAAAAAAAACGACCATACAATATGAAAATGCTGCGTAATAAGTATTCCTTCTGATTCTTAAAATGTGAGCTCAATCACATTTATGAAGGGATTTTGTGATGTTTTACTAACCCGTACATACTAGGTACTCGAATGATTTAAACCAGTACCTCGCTGGAATGCGAACCTCCTCCCTACAACCCCTCTCGCCTCCCCGCTCTCACCCTGCTGATTGTGCAATTGGAACGTGGAAAAATGACGTCATCGGCCCTACATACAATTTTATATACACACATACTTTACATAACTTCATCATCATCGTCATTTACTTATTTAACAATTAAGGAATCACACAGCTATCATAACATTAAATGCGACAAAGTAGAGCAAAAAAATAAATAATACATTAGCCACATTTTCCAATGATAAGTAATTACATACGTCAATGATCCGATGTAAAGGACCAAACTAACAATTTAGTCATTTTGTCTTTTTTATCCTAAACGCTATTTTTGGTATAATTTATTAACTGAACTCTAAAAAAACGTCAAATATTCTTTTCGCATATACTCGTAGTATGTATAAACTTGCAATAAAATCTCTTTGGCTGTACTATTTGTATCTGGCTGGTTTTGATGACATTAAAAAGGTTATATTTCAAAAAAATAAACAAATTGGTAAAATGTTGTTTCCAGCTATTTTTCGTTGTTTTTCTTTCTGTCAAAATGGGTGAATCTAATGAAGTAATTCCATACATTTTAAAATTTTATTACAAAAAAGGAAAAAATGCAACGCAAGCCGCTAAAAAAAATTGTGACGTTTATAGACCCAATACAGTGTCAGTAAGAGTAGCACAAAGTTGGTTTAAGCGTTTTCAATCCGGAAATTTTGATGTCAAAGATGCACCTCGCTCAGGTCGGAATAAATACGGTTACGGATAAAATGGACGCCATTTTTGAGTGGAGTAAGATCGACATATCAGTAGTTACGACATAGCTGAAGAACTGGAAATTGACCACAAAACAGTTTTGACTCATTTGAAAACCGCTGGGTACACAAAAAAGCTCGATATTTGGGTGCCACACGAGCACACACGAATCGTGTACTCATTTGCGATTCTTTATTGAGATGTAATGAAACCGAACCGTTTGTGAAGAGATTGGTAACTGGGTTTCATTAACTTCGGTTTTATCATCTTAAAAATATATTAGATTTAATTTTGGGAGCCTCTCCTGTAAATTTATGATTGTGCACTTTGGCAATAATTAGGAAATAATTAGATATTTTGAATTCTAGAACTTTTTTAACATAAGAAATATATAATAACTCTCACTAGAAAACTATTTTTAGAATGATTAGAATTTTACAAATCTGCCTACAAGTGTCCATTGTTAAACACGGGCCTTTTTAATTGTTAAACACGGACCGTCAATTCTTTGCGTCCGCATATATCCACTGCATCTCTCTTGAGGTCATCGGTCCACCGTCAGGTTGTAGTCTCCAATCCAAAACCGGTCTATCTCAAACCCATCTCCTGCACGATAAACTTAGTTCACTTACTTAGAATTATGTAATTATATAAATGTCATATTCATTGATTGGACATCATTGATTTTAGCCTGGTCAGACTGCGCAAGGAGTTATCACTGTGCCATTAGAATCATCGAGGGGTATCTGCAAAAATTTGGAAAGGTATGTACGTGTATCCTATGCGTTACCAGAAGCTTAAAGTTTCATAAAGTGCTGCGTTTCTTCTTGTTGAAGAAATTCGTTTTGAGTAATGTTTTAAAATAGAAGTAAAGTAGAAGAAAACCGTGAAATAACTGCATTGATGGACTAAGATGCCATAACCCATTTCTCTATCTCCTCTTAATTCCTTTATCTTTACTAAAAATCGCTTTAAATGATGGTAACCACTTACCATTAAGTGAATCGTCAGCCTGCATGCCGACTTTTACATAAAAAAAGTAAAAAATTACCAATGCTACCCTATAAAACTATAAAAACTACTGTGTACTGGACACATTAGGCATAAAGCCTTAATTCAACTAATTGCCTACCACTTACTGTCGAGTTCTTGTGTATCTGGCTGATGGTTGGCAGACTGATGGTTAACTTGATGATAAATAGCCAATTAGCCACCATAAAAGTAGGAATAAGACATCAATAGTAACAGCTTCTAAATCCATGATGTCTACGGTTGCCTATAATATACGTACAATATACACGGTTAAGTTACAAAGACAGCTGATCTCTGGCATTCAATCAACGTAAATGATTCAACAGTAAAATTACCGACGAGTGTTATTACGGAGAGTTAGTTATTCATAAAAAGTTAGTATCAATCTTAGCTATCTTAGCTATCTTTTTATCTTTTCTCTTATTTACTTGGGATGATAAATACTTTGAAACTCATATTAGTGAGTACTTACGGCGCCTCCTGGTCTTCTAGAGCTGGTGCTGATGGGCACGGAATACAAGAAGTCTGTTCGGGATCCGATTGATAAATTCAATTCTGGTCAACGTCTCATTGCGGTAGGAACCAGGAAAATTTGTTCGTCCATTACAGTTAAATGAAAAATGTAAATGAAAAGATTAGGGAAAGTATTAAAGCCAGGTTGAAAACTCTTTTCAATTGGCATATTTTTCAATTGGATTTAGTAAATAAAATAAATTAATAAGTATAGGTATTAATCATTTAAGTATTATCATTACATACTACTGCTACTGCTGAGTGTTAGCGAATCTATGCAAGGAGGTTGTGTTGTCCACTGCAACTTATCCTTAATCCTACTGCAGTCGGCAGCGCACAGCAGCTTAGGCGTTGCTTGTGTTATAGGCGACGGTAGCCACCTAAATGGACCGTCAGCCTGTCTGCCGATTTTAACGTTAAAAAAAAATAGTCACTGCGAAGGACTTAATACGTATAATGGAATATTTCCTAGTCTTGTTTCGTTCAGGATTAACATATTATCTTACTTCGAAAACAAGTATTTTATATACTTTTTAAAGTTCCTATACTTATACACTTAAAAACACACGATAATTAGGGAAAAATATCGCTTTTAAAAAAAACTTTCTGCGTGTGTAACTGCAACATTCTCATCGATTTTACAGTTTTGTAAACTAGTAAATCTACCTTGAAAAATGTATTTTGTAATTTCAAATTAAGTGAATAAAACAAGATTAGAAGTTAATTTATGTTGTATTACATAGCTAACTTATTCCATGACGTCAATTTGATTGAAGAGTTTGATTCAATCAAATAGTATTTTAATCACTTGGATTCAATCAACTGAATTTTCCACAGCTAGCAATAAGTATCGAACTACAAATTTAATTTGAAAGAAAGAAGGAAAACATACTGCAACTAATAAGGTTTAATGCACATTAAATAATTTGTATTTAACAAATTAATAATTAAAACAAAAAATTATTATAAATTATTATAAAACTATAAATTAATAATAAATTATATTGTAACTATTATAAATTATGTCGCTCGGGCGGCGGTTATAGTTGTGAATTCGTATTCAAATCATGCTGCAAAAAAGGGGTATAAATAAATTGATTTACATTTTGTAACTTTTACTTTCAGGATTGCAACGGTGACGGTGTTACTGACTGTTACGACTACATGATGGTAAATGGCAACGGTGGGTACGGGTGTACACCGCCGCTCAATCGATCCGTCAACGGCAGAAAATGGTTACAGAGATACGACAGATGTAAAATTACCTTATAATTAACAATATATTTGTAATCTCATGGGAAGTTTTTTTATTCTACGCGTATTTAATGTCCTCTCACTTTGTCGTTTTTGTTTCATTTCTAGTTTCCTCTGTTTTTTTTTATGTTAAGATCGGCAGACAGGCTGACGTTCCACTTGATGGTAGATGCTACCGTCGCCTATAACACAAGCAACGCCAAAGTGAAAAGTACATAGTAGGATAAGGGATTAGGAAAAGATAGGGCAATGGGTTTTGACATCCCTTACTCACTTTTGACCCCCTACTATTTCACGATATTCTTCTGTAAGGGAGTGATTACTGCCAAAATGTCTGCGAAACGCAGTTTACCCTTCCACTACTTTCCAGATCCAGACAAAAGTTAACATTTAAAAATTGATTCCAAAGTTGACCCTGCCCGGAATCAAACCCTTTGACCCCTGAGCACCTCAATCACTCATCCAACGGGTTCAACAATAATTAGTTCATTAGGATTCCTATACCTATAAATGGTGGTTCATTATATATATACCGCATTAGAATACATGCCAGTTCACCAGGATCAACTAATTTCTGATGCAAGTAAAACTTACATTACAAACTTTGATGCAAGTAAGATTCCAGTGTGAACTAGTTGCAAGTTACATATTAGTTCTCACATACAACTACAAGAAACATACCACCGTTGTCAAACCAAAATCTGCTATGTGCACTTTTTTAGATTCCAACATCGTATATCGTATGAAAAAAAACTGCTAAACCTCATGGTATTTGCTGCAGCTAGAATCTGTTGCCGTATTCCACGAATAAACTAAAAAAAACCAACTACTAAATTTCTCATCAGTCAGTAAAAACTCATCACCCTTCCCCCATCTTTGAACCCCCCCCCCCCCCCCTTACACCCCTCTACAAATGTATCTTTGTAATGACTAAACTCAAAGACTACTGGACCGATTCTAAAAATTCTTTCACCTATAAAAAGCTACCTTTCGCCTATAAAAATCTACATTATCAACGAGTAAGTTAGTATTTTATAAAGAGAAGCGAGCGAAGTCACGTGCAACAGCTAGTTTAACATAAAAAAGCAAGGCCTCGAAATGCATTACTTTGCATTTTCAGTATATGCACTCACATGTAAGCGTTGTAACATGAGTTTCAAACGCTTCAACATTTGTAATCAATGAGAATGCTTTGAAGGACATATGTCATTGTTTTGATATCTATACATTGATTGTTTGCCTTTAGTAACAGTTAGAAGGCCACTGTTCAAAGCCGCAATGGACCGTGTATAAGGCAACACACTAGATGTTTTATAGAACGCATCGTGGTGGAGAGGAACCCAGACTGTTAGAGGAGACGAATGAATATTCAGTACGTACCTTCCGTTGAAAATTCATGTAAACTTGACTTGACTCCTGGGCTTTTAAAAGTATTCCAAGTTGTAAGTTTCTATTTACTACAGTGAATAATAAATTTATGTATTTTTTAATAGGTTTATTACTGAATCTATTCTTAGATCTCTATACAAATATATGTGTAAATTCAATCATCATCAATACATTAATAAAATCATAAACGATTATTTATTTATTTTTAAAAACAATTTGTACCTACACGTTGCACTTATGTTATCAAGATCTAAAAAATAGTTTTTCCAATCTTTATACATTTGTCTGTGCGTTTGTACACGCTAATTTCAGAAACGGCTTAACCGATTTGAGACATTTGGTGTTTCTTTGATTCCAATCGGTCTACAAACAAAAAAGTTTTACCGATTACCGAAATACCACTCGTACGAAGTCGCGGGCACAGCTAGTTTTAAAATAACTATAAAGTCACTCTACGCTTTCGTTTGTCTCTCCGCTAAACCACTCTAACGGTTTTGATACGGTTTTCGCTGAAGAAAAGAGCTATAACCGTGGAAGGTTTGTATATATAATTTGCAGAAAAATTATGTAAAATCGGTAAGTATATTTGTTGGCAACTGTTTGGTTAGAGGCTACAAATAATAAAAAAAAGAATGGAAAATACGTCAGTTGTTGAAAAGAAGAGTTGCGTGTTGGTTTTCTTAGCAGATATATTGTAAGAGGTACAAAGAGGTAATGCTGCCAGCATAATAGGGTCGATGCCGCAGGCGGATCTGTTAGACGGGGTCTTCCTTTTGTAATCTGTATATATGTATATATATAATTTTTTATATAATGTAAATACATTAAGTTTTTATATATTACTGTAAATATTTAATAGTGTTGAAAGAATAAATTTAATGATATATTGTATAATTTAAAGATATATTATTAATACTCATTAATTTTCATACAGTCCTGTCTCAACAATATTTAATTAACAAAATATTCTCATCGAATGAGACTTGGCCATAGCTTTCATAATGGAATAAAACTTGTAATACTTCTTGATCCTTTAAAACGGAGACGCAAAATGAACATTAAAATTTTCTAAGCTCTTCTAATAATTCGATGTGACGACGGTGGCGCCGAATTTTTAAAATTTTTAAACGATCCCTCGCGAACCTAGCATTTTTCCAGGATAATAAGTATCATATATTTTAATCCAGGTAATAAACTATCTATATGCAAAATTTCATTCAAATCCGTTCAGCCGTTTTTAGGTTATTGAGGAACAAAAATCCAAACATACAAACTATTGATTTTCTCATGTAAGTGTGTATGGCTCACGTATATTATGGGAATTCAAGATGTTGCCCAATGAACGAACCCCTTATTAAATTTATTCAAAGCGGGTTCAGATCCAATAAAAAATTTGTCAGACTCGTATAAAAAAATTATCAAATTACTATACCACGTAAGTTTGCTATAAAATTTGGCTCACCAGAAATACCGTTTCACATAAATTTAACCCTATGGCAGCTGGAATGGACAAAATTGCGTGGAAAAACTTTTGTGTGCCTTGGCCAAAACAATGTTTTCCTTTTTTCGTGTATTTAATTGCGCCATAAAATTAGTTGATAACAATGTACACAATTTATTCTTGTTATTCCCTCTTAAGGTGGAGACAAACGCTAAATACTAAAAATATCCATTGTTCGATGAAGATGTTACAAGAAATAGACAATACAATTGCTTTGAAAAAAAAATATTATACTTAAACATGTGAAGAACCAATTGTATTAATTAAAATTATCGTTTAATTAATAGAAACTCCACAAAAAAATTAGAACAGAAGAAGAATTTGACTTTTATTGAAAATTCTCTCGAAAACGGCTTATTGCGCGCATATGAATCCTGTATCTATATAAGTTAATGTCAGTTTAAAAAATTGTATAATTTTTTTTTATTTGTTGTTCTAATGTAATTTGCACAAGTGAAGCCTTAATTCATTTTCTTTTCCTAAATTATTAATTCCATATTTATTGCCCAAATTTCAGTTACAATCATACTAATATTATAAATGTGAAGTAACTTTGTCTGTCTGTCTGTCACCTTTTCACGCCTAAACTGCTGAACCGATCATCATGGAATTTTGCATACACGTTGTCAGGGATACAGGAAAGGACATAATGTACCTTTCATCCAGAAAAAAGTACTCTTCCCGGGGATCATCTAACGCCTGGCAAAGCTACAACTGCAATAAAGATTTAGGCGTTACATTGCTCATGTAACGCAATGTCAGTCAGTCGTTATTTTTTTATTTTTCAACGCGGGCGAAGCCGCGGTTACCAGCTAGTTTTTTTATATACATATTTTTTACTATTCTCTGCCAAGGGTTTCTAATGCATATAGACACTATTTTCCATTAAAAGCACCAAATGTATGTTTATTCATATTTATATACATAATCTATACATATAATCTATACTAATAATCATGGGTAGGGAGTCGGTCTCGTGGTTCTCGCCAATGTGCGGCTCAGCTAACAATGCAAGTCCACCAATCAGCCGCTTTTCGAGGCAGTTTCCGATATGCAGCAACCAAATGTTGGAACAATATTCCACCGCCAATACGGAATCAGTGCACTGTTCACGGATTTAGAGCAAATCTAAAAAATTTTTTAATTAACAGTCAGAAAAAAGAGGAGAATTTAAGAATAGAGAGTAGTTTTTTATAAATTCCAGGTACCTCCTCGCACTCAGCCAAAAAATTAAAATGATTTCATTATTGTTATTATTAGGTATTATTATTGTTTTTATTAATTATTTTTGAGCTTTTTAAATATCATCTAATAATAGCATTAATATTTAGTTATGTGCGGCAGGGAACTGGAGAAATGTTTTCAATATTCGGGCAAGCAGTTGTGTTTCTTGACAACAAATAAATTTAAATAAATATTTTTTATTTCATTTGTTAGCGGGTACATGCATGGTGTGTGTGTATTGTGTATTAAACTAAGGGTTCCTACGGAAGATCAGTGCTGGCCTATGCCAGCAAAATGCTGAGTAGGGACCTTTTTGTAACTTTCTTTCTTGCTGTTACTGTTATTTCTTTTTTCTCTGTGTCTGTTAAATGTATGTTTTGTAAGTTACAAATAAATTGATTGATTGATTGATTGATTAATATTATAAAGCTGAAGAGTTTGTTTGTTTGTTTGTTTGAACGCACTAATCTCAGGAACTACTGGTTCAAATTGATATTTTTTTTGTTTTGAATAGTCCATTTATCGAGGATCACGCCTACATAACATCACGCTACGATAAATAGTATTATATAAAAAGCAGTGTCCAGTACCGCGCGCCCCATGCGCACGCCAGCCGCCGCGCCGCCGTATGGGCCGCAGCGAAGCGTGGCCGAGTAGTTCAGCTAGTAAAATCATAAACGAGCCGTGTCTGTACATTCAAAAACCAAAAAAATAGTTTTTAGAATTTTTATCTGTTTGTCTGTGAGTTTGTGTACGGTAATTTCAGAAACGGCTTAACCGATTTGAATGCGGTTTTCACTGATGTATTTTAGCAAGCCTCCCGTACATTTTAGTGTTTTTTCATTCCAATCAGTTCACAAACAAAAACGGTTACTACGCTATACCGAATACCACGCACACGCACACGTAGTTGCGGGCTCAACTAGTTGGATAATAAAATTATTAAACAATAGTCCCAAATAATAGTAATCAAAACATTTAGCTAAAAGAAAGTAATCTAGATAAATTCTAGATGAATTTTCGTTTTCCCGCTATCTGTCATTGTCACGTAATTTTATTACGCCAGCCATCTTGGAAGGAACAGTTTATTTCATGCCGCGTCACACACGATTATATGGCAATGTTGAAATTTATTAGACTACGAAACATTACCTTTAATATTTAGGTACTAATTTATCACATCGTAGATATTTGTCGAGATAAGTATTATAATTTTTTAAGTTAAGGTCGGCAGACGGGCTGACTGTCCACTTCTTGATGGTAGGTGGCTACCGTCGCCTATAACACAAGCGACGCCAAAGCTGCTGCAAATGCGCTGCCGACTGCAGTGGATTAAGGATAAGGGATTAGGAGGGGGATAGGAAAACGGGCTCTGGCATCCCTTACTCACTCACCGAAACACAACAGCACACGTGCTGTAAAAAATTATAAAAATTGTATTGACGTAATTGTAGAACTAGCTTCGGCTTCATCTGCGTTGAAACTTTAAAAAAAAATTAACACCTGACAAAAACATAATTGACCAATAATTTTATCAGTCTTTATTGCTCATATATTTCTGTTAATGGATTAATGGATTAATCGATAAATTAATTCGATCTGGAACATTACTTTTTCCTGGATGAAAGGTAACCAAATGACCTTTATACCTGAAAACATAATATGCAAAAGACATGGTTCAAAACCAGGCCATTTTTAGGGTTCCGTACATCCGAATAAAAAAAAACGGAACCCTTATAGGATCACTCGTGTGTCCGTCTGTCCGATAAAAAAATACAGAAATTAGTTTTCTACTTATAGATTATAGGAAAACCTATAAGAAGTCCATGATATTAAAATAACATGGTAAATCACTCAATATTATGCGGATAGGTAACATCGTACTCTTCACGCGAGTTCAACTCGCACTTGTCTCGTTTTTTTTTATGTACACTTTGGAATAAAAGTATTTTCCTGTGAATATTTCGGATTTTGTAAATGGGGATAACATTCGAAAATTTTAAAAAAATTTTACTTAACTTATTACGAGCCCGTTGTATGAGTGGTTAGGGTATTTGCCTTAACGCTCTGTTCTAGGGCTCCCGGGTTCGATTCCCGGCAGGGTCAACTTTGAAAAATCAACTTTTCAAATTTGGCTCTGGTCTGGATTTGGAAAGTAGTGGCAGGCCACAATGCGTTTCGCAATCATTTGGGCAGTCTGTCTGGCGGCAATAATATTACCCCCTTACATAAGACCACCGTTAGATAACAGCATGTGTGCTGTTGTGTTTCGGTGAGGGAGTAAGGGATGCCAGAGCCCATTTCCCTATCCCTAATCCTACCGCAGTCGGTAGCGCACTTGCAGCAGCTTTGACGTTGCTTCTGTTATAGGCGACGGTAGCCACCTACCATCAATAAAAAAAGTATTGAGCCACAAATTCCCAATCACTCAACAAGCTGCAGAGAAGATAATGCATTTATATCAAGAAGATAGTTTCCGAAATACAGCGATTCATTAGAGAATTAAGTTGTCGATATAACCCAAAAGAAAATCAACTTAGATAATTGACCTGTTCAAAACTGAAATACTCCAGCGAAGGTACGTTGGGGTACCTATTTTACGTAATTTCGGACATGTAATGTATCTAAACAAAAATGTCCGGGACAGTTATAAGAGGGCTGTCCAAAAGGTTGTTATAAATAATGTTAAAAAAAATATTATACAATTAATCAGTGTAATCAATTTTGTCCCCTTCAAAGTACTTTCATTGAGTTAATATCACGCCGTTTTCACAAGCTGGAAGGACCCTTGGAAGTCCTCTGTTGGAAGGCTCTTCAGGTGCTTTGTATCTATAAGGACATCTATCTCCTAAGGATATCTAAGAGTGATAATTTTTTATCTTGATAAAAATAGCGTCATTTTTTTGCAACACCGTTGAAATCGTTATTTTTTGCACGCACACACATACACATTCAGGCATATACACACATACATTTCTTTGATGTTGTTGAGCGGGGTCTCCTGATACAAGTAATTTTTATACTTACTAGGAGTGCCCCTACAAATGTACCTTGTACCTGATAGTAATAAATAATGATAATAATAATAACATTTTAAACTTCAAGTCAAGTCAAAACATATTTGCCTTTTATACTATACTAGCTGTGTGCCCGCGACTTCGAATGCGTTTCTAGAATAGCATGTAACTTTTTTTTTTAAAGTGATTGGAAAGAAACAAACACAAAATATTACGGGAACCTTGCTTTACATCAGTCAAAATTGCATTCAAATCGGTTAAGCCGTTTCTGAAATTATCGCGTACAAACGCCTCACTCACATGCAAAAAAATCTTAAAACTATTTTCGGTAACACGATACAACGTGTACCTACAATTTTTTTATTTTATTTAAAATACAGGCTCGGCTCACTTACGATTTTATTATATGTATTGATGACTAGCTGAACTCAACTACGCGGCGTGTGTGTGGGGCGTTGCCCATTTTTTTTTTGACAAAAACGGCGATAACTCGACAAATATAAATAAGATATTCATGAATTATACACATTAACCATCCTCAGAAATTACTCTTTAAATTAATACAATCAGGAACAAAAACCGTTTACAACTTTCCGAAATTAGCGCATACATACAGACAAACAGACAGAAAAAAAGGAGGACCTTACTTTTTACTATGTACTAACATATAATTAGTATCTTGAGATTTATAACAAAATTAATATCTTGCCGACAAAAAATTCGCCATTAAAAGTTTGTACATATTTAAATTACTTATTACAAGTACATATTTTATGATTAATTTAGTTAATTTTCCATAGATAATGGCGTGCTTGCTGGTCGAGTAGTTGAGTAACTAGTAAAGTGCGCTCCAAATCAGGGGTCCCGGGTTCAAAACCCGTCTTGTGTATTTAAGTAGTGGCAGAGCGGCAGTAACCAGTAACCACCCTCTTACAATAGACCAGCGTGAAATAACAGCATATGTGCCATTGTGTTATATGAGTTAAGTTTTCACTTTTGTTTTAATTTTCCATAATGCCTTTACTTCGATGCGCTGTAGTTCGTTTTTTGAAAATCTCACAGGAACCTAAAATTTTTCCAGGATAAAAAGTATTAACTATATGTGTGCCAAATTTCATACAAATCCGTTCAGCCGTTTCTGAGATTAGCGTACACAAACGCACAGACAAACAGACAAAAATTCTAAAAACTATTTTTTTTTTGACCTCGGTAAGATAAGTATAACGCGTACAAATTGTTTTTTTGAAAAAATATTTAATCTACAAATTCGGCTCGTCTACGATTTAGATTTGAGTGATTTTTTGTACATATACAAAAAAGAAATAAATAAGTATAGTTGGGTTAAAGACAAAATTTACGATTTTATATTTTACCCTTTCGAAAATTCTTAATTTGTTTTTTAATTGTTTTAGTTACGTTTTATATAATATAATAACATTTTGATTCAACTATATTTTCATGGAGAAGGCTGTAAAATTTCACGACGGATAAAACTACGGGGCACTACTAGTATTTCCGGAATGGAGCTATAAATATTTGCTCGAATAACGTTTCGACTCTCAAGCTAACCTTGCCATGACCTCTTACCTACACTCAACAAGAAAAGGATATATAAAAATGGCGAACAAACTCCTGGTTATCACGTAAACGAGTCCTACAGGACTCATCGGGCCGCCCGTGCAAATAAGCACCACAGTTGTAGGAGGGCCATGAATTTTTCAACAACTGGGACTTTGGGGATAACTTCGTGGAAAATACGATTGAATTGTAAATGAATATAAACTGACTAACGCATATCCTACTAATATTAAACTTATTACCCTTATCCCCCCGTTGGATGAGTGGTTGGGGTGCTTGCCTTAACGCTCTGTTCTAGGGTTCCCGAGTTCGATCAACTTTGAAAAATCAACTTTTCAAATTTGGCTCTGGTCTGGATTTGGAAAGTAGTGGCAGGGCACACTGCATTTCGCAGTCATTTGGGCAGCCCGTCTGGCGGCAGTAACCACCCCCTTACAGAAGACCACCGTGAAATAACAGCACATATGCTGTTGTGTTTCGGTGATTGAGTAAGGGATGCCAGAGCCCACTCCTAATCCCTTATCCTTAATCCTGCTGCAGTCAGCAGCGCAATTGCAGCAGCTTAGGCGTTGCTTGTGTTATAAGCTACGGTAGTCACCTACCATCAAGTGGACCATCAGCCTGTCTGTCATTATACATATATTAGAGGATTGCGACTTTGTCCAAGTCATTGATAGATAAGCATTTATTAAATGTTTTTCACAGTGTTCATTCTAATTTAAGGGATAAATCGGAGCCAATAGGTGTTCCGCATAGTTTAATTTTGACTCATTTTTATGTCTTTTTTATTTTAACAAGCTTTGCTAGGAACACACTTGACCGCACCGCGTCCGCGCTGTGTGACGGCCGAGTTCTGGTCATACGCCGATGGACTAATATGAAGGAATTGTATCGCCGCGTTTCCACTTCTCCGCACCGAACCCACATCGTGTCCGATTAGTTTTGTTTAGTTTTTGACGGGCACGGTGCGATGTGCGATTCATTTATTTAATTTTTTGTTTTTGTTTAATTACTTCATTTATTTTATTTATTTACTTATTCATAATTCATCTTTTTTATTTCTAATCACCGACTGTCAGCCAACACTCGGCCGTCACACGGCGCGGACACGGTGGAGTCAAGTGTGTTTCTAGCATAAACCCAGTTGTTTGGTCCTGTGGCGGGCGTCGGTCTCAGTCGCCGAAGAGTACTCCCGCCACAGTGACATTTGACAGTGGCCGTCATAGTGTGACGTTTAGGTTGGCCGAGTCGTTATATACTTTTGAAACGGTTTTGGTAAGCGCAAGCACTGGTGCGACTTAAACCATATTTGAGTGAATAATTAAGTTACATTCTACTAAGGAATCGGCTAACGGTAGCCATTGTACGGGATAAAGTGAGTTGTTTGAAAGAGACTAAATTGAATCGGTGGAGTGAGTAACGACTCGGCCACGGACGGATAATTTCGGCGCCCGAACTCGGCGATATTCCTGAAATCCTAATTTCCCGCCTCACCCCATATCTATATATATTTCCCTATCGCCTGAGGCTACTTCCAGGCAGACCCCGGGGTAAGTAGTTAGCTTAAGTTCTTAGCTCACAGCGGCGTATCGCCGTTTCGGCTGGTCAACGCCAACGGTCAACGCCACCGCACTGGTGCTTATGGCACAGCCACGGGTGCTGTAAGCATCACCAGTCTTGTTAATAATAATCATGAAATAGTTAATAAACTGAATAGTGCCTGTAAGGGCTGCCGATAGTAAATTATCGGGTTTGAGCCCAATACGGCGGGTGTGGACTGTATAGGTTTGCGAGAATTCTATTCTATTACTCACTGTTGTGATCTGCGGGTTTGTTCATTTGATAGGAGAACAAAGAAGACAGCGAGCCTATTTATCAGCGGGTTTGTTCACCGTTTTTACACTTACTATTTTTCTATCTATCTATGGCGGTGGACTCCAAACAGGGGTGTTCTCTGATTGGCCCACAATGACGTGCCCCCTCTTAGCCAATCAGAGCGATTCCTTATGAATTAAACAATGCCAGCGAAGTGGCGCGAAGAGTGCCGACAGGACGAAAATACAACGTGTGGTTAATTCACAATTATACACTTTGTGAAATAATTCTATGTTGTCAGTTTTAAAGGAATTTCCATTTACAGATATACAAACTAACTCCAGTTATGATTATAGTAAGTTACGAAATTATGGTTACCCTACACTTTTACTTGCGGTCGAGATTCAATGTACACATTATACGGTATGCTTGTTTTATCCTCATTTGTAATGAAGATAGGTAAGAAACAGGTGAGTATAATATTTACAGAACCCCGTCTCGACAGTCGGTACAAGAATGTCGATTCGACAGTCATTGTACCGATAGTCTTTTCGACGAACGGTCGCATAGCGAAGAGTTTCGACCAACACCTCAAGAGCTTCGCTTAATGACTGATTTTTTTTTACGTTTAGACTGGCCACCAGCCCACTTGATGGTAAGTGGCCACCGTCGCTAATACATATATATAATAAGGTGCTGTGACAGGAAAAGTGGCTCTGGCATTAGGTACTTATTCACCCACCGAAACACAACAGCACAGATGCTGTTATTTATTCTTCTGTAAGGGTGATTACAGCCAGACGGACTGCCCAAATGACTGCAGTGTTCCCTGCCACTAATTTCAAGATCTAGACCGGAGCCAACTATGAAAAGTTCATTTCCAAAGTTGACACTGCCGAGAATCGAACCCAGCACTGAGAGAGTTCAATGCAAGCACCCTAACCAGTCATCCAACGGGCTCGTCTAACGGGCTGGATAAAGGGACAAATACAGAAGGCGGTACTTCTTGACACGGCACATATTGTCAGGAGGTTCTAAAGTGTATTGTTATTATTATTGCTTTTATTGTTGAGTTTTTTATTAGTGTATTTTTAGTAGATAGCGAATATGTCTAGAAGAAATGCTGTTTTGAAAGGACAGGCACGGAAAATGGTATATTACGCGCATTGTTTTGTTAAAAGAGAAACTGACTGACAAGATAGAGCGCGGCAGCGCAAATGCGTCGAAAAAAATATCAGCCAACTGTTGGACGCTAAGTCGATTCCCGCCAATCAGTGTCCAGTGTGACATTGAGGGATCTTAATCTTAATCTTATTTTAGTGGCTATTTCTGTCTGCTAGAGTACCAGTATCACTTCGTCCATTGCTGAAATATTGTGATCGCCACGTGAACTATAGCTCTCTACCTATACCTACCACGTTAAGGAACTGTAGTACTTTTCACAAGCCATTGTGTGGCTTCCTAGGATGTGACTGCGCTTGTGCATCAGGGGCCACATTCGCACAGGATATGCATTGGTGTTTCTTCTGCCTCATGGCAGAAGCGACACTCTCCCGTGCTAGTGAGCCCCATTACTTTTAGGTGCCTATTGAGGCGGCAGTGCCCCGTTAGTGCCCTAGATAGCATACACAAATTGCTCCTACTAAGCGACATAGCCTGATTTGTCACGTTTCGACTATAGGCTTTAATAAGCGCTTTGGAATGGTTCAACCCTTTTTTTTTTTTTTTTTTTTTTTAAGGAGGGGAAATGCATTTACGCACTATCCCTCGTCGACGGGGACGATCGACGAGGGGGTGTGTGGGACTCACCCGACGGAACGAATCGCCCCGCCGGTCCTACTCCACTAAAACCGCCTCCATGTTCCACCATCGGCAGCGATAATGGGACCCGGAGTCACAGCCAGGCCCTATCCCCGGGCCCCACGCACCGCCATGTCCTTGCGGACCCGCCCCTGTTTTTACACGGCAAGCCGTGTAAAAAACTCCTCCTGTGGTGGCCCGCTGGAACATCTGCAGGCCACCACACCTACACTGCCCGGTGTTGTGCGGGCGGCGGACCTCCCCGCGTCCGCCGCCCCCGAACGAAACGGCTACAGCCGCCCAAGTTCCTCTCATCAGTCGCAGCGAGCAGTCAGCGAGGGGATTCGTAACCGAATCAACCCCTTACCTCTTCTCCGCGGCACAACCATCCGCGGAGTCGGAGGCCGCTTCCACCTTCATCCCCCGGACGACCCCCGCTCGTGTGGCCGCTCATCTCATACGACATTATGGGTGGGCGGCCCATAGGGGTGTCCCCCTGACATTTCCCCAACAATCGCGGCAGCCCGAGACGGGCTCCACCTCGTGTTGTCGTCGCGGAAGAGCTACTAAGCCGGGTGGCAAGGCCGGGTCTTCACTCTTCCGGACGACTGCGGAGGGTAGTACTAAGCCGGTGCCCGCCCACCGGGTGTTCCACACCCCCCACATGCCACGATTGCAGGTACTATGCCAGTTGGTCCTTCCCAGTCGCATGAGCTCCGTCTTCGCGTAAGTTGCCCGACTACCACTGAGCGCCAGAGCCGTCCAAGAGAATGCACTCGCTGCGACTCACCCGCTGATCCTCATCCGCAGTACCGAGTCCCATACCTCGGTCTGACGAACAAGGACCGGGGTGCCCTCTCTCTCACCGGCCACCAATCGCGCGGGCCGAGTACGGATTCTCGGCCCGCGCGAGCGATGACCGGTGAAGCTCCAACGGAAGGTTGGAGCCTCCAAATTGCAGCTCCGCCACGAGCTCCGCTGAGCGGAGCTCGCTCGGAGCCCACCTCGGTGTGGGCCTTCTTTGTCCCCAAAACCAATCCGATCGGTCGAGCAAAGGCCGGTGACCCCACCGACCCCTGCAACCGCCCGGATTGCCAAGGGTAAGCCCCCCCACCACGACAAGGTCATGGCCCACCTAGGGGGGGGGAATGGTTCAACCCTGGCAAGTTAATCCAGCGTTGGTAAGATTTAACAAAGCACTGGTTCCATATGGTCCAGCGAGCTAGGCTATTTGGTAGTCCGCACATAGGTTCAGGACCTATTAGCCTACCTTTTGCGCCTACACGAGCCAATTCGTCGGCAATTTCATTGCCTTCGATCCCCATATGGCCAGGTACCCATCTTAGGACCACTTTGTTCTTGCGACCTAAGGTATTTAAGTAGTCTACACAGTTTCGCACAAGCTTTGAGAGTGTAGAGTCTGAGTCTAGTGCTTGAAGTGCAGCCTGACTATCTGAATGAATGTAAATTACACGTTTGACGTAGTTTCTTTGCAGGTTGATTTCCGCGCATTCTAGGATGGCGAAGACCTCTGCTTGGAAGATGCTGGCGTACTGTCCCAAGTTTACACTGGTCCTGTATTCCAGCCTACGTCAGGTCCTGATTTGGACCCATCGGTATACCAAGAAAGGCTACCTCCCTCCCAAGAGATCTTGTTATTTGACCAGTTTTCTCTTGAGAGTAGCTCCACAGTATAATACTTTGCTTCTATGTACTGTGGTATCATTGTATCAGTAGGCATGCCTAGGATGGGATCCCTTAGTACTGAGTCTTCTAGAACTCTGAGTACCTTGGACAGCCAATTGTGTTTACCCCGATTCATCATTCTGTGCATACTGGTTCTTGCCTCCTTCTCTAAAAATAGATTTAGAGGCGGTAAGCCCAGAATAGCCTCCAGAGATGCTCCGGGGGAACTCGACATGGCTCCTGTTATCATCAGACATGCCAAACGCTGTACGCCATTAAGCTTGTCGATGGTCGTTTTCTGGTTGGCTTTTCTATACCATACTATAGAGGCGTATGCGATCATCGGCCTCACAATAGCAGTGTACAGCCAGAGGGTGAGCTTTGTACACTGGCCCCAGCTCTTCCCTACCATTCGACGACTGATAAATAAGGCTGCCTTAGCCTTATTTATCACATTTCCAATGTGTGCATTCCACGTTAGTCTCTGGTCGAAAGTAACTCCCAGATATTTGACCTCTGTGGAAAATTCAACTCGTTTACCATTTACTAGGGGTGGCTTTAATTTATCCAGTAGCCTCTTTTTGGTAAACGGTACTATAGCGGTGTTATCACCGTTATAGTTTCGTATCCGTTTATCATCCGTATCATTGAGGGATACGCACGTTAAACGCTGAGTTTCGGGTCTGAATTAAAATGATGAGTTGCGTGATTAAAGTGTGTAGAAATTACAAAGGACGTTTAAAAAGAACCAACAAAGTCACCTACCATCGTTAAGTAATTCAAAATAAATCATTTTTAGTAAGAAAACAAAGAGAAAAAGAGGAAATTCTTAATAGGATTGCACTGCCCGGGAATCGAACCCGAGTCGCAAGAATGGGAATCTTGCATGATACCACTACACCAGCAGTGCTCTTATGGATGGCATCAAAAATAAGTAATCGTATCGTTTCTTTTAAATCTTAGATTCATATTGAAATTTTCGTGAAATAGAATAATAGAACCTTTTTATTTGATAACCCTTTCTTCTATAGGTGTAGCTCAGATACATACAGACCAATATAAAATATTACGTATTGACGATATACCTATTACAAGCCATGATTTTTTTTCACAATAGATAGGTAAATAAGTAGGTGGGTATACAACTGTAACTGGCCATTTAAACACATAATAGTGTAATTATACCTTCTAAATTTGAAAAGTGAAACTCATTGAGTGTTAAATAAAGTATGTTTCATTTGATATTTATTTATATATCTATATTTTTTTTCCAAGTTTATAAATATCGACAAACACATTAAAGTTATGATTCCCCTTAGAATATACCACTGATTCCTTGGAAAGGAACCTAACTGGTTGCTTTTCATTCCATTTCAAGATAATAATTTAACAACAATAATCCATTTCGACGCATATTTGCGTTTCGCAGGCATTTGGGCAGCCCGTCTGGTAGCATTAACCACCCCTAGAAGACCACCGTGAAATAACTGCACGTGTGCTGTTGTTTTTCGGTGAGTGAGTAAGGGATGCCAGAGCCTATTTCTCTATCCCCTCCTATTCCCTTATCCTACTGTAGTCGATAGTACACTTGCAGCCTCTGTGGCGTTGCTTGTGTCATAGGCTACGGTAACCACCTACCATCAAGTGGACCATCAGCCGATCTTAACATAAAAAAAAGATAAAAATATGATCCCTCTGGAACGTACCTACTTTTTCCTAGATGAAAGGTAACCTATACCTTTTCTATATCCCTGATAACGCGTATGCAAAACTTTATGACAAGCGTAACTCACTTTCGCATTTACAAGGTAGGATAAGCTTCGTAAAAATAATTTCAATAGTTGCAGTCCCGACTCGCTTCCTCGTGACTTCTTTGTCTTCAAAATTTTCATAATTACCTAACAGTAAAATACAATTTTCCGATATCACCGCGAACTATCAAAGTTGGTTCATTGGCACGCAAAAATAACATAACTTATTATTATTATTATTATTTCTTTTTCATTTCGAAAACTTTCAGTGCATCTTATGTATTACTTTTTCTATATCCGTCTGTCCGTCCGTCACAGTCAATTATCTCCGAATCTACTGGACCGATTAAGTTGAAATTTGGTAAACATATGCATGACCCCAAACGCAGAGGTGTAACGTGAATAGATGAAATCTGTATATGGGAGGTCATAATTTTAGAAGGTGGAAAATTAAAAAAAAACTGCATCGTGTGACATATCAAATGGAAGGTCTTTTTGTGAAGATCTTAAAAGTATTTTTATGTAATTTTAACATAAATAGTTTTCAAAGTTATTCAAGAAAATAAACGAAAATTGAACATTCCCCACCCCCTTATCTCCCAAACTCCTACTGAGCCTAAAAATTTTGAAAAAAAATAATAATACAGAAATTAGTTTTCTACTTATAGATTATAGGAAAACCTATAAGAAGTCCATGATACTAAAATAACATGGTAAATCACTCAACATCGTACGGAACCCTCTTCACGCGAGTTCAACTCGCACTTGTCCTGTTTTTTTTTTTTTAGTAATATAGCTCGGTGCACAAGAAAGGCTGTGGTAGAAAAATTCAGCAGTGATAGAAGATTCAGTGAAACAAAACTTCAAAGTAATATAATAAGCACTAGTTAATTTACAATTTAAAATTTTCTGTCATGTGAAAAAAAGCAAGAAAAGCAATATGTATGGTTGACATAGCTCCTAGATTTAAATTCCTTTGAAAATCTATACACAAATTATTGAATAGCGAAGTGATAAATCTATACATCTAATTAGATCTAACATCTAACATTATCTAATGATAATGTCCGTTGTTTCAAAACTGCAAATCTCCGTAGATGTCCAAGGGTCAAAAAGACACTTTTATTAAGCGGGTCAAATTTGTGGGTCCCAAGGTCCGGCGCACCTCTGGGTTACAGGGCATGTTGTAGTTGTAACGCCTAACAAAAATTTATGGGCAATAAAAATTGGATAAATGTTTCAACGCCTAAGAAAAAGGCACACGGACGAACCACTTAATTGTATAGACAACGTAATACTACGTCGCATTACACGAGCAGAAATAAATAATTGAGTAAATATGATAATAATTTCTTTTAAGATTTAAAAATGTAACGTACTTTTCCATTATATTTCGTATTTTATTTTATTTGAATGATAAAAAGAATTTCCATAAATAACCACTTTATATGCAATGCCGATGCGGACAAGCTTCAAACAAGGAACTCTGAATACTTACTCTGTTGCCGCTGCGGACATCTTTTTTCTTTCTTTTTTAAAAATAAGTTAAAAGAAACTAGACTGCCAGAGTTATATATATATATATATATATTAGGTAACACTAAGGTCTAAAGTGAGGTCTAGGATTAATGATAAAGGGGAGATTATGAAGGATTAGGAAAAAGGGCTCTCTGACATCCCTTACTCATCTCACTCACCGAAACCCAACAACACACATGCTATTATTTCACGCGTTTGTTCTAAGTTTTACATTTAAAAATGTAGGAAGCAGGCCAACAGTCTGATTATAGTTGCTACCAAACAAGATTGTATGGCATGGGAATCTTAGCTTATTCCTCGAATTGCTTTAACGGTAAAACATACCGAGTAATTATAAAATCAGTTACAGAACACTTTCAACTATATTTTTATTTATTAAAGATGGGTTTGCTCTTGACCAGCATCTATCCATGTAGGAAGGATGAGGCCGACGATGGAGCGAGCTCACCCAGAAGATCGATCTTTGAAAAGATTTAGGTTGTATGAGCTCGGTAATACAGACGCCGGCAGGGAGTTCCAATCCTTAGCAGTGCGCATCACAAAAGATGTTTTAAAGCGCTTGGTCCGAATTAGAGGGATTTCGACAAGGTGAGGATGGTAACCAGCCGTACGTCTGCATGTCCGATAGAAGAAAGAGAAAGGCGGCATGATCTCGTGCAGCTCTCGAGCACACTCTCCGAAGTACATCTATAGAATACACACAGACAGGCAACTTTGCGTCTATGTGCCAGGCTCTGCAGCTTAGTTCTTATTAGTGTATCATCGCCAATGAGGCTCCTAGCTCTGCGATCCACCGAATCGAGTGCCAAGTTGGTATTTTTCTGAGCTATCCCAAAGGTGACAGCAATTCTCCATGCAAGATCGGACTTGTGCCTTGTAAAGAGAGAGGAGCTGTCCAGGTGTGAAATATCGCTTCACCCTATTTAGGATGCCCAGCTTTTTGGCCGCTATTTGGGCTTTGGACTCGATAGAAGTACCGAAGTTGAGATTTGAGCACAACCTCATGTCCACAGGTACGGATGCACCTGGGAAAAACTATATAATAATGCCATCGAGTAAATTTTCATGGAAGAGCTCACGAAAGTGTGTATGTTAGTTATTTTCTCTCGCCGATGTATCTATCTAACTGTTACTACCTGAGATTGCAAGATGGCGCCATTGGCCATGTCGCTATTCACATTATTTAAAATGAATCAATGAATCCTCTCTGTATGAATAAGAAAAAAACATTTAAATTTGGAATGCTAATTAAATAATATTTCGTTAATGAAAAGAAATTTTAATTATTTCTTAAAAGTAAAACTGGCAAGGAAGATGGCGCCGCATTCGACAACGTTCATTTCCGCATGCGTACAAAAACTACTTGCCCTATATTTCTACATTCATGAATGGCGATACATAACCAGCCGTTTGTAGAGTTAATTATTGTTAAAAAATGTTAGGTTTAACATACAAAAACAGTAACGAACCAATTAGATAGTGTTGCTAAATTAACAACTTGGAAATTCTCACTCAATTACGACAATAAGAACTCTCGATAATCGTAAGTATTCCCTTGACGGTTTTATTTGTGTCAACCAATACATTTTACGGATAATTGTGTAATGAATACCGAATTCCTTTAAAAAATATATAATGTCACGCTATTGTATAATATGTCCATCTAAATTAACATGCTGATTGTCAAAAAATGACAATTGCTAACATTAAAACAAAACTGCGGTAATTTTATTGATTCTTCAATTTACTCTGTGTAAAATTGTTATGCTGTTTCTAAGCGAATGTTATTTTAGGGACATTATGATTAATGCTTTGTAATTAAGGTCAGTCATAATTTTCACAGATGATTTATCGAATTTAATACAGCCTTTTTTTGTATTCTTTACGAAAAACTACTTATATGTGCACATTGATGATAATAAAATTAACATATTTTAATATTGTAAATAAAAAAACTACTTATTTTTTATTAATACGTTTCGGTGCGCAAGTAAAAAAAGTGTGTGTCAGCTCCGAGGCACGAGTGGAGTTTATTCCTCGTGTCAATAGATAACTGGATACCTAATTACTTTATATCATATATATCATATAAATTATATGTATTATTTAGTTATATTCTGCATACTCTAATGTCACGTGTTCCGACAAAAGTTCTATTAGTTACATTCGGTAGACACAGATGTCACTACGTTTTATACTTCCAAATAGTTCACTTTTTCGACGACAGATATCGCTGCGCCGGCAGCCTATAACGGGCTATCGTTTTGTTCCTCCACGCGAACTACACTTTTCATACAAGACGTTTGCTTGCTTGTTATACTACGATAGAATTAAGCAACTTAAATATATGCGTCAGCTGTCGCACAGATGTCAAAATGACAGTTAACGTAACTCTTTTTAAAATTTCCATACCGGGGGCCTTATATGAAAATCGGTTCTTAAGGAGTAAAATACTGACGTATCGTAGCTCCTATTCAAATCCGCCAATTTTATTGGAACTTCTTTTTAAATTCCACAGTAACATTAATTATTATATAACATCAGCTATCTGTCAGTAAAAGTCCCGTCAAAATAGGTCAAACCAGAAAAAAGAGACCGACAATTTTTTTTATGTTGATCGTATATATAGAATTGTCAATAAAAGGGCATACATTTTATTTAAATAAATCCTATCTTTGAAAATAATCAGTTCAGCTTTTTAAGAACCTTCGACCGCTTTGAAAAATGAAAAATATATAACACAGTAATATAACACTCGACTTTTTTATCGCTTTTTTTGACGACCTGTGACCTCCATTTTTTTTATATTTTTAGACGATACCTCAGGAAACTAATTTACGCCTATTTTAAAAGGTACATAAATATAGGTTATATATTACTCCCGCAATTGGACCCAGGTACGTTGGTCTAACCGAAATATTTAAGTAAATCTAAAGCGAATATAATATTGTTAGCCTTGTAGTACCTTCGGAATTATGCTACTTCCGCGTATGACGCGTAAAAGATATAATACCTGACTTTATACTTTTACCAAGCTTTAGATCTTTATTTTTTGGTATGTCACCTCTCACTCATTCCCACTGCGGATTCTTGCGAATAGAGAATAAATTAGTATTATCCTTATACTACTGCAGCACGCTTGCAGCACCTATGACGTTGTTTGTGTTAAATGGCGAAAATAGCCGTCAGCCTGTCTGACGACTTTTAATTTTAAAATATATATACAAGGTTACAGGGAAAGTCGTAAGGAATATCAAAGGATGTTGTTATTCAGATCATTTCTGATGTATTTGATTACGTAATGTGGTGGTGTCCGAAACTTATGGATGATTGAACTTTAAAAGTTTTTTTTATTCTTTGTTTTTTTTTTTTTGCTTTTATAT
The DNA here is from genome assembly GCA_910589475.2 of Bembecia ichneumoniformis. Lineage (NCBI taxonomy): Eukaryota > Metazoa > Arthropoda > Insecta > Lepidoptera > Sesiidae > Bembecia > Bembecia ichneumoniformis. The sequence goes on along the minus strand of OU342536.1, from coordinate 12,663,349 downwards.
CGATTTTTTTGGGATTAAAGCTCCTAGGGTCCGATTTTTTTGTTTTTATTTAGATGGCATGTCAATTAATAAAAATTTTAACAAAAATTGAACCTACCACTAACAGTTTAAATATTACATAATCAAATGACCTGACTAATAACGTCCTTTAATACTCCGTACGACTTTCCCTGCAAAAATATATAACAGCCTTCTAATGAAGCAATGCATTAAGTATTAAATTATTTTGAATGATGACTTTTGTTTTTTTTTTTAATCTATTCAAGTTGATTAGTTACTTCTATCAATATAATTAAACTACAATAATTATTCTACAATAATTAAATAACTAATATGACAGATAGCTGCCGCTGCGACTTATTATTTTAGCATTTATTTTAAAAATCCACTTATTTTTGACGATTTTTAAATTTAAATTAAAACAAATAAAATAAAATAAATGCTAAATGTAAAACAAACAAAAAATAATTACTTTATAATTTTATTTATGCTCTTTTTTATCTAAATACATATAATAAATTCGTAGACGAACCGCGTCTGTAAATTAAATGTTTTTTCAAAAAAAACAATTTATGCACGTTGTACCTACTTCTAGGTAAAAATAAATTCAAGGTCAAAAAAATTGTTTTCAGAATTTTTGTCTGTTTATATGTTTATCTGTGCGTTTGTGCACGCTAATCTCAGAATCCTAACCAATTTAAATGCGGTTGTCACTGATTTATTGTAGTAAGCCTCCCCTAACATTTAGTGTTTGTTTCATTCCAATCGGCTTACAAACAAAAAAGTTACGCGCTATTCCAAATACCTACCACGCGTACGAAGTTGCGGGCTGAGCAAGTATTTTTAATAAAAATATTTATTGTATACGTTTATAAAATTGAAATACATACTTTTATTTATCAAGATTGTACCTAGCAATTATTATAATTATTAGATAACTAAAATTATTTTAAATTTACAAACGCATGTAAAATAATAAATTTAAGAAACATATTTTTATATAAAATAGAAAAAAAGATTATATTTTATCTACTTTTGTAAACGTTAAAATACTACAGTTACCAATTATAGAAATAATTATGATTACCTACTAATTGACCAGCAGATGCTTTCTCGGGACAGTGCTCTAAAAAACATATAATACTTGTGCTGTACCTATACTATAAAAAACAATTTTCAGATCAACAATGTCCACCAGCCCGTTCCCGTATACCTGTGAGTTGTGTGGCGCTGAAGGCCTCACCGACGAAGGCATGAGGTCCCACACTCTGGAAGCCCACATCGCCGGTAGACCGGAGTGTCCATTTTGTGACTGTGCTGTGCCCCAGCCACAGTTGGTGGGACACGTTCAGAGAGCCCATCTTCACTACTTGACGCCTGAGAGGGAGTTAATGGCTTTTATTGACGACCAAAGTCCAAGGTGAGTCTAACATTTTAAGGCTTTATTAGACTTAGTTTCATAAGTTATTCATTGTTTTTATTCATTTGTTTCTTTAACATAGTCTATTTTCAGGCCATTACTTCTTTTCAAAGATCCATAATTATGTTAGCGAATACAAAAGTAATTAAAAAGACCGTGGGGTCTATTTTCAAGGATATTATAAAAATGTTAATAAAGACATTAATTACAAAATAATTATTTAATTAAATTTTATTGATATGGAGCGACCAAATGCTCGCTGGACAGATTAGGTAATGAACAGATACGGCCGGGGGGCGAAAATAGTCGAATCGACCGCAAAAAGCAGCAGGAATACAAGTTTTTGATTTTTATTAAACAATATCTGTATTTTTATGTACCTTCAAATTTTAATCTAAGAAGTCAAACTAGAAGGGGCACACCAATCGATCTATCGTCGATTTGTGGACTAGTTTGAGTCGACCGACTGATGGGACTACTACCAGACTAACATACCAAACAATCGACCCTCGATCGAACTTCATGCTATTGATGATTTTTGATGTTCGTTAGTGACATTTGTGCACTGACGCCAAAAATGGCAGCAAAAATAGAAAAATTACAAAAATTTAGAGTCCATCGAACGGAGATTAACAGATTTTCAATGTCACTGAAACTCATTCGAAAATCGTCCTCTCTTGAAAATATTAAAGTCTGGAGGTAAGGTCAAGTTTAGAGATACTTTTTTTTTACGCGGGAAAAAATGCGTTACGCATTTTTTCCGTTAAACACCGTCCGGGGAGACGGTGCGGTTATGTGGCTTCCTTCCCTCTTGATGAGAGAGGTATACCCACTAAAACCCCGCGGCGGTCTTCCTCAGCGGTCGAGAGAGGATCCTGGGATCGCATTAGCGCACCAGGGCCCCCCTCCGCTGTGCCCAAGTTTAGATACTTAACATTTAAGTTTGCGTCTCCTTAACTACGAGTAACAAGGTCGTACTATACAAAAGTCTCGTTCTAGGTCCTAAAAGGTCCTAAGGTCAATATCCTTGATCGACGATCGAACGATTGGTGTGGTAACATTCTAAGATTGAACTGAAATGGGAAAGATTGTGAGGATGGATGCATGGATGTATGTATGTTTGTTACACTTACACGTAAAAACTACTGAATCGATTTGGATGAAATTTGACACACAGGTAGTTTATTATCTGAGTTAATATAAGTAAATGATACTTTTTATCCTGAAAATATGTTAGATTTCCGAGAGATCATCTAAAAATATAACAAAATCGTTGTGACTGGACGTCATGATAAAGATATCAAGCGTTATTGCGTTGACACACGAATCACTCGATATAAAAATATCGCAGAATGAAATTACTATTAAATACTTATTTTTAATAACATAATATATGTTTTATAATATGTACCAGCTGAGCCCGCAACTGTATTTATATAATGTTAAAGTGATTCTTATGGAATTTTAGAAGTAACTTTTTTTCTATTGCGAAAATTAAAAAGTTTCGTGTTCTTGAGTTGTAAGGTCTGTAGTTTATATTATCAATTAGATTATAAATATACCTAGTATAAAAAATACTGAATTATCCTTGATATAATGTGATTTGATCTGAAGCAAACTCAGGACCAGTCACCCGTTAAGGTGCTTGTAACGCTCTGTCTCAGCTGTGGTCTCAGGGGTCCCGAGTTCTATTCCCGGCAGGATCAACTTTGACCAACTTTTCATAGTTGGCTCTGGTCTGGATCTGGCAAATAGTGACAGGGTACACTGCGTTTCACAATCATTTGGGCAGCCCATCTGGCGGCATTAAACCCCTTTCAGAAGACCACCGTAAAATAACAGCATGTGTGCGGTGAATGACTAAGGGATGGCAGAGCCTTTTGCCCCTGTGGCGTTGCTTGTGTTATGGTCAACGGTACCCACCTACAATCGACACCTGCCTGACGACTTTCCTTATATTTTTTATTATTATTTGTAATTATTAATCGACAAATAATCCATGTAGCAACATAACCGCAGTGTTTAAGACAAATTTTTTTGTTTGTTGTAGCTACCCTCAAAATACTGTTTTAATCGGTTAGTAAAATAAATAATGTACCCATTTCATTTTTGTCAATAAAATTATGTATTGTGGCCGCCTATTTCCCATTTGAATTCTTTACAAGTCAACTACCTACATGTAATGTTTTAAGGAACGTATATTTACAAAGTCAACTACCTACATGTAAATACACCACAGAGAATCACATTTTATGAATGGTAAATATAACATAGGCACTTTATATGTACAGTAACCAGCCAGGTATAGGTGGTAATTGAAGGTCTAACATTACTTCATAATGAAAATACTCAAATTAGCCTCATGTCCCTCAGTAGTATATCTTGTCCTTTATTCTATTAAAAATATAAAGTAAGCAGCACAATATGCAACCTCAATGCATTGGTTACACCGAATTTACAATTTACATTACGAAAAAGTTTCATGAAATTATTGCCATATTGTGTCGTGAAATCCACAGTATCACCGAGATCATGGCTCCGTCAAGCCATGATCTTGTTTTATAAAGCTTTGTTGCAATTTAAAATGTCGTCGTTCAAAACAAATTAAAAAAGTTTAAATTAATTGCATACATGGAACGATGCATTGTAAAACTTGAAACCTACATGTAAAATTGTTAATGAAATTTATGTTGTGAAACTAGTTTTTTTGCAACTAATTTCGTAATGTATAATCGGCTACTTCTTTTTTGACATTTTTTTTTATATGAAGGTTGGTGGTAGGCAGGCTAACGGTATATTTGGTGGTAAGTGGCTATTGTCGCCTATATTAACACAAGCAACGCCATAAATGCCGCAAATCCACTGTCGACCTTAGAAGAATAAAGGATACAGATTTAGGCGAGATGCAGCTTTGTTTTCGCGTCTGGAAGCTCAATATTAAAGCAATTACTCGACTTTTATTTCCAGCTTTGACGAAGACTCAAAAATGACTACAACCGACAGTTGCAGTTACAATACACCTGGCTCCTTCAACGGCTGGCACAGTCCCGACCCTTCCTCGTCGTACCAAAATGGAGCCATATCGAAGAACACCAACTACCAGAACGGATTTCAGGAGAAAGATAATTATAGATCAGAAAAAGATAGCATTAAATCTGAGAAAGATGAGGAAAAGTGCTCACGGCTACCGAAAAATATAAATGTCCATAATGGATTGAAAAATATTAACATCAGCAATGGAGTAATAAAGAAGACAAAGAGTAGAGAGAACTCAACGGACAGTGATTTCGTTAACGGCCATGAGAAGAAAGGTGTGTACTTACAGTTTTATTGGAATACCTATATGTATATATATATAGGTATTCCTATATATACATATACGTACAAGTCGTACATACATACATATAGATTATATCGAAAAAGTATAATTATTTTCACCAAAACTCAACGATCAGCTGGGTTTAGGCTGTAAGAAGCCAGTTACAATTTTTGTTAATTTTAAATTACTTAAGTAATATACATACATATTATACTTACATAATATTAGGTACATAAATTCCAAGTTTTTCAAAATATTATCTTTTTCAAAATTATGAATAGAATTCTAGAATTTTTTAGAACTTTCTAGAACATTCCAGATTGATGACAACACATTCTGGAGTTTTCTAGATCATTTCAGAAATTTTTCGAACTTTCTCAAAGTTCTCATGAGTTAGAAAAGGACAGAAATTTATTTTTTTCACATTTTCGCCACCCACAATTTTTCATTATTTCTTATAAGAACGTGTGACTTTGAGTAGGTATATTTTTAATCACTTTTAGTTTATAAAATTATGTAAACAAAAACTAAAATTATTAGTTAAAAACATAACATTTTGATGGGTCTTTTTTTTACAAAGTAGAGCTTTTAACGTGGAGATGGCGCTTTTGACGTCTAGCGACAATATTTTTTTACGTGGGACTAACGCAGCAAAAACTGCTCGTAATGTCAAAGCTGTGTTTGGAGATGGTGGTGGAATCCGATTCGTATCAAACTACTAAGGAATTAGCGCCTTAGTAGTTTGGACCTTCTTGCAGTCCGAGACCGAAGTCCAGCTTACTACGCCTCGTAATACCCCGAGTGTTTCGGCTAGGCCCCCCAGCATCGTGCTGCTGCCTACACGATGTTAGCCTGGGGGGGACTCCCGTAGACTAAGGTCCAGTCCTCCCAGTGGTCGGTCCCTACCGGTCCCTAACACCTCTGAGCAGGATGCCTGGGGCCCTTCCTCCTAGGACCTCCCAGGCCACCCTGAACTGAGGTCCTCCTACTCTGGCAAACTCCGTCGGGGTTGCCTTCTTCTATGGGGTGTGCTTTCGCCACGAGCTCTGCTAAACAGAGCCCGCTCGTAGCCCACCTCGGTATGTGCCTTGTTGGTCCCCAAAACCAATCCGATCGGTCGAGCAAGGGCCGGTGAGGAGGAAAGCACCGACCCTTGCAACCGCCCGGATTGCCTTAGGGTAAGCCTCCCCCACCACGACAAGGTCCTGGCACACCTAGAGGGGAGTATCTGCCTACCTGCAGTTTGAAACCATCCTCCATACTCGCCGTATCTTTCTCCAACCGACTACCATTTTTTCCTCTATTTGGACATTTTTTTGTATCTACGGAAACAATATTTTTTCCCAGAAAGCAGAATAAAAAGCCTTCACACAGTTTGTGCAGTCTAGGTCCCCAGAGTTCTATCGCAAATGTTTAAATAATCTTCCGATTAAAAAGCAGGAATGTATATACGACGACGGAAAATACTTAAACTAAATAATTTTATCCTATAAAAGAACGGTTTTAATTTTTCAGTATGAAACTGCAATTTCATGCTTTATCTCCTAACATTTGTTTACATTTATTTCGAAATAATTGCTTTTCTTTTTTAAAATAAGGTCGTTTTTTAAAAATGTTATGTTATTAAAACAAGGCATGCTGCGTTTGGTAAAATGTTCTCAATAATATTCGTCTTTGTTTAGGTGCACATTCAAGCCCAAGTCACAATGCTGGAAGTTATGAGGGATCCCCAAATAAAAATAAGGTAGGTATTAAGATAGAATTTTCGTTTGAAATTGAGAATTTTAATACACATTTTACTATCTTTTTCAGTTAACAATGGCTAGTGCTGGACAAGGGTCACCTTTAAGAACTCAATTAGCACTAAAATTAAAACCGAATACACCTAAAAAATCAGCACCAACACCGAGTCCTACTGTCCAGGTAAGTTGATTATTATTATTATTTTCTTATTATAACAGATTGATTCCCAATCAAATTGTGTTATAAGAGGCCATCAACGGCTACGGCTACGAAATTGGCCATCAATGGTCCCGGCCCTCCAATTTCATCGATTCGGCGAAATCCAATCCACACAAATTGGCGTAGAAACTTTGTCGTGTGGAAGGCGTTTTAGCTATAATTACAATTTATATGATCTGTGGTATGCAAAGTTCTGTCAATTGTCATTTGTCAATCGCTCCTTTCATATTTTTTTAACAAAACAAACAAGTTCAAATAGTTCAATTCGTTTCATTTCAATTTGATTCAATTTCAAATATTCCAGTCCATTTATTTACGTACGCATAAAATATTTACTTGTGTTGTTATTTGAAATTTATATCACTTTTTAATTTAAAACAACTAAAAAGAAATTACATAATAAATAAATACACACAGAAACCATTCTCTCATATTAATTATTATAATCCATTTAACCAATGTAAGTGTAAAACTATTCCTTGCCTATCTTTATTTAAATATTTCTAAATTTCATTATTATAATACTTATTATAATTCATTTCAGTGTCTCTTATGCGAATTCACCTCAACATGTCCAAAGAAACTGGAAGAACACATAAACCGCGCGCACTTCGATCTGACATCTCCATCGGTGGTCGCAAACGCTAATGTTGACATGAATAATGACAATCACACCGTTGAGAATAGAACATTGACTCTGGACAATCCCACACTTGCTCTGAGTGCCATGACCATGTCTCCAGGAGCTCACAGTTCCACATACCAGTGCCCTATTTGTGAGAGGGAATTTTTGAATGGTTCCGAAATTGAAGTACATGTCAATGTAGAACACAAGGATATATTGAGTCCTCAGAAAAATGTAAGTTTATCTTATTAATATTATTAATCCTATAACTGACTTGAAAAGTGAAGACAAGAACAAGGAGATTTCTTTATTTGCATATCCTGTCTCCTCTTAACTTTAGAAGATATGGTCATGCAGAGAGGAGAGAAAATGTCTCATATTTATGTTGTGAGCTGTGTCTTCAAGCTGGCGACAGTGCTCAGCGGGGATGAGAGATGTGACGGGCACTGCTGTGCCCTCTTGTTGCACAGCCCGCCTACTAAACTGTGCATAGTTCTTTTAATATGCTACACTTGCCGCACGCATCTTCATTCCACTCTAGCTAGTAGAGAGTCCTATTGGATTGAACCTGGAACGGTTCATTTCCGTTATGGAACTAGTTCCTTAAACATGTTCATTGTTCACGGAACTATATAGTTCCATCAGTGCACATGTTCTGCTCATGTTTATGTTTTATAAATACAACCGATTTATATGTTTCTTTTTTTCTTACTTCAATTATTTTTTAATATGTACCATCCAAGAACTATGCAATACCAAATTGAATTTCACAAACTTAAAACAATATTGCTGTTTTTGTTTTATAAATATTTTGCTACACCTATTTATAAATGTTTCTTTTTTTTCTTACTGTCCATGATAATCCAAATATTTCATTTCTAATTATTATTTATGAACAGTACTTTCGATAATAAAATGTTCGCTTTTGTTTAAATTTAAAAATAAAAATTGCCTAAAAAAAAACGCTTTGCTGATGTCGATGCTGATGCCTTCTGTTCTATGTCAATACATAGAACAGAAGGCACATTAACTTATAGAAGAACAAATAGCCTACAACTCTCTTGCTCGCACTGCACTGACTCGATGCCTTGAGAAAATCGGCGGCGTTCGCCCAAGTTAGGCTGGCTTTCGCTCTGTCGTTCCGGAGATGAAACTACAGGAACTATGAACCTATTTAGATAGTTCCTTTGGATTGGACCATATAGTTCCAACTGTGGAACTACACATGTCTACTAGCTAGTACATAAAGTATGTAAGTGGTGTCGGCGGCTTCACGCTGCATTGCGCCACATCAAGTGATTCATTTAACTGTGTACCTTTTAGGGTAGTTGATAAATGCTCTATTCTCTTGCTATCTTAAAAAGTGCGCAACGCGTTCCTTTGTGAATTGAATTGACCCTTAGTGTATGTTATTATGTAATCTTGGTATTAATATTTAAACTTTATTAAGCTATATCGTTTCATTTATGTGTCAACTTTGATGATATTTTAGAGTCCAGAAACCTGAAATTTTATGATGTCTTTAATAGATTTTATGAAACAAAATATGTAACGTAATAAATTGTATGATGGTTACTTTTCAGGACCAAGTGGATAATTTGTCTTGTGATGATGTAATAATGATGGAGGAGAGTCCTGTAAGCAATTGTCCTGTGTGTTGTCAGCCACTGCCTCTGTCACAGCATGAACTGGTATGGTTATTTCTTTATACATAATATTTATTCATTCCTTCGAAATGCACAGCTCTTAAATACTCAATCAAGAGATAAAAAATTCATAACTTACAGCAGATTATGGAACTTACATTTGTATAATATAGGAACAATAAAAAGAACAAACAAAGTATACAACTACAAATACATTCACATACTTCTGCCATGAACTTATCTATTTCTGTTGTGTTTCCGTTATTTCATAGTGGTATTTTGCAAGGGGGTTACTGTCGAGTTTATAACTATAGAAAGCAGTTATACTCTTGTGACTTTTCATAGCATTATAGGATAAATTGATTAATTTCTGTTACTTTCATGGTTTTACTGACTTTATTTTAAAAGTGCCATTCACATGTATTCCAGATAGAACATATTGAAGAGCATTTCGAGAGAGGTGAAGATGGGGCAGCATCTCTAACGACAGCAGAGAGGGAAGCACAGAAGAATAGAGAAGAACACGAATTTCAACTCTTGAGGGTATTTATTCACTAAAAAAATCCTGGAGGTTTGAATTTCTACATAAATTTCAGCCTTAGTCCATTCGTCTTGGATTACTGGTACAATTAACCACTGTGGTAGATATAAGTAATAACAGGAAAGTGAAGGGCTGAGGTGCTCAATTTAATTGGCCTATGTCCAACAGTGAAATTGAAAAAAAGGAAAATGAAAAATTTCATTTTTTTTAGTTTTAATTAGTTTTATATTTATTCACTAGCGACTCGCCCCGGCTTCGCCGGGGGTGCAATTTTTATATATATAACCATTCTCCGTCCATTAGTGAAAACCGAATTAAAATCGGTTTCACATGTGATGCCGTGACCAAGGGAAATAGGGATTCATTTTTATATATATAAGATTTCCATGGTAATGTTTCTTAATAAAAAACATCTTTCAAAACCAGGCCTTTTTTTTACTTACACATTGCGAAATTTAAGTCTCTTAATTTCAGTAATTTCCTATGAATATTGAAATATTTGTAAATGGGAATAACATATGAAACTTAAAAAAACTTGTTACTTAATTGGTTTTTATAATACATTTACAATTAAATATCTATGAAACCACATTATAAAATTACAAGATATTTTCCCAGTAAAATCTATAATTTCTTCTTACCCAGTCTTACAGATCATGGCCCGATCTCCATACAAAACTGATTGATCTCATTTGAAAGTTGAAAATTTTGCATTTTCAAATTTTTTTATAATTTTTAAGGACTAACGTGACTATTATTATCAATTGTATTTCACAGCTTCACCAAAGTGTATATGTACTTGTATATTAATTATGATTAAACCGTGATAGCAATATCCACATTATAGATACTGCATAAGATAACAGCATATGTGCTATTGTGTTAGGACTCAGTAAGTGAATAAGGGATGCCAGAACCTTAATCCTAATAAGGTCGGCAGCGCACTTGCAACATCTGTGGAGTTGCTTGTGTTAATTGTTTATGGTAGCCACATAAGTGGACTATCAATCCGTCTGATGGTTTTTACATTTAAAGAATATGCGAAACTGTCGTTTGCTCTATGTCTACTGTTGCAAGGTCTGACACACACAGCAAAGTTTCTCTCACTATAATTGCTTTAAAACACTTAAACACTTGTAAGTATCTGAGTGCTGCTCATATGTATTGTTTTGTTCTTGTTAGGCTCAATACGGGATGGATGAGGATGACGAAGAAGGCTATACATCCCGGGCCACAAATAGTCTGAAGCGGGCTGTGTACAGCGGAGCCTTATCCGTGGCTGGATACTACGAGCGCAGCGTAGGGCTCCGCAAGTCTTCTGCCACTGGGAAAGATAACGCAGCTTCCAGAACTAATGGTATTGCTCAAAGTTCTTCTGCATTTCTTCTACAGCATTCTGTAGGCCTTGAGTAATATTACTACGAAGATATTTTTTGTTACTATCAAATAGTCCTTAGGAGAGGCTTATCTCTAACAGTGGAGAGGCTGATGATGACGATAATGATATTGTTTTAAATAACCTTACAATGTACTTTTAAATAAATATTTGTTCGATATTTTAGGCATCCTCGAGAAAATACAGCAGTTGAATGCTCAGAATCCCACCATTGTGAAAACGTACCTGTGTAGCGCTGTCGATCACTACGCCAGCACTTACGGGGATAGGGGATGGGGATGTGGATATAGGTGAGTTTGTGAACAACATTATGTCTAATACTGATTTTTAATGTTTTTGTTTTGGATACAGCTACAAATGGGTTGTGGCCGTGAAGCAGTCATCAACAAAACTTGTTAGAAAAGAATTCTGCTGTATTTAGGTGTGTGAATTAGATGAGTGTGTAATTTGTCCATATTGATAGATCGTTAATTTGTTCAGTAACTGATGAATGTGTGTCTTATTTACACTTTAGAGTGGTCTCTATAGATAATCGACAGTTACCGGTGATTTCTCGTAGTGTTAAATCAATTATTTAGTGTCAATTTCTATTAGTGACCCAAATAAAATGACGCAGAAAATTAATACCTTTTTCATTTTGTAATGGATTTATAACGGCTTATGTTACATATATACAAAATAATGATTAATACAATAATAAATAATTTATACAAATAAAATTGTTTGTCCTGACTGATTATCACCGCACATCCAAAACTAATAAGTCTAGAAAGCTGAAATTTGGAACATAAGTTTATTTTTTAACATAAGCATCTGTTTAGACAGGATTTTTTTAAAATTACAACTCAGTGCGAAGCCGGAGGCGGGTCGCTAGTCATATATGTACATATATGAAAATGTGATACATGTATTTATCGATAGCCATTTTGTTAGACGGCGGCGGCACAGTCTAAACATACTTACGTCATACAGTCGGGCAACGCTCAATATTCGAGCCTGCAAACTGAAGCGAGTTCGCCGAACGTTGCTCTACGCAAGTACATTCGTTGCCTGACTGTATGACGTAAGTATGGAATAGACTGTGGCGGCGATTTTAAAAAAGCGTGTTGAAAAAATGACTCATGACGTGCTTCCGTAATGAGCGCTCGATTCGGACTGCGTACGCACGATTATGTGGCCGGCTACTCGCGCTCATGTTGTTGGTCCTTTGACTCGCGCCCAATAAATCGACAAAACAGGGAGCGGCTGCCTTGATGAGGAGCAAGACGTGCGGCATGACGAGTAACGTTGCCACACTGCGTCTTTGACTCCTTTCCTCGCTACTTCCCATGCCACTCGTCGAGTGTGTTACAGGGCCATATAAATTGCAGAAAGAATGCATCCGTGCTAAGCCGGGAGCCTGTCGCTAGTACTACATATTAGTAGTTCGAGAAACTCTTCTAAGTGATGCATCTTCAATGACTGGGTGTTTGAAATGTACGTTTGTAATGGTAACTTGGTATATTCCATTGCAGAAACATGCAGATGCTGGTATCGTCGTTGGTGCGGCATCCCCTATACGCGGCGTTGCTGGAGAACGCATGTGCCGGTGTTTGCGCCGACGCTGAGAGGGACGCCGTCCCCTCCATCCCCCGGTTGCAGCTGCTGGTCGAAAGAGCTTGGCAGATGGGCTTTGACACACAGGTATCCTATAATACTTTCTACTTCTCACTTCCCACTCGACAAGTACTGGTACCGCTTTATTAATTTTTTAAGGTTAAAATCGACAGACTGGCTGACGGTCGACTTGATGGTAGGTGTCAACCGTTGCCCATAACACAAGCAAATCCACAGGTGCTGCAAGTGCCCTGCCAAACATGGTAGGTTTGAGGTTAAGGGGAATGGGTTTTGGCATCCCTTACTCACCGAAATACAACAGCACACGTGGTCGCATTATGATATCAGTTTTAACTTTCGCATTTATGATATTAGTAAGAAGTAGTAGGATAGTAAGATGTGACCCACATTAAGAGAGCGTAAATATGTGCTGAGCAGTGAGATGCACTATATGTCTATCTAAACTATTCTACTGTAAATTTTGATGTATAAAACGAATACGTTTGCCTAAGTTTCTATAGTAACACTTAGTAACGGAGTGCATAGTGAATTAAAAATATCAACATTTATGATGTATACCAGGGCTCCGAGCAGCTTGGCAGCAAGCTCTATAACACTCGAAAGTGGATCGGCGCCTGCGAAGTTGTCACAGTTCTATCGTCGCTCAGGATAAGGTAATGTATTTATTTGTTTCTATGTTATCCTGTTGTTGAAAAGTAATAATCGCATGTCACATTTCAAGTAACGTTTTTGGTCCTCGCACGTTATACGGATTTTTCTCTTTTCGGATTCTTCCTCACTAGCGCCAACTATTGTTAAATTTCAGAACTAATATTACTTTAAATTAATAGCGTTTCATATTACTTAAGTATTACTGTTTTTATCAGTTGCTATTCTGTTGCATAAATAATTAATAAATAAATATTTCAATCCTCATTTGGTAACTATTGAAGCTATTATATAGACAGAAAAAGTCTCATGACAATTTTGTTAATAAATTAATTTAATTTGGAGACTGAGAATTGAATGTTTAATAAATGCGGTGATGAAACGAAATTATCATCAATAAAAATTATCATCAAAAAAAATTAAAGAATTTATTTTTAATTTCTCTTCTGTTTTATTTATATTTAAATGTATTTTTTTTTTATTTCGGGAAGTTTTGCATTGTTTCGAAAATATTGAGTTGTTTTCATACGCCAATTGTGATTATATCTAATCAATAATTGTAATAATTTGTGGTCTGTCAGGTGCCAGTTGATCGACTTCCACAAGCCTACCAGTCCTGACGGTAGCCACCCGGCTCTGTTCGATTGGGTGCTTCGCTACTTCCAGGAGGATCCCACTGGCTTCAAACCACCGCTGTACTTGCAGCATCAAGGTATTTTCGAACCTGCGTCTAACCGATAATAGCGCAAGTGGTTGTGTTCTAAATTTCATGGCGTGATTTTCATGTTTAATTTTTCTTGTGGCTGTCAAAAATTAATAAATTTTGACGAAAGGAAGTATAGACTAAAAAACACCGTAAATTCAAAAAAATATTCACGTGGCAAGAGCGATACACGAAAGTTTGTGTAAATATTTTTTTAAAAAATCTGCAAAGCGGGGTCATTAGTATATTTAAAAAAGAGAGAGAACTTGAGAAATTTGGCCAGCCCACTTCGGGTGACGTCACAAGGGGACACAAGGGTGACGTCATTTTTCAGGCTTTATGAGCTTTTTTATAATTTAAGTTCGTGACATATATAGGCATATTTCATCTGTTTTCTGTAATGCTATCGGTTTTCATGGGGCGGCTGCACTCGGCCATTGCATCGCCCGCCCGCTCTGTTACTTCGTTTTAATTTATGTATTTTTTTTTTCTCTGTTAGGCTTCTAAGGGTCGCATCGTGACGTTGGCCCCCTCCTAAACAGCTGTCCTTACAGCTTTATGTTAAGCTCGTCGGACAGACTGACGGTCTACTTGATAGTAGGTGGCTACGGTCGCTATAACACAAGCAACGCCATAGATGCTGCAAGTACACTCAACGAAACATAAATGCTGTTATTCCGGGGTGGGCTCTTGTAAGGAGGTGGTTACTACCCAAATGATTGCAAAATGCAATGTGCTCTACCCCTAGTCCCTGGATGGTTTAGTTAGATCAAAGTTGTACCCGGTAGGTGACGCTGCGATAAGTTTAAAAGTCGTTTGATCCCGTTAATAGCAGGAAAACCAACGCTCGGGCAGGACAACGAACTGGAGGACCTAGTATTTAATATTTGCTGCAACCAAATTAATTTTTTAAGATGACAATTAACTTGAATTTCAGGTCATTCGCGCACAATAATAGGTTACGAGAAACACAAGGACGGCAAGGCGACGCTACTGGTGCTGGACCCTTCTCACTCACCGGCGCAGGTCAGCTCAATATTTAATAGGCACTTACTGGCTTCTTTATAAAAAGTGTGTCTTATGACTTACAGGAGATAGTTTAAAGCGTAAAGTGATGAAAGCCATTGGAATCGTTGATTTACCGTACCTGCATAAATATAACATCACTGCCCAATTAATTTACTTATAGCTTCGTACGCGTCCTTTTTTCTTAGGCGTCGAAAAAGAAACCAACGCCTGACAAAAATATATAAGAGATAATTTATTTTGCTTTATTTCTGACAGGCGTCGATTTTTTACACATTTACTTGATCCCTCGGGAACAGCACTTCTTTCTGGGTAAAAGGTGTATACAAAATTTCACGATGATCGGTTGAGTGGTTAAGGCTTGGAAATATAAAAAATATAAAAAATTCAACGCCTGACAAAATTATAGGAGCAATCAAGATTAAATAAATAATTTATTGGTCATTCAGGCGTTGATTTTATTTTTACTTTTAACGCATAAGAAAAAGGGGCACGGGCCAAGTCGCGAGCAAAATCTAGTTGAGTATAAACATCCACCACATAATTTCGCATTAGTAAGTCACATAGCAAGAATTAAAGATGGCTATTCATGTATTTCCGAGCTCATATAACCCAAATCTTTTCAAGGTTCGAGTGAATAGGCATCTTCTGGGTGAGCTCGCTCCATCTTCGGCCTCATCCTTCCTACATGGATAGATGCTGGTCAAGAGCAAACCCATCTATAATAAAAAAAAAAAAAAAAACTGACCACTAAACCATTTTAAAGAAAAAGTAGCAGATGAAGTATGAAATTTTTCTTAGCGCAAAGCCAATGAACTTAGTTGTATACAGTTATTTTGCAGTAAGGGAAATGAATATCTTTTTAAAATTAAATAATGGTCGTCAGCGTCGGGGGGGCTCTGACATTCCTTATTAACTCACTGTAACACAACTGCACACATGTTGTTATGTCACTGCTGTGTTCTGTAAAGGGGTAGTTACTGCCACTAGAAGGGCTGACCGAATGCGATTTTATGCTGTTGTATCGCTTGGCGTTAGCAGCATACTTGCATCTTTTTAGATTTGATTGTATATCTAGGCGACGGGGATCGTTTACCATCAAGTGATGAATCCAAATGTGAGTAGGTGCGAGCGGTGGTGTGCGGTAGCTCGGGGGTGTGCGCGGGCGCATTGCGTCTTCTGCGACGCGGATCGGCTGCGTTACGCGCCCGACAATATCAGCTGCTCGCCGTAACGGGAGTCATGAGGGACCAACAGGAATACGAAGTAAGTCTTCCTTCATCCTTTCGATCCTTTTTTTTACATTGGGAAATCTATCATGGATACCCAGCAGCGAAGAGGGACGCTGTGGGTCATACAATGATTGTATGCTTACCTTTTTTTACAAAAAGAATTCAGCATCCCACAAATATACTTCAAGAATATAATTGACAAATCAGAGGAATCCAGCCTCCTTAAAAACTGTTCTTAATTAGATCCGTCTGTCAATATTATACATATTCTAAATACATTTTTTCTAGCATAAATTTAGAATCGACATTTAGTTTGTTTCCCTAAAATATGCCACCACAATTGGTTTATAGGAAACAGAACAGAATTTTATTAGGGAATTGAAAGAGACGAATGCTTAGTATGTACATGCTTACAGCTTACTCTTCTCTAGCTTTTACACAAAAGTTTTTTTTTATATTAAGGTGATCGTCAGGTAGGCTGACGGTCCACTTGATAATATGTGGTTACCATCGCCTATAACCAAGCGACGCCACAGGTGCTGCCGACCATAGTAAGATTAAGAATAAAGGTTCAAGAAGGAATAGGGAAATGGGTTCGACCGGGACCGAGAGTTACCAAGATACGAGAGTAACATCTCTCAATTCATCACACATATTTAATACTAGCTGAGCCCGCAACTTCGTACGCGTACTTTTTTGTTTGTAAACCGATTGGAATGAAAGAAACACTAAATGTTACCGGAAGCTTGCTACAATACATCAGTGAAAACCGCATTCAAATCGGTTAAGCCGTTTCTGAGATTAGCGTACACAAACGCACAGACAAACAGACATATTTCTTAAAACTATTTTATTGACCTCGGTAACATAAAAAGTATAACATGTACAAATTGTTTTTATTTTTTTTATTAAATATTTTATGTATAGACACGACTCGTTTACGATTATTACGTTCCATGTCTTTATTGTTACAGGCCAGCAAAGTTTTGCAATCGATTCGCATACCATAGGAAGAGGAGACGGGGTCACACCCCAAAGTCAGATACAAACACTCGAAACAACATTTCGACACTAGAAATGTATAGATTTAAAAATTGTTCATTTAAGAAAAAACAATCGGTTCGACTCTAGTTTTAGTTGGATTATGATTAAGTGAATTTATTGTTGAAAATTAAATTTTCAAAGTACTAGGCTGTCGTTCGCTAAGTAAGTTATGTAGTTAGGATATTTTCTGCGGGCCCTCGGAAAAATTAAGGTGTTGAAAATTCTTATGAAAATTTTGCTCCGAAATACATAAAGTCGAATTTTATATTGGAAACAAAATAAATAAATCAGTAGTGTATAAAATAATACTGATATAACAGTCAATGCTCATTGCGAACACTGGATAATTAGACCAACTTCCGGGCTCTATAGAAAATTGTTAGCAAAAATCATTCAATTCGGTATTATTTATAAATTATACATATTCTACCTCAGAGTAAATTGCAATTATCGTTTGTCAATTATGTTCTGTCAATTCTGTACCTAATGTCCCATCGAATTTAGTAATTACCTGTTATTATTATAAATATATTTACTTATAAGTAATTCAATTTATTTCTTAAGAGCGGGTGCACATTATTAGACACTACGCCGACTCCCGAGAGCAATCGGGGGCGTTAGTATACATAGTACATAACCTATGTCCATCTAGCTAGAATAAAGTACCTTAAAAATAGCGGAATATTTTTTCAAATACGTTTAGTGGTACTGAAGGTTATCTCCCACCCATAGAGAAACTTATAAAATCTACTCTTTAAAATATTATTAATAGACATTTTCTTGGCTGGTTTTACAATTTTATGTGTGTACTGCACACCGTTTAGATACCAAAGATTGAATAAAACTTACATATCACAGGACACCACGGCCCATTTCGAATGGACCCGAAAATTATATGATATGATTGAGTAAAACCTTTTCAATATGACACAAGATTTATTGAATAAAATATATTAATTATGACATATTGTTATATGTGTCACTGTAACAATTAACTAGCCGTGCTCTTCGATTACACACGCCGTTTAATTAAATTTGACTTAAAAACACATTGAACATTGAAATAAACATTTCCACTCTTCTCGGTATTAATCCGGTTCTTGTCGGGCAACCGACCTCCACCACGGACTACACCATCGTCAGCCTTTGCTAATTTGTTATGCTACTTAGCGTTCTTTCTGATTTTTTTTTCTCTTTTCGCTCTGCTCTTAAGGGTCGTAGCGTGATGTGATTGATAGCTTATAACTTTCGTCGAGAATCGGATTATCAAATTCAAAGTTATCAAAAAAAAAGGCTATAGAAAACACTTTTCAGATTTATTATAATAATACGTGAAGTGAAAACTTCTGATCCCATTTTCTAATTTGTGAACCTTTTCTGTTGCTATTGACAAGCTTTATTGTTATCAATAATAAAAAAAAGGAAAATTGGCGAACACTAATTAATAGAGAGTCTTATAGACAAAAGAAAATGTCTTAATATGCACCCGGTCTTAGGTTTCTACGAGACACCAAAGTTTTTTTATCTTTATTCTTCTGTGTAAAATGGCGGATGAATTACCGCCATTTTGGGTCATCTATCTGTCAACTGTCGAATACGTTTTACGATAAAGGCGAATTTGTTTGTAATTCCAAGCAAAATAGCTTTCATTTTAAAAGTCTTGTACTTGAAGTTTATATTCACATTTTTTTATAAATCCACATTAGAAATAATTATTAAAATTAATAAGTTATTATTCATTGATAATATAAGTAATAATTTTATACATTATGCCCACACAGTTGAATCAATTTAAATTAAAATGTAATAATTACTATAATACATAGTAAAACGTAACAATAAATATTGTTAATGCCATTTAATTGTAACATGCTTGTTAGCATTGCCTTCGAAATTAATAAAGATAATATAAAATTAAATAAAAAATAAACGCCAATAAATTGTAATGTCATGATGTGTATCTACTTTTCCCGTCACAAAAGTGACACGTGAGACGAATTCGCAAAAGATTTACGTCATGACATTGAATAATATATATTTTGTTTATAGTCGATAGGTTATATCTACAATATAGGAGTAACGTTGTAACAACGTTCAAGTGACCGACGCTGATACAATGTTATTGCATACTTTTAAAGTTGATCCATTAAAATAAGCACACATTCACAACATGCTTCCTGAAGGAATTGCGCACAGAAAGAATATGAAATGTTAAACGCCTACGCACCTAGGTCCTTAGAATTAGAATGCAACTCATAAAATCGTTACAATTCGATCTTTCTCTATTGATGTCGTTATAATATTTTAAGTTGTTAATATTAATGAAATCTATCAATCTATGTCAATTAATATATAAATGTTTATCTGTTCGTTTTCCTCCCGTTTTGTTGATGTTTGTAATCTAACCACTTGTTGATTAAATGCCTAATTATCCATTGATTGGGACAAATAATTGTAATGAAGTGTTAAAAAGGAGTGATACTTAATTTAAAATTGGACCATCTATATGTCAAATAATGGCCACTTCTAATTTCAAAAAGAGAATGTTATATGTATAAAATATGATAAAAGTTGCGTTCTTAGTGGTACTTACATAAAAAAAAAACTCATATCTTTTATGCATAGATTAATGATTGGTTTCCGTACCAGATACTGCACGTGCACAAAATGTTATGCGGTAATTAATATTACGCGTGAGCTGGCGTACCCGCCACCATTCTCGGTGAGACATAACAAGTTACACTTTGTTGGTGTAAAAAAAAAGAACTAATTTATTGATATTATTTCCATATAATTTGGGTAAAAGTTTATTCATACAAATAAGCATCAGAGCAAATGTCAATGCACATTAAAGAAATTAGTTTCCGCACATCTGGGACTATTTTTTGTTAGACGGACGGTATCTGGTTGGGGCGTCAGCGGAGGCCAATATGTTATCTCATCTGGTGTTAGCATTTGTTTTCAATTACTATAAAAATATAAATTTTATCTATAGTCAAATGCTATAGACAGAATTTTATGCACATACTTAACACTCGACCAAAAAAAATAGGTTTAGCTAAGTAATTGTCTTTGCAACCGCTACTTTATTCTTTATTTGAATTGACGTTTAATATTGAGTGTGAAGGCTATCCCCTTTCGTTGAAAAACACTTTTTTAAAATGTACTTACTTCTTAGTATTAATATTTTGAATTAATTAGATTTAATATTTCGAATTAATTGGGATCAAACGGGCTGTAAAAACACATGCAGGAGAATAAGGGTCTGAAATGGACGAATGTTAATGTTGAATTTAAAAAGAATAATACATCAGATGATTTGAAAACGGACGTCTAAATATGAATTAATGTATATTTGACAGAAATATTGCATAATATTTTAGCGCAGAAATGGTTCGGTGCGCTCTAAGTAGCTGACCAGTCTGGTGGGACTGTGGAGCTGGGTTTTTCTTATTAATACCGGTGTCATTTTTGATAATACTTATTATACTGTAACTGTAATAGAGTATACTATATACTTTTTTATAGTCACAGAAATATATTTTGTTTCATCCCCATCAAACGATGATGTTAAATTTAAAAAAAAACAGGTTTGCGCGATGTTCCAAAAAATCTAAAGCTATTTAAAGCGTATTCTTGTGCTCTGTGGGCAAATTAAGTTTCTTCGCCCTTCGTGTCCAATTTAACAACGCCTTCAGGACGATGTTGGGGCTGTCCCGCTGCTGTAGTGCTTCGAGGATGTTTGCAATGATGAGCACCGATTGTTGCTTTGCTAATATGGGTAAGAAATGTATATCACTCGTCAAGCGGTTGCGGGCCAACTCTGACAGAGCACTGTCAATGATCGCCGAGAGGCTAGATTGTTTATATATCCGGTAAGATTGTTATATTGACATTTTTGTGTCGGTTCTTAGGTGTATACAATATGAATCCAGTCAAAAAAATAAATTTATTCTATTTTTATTTTATTCTTTAAAAAATAAGAAATGCTTGGCGAGTCCACAGCCAAGCTATCGAAGCATGTAATTTTAAATTAAATGATATGGCATATTTTTATAGCAGTGCTTTTGAGTATAATATTATTGATTTGATCTTTTCCATGTCATATTTAATTTAGTTTTTATTTTGATATGTATATGGCCGTAAAGCTTTAATGGGAATAAAGAAATGCCATCAAAAACATAACTTGTAAAAAAAACCAAGTCTCGCAACTTAGTTCTACTTCTTCTACCGTCAAAAGTTGTGAGATCCATGTTATGCAAAGTCGGTTAATTTATTCAATCCCTACTTAAGTAACCTTCTGTCTTGAGTTATTACGAAATTAGCTCACCTAACAACATCTTATACTGACCATATCAATATTAAAAATCTTTTATGTTTTAAATGAATAAATTGACTTCGGTCTATTTTTAGTTTTTCCTTGATTTATACACTAAACACTAACTGTATTCTAAATTTGAAGCTTCTATGTCTGCTAGAAGTGCCTTAGAGTTTTGATGATCGGTCAGTCAGTCAGTCAGTGAGTGACAAAATTAAGAAACTTTGACTAGTTAAATTCTTAATAATTCTTAAACTACTGTCTCAAATTCAATGAAATATACCGAGTTTATACAATGCCTACTTGGTTACTGAAAATTCAGGCTTCTAGTTTTATCGCCAACGAAGTTATAGGGGGTGTAAAATGGCCTGAACTGTTTCGAGAAAAGGATGGTACGGCCGTTCCGCTGTTTTTGTTTTGCTCGACTTGGCGGAGGCACTGCCGTGCCCCCAGATACCAACTTAAAGATGAACTCTTTGATAGCAATGGTCCCAGTGGAAATGTATAAATAATACAGTCAACGCTAAAGATAAAAAATATACACAATAATAACAAGAACACTGCGTTATTGTGACGTCATTAGTAAAAAAAAAATAATAATAATTAAATGTAGTTTCAAACTGTGCACTTCGCGCAAATAACTTAAGAGTCCTACAGTATTTTCCATTTTTTATTAATATAAATTTTTAATATTTTTTGACGTTTTGATATTTTAATTATGACTTACTATTTTTTTAAGTCTTTTAATTATCTATGTAAAATCATGACTAGGTATTGTAATTTATTTACCTCCGAGGTGGGTATATTTTTTATAGATTAGACAGCATTGAAATAATTTTAACTCTTAATTGCTTTTTATTTATGAAAAATAAAGATGTGGTTATTATTTCCTCTGGGAAGATTTCGTCAAATACTTCCACAAGGCGATTGAAAAGTGTGATAGATTTCATGAAAATAAGTCCATAAGACAGTTTGTATAGGAACTCAAATTTAAAGCAGGCATTTACGACCAATAGTCTGACATAATTTTTATTTACCCAAGCTCTCCAGTTTCACCAAGTCACCAAAATTGCTATTTAAAAATGTTTTCTATATAAAAAAATTCTAAGGTGCTGCCAACCATTTCGGCGCTGACTTGTATATACATATACATTATAAAATCAGATTATAATGTAACAAATAAATATTAAACAAGTGGAACCCAATCTTTAAAAAAATAACCAATGAACACGTTCTATTAGCAAAAAAACGTTCGTTGTCTAAAGTGGGGAAGTCCCGGGAACGAAAGTAAACCAAACAGCTCTATCGTTCAAAATTATTTAAGCAATGCTCTAATAATGAAAAAAGGTTGTATAATGTTAATAGTTAAGGCTAAATTGGAAATGAATATGTCGATAGCAAACAAGTGATGTCATATGCTTTAGTACAAAAGGCGTAGTTGTAAGAGGATTTGTTGCTGTTATTATGAACTTAGTGTTAAACCTAAGCAGTGTTGACCATTAATGTAGCTCGAATTTGTATCGTGTGTACATTGACAAATTTTTAAACCGATGGGTTTTCTTTATCTAGGTATATCTAATTATATTCATACTCTGAGATTAAATTATCATAGTATGAAATATTAAAAAAAAAAGTCATTTATGCCAACTATTACGTAATCCTATAAGTTGCGGTTGAAAAAATAGGAAATCATACTCTATGAATGAGTGACATCGAATCGACTGGGATACACATCCACTGTATAGGAAATATTACGTTAAAAAAATCCATTACTCATTAATTTGTATTATTATACAGTTATTCGGGAAACTACGTCATCTTTTCTCGTCACCAATGCCGTAAATGTCTGAAAATCAAGGTCTATAATCAGTGTGTCCCGCCAGTTCTTATGGTGCCAAAACATGGCCTCTCAGGGCAGTGCTGATTCGAGTACTCGGCGAGCTATTGACCGGGCTACGCTCGGAGTTTCTTTTGTGGATAGGATCACAAATTCTAAAATTCACCGAAGTATCAAAATTAGTATTACCGAGAGAATTAGCAAGCTGAAGTGGCAATAGGCAGATCACATGCATCGCAGACTCGATAACTGACACGTTCTCGAATGGAGGCTACGAATTGACAACGCAGCGTGGGACCTCCTGCGGCCACGTGGACATACTAACTGATAGGTATCGCAGGAAGCGGCTGGACGCGAAGTGCTTGCGTGGTGGCGAGCTTTGGGAGAGGTCTACATCCAGCAGCGGAAAGACCCGGTCTGATGATGAATATGAGGAAACAGTTTTTTGCAGTATTAAATCTAAATTAACCATAATTACAGTAGTTCTGTTATATACTACCAATTCTAAATTATCTCAAAAAAACTTTCACAAAGAATATTAAGTAATCGAAATGGTAAATTTTAGTTTTACAACTAAGATTATTATATAAGTAGCAAATTATAAAACTTATATTTCAGCTTATCAGTAGTCAGAATTCGTTGAACACTGCTTAGGTAATTTATGTAATTAGGCTAGAGTTAACATGCACTCACTCATGTGATATTTATTGTAATTTAATGTCACACATGTTCACTGTAATAATTGTTAACTGAATAAGAATAATATTGTATTGTATGAATATTTTCCACCTTCATTTTGCGGCGTGTCCTTATTAAATAATTGCATTTTTAAACTTTCCAAGCTCTCTATTTATAATTCATGACTTCTCTAAACGTATGTAACGTTACTACTGCACTTGGTCATGAAATAAAGGTGGACTTTGTTGTTTCTCAACGCTCAAAGTAAATTATATATTGTAGAGGCTGATACGTCGAGATGGATCAGTAAAGGTAACTACTAAAACCTAATTAATTTTACACTCATCGTGAATCACGCCATCTAGTTGAATTATGAAGAATTAAATTCTAAATAAAAGCATGGAGCCATCTAATTAGGAAAGTGATGTGTGAAAAAGTATCTTGTTGGAGCTTATTGCCGCGATAAAATGTATATCCTATGTTTCAACATGCGTCTTAAAGGGACACATAATAGTCCCTTTAAGACCATGGGTGTTACGACATGGTCGAAATGTAGAAGTGAATCAATATAACAATTCCTATGTGTTACCATCCAGTATAATATAATATAATATGATAATCAATTTAAACCAACCTAAAGATAATTTGACAAATGTACCTTATATGTATATGTAGATATTTGGAGAGCTTCAGGAAATTCCTCAGCCATTAAATATTGTTTATTTATTTTACGCGCTCTAAGTAAAACACCTATATTTTATCTGATAATGTATTAAGCCTGGTTGAAATAATATTTTTTATTCGATACATTTTTGCCTTCAAGATAATGTAAATGTAAGTTTACTGAGTACTAGCTGAGTATACTGAGTACCTCGCCAGGGACACCATTTAAATTGGAATAAATGTTGTTACGTAATTGAGTCACTTCGCCTTGTAGCCGGTATAGGTGAGCAGGTGCTTCTTAGGAACAGCTAGGCTGTGCTGAATAAGTTCATGAATTATTCAATAAAATATTGTAAGTTACCAAAGAGAAGACTTTTATTTTGTCCCCGTTTCCTTCCACGAACAGTTGTATCGTCATTCCATTATCTAAATACTTTGAGAGCGCCTACCAAAAATATTATCTGGTTCGCGGCTGATGGCTCCAGCGAGATTTTTAGCGGACTGTAATATTTGGAAACAAGGCTACTCAAAGATACAATGATTAGCAATATGATTTAAATTAGAGGATTAAAGCGGGGTTAGGTTTTAAAGAAGCCTTCCTATAAATACATAATCTGAAGATAAAGCAGGCGAGCTAATATATTTGCAAGACTCACGCAGTGCGGGGGCTGTATAATGTCTTCAAAAGATGAACAGCTTGCGTTTCCCATTATAACCCAGTGAATGTACTGTGTGTGTATGGAAGACAAACCCCTAACGTGTATCCTCTTATAACGCGGGAGCACGGAGGCAAGTAGAACCAACTCTATATATGAGAAAGTGTCCGTCGGCCACCATTTTAAATAGGAGGCGCTGTTGTAGCATTTTATTTGCGGTGGTTTCATGGACTACGCAACCAGCCCCAATCATATCAAATATCAATGCTACACAATCGCCTTTCTGGCCAATTTATGAACCACTATTTAATGGTATTAGCTTGCCAGTTTCTCAGTTTAACACCAATGTAAAACGCAATCCTCCTTACGTCTCTTCTCTATGCGCGGAAGCTAATGAATGGGTTCATATACCGAACGCGGATGAATGATCGGCACGGACCCATAGTATTTTTCACATAACAGGTATTTGAAGACAGTAAGAAGTTTTTGATTTTATCGGCGCTGTCTCTATAATAGTAATTTCAAATACCAAAATTATGCTATTTGAAAAATACTATAGTGAATTAAATTAATAGGTAATTGTTATCTATACCTACTCATAAAATCGTTTGTTCTGATTTTCAACGTACAGCTAAAACTACTTAGAAAGCTAATATTTGGAACATAGCTTTATTTCCGTTGGCATCCACTAAGAAAGAATTTTTGAAAAGTCAACTCGGCTAACCCGAGAGTGACCACATAACTATATAGAAAAAAAATTGCAACTATATTTTCGAACATGTTTAGTCATCTCTAGTTTAAAGATTTCAATAACATTATAAAGTTTGAAGGACAAAAATTAGAGGATAGTAGGATAGAGTTCGTGAACAGTGGCTAATAGTTTTACACTCAAGTGAAACACGTGACTCCCGAAGATATAAAAAATATATTTCTGTGCGATTCCAAAAAAAAATCCGTTGCAATTACTATCGTTAAAAAATTTATGTATAAAAAACACATATTTTACTATAGGTATTCCCTATTTTTTTAAAAGATAAACAATAAAAATTTTTAGAACATAATATTTCGCAAATAAGCCATTCATTCAATCAAACATTTTTAACCGTGGTTGTCCAAAATGTAATATTTTCCGAATGTAATGTTTTGCAAATATAATATTTTGAGAATATAAGATTATGCTCACGACGGTAAAAATTGTTTGGACTAAAAGATAGGGTTCTTATGTTTTTAGCTGAACGAGTGACTTATTAGTTACTGAATATTTACCTATTTCCCATTTCATTTTTTATGTTAAGGTCAGCAAACAGGCAGACGGTTCACTTGAAGGTAGGTGGCTACCGTCGCCGTATAACACAAGCAACGTCAAAGCTGCTGCAAGTGCGCTGCCGACTGCAGTAGGATTAAGGATAAGGGATTAGGAGTGGATAGGGAAATGGGCTCTGGCATCCCTTACTCACTCACCGAAACACAACAGCACACATGCTGTTATTTCACGGTGGTCTTCTGTAAGGGGGTGGTTACTGCCGCCAGACGGGCTGCCCAAATGACTGCGAAAACGCAGTGTGCCCTGCCACTACTTTCCAAATCAAGAACAGAGCCTTTGAAAAGTTGACACTGCCGGGAATCGAACCCGGGAACCCTAGAACAGAGCGTTAAGGCAAGCACTCTAACCACTCATCCAACGGGCTCGTCAAAAAAAAGAAAACGCATATATAAATTATAAATCTTTATTAAAAAAGAAAAAAAAAACACAATATTACTGCCGTTGTAAAATTAACTGAGTAACAAGTGAACTATGAATAATTTATGAGTGTTCTGTATATATGAATATATAAACAAAAATAGTTAATACAATGAAATACTGTTTATGAACAATTAAGTGTTCATTCATTAAAAAAAAACGTAAAATTTATAGTTATAGAAATTTAGACTACTTAAACATAAAAATTCGAATAAGACAAATAAATGTTTTACTACAAAATTAAGAGAAAATACACATAACAGGAGCATTTTTTTCTCAAGAATTATATTTTTCAACTGTTAAATTATATATTCTTTAGTTCATATTTTATTAGTTTAGTTGATATGGATACTTCTTGCTCATATATAATTACCCTGCGATTTATACTATAAAAAAAAGACTCTGTGAAATTTAAAAATAAAGATTACACACAAAAACGAAAATGTTAAACTAAGCATTGAAATACTGGTCGTAATTTAGGAACTGCCATTAGCCATTTCAAAATACCAATTTTAAAGAAATTCAAGTTTAAGACTACACAGGGCAACATCGCGCCATAGACAAACCTCTATATCACAGCTGTCAAAATGCACAATAGAGCAATGCATCGTCCCTTGTAATAAAGCTAAGTGTAAACATGGCTTAATCTTAATATCTATGTCTTACAGTAAAGAGTTACGAGATTTGTCTATGGTCAATAATTGGGGGGGTGCTGCGTTACGACACTGATACTACGGCAAACATTTAACTAGGTTTGGCTATGTATTTTCCTAAGTTGTCCACGATATTAAAGAAAAATAAATAAATTGTCACTTATATTAAGAATATTTTGATACTTATGTATAAAGTAGTTATGGTTCTCTCGAGTTTGGTCCCCGAAATGGTTACGAATTTGTCATCGCGTTAAATGAAATCATTTTCAGAATAATAGAAGTCATTTTAGAGATTTTTTTTTAAATAGTCACTCGCATCTCATTTAGTCAAAAAATCTATTGTCAAATAGATAAAAAAATAAACTTATGCCATTATTTCTATATTATAAAAAAAACGCTTAAACTGAAACTCAATACTCAAAAAAAAAGAGAACTTAACTACTTATTGGTTGTAATTATTTTTTCACACATTACCGTGTACATTTTAGTGTTGGCAACATTGGCGAATAATCGCATTCTAAATTGTATTTATGTAAATTTTCAATTGAAATTAAAAATATCACCTGTTTTAATTTACAGTTACAAAATATGCGGACTCAGTTGATAAGCGTGAAAAAATAATTTGGGCCATAGAAACGATTCATTTAAGATAATTACATATTTTTATTACATGTTTTGCCTTAAAGTGCTTTAAAAATCGTCTCAATATGGCCCTATATTTTATAATCCCCGCAAATTGCTCATGCGAAAGAACCTTGTCACATCCACGTGACGTCATAGGCAACTAAAAATACATCTAACAAAACTAACGACACGGAGAGTGTCACGAGATTACGTCACCAAAATGGGGACGAATTAACAATTTGAGGGGCTTATAATGATTTAACATAATGTCTTTTACATATAATCGGTATGTACGTGGAATTCGTCATTTTCATGTAACATTCTATGCGTCCTAAACAAGTTCACAGTTTAATGTGTGAGTGTAAGCGAGATGGATATATATAAGATTTATATATGAATTTATGCACGTTTCAGATTTAAATTATTTCATTATAGGATACAATTACGTATCATGATATAATGTAAAATCAATATCAATATTTTATTTCATTGAAGAGTTTATAGAATTCACCTACTATATGTTGACTTTTTCTCATGCTGGATCTCTAGAAGTACATATGGTGCGATTTGCAATATGTTACGAAATTTATAAAATTCTCATAAAAGATTTCCTTAAAGATAAAAGACATTATGTTATTTCGATGAAAATAAACTTAGAATTACATTCTAATGTGTGTCGGGTCTCTGGAACCTAACTTGCGATATTACAGACTAAGTCCACAAATAATTTTGTCAATATTTCCCGGACACGGTTACTCCAGGAATTGAGCAATAATGAACGTATACTGCTGAATTAAATATGCCCTCATTATAGATAACATTTCTCGTGCATAAATTGAACATTATCCAGGCATTGTTGAGCTCACACTGATTGAATTCGGACACCATTGAGCAGACATTGCTGTACTATTAAATATTACCCCGACGTTGTTGAGCCCATATTGCTGGATTAAATTCAAAATTGCCTGCTAAAGTTTTATCTTGTCAAGGGGCAACTGACCATATACTGTCGACTTAATCTATCAATATTCATTATACACATGTCATAGAGAACGAATCGTTTGTCCGTTACGCGAGCCAATATACGTTAATACAATCACATTTATAATTAACAGCCTTTTTTGTTTGTTTTTTAATATTTTATAATGGTGTGAGAAATAATTTTACTGGGTTATATTTAGTCATTTTTGCAAAATTATATAAAGATCTATATAAATAAATTAGTTCTCAAATTTCTTATCGTTATTGAAACGATATTTCTTGAAAAAATCATAATAATATATGTATAAAAAAAGTGGGTAGGTACTCAAAGTACGCATTGTATACTGTGTTTGAACATGCAGAAAATGACTTTTTATATTTAAATAAAACAGTAAAAATATTTGTCACATCTAACGTAAGTATATACCGAATCGAGTTACGACCGAATACTCTATGAGAAGCTCTAATTGGAGTGTATTCGGGCGATAACCTTTCGCAATAATCATACAAAACATTTAATTAAAAAAAATCTTAGAGAAAAAAAATTCAGTTTTGCAATTATATTAAAAGGTAAGCTTAATACACGTCAACAAAACCTAATTTTTCAGTCTGTTTCAGCGATCAGCCGGTCAGAGGGCGCTCTAGGCAAATGTTCTTTATCACAACCATTGTTTTTTAATATTAATTATTTCTTTTACTTATTATGACCAGAAACACCTCCATAGACATTTTTTTGTCTTAGTAAACAAAAAAAAAATATTTGCGAATGCGAACATTCCAAATGAGAAAGAAATTTGTAGCAAAATACCACAATAAAAGCAAAACTAAAATTACTTTTTAATATATCTTTAACGTATGTCACGAAAAATTTTCGTTATATATTGCGCATAGAGGTGAGTGTATTATTTTTAACCAGAGTTAAGACTTCATTAATAATTATCTTGTTACAGTATTTTGCAATTATTTAAATGGTGTTTGTAAAATATGCAATCACAGTGTGTTATGTATCTGTCATAGAATCTTGTTCAAAGAATCTTGTTCAAAAAATATATCTACCTTAAAACATTTTAGTACAGAAATTATAACTTTTCAGCAAGTGCACTGGCAGAACAGTAAGAAGTTGGAGTATTGTCTGAGGTAAACTAGCGCCCTGACCATTTATGACTCGCGAGTCACCTCACGCCTTTTCCTCTTTGAGCGGTTGCTCCTCGTGTTTCGCATCGTTCGACTCGATGGCTGGAGCGTTCCAAGGCTGGAGCTCTCCCGAGCCCATAAACACGAAGCAGAGGGCTCCCAAGATGTACGTGGCGGCCAATATGAAGAACACTATCTGCCATCTTTCATACGTGTTCTGCAAAAAACAGACATATTTCACTAATAAGCGGCGCTGCAGGGTGATAGTCTACTTGATGGTAAGTGACTGCTGTCGTTTTAAGAGGAAAAAAATCGATAATTTAGAGCTCACATATTTTATTTTGATTTGAAATGTCGATTCTATAAGAAATAGAGCCTAACCTTTTATTTATTAAAAAACAAAGATCTCGAAAGGTAATAAAAAACTTCACATAATAATCTCATATAATTATTGAATATAACACAATACTTACATGTTCTTTCGTTAGTTCGCCAACCATGAACGTCGAAAGCCATCCACCGAACGAGGATAAAGTGTTCGCCATACCAAATATAGTTCCTGAAGAATTAACAGTTTTATAGCTAATTTAAAATTAATTAATTATTAATAAAAATATGAGACAAACAATCCATCCGTATGGCTAAGATTTTTTGTAAAAAAAACTCAGCTTTTTTATTATCTTAAAAGGTCGTCAGACAGGTTGACTGTTCACTTAATGGTAGGTGACTACCATCGCTTATTAGCGCAATAAGCAACGACACACGTTTTGCATGTGCGCTGTCCACCTTCGTATGAATGAGGATAAGGGAAATGGATATTGTGTTGCTTACTTGTGTTATAGGCGACGGTACCCACCTACCATCAAGAAGACCGTCAGCCTGTCCGTCGACCTTAAGATAATAAAAAATATATATCTCACAAGGCACCCGACGGCGACTTGCTACTAAATTTTAAATATATGAACCGTTGTTGAAGACAACTGTGATGCATCTAATTAATATAAATTGAAGTCTCTAACTGGGTACTATGGTCAGTACTATAAATTAAGCTCGATTGTAAATATTTCATACATTGTCATTTTAATGAATAAGTAAACTGTCTTCACAACGATTTAATAAAGCTAATTAATTACCGCTAAATTTGGGCGCGATGTCGAGCCCGTTGCCGAGGTAACCGGCGGTGACAGCTCCGTTGATGGTCAACGCGATGGTAAAGATGGCGACCGACCACACCCGATCGTGGCCGAAGAACGCTTGCGCTATCATAAGCACTCCTGTAACAATATCGCACAGTTTAAATATTAGTCTTAATATCAGAAGACTATCACATAAAGAACAGAAAGTTGTAAGATAACCCTTCTATAGATTTCTTACATTTACTCATAAAAATAAGGAGAGAAAGGCACATCGATGACCCACCCCATCGAACAAACGTGCAAAAGCTCCTATACACAATTTTTTTAAATGTAAAGTTCAACAAACAGTCTGACAGTCCACTATCATAGATTTAAACTTTTTTTCTGAAAAGTTGTAATTTTTCTCTTATTTCAGTAAGGCCATTATTGACGTGTACACACAATTTTATTTTATGTAAGAAGTATAAATTGTTCATATAATTAAATGCTATATGCGTGTAGCAATTTATAAATGGACCATAACTACACGGGTATAAAATATTTAAAATTATGTGTGAAAAATGCTTTGGAATGCTTGAATAATAATAATAATAATAATATGATTATTTTAAAATTATTTTTCATTAAAAACAAAATCAAACATTCTTCATATTGGCTTCACATATTCCCATTTTCAATGTGTTCGTATAGTTTACGTAATTCCAGATTTTACAGGTGCATATATTCAGGCGCAGAAGAACCTCATTAGATATCAAAGACCAATACCAAAATCTTAAAGAAATTTTTGGACTAAATAAAGCTTCTGATGGAGAATGATGATATGGTGTTGAAAAGGCTGACATACCTGGTAACCCAACGGCGAACCCTGTGAAGATTTTCCTAGCAGCGGTAGTGGACAGTTTGCCGCTTCTCCTCAGATGGTCAGCCAATACAGACGAAGCCAAAGCGCATAAATACTTGCCGAAGTACGGCAAAGACGACAGGAGACCGTTCTGTAATGAATAT
This sequence comes from Bembecia ichneumoniformis, assembly GCA_910589475.2. Lineage (NCBI taxonomy): Eukaryota > Metazoa > Arthropoda > Insecta > Lepidoptera > Sesiidae > Bembecia > Bembecia ichneumoniformis. The sequence continues at coordinate 12,630,744 of OU342536.1, read as the reverse complement.
TTTACTTAAGTTATCGAATAATATTATAGTAAAAAACTATGTCTGTCTGTTAACTTTTCACACCTTAACTAACAATGATCATGAAATTTTGCATACACATTATTAGGGATACAAAAAAAGCACTGTTTCTGAGGGAACATATAAAAAAAAATTTAGGCCTGGCAAAACTATAACAGCAATAAGGAATGAATAAATTATTCCTCATATTAAAAAATATACATATTATTATGTATCTACAACAAAACTAACAATATCTATAATTATCTATGTCTATGTCAATATAAAAATGGACCCTGCGGCATTGTATCAAGTACGCTGGCAGCATTTCCTCGTTGAATGGCCAAACTAATACGTTGGCCGAGGAAAGTGCCAGCTCTTCGGTCTCCCGTCGCATATATTTTGTCAGGCGTTGTATTTTTTATTTATCAACGCGGAAGAAGTCGCGGGCACCAGCTATTGATAATATAATAACAAATATTCATAATAATGTGTAAGTCAGTCTTGCTCATCAGGAGTCTTTCCATAATTTTAATGTACCTATGGAAATAATGAACACTTTGTAAGGAAAACTGAGAGTTTGAAAGAACTAACCTACATACTAAGACTGATTGAAGAAAAGAAAGAAAGAAGGCTTCTCTTTCTCTTAGTGTTATTTTTTATCACTTGTTTTCCACTATATGGGATTCGAACGGGAACTTGGGACGTTACTTGTGTTAAATGATCACAAAATTTGACGTTTTACAATTTTTGACTCCTGAAAGTGCTGAGTTAGTGATTTTTACATACATATTAATCTTTAACACACATAATAATATTCAAATTGTTATATCTATTTCTATACCAATAATAAAATAAATAATAATAACATATAATAAAATCGTAAACGGGCACTGTCTGTATATTAAAGATTTTTTCAAAATAACAATTTGAAGGTTGTTATGTTTGTCTGTATGTCTGTTTATCTGTGCGTTTGTGCACGCTAATCTCAGAAACGGCTTAACCGATTTGAATGTGGTTTCCACTAATGTATTGTAGCAATCTTCCCGTAACATTTAGTGTTCATTCGAATCGGTTTACAAACAAAAAAGTTACGCGCTATACCTAATACCAGGCGTACAAAGTTGCGGGCTCATAAAGTCGCTGCCCACCTCTGTATGTTCCTCCGCTAAGTTCTTCGAAACCATATAACGTTTTTGATAAGGTTTTCACTAGTGGAATGGTTTAGCAACAGTTAGCGGAGAAACTTACAGAATTACTACTGAAAAGTGTGATAAATGAGGAACGTATGTGTTTATAATTTGCAGAAATAAATTGTGGCAGGCCACACTGCGTTTCGCAGTCATTTGGGCAGCCCGTCTGGCGGCGGTAACCACCCCCTTTCAAATAACCACCGTGAAATAACAACACTTGCTGTTGTGTTTCGGTGAGTGAGTACAGGATGCCAGAGACCACTTCCCTAACCCTATCCAATCCCTTATCTTGTTTGGCGTTGCTTGTTTATTAGGCGACGGTAGCCACCTACCATCAAGTGAACCGTCAGCCTGTCTGCCGACTTTAACATAAAAAATATGAAAAAAAAAGCAAGCGTGCGAAGCCGGGATGGGTCGCTGGTATTTACGCGTAAGCATTTTGTGATTTGATTAAAATTATTTGAAAGTGTTTGATTAAAACTAAATTTGATTAAAATTAGCACTGCAAAGTTATCCCGAATAAAAAATTATTTTTTTAACGGATCAAATTATTTGAAAAGAAATAAGTTTCACTGTGTAATAGAAACGTAACGAATAACGTGTTAACTAGCTATACAAACTAGTTACGCGTTGCTTCTTCAAATTCCTTCAACATTAATAAGTCGTATACTCACTCGCCTACAAGAAAATGAAATTAATCAAAAGCATCTTTCAGTGAAGTAATAAATATGTTGTGTAGTTATGGTAAACGATCACCTCGTGGTGCGTTCACCTCTTGTTAACGGCAATAAAAAATGCAGACTGTCGGCGCCAACACTCAGCCACCATTAAGGGATAAACCCAGGGGTGAACATACTATAAAAGACTTATTTAGAGAGCAGTATAATTCAAATTCAATGAAAGACTTGTCTATCAAAGTAATATTTAGAAAAATACCAACAATTTGTACGTACACGTTGTACTTATGTTACTGAGGTCAAAAAATAGTTTTGCTCAAAAAAATAGCTAAAATCAAAAAATTGATTACGTTTGTGCACGTAATCTAAGAAAGGCTTTATCCGATTTGAATGCGTTTTTAACTGATGTATTATAGCAAGCTTCCGTAACATTTAGTGTTTCTTTCATTCCAATCGTTTTACTGGGCTTTACTTCTAAAGTACGACTCGACTGTCTTTGTCTTTGACTATGCAATAGGAAAAAAAAGTAAATAAACGCGCCATATTATACTACTATTGTATAATATATGGTGATACTTATAGAATTAATTAATAGAATTAGGTGAAGGGGCGACATCTATCGGATTTGGGTAGAACTGCTTAGAAAAACATAACGCCTTTTAGTAAACGCTTGTATCTTAAAATTTCCATATCGAAAAAAAAAACAATTTCTATACGTTGTTAGATTATTTAGATTATTAATATTATTATTTTTGGAGACTTTATGTAACTACTTCAGCTTTTCGCTGAACGATTTTGGTTACACTTATCCATTTCAGCTTCTATCAGCTGCGCATTTTTATTATAATATAAATATAATAAAGCTTCTGTCCATTGAAAACAACAGTTTTGTATAGTTATTGCTTTAGCCATTCGATTGCTCGCCAAATTAATATCAGGCATAGAGCTGACTATCCTAAATACATAGTGCTAGGCTACTGGATTCTTTGAAATAACTTCTACCATTTTCTCAAAACTCGACAAAAAATGTGAAGATTAGATTTAACTATGGAAATTTGCGTTGCGGCCGAGTTCCAACCAAGATTGTTTTTTAGGGTTCCGTACGTCCGAATAAAAAAACGGAACTCTTATAGGATCAATTATCTCGGAATCTACTATAGCGATTAAGTTGAAATTTGGTACAGATATCAATTTCTGTGAACCAAACACAGAGGTGTGACATGAATAGATGAAATCTATGGGAGGTCATTTTTGGGGGGAAGGTGGAAAATTAAAAAAAATTTGAAAATGCATCGTGTGACATATCAAATGCACGGTCTTGTTGTGAAGATCTTAAATGTATTTTTTTTTTATTTTAAAGTAAATAGTTTCCAAGTTATTCAAGAAAATAGACGAAAATTTACCCCCCCCCCCTATCTCCGAAACTACTGAACCTAAAATTTTGAAAAAATACAGAAATTAGTTTTCTACTTATAGATTATAGGAAAACCTATAAGAAGTCCATGATATTAAAATAACATGATAAATCACTCAATATTACGTACATCGTACGGAACCCTCTTCACGTGAGTTCTGTTGGTTCAACTCGCAATTGTCCCGGTTTTTTTTTGTCACCCCCCATTTATTGTCACGCCAACGTAGACACCCGTCGAGTCTCCCGTGGATCCCTGGGGGTCCATCTGGACCACTTTGGTAACTAAAGCTCTAAACGCTACTTACTAATAGCTGCTTCGCAAGTCTAATTCGCCTTATATATACTAAGTATCTGACAAATGGGACAGTAGCAAAGTTGTAAGATGAGTCATTCAGGGCATTCAAGAGATGCGAATCTCGGTAGTTATGTGCGTGTTTCATCATCATTAAGTATACATAGTGTGGCGCCATTGCAAATTGCCGGTATGCTCGTGCCGGCAATGAACGGGTTATATACCAGATATTATACAAAAATCCTTATAACGTTAGCAATAAGGATACAATTTGTTAAATGATGTATGCATTCTAACGTATTTATAATACGTAGTAGGTATACTATAAATTAATAAATTTAAAGATTAACACACAAGTTTAGGAGGCTAGGAGAAATGATGTCACAGAAAAGTCAGTTTTCCCCGAGAGAAGATTGTTTAAGACCCGTTCAAGAACCCAAACATCGTGTTGTGAGATGACAACACAATAGGGATGCATTATGTGCATCGATAAAATACCTAAATACCAGTATTTACCTGTTTCCATAAAAGTGTCACATCGATAGGTCGATATCTGTAATTGTATGGACTTACATGATGAAACGAATTTTACAGTGTGTTCTCGTACAATTACTCACCAATAAATGTAGGACTGTGAAAATATTAACATACTAATTTGCTAATATATCGATATAGATTCAAAGTAGACGTTAATTTATTTAGGTACTATCGGTAAAGAAATAAAAACTGACATAAAAAAACTGACATAAAAAAACTGACATAAAATCTGACATAATACCCATTAAAAATATTATAAACTACCTCTTCAATGCGACTTCGTACGCATTGAAAAATGAAAATATATGAATTATAACGCCTGATATCTTGACGTTGAGGATTTTTTTCAAAAAAGTTTTCTATATGTTAATCCAGATCTATCTGTGTGCCAAATTCCCATTAACAGTTTTTCTGTTATTGAGGAACATACATTTATAATATTATAAGTATATTAGGATAAATACCTTTTTTTTTACTTAAAGATATCGGGGTCTTGTAGGGTTGAATGCTAAATTAAAATCAAAATTATTGTTTTATTCACATTTAAAGGTTATTGATCCGTGTCTAATGATGCCACATACTGGCATAAGTACGAGTATGTAGTCATGAAACTTATAAGTCCCTTTTTTACGTCAAGGGTTAAAAATAGACTGATAGAAAAGAATATGTGATAAATCGTATTATGGATGTTGCCAACTCCTTGAGTCACGATGTTGACCTTTTTAACGACGCATTTTCCAAAATTAAAAGACTCATCCTTGTCCGTGGTTCAGATAACTAAAATCAACAAAAAAATTATCAAAAAAATTATGAAAAAATTTATAAAAAAAAATATACATAGAAATATAATTATATCGGAAATTTGGAATAAATGTCAGATAACACTAGTTTATTTTTGACATTTATTCCAAATTTCCGATATAATTATATTTCTATGTATATTTTTTTTTATAAATTTTTTCATAATTTTTTTGATAATTTTTTTGTTGATTTTTTTTTCTTCTAATTTTATTGCCGGGATGCTACTTTGACTTTTATTGGCGTAGGCTGTGCCTCCTTTAAATGCGGCGGCATCTGCCATGTTATTTTTTTTTCTGTCCCTTGCTGTGTGTTTTTGTTCGGTGCCTGCCTCGTTGGAGGCCATGTAGTAATAAATAAATAAAATAAATGCATCGTAACACAATTACAAGTTTTACGTAACATTTCCGCACATTTCCAAGCATCCGACTTCGATATACCCACCTATTAAAAACCAAATTACTATCGATATATCGATCCCGATTGATGCATCCCTAATTAAAATTACGTTACATCAACCTTCCTTTACAGAATTATTTTTACGACTCACAATCTCTATCGATCGTATAACCACTGTTTTGTTGCTATATTACCTAATGAGGATAAAATTACTGATTAATTAAAGTTATATTTCTTTAAGAATTTATCTTTATTGGTAAGATCAATTGGTTTATAAGGAGAAAAGCCACACGTATGACATTCCAAAGCTTGGATTTTTCTTTTAATCTCTAATGTTTTATTGCTGCCTTACAAAAACGCATTTTTTCTGAATGGTTAATTTTATATACGCAAACAAAGCGCTCTTGGACAGATTTTTTCTTTTTCACTATAATTATTTACTTTTTAAGATAATATTAACCTAACCTAACTTTTTTAATGGCATGGCACAATGTGTTTCTAAAAAGTTGCGCGCTCCGTCTATCAACAGTTACGAGCACCAACCCCCTATATGAGACCACATTGAAATGCGTATTATTGCGTATATCATGTGTGCTTAAGTGAAATCAGCGAGAGGGATGTTCCCCCAGTTCCCTATTTACTTAATTCATTATCCTTTATCCTACTAAAGTCGGTAGCGCACATGCAGTACGTACCAATGATTGCTGTTGCTCGTGTTAATAGACGAAGGTAGCCTTCTACCATCAAGTGGACCGTCAGCCTGCCTGCCGACCCTATAACTTCATAAATGAAAAAACTTCATAACTTCATAAATAGGGACAGTTTTTCCTTTGTTCCTAGTCATAAAAATACAATAGTTAGATTTTAGACACTACTTAGAACTAAAAAATTCAAAAATCATAATTTAGAATTTAAAAGTTTCCTGATTTGGTCTACAGAGGAGAAAATTTAACTAAATTTAAGCGTCAAAAATAGCTCGATTTTGATAGCACCATTCATTCATCAGATTTATTGATGATACAATAAAGCGAAACGTCTAGACACACAAAGGCAGTTTCAATCATTGTAAATGTAAACGAATGGGAACGTCGCAAACAGGATGTATGTCATTTGGCAGTGATTGTTAAATTTAATTCACAAAATTGATCTTTTTTGCGTCTCTTTTCAATATTTAAAATAATCCTCTAATATTATAATTTATTTTTTTTTATATTAAAATCGGCAGACAAGCTGACGGTCCACTTGGTGGTAGGTGGCTACCGTCGCTTATAACACAAGCAACGCCAAAGCTGCTGCAAGTGCGCTGCCGACTACAATAGGACTAAGGATAAGGGATTAAGGATAATACGAAAGTTTAGGAGGATGTATGTTTCGCTTTCACGCAAAAACGGCTGTACGAATTTGGCGCTACCGTAAGATGTCAGGCGTTATACATATTACTCGCATATTTTCTTTTTCAACGCGGACGAAGTCGCAGGCGCCAGCTAGTATATGTTATATTATAACATTTTTATAGGCAATTTTTTGGATATACTTAATTCTTTTTTTTATATATACCTGAATACGTTAATTAATTAAAGATGGAGCGTTAAAATATGAGATGTCGACAGCGGCGTGTATTAAGATTTATTAATATCATACAATTTTTCTACTTCAATAAAATATCCACTATTCGCTGTTTCTGTTTAACCTGTTAGGTACGACAGCGCAATTGCATCTTTTTTTTGCTGCTTATGTCATTTGAGGACGGTAGCCATTTACCACTAAGTTTTTTTTTTAAGTGAAGGTCGTCAGACAGGTTGACGCCTTGACGGTCTACTTGATGGATAAGTGGCTATCGTCGCCTATAAGACAGGTAACGCCGCAACCATAATTTTACATAATTAAGGATGATGCCGACATGAATAAGGATATGGGATTAGGTAGGGATAGGGAAATGGGTTCTGTCCTTAATAGAGGTTTGTACAGTGATAGCAAAATGATGATTTATATAGAGTCAAAAACCACTGTAAGATTTCGAAACAATCTCGAATCTCGGTAGCACTATTTAAACACTCGCAACTAAGTGACCCTTTTATAAAACAAGATTGAATTTGCTTGAAACGGCGCTGTCGATGTCGCGTAACCGCCTGTTCGTTTTCGCTAGGGTGACAATGTTGGCAAATTATGTTGGAATAATTACTATTTAAATACTATGAAAATGTAATTAAGTACGTATTTTCCTAATAACACTTTTTGGAGTTTACTTCTTAAGAATCGATTTTCATATAAGGCCATATATGTTCATATATGTTTTGAGAAGTAAAATGAATACAAGCGTTAACTAAAAAGTGTTACATTATCTGTCCCTTAGACATTTGGGGACAGATGACATATGTATTTATGTTCCCTAATTCTATTCTCTGGGCTTATAAAACGTCGAAATCTTGTACGAAAAATGTAGTCCGCGTTGAGAAACGAAACGATAGCTCGTTATAACCTGCCGGGGCGGCGCAGCGATACTGTCGTCGAAAAAATGAACTATTTGAACGTATTTAAAACTAAGCGACATCTGTGTATACCGAGCGTATTTAAAATAACTTTTGTTGGAACACGTGACATCTGAGTATGCAGAATGCAACTAAATAATATAAAGTAATTAGGTATCCAGTTATCTATTGACACGAGGTAAATTTTATACATTTAATTTTATACGTGTAATGACTTAATGATTAAACACACACTTTTTTCAAATAGTTATATTATCAGTTAAAATAAGTTTTAAAATTCGGTCACTGCCTCACTTTATTTGTTCGATTCACTTTTGCACTTGACTTTTGCTTTTGCTATACAATATTTGAGACAATTAGCAACCGGGAATATACGAAAAATATCACTTTCGGTAACACAAATATAAAATGAGCCTTTATTAGATTATAACGAGCTTTTTTGGGCAATAATTGCCAACTAAAATATAAAAATTAGACAACCAATGCATTTTAGTGAAGTTGCGCTTTGGAAATTTGTAAGCATTTCCCAAGTATACAAGCGAAGAATGAAAGAATGCAAACGAGTAGTCAGTACCTACTGCTTGAACCTGTTCAGAGTTTCGATGGAATGAAATATAAATGTGTACCTTTTAAATGTTTAATACACGTTTTCTTATAAAGTGTTTTAATAAATTATCCAAAATCTACTAATTTATGCCTTAATACCTCAGCAACTACAAATAATTTTATAATATTTTTCGAAATATTGCGTTGATGTCTTTGAGAGGTGATGTTTTAGTTACTAAATTCAACTAAAAATATACATCGGTTCGACGATTCGACGATTTTTTAGTTTATTGACTTTTATGTTTTTTTATGTACGTTGATATAAATATTTTTCGAAGTTTTTGCAAAAACAAGAAGATATAAAGCAATGTTTACAAGCTTTGTTGTACTAAAGCGTTTTATATTGAAACTAACGACCTGCTTCGCACTGATGTAAATTTTTTTTTACAAATTATATACACACTTCCTCATTTATCGCTCTTTCCGTTAGTGAAAACCGTTGGGAGTAAGTTGAAGGAGAAACAGACAATGTTTATGTAGATACGTAATTTGTGGATATAAAATTGAACTCGCCACTCATTTTCATGGCTCAACAATTTGCAACATATTGCAACAAATTGGATTTACACGTACTACTTGCGTGAATAATGCAAATAGCTCCTAACGTACTTCCCTTAGGAACCTTAAAAATACACGTGGACTAGAAAAAAGGCTTGACTTAAAACTAACTTATAATATTCTCACTTTATTTTCGATTGGTGAAATTTTAACCCATAGATTAATTATTATGTATTTGTTGATACATAATAATTACAATAAGAAGAAAGCGGTCGGCTGTTTCGTCCATTATTTCCACAGTGTATTTTTTTTTATTACACCAAAGATATCACCCACTAAAATGTTTCTACGTTTTGTTTCTTTTTTTATACAAGTTACTTATATAAAAATATATAGAATTGGAATTTATTACATTACAATTAAAAATTTTGATATGACATTCCAAAAATTCTTAATTTCTATCTAATGTTAAGTATCTACTTTCAAAAACGTTCAGTGAGTATATAAATAAAGCAATATGCTATATAAAAAAGGAAAACATATACACAAAAAAATTTCGATCCATAGAATTGCTGAATTTAAATAAATTAAAGTCGGTTCAGATATGGGGAGATAACTGAAGAATACTAAAACCTTGAATTTGATTAATTTTTTTTTTATTTACTCACATCTTGTCTTTTTTTTATTGAAAAGTATAGTTTTTAAGTATATAGAATTATTTTATTAAAAATAACTTTTACTATGACTAGTAAGTCATTTAGATGTAGAAATCTTAACTGTACGTGGATGACTTTTTTCATAATACATAATATATTAATTCAGTAAGCTTTCGAACAAAAATTTCGACTTTAAAAATCTATAAAACAATTTTTTATGTTTTTTTTTTTATGAAAATATTTGTAAGCTTAATCAATCTCTAACGTATTAGGCTTGGCCATGTACATACATATACTCTATGAAATTATTTAAAACTATTTTGTAAAAAAAAACACTATTTTGTTTCAAAAACCATTACAAGGATTGACAAACATATAAACACATTTAATACATTTGTCTATATGAATAAAGTACGTCATCAACCTTAAAACACCTGATGTAAAAGCTGAAGTGGTCCAGTTGTCCACTTCTCGGCTGATGCAATAGGGTGGGTCGATTGCATTATGTTTGTTTATCAGTATCTGTTTTATACAGATCAGGCAAGATTAACTCAAACGAATATAAGCAGAAAGTTGCAAATTGAACCAACTAGTCTCGTCTACATTCTTATTATGAGGTCAAATAAACTGGGTTTTTAATATACATTCGACATTTGAAATATTTCAGATTTTTTTTAGACACCGTAATTTGGTAACACCTTTTTGTTTATTTTGGGCTATACGAATTTTTTTTAAATTCAACTTATTATAGAACATACCATGAGCGAGATAATATAATTATAATAATATACCGTTATAATATTATTAGATAAAATTACATTATCAGCAGATTATTAAACTTATTTTTGAATAAAAAAAAATCAATGCCCGAAGACATAACAATTATTACATACTAGCTGAGCCCGCACCTTCGTACGCGTGGTATTCGGTATAACGCGAAGCTTTTTTGTTTGTAAACCAATTGGAATGAAAACATTAATCTTACGGGAAGCTTGCTACGACACGTCAGTGAAGACTGCATTCAAATCGGTTAAGCTGTTTCTGAGATTAGCGTGCACAAACGCACGGATAAACAGACATACAGACAAACAGCTAAAAGTTTTAAAAACTATTTTGTTGACCTCGGTAACTAAGTATAACGTGTTCAAATTGTTTTTCTGAAAAAATATTTAATGTACAGACACGTCCCGTTTACGATTTTATTATATTTATATAGGAATAAAAGAACTAAATGACATTATAAAAATCAATAAAGTACAAACAAATTTGCATTTCAACGTGATAATGAGCAAGTATGACGCTCAAAATTATTTTTAATATACTAGACATTTTTAGAACAGGAAAAAAGAATGTGCTAGAAACAACATTAGTAATGGAAAACAAACATTATTGTACGGTTTTCGATTTAAATATCAAATGAGTGTGCAAGTAATAAACTGTGAACACACGTGGAGTTAGTTGAATTTGAATAATGTTAAGCCTGTTTAATCTGCGCTCGGTGGAAGCCCGTTTAGTAAAAAATGCATCGTTATTATTGGATGTAAGACTACCATAATACATGTATTCATATTCATAAAATTTTGAGGTAACAGTTGATTATCATCCCCCGGCAACAATACAAGTACCATTTTACGAAATGGTGCTTCAATAAAAAGTTATGAAAAACTTTTTTTGTGTAAATAGTAAGTTTTAAAATTGTACGCGCCCTCTATTGAAACATTTCTGGATTATAATCCCATAAGACTTATTACTGGGATAAGTAACAGTTTAATACAGGAACATCTATGTTTTTAATAGATGTTCTATCTATGTATATATGTGTAAAGATTCAATCAAATTCGTTGAGCGACTCACGTGTGAAATCGAGTTTCAAAACCTTTGAGTGATGGTTTATTTATGCTGGCAAGTTAACATTCCTAAGGGTCAGTCCACACCGAAACGCAACGCGACGATATTTGTAGACGCATGATGTTTGCTCCACGAGGCGATGCGTGATATTATGTAGCAACCGCACTGCTTCTCGGGACTTTGTGACGCCACGCTGCGTAGGGTCAGCTCACAGCCCACAAGGTGTGCCAGGACCTTCTCGTGGTGGGGGGGGCTTACCCTAGGCAATCCGGGCGGTTGCTGGGGTCGGTGCTTTCCTCCTCACCGACCCTTGCTCGACCGATCGGATTGGTTTTGGGGACCAACAAGGTACACACCGAGGTGGGCTACGAGCGGGCTCTGTTTAGGAGAGCTCGTGGCGGAGCACCCCATAGAGGAAGGCAACCCCGACGGAGTTTGCTAGAGTAGGACGTCCTCAGTTCAGGGTGGCCTGGGAGGTCCTAGGGGGAAGGGCCCCAGGCATCCTGTTCAGAGGTGTTAGGGACCAGTAGGGACCGACCACGGGGAGGACTGGACCGCAGTCAACGGGAGTCCCCCCCAGGCTAACATCGTGTAGGCGGCAGCACGTTGCTGGGGGGGCCAGCCGAACCACTCGGAGTATTACGAGGCGTAGTAAGCTGGGCTTCGGTCTCGGACTGCAAGAAGGCCCAAACTGGGTCGAAGCTGGTTGACGTCTTTGGTTGGTTGATTGGTGACGTCGGCTGGTTGTTCCGGGCGTCAGAAGAAGACATCTGGCGTCTGGGACTTAACTGTAGGTGAGGCTTGACCTGTTCCAGCGGGTCGCCACCAAAGCTTGCCGCTACTGAGTTGGGTCTGCAAGGACACAGCGGTGCGTGGGGCCTGGGGATAAGGCCCGGCTGTGACTCCGGGTCCCATTATCACTGCCGATGGTGGAACATGGAGGGGTTTTAGTGGGTAGGACCGGCGGAGCGGTTCGATCCGTCGGGTGAGTCCCACACACCCCCTCGTCGACCGTCCTCGTCGGCGAGGGACAGTGCGTTAATGACATTTCCCCTCCTTAATAAAAAAAAAGGGGTCAGCTCACACCGGAAAGCGGCGCGGCGCACACTTTTCAAGATAACAATAGAACATTACTATACTAAAAGATATACGAATATATATGAATATATGATAGATATATGAATCATGTATTTCACATGATTCATATATCTATCATATAGTATAATAAATATGACATTTATTTATTATACTTTTGTTTCCTCTTAAACGAAGAACAGAATACATATGTCAAATTCATTTTTTAAAATCTAATGAATTTTCAAAAAAATTCAAATTCATATTTTTATTTTTCCTTCTAAATAAATGAACATTAATTAAATGGTGGTAAGCTATAATTTTAATTGAACCTTGTTCGAACAAGTTCTGTCCACCTTTCGCTGCCGCTGTGTGGTCACCCTGCACAATCGAGAGCGTGTGAGTCACGTCATTGATAGGAAATACTATAGTCAACATTGAAATTTAAACCCTATCGCTTACATCACAAAATTAAAAATTCAATGTTTACATGCACTTTTTTTTAATATGACATAATACGACAAGGATACCCTAGAATGGTCGACAAACTTTTATCGTGTATGGTATTTTTTATTTCCGGTGCAAAAATAGTAATATTAAAACACGTGCTTTAGCATCTGTAATACAGATAAAATGTTTGTTTGATTAGCATGTAAAAAAATTGCTGTTACTAAGCGCAAAACTCGAGAAGGGCTGGACCAATTTGGGTTTTTTTTTTTCAATTATTCGTTGAAGTCCAAAGAAGATTTTTATGAAGAGAAAAATGAAAAATTGGACATCCCTGCGAAACCCGGGGGCGGTTCGGTAATTTAAAATAATTAAAACGTGTTATAACCACAGTGTAACCATACATACCTCATACAGTCAGGCAACGAATGTACTTGCGTAGAGCAACGTTCGGCGAACTCGCTTCAGTTTGCAGGCTCGAACATTGAGCGTTGCCCGACTGTATGACTTATAGGTAGACTGTGCTATAACCAACAATGCATGTTATTTTTAATGTAAAGGTTGGCAGGCAGAATGGCGGTCTGCCATAGTAGTAGGTTAAACACAAGCAACACCTTGGCGACTGTCGGACTTTAGTAGAATAGAATAACCCATTTTCCTATCCACTCCGAATCTTTTAAAATGGGTTCTGGCATCCCTTACTCACTCACCGAAATACAACAAGCACACATGATTTAATTTCACGGTGATTTACTGTAAGGGGGGTACCTTAGTATGGTCCGTCACTACAAAATAACCTAATTTAAATAAATTTAGATCTAACTTCGTTGAGAGAAGTTTAAGAATAACTACAAGATGAAAGAGATTTTTTATGAATTTACTAGCTGATCCGAGAGTAGCTGATGACCCTGTCAATTTCTGATAAAAATACCATCCATATTTACGACATTTCCCGTGGATTTTCTTTTTTCGAAATTTTCTCTTTTTTATTTTAATTTTATTTATTGTTCAGAAACATGATCCATTGTTAGTCATTATTTAACTTAAAATTCACAAATACAGAGATATCGGCACCGGCTACATATTCATTCCTTTTGGTGTCGAATCTCTGGGTCCGTGGGGCCCCAACGCGCTTAAATTTTTTAACAACTTGTCAAAACGTTTGGTCGACATAACCGGGGATTATAGAGCTGGCCATTACCTCGGGCAACAGATTAGCATTGCCATACAACGAGGTAATGCAGCCAGCATGCTCGGGACTCTGCCTAGGGGACCGAAACTTTATAATTTATGTTATGTTAATGTTTATAAGGAATTATTGTAATGTTTAAATAAAAAATTGAATATTTTAATTTACATACAGTTATTATTTAATTACAATTTACAGTGCCGAAAAACTTATTATGTTAGAATATTCATAAAATGTTTAAAAACTAAACCAACAGTTTTTAAGATGCTGCTGGCGCCAGCTCGTGTCCTCTCTAGCAACGACGCCGTTTTCTTTCTGATAATTACATGAAACCCGTCAGTTCTCGCTTCGGCAAACATTTGAGAGGCACTACAAAAACGAGGCAACCCCATCAGCATCCTAAAACCGTTGTTGTATTGGATTCGCAAGACGTTGATGGAATTCTTGGTGTAGTTGGTCCACAGATTACTCGTGTACCTACAGATTTTGACAATATGCTTTAAATAAAGTAAATTTAACTTGATCTGTACAACAAGAAAATCTGCGAGCCAACATATCACATGTAACATATTACAGCCAACATATTTTATGTCCTTGTCCCGACAATTACGAACACAACAAAAAATCAACAAAATCCGACGAATAGTTCTCATGCTCCGTCATTTGTGGCAATTGATTTTTTTATTTTTTTATTTATATAGGTAAAGAATGATTGTGAAAGAAAGAAGATACAAATAGTGAGGAAATATTATTTAATCATGTACTTACGTGTTTGATGCTGTAATGTAGAATACTCTCGATGTAGCTCGGCAACTGGTTGACGACGGTGAAATAACCAAAGACTGAAGCGCCGTGGGTGATGATGATGGCCCATACTGGAGCTGATGTCAGCATCTTACGCCAGGGGACCGGCATGTGCTGGATCATGAAACATATTATATATCAGTATTATCAAACAGTGCGATTTCATATTATATGAGTGTGTTATATGAAATCATATTATACAAATATATACAAGAATATTATAATATTTTTGTATAATATGAATAATATTATTGTTTTTTGCCGATTTTACTTTTTTAGGGTTTCGTACGTCCGCATAAAAAAACGGAACCCTTATAGGATCACTCGTGTATCCGTCTGTCCGACCATTCCCTTATCTCCGAAACTACTCAACCTAAAATTAGTTTTCTACATATAGATTATAGGAAAACCTATAAGAAGTCCATGCGCGGATAGGTAACATCGTACGGAACCCTCTTCACGCGAGTTCAACTCGCGATTGTCCCGTTTTTTTATAAGTTGCCTTTACAAAATAATTAAAATTTTCCTTAGATTCAAGTGTGTTATTCCGAACCTTGAAATTAAGTTAAAAATTAAGCTAAAAAGCTAATTAAATTTTGTATTTATTATCATTTATCCTCTATTTATTATCATTATCTGTTACATATCTACACACATTATCAAATTGATTTACTAATGATAAGACCTAAAAATGAGGAACGTTTGTGTTGCAGAAAAACAAATGCATTTGTGCGAAGCTGGGGCCAGGTCGCTAGTATCTTCTTATAAATAAGCCCAAGTAATTTTATAACTTTACGTAATAGAACCTTTCTATTTGTGTCTATCTACTGTAATTTCAGTATCTTATTAAGTGTATATAATAATTGTAAATGCGTATGTTGACCTGTTTAAAAAAAAGACAATTAAAAAAATTAAGCAGGTAGGTACACTATTATATTATAGGAAGAGAAGATAATGTAGTCAAAATAGAATGCATTTGCAATCTGGTTATCTACATTTCACACTGATATTAAAAAGTGAAAAGATTTCATTATTTGTAGGTTTGTTTGTAATGAATAAACTCAAAAAGTAGTTAACTGATTTAAAAAATTCTTTCACTGATAGAAAGCTATATTTGCTTATAAAAGTAAAAGTAATTATTTGGCGTGTGCTGAGAAAACTATTGATGATAAACAATATACTATATGTTTGTAGTTCGCGAAGCTATAATATGTCTAACTATTATAGTTAAGTCTACTAAGTACCTATAATTTTTTTCGCACAATAAGTTTTTAAAGTGAAATAACAGTTTCGCCACAGCCTGCTGTCACTTCGCGGAATTATAACACTTCCTTCCTTCTCCGCTTTAATTAAACCGGAAACCTAACACGTTTTATCCACGAGTATTAATTTGTATGTGGGAATGGGAAACCGATACAGCCTTTCCTTGTGTGGCGATTAAAATTCTACGCAATAAAAAATGGGTTACAGCCGTTTTGGCACTTCCATCAAGGGTAACATTCGATAGTAAAAATCAAAAATGGAATACAAATTAATGACGTGCGGACATTCAAGGCGAGCTGATCGATTTTGCATACAATTACCTACTTAGTAGCCACAATGATGTTTTATATCAGCCTGTAACCTTATATCAATGGTAGCTATTCGTAACGAGAATGTTAGGTTCAAATTGTAATATTGTTTATAAATTGATTAATAAATAGAAGATAAAAAAATTGAGTGATTTCTTTATGTAAAGGTCGGCAGACAGTTTAACGGACTATTGATGGCTACCGTCGCCTCTTAACACAATTATAGGCGCTGCATGTGCGCTGCCGACCTTGGTAGGAAAGGACAAGAGATTAGAAGGAGACAGGGAAGTGGGATTTGGCCTCCTTTATTCACTCAGCGAACAGTACCCATACCATACCAGTGTGTGTATGTGTGTCTATATGAATACAGTTTATTTTTATATTTTTTAGTCTATGTTTTCTTTATTTGTTTGTTTTTAGTAATTTTTTATTTATTTTTATTTAGTTCATTTGTGATCGTGCTTAGTCACTTTGTGCACTTATCCCTTCTGTTAATTTGTTGTGTTTTCTGTTTATCCCAAAGGTAGACTGGTAGAGAATGTTCTTAACATTAAGTTCGCCTTTTGTACATAAAGTTTATAATAAATAAATAAATAAAATACCCATGGGTGGTTACTGTCGCCAGACGGCTGCCAAAGTGACTGCGAAACGCAGTGTGCATTGCCACTACTATACTTTTTAGTATTTACTCAGAATTATAGTGATTATGTTAAAATCTTTTCATTAAATCAACTTTAATATTGAAAAAAAAAATCGTAAATCCATTGGGTAGGAACGAAATAAGCTAAACTTGGATATTCAAATATTCACAAGCAAATTTTTTTATCTATACGTATTAATACACTATAAATTATAAAATAAACTCACTGTTATTTTCTGTCTCCGCTAACTTCTAAACGATTTTTTGATACGGATTTCACTAATGTAAAGAGCGATAAACGGAGGTTTGTGTGTGTAATTAGCTGAAAAAATGGTTCCGCGCGAAGCAGGGGTCGAGTCGTTAGTGTAACTATAAATGAGTTATTTATTTCGAATACTAATCAACATTCTCATAGAGGTTTAGTTCAAGGCAAGGTCGGTCGTTAACCGTTAACCAGAACATATAATATGCAAATCTTCGATTAGTAGACATTTCCAGTACAACTCTTAATAATCACTTTATGTGCTATGAGACTTATCTCGTGCGGACCGTAAAATCTGTGAACAACTCTGCCTCACTAATAGATGGTAACTAAATTTTCAAACATTGTATTAACCTAAAAAGTATTTTATATTGAAACACTTTTGAAGGATAAGGTAATATGAAGGGATAGGAAAATGGGCTCTAACATCCCTTACTCAATCACCGAAACACAACAGCAGACATGCTGTTATATAACGTTGTATCGTTATTTTAGATATTTCTCCAAAAAAGGACTGACCATTTTCAGCACTGAAGAATAATTCTTCAGTTTATCCTGAAGCAACAGTGGGTAAGAACAATTGACCAACCTTGTGCTTCATAGTTTGCAATTGTTGACAGTACATATCTGCCGTAATACGTATGATGACTGATTTTGAAAAAATACTCCACGGTGTTTCGGCTCATTTTCTTTATACGAAATAAATTCATAATAATAGTTTTAAGGGAAAAATTGATGCTTTAAATAATACAATTCAAACTTTACGCCAAAACGCTTGAATAGCAAAGACGTCTGTTGTGACGTCACGCTTTCTTAACTCAAGAACACAAATCAAGCGACACGGTGACATTTACAGGCGTGACGTCATTCGCTCCGGATTGTTACGTTTTATACTTTTATTTTATTGAAAATTTTATTAACCTTAATATTTATATCAAAACTGGGTTATTTTTTTAGAAAATTTTCAACATGCATATATTTATCTAATATTCTATTATTCTTATTCTATTATTCTATTTATTCTTTAATTCTTTAATAAATCATGCCTATTGTCTAATCAAATCTTAGGAAGCTGTAGTTGATGAAACTAGCACTTGTCCAATAAACATTTTTGTTATTATCATATCTACACTTACCTGTGTCCACTCTGAAGGTAATAGTTTCATCTGTTGTTAACAACAACAGATTAAATTTCTGCTCAACCAGGCAGTGCACAAGTATTGAGGATAATGTGATGAACATCTTATTACTCATCCTCATTACTAAGAAGTTTTAACAGCTGCTGTGCAAATGGGTCATCGACAATTGAAACTTGTATTTTATTCATTTTCTGTGCATTAAGTTGACTAAAATAGGTATATGAAAAAAATAGGTCATTAGCGACCCGCCCCCGGCTTTACACAACCTTCCTCGTTTATCGCGTTTTTCATTAGTGAAAACGTATTAAAATCATTTGGATGTTTTAAAAAAAGTTAGCGGAAAAACAGACAGAAATCAACAGCGAATTTATATACTGGTTAAAACTACTGTGTGTATCGAAGAAATATTTTTTGAGGTAGTATTTTGTTGCGGGAATATAATATTAGAGGTTTTTTTTTTTTTCAAAATCCATTTTTTTTTTAACATTTATTCACTATTCTTCTCAGATTTTGCAGTTATGTATTTCCTTTTTTCGTCGTCCGCTAGGAACCTTCAATATGGTACAAAGCCATGACTCACCATGAATATGAGTCATGGCTGTAACTCATGGCGGATCGAAATAGTCTAAGTGTGCAACGAATGCAACTTAATAAGTATTTTGTATGTATGAATGTATAATGTTGCTCCGAACTTCATGGAGGGGGTAAAGGGAGGAGATGGGGAGGGTGAGTAGCCTATGTTACTCGCTGATAATGTAGCTTTCTATAGGTGAAATAAGTTTTAAGATCGGTACAGTGGTTTTTGAGTTTATTCATTGCAAACATACATTTGTATGTAGGGGGGTAAAAGGGGGAGATGAGGGGAGGGTGAGTAGCCTATGTTACTCGCTGATAATGTAGCTGATAAATACAAAAAAGTTTTTTTTTTAAATGTGACTTGGTTTTCCTGAGTTTAGCGGGATCAAACAAACAACTCTTCAGCTTGATTATATTAGTGGATATATGTAGATATCCAATTTTCCAATGTCATAATGTTATCGATTTACTAATTATAAATGTTATGCCTATATTCGGCTTACTATTATACATAGATTATAGTAAGTTAAAATAAACTATAATTTATATGTGCAGTTGGTAAATCCAAAATTAATTAAATAAGTAGATAAAATAATTAGTTTAGTGGCAGGGCACACTGGATTCATTTGGGCGGCAGTAACCACCGTGAACACAGTACAGAAGACCCCCTTGAAATAACAACATGTGTGCTGTTTGTTGTGTTTCGGTGAATGTGTAAGGGATGCCAGAGCCCATTTTCCTGTCCAATCCCTTATCCTTAATCCTTCTGTAGTCAGCAGCAGCTGTGACGTTGCTTGTGTTATAGGCGATCTTAAGTGTCAAGATCATATGCCGATCTTAAGATAAAAAAAATAAAAACAATAAATAAATTTATTTAACAATATTGTGGAAAAATCTAGTTTATAGTTCTTGGGAAGTAGATAATAGGTACGGGCATTTAAGATAAACATCCGTGCACGACTGCATACATTCAGACGATAATAATGGTAAGAAACTAGAATTAAGTGGTCTGCGCAATTGTATCGCAATAACGAAAACAATTCATCATTTTAACATGTAGATAAAAGCAAAATGTATGTACTTAGAGTTGTAACAATTATCATAATTTTTCGCAACATTTAAACAGGTGTTCATAAGTATGACTGATATTGTTCAATACTGTGTACGTGTTTAAATAATAATAGACATTTCTGCATTAATTCAATGTCGAATCATTCCCATGTACATTGTACATTGTTTGTTATTTATTCATTCATTCATATTGCTCACTTCCTACTTTCTCATAGAATACGATTTAGTATACATACATATATGTAAATAATAAATATGCAATTATTTTAAACGATTTTATTAAATGTCACATTGTTCAAGTTTTAAAGGAATCATTATCGCACAATAATGTACTAACTAAATAATATACATATTTTTATGTAATATAATTCATACTAATATTATAAATGTAAAAATAGTGAATTTTTTAGACCCTTGTTGAAGTATTGAGTGCCCCTGACCTCAGACTTAAATAAGACCCAGACTTGTTGAGTACCTACCTCAGACGTTTATTAAAACTTAAATAAATATAATGATAGCAAATTTAACTTTCGAAAAATGTAAAGAATATTAAAATTCATTAATTTTCAAGCAAAACACGAAACTTTTAAAAAATTTGTGATCCTTCCCTTTAGGGTTGAGGTTTCCAAAAGAACCTCAATTCTCTTAAGCCTCAATCATACGTAGCGATTTTAGCTGCTATTTTCCGCCAACAAAAATCAGCTTCGTGTGAGCGTGCACGAACTAAAAATCGCTACCGAAAAATAGCCGCTATAAAATTGAGCATGGCCAATTTTTTCGCTTGCGAAAAATAGCCTAGCAATAAATAGTTACGTGTGACAGGACAATTGCTAAAATTAGCGCGAGTAGCCATTTCTTCAACACAGAGCGACTATTTACGATAAACTACATTTTTACTAAACGGCACAAACGAATGAGGTTTTTAACTGCATGGTACATTGTACACATGCGTATGCGTACATAGTACATGGGGTCACAAGGTAGCCGCTATTTTTAGGTGCTAGTAATCGCAAGTAGAAAATAGCTGTTATAAATCGCTACGTCTGACTGAGACTTTACTAATTCCTGTAAATAATATGATTTCAAATGGCCCATTTTACTAACAACTGGCAATAGATAGCGCTAAATAATAATTTGTGTAATGATTACCTTTTTGCACAATTTTTGTTTAATTTGTTTATTTATTCAAAACTATAAAATAATAAATGAAATGAAAAATTGAATTTTTATGCAGCAGACTGAGACTTGTGGTTTTGAAATTTAATAAGATACAACAGTAATAACGCCGACACAGATAGTATCGGATCGAGTTATGTTACAAAACGAGTATCACTTACGCCTTTATTGGTGGCATCCTGTGGAAGCGCCTTCATCAAATAATTCCTCTCAGTTTCGGAGATGCGCGGATGTTGCGCGGGAGTGTCGTACACTACAGCGAACCACGCCACAGACCACATTACGCCGATTATACCTGGATTATAACACATGGCCAATTTAGTATGTCATAAGCATATACCTACTCGTATGGTATAAACATAATCTTTATAGGTATGTAAAAATAACAGCTACCGTATGTTTGTGTCCACAAAGCTGGAAAACTAGCTGATGGATTGACTTGTAATTTTTAGACGACATTGAATTTTAATATAGAAGTTTGTTTTTATATACTTTTTATTCCGAAGTTCCAACGGAAACGAAAAAAAACTAGCCACAGCAAAGCGCTGCCGGGTTTAGCTAGTATAAATAAGAATGGCAAGCACATAAGCATTTGGGTAGCCCATCTGGCGGCAGTAACCACCCCCTTTCAGAAGACATTCGTGAAATAACAGCATGTGTGCAGTTGGGTTTCGGTGAGTGAGTAAGAGATGCCAGAGCCCATTGTCCTATACCTTCCTAATCCCTTATCCTTAATCCTACTATGGGTGGCAAGGCACTTACAGCATCTGCAGCTTTGCTTGTATTATCGGCGACAGTAGCCATCTACAATCTAGTGGATCGTCAGCGTGACTGTCGACCTTAACATTAATAAAATTGTGTAAAGACAATAGTCTAACGACCTCTTAAATCACTAGTATTTGGACTTTATGGACTGTATCAGCCAGTTATATGTTCGAAACAATATAAATATTTATATGCGATTGCTGGTCACAGGTCTATCTCTTCTGGCATAAAAAACCATTACGGATTGGCAGAAGTTCACATTATCGAAGACTGTTCTTCAAGGATAAACCGAAAACGATGTTTTCATTCGCCATTAGAGCATTTATAAATCGAATCAATTCAATTAATGTGCAGACCCTATCTAGACTTGAACATATTTACAAGTCAAACTTCTGTTGCATAATTTACAATACATAATACAAATTAGTAAAATATCTAATAAAAACAAAATTATTTTTGAAGCTTTTTTACGATAAAGGTCATCATACAGGCTAAGATTATCCACTTCATAGTAAGTAGTGATAATCGCCTATCGTATACATGCAATGTGGATGCAAGTGCTCTGCCATTCCATTAAATTTCGAATTCTATGCTCATTAATAAAATATATTTAGATATATTATGAATGACAGAATTAGTAAATAAAATTCTTAAATGTTGACAAAGGCGACTTCCGTATATATTAGTCGCCTAAGTGAACAAAGAAGCAAAAAATTCACTGTTCTTATTTCCAGGGTACATAAAATAATGGTCTGCGAGCCAACAACAGATTTTCATGACTACCTACATACCTCTCGGGCGATAACTCGTAAAATGGTCCAGAGAGAGAAGCCTTGTGAACTTCAGTTGCGGCGCCATGGGTGGGTTGAGCAGCGGTACATGCAGAATTTTTTTATTATTTCTTTCCTCCCGATTGAAAATTTATCAAAGTTATAGTCACCTAATATCTTGAAGGAAAAAAAACCGCTGACTATAAAGTGGTGACTATTTGCTGATGACCCGTACTTGAATAAAAAAAAGTTATTTCCTCTCAGTTGAAAATTTATCAGATGACAGTTTATATGCTATTATGAAAAAATAATAATGTCAGCTGGCTGTATCCTGGTGGCAACATTTTCAGCTGATGTAACCTGAAGGGTGTAACGCAGGAGCCAGAGGGTGCTTCAACCTACCCATGGAGCCACAGCTGACGTACACAAGGCTTCATGTTACAACTCTAACAAGCATCGCCCGAGAGGAAATGATTGACGAAATTTATACCTTGCTCTTGGACCATGTGTAATTCTTTTAAAGATCCAATGTATGATACGGTACTAAAATAAGTTACAAAACAATTCACAGAAAAAATCTATAACCAAATTTTAAAGCATATTTTGAAAGAAAATTGTGTTTTATAAATGTAAGTAGGTATAGCATGCGGATTGACATTCAATTTATATGTATATTTATTATATATATATGCATTTTTTTTTATATTTGAAAAGAACAATTAAGGAGGCTTACCAAGAGCTCACCGAACTAATGGTAAATTAAGTTAATTTTATTACGTTAGACGACCCATAAAAAAATTAAAATTGTTTCGATTAAAAACGTTTTAATGTTCAATCCTACGCCTTAAGGGGGTATTAACGTATAATTGGTTTAACGGTAGGAAATAATATAAAATTAACGAGTTACCGGTAAAGTAGAAAGCCGACTCCCATCCGAGGTGCGCGATTAGAAAACCGCAAATCGGCATCGTCAGAGCGGCGCCAAGAGATGAAGCTAGAAAATTACATTACATTACGTAAATAATACTTCATGAAATCAATAGTTCCTAGATCAGTAGAGGCAGGACACACAGCGTACTGCAGTCAGAAACTGAGCAGCGTGTCTAGCGGCATTATCGTCCCCTTGCGATTAAATTACGACAATCTCTTGTTTTTTATCTTGATCAAGGTTTCAATTAACAAAATATGATATCTTAAAGGTTTTCATTTGTTTTTAATGAAAAATTAACATACTTTTCATGCAATAGATAATAAACAACATTCGTGGTGTGTTTCTTTTTTTTGACTACTTTTCAGTAGCGTAGAAAAACTATTTTATTTTAAACATGTTTTGAAAACTTTTTTTTTTGTTTGGAATCTGAAATCAGTCCCCAGAACTATAAGCGGATCTGTTGAGGGAGATGGATCGATCTTTTTCAGAGAGAATGGACCAGCGTTCAGCCTTCTCCATCATATTAGTTGCTGTCTCTTCAGCCGATTCTATTCCAGCAGCTGAGTGGCAAGTCTATTTGGATGTCTATTTGTCTCATATTTGACAATATGAAAATAATTAATTTAAAAACATAATGTATTTTTATAATTTAAGCAATCATTTTGCTGTTTTTACAGTATTTGATTCTATGCCTATGTATTGCTGTATGCTTATGTGATTAATTAATAATAATTAATAATAATAAAAAATTATGTACAGACGACTTTTTTAATTAAATTAATATATGGGTATAGTTTATGAAGGAGCAAAATATTTTTACACTTTTCCAAGTAAGAGATTTCAAGTAGGTAATTTATTTTTGTTAGAGTTTCTTGGTACCAACAAACATTTAATTTGTTTTATTAAAATATCTTTAAAGGTTTGAATGGTTACAAATTAATGGCTCCGTCGCTATATGTGCTGCATGTGCACGATTAGGATAGGGAAATGGGCTCTGGCATCCCACAACGCACAGGTGGAGCATGTGAACCGTCGACTTTAGTAAAATAAAGGATAGGAAGGAATGGGGAAATGGGAAAGAAAGTATTCTTCACTCTCACACCGAAACGCAACAGCACACGTGTTGTTATTACACTGTGGTCTTCTGTAAAGAGTGGTTACTGCCGCCAGACGGACTGCTCAATTTACGCTGTGAAACGCAGTGTGCTCCTGTCTTTAAACAAATTTCACTCTTCGATAAATATTGTGAGTCAAGTCAAAAGATCTAAGTGTCATATAAGCCATTTTTTTACAAGATGAATCCTCGTGGGACAGGCCATATTAAGTCATAATGTCAATTTCGTGCAACTTGTAAACCATCTAAGTAACCTCTAACCTTATACAAAAGCTGACTTCGTTATTCGGACATAATATTAGAAATTCGAATTTAAATACGTTCTCCTAAGACTTTTTTTACGTTGATATGTAGGCACAGGTGGAAATAATTTTTAAAATCTGTATTATAGATCATTTTGGATGAGACTACTTTTTATACCTATTACATTTTGTTAGTAATGTTTATTGAGAGCGGCGATTTCTAAATAAGGTTTCTATTTCCTTATTAGAATTTTTTTAATTTTTTGAAAGCTACATTATTCCAGATTACTTAGTTTTATGTATACATAACTAACGCCCCGAATTGCAACCGGATGGAACCTGGTGAAGTTACATCTTACTCTACATCGTAAGTTACATCTTACACTCTTAACGTAAGTTATGATATGTTGTATTTTTTAATGTGATCTTCAGTGGTACAACTTAGCGGGATCATGATAAAATCTCAATCGAACTCTCGTTTTATTCAGTAACATTCCGGTGCCGGTGACGTGTCGAAATTGGCAACAAAACGTGCAAGGGAAATGTTAAACCATTGCCAAGTTCATGTGAAGGCAGAACCGAACATATTTTAATATTATTACATTTGTAATCAACTCGTAATAATTTAACAAGATAGCAAATACGACATTGAAATTGGTTTGTTTTTATTTTCAATTCCAAATGTTTACTAACATTTATAATTACTAACATTAAAAGAGTTTGCAAGTATGTTACGATGTTCTGAAACTCTGAAATACCCGCATCATCTCGTTTGAGGCAGCGTGAGTGTTGGTCGATTGGACGTGGAAACTGGATGCCGAAATGCAGGCGACGGTATACGACGATTTGATGTCGGTTGAAGCGACGCTCCTAGATAATTCTCCCAATATGGAAGGAAAGGTTGAGATATCCGAGTGCGGGCCGCCAAACGATCGAGGCGAATCGCCCCTCCCTAGTGGGATGGCTGGCGAAGCGACGCGGGCCCTCACGTTCCGCATAGTGCAGGTGTTCACGCGGCATGGTTGCTTCGGGCGTTACCTTCACCGGGTGGCCATGAGAGAGCCCACAGAGGAATGTCACCATTGTTACTGCGCCGTTGCCACTCGTGGTGGGCGCAGACCTTTCGCTGCCGGGGCCGTGAAAACGATGGTCTCAATTTTTACGAGCACGTTATGTCACGCAAGGAGGCGACCAAGAGGCAGAGGGAAGAGGATATCCGACCTACGGTAAGATATTCGGGCATAGGTGTCTGACCTATAACCGCCACCTTCTCCCTTAACCAGGACCTGGGCGGTAATCTTAGGGGAGATCGCAGTTGTGAGGTCCCCGAGAAGACCGGGCTACCTAATTTCGGGTAGGTACGCCTAGGCTCTGACAGGGACGTAGGCGGCTGGGCAGAAGAAGACGGGCATATCAAGCCCGTTTTCAACTGTCCTAGGGGACCTGCGCACACGGCTGGCTAGCCGTGTGTGCCTGCACAAGGTCTCCTCCGTCTGGGGATTGCCTGGTGTCTCCCGGCAATCCCCCATTGGAGTTAGCTAGCCAAAAATGACTAGGCTGCCCTGGGATGGATCGGAGTTGTTGTTTCGGCAGAGCCCGGTCCGTCCCTCCGATGGGCAAGGAGACACCGGGGAGTTTTAGTGGGTAGTACCAGTGCCGCTATGACATAGCATAGTGTGTCGCACTGGTGACCCCCACATACCCCTACCGTCTAGCCAGCGGTAGGAAATCCGTAAATGGATTTCTCCTCGACAAAAAAAAAAAAAAAAAGGCTCTGACAGGGAGCGTAGTCCTCCCCGCGCTGGACAGCCCGTGTTTG
Organism: Bembecia ichneumoniformis; assembly: GCA_910589475.2. NCBI lineage: Eukaryota > Metazoa > Arthropoda > Insecta > Lepidoptera > Sesiidae > Bembecia > Bembecia ichneumoniformis. Next base: position 12,603,750 of record OU342536.1, on the reverse strand, counting down.
GTCGCGGATGTCGTGTTACAACGTTCCCGCAACTCCGTTTGCAACCTCCACGTTGACAGGTTTACATGAGAACTTTCCAACGTAAAAAAAAGGATGTTCGTTACTCTAAACATGCTTACAAACTTTAGGCGTAAATCGAAGACCGGTTTTGGATAAAACTAAGCAGACAGATAGTCCGTGACTTGGATGACATATTTCGGTATTAAGTTCTCATATTCGGTTTCTTATTTAACTAGATAGAGTAATGTAGTCTGGAATTGTTCTGGAAAACCTTAATTTCAAGTTCTCATACTTTGTACACTCGTACTCTTGCACTGTACTACATCTGGTCGTAGTAACGTCAGTGCGGCATGCTGCTGCTGCCGCCTAGTGACGTCACATAGTGACACTTTACGATTATTCCTAACAAAACCTATTAAATTTTACATTGATTATAATACCTACTTCAGCTATCGTGGACACCTGGTTAGCGCTAACGCATAGTCTGCTATTGTACCGTAATGAGGATAAAGAAATTTAAAGTTACATAAGTATTGCTTATTGGCAACCTCCAATCAGTTTTAAAACGTAATGTGAAATGATTTCACAATTTTCCGGCCACTACGATTTATAGGGCATTTAAAAACCAAGGAGAGAATACTTAATGAAGGATCTTACGTGGTATTAACTGAAGGGTTTTCCTGCTACCTAGACCCCAATTGTCAAAGGATATTTCGCGAAGGTCACCTTAATTGTGTGACACGAATAAGGGACTCCTCATATAAGCACAGAATAAATAATAGTAGGTACACTAAAGACATAAGCTTGTTTTCAACAAGAAATAAAATAGTCTTTACTTTTTTTTTCATTATAGATAAAGGACGTAAAATCTCCTCACTGTCTCATTGGATGCATTCCAACCAATGAGACATGTTTGAGTGGACCTACCTGCCTACCAATTTATATCCAAAAAAATGATTTTAATATGGGTTTCATTAGGAAACAAATATAGTGACAAAATTCTAAAAATGGAACCTGTCAAAAAGCGTATCTTTGATGTTTTTATTATTGTTATTTAAAAAAGTCTGTCCTATTCTTTTTCTTCTTATGGTGCCCTTTCTCTACAAAGGTTGGCGGCCATCATGGCTATCGTAACCTTGCAAACTGCTGCACGAAAGAAGGAGCGAGTGCTTATACTGAGTCATTCGCTTAAATTCTTCGAGGACATTCTATACTATTATGGAGAATTGGATTTTTTTAAATTTGTTTAATTAAATTATATCAAACATCGAGGGTCATAATAATAACAATAAAATTTAAAATTAAGAATTGAATAAAATATGTACATAATAATTAAATAAAATTAATAATTTAGTATGTCAGTTTTGAAATAAGGAGTTAAGAAATGGACACTGGCGAAAAGTCCCGTCCACAAATTAAAAATGACTTTCAATTACTCTGACGGGAATTTCCAACTCAACAGACTTTCAAATCTACAGATTTTTGGAATAGGCAGATTTTTTAATCGTCGTAATCAAAAAGCAAAATGTAATTAATTAGGTACTCTATTAAAGTTCTGGAGTTATGATACTATAATGCTCTCTTAAAATTAAATGTATGTTTTATTTTTAGTAAACAATTAAAAAGAACAAAAACTATTTTTTAGATTTTAAACTTATTTTTAAAAAAACCATACAGACATTGTGATTTTTTTTCCTTTTTGATACAAGTATGTTAGCTACGTTCGCAATAATAAAAATATATTTGCATATGAAGTGGTACAATACAACCCCCATTAAACCCGTGATCAAAAATCCCATTGTAAAACTCTCTTTGTGGACTTCTTGTAATGCCAAGTATCAACTATTGTTTCCGTGGGATATATTTAAAAAATAAATATTACAGCTGTTGAATCAAAACCAACACAAACATCAGTCAGTCCATTGAACTCTTTAAATTTCGCATGCGCAAAGTATTCAATTCAGACAAAGTACATATGATTTCGTGTAATAATTTTTTTTTTTTTTTTTTAATAATAGAAAAATTTTGTTCAACAATATTTTTTTTTTTAGATACGTAAAAATAAGTATGGACATACTATTTTAAACAAACATTAAATTGAATGGTCTCTAACTATGGGTCTCGTAAGTCATGGTCGAGGCATGTCGGAGTTAGTCTATAAGAGATTGAATCAGGAAGGAGATAAGTAGACATATGAAAGTCACCGACATAACCCGGCGGATTAGTAAGTTGATGTGGGCATATAAACACAGGGTAAAACTACCCACAAGGATTACATGACCTAATAAGAGCCGCGAGTAAACCGTAGATCGAGGTTGCTTCTGACAGGTCCATGTCCAGCAGTATGGGAAAGGTCTATGTCCACCAGAACGTCTTGCATCTGAGATGATGATAATGAAATAGAATTTTGTTATTAAGGGGAACCTGTTACATTCTCCTGAATAATATGACGTATGAAGAAAGAATCAATACATAGTGTTTAAAACGTAAACAAACACAAAAAATAATATAATTACAAAAAACAAGTGAATGCAATGTAAAATAAAAGCTCTTCTTATAAAATTATAAAACTTATAATACGTTTTAAAAACTCAATCCCAGTAGTATAGGACCTGCTGGATATATGCTTATCCCAAAAAATTTCCAGTACGATCAATAACTTTCCAGTAGGTACTAATTTTGATATCACATATTAATTTGACTTTATTTATTATATTTATTTTATTATTTTTAATAATATTCTGATAAATATTTGACGACAAATTTAAGAAAATTTCTCATTTCTCTGATTTGGACAGTTTCCGTCATGTAGCAAGAACACAGAGAAAAAAAATTCAAAAATTATTTCAAGCATTTTTGCGGAATTTATTATTCATTTTGTAACAATCAGGATATTGGATAACAAATTGTTTGGACGATGAAACATGAAAGATAAAAATGCATGCGCGAGAGTGGAAATACGAATAATTACCTACAGATTGTCGGCCCCACTGAACTCATTATCGATATCGATAAACAAAGTAGAAAGCGAACAGTAGTCGGTATAATATGTTATCGTGTACGATTAAACGCGGTAGAAACAAACGTTGTTCGGCATTTGACCTCCCGCCCGTATCTTTCCTATGTAAATCAATGCAAATACGTATAGGCTACGTCATTTAAAACATGCTATTATCTCTGTAGCTGTCATTTAAGTCTGTTACAGCACATCCTTCGTTTGTTCTAAACATAAATTCCATATTGACACAAGGAAACACACATAATTACACATATAGGGGCAAACGTAAAACAATTTCTTTCTGATTTTCTAATAATATTTTATAATTGTTTATGTAAATTCGGCAAGCAGGTTGACGGTCTACTTGAAGGTAAGGCCGCCTATTAAGACGAGGACTTAGCAAAAAGCGTTATATTCATTGCCTTAGAGTTTTTAGAGTAAAATTAAAACTTAGATAAAAATACAGTGCTTAACAAGCTATAGCTTTTTTTGATACAAAAAAATTTAATTTTGAGAAAAAAGTAGTGAATTACTGCCTAAAAGATCTTTCCCCTTACAGTAATAATTTCAGCGACAACTACATTTGTTTTAAGCTTATTAATTAAGTTCTGACACAGACAAAAATTCTACAAACTATTTTTTCACCCGGTATACATATAACAATATTCGTAAACGAGCCGTGTCTGTACATTATAGATTTAAAAAAAAAAAAAAAAAATTTGTACACGTTGTACTTATATTATACTTACGGAGTTTAAAAAAATAGTATTTAGAATTTTTGTCTGTTTGTATGTGTGTTTTTGCACACTAATCTCTGAACGTAACCAATTTGAATGCGGTTTTCACTGATGTATTGTAACATGTTTCCCGTAACATTTAGTTTTCATTCCAATCGGTTTACAAACAAAACGCGCTATACCGAATACCATGCGTACGAAGTTGCGGGCTCAGTTGGTTTGTCTATAAATTATTAATTTAGGTAAGTAAAAATAACCTAAAATATTTTGAAAAACATTCAGGGGACTTTTAAAAATTAAAAACACAATAATGACTTCATACTTGCAATGTGAAGAGCTGTAAATTTGAGCTGTCTCATTTGAGCTAATCAATTAAATTTAATTGAGCCCATTCTAAGGCCATTAATTTAAATGAATGAACAAGAGTTGACTCAATTATGTTTAATCATTCATTTCAATCAGAACAAGTATTTTAGTTGCTTTATATAAATGAATCTTTGTATAACGACCCAAATTTGTCGTAATTTTTGCTTGAATAGGTAGGTTTGATAGGAAACTAATTGCTGTCGGCGGCTTTGTTCACTTGGGATACGTTATCGCATTCGGAAGTATAACCTATTTGCTTTACAAACTTTACAACTTCCGAGTTATTATTCCGATGACTTTATGCTAGACAATTCTTGCTTATCAATAGATCTATTTAGAGACGTCAATGAACGTTCCCAACACGTGTGATAAGACACCATACAATGTGAGGCAAAAAGCAAAATATTTTTTTTTCATCTGATACATTTGGATTTAAGATTTAAAATAGAAAGAATTTATGTCAATAGATTGGTAAAAATAAAATTGATGCAAGCAATTTCTCTTTTCACGTTCATTTGTTTGTGTATACTCGTATATACACTCTAAATGCGTTTTGCTAATATGCCAATTTGATATACGAAGACAAATATACAATAAGTAAGTACTTAAAACACAAATATCTTTAAAAAAAGTGATTAACAAAACCAGTTTTTTGTCAAATAATTTTGTAGGTGGCTACCGTCGCCTATAATATAAGCAACGCCAAAGCTGCTGCAAGTGCGCTGCCGATTACGATAGGATTAGGAGAATACGACAGAATAAAATTATTGCTCCCGAGGGATCATCTGAAAACATAAAACAGCGGCGGCGGCACCATCGTCGCAGCAATAAACATCTCAGGCGTCATATTACTCATATATTTTCTCAGGGCACCAGCTAGTTTGTAATAAATTAACATAGGTAGGTAAGTTTATATTGCAAACCGGAAATTCCGGAAGACTAGACTACATTAATAATATGTAAACAAGGAAATCTAGTGTAATTTATTTTACAACTAAACATCTAGTTAAATCAATTCGTTCTATCTTCCTTAAATAATTATGCAAAAATTAAAGACAACTTCAATCAAAACCTACTTCCCACATATTGTTTGGTTAATTTCGCCGTCGGGAATACGTATGGGTACGGGGTACGGGAATAGAATTTCGGCATCGCGTGTCGTAACCTTGCAGAGCGCACCGTCACCGGAACACGTGACCGCAGGCGAAAATAACACTATGCCACATTTCTTGGAACTGGTTAACCGCGGTGCATAGCAACAACCGTTTCGCAGAGTCACTCGCACGGTCAATAGACGGCCAATCGGCGGGCGCCATTGCCGTGACGTCATCGACCACGCCTGCGCGCGCCTCCGACGCCATATTGTCGCTTTCAAACGCATTGCAAAACGTTCCGACACGCACCGTACGATAACAATATCGTGTTTGCGAACGAGCCCCCTGACGTCAAAATAAGCCTAGGTACTATCTTACAAATGATTGAAATAATGTAGTGTCAAGGCAACGCGTAGTAGATTGTCGCGAATAATGAAAGTCAACGATCTATCACGTCAGCGTTTAAATGGAATTGTTTACGGAATGATTTTCTAATGGCATAATTATTGTTCGACTGTCACTCGGTCGACATTGACACGGGGAAATAATTGATTTTACGTTACGCTGAATGGGCAAGAGTGAAATTTGTTATGGTTACGTGTAACTAATTGGGCGATTCACTTACCCATCATGTTAGACATGAATTTGGATCTGTCCATCGGTGGGATCCATTTTGAAGCCATCGGTAGGATCGCCGGCCAAGTGGCTCCGAGCAGGAAGCCTAAGATTACTCTGAGTGCCACTATCCACCCGAAGCCTGCCGCTGCGGCGCCGGGAGTCAACAGTGTTAGAATGCTGGCCAGTAATGTACTGTAGCCAAACACACGCCTGGCAAAAATAATAGCATAAAACAATCAAATGCTACAAAAATAAAATCATAACAATTATGATATAAAAAATATTCCGGAAGGTTAGCGTGCATATAATAAATAAATACATAGTTATTCTAATTACTTTTATGGAAGATAGAGAAGTCAATGTTTTGTAAACAAAACGCTTCATGTACGCTCGTGCAGCACAGATCTGCGAAGACTGTTAGTCATTCAAACTGCAAATTTGAATTCGCGTACAGCCCAGTCCTGGTGAGATTTTGGAGTAAAGCGCGACTTATTTGTCCCACTGTTCAACCAGAGAATTCAACCACTTATTTGACAATTCAACCAGGGAATATCTCCTAGGTTCTACGGTTCTGTTTTTTTTTTGCGTGTCCTTTATCATTATATCACATTGATAGACCCCATACCCCACATTCTTTATTATAAGGAATCTGTCACAAACTTTTTAAAAACTCTAGACTACGTCCACGCTATAACAACTTAACAATACAACATAAGATGGAACCTCGTGTAATCGATTTGGATAAGCCCTTTTTTTCCATCACGGATACCCAGCAGCGAAAGAGACGCTGTGGGTTATGCCGGACTCCTACCGGCTAAAACCCAACGACTTTCTAGCGCAGCTGTAGATGGGCGGGATCGCGGGAACGTTGTTACACAACTTCGGCGACCATATTGAGCAAGCCGTAGATGCGCGCTGTTCCCGTCCTGTTTATGAATAATTAAATACACCTTCCGTTACACACCCACCAAAAACTTTGTTAAAAATGGGACCTGGTGATCTGTAATGGCGACCTGCTATCACATTAACAACAAAAAAAAATAGTGGAGGAGCTGTCCTGAGTAGCGCGTGATAGGAGACCTTCTCGAGAGTGACCGCCAACGTCAGGGAGACCTGATACGGCATTTAGAGGAGAAGAAGAAGGAGAAAAAAATGAAAATAAAATCCTTTGTAAAATAAAATAAAACCAAAAAGTATGGTGTAACAAACCACCCAACCCTGACCCCACCCCAAAAACTAATCACGGCTTTGGGAGTAACTTAAGAAAATTTAGCTATCTGGTTAAAAATTAGGGCTGCGAATTCTTCACAGCATAATCATTTCTATAGGTACAAAATAAGTAAGTAAACACAGGTAGTATTATGATTTAATTGTATATAATAAAACCAAAAAGTATGGTGTAACAAACCACCCCACCCTAACCCCACCCCAACAACTAATCACGGCTTTGGGAGTAACTTAAAACAATCTAGCTATCTGGTTAAAAATTAGGGCTGCGAATTCACAGCATAATAATTTCTATAGGTAGAAAATAAGTAGGTAGACACAGGTGGAATTATGATTTAATTGTATATAGACACGTTATTTACTTCATGCAACTAGTTTTAAAAGATGTTGGTATACGTATATAATTAGTTTTGCGGGGAGATCTTGGAAGTCTAGGCAAATTTCTTATAAAATTATAATGATCCGATTGAAAAAACGTCTGAAATAATAGGCACCTATTCAATTAAATACAACAATGCAGGCTTTATTACTAATGGCAAAACCAACGCGGATAACAGCATTACGAACGATCATACAATGTTCAATACGTACGCTATTCACGAGCCAAGCAACCAGCTTTGCTTCGAGAATGTTCCGCATGAATCACTCACAGGAACTCTGTAAATCAACAGATGCTACATAGTAAGCAAACGCTTAGTAAATAATTCACCGCCAAGGAGTACCTCACGTATCGGTCCACTGGTTGCACAATTTACTCAATACAATGTACAATTTACAACAAAATTACTGAAAAACTGTTAGGAAGCAACATGAAAAGATTCCTTCTAGAGCAAAAAGTGCCGATTGTTATGGCGCAAAAAAACTCTGGTCTTTTAAGCATCCTGATATTTGGACTAATTCATCATGGAACTTATTATCTACAATGTGTATGTATATGTATTCCCGACAGAATTTATTCCACGTATCTCTAGTCTTAGAGAAAACAAACATCTTATTTATTGCTTAATGTCACGCTAAGCGATCTTCTTCTTCTTCTAATGGTGCCATCTCTTACCGGAGATTGGCTATCACTATGTATATCCGAACCTTCGAGACATCGGCTCGAAATAGCGATTTGGCACTTCGGCCATCATAAGTCGTATGCCCGGCTTGCGTTTGCTCTGTATTTTTCCCTGCACGATAATCTGCAGCAGATCATACTTCCGCGCATTTCTGTGCATACTAAACGATACTATATTAAATTTAGTTCCAGTCGCCATTTTTCTAAATCATGGCACGACAGCTCAATTTGTGGGGAACACTCTAATGAAATGAGCTGTGCAAAACATCCATCTATGTTTTAATAAAGCTAATTGAACTAACCAAGAATGACAATTCCTGGAACAAGGGTTTTGGATAACTGGAAACATTGATGTGAAAATGTATCAATGAAAGAGCAATTTAGGCGTGCATTGAAAGCGGAATAAACATATAAGTGTGTCACGGCGACTGCCCACATGTCGAAGTCGAGTAGCCATGTATGATTGAAACGTAATTACTTCGGTATTAACACTTAAACCGTTTTATCTGACAATGCCTCAAATTTTGTGTAGGCATAGGCATTTGCTTATCGGCTTATCCGCGACTGGTTCGGTGACTAACACGATTTTTAAAAAAAACGGGACAAGTGCGAGCTGAACTCGCGTGAAGAGGGTTCCGTACGATGTTACCTATCCGCACAATATTGAGTGATTTACCATGTTATTTTAATATCATGGACTTCTTATAAGTTTTCCCATAATCTATAAGTAGAAAACTAATTTCTGTATTTTTTTTCAAAATTTTAGGTTCAGTAGTGTCGGAGATAAAGGGGGGGGGGGGGAATAGGTCGGACAGACGGACAGACGGACCACGAGTGATCCTACGGACCTTATGAATTAAATTCATAATGTCTAACTGAAGGTCCATAAAGTGAAATGAACTGTGTCGGGATCCGAGGTCGGGATACACACCGTCATTAAACTGATTGTTTAATTGTGATAATAACCTCCATTTCGCTTTAGTCCAAATATCAGAATGCTTAAATGACCAGGGATATTTTTGCGGTATAATAATCGACACTTTTTGCACAAGAAGGTACCTTTCTAAAACTTCTTTGAAATTTGTTAAATGTAACCCCTGTGCCACTTTCGCCATATTTTTCCAATGGTTGTTTTAAACCGGATAAAAATCGGCCCATCCGTTTGGGAGCTACGATGGCACAGCCAGACACACAGAATACACACAGATATACACACATACACACATACACAACACACATGTCAATCTATAACACTCTATGCGTCGGTAGTCGGAGTTAATAAAACAATATATTTTTTATTCTAAGCCGTATTATCAAACTTTTTATATGGCTTCTAAGACAAAACGTATAAATATTGTATTTTAAATAAGTAAGTACCATGCTTCATATGGCAATTAAAAGCTATTAATTCATCTCACAACAATCCCATCATTGCGAGTACTCAACAAGTAATTACGATGATGGTTCAAATCGATGGCAAGGACTAACAATATCAATGATAGGCCTTGTTGACTTCTCTCGACCCCTTTTTATTATTGCTTCTAGAAAGTTCAACTGAGTTTTGTCGGTCCGCAGACCGCGTGCCATATCTACGTAACATAACATTACGTACTTACATAATGTAGCCGTAAATTGTACTGTAAATACCTTTTTCTCGCACTAGATAGGAAATTGCTTCATTATTTGAAAAAATTAAATTAAATTAAATACGTCAATCGACTCTTTCCTGCCTGCACGCCAGCAATGTCCAGGAGGAAAATAATAGAAATTTCTGGACAATTTTAGAAGTTGTTATTACTCGCAACGCTATTATTTCCTCGCAAGTTAGAGATGTACCACACAACTCTCAGCTAACGCCCGGCTCTTTTAAATTGCTCTATTTCCTGGACAGTAATGCACTACTGGACAGTACTTCATGATGTTCAAGTCTAGGTCATAGATTTGGGGATAAAAACTTTTTTTTTCTGAACTTCAGAAAAAAAACCTGTAGGAGTTCAAATACAGTAGCTGCTCATACATGATAAATTCAAGTATAGGTATTTTTAGACGACGAAATGCCACATTACAAAATGGTATAATTTTAATAAAATATATATATACTTCATGTAATGCGTATCTTGTAGAATCGCTAGTAAGAAATCTCCAACCTACAAGCGATTCTTCTATTTGTTCAATATTCTCAGCTTTACACATACCTGTGACTTTGTTATGGCAAAGTATCATTGGAAAAAGAATCATTGGAGAAAGAAAGGTCATAGTTTGTCATCAATCAAAGGTTGTGCTTTACTTAGCAACTGCGCCGGATTCTCCACGGGTGCAATTGCCTCGAGTCAATTCTATTTGTGGGTGCCGCCGAGATGGAAATCAAGCATACATAACAGCTACCTTTTTCCAATTTGTTTGTAAACTTATTTTTTAGTAGCTATGGGCGAGCTTTAGTTATTTTGATGAATAAAAAAATTTGGTAGGTAATAGCTTCCCTTTTTCGTTTCGTCCAGGGGACGGCCGTGTGTATTAAGTCCGTGTTAGCATCTAAAATTAAGTTTGTATAGATATAATTTATTTTTATTCACAAAATCAACTACCATTGTCTATTATTTACAACTAGCGGCCCTCCCCCGGCTTCACACGGATTTTTTTCTGAAAATTATATACAATAACCTTCCTCGTGAGCGCTCTTTCCATTAGTAAAAACAGGATGAAAATCGGTACAGTATTTTTTGAGATTATTGCGAACATACGTACAGACAGACGCGGCGGGGGAATTTGTTGTTTAAAATAATCTCTATATATATAAAAATGAATCCCTATTTCCCTTGGTCACGGCATCACGCGTGAACGGGTAGAGAGGAGATAAACGGAAGAGGGAAGAGGGATAAACGGGGAATGTTCTATATACAAAAAATGCACCCCGGGCGAAGTCGGGGGCGGAACGCTAGTAATTAATATAATGCACATAAACCTTCCGGAAGAAACTCTTCTATCTACACATTATGTAGGTATGTAGATTCTATATTCTATTATTCACTAGATTAAATAATTCATTAATTTAAAAAACGCCTTTTTAGCTCTTTGAATTAAAAAGAATATAAAGATAAGTTGTCATATATAAAAGTACTACAAAAAATTTAAAATCCCAACACTATACGATGTCCTTAACTTCTATAGTTAAGGCCATCGTATAGTTATATCCTTATAATTATCCTTATAATATAATATATTATATCCTTATAATATATTTTTTTATTGAAAGGGAAGCCCTCTTCCAATACAACGAATCCAGTTAAGCGCTAAATATTTAAAAAAAAAAGAGTGTTTCATACCTAGCGCCAACAATCTCGGCCAAACGACCACCTGGTAATTCTGTGAGGACGTATCCCCAGAAGAAACATCCCAGAAGATGATTTTTCTGTTTGGTGTCCCACGCATATCGCGTCTGTTCGACGTGTTCTGGATGCTACAACAAGAGATAAAAGTATCGGCACATAATTATATATAGAAAATACATATTTTCGGCTGGTTAGGGTAGCAAATGTTGTATAAATGTTTGTACTCTTTATAAAAAAAAGCTTGCGCCAGACAACCAGCGATAAATGCAAATAGAAACCGCGGTATAGGTTAACAGTTTTAACATCTCTCTTTTTATGATAGGTAGATTCCTGTGATCGCTTAGTAACATATTAACACCAAAAGAGATGCAACATGGGAGAATACAGCATAAGATAGAAGGTGAAATTGAGGAAACAGAATTTCAAATTATCCCCGTGTCATATTTGAATTAATTTAAACCACTATATTTGTAACCAAAAACAAATTTCATTCAAAAACATCACCTGCAACATACAAACGTAAATATCACAGGACATAGTATAATCTTAATCGGCGAAGACCTCTCCTCTTTGTGAGGAGATATCATCTACTAGTCCACTAGGGATTGACAGAACCTTACATGTTTTTGAAGGTTCCTATTCAACTAAGACATCTGCTGTGCTGGCAGCCAAGCGTTGTACCAAATGAACTATCATTGCTATCTACTATTAGAAAATAACTGTGACGATAACTTACCTGTGCTACATTCAAATGTTCGTCAGTAGTGTTGACGATGGCCGCATGGTTGACGTTCTCGGTACCATCGTAAATCATCTCAACTATAGCGATGGTCAAATTAACACGAAGTGCATAGTTCAGCATGAACCCAAGAAGCACCATGATGTTCAGGACTTGCACGCATGTTAGACAACCTGTAGAGAAAAAAATCAAATTAAGTTAAAGTGAAATGATGATAGTTACTGATTTAAGCCATTACGTATTTTCTTTTATTTTACAATAATTTTCATAGGGGTCTCGTAAGAAAGCTCTAGGTCCTAGGTTAAGGAGGGCTATGTTTAAGGTTACTCTACGAGATCGTATCAAGAATGAGGGGATCCGAAGACATACGAAAATCACCGATATACTCCGGAGGATTAGTAAGTTGATGTGGCAATGGGCAGGACACATAGTGCGAAGAGTCGACAGCTGCTGAGGCCAAAAGTTCTCGCGAGTAGAGACTGCAGACCGGAAAGAGCAATGTAGGACTACGACGCACAATATGGACATACAACCTAATAAGAGCCGCGATCGACACTGAATCCAGGTTGCACTAACCACCCCTACTGGAAAATTATGGAGAATCTCTAAGTCCTGCGGCTGAAGAGATGCATATTTTTCAACCTATGCTAAGTAAATCCGAAATAGGTTTCTCTTCAATTATACAAAAGTTAGACACACATATGAATTTATCTTAAAAACATGACCTGTAGAATAAAATAGGATAATCAAAATTAAATGTCAATACTGCATGCATAATGCCGACTCTAAAACTGGTTTTTAAGTCAACAAACCATATACTAGTTCATGTCGTGGGAATCTAATCTAAAACAGCTTCTAACCAGTTAGCAACCGGTTAAAAAAGATAATTTGTGCGAATTATCATAAATTCATGAATATTCTTACTATTATGCAATGCAGGACCGGTCTTGTGAGCGGAGACAAAATTTTAATATCGGACACAAGGACAGAAAACGGTACACAAAGATGTAATGTCACTGGCTATAAGTATTATTGGATTCCTTTCTTGATAAAGTTTGTCGATGAGTTTTTAAATAAATAATATTTTGAACCCAATTTTTAACTTTTAATCCTTCTAATGATAACATTATAAGAGCATGGAACATTTAGGAGAAGTAATGTTTGCCAATGGATGCGGTGACTACGCCCCTTTAAACAAGTGCAAAAGGAAATTGGTCTTTACATGTCGTATGTCGTAACCATAAGGTTCATATTCCAGGAATAAAGGAATCGAAGCACCATTCTAGAATCGATAGAATAATCGACGCTCGATGTTTACTTGTTTAGAAGTTCGAGTACTTTCTAAGACTATCTTATCATTATCAGCAGTATAGAACGTCCACTGCCGGATAAAGACCTCCCCCATAATTTTCAGCTTGAATCCAGCGTCGACCTTATTATTATTTTATTAAGTCTATTAAGTCGTAAGTTCATCTTGTAGGTGCACAGAGGCTCTAGTATGAATTTACGATACTACACCAATTCTACACTCGCTAGCGAGAACGTAAAACTTTTGTATGGGAAATCGTGAACTGTCAATGTCAAATTATCAATTTTCCATATAAATGTTTTACGCTCTCGCTAGCGAGTGTAGTATCGTAAACTCATGCTAGAGCCACTGGTCCCACAGTGCGCTTGCTGATCCGTGGTCTCTAAAATGTCATTCTATGTCAATTCCATACCCAAATATTACATAATGTGTAGCATTTGAATAATTACTTCATCGTTCTTCTATTTCTTCAAAATGGGCAGTCAGTCTGCTTGCAACAGGATTCAAATTAGATAACTAAATATCGCAAGCAATATAATATAATCATTTAATCCTTCATATTGTCTCTGTACGATCTTATGTAAAGCCTTACAATTATATAAATGTGCATTGAAATCTGGTCTAAAAATATTAACATATTAAAAATAATTTTGTAAAATGGACCAGGGTTCTCTAACTTACGATTAGATAGTCAGACAGACGTTTTACAATAATTTACGATAGGAATATGAAACCAACTTATTTTTTTTACTTAGACTTTTCTTTCTTTTATGATACTTACATTTACGTTTTACAGTGCAACTTTAACGAGAGACGTTTGCTTTAAAATTTCTAATAAAACAGCATTACGTAAATAGATTATTACTTCCACCGGCTTAGACAAAGGCGCATTAAAATATTTGGCACTCACTACATCAACACTAGTAAAAAATATTTTTATTTTCAGTATCTAAATATTCCTTAACGGGTCTGACGTCATAATTTCCCAAACTTTTTGTGTCAAATACGCAAGATATTTGCGCACTACCCACGCGAACTCGTACGTAAATCTGTGCGCAATATTGTCATTTTGGTTACATTCAATGTGACACATTGTCATTTTGTACAAGCAATCTTCGGTTTTTCATACACGTGTAATGGTTAATAGATATTATTGTACACCAAGCTAGATAAGAAAAATAATAGTTTTATTATCATAGATCGAGCAAAAGTTGATGCGCAAAATTGTAACGTCATACCAGATATAAAATTCATGTTATGTGAGTTTCATATTAGCTTAGAGTTATTTGCCGACAACAATAAATCATCTGCGGCCAGTATCTGTCTTAGATGCAATTTTCTTAAAAATATAATTATCTTATTGATTGTATTGTTAATATTGCAGTGCTACAAATAAAATTATACGCCAAACATTGTGTTTCCCACAGAGTAAAGAATCGCTGCGCCCTACTAGAGACGGTACGGTCAACGCTTAAATAATAGGCGTTACCTATTATTTAATACCAGTACACGCACGGCTTCCGCACTATTTAGTTTTGTGTTCCAAGACAATCTCGACTTGCATCTTTTAAAAGCTAAAAATTGCATTTAATTATTTACCTACTTGTTATATGATACATCAGAATTTTGCTTATTCACGTTTTTACTTTGATTATTACACCAAATCACAGCACAATGAGGTATTTCTATCGCGTTTTGATAATCTTTATAACAATGTGCAATAGAAACAGGCGCAACTTGAGTTGCGCTCGGCGCAATATTATTATTACTACCGTCTGTAGTATGGGGCGGCATGACAATTATTTACTGTCGTGTTTCCGAATTAATAACAACCAATGTCGGAGTTTCGTCACGCTGGTCAATGTCGGAGTCTCGGTAATGCTAGATTTTCGTCGAGCATACGAACTCTGCCACTAACCCACCGTATCGTATTGCCAGTTGTGGGTACTCTGGAGAATAATCATCATACGGTCACAACAATTATATAATGTTATAGAACTGCAAATATATATTACAGAAATTCACGTTTTTGAAGAATTCTATGTCCTCGCGAACATTAGCTTGGTTCTTCGAAACTAAAAGCTACGTGCTCGGATGTATCTATATTAATTTTGCCAGGGCAAAGCAGTATTTTCCATCGGAGCAGAGCCTTATTTATTCTTTATAAGGTTCAAATTAAGCCCCACATGGAGTACTGCTCTCACCTCAGGCACAGATTAATAATGGCTAGATTCATTTGACACCTTGCAGGGTTGAATTGTTGACGATCCGTTGACTCATACAGCAACGATTAGAACCACTTAGTTTAAGAAGAGAAGTACCTTCTCTTTGCGTGTTCTACCGGGCGTAAAATGGTTAGTGCTCGTATGAGTTGTTCCAATTAATGTCTATCTCAAACTTTTACCACCGGACTGCGCGCCATAGATGCGAAGTTCATCCGCATTATATGGATAAGGTGCCGCTGCGCACAGTTCGGATGAGTAGAAACTTTATCGCATGGACTCGCAAACTTTGGAAAAATCTCCCTTCTGAGGTGTTTTCATCTAGCTACAATATGCTTCTTCAAACGAGCTGTAAACAAATTCCTGTAGGGTCGGCAGCGCACATGTAAACCCCAAAAATAGGTTGCTTATGTTTAGTGACCATAGGTAGGTAGGGACCCGCGTACAGAGAGGCTAGTGAACTCGTCATGTCCGTTACCCGTGACAGATGCAATTAGTAGACTGTCGTTACTAGCGTGCACTTTAACTTAGCAGTTCCTCACATATCACTTCAAGTTAACGGGGATACAGGTTGGAACTAATCTTTATAGTTTCTGTTCCACAAAGATCGTTTATGTATGTCTGTAAGGAATATTAGAGAACTACTTATGACATTGTCGATGTTTCATATATTAGCTGACTAGAGCAAACTTTTCAAAAAAGACTTATATGTGTTAAAATTCATAAAATTATAAAAAAGCAGCATGTATAGTTTAGATAAAGGATGTAGACTTTTTAACCAAAGATGGCAAACGTAAGTTACCTACGATTTTTAAAAAACTTTTAATTTAAGCAACTATGTTGCAATTTAAGTTATTTTTATTGTAGTTTATTTACAGAGCGTCTACCCCTATTTGTTACAGCCGCATCAATTTTTTGTGGGTCCCCCAGGCTACAGGAGTCCAACATTTGTAAGCAAAAGGTTAGAAGAATGCCCACGAAAAAATGTTATACAGGGCCCAACTTGGACACAAGATACGGCACTATTATGTTGCAGTATTTAATTAATATGTACTTTTTTTTTCATATGTATTTATCGAAGTACATATTTATTTAATATGTACTTCGATAAAAGATTACTGGAAAGAGGTATCTGGTATAAGACTTTGTAACTGTAACTTTGTAACTTTGCAGACGCGACCTTGTAACTGCCATGAGATTACGGTCTGGGCACATTCCATTTAACAAATTTGGAAACATGATGGGAAAAGTGGCGACGCCGAATTATGCTAAATGCACCATTGTGGAGGATGTTTACCACGTGTTAAAGGAATGTGTCCGGAACTGGGTAGGCTGGGCTCCAGAGGCCAATTTATGTCGCAAGTAGGTGACTTGAATAGTGCCCTGGCATTCCGGTTATCCAAGGATGCCAGGGAACTGTACAAGATTTACTATAAAAGATTTAATTAGACTATATAATTTAAAAAATAAATGTTTGTATGAACTTGTCCAATGAGGCGACATGTCCTTAATGGAAAAGCCTCCAAATATAGATTCAAAAAAATCTATCTATGTAATTATATTAAGGGTCGCAGGTCGACGGTGGATCCAGGCTGACTCAGACCGGCCTTTTGGGAATTAGGGAGAAGGCCTTTGTCTAGCAGTGGACGTCCTACAGCTGAGGTGATGATGAAGATGTAAATGTATTTAAATTTTATTTCATTGACCCCGCAGAGAAGGAAATATACGAAGTGACTTCCGAAAAATATCTGAAAGGTTACATAAGTGTTCCGAAGATTACTCAATGAAAGCAAGTAAACAAACGCGGAGGATTTCCTCGGACGTGATGCGGTAAAACGCTAAACGAAAAACCACAGAGACCTTGTACTGCCGTCTTGCTTTGTCCGGATATGTGACCAATTTGAATTCGCCTGATTATTTACAAAATGGCGGCGTGCCAAAATGTCAGGTTCATTGACTATTTTAATATAGAGGACAGACACTCTAGTCACTCTAAAATAAAATAAACCTATGTTCCAAATTTCAGCTTTCTAAACTTCGTAGTTTTGGCTGTGCTTTGATAGTCAGGACAAACGATTTTATAATCTTCTGTTTCCTCTGCCCTCTGACTGTCAATATCGACAAAGAAGGCTATGTTCATTTACAAATAAGAATTAAGTGCTTGTAGCACTTCGCCTTCCAGGAAACTAGATCCTTTTTTTATGTAAAGGTCGACACTTGATGGCAGGTGGCTACCGTCGCCTATAACACAAGTAAAGCCACATGTGCTGATTAAGGATAAGGGATTAGGAACGGATAGGGAATTCGGCTCGGCATCCCTTACTCACTCACCGAAACACAACAAGCACATGTGCTGTTATTTCACGGTGTTCTACTGTAAGGGGGTGGTTACTGCCGCCAAACAGGTTGCCCAAATGAGTGCGAAACGCACTGTGAGAATGTCAATTTTCCAGATCCAGACCAGTCAATTTCCATAGTTCTAAATAACTTTAAAGTGGAGTGGTAGGAATTGAATTCCCAGCCGGGCCAAATTTGTTAATGAACTTTTTAACTTGGCTATGGCCGCCCCCTGTCAGTTGTATATTTATCCCATAGAGCTCACTTTGAGAGCCATACAACAGGTGTGTTTAGTCTTGTCTTCGCAATTTATTTATTTATTTACAACTAATTTAAAGTCATAAAATAGATAATATAAGTAATTCATGCACAATATTTATCCATATTGCCAAACATTTCTCAAACATTGTTTATTTAAAAGAAAATACTAAATATGTATATGAATTCAAAATTTAAAAAAATATCTGAAAAAACTCTATGACAATTTACAAAAAAAAGAGATGAGATTACAAGAAAAATAATTTTGTTAGGTATCTAGGATAGTTCAACGATTCTATTAAAAATTGTTAATACGAAGTTAATACACGTTTCGAAGTCCTAAATTGGGCAGCCCCGTTTAAAGACATTTATCACTCTGAATTAACAGCAATTGTGCTATTGTGTTCTGTCAGTGAGTGACATATTAAAGAGCAATTTCCCTATCTCCTCCTAATCCCTTATTATCCTTTATCTTAGTGAGTTTGCATGATTGTGTTAAATATCGACTGTGATCACTCGCTGATACCACCAAGTGCACCTTCAGCTACTGTATTTTTTTTACTTAAAAAAAATATATAAAATCACTTAGTTATTTTAATTACAAATTAATTGGCGTGGAACAACAAGAACAAAAAAACGCTGTCGTGCTGACAAAAACAAGCCGCCGTTTCTTACCTGTAAAGTTTCTTGAAAACGATTTTTCTGTTTTCGCCATTATTTTTCTGTTTCGCCAAAAAAATGGAATGAATCTGTAACAAGTATACAACAAAAACATAAATTAATGATCAAATAAATAAGTGTCGAAGCAAGTGTGTAAAAATAAGTACGAGAAATTTCACTTGAAAGGTCGTCAAAGTTGCAAAAAAATTCTAACCTCAATACTAATTTGATTTGACAGTTTGTTTGGCCTACTCATCAAGAAACTACTTTTGATTTAGCAAAGCAATTTAAGCCTTCCTAATGTAGAAATAAATATGAAAGTAACACATGCGTAGTTGTTTTTGCAACTAATTTTCACACATCAATGACATCGACAGACATATTTGAAACAGGTTACGAGAAAGTTCTAATGACAGTTTGATTAGTAAAATTTTTCATTATGTATTGTACCTAAATATGTATGCATTTAATTTGTACCTACAAAATACATAGTTAGTTAAGCTGTAGACCGCGTTCTCTTTAATCCGAGCCTGTACCGCGTGCTGATGAATTAAAAAAAAAACACGTTTAAACCCGTTTACGATTTTCAAAACAGGCGTGTCACTGTGGCCATTCTCAAAAATGTTGCGTGCAAACCAGGACAAACTTATTAATGTTATGTCTTATTTTTTTTACAGTACTCGGTGCTCAGCATTTTTTTGTCTGTCAAACTCTTTTTTAAAGAATAAATAAACAATTAACGCACGCATTCAATGTTAATTAAATTTCTTGTCAATCCAGGTTGACGCCAATAACGGAACATGGCGGCGGGCGGGGCGCGCCTCCTTTCAATCAATTGATTATTTTTATTTTTTATAACGATCACAAATTAAACAAATGAAGCGATATATTAAGCATAGCATAGCGATAATTTTCCAAAAAATTATGTATCAAAAATTTGAGTCGTTTTTAAATTTTTTGTTCAATTTTTCTTGTAATTTTTTTTTTTTTTTTTGTAAACTTTGAAAAGCTGATTTTTTCATTAGGTAGCTACATGTTAGTTGACATGTGCTCTCAACTTCGTACACGTGCTATTTGGAATAGCACGTAATTTTTTTGTTTGTAAACCGATTGGAATCAAATAAACACTAATTTTACGGGAATCTTCCTGCAATGCATTAGTGAAATCCGTATACAAATCGCTTAAACCGTTTTTGAGATTAGCGCGCACAAACGCACAGACAAACAACGATTTTATTATTGTAAGTAGGTATATGGATGATATTATTACAAGCGTCATTAAACGTGAAGGCAAACCCTTTGTCTTTTTTGTGTGTCTTTAACACTTATTTACGAACTTTAATTATATCTATAAATTATTAAAGAAATTCTTTAGAAAAAACTTTCCATATTTTGGTCGAATTTCTCCCAATAAAAATAACTTTGTTCTACATATTATAACCAGCCTAAAGCTAGGGAAGTCTATCTGTCGTTGCCGATAATGTGGAGTACACCAACAATTAAGAGCTCACCCAGGGTGTTTTTGATTTTCGCCGGAGAGTTCTTGTTGGTTTAAAGTAGACCGTCATTATCCGAAGAGAAAACTCCACTGATATGTCTTCCGTGCTAGTATCCTAATCATTATAAATGCGAAAGTTTCTATGTTTGTTGCTCAAAAGCACAAAAACTGTTTCGCAGTCATTTGGGCAGCTCGTCTGGCGGCAGTATCCACCCCCTTACAGAAGACCACGTGAAATAACAACACGTGTGCTGTTGTGTTTCGGCTCATTTTCCTATTCAAAGGATTATTAAATAACCTTAATCCTACTGTAGTCGCAGAACTTGCAGAAGCTGTGGCGTTGCTTGTGTTATAGGCGACGGTAGTCACCTACCATCAAATGGACAGTCAGCCTGCTGCCGATTTTAACATAAAAAAACGGATTTCGATGAAATTTGGCAAACAGATAGTTTATTACCTGGATTAACATATAGGATACATTTTATCCTGGAAAATTTTTAGTTTCCTGTGGGATTTTCAAAAAACCACAGCGTGTAGGTACAAAGTCGCAACCACAACTAGTCTGCTATAATTTATGCTTGCGTGTGCGTTATTGTATAAAATGCTAAATGTTCTCTTGTCTCGAACCTCTACTGGTTGGCCAAACAGTACCTATTAAGTAGATAATTTAAAGGAAAAAATCTATCAAAATATTATACAGACAATTGTCATTTTTAAATTAATATTTCCGACAGAAACACTATTACTATCATTGGATTTAAAATGAATAACCAATTAGAACGTTTTAGACGTTTAAAGAAGAATAAAAACGTGACTCACTTCATTTATTCTTATGCTCACTTTTATGTTAATAAGACCCCAATGTGAATTGTATCAATTGTATGGTGTTATTACCGTGAAAGAATATTTATGTGAATTCACGGTCCGAACACTCACTGTGTTCCATAGAAGTGTATACGCAGTTACGTTATTTAATACGGCTTTGAACAAAAAGCGCCGAAACACGGCGTTTACAACCTTCTCATCGCGAGAACATTATATCCCAGCAAAGATATAGGGTAGCATTTTGTACCGTTTGATTAAACTTGATAAATTATGTTATAGCTCTACAGCGTAGGCTATAACATAATTTATTTGGTTTGGCTATACCCTATTTGGTTAAAATAAAACTATTATCGAAATGGAGCAAAACTTGTGTCTACTTAGGATAGCTTAATACCTACCTAATAATATTTATAATACTTACCTACCTAGACTAGAATAAATTTCAAGTGTTTTAGAAGTATACCATATTTTTACCAAGTCACATATGACTGTGTATTATCGTCTATGAATATCTATACATAATAATATAATAAAATCTTGTCTGTACATTAAATATTTAAAAAAAAAAACAATTTATCCGAGGTGGAAAAAATTGTTGTTAGAATTTTTGTTTGTCTATGCACGCTAGTCTCAGAAACGGCTTAACCGATTTGAACTCGGCTTTCACAGATATATTGTAGCAATATATAAAAAAAATTGCTTTAGTATTTTTATTTTCTATATTTGCTTAGGGCTATTTTATTTATATTGAATTTATGTTCTATGTTTATTAAATTCTATTATGATGATTAAAATCAGCCAACTATTTAACATAGTAACTAATGTTGAATGGAATTTTTTTAATGTAATGTTGGATTTTTTTTAAATATATTTTTACCTATAAATCTATAATTTAATATCTTATAGTATCTAATATTCTAAGATTAAAACTTTATGTACTTATACTATATCAAAGATATTTATTACAAATGTGATTTCAAGAAATGTAATAGAAGGATTTAGTGAAAGGACAACAGATAAGACTGTTGACCCACCTCATCCTATGTAGCTCCTGGTCTTGAAATGATACAAGGTGAGCATAAGGAAATATTACCCAAAATACCCAAAATACCTAGCAAGAAAAAAGTTTTAAGAAAATAAATTGAAAACTTTGTTACCCATGTTAAACACTTTAAATGATGTCAAAATCATTTTAAATTCAAATAATCTGGAAGGTAGTTGAATGATCAAAAAACACGTCGATATCTGCAATGAAACTTATATTCATAGATCTAAGCTTTTCTTCTATATTAATAAAATTATTGAGTACACAGGTGTGTTATTAATTTTACAAGCTACTTAAACTGGAGTAAATAATGACTGGATAATATTATTGACCAGAATTTGATGCACTTGAGGCATGCTTACAAAGAAAAATTTGTAACTATTTTGAAAGAAGCAATAAATTGATTTTGCAACACGACAATGGTTTAAAATACTTACAAACACTGTAATGGTAATAGGGAAGGTCTTGCCTCACTTGTAATATGTTTTCTATATTAACTATACCTATTACTCCCTCCAATTACCTACCACTTCTTTTTATTAATACATCATGGCCTCTTTTGATGAAAGTTCTCTTCTAATTGAAAGACTTTATAGATTGTAATCAAAAGCATTCTTTAGATGTGGGATTTGTCGTTTGTCAGATATACCTACCTATAAGATAAAGTCATGGCTAGGTAGTGAACAATGATATTCATAAAAAAAATGATATTTTATTTTTATTTTTAGAATGTTAACAATTAATTCCAACTCACAATAATATTAAATGTAGGTACTCAATGCTTTCACTTTTATGCCTAATTATTAAAACATTAGAGTGCAAGTAACAATAACCTAAACTATTAGTTAATTAATATGTAATATTAATATTTATTTTACCAATTTAGAGCTGTGAATTTTTTATTTTACCATTTAATAATCTTAATAACACCTTTAATAATAATAATTAAACATCTGCATATTTTGTTACAATTTCTTAGTCCCTAAAGACTTAAAATAATATGCATTTTTACCAATTAATAAATTCTGGTAAATGCAAATTGTATACTTTCTAATGTTGAAAAATAATTTCAAAACAGTATTCCTTTTAAAAAAAATGTAATATCCTATACCAATACTTAAAATTTACACTGTATTGATTTTTTAAAAGTTTCAGTTGTAAGTTAATTTCATTACCAATAAATCCATTTTCATTATAATACTAGCTGAGCCCGCAACTTCGTACGCTCGGTATAGCGAGTAACTTTTTTGTTTGTAAACCGATTGGAATGAAACTAATGTGCTAATACTAAATGTTACTGGAAGCTTGCTACAACACATCATTAAAAACCGCATTCAAATCGGTTAACCCGTTTCTGAGATTAGCGTGCGTAAACGCAAACAAGAATTCTAAAAACTATTTTTTTTACCTCGGTATATAACATAAGTACAACGTGTACAAATTTTGAAAAAATCTTTAATGTTCAGACACGGCTCGTTTACGATTTTATTATATGTATAGAATAGAATAGATAATATTAGACACAGACTTCCAAAACTGTTGAAATTAATTTAAGTAACAATATCACACCGATGCAAGTTGACCCAAAGATATTGCACAAAACAGCTGTTCATTTTCAAATTAATTTGATATCTACATAATAATAAAAAACATGAATGTTCAACATCGTATAAAAATAAACACAAGCAATTTAAAATGAACACGTATAATACTTATTAGTAAAATAAAAATCAATTTATAATTTAACGGATTTCACTTACCGATTTACAACACAATATAAATCTTTAATCTAGTACACACTGAATATTACACACTAAGAGATTTCACGACTATTTTAAACTGAATAAACTATTAACGGAATCAATTTTTATAACTATAAAATAACAAAGTTGTTAATAAATTGAAAGTGCGAATATACTAAGCTATAAAGAGACGCTACACCCTTCCCCGATAAGATCAGAAACCCGACTGACGCGACCTCACACGACCAACAGCAATATTAATACAAATGAAATGCGTTCCGTTTTATTTAACATGTAAAAAAAATAAGCACGAGTATAAGTACTGTTTAAATTTTGACTTATCAAATGTGAATATGTTTACAAAATTTTTTTAAATGGATTTACTAAAGAATATAATTACACGAATTACCAGCCCGCCTTGATATAGATAAAAATGTATTACGGCATTTTTACTATTATATCTATTTTTACAAGTCGATAAGTAATAGCAAAAACGTACAGTTTTTAATAAAAAAACTTTACTAAAGAAAATTAAAAACTTGTACCATATTAATTATTTTCAATTATTTAATTCATTAATACTTTCATAACAAAATGCGGCAGACACGATGACAATAATTAATTACATTGACCATAATGTTAACATGGACCATAAATAATATTTACTTACCTCCAATTTTATTTAAAGAAGGTATTTCTTAATTTCACTAAAATAAAGGGTAGATTTTTTTCGCAGCATTACTCTATCTTTTTCTTTCTAGTCGAGTTTAGGACCTCAATCGGTACATAGTTCCTCCTTATAGATAGTTAAAATAATTTGAAAATTGTATTCTGATAAGTTCTTTTGTAATTATGTATATAAATTATAAATTAATTAATTTATGAATTTGAATCACTGACTACACAATCATTAAAGATTAACAATAATGGCTTCGACGAATTTCCTAACCGTAAAATCACATCTTACAGATTTTAAAGATACCACAAGTGAGGTAAGACGTTTTATTTTTATATTAAAAGGTTATATGTAAAAATATGAAAAAATATGTTACTTATATAAAAAAAGTTATTAACAGTCCAATAAAGGAGGTTTATTAGAAGAGATAACGTATTGTATTTGTGTCAATTGTTACTCATACGCATTATAAAGGCGCCATTGTAAATTGTTCGCCATGTTGATTTGTAAATTTTTAACATAACGTTATTTCTAACTAAGTAATTCATAACTATTTAATCCAGTGATTTTACCCTTAAAGTACAAGATTTTGCTTAGCTAAAAGCACACACAATGAAAAGAAATCATCGATGACAATTTTTTTCACTATTAAGATATACAACTACTAAATTATGGACTACCTATGGAAACATAAAATATGATAACATAATCAAAGGAAATCTTCAAATAATTTTAATTTATTGATCTATCTTCATAATCAAGAATAATTTTTAGGCCTCAGAAAGCGGTACAAGTAATTCCGTCACATCAGCGGAAGACTTGCAAAAATTGGCGGTAATCCTGGGCTTAAATAGTGCTGAAGATGTATATCAAGAAAGATTTCGTGTCGATAGACGTCGCTTGGAAGCCATGCTTGTTGGTAATTATGGAATTTTGCAAAACAATAATGAACTATAACGCAAAAATTAATGAGTTACATTTTGAATAAGTAGGTCATTAGTACGTATTTTTGCAGATAATTTAGAAGAGTCACAGACCGCACAAGCATTTTTTCATCGGGTGAGGTTATAAACTTTAAAATATAAATAAATAATAATATACAAATTTATGTTGTTAATATAATAAATAATAATATACAAATTCATGGATATGTTCACTGAATAGTGTTTCAAATGTTTTCTAGGTAATGAATGAAACCAGTACGTTAATAAATTGGCCCGTGCGTCTCAAAATAGGCGCACGTTCAAAAAAAGGTATGTTTAATATTATTAATTATCGAGTATTAAATACTATTATTTAATTTATTTATTTATTGTGTCACTTACAAAAAATGAAACAAATATTAGGTAATTTGAAAATGACAAAATTTGAACGCATCTCCATTTTTTTTTATTAATTCTTGAACGTATTCGTAATTTTGGCGCCGGCGACGGGCAACCGCAGACTTCGCTGGCGCCAGTCTGTCGCGCGTTCATTTTATATGCCTATTTTTTTGTGTTAACTAAAGTTGGTAGTCCGTTGTATTAAAACGAAAAATAAATAATTTCTGATCATTTTATGCATAATTTTTAAGTAATGGTTTTATTATTTATATTTATAATTCTTATTTAATATATAAACGAAGTTAAAATGCCTATTATAAGCGAAACACACGAACATTATGTGTATAATTTATTAAGAGAATTAAGAAATAATAATTTTAATGGCCTTATCTCTTCTTTGGGTAAGTTTTTTTCCCAATGTTAGATAGTTGTTGTTGTTAATTTGTTAATTTTCCGCAAAAGATTTTACTGATATTTATAAAATGTCTAGATCCGCACGTGAGGGTTGCCGGTCGACCTGAAGATGTTAAACTTGCAAGGGATAAAATTATGCAACTGCTGGATACGAGGGTAAGTTTCAATATACTATAATGTTTTTTTTATTTAAGATCGGCAGACAGGCTGAGGGTCCACTTGATGGTAGGTGGCTACTGTCGCCTATAACGCAAGCAACGCCATAGCTGTTGCAAGTGCTTTACCGACCACAGTGGGATTAAGGATAAGAGATTAGGAGGGGATAGGGAAATGGGCTGTGGCATCCCTTACTCACATACCGAAACACAACAGCACACGTGCTGTTATTTCACGGTGGTCTCCTGTAAGGGGATGTTACTGGCGCCAGACGGGCTGCCCTAATGACTGGGAAACGCAGTGTTCCCTGCCACTACTTTCTAGCTCCAGACCAGAGCCAAATTTGATAGTTCATTTTTCAAAGTTGACCCAGCCGGGAATCGAACCCGGGATCCCTAGAACAGAGCGTAAAGGCAAGCACCCTAACCACCCATCCAACGGCCTCGTCGAAAGGTACCTAGTACCTATATGTTTATATACTACAATATAACTAATATGACCTTTGCCTGTCTAAATTTTGCAGAATTTAAAAAGATTTGATTAAAATTAAATGATCGAGTGGACTTGGCTTAATTTTTTTGCTTAAGGATTATATGATCCCCGGTTTGATTTCCGGTTGGACCTCAAATTTTCGTTTATCGTTATAAATAATTCGAGGTGTCGGTAGATTGACATCTGTACGCTATCTTTATGTGTGTATATTTCTGCGCGTGTGTGTGTGTATAAGCCCATGAAATTTCGCAAATATATATTCGATGGTTCTGCCCGGAGGTAAAAAAAGCTCATAATGAACAATGCCCTTCCAATCCCACCTTACATACCGCATCACCTTATTGCGAGTTACCCCGGGTTTGTGAAGCCTGACTGATCTTTGATCACGACCCTTTTCGCACGTTCTTGTCGTACGTGATCCACTTTTCATCAAAAGTTATCAATCTCATCAAAAACGGTTCGGTTTCATTACGTCTCAATAAATAATCGCACATGAATACACGATTCATAAGGTTTCCTTCGGTGAGCTTATGTGGCACCCAAATATCGAGCTTTTTTATGTATCCAGCTTTTTCAAATGGGTCTAAACTGTTTTGTGGTCAATTGCCAGTTTTTCAGCTATGTCGTAACAACTGATATGTCGATCTTACTCCACTTTTTCAAAAATGGCGTCCATTTTATCCGTAACAGGGCCACCAGAGCTAGGTATATCTTTGACATCAAAATTCCTGGATTGAAAACGGTTAAACCAACTTTGTGCTACTCTTACTGACACTGTATTATGTACCCATCAACCTTTAAATCCTCTAACCTTCCTAACTCTGTTAATTTTAATTTTAACAAAAACAGCACGAATTTTAGCACGAACATTTTTATAAATAACAAAATTTCCTACAATATTTATCTGAATCATTTGTATGGTTGATAATGTGAAATATACCTAACATTGTTAATTTTAATTTTAGCAAAAAAAGTAATGTGAACATTATGCAAAATTAAGTTCTCTACAATATTTTATCTCTACAATCGGAACCTTTTCTTTTCATAACTTTTATCATTTTTGTATAATTTGGAAAAAATAAATATTTTTATTTTATTCTACCCCTTCTACAGGGTGAAATTAAAAATCTTTCACCCATCCATATTACATATCCATATTACTTCTTTCCTAGAAGCTTACATCAAAAATTCCCCTGAGGAACTCAAATTTTGTTTAGTTATCAAATTTTCCTGGACTTATCAATTTACAAATACAATTCCTTCTCGAGTAACACGTTTCAAATTTTATACCAATAAATTCTGTATTTTAATTTCACACATTATATGAATTGTATTAAAGTGATATAAAAAAATGACTGTAATTCAAGAAAGAATTTTATTTTTTTAACAGCGGCTTAGTATCTATATCTCTGCGTATGCAAAATTTCTTGATGATCGATTGAATAGTTAAGACGTGAAATTATAATATTAGTTAGGATTTTTGCATTTATAATATTAGTTAGGATCAAGTGAGGTTAGTTGGCTTTTGATTTGCTAGGCCACTCAATTTTCTGTATGACAGTATATTTTATTTGGGTACAGGTTCAATGTAGTTTGATCAATATAATCACCCTTGAATCTCACAAAATTTGTGCTTTTTGTCAAATATCTAATACCTAAAGGGCATTGAAATATATACCCCTTTCGGATGAATGGTGAGTTGGAATTGTCCAAAGTTTTTTGGACGGGGGGGTTCAGATGCAACTACACAGCCAAACCTGATTAGAATGAAGGTTAAAAAACAAGGTCGGATTACTGTAACATAACTGCACAAGTGCGGTTATTCTACGACGGTCTCCTGTAACGATGATCCTCTACGATGCTGCCAAGATTATGACTGCTCACGCAGTGATTGCCACTAATACTGGTTTAATTGTTCTCTTTTTATTTTAGGGCAATCGCGTAACAATGAAGATTGACGTCAGTTACACCGACCACTCCCACATCATTGGGAAGGTATACTTTTTAATTACCCAATTTGTTTTTTATAGCGACAGAATTGTTCTAAACTAGGGACAATTAGCTGAACTTGTGAGGTAGCAAACCTTTGCGTTAGACTTAGGGTACGGTGTAAGTTAAAATTTCAAGAAACTTTGTGCATCCATGAGAGTCCACACAAAATTAGCATTCCAGGAGGAGCAAACTTATAAATGTACATATTTATAAAGTTATTATACTTTTATAAAACGTTCATCATCATCATCTGAGCCGGAGGACGCTACAAAAGGACCGGCGAGAAGCACTCTGGATCCACCGTCGACCCACTAATCAGGAATAAGTGATAGATAAGTGGATCACTAGATCCACTTATCAAGGCGTTCGTCCACCTTGTCACTCGAGAACCTTCCAGCCCCAGCGGCCGTAGGATCTCCATACTATATGTCCTGCCCACTGCCACTTCAATTTATTGTTCCGACGGGTTAACTTTCGTTCATCTACGGATCTCCTCATTCCTAATTCGATTTCACAGTGTAACCCCGCCATACCTCTCGTATGGAGCGTAGTCTCTCCATACCTCGTTGAGCGATTTTGAGCTTTATTACGATGTCCATAATTAGAGATCAAATTTTAGCGTCAAATGTTATCAGTGACAACACACGTTATATAACGTTATAAGCCATAAATTATTTCTATAACATTACTTATAAAAGTACTTGTAGGAGTCGTATCAGCTTCAGAAGAAGTATAGAACTATGAGAAGTCAAGAAAGAAGCACCAGAAAGAGCCTAATACATAATACGCTGTTTAGCTTTCCAACCTTGTAGCAACACCACGAGGTTTGAAGCACATGGGTGGTGCAAGAACATATCCTTTAAAAATGAATTTATGATTTATTAAAGATATCGAATAAAAATTTCAAAAATATAAACAAGCAACGGGCCTAAAGGTTCAACAACAGTTAGGTACTATGTTCATGTGAAAAACTAGAACCTAAAAGATTAGATAGAGATATGATTTTTTTATGTAAACGTCGTCAGACAAGCTGACGGTCCACTTGATGATAGGTGGCTACCGTGGGTATCACACAAGCATCGCCACAGGTGCTGCAAATGCGCTGCCGACCTTAGAGGATAAGGGATTAAGAAGGGGTTATGGAATTGGGCTCTGGGGTTTCTAATTTCTTACTCTCTTACCGAAACACAACAGCCGATGTTATTTCACGATTGTCTACTTTAAGGGGGTTGTTCCTCCCGACGTACAGGCTATCCAGTTTTTGGCGTAACGCTAAAAAAAAACAGTTAAATATATCTGAAAAATTTAAATTTGTGAATATACAGGGTGGTCTGACAATTAAACGCGTGATGGAAGAAACTGGTTGTCACATTCACTTCCCGGATTCAAACCGCACCAGCGCAGTGGAGAAGAGTAACCAAGTGTCCATTGCTGGGGACATGGACAGGGTTGAGCGCGCCCGGGCTCGCGTTAGAGTATGTATTTCCATCTTTGTATACAACCTTCCTTAGAAATTAATTAATTACCTTCACTGATAACGCTTTCCACTACATATTTTATTTTTGAGTGACTTGTATTTATAAATTGATAAATTCCAACATGTTTCCAAATAGCGGGCATACCTATGGCGAAAATTTAACAGTTCCAACGCTCTCTATTATCCTTTTAATAATTTATTTTGAAAAGATTATGTTGGCATACTAGGTTTAAATTTTCAAAAATCCTTTCTCAGCGGACGCTTACTTTACAAAATAAACATATGTTCCAAATTTCAACTTTCTAGACTTAGAGTTTAGCCTATGCCTAGACTGAGTTTTAGCCTACTTTGAATGCCAGTCAAGACAAACGATTTTATAAGTATAGATTAACAACGAATTGTAGACATCTAATGTCAGTAACTACGATATCCCTATAAGAGAACTGAAAACACCGACATAGCTTTAGCAGTTGAAATAGCAAGCTAAGCTGTAATGACAGTGGGCAAGCCACTTAGCTAGTAGAATATACCGAGGGACGCTACACTGGATGGTCAGCACTCAGCACTCAGCACTGCGTGGGCTGACGGTAGTAAAACCTTCTGTATGTTCAGAACAATATAAAAGTGTACACAGACAGCTGCTTTTATGTCTTTGTTGTTGATTAGGACCGCAACGAAAGTCATTTTTTCACATGACACACACTTTTTAAATGAACATAAATTTGTAAAAACAAATGTCAACTAAATGAAATTACATCTACAGCTTCCTAAAGAGTTTTTAATTCGAAATATGTGTATATTTATTTTTAATTTCTGTCTTTACTTTCTGGCCAGTTCTAAAAACTTTCAAGTGCGACCTATTTAGTATAGAATAAGTCTTTTTTTGAATAGTTATCTATAAACTAGTATCTAGTATAAGCTTCACTGAAGCTGCTTAGAATATTTAGCTCACAGTGAAACAAATTTGTTTTCTCATAGCAATAATATATGTATAGGTGACTTAAAATGTTTTTTTCAGGCGTTAACTCCGCTCATATTTTGCTTCGAATTACCTATAGTAAATGCTCCTCAATCAATCCCCGATACTTCTTCGCCGTATGTTACACAAGTACAGGAACAGTACAACGTACAGGTATGTTTTTTAAATAGGACCGAAGTCCAATCTTTTCTAAATACTTAGTTACATACCTTTTTATCTGCTTAAATGATGACCACTTTTAATTAGTCTCTGATAATAATTTCAAAGTTTGTCCTATTCACATTGAAATCCTTTGAAGTTTGAGATTTCTTTGATTTCCAACGATATAGGGAATATTTCCGGCTTGTAACCACAGAATGCAATCTAATAAGAGAATTTTTATTCCAAAATTTACAAAAATGAGCATTCACAATCCCGTGCAGTCTTTCGTGCGACATCCAGCAGGGTTTTTGTAAGACAAAATAAATATAAAGGTACTTAGTTCAAAATTGATGTCGTTTAATTTCGAGGGATGACGCTGTCGACCTTAACAGGATAACTGATGAGAGATAAATAAGGAAATGGGCTTTGGCATTCCTTACTCACTCACCGAAACACAACAGTATACATGCTGAAATTTCAGGGTGGCCTTCTGTAAATGGGTGGGCTGCCCAAATGACTGCGAAATGCAGTATGCCTTGCCACTACTAATGGGATTACAAGTATAGTCCCATACTGTTCGAAAATCCGGACATCCGGGTTTGGTTTTGCATACTTTAAAGCGTAACAGTGCAAATAACAGAGCATGTTATAAAAACACAGTCTAACCATACTTACGTCATACAGTCAGGCAACGAATGTACTTGCGTAGAACACCGTTCGGCGAACTCGCTTCAGTTTGCAGGCTCGAACATTGAGCGTTGCCCGACTGTATGACGTAGACTGTGATAAAAGCGATGTAATTGTGTAGGTGATGATACGGAACCGCGCCAAACTCCATGCAAACCTGGTAATAGTGAAAGGCCAGCAATGGGAAGTGGAGGCTACTATGGAGGCCACTACACTTCTCATGAACTACATGTGCGGACCTCTGGCGGTCAGTATCCTATTGTAAAATACGCTACCTATATATACAATACAAAATACTCTGTAAACCCATTGCCACTAAGATGATTGTCAAAGATTTTTAAATCTCACTTGATCCTACTTTTCGTGCGGGTCCATTATCATTTATGCTTTAAAAATTAAAATATTATTGTTCACCAAAGAACTGTCTGAAATTTATTAGTGACCCAGTTGTGCCCATGATTTCGTTATTCGATTTCATTTTATTCGAATAGGTAACACCCAATCGTGGTTTTACAAACTACTATCAACAAAACTTTCAGTTAAATCGATCAAAGCGCGTTTCTAGTATATCGCGTATTATTTCAATTAACTTTCTTGTTTGTACGATTGGTATGAAACTAAGTGATACGGTAAGCTTGCTACAATACTCAGTGAAAACCTCAAACACAGAATAAATAATAATACTAGCGTACCTCAAATATGAGATTAACGTGCACAAACCCACAGACAAACAGTCAAAATTTCTGAAAGCTATTTCTTTCGTCTTTTTTATTTTGATTTTTATCAACTCATATTTTAATGTCTCTGGAATTTCAGAGTTCACTGCATGTATTACCATAATAGAAATCAAGGCAGTTTAAAAGTGAAGGAACACTTTTATCTACCTAATCTTATATATAAAAATGAATCCCCATTTCTCCTGGTCACGGCGTCACGCGTGAACGGGTAGACCGATTTTAATTCGGTTTTCGCCAATGAAAAGAGGGAGAGCGGGGAATGTTTTAGGGTATATAAAAATTACACGCCGGGCGAAGCCGGGAGCGGGCCGCTAGTTTGACATATAATTCACTATTTACTTCTAATGGGTAAAAAAATTGTGGTTTTGGCCATACAAAAAAATAAATCTTAATGCAAATTTTTCAATGGAAAAGGACAAAAAAATTATTATTGTATTTATTACTATAATTGTGTCATAAAATAAAATTGCATCCTCTCCTGAGATCATCCCGGTTGTTCTGTCTGTCAATGGTTTGATCCGAGCCATCCTCAGTGATAACCTGAGACGGTTGGTACTCAGTGGCGGTTCCCTCCGCTACCAACTGCAGAGACTGGGTCTGCTCGATACGGCCAGAATCGTACTTCAGTTCCTGTCTTTGTCGACCTGAACCCTGACCGACCGTACATTTGTCATTGTAACAGACTCCCTCTCATTTTAACTTTTGGAGGGGGAGACGAGTTAAATTGACAAGTAATATTTTTTTATGTTATAGTCGACATACAGGCTGACGGTCTACTTGATGGTAGGCGGCTACTTTCGCCTATAACACAAGCAACGTCAGAGGTGCTGCAAATGCGCTATGGATTACCTAAAGATAAGGGATAAGGAAGTCATAGATTAATGGGTTTTGCATCCCTTAGGTACTCACCGAAACACAACAGCACAATCGAAGAGACAGACAGACGAACCAGAGACAGACAGAGTGTTAATGCAAGCACCCTAACCACTCATCTAATTCAATATAATAATAATAATAATAATTCTATAATATAATTTATTACTATTAAATTGCCTTTTCTTTTCCCATTCTCACTTACTCATCTTACTCAAGTAAGATTTTTAATGTAGGTACAACATATTATTATGGACAAGTTGTCTGAATATGTATTTTTCTTTTGTACCTTGTCGGAACAAACATATCTAGCACATCTGAAATGTTATTGAGCAGAGTCAGACCAAGGTGCAAATGACGATGGAGATCTCGCCGATGCACCACCCTGTGGTGGTCGGCCGTGGCGCCGAACAGCTCAAGCTGATAATGAAAGGCACCAAGACTCAGATCTTGATCCCCGACGCCGAAGACCCCAACATACCGGTCATCAGGAAGAGCTGTGTTACCATCACTGGGCAGATTGCTGATGTCTACGCCGCCAGGCAGCAATTGATTGTATGTTTCTTACTTTTGTTCTATTAGTAGATAAACTATGGGATAAAGGCTCGGTCAGATTATTTTTGACTAAGAAAACATCGTGAGAAGATCCGCGTGTTTGATTAGATGTAGCAATCTTATATATAAGATTTATAAGCTTATATTATATATAAGATATATAAGGCTTATATATGAAATTTATAAGCCTTCATGTAGGTAAAGTGTTATAAATTGTGATGTGTGACACAAAGTTCCCAAGACTTTTGGAAAGAAACATTCTTATTTTATTCAATACTTTGTTTACCTACCGGGACATAGAAGCATATGAGCTTTTTTTATTCATGGTAGGCGACTGCTGTCGTCTATAAACATAACAGCACCAGGTTACCAGAGGTTATTGATGCGTCAGGTAATGGCAATGGGATTTTACATCCCACTGACGTAACGAAATATAACAGCCATTACTCCCGCCAGACTAGCTCTGTGGCCTAGTTCTGCCAAATTCAGTTAATCTTCTGTAACAGGTAAGGTTGGTATCAATAATATATTAAATAATATATAGGTTTTATATAGTTTATTTGAACTAAAGATTATTTGAATAAATTCAATTTGAATTGAATTTGAATAATATTCATATATTTTCAACTAACAACAGGACATACAATAATTTGTTTTTGTAGAAATCGATTTTCATACAAGGCTCCCCGGTAAAATTAATGCAAGCGTTAACTAAAAAGCGTTTTGTACTTCTAACCAGTTCTACCCAAATCCGACAGATGGCGCGTTCATTTACGCTCTTTTCCTATTGCATAGTCAAAGACTTTAAAGACTTATTGCATAGTACTTAAGTAGTAACTCCATTTGTGCGTCGGAGCTTACACATACACAATTTTATTTTGATCAAACTATCAGTTAATCCGTTGAAACTGATTCAAGGGATAATTATCAAAGGAGTTGTACAGTAAAGTTGTATTGTATCAGGGCTGCCTCCCGCTGGTGCTTATCTTCGACGTGATGGAGGAGATGGTGCGTGTGGACACAGAAGACGCCTCTCGCCTCATGCAGAAGCACAATGTCTACATCACCATCCGAAGGAAGCCTAAGCAGGGCATCGCCAATATCGTCATCAAAGGCATCGAACGGTGTGCAGGTATGTATAAAAATTTCAAAATTCAAAAAAAATCAAAATTCTTGTCACACTTTAATTAGGCTAGCAATCTGGTAATCTCGTGATTGAGGATGCCAGTGAGCTGCAAACTCTGATAGGAATAGACTCTCGGATCTGTTAATGATGTATCGAAACAGAGCACACTTGATGCATTGCTATTTCACAACTATTTCATTGACTGTGAAGCCAGTGCAATCATGGATAAAAACTCAGTGTAGCACACACTCAAATCCTAAAGCCAAAATATTCGAAGGCTATACTGCACTGAGATAAAAAGACAGTGATAATGACGATGTTCCTTAACTCAACGTGAGCCAAAGAAAAATAAACATGTAGACTCAACTGGATTCTCCACAGCCCCGTTGAGACTCCTCCAGTTACGGTTCACAGTATTTACGCACAAATATAAGATTTTGAATACCGAAAATACTAGTATCTATTCGTGGGTCGATGGAAGGTCAAACTGGCGTTTTCTTAATTTGCTGGATGCAGCGTGCGTGCCGTTGCGAATGTCTCTCAGGGCGCAAGTACCGGTCAGAACGAGAGAATCTGCTTTGTCGTTCTGAATGGCGTTTTCATTCACTCACGAGCGAATTAAATAACATAATAATATGTAGATACAGATATAGAAATGATATAACATAAAAAAAAACACCCAGAAACCCATAGTTTAATCAAAACTACAAAGAGGAAGTAACAGAAATATAAGTTAAGTGTTTCAGTTTATTTCCTTCATACTAAAACACTAATTTCCATAATTTCCATTTTTGCATAACTGTTATCACAGGAGACGTTTACGAGGCCCGCCGCGAACTCTTGGGGGAGAGAGAACCGTCAATTCTTGCTGAGATACCGGATACCTACACCATACCAGCTGCCACCGCAAATACCATGCCCAATTTCGGTGTCTACAACCCCTACTCTCCGTCCCATCCCGGGATGAACATCCCTAATTCCCAGTGCTCTCCGTACATGCCCTTGGAGATGACAAATTTCGTCGGCCTCGGCAGTCCTATGTATGGGCAACCCGGTGGCTATCCTAGTCCCATGTCGCCTGTGTCGTTGGCTCCCCAAATATTCCCATGGATGATACCCTCGCCCCAACACAGGACCACTCCTTTCCAGTACCCAACAATGAATGTCCCCAACCCAAACCCTGTTATGTATAAGAATCAAGGATCATGGAACCGTGAGTGTTTTGTCTCCAAATTATTCTAATGAGATTTTGATATTACATTGTATACCTTGTACGATTTTTGCCTTTTTTTTTCAAAAAACTCAAAAAATCAATTATTTTTGTTTTTTTGAGAATTTTTGTTTAAAAAATATATTGACATATTGACAGAAAACTAATTTTTTTTTATTGTCAGGTCTAATCAGACCCATCAGTCAGGTTATCAGGTTTAATCGGAAGCATTATATATAATTTATCAAACCTATAAGTTTGTTAATGATTACAGATTTACCCTCTATATTTAAAAATAAATGTGCTGAATATTCGTATCAGAAAATAATGTAAATATTTTATGTTCTTAATATTTTTGTCAACACAATATTCCCCCTGTTTTTAACAAGTATAAGTATATAAACACATGCAGATGTGACAGTATATTACAGTCCAATTAGGTAGAGCCAAAAGAACAAAGTCAATCGTCGAATCCAGCTCGGAAACTCCGAGACATCTTCTCGTTCAAAATTCCTTAGTGTCTTGAAACAAAAGTTTTCAACCAATGTGTGCATCGAAATAATGTATATTAGCAAACAAAACTTTAAAAAATTAATTTTTAAATAACTTATTTTAAATGATTTTTAAATAAGTAATATTGTTTCCATTACTTATCAGTGCAGTACTTAAATGCAGTCCCATCACAGAATGCTGTAATTCTTGTAAAATTAGGTTAACTAAAAATGAATAACAATTTGTTTAGCGATATCGGCCGGAACCGAGATGGCGCCTCCAATGCAACAACCGGTTATGATGCAGCCACCTTATCAGTCTCAAGACTCTGGACCAGTTAGTATATATTAGACATACATATATGTATATATATCTTAACTAACATTTTAAATGCGAAAGTGACTTTGTTTCTATCGACCGATCTTCATGAAATTTTGCATACACGTCAGGTATGCAAAAAGGTATCCTTCTTTGTATCCCTGACGTGGAAGCAGAATATAGAGTATTTCATCCGTTATCAAGAGACCATTTGAAATAAAAAAAATTCAACGCCTGCCAAAATGGGTTATACGTCAACTCGCGGGCAATTAATTCGCGTATCTACACGACTTGACGTAATTGTATTTTACCTAAAATATTGAATAAGTAGATATATGCTTTTCAATATGTATTTAATAAAATTAAAACTTAGATAAAAATACAGAGCACAATAGACTATATTTAAAAAAGTTTGAATATGGCAGTATTTATAGAAAAAAAAATAGTAAGTAAAAAAAGAATATTAGATGGTAATCGATGTTAAATGTTGACAGAGCTCTTCCCACCACATGTTGAACTCCAGCTCAGTGCCAAGCAGCGGATACCAAAGCAACTTCACCGGCAGCAGTGTCTCGCTCGACACACCCAACTTGTCTGGTATGTAACGATATTAAAATTTTTACAATAACATGGTCTAATATAAAGATAAAAGCTTATAGTGTAAATAGATTTTCATATCCAATTATCAATCGCTTTTCTATTCACTTAATTTAATTTTGTCGTCTAATGCCAAAGTGAGATTGATTTGTTTGTTTGTGACGCTTTCACGCCTTAACTAGGTACTCAATTATGCATACACGTTGTCAGAGGGGTATAGTAAAAGTATCATCTAAAAAAGGGGGCACGGACAATGTGGCGGGCAAAAGCTAGTTCCAAATAAATGGATAACTAACATTTACTTTACTCACAAGGCTTGAATAGCTTGTTCTCCTATATTTTTGGTCTTACAATAGGTACATATATCTTACATTATGTTATCTATTTCTTGTTTAATGACGTCACTTTGGCCAAATCATAACAAACGACATAAGCGGAAATGTACGAGTAACGCTAATCTTCGATTTTTTTTTTCATTAATATAATTATAGCTATACATATATACATATAATAAAATCGTAAACGAGTCGTGTCTGTACATTAACCATTTAAAAAAAAAATTATAAGTAATTATAATAATTATAAACCGATGTGAATGCGGTTTTCACTGATGTATTATAGCAAGCTTCCCGTAACATTTAGTGTTTGTTTTATTCCAATCTGTTAACAAACAAAAAAAAAACAAAACAAAAATTTTTTTCCATAAAAATACAATAAAATAACTCTTCGGTTGAATTGGCTGAAACTTTAGTTAACTATATATTATCACCTGTAAAACGATGATGATTGAAAATTTATATAAAGTTAAAAATAGACAGTATAGGTGATTTTGAGGATCCAATGTAAGTTGACCTCAAATCTATATGATCAATGTTACGTAGGGTTCATTGGTTTTTCTTTAATCTATAATAAAATCGTTGTTTGCCTATTATGCCTTTGCGCATGCTAATCTCAGAAACGGCTTAACCGATTTTTAAGTGGTTTCCACTGATGTAGCAAGCTTCCGGTAATATTTAGTGTATATTTCATTCCAATTTGTTTACAAACAAAAAAGTACCATGCATACGAAGTCGCACGTACAGCTAGTTTTGAATACGTTTTATATTTTTATGTTAGGTGGCGAAGCAAGCAATATGGTGTCGCCCTCTGTTTCGCCCATCAGTAAGACTCACAGCCCCGCGGCCTCCGCTGACGTCGACCGCTCCCATGGTAAGTTTCAGTTTTAAGGCCTTTAAGAAATTCTAAGTTATGACTGCTTAAAAAGCTCGAACGACGGAAATACATGCTAAATTATTAGGGTTTGTGTGTTCTTTTAATATTTTGCTTGTGTGCGTGCATACCATATCTCTTTTAATTTAAGTTTTTGTACATCAGAGCTTTGTGTTGTGATACATTTGTATGAAGAGAGGTTTAAGATTAGAAACTTGCTGGTAATTTTTACTTTGACTATGGCCAGATATCCGTCACTCGACCATACCTACAGCGCGCTTCGAGGTTACACATTAGTCGGGGCCACCCGCGCCGCGCGCCTCGCGCGCCTGTGATGCGCGCGTGGTCGGTCGCTCGTCTCGGACTTGTCCGCACCAAAGAGAAAATATATAATCAAATCACTATAGTATTTTCACTGTATGATGATATGCGTGACAGTTCTCACTTTTTCATGTCACGCATACTGTTTTCAACTAAAAAAAACCGGCACAAAAATATAACAATTAAACAAACACATGTATGAAAATAAAAATTATCTATTCGAAAAACACAAAAGGAATTGTCACTTTTATTATTAATTTATTATTATAATAGGTAAATGTAATAAAAAACATATATTTTAAAAGTGTCAAATGCGTGGAACGGAACTTTTGTCAATAGGGATTGACACTAGGGATATTCACTTATATTCGATATATCGAAAGTACTCTATGTTATTCATTAGATATTCGGAGATTTAATAAATATTTTTCTATTCAATATAGGTATTTTTAAAATCATCGTATTTTGATAATAAAACTAAAGCTGACTAATAATAACAATAAAACAAAAGTAAATTTTGTTCCGAGTCTCATACGAGTTGTCAAGTTTCGAGTTCTGACAGTAATGAATATATAAATTAATATTTTAAACAGACTGCATTGTATTCTATAATTTATTAAACATAACCTTTATTCCTAATTACTAGAATTTGTTTCTAAATCTGAAAATCTAAAATCGGTAGTTCGATTCCATTTGCTTTGACAACTGATTCGATATTTTCAAACAATCGATTAAATGTCGTTAGGTTGCATCACTAAAATTGTCAGTTACGAACTGTCACGCATATCATCATACAATGAAAATACTATAGTCCGCAGTTTGTCACAGACTTTGCTTTGAATGTTTTTATTGTCGATCAGTACATAACTATTGCCCTTAGTACTATTAATCTAATCTTTGCCATTGCTTAATATTTGCATTGCACCGTTTTAAGATTTTAATGGGGAATTTGTAATAAATGTTGCGGGGATGGATAAACCAAAAACGAAGTTATCTTTTTATGTTGTCGAAAGATTGTGAAAATTAAATTTATTTATTTTTACATATGTTATTTTCTTATATTAACTTTTTATACCGTTTATTTCTTGATAAATTAGGAACGAAGCCATAATATATAGTTAGCACTTGACATCTTCGTATTATAAAATAATAATTAAGTCGACATGAACCCGTTACATATTAGTCCAGTCAAATTACGGCTCAAAATGCGTTTTTAAACATAAAATTATGTAGTTTGGTGATTATTAGGGATCGATAGGGGGGTGCATTCTGAACATAAATTCCAATTTGAGGGGTTCTCCGAAGGTCAGCTGTACCTCATTTCGCTAAAAACGCGTTTAATTCGATATCTCGAAAACGGTTAGTGTTAGGCAAAAAATTGTAGAGACATTTTCCCTTCTAAATTAAATTTACTAACTTTTTTATCTAAAACTTTTTTTGCAGCATCAATATTTTTCAACTTATTATTTCCGAAAGGCAAAAATGTTCATTTTTTCTCCCTATTTTTCATTTTTCGTAACTTCCTCCCCAACCGTTCAATTTTATGAAATTTTCCCTTCTATCGATCCTTACCAATCGCCAAACTACATAATTTTATGTTTGAAGATTTCGTAATTTGACTGGACTATATAGATCTATACTTATCTACCAATAGTGAGTTCGTGAGTACTAAAATTATTCTGTACTTATTTTGAAACAACTAGGTATGTATAATTACATTGTGCTGTGTTTGTTTACTTCTATTATTTTTGTGTCCATTTGATTTAATTTATTTTCGTTTTACGAAGTATAAATATACATAAAATAAAATCCTAAACAACCCGCGTCTGTAAATTAAATATTTAAAAAAAAAACAATTTATGCACGTTGTACTTATGTTATCGAGGTTAAAAAAAAACTGTTTTTAGATTTCGGTGAGTGAATAAGGGATTCTACTCTAGAGTCCGCTTCCATATCGCTTCCAATATACTATTAATTGTCGGCAGCACATTTGTGGCACCTGTGGCGTTGCTTGTGTTATAGCCACCTACAGTGGCTCTAGCATGAGTCTATCGTAAGTCTATCGTAGCGAGTGTAGTATCGTAAACTCATGCTAGAGCCACTGAGGCTCTAGTATGAGTTTACGATACTACACCAACTACACTCGCTAGCGAGAACGTAAAACTTTTGTATGGGAAATCGTGAACTGTCAATGTCAAATTATCAATTTTCCATATAAATATTTTACGCTCTCGCTAGCGAGTGTAGTATCGTAAACTCATGCTAGAGCCACTGTTGTATGTCAAGTGGACGTTGGGTACTTTTTGTATGGGGAGAAAGCACTGAAAATGTTAGGCCTCATGTTGATGACAAAGTATTATACATTAATGAAACATTTAATGAACATATTATTATGAACCTTAATTCATGCTCAATATGGCGTTACATCAATTGAGTTCATCAACTATTTAATTCATTTTAGGACTTTTTACTTCTGACGTGCAGTCTTATTAGTTTTTTAAATCTAATATTCATAAGAAATTAAATGTGACTACATTTTAGCGTCATCAAACTTCCAGAATTGGCGACTATCCTGTCAGACCTGCAATTGCCTGACCGGCGCGCGGTTGGCTGCGAGAAGAAGACCCGTGAGGTCCTTAACAAGCTATCGCCACTTTCGGAGTACAGGAAACTGAAAGCTGATGCTGAGAAGGTATTCTACAATTCCATATTTCTAATGAAATCCTGCATGAAAAAAATGTCAGGTTGTGGATTTTCTTTATATTTGGGTTAATTGTACTTCTATGGGACCTGAATAATTATGTACATTTTTTTTACTTAGTTACCAACTTATGTGACTTCAAAAAATCGGAAAATTTTGAGGAACTAATTTTTCGAATGCCGTTAATTCAGTTAATCAATTGGATTTGTTTATAAGTAGTTGTTGTTTATTTGAGGGTATTAATAAATTTTTTTCAGAAAATAATCAAATTTTGATATT
The DNA here is from genome assembly GCA_910589475.2 of Bembecia ichneumoniformis. Lineage (NCBI taxonomy): Eukaryota > Metazoa > Arthropoda > Insecta > Lepidoptera > Sesiidae > Bembecia > Bembecia ichneumoniformis. The sequence goes on along the minus strand of OU342536.1, from coordinate 12,560,932 downwards.
GGAATTTTTCTTCATATAGTAAACCGGAAGTAAACATTTAAAATGTGATGTTTTGAAACTTCGCATTTTTTCATTTTTTCCTAAAAACATAGCTTGTACTTAGTGTAGAAATATTATGCAAAAAATTTCAGAGTGGTATCTCGATTCGTTTGGAAGATATGAATTAAACAGTACGAAAGTGCCGTATGGCGCGCTGTACTGTGCGGTTCCTTAGCGTGGTTGGCTCACTTACTACTTATGGTTTATCATTATAACTAATAAAATATGATCAAATAAACTAATAATAATAATAATTTTAAACTAAATTTAAAATACTATTATAATAATCAACATTATTCGGGAACGCGGGAAACTTATTCTCGGCGCGCGTTCGTAGAGTACGTTTCTTCTTGCAGCGTCTTTGTAGGCTAATACAACGTAGGGTGGAGACAAACGCTAAATACTAGAAATATCCATTGTTTAATGAAGAGGTTACAGGAAATAGACAACATAATTGCTTTGAAAAAAATATGTATTATACTTAAACATTTGAAGAACCAATTATATTAATTAGAATTTTCGTTAAAGTAATAGAAACTCCACAAAAAAAAGTTTGAACATGAGAAGAATTTGACTTTTATTGAAAATTCCCTCGAAAACGGCTTATTGCGCGCATTGAATCCTGCGCATGAATACCTATTAATAAGTTAATGTCAGTTTAAAAAATTGTATATAAAAATTTTTTTTTTTTTGTGTATTGTTCTAATGGTAAAAACAAAAAGAAAAACACAATTTCTAGGCCTGTTGAATTGACTCCGCCGCCAGCGAGTTCTAAAGTAAATGTCATTTGCCCAAATGAAGCCCTTGACGTAGGTGGCTAATATAACGTAGCTTTTGTATAGGAGTGATGTATCTGTTGCTTAGTAACTGTTACCTAATATGTGGTTGAAGGCTATGCACGAGAATGTTGGTGGTGCACCGCGCATACCGACTCCTCGTTGGGCGGGACACTACTTCAGCAATACCTCACCGGGTAGCATCAACTTGAATAGGCCTGGGGATCAAGTAACCGTAAGTTTTTTTTTTATTTGTCATTCACGTAACACTCCGTGATCCTCCATACGGAGGACGTAGAACCGAGTTTTGTGACGCTCGGTTAAAAAGGCCTATGTCTAAATTTTAATGTCCAACAGTGTACCCTAATGGGTTGATGATGAAGGTTTTTAATCTATTTATTCGAGGGTGCAGGGTTTGTGTTCTGACGAAGACGGCAGGAGCCACCCTTTACCAGGAGACCACCGTAAAATAACAGCATATTATGTTTTGTTGTGTCGGTGAGTGAGTAAGCAATGCATACAATACCATAGATAATACTATTTAAAGTAAATCTCGGCCTGGAGGTATTTACATTCGGTTAGTATATTTAGTAGGTCTGAGAATACGCCGTAAAGTATTTTTCATCCTCCTAAATTATTATTTAATCGGTCTTTTAGTTTTTTTGTATGAAGAATATTCAAATAATTCCGTCGTTGATTGACGTGAAATGTCGCGTCACTGACATATGGTTTGAAAATAAAATTAGATAAGATAGGTGGCGCCACAATCGGGTTAGAAAATCATTTTTCGGGTTCGGGCAGGACAACCACAACGTCTGCTGGGTCAGCTAGTCGTAAAATGTAATTATCACAAAAGCATTGGTCTAGTAGCCACATGGTCAGTTTTTTTTTTTTTTAATAAATGTCCCGGTAATTCTCTTGTTTGTCCTTTCGGAACCACTAAATATTACCTACTAGTGGTTCGGTATAGCTTTATCTGTTGCGATTGTACAACAAAGAACAAGCAAAAATATCAAATTCACCAAGAAAAACATTTAAAATGTATTTGTTTACCAATAGCACAGTGACAAAGAACATGTATTCTCTAATTACAGCCGGAAAAGTTATGGAATAAATCCGATTTGGTGCGTCCGGTTATAGCGGAACCTACTCCATCACCTAAAACGCCAACATCTAAATGTCGTACCGACGATCTGTACCACTTATTTAACGTAAGAGGTCTAAGCAAATACATTGGTATGTGATTTTTTTTATTTTATTTTTTCAAAATAGGTTTAAAGAACTTTTTTTAAAGCACACTGCGTTCAGCAGTCATTAATTGGGTCTAAGCACTATTTTTTATGATAATGCTCTCCTCACTTGCTGACTGTCTACTTGATGTTAAGTAGCTACTGTCATTCAAACCCAAATAACACCAGAGGTGAATGCAAATGCACTGTAGACCAAAATAGCATGAAGATTTATGATTAAGGGAAAGAGCTTCGCATCCATTACTTACACACCGAAACACAACTGGTATTTCATAATGGTCTTCTATGAGAGGGTGATTAATGATTACCACTGTCAGACTACTATTTCTGCGATTACCATAGTGCTATGTAGATTCATATGCGATATTATATCATCGAGTTATTCTCCTTATAGTGCAACTTCTCTTAGAAGGTTGGCGATTATCTTAACATTGAAAGCTGATGCACGAAAGAGGGAGCGAATGCCCAGCCCACACTAAACCATTCTCCTAAATTCTTCAACAGCTCCTGTTTCTCCTGCCTTTGCTATGTTTGCCTTATATTTTCCCTTGCATCAATAATTGAAACATGCGGTATCTTACGCCCCTTATTACGATCCTTAAATATTTAAGCTTCCTCTACTTTATTGTACATCTCTGTTACAGACCTTTTCAAGAAACACGAACTTGACATGGCTACGTTCAAATCTTTAAACGATGCAGACCTCATAGAAATCGGTGTCACAGCTTTCGGCGCTCGGAGGAAAATGCTTATGATTATTGATGGTAACTAGAATTCCTTTTTATTAACATACTAGCCGATGCCCGCGACTTCGTTCGCGTGGACTTCATCTTAAGATATGGATTTATAATTGTATAAACAAAAACTAAAATTATAAACTATACAAAAGTAAGTGTAGGTACTAAGCGTACTAAGCATTTTTTTAATCATTTTTATACTCGGTTTTATAGGACCGATTTTAATAATTTAAAGAGGAATTTACATAAATCTTTCCTCTTTATAATAGTGTAGATATAGGTCCTATATAGATTTTGGTTACTATCGAGTTCATTTTGATACCATGTACATTATTTTCGTATAGATCTCTAATACTTTTGAAAATAAAATATAGCCTATGTCACTGGTTGATATTGTAGTTTTCTACAGGTGAAAGAATTTTTAAAATCGATTCAGTAGTTTTTGAGTTTATCCATTACAAACAAACATAAAAAAGTACAAAAATCATATCTTGCCTCTTTGTAATAGTTTAGAAATAGGTCCTATATAGCTTTTGGTTACTGCCACAAGTTCAAATTCGCTCTGCGAGCTATGAAGCGGGCTATGCTCCAGTTTTTTTTTTGTGGATTAAAAATTAAAAATTGTGAAAATCACTGAAGAATCAAAGTTGTCCATATTGCTGAGAGAATTAAGAAGCTGAAATGGGGTAGAAGAGTTCTAGAATGGAGGTCACTAATCACTAATTGGAAGATGCAACGTTGGACGCTTTGCGATCAGGTGGTCAGACGACCTGGAGGGCCTTGCAGAAAGCGGCTGGATGCGAAGGGCAGAGGACCGTGCGTGGTGACCCTTATACAAGAGAGGCATATATTCAACGGTGGAGAGACACAGGCTGATGATGACGAACTATATTTACTGTAAAGTTTCATCAATATTCGTTCTGCAGTTTTTGTGTGAGAAAGTAAGTAACAAACGTTCACACATCCATCACTATTATACTATGCCCATCACTAGTTATGTCAATCTGCTAACGTGCATTCTTATTGCGACCCGACTTTAGTAGTATTATGTTTATATTTGATTTATATTTTCAGAGCTTCAAAACCGAGCTTCCGATCGAATTCCGAAAACAAGCCCATCGAAATATTCCGATTTCTATTAATTAGGAACACAATTAAAAGAGCGAGAAAGGGAATCTCAATTTATCTATTCTATTTCAATTGATAGATTGTTAACATAATATTTTCATGAAATAATTTTAGAACCAATGAACTGTTCTTATGTAGTCTGTGGCAAACGACACAGACTTTAAAAAAACAATAAAAACAAGACTGCTGTCTTTCTGTGACCTCAAAAGATTATAATAATAGAATGCGTCTGAAAAAATATATTTCTTGTACGAAAAATATTATGATCTTAATACAAATGAAATTAAGACTGATTTTTGGGTGATTTTAGATTTTAGTCACTTCTATATGACCTAGACTAGTATTATTAATACCAATTCAAAAATATATTATGATTGTAAACTATAATATGTCAAAAATGTAAATTTTACCAAGATGCTATTTCAATTATAACCTAATTCAATTTGTAATTTTCTAAAAAAATATTTGAATACTGCAACATTATAGTTTACAATTGTTTCAATTCAATCGCTATTAGTAAAGTTTCTATACAAAAATATTTCCATGACCCTAAAGCTTCTAACAATAATTAAAAGCTGAAATAAAAGGTGTTCTTTAATAAGAAATATTTTCGTTTATTTTTAAATAGATTTTATGAGTTTTTTATTTTTTATTTTATTTAACAAGCAAACAGCGATACGAATTTTTGATCTCTCAAGACAATTGTTGAAGTAAATTAACTAAAAGTAGAAATAATTAATTTAGTTTAGCCAATAAGGTAATAAGCATGTTTTATTCTTTGATTTCAAACACTTTTTTACATTTATATACATTTTGATTGATAATAACGAATGATTATCCTAATTTTATGTTTTAAATTCTGATTCTATCTTTAAACTACGTAGTATCTTGTTCAGCTAGGTAATTATTTAAGAATCCTTTTGATTGCATATTATCGATAATATGACTTAAGGAGAATTATAATTGAGTAATTAGTTCACGAGAACGTGTTTTGATTCCAAAAGGAGACGAAGGAATTTATTTATTTTGTGTACCAACATTTTTTTGTGTCGAAATAAATAAACTATATTAAAACACACTCGAGCTGAAATTTTATATCAGACATATCGTGATATCTTTATAAATATGTACTTATACGTTATATTTTAAGTAAATTAAGTAATTTAGCAAGCATTTGAATAATGCATTTTGTGATTTTAACTATATTAACATTCTAATATATTCTTGAATGCGTTTTATGTACATATTTACTTTAGTTTGTGTATGTAATTAACTGCACAGTAAAGTTCTGATACATAATAATTGCGGATTTATTTCATTTAATTATGAATAACTGATAATAAAAATATTGATAACCAATGAATTATGTATCAATCCTCTTACTTTAATAGTGAAAAAGTTTATTTTTTAAATGTAAACTTGATATGAAATTATGTATGTTTAAGTTAGAGATTTTAGGTTTAAGATGATTTAGATTTCTAAATGGTTTGCTCTTTTACTGATTTTGTGCTTGTGAAAGAATCTTAAGAAGATTTTTCGGAGATTTTGTGGAAAGGTTGGCCGATTATTTTTTTAAAATTTCGAGATTTTGTTTTAATTTTTTTTTAAGTTTAGCACGTTTCAGTTTGTTTTTTCTTTATTGGTAGATAATAAATTTTAAAAGCAATGAATATGTTTTATTTTTAACTGTAATTTATTTTAATTAATAATTCATTATTCGGGTTGCTCAGACCCAACGTGTTAGTAAAACCTCTTACAAAACCTATTGTTAGTATATACATACAAAACATAAACATACAGACTTTATACTCGTATATAATTTTTTTATCATTTTAAGACTTACCTACTTCTCTCCATAAATGCATAATCAAGCAATAGTTCATGTAAAGAGAGTCAAACATACCTGCTATCATAGCAATATCATAGCCAAGATGCGATTGGGGCTGCTTTCACTGCAGAGCAGAGACGCGCACCGCTTGCGTATGATGATAAAGAAACAGTCTACTCTTGCCTCCGCGAACATTCTCGATGCATTGCAGAATCGAGGCAGACCCAACAACGTCCGAATTTAATTGATAAAAATGAATCTCAATTACTAAATAGGTAGTAAAGTGTAAAACCTATTTACTTGCCAATTCAGTGAGGATATTACCATTTAGTGCTAAGAGCCAAGCTACTCGCTTAGGTACACCCTGATAATTATTGCTTATATCTATGCTCTGATACCACGTACCGAGTATAGTGGCGGGAGAGTGCTCCCGGCCAAATGCTTTGGTATTTGCCTACTCTGCTCGACAGTTATTTTCAACATGAAGACAAGACGAACAGGAGCCCGTTGACAAGCCCGTTGGATGAGTGGTTAGATTTTTTGGGTTCTCGGGTTCGATTCCCGGCAGGGTCAACTTTGAACAATGAACTTTTTAAATTTGGCTCTGGTCTCAATCTGAAAAGTAGTGGCAGGGCACACTGCGTTTCGCAGTCATTTGGGCAGCCTATCTGAGGGCAGTAACCACCCCCTTACAGAAGACCACCGTGAAATATCAGCACGTGTGCTGTTGTGTTTCGGTGAGTATAGTAAGTGATGCTAGAACCCATTTCGCTAACCCTTTCCAATCCCATATTCTTAATCCTACTGAAGTAGATAGCGCACTTACAGCAGCTATAGCGTTGCTTGTGTTATAGACGATGGTAGCACCTACCAACTAGTAGACCGTCAGGCTTGTCTGCCGAACTTCTTAGATGAAAAATTTTCCGGAACATAGATTGTCGTTTAGATACAATTATTTGGACTCTATGGTCCGCAGATTTCAATCCCTTGGATCTTTTCTACTAGGAAAATGTGTTCAAAAAACCGATATACTCAATAGAGGATCTCCAAGAGCGTGTTCAATCGAAACGCAGCTCAACAAAACGCGCGGGAAAAAGACTGCACGTGCACTACAGAGGGCGCCAGAAATTTCAACTATTTGTTATCATATTTTTAAATTAAATCTTTTTTAAAACTTATTTCCGTTTTACTAATTTCCAATAGATTATTTAAAAAAACGCATGTTATTTTTTAAATAGAAAATGGCAACACTCTATCGTACAATACATTTGACCTGAATAATGGATTCTTGACTCACGTACGAAACGTGTATTTTTGAAAAAGATAAGATTCGAAAGAATCCTAAACTTTAATAATGTTGTTTTCTATATAAAATAAAGACTTGGCTTAAAGGTCTAGCTACCAGGCCATAAATTTACACTAATAATAAAAAAAAAATACATTTGACCTTGGTTGACATTGGCTTGGTTTATGTTATATTCATGTACTTATTACTTCCATGGTTATATTATGTTATGATATGGTTATGATAAATTAAATACTGTCGATCCATTGGTTGTCAGTTTTATCAGTCAGTTCATTGATCATTCATTCATTTAGTCTCGTCTGACCCAGTCTGACCTTACGATCTTGATATTGGAAAAATACTTGTTATTTCGTCTAAGAGTCTTCATTGAACTAATTCAGAATTTACTAGTATTTTTAGATAATGTCCGACGTGCAGATAGTTAATACAAATCCTTACGAAGGACAAAAGCCGGGTACAAGTGGTTTGCGAAAAAAAGTTAAAGTTTTTCTTCAAGAAAACTATACGGAAAACTTTATTCAAAGTATCTTGGATGCTAACAAGAACTTAGTTGGATCAACTTTGGTAGTTGGCGGTGACGGCAGGTACTTGTTGAAAGAGGTTGTAGACAAAATTATCAAAATCTCGGCCGCCAATGGTGTAAGTAATTTTTTTTAATATTTAAATTATTGCTCAAACTGTAATTCATTAGTCTTACAACTGTCTAGACAACTTTTGAGTTTTATTGTTATCAATAATAGCATTATATACGAATTTCGAATTTTAAATATAAATAAATTATATGTATATTACATATAATAAATTATATCTATTAAATTTAAATTAATCATAATAATTATTTAATAAATAGTTAAAAGTAAATTATAATTTTTTAGTACTTATAACAACTGTCGAGGTCTGTTTTAAATATCTTCAGACAACGAACATATCTAGCGTAATGTGTCCACACAGACAGCATTCACGGAGAGATTATTTTGTCTCAGCCGGAACCTATATGCCCCAGAATCGGAACCATGCACTTGTCTGTTCTTGTCTGATGTGGCACGTTTCTGGTATGCTAGATGTAAATAAACTGTGTCTGATGGTGTTCGTTGTCTGAAGATATAAACAGATTGTTAGTCCAATCTATCTAATTAATATAATCTTATATATGTATAATTTGTCAGGTGGCTAAATTGTTGGTTGGTCAGAATGGCATACTGTCTACTCCAGCTGTCTCCTGCATCATAAGGAAATTTAAAACCTTGGGTATGTTCAAGTTTTTAATAATGGTTATTTTAGATCGGACATATCCATATTAATATCTGTAAAATTTACAGCAACTCACACATTAACAACTATATTTTGATAAGTTCTTAAATATATTATTATAAATATATCCTTTTAGGTGTTAATTTTTCATTAGAACCGTTGACTTTATCCATAATTGTTTTCAGAAAGTTATTGGTACTGTAAATAGTAATAGTGTTTATCTATTATTATTATATGTGCTATTTTCTTATGAACTATAAAAACAAAAATATTGTTATTGCATAAGACTAATTTTCAGTGCCTATCTCATAAAATTAATATAAATTATTTTACATATTCTATGAGGTAGAACTAGCATATAACCTTATAGTCCCTCCTTTCAGCTTGGAATTTGCTATGCATGTATACAATAAATAAATAACTAGTCCCAATCAGCTCTACCAGTCAAAATGGTACCGAAACTTGACCTCTCAAGATAGGACCAGACCACAAGTTTAAATCTACTCAGCGATCTATGGAGTAGGCTATGCTTGGAGTTTCTTTCAGAAATCCTGAAATTCACCAAAAAACTGAAGCTGTCGACATAGCCGAAGAGAATTAGCAAGCTAAAGTGCTAATGGGCTGGTCAAATTGGTCGCAGGGGAATAATTGATAGGATTGACGAGTTCTTGAATGGAGACCAAGAATTGAAAAACGCAGCCTGTGCCTGCGGCCAAATGTACAGATGACCTGAAAGGCATAGCAGGAAGGGGCTGGATGCGAAGTGCAGAGACCGTGCATGGTGGCGAGGCTTGGGAGAGGCCTATATTCAACAGTGGAGAGACACAGGTTGATGATTATGGGCTCTAATAAGGAGCTTGAAAATGACTTGAACCTTATTATAGAAACATATGCATTGAATGTCAAATCAAATTGTAATAATTAGATTGACCTTGTTTTAGTTTGTCAAGATTTTTTGATCATATTAGATATATAATTATTTATCAATGAATTATCATGATGACAATGCATTATGAAAAGTTTTTCTGTATGTGTAATTATACTCAAAGATGGTTTAAGCCTGTTTTAATAACTGAATGTATTAAAATGTTTTTTTGTCAATAGTTGTTATATCTCACAAGATAATTTTAAGGATGAGTAGCCAATGCAATGCCCTCTGGGTTGCTCTTATTAGGATAATGATTAATGTGTTACATAATATGGTATCACTTGATTTATTCTAGACAGTTCTAGAAAAGCACTTTGAAAATAGGAACTGCTCTTTCAATGCATTTCTTTTTTTCTGCCTTTTAAAACTAAGGCACATCATTGATGTTATATGCAATAAGAGATCGTATGCAACATTAGAATTACATATTTGTTGCAGAAGGATTTCAGTCATTACTTATATTTACTATTAGACTATCTGCCCTTGATAAATTTAGTGGTAAATTAATGTTAAACATTAATTCCAGCAAATAGCTAATTAAAGGTAGTTTTTTTTTTAAGGTAATTTTTGGCCGACTGTAACATTAACATAAGCAACTCTATAAGGACTGCAAACAAATGTGCCTTGGACTGGACCTAAATTGGATAAAAAAATTAGGAATAAGGATGGATAGGGGAGTGGTCTCTGGCATCCCTTACTCACTCACTGAAACACAATAACGTGGTTGGTGGATAGTGCTGCTAAACAGGCAGCCACTACTTATCTTGTTATTCTGATTATTTATTTTTAAATTGGGATAATTCCATTCCATTTGTGTTGTCAACCATGAAATCAATTACTCTTTTGTCTGCTTAATTATAATTCTTCTGAATATGTGTATGCCACTGGTTGATGATTGGACTGGTTTCGGTGAAGTTTTTTGCGATTTTTTTCAGTGTTTCTCGGATAGTTTAGATTACAACATATTTTCGGATTTGGGCAGTAATATGTCTGTTAGGTTCACTCCGTTCACTAATAAAAAAAGTGTGTGTATCACCTCCGAAGCACGACTGAAGTTTACTCCTTTAAACGTATAAAATTTTCCTTGTGTCAATAGATAACTGTATTCAGTTATTAATTACTTTATATTATTTAGTTACGTTCTGCATACTCAGATGTCACGTGTTCCAACAAAGTTATGTTAGTTACGTTCGGTATACACAGACGTCTCTACGTTTTGTAAGTTTAAACGCCGCCCGCCCGCGCCGGCAGTTTATAACGCGCTTTCGTTTCGTTCCTCAACACGGACTACACTTTTCATACAAGATTTCAAACTTTGCTTTTATAAGCCCAGATAATAGGGATATAGGTGAACTTAAATACATGCGTCAACTATCGCGCAAATGTCAAAGTGACAAATAAACGTAACTTTTAGTTAACGCTTGTATTAATTTTACTCATAAAATTTCAATATATGAAAATCATTAAAAAAAATTATATTACAAGTAAATTCCTATATTCCACTCTATTTTGAAACCCAAAACTAAATAGAGTATGCATGCTATGCTGTAAATATGCCTATGTCTATCTCTCTGTCTGGCATCATAGTTCCAAAACTGTATATTATTAACAGAAAATTTGTGTAACTGAGGTGGAAAAACGTCGCAATAAAATCTCCTAAATTAAGCAATTTCGTCTAACAAACATGGGGTAATTTCGGATATGTCACATGAAGCATCTATTTTTTTCCTTTGAACGTCACTTTTTTGCTCACCATGTATATTACAAGAAATATATAAAAATTAAAAATGTGCCTAGTATGAAGAAACAATCCAGTCATTTACTTAAAATATCGGAACGACAGTTTATATGGAAGGTTAAGACATTCTGAATAAAAAAAAGAACTAAATTAATTTTTTTTCATATATAAATACATAAGTAATAAGTATTTATTATTCTCAGGTGGCATTGTCCTCACTGCGTCTCACAACCCCGGTGGCATCAACAATGATTTTGGCATCAAGTTTAACTGTAGCAATGGCGCACCAGCTCCGGACCACATCACCAACAGCATATATGCACTCACCACAAAGATAAAACAATACAAGATTGCACCCAACTTGAGTTGCGATATCACACAAATTGGAGTGCACAAATTTTCTGTAAAAAAATTTTCTTTTTTACCTTACTAGGCTTTTTTGTAATGACTAAACTGTCTAGACTGCTCAGTCTATTTTTGTTCAGAGTCAAGTTAACTAATTATCACTTAATCTTTACTGACTTATTTTATTGTTAACAAAAAAACCTTAGAACTCTATAAAGGTTTTTGTTTTAAAATTTTACACAGAACTATATAGTTACTAACATCTACATATACTTTACTAATATAATATAGCTGAAGAGTTTGTTTGTTTGTTTAAACTTGTTAAGAGTTTGTTTGTTGCTTTTACCTCCGGAACTACCAGTTGGATGAGGAAAGTTATAGGAATTACCAAGAAGAGCCGAAATATGTGTGCATGCTTTGTCAATTTAAACAAAAATGAGGGTGATGCAGCGCGACAGGCTAGTACTTAATAAAATTGCAAAAAGAGTTTATAATTTCTTGCTTAAAATTTTGAAACCTATATGCCTATATTTAAGCATATATAAAATTTTAAAGGCTATGTTCTTAAAAATTTTAACTTCACAGTCCACTGTTCAAACACATGACATATTGAGATTTATATAATTTTGATTCTGATATAGTAGTGGCGACAGTAACCAACCCCTTACTGTAGACCACCGTGAAGTAACAGCATGTGTGCTGTTGTGTTTCACAATTTCCTTTTTTATTGTCACTCGAAGCGATAATTTTTTTCTGCTGATTTTATGGATTTCTCCCACTTCCATAGATGATATCAAAATCGAGGGATACAGTTTGATGCTGCAGCTGCATATCTATATCTAAAATTTAATTACACCACTCAATGGCTAAAGAATCAAAGAATTCGTTACATTGAGTGAGAACTGTGACGCATCGCTTGCGGGGGAGAGGGAATCAACGCCATTTGAGGTCGTTTTGCGGCGTTGCGTCACATAATGTCCGTTTAGTATAATTCTCTCGCTAGAGAGTATATTTTATGTTCTGTGGTATAACTTTTTTACTCTGAGAAGGTAGAATGTTCATTTGAGTTTCAATCGTCAGCTCTCGTCGAGATCTATCGATTGCTTCTTCCACGACACAGCCACAACCAATTTGTTTTTTTTTTTTTTTTTTCAATATTTCTGTTATCTGTCTGCAGCACACCTGCAGCACCTAATCCATCTATGGCGTTGCTTCTGTTATTAGGCGACCTACCTACCCTCAGGCTGGCTGTCAACCTTTTCATAATAATAGTTTTGATTTTATTTTAAGTTAACATTTTTTTTAATTGATGTAAAATTTAGTTGTGAATGTTAGTTTTTGTGTGGACTAAAAAGAGTTTTTTATTAATCTTATTATTTTTATAAATGGTAACTTTCGCTATACATTTTGTGTTAAGTTTTACTTATTTACCACCTTGTGCCCGCGACATCGTCCCCGTATTTTTTTATAAATTATATTTTATTCGTTATTCTGATGTGTAAAGTTTCATGAAAGTTGTTTTTGCGTGAAACAAACGTCCTCAAAAACATCTGCATTTATAATATTGGTAGCATTAAATTTATTACATACTAGCTTTTGCCGGTGACTTTGTGCGCGCTCCATTTTTCTTAGGTTAAGATTGCTCATTTAGATGAGATTCATTGCAATTTTTTTAGATGTACCCCGGGAACAATACTTTTATCTGGATGAAAGGTACCCTATGTATTTTTCTATATCCCCGACAACGTGATGATGATCGGTTGAATAGTTAAGGCGTGAAAACATAACAAACAAACAAACTCACTTTCGAATTTATAAAATTTGTTAGAATTTAATTTTTTTAAATTTCTCTACTAACCGTCAATTGGTCCTGTCCTGTTCAATGTATATATTTTTTCTATTTCTTTCTTCGGTTCAGGTGGATGGACGCGAATTCACAGTTGAAGTAATAGACTCTGTGAAGGATTATGTGGATTACATGAAGAGTATATTTGACTTTGCTAAAATAAAAACTTTAATCCAAGGGACAGAGACGAGGAAACCCTTCAATGTGCTCATCGATTCTATGCATGGTGGTAAGTTACTTTTATATGGATGACGTCGTCATAGCACTGCTTTCTTAACAAAAAAATCTTATATCTAAAAAAAAACTCCTAAAAGCACTAATAAAAAAATTTCATAACATAACACATCATTTATCGCTTTCTCCATTAGTGAAAACTATTGGATGGTTTAGTCACAGCAACAGTGAATTTACATATTTTATATAATGTAATGAAGTTATAGGATATAGAAGACAACGTCGACAACAAAAGGTCCGTCTTAGTGCTTTAGGGTGGACTTTGCTTGTGTTACAGGGAACTGTATCCACTTACCATCAAATAGACCGTCAGCCTGTCCGTTGACTTTTACATAAATATATGTAATGCTAATTGTTTAATTTATTCACAGTGACGGGTCCATATGTTAAACGCATATTTGTGGAAGAGTTGGGTGCAAGTGAGCAGAACGTAAGGCGTGTTAATACCTTGGAGGACTTTGGGGGAGCTCATCCTGACCCCAACTTGACTTATGCGGCAGACCTGGTTGAAGCCGTCAAGAATGGCGATTACGATTTCGGTGCTGCTTTTGATGGAGATGGTAAGCGATTAGAGATATTAAAGCTCCAGTAGAGACATCTCATTGGGATGACAGGGCTATACACTAGGCTTAGTTCGATCATAGTAATGCCTGGTCTAGCTTGAGAGGAAATCGCTTGTTTTGGAAGTTTGCCAATACACAGCTGACTAAAAGATATAGCATACCTCCTAGGTGAAGGAAAATATCGCGATGAAACCTTCATATGCCAAAGAAGTCCACCAACCCGCACTGGACCATAGTGCAGCGTGGTGGAACACATAGCCATACACCCTTGTTGAGAGGGTAGGCCTGTGTCCCTGCACTGCAGTGGGGACATATAATTGACTGTTGATGATAGCATATCTCCTTACACTAAGAAAAGGCCTAAAACCGAAATTAAATGGTTCATTCTGACTTTTTTACTACGTCATCATTCAAATGTTATAAACACGTAAGTTTGTTACATGTCATTAAATTTGAGTTTGTCACGCTTTAACTTAGGTAAAATGAATTAGTATATAGGTAATTACTTCATATAATTAAAACTACCTACAACGGGAAGAAAATTTAAATTTTAATGTTACACAAGTCGTGAAAATAAAGATAGACTTGATAATTAATAGTAAAATGAATAAAATAAGATACGAGTTTGTGAAATAATGGCTCAAGTTTCTTTTTTCGTGATACGTGCAGTGGTTAAGGCCCCTATAGTGATATCGCGCCGCTCGACAATAGGTATTTGACGCGCGGCGGTGGCGCTGCCAAGTGATATTTTCGTGAACTAAACTACGGACAGCGGTCGAGTCGGTGTAAACGGTTTTGATCCTTTCCATATATTTTTGATAGTAAGTAATAAATTATGTTTTTTCAATATTTTTTCTTTCATATTTATTAAAAAGTATACAATGATGATAGGTATTAAATATTTTTGGGTTTGTACCTCCATTACTGATACATATGTGTGAAAGAGTAAATCTCTAATAATAAAATCGTAGAGAAAGCCAATTCATTATTTATTTTTGATTTTTTATTTATCGTTTATTATTATTTATTTCGTATTGTTTTTTTTTTACTATGTTGGGTATAATAACTATCGATATAAGTAGCTGACGAATCAGCAAACATTATAATTTTTTGTCTGTCTATCTATTTCCCTGATACCAGCATTACGCAAAAATCCGTCGCCGACTTTATACCAGGTCGGTATACCGAGGGTTCGATACCTTCCTGAAATGCGAAGATTCACCCTCTCTCCAATAAGGTGCAAGAGTCTGGCCCAGGTGGACTCCATCCGGGCGAAAAGGTAGCTGTTCCAAAAAAAGACCCTTAGGAAGCACCTCACGGTAGGATGGAAATCCGCCATAGAAATCACCGGGATAGCTGCGACCGTGTAGCGTGTATCCCCATCCCTTTCGGCTAAAGTGGCAAATTTGTATGGGGGGGGGTGACAGGAGGTGGATCCCCATCGTCAGGATAGCCAGGCCGTTGGACCTCGAGGAACTATGACTATCCGCCGAAGCGACCGCCTCCCTATCCTCACCACTTTTGGTCCCGCTTTGAAAAATCCAAAAAAATTGTATGGACTGTGAAAAAAATGTATGGACGGGATGGGGATGAGACTTAATTTGGTAACCCCCGATGACCCTCTATGACATTCCGTAAACCCCCCTTTCCTAGCTCTCATACCTTCCGAGATCCCGTAGCCGACTTTTTACCAGGACGGTGTAACGAGGGTCTTGATTTAATCTGTCTTTGATTTTGATTGTACTCTATGATCCGCCATAAAGGGGAATCCCCAGGCGACTCTTTCCCGGAGAACCTTGTCAGTGGTATAATAGTAAAGTAGTAATAAAAAAAAATCCACGACCGGGAATTGAACCCACTATCCACGACAAAATCCGTGCCGATGTTCACTGAGCTATCGTAGCTTTTTCGCGCTTATAATTTTTCTCGTTCCACCTACAATCTTAGTATTTAGTATTTTTAAACAAGTATGTTGGCCAAGTTTCAGATCGCTAGGCTTGCGGGAAGTGGATGAAAAATCGATCCAATGACTTGTTTACACAACAGATAGATAGACAGACAGAGACACAGACAGTACAAGTTACAATAAATGTAGTAAAAAAATCACTCTTTTTCAAATATTTTTTTATTTTTTAAATGTAACCTGGGAATAAGTATATTGGCCAAGTTTCAGATCGGTAGGATTACGGGAAGTGGGTGAAAAAATCGAGTCAAAATTTTGTTTGCAGACAGACAGACAGACAGTACAAGAATAAAGGTAGTAAAAATTATGTCCATTAAATATTTTTTGTGCCTACCTACCTTCTGAATACATGAAATATTTTTTTGCGTTTCACAACGCCAAAGGCGCGGTTTTTTCTGTAACGCGTCATTTTTAGATTATTGGATATTGGATTACTTATAATTCTATTTAATTTTTTTCGATATGTAGTATCTCCGTAATAAAGACAAAACAAGGAATATCTGAAATACAAATTACATACTAAATACGAGTACATCGTAATTAAGTACCCTTTAAAAACATAGTTTTCATCAATGTTTAGTAGACAACACAAAAAAAAAATATAACAAACTGTCAATACATCTTGGTTGCGCTATATTGTTTGCTCGATTCGCAGTCCGATCGCTCGATGTAGTCACGTGGGCGCACAACGAAAAGCGATACGTCCTCCCTCTAGCAGCGCTTGACGCGGACTGACCGGCCGCCGGCCGGGGGAATGTGTCTTCTAATATATTGCAAGATTTGCGTGTTTTTAGGAATTTTTTTAAAGTATTTTTTATAAATCTATTTCTTTAATTTTTTGCATACAAGTAGTTGATGATGTGAAGTTTATAGTGGTATTTTTATTTCTAGCAAATAACATTTAGTCTATTCAGAAAAAGCATCAGTTTTGGGTGGATATTTTCGAAAATTTCACTGTGTTTTATATTTTATTTTTCGAAAATTTTGTATGAAAATAAAAAATTGTTTCATTCATTCCTTAGAAGACTTCTATGCCAATGCACAGTATTTTTTCCGTTAAGTTTAAACTGAGATGTCGACTGAAAACAGCAAAAAAATTGAGTCCCCGAACATCAAATTTTCTGAAACGGGTGTTAGAACATGGTGGATAAATCGAAATTACAGAAATAAATCAAAAATGTGGCTCATTTATTCCATTACTATTGAAATAATCTTTCTAATGACATATTACAAAGTATTCAACTCTGTTTATTTTATGAAAAATCACGAAAATGAGTTGACTGAAATCGTTGCAAAATCACCATAGGCCTCTTAAGTGTAAAATTAGTTTTTATTTTAACAATTACAAAGTGTTCATGCGTCAGGTGTTTGCACATTTTAAACTTTAAAAAATAGTTTAGCAATAGAGCAGACAGAAACAAAAGGAAGATACTTGACTCACTGTCTGCGCGTGGTTTATTTAAACTGAGTCCACTTGTCTCAGTTTCATGACTGAATAAAACTTATGGAATAACAGGTTTCGTTTTGGCGTAGATGTTTAGCAGTGACTTGTATCGTTCTCCCATTCACGCTACCATTTGAATACATTTACATATTATTATTTTCTCTGTTATTAGAAGTTTTCGATATTAGTATTATAGCTGTGGGAGCGAAGTGTTTGCGCATATAGTGTAGCCCACTTGTCGATTACGCACTGCAACTTGCAAGGCTGCAATAAGCGGCGCCCGCGTGGTAGCCGCGTACTCGGTTTCATCAAAGAGTATATAATCACTAGCTTTCATTCGTAGAAAATTTAAATACTGTCTAGGCAACAACAAACACCCAACCGTGCGGGCGGCCACGCGGTGTCAACTCGATCGGCCCGCGCTCTCCCGTTCAAATATTCTGATTAAGATTCTTTATAAGTCAACTTTACATAGTTGCAACAAAGCTTGTTTTTCCATAACAACAAAAAAGTCCTCTTTTTTTACTTGTTTGCTATCGAAGAAGAAGGAAACAGCATAAGAATAAATAAGAACCAAGTAGAACTGAATCTTCTTTGTGCGATTCCCAAACGCCGCCATTTATATAACTACTTCCCCCTTCACGTCGTTACGTCCCTCTGTCGCCCAGGCTTGTCGCTCAGGCTTGTCGCTAGGGTTGCTACTGTTAAATATTGCTTACGAATAAAGATAATATCGCTAAAATATAAGTTGTTCTTTACTTTGAAACCATTATTTTATTCTAGTTTTATAAAATATGAGATTTATAAATACATTATTATGTTACGTACGTACATTAAATATACTTATAAATAATAAGTTATTATAAGACAGTACCATACCAAATTAAGCCATATTAAATAAAAATGTTACTTACCTACAAATATAAAATAAAAAACATAGAGGCTCACGTAAAACTATTAAGTAATATTCAGCGTTGGGTGAGCTATGGTATAGTCTGAGAGCTAAACCCCATAATGGTTTTGGAGTACGGCACAGTGGTCAGGGCCTTGGGAGACTAAAAACCATAATGGATATCTAGAGAAAATTAAATAGTTTCCGCGGACGAAGTCGCGGGTAAAAGCTAGTAGAATAAAATGAAATAAACAATTCATGGCTAATACTTATTGTCAGAAAAAGATGTTGGCTGGTAACGCACAAACAGGCAAACGCGCCTGCGGAGACGCCGGCCGTGAGAGCCCGACTGAGTATCCCGTTTAACATGTAGGCTAATATCGTGACCTTGAGCGCGTCGGAAGCGGGAGTTTCCATTCTACTTGTCTTATTTATTCTTATGGAAACAGGTCAATTGTCACTGTGACATATTATGTAATATCAGTTTTACACAATATACCCACAAGAAGATCTAAACAAACAAAACTAAGCATTAACTTGCGTCTAATGTATTTAGTTATTTCTTACATAGTCTAGCTAGCAGTTTGCGCTGATGCGCCTTTATCCACATTCTTAGGTGACGACAGTCACCCACCATCAAGGGGACCGCCAGCATGCCGCATTTCTCACAAAAACGGAAAAATAAAGAGTATTTTCAAATTTTAACAGGTGACCGCAACATGATTATCGGTCGCGACGCTTTCTTCGTCACACCGTCGGACTCGCTCGCAGTTCTGGCCAACAACTTGCACTACATACCATACTTTGCGCAGCGGAACGTGGTAGGGTACGCCCGCAGTATGCCAACGGCTGCAGCTGTTGACAGGGTGGCTGCGAAGCGACAGAAGAAGATATTCGAAGTGCCCACCGGTAAGCACAAATACTTTTACACTTGGAACCACCCCCTTATAGAAGACCATCTTGAAATAACAGTACGTGTGCTGTTGTGTTTCGGTGAGTGAGTAAAGGATGCCAGAGCCGCAGAAAATATGACGTGGCTTATGTTAATAACTTTATATTCAATAAATCTGGTTCAAAAAATACCAAATTTTTTGATCTATTATTCTACCAATCTGATGAATTGTCAGGTTTCCCTTGACCCATTTTTTATTACATAACAATTTTAATTTTTTTTTATTAATTACAGTGTAAACTCCATGTAACATCACTCGATTTAACGACAAACTCCCCAAAGCGTCGAAATCACTCGTCTTTGGTTGCTTTAGCTTGTTTTCCATACAATGATACACTCCATATAGCATTACACCCACTCTCAATAACGACCACAATTAAGTAACAAAAAGTACCTTTTAAGTTGCCGCCGCTCTGTACGTTCTTTTGTCGCTTTATTGCTTTATTATCCTAGCCCGTAATAAACTCGACTGTCGGCATCATGCAAACCAAACTTTCTAAGAAATTCGTTCTTTTGTTTACAAATTGGGATTGCACGTGTAGACTGTTGACCATGCAAAACTGAGGATCAGGAACAAGATGAAGAAGATAAGACGGGTGAGCCGGAGCCTCCGCCAAGCATTAAAGAAGCTCTAGAAGCGGCTAAATTATTGGAAAAAGTACTTTATCATCAAGATGCCTCAATATCGCAAGATGTGGATAAAATAAGTAAAAAAATACAACAAAATTACTGGTGCAGCAAAAGACGTCAGACAAAAATAACAGTATATACGCAATAGCGTTCAAATAACATTATTTTTTTAATGTACATAACTACTAGCTTGAAATAAGTTTTTTCTTTTCATAATTCTGATTTTTCTTCTTTCCATTTAACGACAACATTCTATAACGCCATAAAATGTACAGTCCCTTTAGTGTCGTTATATAGTGTTTACACTGTATATTAATTATTATTAATTAAAAGCTGTATGTCTCTCTCTAAGTAAATGCCTCCTGCATCTCTTTCCATTTTATTTATTTAGTGCCAATACCCTACCATTTTTTCCTGCTGTATTCTTTATGTCATCAGCCTTTTCTCTTTTAGGCCTTTCCATACGCTTTCTGCTCGTCCCAACAATTTAGTTGTCTGATGAGTCCACCTTTTGTCTTTGAACTTTGATACATGTCCAGCGCCCATTTCCATGTTTATCGTAAGCCATATAAATAAGCATCTGTAATGTTTGTTTTTTTTTTATTGATCTGTTTCGTTGATGCATTGAGTGACAATAATGTCCTAAAATGTGTCAGGTTGGAAATACTTCTGTAACTTGATGGACGAGGGTCTGGTGTCGTTGTGCGGCGAGGAGAGCTTCGGCACTGGCTCTGACCACGTGAGGGAGAAGGACGGGCTCTGGGCTGCCCTCGCTTGGCTCTCCGTACTGGCGAACTCCGGAGAGACCGTACGGGGCACACTCGAGGCGCATTGGAAGCTGTTTGGCAGAAACTACTTTACCAGGTCATTGACTTATTTTATTCAATCCTCACAGGGCCATTCTACTTCAGTAGAATGTATTCGTAGTACTTCATGGTACAGTAGTACTTCATGGTGTGTCCTATGCATTAATATAACTAGCCCAGAGGGTATCTGCCAAAAATCACTTGTGTTTGGATAAGTTTGAAAATATGAATACTAGCTGCGACCTGCGTCCCCGCTTTTGTACATGTGGTCTCTATTCGGATTTATTCGTTTGTCAACCGAATCAAACACTAAGTGTTACTGCTACATTACATCAATGAAAACCGCATTCAAAGCGGTTAAGCCGTTTCTGAGATTAGCTTGGACAAACGTACAGACAGACAAAAATTTTAAAAACTGTTTTTTTTTTTTCACCCCGTTAACATAAATACAATGCGTACAAGTTGGTTTTTTGAAATAGCCTCGTTTACGATTTTATTATATGTATAGATAAATGAGATTGAAAATCTGTTCTCGAAGTTTATAAATGAAAAGAAAAATTCAAAAGTTTTAAACAATTTCCTAAGCTCCTAATGAATTCTGATTTATACCAATGGACATGACCAATTTTTACCAATGGACACTCCGACTTTTGAGAGTATAATCAACAAAAATATATCATACTTCCAAACTTACGCAACTCAAAACAAATATACCGTCTGGGCTAAAGTTGGTAGAGTCGGTAGAGTCCTGGGACAAGCACATTTCCTTACGATGATTTTCTTCACTTGTAGACTGTCACTGTAACTTTTTTGATACTTATCAACTCCATGACTTAGTTTTATGTCAGGATCAAATATGTAGAAGAACGAAATAATCTTGACAGTATTAGTCGTGATTCTTAAATTGTCTTAAAATGGTTTCCACATGAGAATTCCTCGTTATGTTTCATTATGTTCATGTTCGCGGCTTTTTCCGCGTTTAAAGTAAAGATGCATCCCTTCCCATGTCCTTCCCACGATAGCTTGTTAACTAACATAAAAACACCAGCAATTGAAGAATGTTGGAAGTAAAAGATATGATATAATTGGATTATTCACTTTGGTACGCCATTTTGGCTAAAATAAAATTGATTATGGTTTCCTAATGCTTATGGAAATTTCTTTCATATTTTACAAATACTTTTATTTACTTTTTATTTTACAATTAAAAAAATCTTTTGAACCTGTTATGTCAGGGCAATCTCCTTTCCAATCGAATTACATAAGAATTTTTTGTTATAAATCATTATTAGATATGACTACGAGGAATGCGCCAGCGATCCCTGCAACGACATGATGGAAGCACTGGAGAAGAAGTTGAAGGAGCCAGGATTCATAGGGTCGCAGCACACCAGCGGGGACAAGACCTATGTGGTCAAATTGGCGGATAATTTCGCGTATACCGACCCTGTCGATGGGAGCGTTGCTACAAAACAGGTTTCTATATTGCTTAATATCGATCTGCTTTTACTTAATAACTAGCTGAACTCGGCCACGCTTCGCTGCGGCCCATACGGCGGCGGCGTGCGCGTGGGGCGCGCGGTACTGGACACTGCTTAAATATAATAATATTGATGGTATCGTGATGTTATATAGCCTATAGCCTTCCTCGATAAATGGACTATTCAACACAAAAAGAATTTTTCAAATGGAACCAGTAGTTCCTGAGATTAGCGCAGTCAAACAAACAAACAAACTCTTCAGCTTTATAATATTATTATAGATTTATTGCTAGTATATTTTTGTCGGGCTTTGATAGTTTTATTTTTATATGGTCCCTCGGGAGCAGTATTTATTATTATTTTTTTTCAGGACGAAATATACCCTTTTTTATATCCCTGACAGTGTGAATGTAAAATTTCATTATGACCTGTTGTCAAGGGTAAAAAGTAAAGTAAAGTAGTTAAGGGGTGAAAGCGTAACAAACAAACAAACAAACTAGTAATTTAATATGTCTCATTTGACGTTCCAGGGTCTTCGCATAATATTTGAAGATGGTTCCCGGATTGTCTTTCGTTTGAGCGGTACCGGTAGTTCCGGGGCCACTGTCAGGTAAAACTAATTTACCTCACTTAAATCATATCTTATTTGTTTTGACTGTTAATTTTTGACAATAATTGGAGCATTCAAATAGGGTTGTAAATCTAAATAATTGATGCATATTATTATTCCTATTAGTTCTGTAAAAAAATTTTAGGACAATAATATTAAACAGATGGTCTTCTAAATAGCACCACATGAGTTGTGTTTCGGTGAATGTTGAATCCAGATTGGATGGGCAGCATTCGAGGATGCTCCAGCGTCTTCTCGTCCAAAATTCTCTTCAGTGCTTTAAAACACAAGTTTTCGACCAATGTGTTTTGTCAGTGATGACATATGGCGCTGAAACGTGGTCTCTGACTACGAGCCTCGTAAGTAAGCTCAACATCAGTCAACGTTACACTGCAATGAGGAGATCCGTAGACGAAAAAAGCTTACCGACATAAACTGCCGGATTAGTAAGTTGAAGTGGCGTGGGCAGGACACATTGTACGGAGAGCTGAGGGCCGGCGGGGCCGGAAGATTCTCGAGTGGAGGCCCGGACCGGCAAGCGCAGCGTAAGATGTCCATCTACAAGGTGGACAGACGAGCTGATAATGGCCGCGGGTCGAAGGTGGATCCAGGCTGCTTGGTCTGCTGCTTGGTCTTATTGGAAAATTATGGGGGAGACTATCTCCAGCAGTGGACATCCTATTGCTTTGATAATGATACTGGCCTTTCCTCTGGTATGGTCTATAGTAAATCACGCTAGCTCACTACGGATCGACGGGTTTTGCATGTCTTCGGAGATTTCTAGACTTAAAAAGTGATATTAATTTGTAATTCCTCTTCCAGTACAGTAACCCCCCTTCCAAGAAGACCATCGTGTGTTGTGTTTCGATGCTTGACTAAGGGATGCCAAACCCATTCCCCTATTCCTATTTAGTTTCTTATAAATTCAAAAGGCTCTTACTAGGTCTTACTACCTATTAGCAGATAATAGGTTTACAAAAATTTCCAGGTTATACATCGACTCTTACGAAGCTAGCAACGTCCTTGGCGACGCGCAAGTTATGCTCAAACCGTTAATAGATGTCGCTTTGCTAGTTTCTCGTTTGCCGCACTACACCGGCCGGGACGCACCCACAGTCATCACGTAGAATGGAACTTACAGGGTTCGAATATTAAACGGAGCACGTGATTATAGTACTCTGACGCCTATTATAAGAACTTCAAGTGCAGATTGTCTTTAGTGCCAGTTCATGTTTTTCATACAAAATAGTAACGTGAAGATTTAAATAAAAAAAATTATTTAAATATTCTAGCCAACTCTATAAAATATATATTACTGAAGCACTACACTGCCACCAATTATATTATATAATTTATAAATGATTTATAATAAATTTCATTCATTATAAATTCTAAATGTTAAATTTTAATTTTTAATATTTAATTAAACTAATTTTTTTGCTAAAAATAATTTGTGTTTGAGCTGGTTTTTGGCATCGCACAGTTAATACCATTATAACTATTTATAAAGCCCAGGCACTTAACACCCAGCCTTATTTAGAATGCTCAGGCACTGTTTATAATGCCCAGACTATAGTAAAATTAGGCCACATATTTAAACAATTATTAAAAGCCTTGCTGGGGACATAATTATTTTAATTATTGCTAATAAAGTGTTTTCTACGTGTGCAAAAAAGTTCCATTTGCCCATTATTGGCTTTTGGCGTTGCATTACTATATTTTCGTCTTATTCAACTATATTATTTTAGAAACAGTTAAATATGTATTCTCGTATTGTTCATTATTTTTATTCGTACAATTAACCACGCCCTTAAAGAATAGCAACACCCCTGACTGTAAAATAGCAGCACTTGTGCTGTTGCGTTACGGTGCGTGACTTAAATATATAGCAGGCCACTTTCTCCTTTTTTCATACATTCATCCCCCCTTAAGTTGCTTGTATTTACAGGCGACGGTAGCCATATACCATCAAGTGAGCCGTCAGTTTGTCTGAGACGAATATATTAGTAGAATGGTATAATATTCATTGTATACTGTCTGTTGTGTAAATAGCAATACTACATGTTTAATAACATTAAGTTCACAGCAATAAGAACTATAAGTAATGGAATGTTTAAATTACGTCACTACACTTATTCCTAAATTGTATAAAAGGGTTTTTTTTTACCAAAGAGATTTATGTATTATTCGTCTTCCTTGACAAAAGTAAAAATATTTGTTCGAAACAATTGTTTTTTGTTTATTAAGTGCCCCTCACTTCTTATTTGTACAAATTTCAAACGCCTTAATCTCAAGAGATACCTGTGCATTGATTTACAATTTTGCAAACCGGCCAACGGATATATCCTTCAAATTAGACGCTACAATCGTTTTACTGAAAATCCTCAATAGATGTCGCTAAAAAATGTTTTCGTTATTTTTGAGTTAATAATAATAAAAAATATAGCCTTTTTGTGTAAGACCTTATGACAAATTTAATTGAGACTCCCCCATTTGGCACAGTCATGTCGGGTAGCTTTGTACATATGGTTTTCCTTACTAAAGCGCTTACGGGGTAACAGCATCATGAGATCAATAGTATCTATTAGATTTGACTGTCCTATCCAAAATCACTGGATGAGGATAGCCATAGGACTAAAATTGTGTAAAATATTGAAAAATAAAAAACATATTGACAAATAATTGTTTGAAATAAACGTTTATTATTATATTATTATTTATAAGAATCTAACAATCTAAAGCTGCGTATGCGTCCTAGTCCCCTATATAATTAACGTTACTAATTAAATAATTTTTTTGTTATTATGCAATAACAATAATGATTATTTTCGTAATGCTTACATATAAAGTAAATACACTTTATTAAGTAAATTATCTTATTGAACTGAAATTAAAATCAAAACATGTGCTATGGTTAAGAAATAATATTTTAAAATATTATTTTCTTTACGGAATATTCTTCACATTTGAGACTATGATATTCTAGCGACCCGCTATTTATTTTTGCATATTATATACACATCGCGATAACGCGAACATTCGCTTTATCGCGATGTGTGTAGCCGAATATTCGCAAATACTTCGACACTTCGTTCGAAGCCGCAGATACTTCGCCCCACTGTCGGTAAACTCGCGCGCATCATAGGGTTTTATCGCGTTGAACTTCGCTTGCGTGGCTACATTTCAGTCGGCCGACAGGCGTCGTGCGTAGCGGAACTAGGGGACTTATTGCTTTATTTGTTTGCGAGTTAATCTGCTGTTAAAGATTGAATATGGATTGGAGTAATGACAGAATTTTAGAGTTTATAACCAATTACGAGGATGAGCCAATATTATGGAACCCAAAAGAACCTGGCCACAAGCGAAAGGATCATATTTACGATGCATGGGTGAGAATAGAAAATAACCTGGGTTTTCCGTGCACAATTGAAGACCTAAAAAAGAAGCGTGATTCATTTATGGCCTATTATAGGCCACATTTAAATAAGAAAAAGAAAACTAGTAGATCTGGTACTGGGACGGAAGATTTTTTTTCCACAAATGTAGAAAGTAATTGTTTAGCGCCATAAAATACAGAGCGACAGCTTCGTCCATTTTTCCGCGATAAACTATTGCGACATTTCTCTTTGCAATGTGGCCATGCACATTCGCCGTAGGCCGAGGACGAAGTTTTACCGCAATTTTATAATATGTATAGATACAGATTATAAGGATGTTTCAACTGGGTAAGATAATTTTCAAATCCATTGATTGGTTTCTACGACTATTAAGATAGCTATGGCCAAAAATAGATTATCTATTTGACGTGTTAAGGCAATGCCTAATTAGTAACTAATTAAATATCTAATAGAAGCTGAACGGACTCGTACGCATCTCCATACAAAACTGCATTTTTCTATGGACAAAAACTGAGTTGACCTAAATAAAAGTTACTCCCTTACAAGTTTTTAGCCTCAAGTGATAGACTAGCAACTTCTATACATTTTCTTGTATAGACACACACGATTTAAATCTTACCAAATCGAGTCATGATAGTCAAGTTTTGTTTACCGCCATTTATTAATGGCGTTCGTCACTCGTTTATGAAAAATTGCAATAATAAATTTATTGCACCAATGGTGACTATTAACGCGTAGAACGATGTCTTCCACCAAGTCAGTTGATTGCGCAAGTGTAAAGAGCGCATGTGGAGTAACGAAGGAAGTGCGAAAATGTGTACTAAACCGCTCACTGCTCCAGTGTATCTGAAGAAAAAAAAGTGTATCTAAAAATTTTGTATGACAATCATGAATTAGCAACGCAAATCAACACATGTTGCCTTAGTTGGCAAATCATCAAGACACTTGCCTAATAGTCTAAAGAAAATTTAGTAACAAATCAAAATTTGAGTCCTCAGGCGCATTTTTAATATTCTAGAAGGTACGTTTCTAGAAGATATGAAATATCGATGAGTGAAAGAAATGTATTCATATTATACGACGATGGTAAGAGTTTGAAAAAAAAAGCTTCAGACAAATGTAGAGAATTTTGTTTTACATAAAAATGTTTATTTTACTTTTTGCTAAAATTAAAATTAAGTATCAGAGTTAGAGAGGTTATTGACTCCTAATGAATGAACTAATGACTTGATTTGACTAAAATATAATAAAACTACTACATTGTGTAATAGCAAGGCACACTACATTCGGCAGTCCTAAATTGGGCAGTCTGGCGGCAGTAACCAACCTTTTATGGAAGACCACAATTTCAATACGAGTAGCTAACTGAGCATTTTGCTGTTGTGTATCGGTGAGTGAGTGCAAGGTCAGCGACGCACTTGCCAAACCTATTACGTTGCTGGTGTTAATAGGCTAAGGTAGCCACATACCATCCAGTGGACCGGCAGCTTCCTGCCGACATCTCAATAGAGAAAGTTTAATTCTACGAATATATCTCTGAAAAACCACAAAGCAGTTTGTCGGCTCGAAAAACCAACGACAGTTGCAATCATGAAACACAGTCTTTAACTCATCTATTTACTTAGTTTCAGTAATAATAACTTAGGTTATTTATTTATTGAAGTGTCAATTTGTGCTTTTTTTTAATTTATCCAAACAAAACTATAATTTTATTTTTAAGTTTATTAATTTAGACAACATGACACCTATTTAATTTACCTGATAATTGTTCCGATACTGGGACAAAAGCAAGCGAACAGTATGCAAACAGTCACTATACTTAGATTTATGGTGACTGTTAACCATTGTGTCATTTTTATTTCTTCACGCAACGGTAGGAGAAGTATGGCTTCACAGCGCAGCATAAACGCCACTAGGGGGTATACTGTGACCACCTACATAAAGATTACTTTGTTAGTAACATTCATCACCATACTATCCTCCATCCATTCACTGGAAGCCTTTCTCTTGAGGTCATCTGTCCAACTAGCCATGGGCCAATGGGGCGTTTCAACAGAGGTCCAAAATCCAAAACTACTTCAACGCCTATCTATTATATGAGAGATGTAGCATCTATACCTACTGCAGAAAACTGATTCTTTAGGCTATATCGATTACTTTTTCTCTTATTGCTCTCTCCATAGAGAAGACATTTCATCAATGACCATGTCTCAGCACCGCATCTCAAAACTGGCAATGCACATTCAAGACCTTAGAATAGAATAAATTGTACCTATTTGCATTAAAGGACAATTAGAGTAAGTATTTGACAATATTAGAAATACACGGAAAAAATATTACAACACACACACACCTAAAACCTTGCCTTACTTTCGTCTTAAGACGTTGGAAGAAAATCTTTTATTACACTGTATAAGACGAAAAGTTGCCTTAATGCGAACTTGCCCTTCTGCTAATAAGCCAACTCTTATAGCATAATAACAATATAATTAATAATAGCACGTGTGCTGTTTTGTTTTCGGTGAGTGACTAAGGGATGTCAGAGCCCACATTCTTATCTCTTCTTAATCCCTTATTTTTGATCCTACAGTGGTCAGCGCCGCACTTGTACAGAATTACTTATGTTATAAGTAGGTAACGGTAACCACCTACAATCCAGTAGACCGTTAGCCTGTCAGACGACATGTTACAACAAAGAAAGTTGAAAAATAAATAAAGAAATGTATGTATATATGGAGAAATAACCCCTCACAAATTTATAATGCGTGTTTAAAATTAAAGAGACTCACTTGAAACAATAAAAGTATTCTTGCAACAGCTGTCATTACGTCATGCATTTCGAAGTTGTTTAAAATATTCTGAAACAAATTATTAATTTTATTTGAAGGATTTAAAATTTTGCTTAAATATTTAAAATATTATATGCTTAAATATTTAAATAATACCAAATACATGTTTAACATTTTATTTTAAAAATTACGTTTCTAAAATAAAATAATTTTTAAAACTCACGTCTTCGATACAGGATTTGGCCAGTGGAAAACATATGTAAAAAACGGCACCAACTAAAGTGTAAGTTAGTGTTACCAGCACGAAAGCTATTGTCAAATCTCTGCCCTGAAATTAGAGTTAAAACTACGTTTAATATTGAGATTTCAAACTTTTAATTTTGCCATAAATTGTCGTAAGATATTCAGTATGTAGAAACATTTTCTAATTGTTTGTTTTTTTATTTATAGCATGAAATTGTGAACACCTACATTGTTTTCCTGCCTGGCATTGTTTCCCATAATAGTGATTATGATGTTATGGATATAGAAAGACAAAGCCAACATTCCGCTGAGCACAGCCGCGTCTCGTCCTCGGGTTACGTTCGTCATGTTCGAAAGGTTTACACCCCAAGTGTAACCTTTCACTAGCACAAACACCAAGAGATATAGCACAGACAGCGTCCCTGTAAATAATAGTAGTAATTAGAATTTAGTCATTAATGGTAATAAATCTAATTAGGTAAAAATTTAATGTATGTAGGAGGTAAGCTGCGGGCATCAGCTGTCTAAAAATAAAGGTCAAACGCAAGGACAGTATAAATAATGTCAGGCGTTAATATTTTATTTTTCAATTCGGACAAAGTCGATCTTAAACCAGTCTGGCGGCAGTAACCACCCTCTTAAAAAATACCACCGTGAAGTGTGTTGTTGCTTTTCAGTAAGGAATGCAACAATGATATTCATTAAGGTTTTTTCATGAGGTTTTTTTTTCTATCAAAGGTGATTCCTGAGTAATCTATAAGTGTATAAATTCGTTAAGGTTTTATCCTTAGGTTTTTTTTTTATTTTATTTTTTTATGTTATGTCGACAGACAATTACCCTAGGGTTACAAATTAGAGCATAATGCACAGGTGTATCACCAAACAGTTCTACCCAAATCCGACAGATGTCGCCGCTTCACCTAAAATGGAATCAAAACTAATGTAGACGATTCTGTAACCACTTTACCTACTACTTCGTAATTTACATATAGCCGACTTACCGAGTGAATTGAATCTTGTGAAAAAACTAACATTTTTGAAATTCAATAGCGGGAAGACTATGAGCGCCACAAACAGCGGCACGGTACTGTGAAGGCCCCAGTAAGGAGACTCGTTCTCGACCTCTGGTATTATAAGCGATCCATTCTCGCCCCCATGTTTGGGGCAAAGGGGCGATGATTCGTATTCCGTTGCGTTCAATGTATTCAGGTCTGTAAGTAAATAACTTATAAGTATTTATTTTACTATTATTACGTAATAGTTATAAAGCTTTAACTGTAAAATATAAATTGTTTAATTCATCGCGGGTCGCTGGTAAATAATAATACAATTTACTTTTATTATCATTTTACTTATTGATCTTTTTGTCATAAGTTCACAATTTCAGTAGTGTAACCTATTTCTATCATAATGTTGTTTGTATCCAAGTAAGTTGTTTTTATTTTGTAAAGCTTTTATATGTTATCTGATTAGGTGTGATTGGCTGGTGAACAATGCGATCGAGGACTTATTTTGTGCCGATTATAGCGTTTTGTTTAGAATTACAACGCATGACTTAACGTTGAGTTTTATTCTCCTCGCCCGACTATTCGCGCCTATCTGTGATGGCGTCTAAGATACAGGCTCGGCCTAGTTTAGACGCTTAATACACAAATATAATTAGGTAAAATAGAACATAGAATATAGTACTTCTGGAATTGTGTTCATAGGTTCGTTAGTAAATAAATATTATTATTGTTGTTATTAGATTTATGTTATTTATTACATTTATTTATAGGTAGTTATTATTCAAGTGTGATGATAGTGTGTCAGTTAATTATGAAGTATTTTTTTTCTGCCGTAACTTTAGACGTTTTAAAAGTATGAGTTATGAATTCTTGAATTCAATAGGAACTCATCACTTACCAGTAAAATAGTTTACAGTAAAATATAGAAAGTTAGTAATAAGTATCCAGTATACGATATTTGCGCCAAGTAAAACCAGTAAGCTGAAAACGTGTGCCACTCTTTCAGCTGTCAGTCCGAGTAACGCTCGACACAGCGCTGGTACTTCGCAAGCTGCACCACCTGAAAGAGGTTCAAAGTTTACCTACTATCAGTATATTTATACATTATGTACAAGTTTGAATATAATAAGTATATGTTTTTTTAGGAACTAAATAGCACACAAGGAGACAAGAGACGCAACCAAAGTGTGGTAAAATAGACCAAGTAGTGGCAGTGCACATTGCGTTTCCCAGTCACTTTGGGCAGCCCGTCTGGCGGCAGTAATTACCACCTTATATAAGACCACCATGAAATAACAGCATGTCTTGTTTGCTGTTGTGGTTCGGTGAGTGAATAAGGAATGCCAGAGCCAGTGCCGTCTTAAGTCTATTCGGCGCCGGGGTGCGGGGCTCAGCCTGCGCCCTCAGCCACCCGGACGTCTATGTCAAAGGGCGCAATTACTCGCCTATGACAGACGCCCGCGCGCCCATTTCAAATGAACTTACACTTTATTGACTTAGAGATCATTTTGCTTCAAGTGCGGGCGACCGGGCGGCAATGTGTCAAAGGTTATACACTATCTTTGGATTAGAGATTTTGCTGCGCGCGTGTTGCATTTAATAAAATTGTTAAAGCGCCTACACACGGCCCTAAAATCTGTGGCAATATCAGGAGCGTGGTAGTGGGGATGAAATCGGCCGCTACTCTACACACGTCCCTTCCACTAAGTGTGAAACCGACCGTGCAACAAAGCGCTCGTCTATCAAGATGCCGCCGACACTCTCAAAACATCAGAGAATAGGCATCACTCTGGCACTTTCTACAGTGCAACCAAGTCACAGACGAAAAAGTCGCCTAAGGACACAACCATCGTCAGGGGGGGTGCATGTGCGCTGCCGACCTTGCAGGAATTAGTTTACTGCTAGTTTGAAGAAGCCCATATTGTAGCTAGATGGAAACACCTTGGAAGGGAGAGAGACACTTGGAAGCAGCTGAAAAAATTTTAAGAATGGATATAGAATGTGTTGAGGAACTCCTTGAAGAGATCATTGACTTTCGTCCAGGTTTCTCGCTTCTTTTCCTTCGCCATGTCTTCGCACGAAATACAAATTAAAAACACAAAAATACGTCTTGTCGCCGCTGCATTCGCACTAGAGAGTAGTATATTCTTTGATTCGCAGACACACTGCGGTGAAATCGGCACCGATATCGCTACACACGATGCGACAACGCTCCCAAGACGATAATCGCCCCTAAATCGTGGGTTCGACCGACCCGATTTCAGAGTTAGGAGGAAACTGATTACGATTTGCCTACACATGAGGCGATCAAGGGAGCGATCTAGGGCGCTCCCCACCACATCCCCGATATTGCCACCAATTTTAGGGCCGTGTGTAGGCGCTTTAAAAAAATTGAAACAATGATTATTGTTGATGACTATTTTTTTTTTTATATTTAATTTTGCGCATACGTATTTGTCGTAACAAGTATATGAAACTATGCAATGGCGTTAAGTTCAATGAAATATCTAAATACTCAGCGCTCGGCAGGCGCCCTCGGTCGCTCCGCGCCCGGGTGCACCGCACCCCTTGCACCCCCCGGGTAAAGACGGCCCTGGCCAGAGCCCATTTCTCGGGCACGGCCCGGTGCGTGGCGGCACGGTGACAAATGACAAACCCGGACGTGTACGTTGAGAAAAACACGGTGAACGCTCGGCCCGGTGGCGGCACGGTGTAATATAAATCATCCTTTATAGCATAACAACAATGTCAGCACGTGTGCTGTTGTGTTTCGGTGAGTGAGTAAGGGATGCCAGAGCCCATTTCCCTATCCGTTCCTAATATCTTATCCTTAATGCATATTATGTGATGTTAGCCACCTACCGTCAATGGACCGTCAACCTGTCTTGACGACATTAACATAAAATTTTGTGAATTTACCATGAAAAATACATATATTACACTTTTTTGACAGAAGTTGAACTAGGAGTTATAAAGCTAAAGTTAGAGCGAAATAAATGTACCCTGTTAAGACTTACCGTGATATTTGTTGACTTTGAGCAATACGTAAGCGGTGTAAAGGCAGATGGCAGCCATGAACGCCATAAGCACCAAGGCCACTGGCAACCCGGCCCTCTCCACTCCCCAAGCCATCGTTAACAACGACGAACCCATTATGGTGTTCCATACTGAAAAACTGTAAAAGTATATCTGACAGCAGAAAATACAGCTGTATATCTATTTTAAGGTTGACAGACAGGCTGACAGTCCACTTGATGGTAGGTGGCTACCGTCGCCTAAAACACAAGCATCGCCACTGGTGCTGCAAGTGCGCTACAGATCATAGTAGGATTAAGAATAAGTGATGAACGGGATAGAGCACTGAGCTCTGGTATCCCTTACTCACTTATCACACGCTGCTATTTTACAGTGGTCTTCTGTACCTACTACTGACTGCCCAAAATTATAATTTCCGCAGTCAGAAAGTGGTAAGCCCAACTGAAATAATGCCACTTGTGCTATTGAGTTTCAGTCCGTAAATAATCCATTCTCATCCTATGAATGTCAGCAGCGCATTTGCATTCCCCCTGATACAGCTCTGTTTGTGTTTTTGGCTCCAGTCACCTTCTGTCAATTGATGCCTTTATAATAAAAAATATATATAAGAATTTAAATTACTTTATCAATGTTTCAGAAATACATACTTTATCTCCGAAAATATTTTACCTTGAATTTTTGCAATGTCCTTTTTTGTCACAGGTACAAAAAAGGACATGGGTATCTTTAATCCAAAAAAGTACCTCCTGTTTCCTCGAAATATTATCAATCAACGCCTAACAAAAATATATGAACATAATAAAGAGTGAATATTACGTGGGTTGAAAAGTTGCGGGCTTAACACATAGATGGCGCCAACACATTGCATTCGTATTCGCCAGATTTGGCTTCCAGCGACTACTGGCTGTTCGCAGACCTCAAAAAAATGCTGATAAGAAATTTCGCACGAATGAAGAGGTTATCGCTGAAACTGAGGTCTATTTTGAGGCAAAAGCTAAATCGTTCTACAAAAGTGGTATTGAAATGTTAGAGCGGCGCTGGAATTATTGCGTTGCTCTTGCTGGAGTTACGTTGATGAATAAAGCTAATTATTTTGAACAAAAATTTCCTTTGTTAGGCCCAGGACTTTCAGCCCATGTGTTAAATATTAAAATCTAGTTTAGATATTGAATACATATGAACTTAAAAAAAAAAGATATAAATTTTAAACTTCATATTATCCTAATCCTAATGATATCCTCAATAACGCAAAAAGGACTGAACGGATTTGGATAAAATTTGCCACACAAATAGTTTATTACCTGGATTAACATATAGGATACTTTTTATCCTAAAAAATGTTAGATTGCCAAGTGATCCTCTAAGAAATTTGGCGCCACAGTCGTCATAGCGATAAAGATACGAAGTCGCGGCACATATTATAAAATATATATAAATATAATATTTGAACTGGATGTTGAGTGATTGGAAGGCACGACTGTGAAGTGAATGGATTCGTCCAGTTTGGTCAAGTTTGTCTTAAAAAAATATTTCGTGAGTGTTGGGGTTGGAGACGGAGGAAGAAAAGGGGGTAAGGGTGTCTTTGTTCTTGATTTTGGTGTTATATTGGTGTTTGAGTTAGGTAGTCTTGTTTTAGATATCAGGTGTTCTGTATTAAAATATTGTGCCTTTTGTGTCGTGGTATAATGTCTTTTATGGATTGTTGTTGTAACTTCGGTTTAGAAATATATTTTTTCAATTTTATTTTAATGGAGCAACCTTAGGGCCGGCGCATACAAGCTCACAGTATATTAAGCCCTATGTCCACAACGCGCGGATTTTTTTATCACAATAGAAAAATTTGCCTTAAATTGCGGAGATAGAGATTCATATGGCATGTAGATTCTTAGATTGACGCTTCGACCAGTATGCGCCGACCCTTAGTATCTTATTTATCTTTAATGACAATGTAAGAACTCACATAGTTATAAGCGAATTTTGCTTTCCCGATTTCGATGGTTTTTCGAATTGTTTCTTGTACGTCGATAGTATTTCATCTGAAGATAGCTCTGCGTTACCCTGCAATTAATATTTTCTATACAATTATTCTGTACGTATGTATGTCACTGAACTCCTCATAAACCGCTGGATCGATTTTGATGAAATTTTTTTTGTGTGTGTCCCATTGGTCCCTGGTTGATTTTTACTCTATGCCCAACTTCTACTAGTCATATCTGAGTCGTATAAGAATAGATGATGGGTGAAGATAGATGGAGATTCGCTATATAATTTCATCGCCTCCATACTTCATGAAATGAATAGCACACGCGAGTAACTATTGGAGAGGTCAGTTTTTTTTTTTTTTTTTTTTTTTTTAATTATATAAGACATTCTAGCCCTATCATCCCATAGGCTCTCATTTTTAGCTAGCTAGTCAGCAATATAGTGTAATTTTTTCTTGCAAATTACCTATCATATACACAAACGTTTCTCGTTGATCGCTCTTTCCATTAGT
Organism: Bembecia ichneumoniformis; assembly: GCA_910589475.2. NCBI lineage: Eukaryota > Metazoa > Arthropoda > Insecta > Lepidoptera > Sesiidae > Bembecia > Bembecia ichneumoniformis. The sequence goes on along the minus strand of OU342536.1, from coordinate 12,525,218 downwards.
GAAAATTGTATCAAAATCCGTTTAGTTGTTTAGAAGAATTTAGCGGAGAAAAAGGCAGAGGCGGACAGCGACTTCAAATTATACATGTAATATGTAGAGATATGATTAATATTGATTTATTAAAACTTATAAGTAATTTAAAAGCTTTGTGGTAGCATAAAGGTATTAGACACTCGAACTGACCAGGGAATCGGAAGTTTCAGGTGTTACACTTATAGTGTTGTATGTAACGGATCCAGCGGTACTCAGAAGCGGACAAGTGTCGATCTCCATTGTTGTGCAGAACTAAGCAGACTGGAAAAAGCTGAAAACAAACCTGCATCATGGCCTGGTGTTATATAATGTAAAACAAACTGTTCCGCAAATGAAAACAATTTTCCACGATTAAGATTAGCGTCGATATACCTAAAGTTAATACATTTTTTTCTTTAAAAATAATATCCTACTTTTTTGTATGAAATTATTGTCTACATTTTTAGATAACTTTTGATTCGTTGTTAACTTAAACTTAAATTATTTGGAATTTATTAGAAGGATTAACATTTAAAAATAAATACTTAAGTTCTTAGTCGCCCATGTTTGGTGTATACCTATTATTTTGAATTAAAATTTAGTAGAAAAAAACTAAGTACCTAGTGGCAGGACACACTGAGTTTTGCAGTCATTTGCAGAGCGTCTGGCGGCAGTAACCACCCTCTTACGGAAGACACACGTCAAATAACATTATGCATGTTGTGTACCGAGACGCAAAATTGTATTTCTCAATTTATTTACAACTATTTGTTTAATTAATATTATTAATACATTTATTCATTTTTAATTTTTTACAATATAAATACGAAAAACAATAAATATCATTACATCAATATTATAATAAATTTAATTATTTACTCATTTTTCACACAACTATGAAGCTGTCCTCAAAAACAAAACAAAACAAATAGTTTGCACTACAAATTATGATAACATCCACTTACCCAAAAACTCTCTTAATTTTAAATCACTCTTTACCCACAATAAACAATACCTACTGTTGTTAATTTGTAAAAAAAAGTCATTATAAGTATTACCAAACAGTTAAAAATATAACAAATAAGTAAATATAACAAAATATGAATAATTATAAGTGCCTTTTTCAATTTTCTTTCAATTAATATTTCTTGCACTAATTAAAAATATCTTTTATAAAAAATCCTTCAAATATCACACCTCATTAAAATAAAACGAAAATGTTTCACTGAGTTAATATTATATTTTAATAAAAAGGGTAGGCACATACAAATTAGTAATTTTTCAATTTAAAATATAAAAATCTTGTGCACCGTTTTACTCAAAGGAAAGGCCGTCGAATTGTGAGAGCTCTTAAATATGTTGTCGGTATTAATTATGTTCCGATATTGCATACGCTTGGTACATATTGATACAGTCATTGCTTTATCACTGCAGCAGCGTGCCGATAAACATACAGGTTGTTTTTATTTTGGAAAATATTCTTCCTTAACAAAAAATTTAGAGATATTTGAAAATAGAATAATACAATTCCATTATAAACTTTTTAATAAATATAATAGGTCGGGGAAAAAGTTTCTTAGCATTTTATATGAAAACTCAAGACATTTTTTTTTTTCAATTTTATTTACATTTAATTACAGTATATATGTATGAAACTTTTTTTTTTTTTTTTTTTATTTTTTATGAAACTTTAGAGCAATATAGATTGTACATAAGGTTTGGCTATTATTTATAAAGACGCGGGCTATATATAGAAATCTTAGTAAAATTGAAAACCGACATGCCGATGACAACTTTGTCGTCGTCTTTTTTTCTCTGTAACATATATTTCATAAATTCTATTAGGTTTATTGAGATTTTTTTACAAGATACTTATTCCTTCATCTTAGCAATATATTTTATAATTTTTCTGTTTTTAGTTGAATATATAGCTTCTCTACCTAAAATAACTATTGGAAAGTATAATGACCTTTAAATTAATTGAAATTAAAAAAAATATTTTAATAGAATGCACAAGAATACAACATATTTACAAGCAAAAGGACAACACAATACAATCAATTATTCGGACAGGTACTTAATTCTATATTTAAATTATGATAATATATACAACACGTCAGTACCTATCTACATATCTATTTACATTAAACCTATTTTTTATTAGCTTTAATAATAACATATCGCGGTCATTAAATTCATAAAACGTGAGTTCGGTTTATATTCCTTTATTCTCATTAAAGCTTATTATAGCTATTTATATGAGAAATTATGATAAAAAACTTAAATAGGTAAGAAGTTATTTTCAAACATGCTGTATTTTATTAAAAAGCTCTGTAAGTAGGTATGTAACAAATAATATTATTAATAACTACGACATTCCGAACTCTTGAGAAATTTAGAAAAGCAAAGAACAAAATAAATAAGGAAAATTAATTTATCAAACTCGTTTTTAGTTGACAGTTATTTTTTTAAACACAGTGAACTATTTATTATATGTATTGACTTATGCTTAAATTTTAAATGAATCCGTACGTAACAGTATCGATATCTACATATTTCTTAATCATTACTTCCAATCTGTACTTACTTATCTTTTATAATAAAGAGGTAAAGTTTGTCTTATTGGTTTTTAAAATAATGCCTCCACTGCGTTTTGTGATCTAAAGATTACAATTAAATAAAAAACTCACTGTTCAATATTAATGTGCACATTATATTATCTATTCTCTATAATATATTTTATGAAATAAAATGAAAACTATAAAAACACATCATTTCTGTTCGTCTTTCTCTTCTATACTATTTTTCAAAGAGTATCTATTTTTCTCACAATGACATATTCAATCTAGCTTTTTAAAAAACATTCTAATTTCAATTTTTTAAGTCAGCCAGGATTCAAGTTCGAAATACATCAACGGTACTCTTCCGATTTAAAAAATTCTTTCACCAGTAGCTAAAATAGAATTTCAGATTGTACATACGCTAAATAATTGTACGCAGGCGTGAGCTATCAAAAAATATCAAAAAATTGTACGCAGGAGTTAGTATATTTTACTCAAAGTTTTACTTTGATTCTTTTACTACACATTCTTTTACTTTTTAAAAGTAGCATAATTAGGTAGGTATATTCAAAGGTTTTTTGAAAATACCTTCGCTTGCTAGTTTCCACAAACGATTCGACTAAAATCACTCCTTGTACTTTTATGACATCAATCGACAGTCAATCATAAGTACCTATCAAATTTCTCTAACAACCATTAATTAAATGAAAGGAAAACCATGAAATCCTTACTCATAAATTCAAAGGAACAAGATAAATCACTTACTCAGTCAATCCTATTATGCTTTATGTTAGTAATTAACAATTTTTATTATTATTATTATTATTATAGATGGTAGATGCTCTTGGCCAGCATCTATCCGCGTAGGAAAGATGAGGCCGACGATGGAGCAAGCTCACCCAGAAGATGCCTATTCACTCGAATCTTGAAAAGATTTAGGTTGTATGAGCTCGGAATATCGGCAGGGATTTCCAATCTTTAGCAGTGCGCATTATAAAAGATGTTTTAATGCGCTTGGTCCGAATTATAGGGATTTCAACAATCCCTATAATTCTGCCTGTCCGATAGAAGAAAGGGAAAAGCGGTATGATCTCATGAGCCTGCCGAGCACACTCTCCGAAGTACATCTTATGGAATACAAACAGACAGGCAATTTTGCGTCCATGTGCCAGGCCCTGTAGCTTAGTCCTTGTTAGCGTACCGCCGCCGATGAGCCTCCTAGCTCTACGATTCACCAAGTCGAGTGCGGCAGGTTGGTATTTTGCTGAGCCAAGGTGACAGCAATACTCCATGTAAGATCGGACTTGTGCTTTGCACAAAGAAAGGAGCTGTCCAGGTGTGTGAAGCATCGCTTCACCCTATTTAGGGTGCCCAGCTTTTTGGCCGCTGTTTAGGCTTTGGACTCGATGGAAGTGCCGAAGTTGAAATTAAAACACCCCATGCCAAGAAGCTCAAGATTTAACTTTCATGTAATTTTATTTATCAACATGATTTCATGATTTTTAGCCTTCAGGAAAACATTTCAGCCTTTCCTACCTAATTTATAGAGACGCGAAATTAAATTGATTTCCACATTTATTCGTAAATATATAGTTAATTAATTATTAATAATGACCAATAATATGCAAATAAACGATTTCGGTTATCAGTAAAGTAACTTCCCCACAAAATCTGCAATAAATAAAAGCGATGCACGTCTACGCACCGGAGCAGTGACATTTTATTTACAAATGTTCAAGGCAACACGTTTCGCCTTGATCCTTTGCACTGATAAATTGTGATTGAACTTTAAAACGGTTTTACTACGAATTATTTTTGGAAAATTGGCCTTGTTTGCGTAGATTTTAATCTATTCGCTCTAATTATTTAATTGCATATGTATGTCACATTAAGCAAACAATTATTCTTCCACTTGATTATAGATATTCATAGTAAGTAAATAAAATTGCAGTTATACGTAATGGTTTTACATAGAAAATTGAGAACAATTATTTATGACGTATAGAACTGACGTACTATTGTTTCATGAAGACAGAGACTGATAATAATGAAGTAAATAATTTAAAACAATGCATAAAACGGACCGCAGAGGCAACATATGTTCCGAGTCTAAGTTAGACGAATTGTAAAGGCTTCAAAAGATTCGGAATTTCTTACTTTCTTCCGAACTCCCGGCAAAAATAAGAGAATCAAACAAAAATCAAAATGTAAAATCAGCACAATGAATATACCAACTGTAAATGTAAAGAACTATATTTTAATCACACATCACTAAGGAGACGTCAATGTTTATTATTTCCAATAGGTACCTACTTAATATTTATTCCTTCCTAGCTTTCTACAGTTCATGTACCTACCTATGTGGAACAAAATATCAGCTGACGAAACAATTATCGGTATTTCATCATCCATTAGTTGCCAAGTAGGACTATCCTACCTAATCTAATGTATCCTACTACCTACCTACCGATAATATCATTTACGTATACCTACTGACGTCTTATTCTCAAAGGCATATTTTCAACATCATTTAAAAGTGGACGAATGCCCACTGTTGAAAACGCGAGTCCCACTTAAACTCAGACCAATAATGGGAACTAGTCCCATATAGGTAGGTAATATAGTAACTATACTAATAATTTAATATTTCTATATATCTTACGAAATAAAATTGTTATTTTAAATAGTGTTACAGTGAAATTCAAGTTACTTTTGGTTTAAAAATTTAATCGCCTCGGTGCACAACGTAATGCCGGATGTTCCACCCGCGGGCTCTTCATGAGCTCTCAACCTGTGGCCGAACTAATAGGTAAGCTGCCACCTCTGCGTGTCCAACAAAATTAGATTCAGAGGAACAAGGGGACTTTCGAAACTCCATAATTCCAACTCTCAACCAGTTACTTCGGTTCCTTATTGCTCGACTAAACTCGGAGTCTCAGCCCAGCAAGCCCAACATGCGAGCAAGAAAAAGCTTCTTGAAGTAGTAAACCAATGTGTCAGCAAGAATACGCAAGCGTCGTGGGAGGATTTATTTAAGTTCACATGCAAAATCCTTCATGCTCATGCTGCTGGCGCTAAGCATATTGTAGCCTCACTAGCATAATCAAGAGAATATCAAGAAATACAACAATATATATTCCCTGTGGAAGAGCGTAGAAAGAAAGGTATTCGATGGGAACGTAAAGGGCGCAGTTTGCCTCATAACTTCGGAATTCCATTGCTGACAATGATGCCGATACCCTCAGGTCGCTCCAACAAAAACACCCACAGCCGTCCGGTCCTCTTTAATATCCCAGACAAAGACTCAATTGATATCTAACAGATTTCTTTTTACATGCATTGGCTTCCTTTCCTAATGGCAACTGCTATGGACGGCTTCTTACCAAGTCACCTTAGGGACCTGACTGCCGCTTCCCTCGGACAGGCTGCGCAAGATTTTCTCACTGCTCTGACCAATCTCTGCAATATGTTGCTCCAGGACAAAGTCACTGAAGATTTCACCCCCTATATCTATGGCGCTTCACTAATTGCTCTTAAAAAGAAAGAAGGTGGTATCAGACCAATCGTTATAGGCTCCACTATTAGAAGAATTTGCTCTAAAATCGTATGTAAAAAGATTAATGTATAAACTGGAGTTCTTTGTTTCAGCCAGTTCAATTAGGGTTTGGCACGAAGGGTGGGTGCGAGGTTGCCGTACACGCTGCCCACTCTTTCCTGTACTCAAAGCGTGATCCGCACGTTTCCATCAAATTAGACGTGAGTAACGCCTTCAATAGTATAGAGAGAGATTCTTCACTTGGAGCAGTGAGAGAGCACATACCAGAAACATACAAATATCTCCACCAATGCTATTCCAAATTTCATAGTACAATGCGGAATGTGCACGAACACAAGCCCGTAGAGTCTGCCTACAAGGCCTGAGTTCAAGCTCGTGACCACAAAATTCGAGATGCAAAAGGGTAATTTGTAAGACTCGTTACAACCATATTAGACGAATAGGGGCCAAGTTAGCAACATACCCTCCCGGTAGTAAGCAGTTCTGGTCCTTATCTAAATCCGTTGAAACCAACTTCTGTCGTCCGTCGCTTCCTCCCTTGCTGAAGCTAGACGGCTCACTGGCTCACACTGCATTAGAGAAGGCTAATCTTTTCACCTCTCTGTTTGCCCGCAACTCTCGCCTGGACACTAGCTCTCAACAGCCACTTTCAATGCCTCGTTGTGAATCTTCAATGCCGGATATCTCGATTCACAACAAAGAAGTTCGAAGAGCACTACCTACGGAGTCTTGGCGTGGACAAAGCTAGTGTACCTGATGACATACCTGCAAGGGTCCTGAAGGAATGTGGTCCTGAATTGTCTCTTGTACTTACACGCTTGTACCGTCTCTCTCTCAAGACAAATACCGTACCGACATCTTGGAAGCTTGAGCGCTGAGAATTCAAAAAAGGGGCAAATAGTCAGGCCTCGCGAATCACTTTGAATCCCTAGCTTTCGCGATAGAAAAACTCGGAGAGTGGTCACCCGATGCCGAGGCCTTCGAAAAAATTTCTAATCGAGAAATAGGGCGACCATGTGCAAGGTCCTTTTTCACTCAACGTATGGCGTTGCAAATTCAAAGGGGCTGAGCTACTTAGATGAGTTATTCTTTTTGGCCAATTAATCGCCTCCCCAGCGTGTACGCAATTTTCATTTAAATACTATATTTCATTTTAATTATATATCTTTCATTGTTTCTCATTTACTAATATTATAAACAGAAAAATTTGTATGTATGTTAATAATAAATAAACTGAAAAACTAGGTACTAGACTAATTTTAAAAATTCTTTCACCTATAGAAAGCTACATTATCAGCGAGTAATATTTTATAAAGAGACGCGGACGAAGTCGCCTGCAACAGCTAGTCAATTATAAATGCAAAAGTTTGTTTCTCGGTAACGCAAAAAAGGCTGAACGGATTTGGATGAAATTAGGCATACAGGTGTGTAAGGAACTAAGACATTTTAATTTTTTCAAAAATCGAGGCCTTACTTCCTAAGAAACAATTTTCGTATCTCTTATGGTTTGAAAGAGATCCATTTGGATTGATCGTCCTGTATATAGTTGCCTGCGAAAATCCATCCATGAATTACTATTGCAAGGCTTTGAAATTTGAAAATCGAAGCAAGCAAAGATGTGCGACAGAGAAAAACATTAAGCGTACTATGCAGTGTAATAGAGAGGGATGAAGAATAGTAGCTTTTTAAAAAATTAAGGATATTCATAAGCATACTTTAATAGGCACCACAATCGCGATTTATTTTCTTATACATAGATAAAAATTGATAAAATATACTTTTCGTCTGGTAAATAGATGGGTGAAGGACGACCTCTCTAACCATAGGCAGTGTGGTGATATATATTGGCATCTATGAAATCAATAAAACAACATAATAAATACTACACAATATTTATTTACAAATGATACTAACAATATAAATAGCTCTAATGGATGACTGATGAAAATCAACAAAGATGGCAAACTAGATTTTTGCCAGTCATTATTTAAGATCTAAATCTTAAAAAAGTGATTATGAATCCTCTATGCCATAGAGTCTATGGTCTAAACTTTGGTGACAAACATTATTTTAATATTGATGATTTTAATAATCATCAATATTAAAATGATTTTAATAACTACATTTAAGTTAATAAAGCAAAAAATGCAAGACATTTGAAGTGTGTGTTATTGAAATTCTTGCAGTAGAAAAACTTCACCCTCTATGATAAGGAACTTAGAGTAAGGAAGCTCACTAACATAAAATGAACTCTTAACCTGTCTGCTGCTTTTTTAACTAAAAAAAAAAACTAGTATCCTTCCGAGTTCATACACTGAAATGCAGACATTAACAGTGCTAAGATTTTTAACAACATAAACCTAAATGTATCCAATAAACCTCAAAGACAATTAACTAAATTGAAGTTATTTAATTAAAATAATTTTGTATTAACTAATATTTTTAAATTTTGCAGCAGGTTCATATGCTTTTGATTTTAGAACAAAATATCTTCTCAGATTTAATTTATGTAAGTATAAAGAATTTTCAAGTAAATAAAAATTAAATTATCAGTTAAGCCATTATCAGTACAGAAACCATTTTATAGTAATTTTAACCAAATGAATATGTATTACCAAACATGTAGGTAATATTAGAAGAAAAATCTTTGTTATTCAGACAATTTACATGTAAAGTATGGCAACAGATCATCTTTTTGTTGTTAAATATCTATTGTATAATTAAGATTGTTTAAGAAGGAGTATAAGTATAATGTAAGATCACATTGTCCAAATAAGATCACATGCCTATACAAGTGTACATTTCCTTAATGTGCCCTCTTGATAAAATTTTATAAATTCAAATTAAATGTTAAATCCCATTTTCCTCATGCAAGCTTTGTGTTCTTCAATCAAGTCACCGCAGTTCTCTTCGCCTCTCTCAATAATGCTGGAAGAAAAAAATTAATATTACATGTACAGATAGATATATTATAATCCAACTTATGACCTGCCCCATCTTCGCATCAATGCAATTCTGTTCTGCAAATTATATACACAAACTTCCCTCATTTATCACTCTTTCTATTAATGAAAATCATATCAAAATTTGTTAGGTTGGAAGAAGTTAGCGCAGAAACAGAAACAAGTGGATAGCGACCTTATTTTATATGTATAAAATTATAGACATAAATGTTCGTCTTAGTCGTTTGATATCAATGTCATTCATTTGAAGATGCCAGCCCATAGTAGAATGCCTAAAAGCGTTTTAATATTTAGCCAAGGGACTTTGCTTTTTGCAGTCATAAGTTGAGCAGCCTATCTAGTGGCATCTACCATGCTCTTAATGCTCTTAACTCTTAGTAACAGTTAATATGAACAGACAAAAATTAGATATTTTTTTAACATATAAATCAACATGATAGCTAATGGTCCACTTGATAATGGGTGGCTGCTATCACCTCTAATCACAAGCAACATGTTCTAGGGATCCCGGGTTTGATTTCCAGCAGGGTCAACTTTGACAAAGAACCTTTCAAATTTGGCTCTGGTCTGGATCTGGAAAGTGGTGGCAGAGAACACTGCGTTTCTCAGTCATTTGGCAGTGTGTCTGGCAGCAGTAATCACCCTCGTACAGAATACCTACCACTGTGAAATAAGAGCATGTGTGCTGTTGTGTTTCAGTGAGTAAGGGATGCTCAGAGCCCATTTTCCTATCCAATCCCTTATCTTTAATCCTACTGTAGTTAGCAGCGCACTTGCAACAGCTTTGGCGTTGCTGTTATAGGTGACAGTAGCCACCTACTATCAAATGGGTTGTTAGCCTGTCTTAACATAAAAAGTAAAAAAATGCTTTCGACCAAGATTGATAAAGGGCAAGGAGTAGCTGAACAGGCTCTAATATGCCTTACTCAGTCACCAAATCACAAAAGAGTGCTCCCTGTAATTCTGAAATGTGTTGCATTACTGTATTATACAAGGTCCCTAATTATGTTGGGTGTTTCACTCAGCCCCCTCCCTACCTTCTATTTAATGATTGGTTGAGAGTAAATCATTGTAGGTATATAAATATATAATAATGTAATTAAAAATATGACAAAATTATGAAATAAATTAAACAATAACAGCTATTTTAAGCTTAGAAAGTATTTAAGAATTTTGTGATTATTTATAAGTATTATCGGAAGAGATGTAACTGTTCGAATAATCAAATTATAACTGTAACATTATATTTCCCAAAATCCTTAACCCAACCTGAATTCTAGGTAATCAGTCAGAAATTGATAGAAACAAAACATTGTTTTTTGAAGTATTTTCCAAATGATTCAAGTACAGCGACATTCTCTGCATTAAATGCAACCGCTATAATTAGTGATAATAAGCAAATAGTGTTAGCTATTGCGTAACAATATGTAATTGAGATAATATAACCTTACCATGCATCTCGGACTTTTTTGGTTTCTGGACAAGCGCAACATGGCTTCAATTTGGGTTTCTCTGTGTTTGTTGGTGCCGGAGCGGCTACTTGTACAGGAGCAGTACTGGCGTTCCCCATTATTTATTCAAATTTTCATTTATATAGCATAAAAACAATTCAATCAATCTACATTAGCAGACAAAAAATATTTTCTTGTCTGACTTCTAAAACAGATTTACAATGTCAGTTGCACAGATTAATGACAAACAACGTCAGTTGTCACCTACCTCTCCCTAGAGAGTATATACTATATATGTTCTGTGGTTGTCACTGTCAGCAAGCGTATGGCATGCGTGTTCACTTCATACCTTCAGTACTTGTTCAGTACCTTCATACCCAAAGATGTTGTATTAGTCTGTACCTATAGATGGATCACAAAATGCAGCAATATTTTATTCTTTCTAACACCTTCAAATTGTCATAAGATTGAAAGAGACATACATATATAATCTATCGGGTCGAAGTTGAGTGAATGTCTCCATTTTGACTATACAATGCAAGCTAAAGTTATAGCGTATAATAGTGCTGTGCATTTTTATTGATAACTAGATATCGTTGATATAGATTTTAAATATATGACGGATAAAAAGTATGGCTAAATGCGTATCGGTGTACTGTTTGGTTATTCAAAATAAATAAAATGTGGGTGCGTACTGGTACTCGCCGCACTAATCGGTTGTATGAGATTGTATGCAACCTCTCGCATTTATTTCACCAAAATATTTCAAAAGAATAGTTATTTTTTGGGTAGAAATATTTAGATTCCATCCTTAAGAGGTAGAACGGGAGTAGGTTTTTATTACGAGGAAAAAAACAACTCGATAATCTTAAAGTTTTATTTTTAGAAACGATATCACAGATTGGATAATCTGTGATATCGTTTCTAAACTGAGATAGATAATTAAATGAAAATAGTAAAGAAAACTAGAACCAAAAAGTAACATTTTAATTTAAAGACTTGCAGTTAATGTTGACGCTTGGGTATCCACGTATTTTTAATGAGGTTTTATGGGGCTCTAACAGTTACAACGAGAAAAAAACAACTGTGTTTTTGCTAAACATATTATATTAAACAGAAAAGACATTTCAATAACAAAAGGATTTTGGCGGTCTATCAAATGTCATCAATCAGTGACAGTAACATATGTGTTTCGTTCTTTCATTGTCAAATCTCAATTACAAATATAGACAACTTTACAACACCCTTCCTCAATGAAATAACGGAATGTAATTACAATACAATCTGTAGAAACAGCTATTAATTTTAACTTAGACAACTTCTGAACTAGACTTCTTAAAACTAAACCAATCTATAAAACTATAAAATACACAATCTATAAAATGCAGTTACAATACAATCTATAAAAGTGCTATTCATTTAACATAAGACATAACTTCTGAAAAATTTCTTTACCTAAACCTTTAGTACAAATATCTGCAATCTGTTTTGCCGTTGGAACATATCTCAACTCTACTTCTTGCCTCTCTACTTTATCTCTCACAAAATGATACCTTAAATCTATGTGCTTCAATCTGTTATGTTTTTCCGGATTCTTCGCAACATGTATGGCTGACTGATTATCAATGTAAATAATAAATTTGTTCCATCCTATATGAAGTTCTTTCATTAAATTCCTGATCCAGCATCCTTCAGCTATCCCTTTTGCTAAAGCTACATACTCTGACTCGGTCGATGAGAGAGCAGTGCAGTGCTGTTTTGTACTGCACCATGACACAGTGCATCCATACACTTTCATAATATATCCTGAAGTAGATTTTCTCTCTAATTTATCTCCACCCCAATCTGCATCTGTATATCCAATCAATGTTTCCTCTCCATTATTTTTATAAATTAATTTGTAGTCCAAGGTCCCTTTAATGTATCTTAGTATCCTTTTCAAGGCTTTCCACAGATTTTCATCAGCAAACACTTGATATCTACTTAAGAAACTTAATGCAAAACATATATCAGGTCTAGTCCCCAACATTGCATACATCAAGCTTCCTACCAACTGTCTGCATCTTTTCATCAAATCGTGATCTTCAGCTGGCTTTGTAGATAACACTATACCAGTTTCTATTGGTGTAGCCACTGGCTTACATTCTTCCATTCCATATTTCTTTAATAGGTCTTCTAGATACTGTCTCTGATCAAGTTCTAAGTAACCCTCTCTTTCTGTAATGTTTATTCCTAAATATCTCATTTTCTTACTTCCCATATCTGTCATTTGAAAATTTCTTTGTAGTGCTTGTTTTAGTCTATCTATTTCTTCCTTTTCTTCAGCTACTATTATTAAATCATCCACATATAGAAGTAGATAAAATCTCTTCTTTTCTTTGTAGTACAAGCAATAATCTGATTTACTTCTTAGAAACCCTTCCTCTATCATAAAATTGTTGAATCTCTCGTTCCAATTTCTGGGAGACTTCTTTAATCCGTAAAGTGACTTCTGTAGTTTTAGAACCTTTCCATCATATCTCTCTATTCCTTTTGGTAATTTTAGGTAGACATTTTCATGTATCTCACCATTTAAGAATGCACTTTTAACATCCAGCTGGTTAAGTTTGAGGTTATATTTACTGACTATGGCTAAAAGAATTCTTAGTGTGGGCAATTTGGCCACTGGTGCATATATTTCAGAGTGGTCAAAGACATCTTCTTGTTGGAAACCTCTTACAACGAGCCTCGCTTTGTAAATATTTTCATTCTTCTCTCCCTTTTTGATCTTAAATATCCATTTAGTCTCTATTACTTTCTTTTCATCTGGTGGCTGTTTTTCTATCCATGTATTGTTTCCTTCTAATGCGTTTAACTCTTTTTCTACAGCTTCTCTCCATTTCTGTGAATCCTTTCCTGTCATTGCCTTTTCATATGTAAGCTGTTCTTCATTTGAAGCCTTAAATCCAGTGTAGTAATCATCATATTTCTTTGGCTTCTTTACTTCTCTTGTCCTGGTCTTCTGTGATTTCTCCTCTAGGTTTCTTAATAAACTTTCTTCATCTGACTGTTCTGCGCATGCTTCAAAACCGTCCCTTGAATTTTCTAGTCCTTCTTCTTCCATACTACACTCACTTCTAGTCTCTTCATTTTCTTTCACATTTGTATTTCTTCTTTCAGTTAGTTCATTTTCTTCTATTTTTTCTTCTGCTTGTTCTTGAATTTCTTCTGTAATTTTTGTCTCCTCTGTCTTCTCTTCTAACTGTTTGTCTTGGCTTTCTTGATTGCTTCTGTCACTTTCTGTTTCATAGTGAAAGACTCTTCTATTTTCTCCATTTTCTTTCTTCTCTGTAAAACCTCTTCTCTGTTCTTTATTTTCCTTGTTCTCTATCTGTGCTTGAATGAATATGACATCTCTGTAGGTATTTATTTCTTTTGTATTTTCAAACCAAACTCTGTATCCTTTGCTGGTAACGCCATAACCGACAAAAATACCCTTCTTGCTTTTTGCATCCCACTTTAGCCTTTTCTCTTTTGGAACATGTACATACACTTCCGTCCCAAATATCTTCAAATCTCTTATGTCAAAACTTCTCCTGTGTAGTAAGTTATATGGAGTCTTCTCTGTAATAGGTGAGCGACCAGTTCTATTCAGTATGAATACAGCTGTACTAACTGCCTCTGCCCAAAGATCTTTCTGTAACCTTTTTGCTTGTAACATTGTTCTGGCTGCTTCTACTATTGTCCTCATTTCTCTTTCCGCCCGTCCATTCTGTTGAGGTGTGTATGCAACTGTTGTTTGGTGAGTTATTCCTTTTTTCTTAAAAATATCTGAAACTTCTCTGTTAATAAATTCTCCTCCATTGTCTGATCTCATAAATTTTATTTCTTGGCCACTTTCTCTCTTAAAAGTTTCTATAAAATTTTGAATGCAATCTTTTGTTTCATACTTATTTTTCAAAAAGTAAACAAATCTGTAGCTGCTATAGTCATCTTTAAACAGAAGGAAATATTTTGACCCTCCTATAGAAACTATTTCCATTGGGCCGCACAAGTCCATATGTATTAATTCACCAGGAACTTTAGCTCTAGAATCACTTCTCTGAAATGGCAGCTTACTTTGTTTTCCTTTTATGCATGGTATACACTGTTCAGGCTGTCCTTCTATTTTATGTTCTATATTATTCCTCTTTAATATGTCCTTAACATATCCAAAATTCTGATGAGCTAGACGTTCATGCCACTCTGTTAAGGTAGTAAGTGCAAATGTTTTATTCTTAAATTTAAAGTTCATGTAGTACATACTTCCAATTCTATCTGCTGTGCAAATCACTTCATTCTTTTTGCTAACTGTACCTCCATATTTGGTTGATGTCACAGTATAACCTCTATCTGTCGCAGCTCTTACAGAAAATAAGTTTGTCTTTAACTCCGGAACATGTAACACATTCAACAATGAACAGGGATTGTATCTTTGGCCATCAAAACAACTGAGCTCCATACTTCCTATTCCTTCAATTTTAAGCTTCTTTCCATCTCCAATAATAATGTATTTATCATCTGCTAATTTTTTATAATCTGTAAATAGCTCATTTGCATAGCTCATATGTTCACTGGCTCCTGTATCCATAACCCAAAGTGAAAAATCTTTATTATAAAGTTCTAAATTTGTGAGAAAGGCATTATGGTTACTTCCCTTTTGTCCTTGGCGTTTACGGCACTCTTTGAACAGGTGTCCACTCTTTCCACAAAAATTACACTTGCGTGACTTACAATCCTTTTTTAGGTGGCCGGCTTTTCCACACACAAAACACTTTTGTTTTGTTTTATCAACAAAACTTTTGGCTGTGAGCGCTGAAGACAACTCTCTGACCGATCCATGTCCCTCTTTCTGACGTTCTTCTTCTACTAACAGCCTTGCTGTAAGGTTCTTCATTCTCTGATCCCCCTCCGGCACAGATTCCCAGGCGGATATGAAATGTTTATATTTTTCTGGCAAACTCATAATAATTTTCGTCACTATCATAGCCTCTGATACCTTTTCTCCACTGTCCTTTAATTGATTAACGATTTCCTCAATCTTTGATATAAATACAGCCATGGGTGGTTCAAACTGCAGATTGAAAAACTTTTGCTGAACCAAATGTACACCAACTTTTGATTTGGCTTCAAATATTGTAGTAAGTTTTTCCCACATCTCTGACGCAGAAGAGCATGATACAAGATAGACCAGGATGCCCTCCTCCACTCGAGTGACTATTACCTCTTGAGCCTTTTGATCTGCTGTTTCTTCTTGCGGTGTCACCGGTTCTTTTAGCAAAGCTTCATACCAGCCTTTAGATTTCAACACTATTTTGGTTTGGAACTGCCATAAGGCCCAATTGTTGTTGTTTAGAATCAAAGCCCCGTCTTTTCTATCCATTTTGTCTTTCTTCTATCCTTTGTATGCTGGTCTTATTTCGTCTCTGCTGTAACTGTTGTTTTCCGTCTATATCTTCTGTAATTCCTTCTGTACGATGTCTGGGCCCATAACCAATGAGGTTTTATGGGGCTCTAACAGTTACAACGAGAAAAAAACAACTGTGTTTTTGCTAAACATATTATATTAAACAGAAAAGACATTTCAATAACAAAAGGATTTTGGCGGTCTATCAAATGTCATCAATCAGTGACAGTAACATATGTGTTTCGTTCTTTCATTGTCAAATCTCAATTACAAATATAGACAACTTTACAACATTTTTTAGTAAGTTTTCTTTTTCTGGGTAATTTCTGAAAAGAAATAGTTTTTGGTTATTAATGATTCAAAAGATTTTCATAATTTTCATAGATTGAAGCATAACTTCTTTATAACTTATAGATATTACTTACTGGTTTACACGATGGTGGTAATTTTAGGAATATTGTCGGCAGTGCATACGAGTGTAGAATTTTACGCTGAAATCCTTGGCGAAAGCAAGAATCTTCATAGTGCATCGAGCATATTCTTGTATATTGCGAAGCTATCCAATCGTCGCCTTTTCTTACATTTTTTGTCCACGTTTTGTTTAAATCGATGTCGGTGGGAAATCTGTTATAAATTGATAAAAATTACTTTCAACCTGCAGTGAATGCTAGAAATTGTCAACACTCTACTAAAAATAAATTAGTTATCGATATCGATAAACTTATCAAGATCAGATTACAGCTCTATAAAGCAAGACAAATGTCAAAAATTTCGATTAACTTTGGTTTTTGTAAATTTTAGTTATAAACACCAGCTTTTCTTTAAATAAATCAACCTTAGAGCTGTGTATGCATGTACAATGATTCATTTTTAGTAAACAATTATAAAAATTTGTTTACAAAACACCAAAATTAATGAGTGCGAGCTGTGCGACTTACCGGTGAAATGATATGTTTCCATTATTCTCCTTCAAAACACCCACTCTACTTGGACAAACGGGAACAGTACAAGCCATTCTTGACAAGCAACAGATTTATGAAATCACACTTTCAGATTTTTAAGTATTTTAAATCACATAAAGCTAAACGTGCTTGTTAACCAGCATGATATAAACAAATATGACGTTGCCTCTTTTATGGCGCGCAGCGTTTTAAGACGTACATATTCGGCTATTGTTATCTCTTTTTAACATACGACATGCAGCCATTAGAAAGACGGGTATCGAGTATCGAAGGAATCTTCAATTTTTTTTTTGTTCCATCTATACACTAATACAATTATCTTTGGTTCATACCCATAAACCTATAATTTATATTTGTGGAAGGAACGTTGATAAAAACTAGGTATCAATCGAACGATCCATCATTTCACTGCTGACTGCTGATATATTATCACGAATCGAAGTTATATTACTTTTAGATAAGTTCCCAATAACGTTTGATTATTTATATAATTACTTATGATAAAAAAGGTCCAAACAAAATGAAACTAATTAATGTAAAGTCCAAAATGCAATATCCAGAACGCAGGTAGGTTACCTACCAATTAAATGCGAATCGAGCGTATTCATACTACACTTTCTCTTTTCGTTTCGCCTTAGTGGATAGATTACCTCAGGTTACGCTGACAAAAAATAAGTGTCGTAATACGCTTATGTACGATGTTCACCTTGTAGACTGACATATTATCCGCCTATTTATTATATTACCGTTAAGCTTTGTTCATTTATTTATTTATATAATTATTCACTAAGCCTACCAACGTTTGTTCCCACAAAAAACATTGCATGAATATAGAACGTTACGTTATTTCGATATACACTTATGGCTCGCAAGCCAGCAACAGATTTCCACCACCAAGTTCCTCTCATGCGTTAACTCGTAAAATGCTTGTGAGAATTGTATCATGAAGCCTTATGAACGTCAGCTGTGGCTCTGTGGGTAGGTTGAGCAACGGAAGCCTCCCATACACGTAAAAAAACCGTCTGGCTCCTGCGTTATGATAACAGGACTGATAATGATATCAACTGATACAAATAATAAGGAAAAATTGTTAAACATAAAGTATGAGAAAGAATATTACTAATATTTTAAATCCGAAAGATTCTTAGGATAGGATGTGTGGATGTTTATTACTCGTTCACGCGGAAACAACTGAACGAATTTTAGTTAGAGTAATGAACTATAGTTTGTATAATTGTCAGAACAACACAGATTTCAATTTATAAATATGCACACGTACGAAGACGCGGGCAAAAGCTGGGATGAAAATAAAGTTAAATTAATAACTAGAAATAATGATAGAATCAGCTACGTATGATCACCCATGTTGTTTAACATTCTGCATAGTCTTAGGATAGGAGAGATTGCACCAAGAACAGATCTGCACTGCACTAGTTAAAGCGCCCGAGGGATTGTGCTGGGACAAGTTTACCCAGTTTAATAGGTATTAATATCTATAAAATATTTTACTTACTTACATGCTAAGTTGATAGATTTTTCTTTTAGATTTTTAGGTTTTCATACAGGACCTAAGTAGGTATATATGAAAATCATTTATTTCCATTCCCATGTGGAACAAAAGCAAATTCAAAGAAGACGTGGAGTAAGTTTAATATTAGTATCTAACTAAGGAGATTCTTCTATAATAATTACTGTGTCCACCAAGTGAGTATACAATCACGTAGAAACAAAAAGTTTCTGGGCTATTCTGTAATTTACTGTATACTAGCGTTGTGTTTCGGTGAGTGCGTAAGGGATGTCAGAGCCTAACTTCCTATCCCAATTATCCTCTATCCCACTAAGTCGGCACCTGTGACGTTGCTTGTGTTATAGGCGACGGTAGCCACCTACTATCAAGTGGATAGTCAGCCTGGCCACCGAGTATCTATATTATTATTCCTCTGTGGCCTGGCTGGCGACTTAACAATTATATAAATATATGTATAGACAGACAGTTAATTTTTAGACATAGAAGATAATTAATGAAGTAAAAGATTTTCACAAAGATTCGAGTTATTAATATTAAAAGAAATTTCCTGGCATCAAATCTCTTCAATTTCTGGTGTAGTTTTTTAAATGATAGTATAGCTAAAAATAAAAGTCGCACATGAAAGCAATAACAATTTATATAGCAATTAAAAACTGACAACGGGCACATGGAGAACGTTTGATTCAATCAAAAGCCTATTTTTAAGGGATAGTTGTTTTTTAATACCTACCTAGGTATAGTTATGGCTATCACGATACAGGAACAGTCTAGTGCAGCACTGTTAAACTGTGCTAGTGCGGGATCCATTGTTAAAAGGACCAATGCCCAATTTCGTCTCCGTGTTTTTTTGTTCTTCTTTTATTTTGAAACTATTTTGAAATCAATGCTTTCTTTCTTTCTTTAATTTTCCGTATGCACACTGTATCCAACCAGATATTTTAACAAATATAATTTAAATTATAATTATAGCACCATGTACCTTATATTTTTATGTAAAGGTCGTAAGACAGTCTGACGGTCTACTTTGTGGTAGGTGGCTAACAACATCTCAAGCAACGCCCTAGGTGCTGAAGTGCGTTGCTGGCTATAGTAGGATTAAGGATTAGTAGGATAAAGATTCAGTTCATTACTGCTTCTCTTCTCAAAATAATCTTAGAGGTGTTTGATTAAATTGTCTTTTAAAAAAATATATCAAGAGAACAAGATTTTTAATGAAAAGTGAAAAATTGTTACCATTATGTACGTCGGTAGCAGATTAACTCGACACTGGTTCAGGGGCTTAATATGAACATGGTTTTCGTATTTACGATTTGATATTTCACTTGAATAATTACTTTATTATACACTTTTAATCCAATGTCAACCATGTAATCTAGATATTCCATGAGATTTATAAATCATAAAACTTCTTGAAGGTTATGTGAATTATTGATTTACCTAGTCCTTTCTTTTTTTAAGTACTAGTTTTTATTTAAACTCAAAATAAAGTCAATTATAATGATTAATTATTTTAATCTTAAATTTATAAATTATTACCATATACCATTATTTAATGTATTTTCTATAATTATCCCTAATAACACAAAAAATAAAGTAATATCAAATGAACTCTACAAAGAGTATGAAAGTTCCTCGGTATCAAGCCTAACAAGTACATCGCTCCAGCCTTCGAACACCTACGGGAAAAGCTGTCAAAATACAATCAATATTTTTATCGTTTTTCTTGTATATCGGGACCCCTGTCACCTCAATAATAGTATTGTTTTATACAATATTGGAAAAAATATTTTTTTTTAATTAAAAAATAAAGTTTAACTTATATAATTATATTATAATAAATTCTCGAAAATTCGTAAGCTAAATTCTTTGTTTACCCCCACGGCACTGTAGGTTCAAAGGTGTGCGTGACGCGTGTAAGCGAATGTTCAGTTTCTTCGGATGTTTATAAGTGAGCCCACGTTTTGTAAGTTGAACATTTTTGTGTTAAATTATAAGTTGTCGATGTTTGTGTTTAGGGTATTGGTGCTTTGCAACTTTAATTTGGAATAATTATAAAATTCTTAGAATATAAATTCTAAAATTAAGTATTCGCTACGAATGTTGTCTTATAAAAAAAATAACGTGAGATGGCATTATGTTCGTGTAATCGCTTAGCATTGTATGTTAAAAACGAAAAAAAAATTACATAGAAGTGAAAAAAAAAACAGGTTTGTTGAACTTATATGTAATTTTTTTTGTACGTTTGTCGATATAGGTAAACATTACAAATAAATTCATTGTTATTCTAATTCTAAAGTGTTTATTTATTAATCGATGACGTAAAAACCGAAAGTATCTCTTGAAATATTTAATTCTACAGCCTATAGTATAGAAGTTGATTTAGAGAAATTAGCAAAACATAAAAACGTTTCTCAACCGGCAGTTCTTGTTACAAAATAAATCATTTTAGTTTTTTGGTCACAGTTACTGTGACCAAATGACTCGTATAAGTAATACAAAGATTTTCAACTAGATCGAGCAAGACGAAAGAATCCGTAATGTGACATTTAGAACCACGTGGTATAAAATCGCTCAGTCCATCGCCAACTTTACAAGGCTATTTAGTATTTAGCTACGCCATGGCCATCCTGTTTACGATGATCAGAATCAATATTTTTGAAGGAAAAAATTTCCCAAGGCCCTCTCTATGTATTCTGTATATTAAATATTTTTATATATTCTATACATAATATATATTTAATCTTTTTGGTATAATATAATCACGTTACTATATCAAATTACTCGCACATTTAAAACTTCATACAGTGAGCGAATATTTGTCCAAAACAAAAAATAATAGGTATGTGAAAATTCGTCACAATGCCTATTTAAATCTAGTATGTATGGCCATTTTAAAAATTTTATTTAGGACGAATTAATAATAAATTTTTATAATAGCAGAATTTTGTTCTAAGAGAGAAAGAGAGAGGCACTTAAAAATAAAAACTCATCTATAATGATTCATACTTATTAAATATATAGTTTTGGCTATATATAAAATTGAATCCCCATTTCCCTTGGTCACGGCATCACGCGTGAACGGGTAGACCGATTTTAATTCGGTTTTCACTAATGGAAAGAGGGATAAACGGGGAATGTTCATATATATTATAAAAAAAGCCACCCGAGCGAAGCCGGGGGCGGGTTGTTAGTTTTTAGATAAAAATTTACCTCTGAACGAGTTTGTACATATTTATTCATAAAAACAGTAGACATAACGAGTTTACGAAAACATGTTTTTGTTAGATCCAGTATTATTATGGCACACAGTATGATTTATGCTACTGTTATTATCGTTTCGTAATAACTATCTCACAATTTAAAATCACATAAAAAAAGGACAGAACAATGAAGACTAACAATCAAATAAAAGCCCCGTTTTATTGTATTTATCCATTTGGATAATAACATTTATTTTGTAATGTTGACACAAAATTATTAATTTAATTGCATAAATTAATTCCTGTTACCATGACAACTGCCCAAATTTTTCAACTAACTACCCGCATAATATATTACAATTTTAAAAAAGAGGATTCATGTTCCATGAATAACATTTTTAACATAATGAATATTGCTATTTGCATAGATCTAGGCTCAGGCATCTGATTCTGGTTTGGATATAAGGTCTCCATTTGCAAGCCATAAGATTTTTTTATTACATAATTAATGCGTTATAAATGTCATTGACTCGTAGAGGCGTTTAGAAAGTTCAGAACCAAAAAAAAATGAGTTCGTTGCCCGTTTCTTGTGACTAGTTAAATTTTGTAAAATAAAAATTAGATTTTTATGGTTAACTAGTCTACTTTTTTATGTAAATACTTTTTTAATACTTTTTCATATACTTTTTTATGTAAATGTTGGCATTCAGTTGACAGTCCACTTGATGGTAAATGGTTACCGTCGCCTAGAATTAACGGAAGCATTTGTTGATGGTTGTTGCCTTTGCTGACCTTAATAAGAAAAAGGGATAAGAGATAGGGAATACGATTTGTAATTTCGTACTCACTCACCAAAACTAAAAAAACAAAGAGTTATTTTTCACTTATTATGTCACTACAAAATAAAATTAAATTTCTTCATAATTTATACCTATTACATCCTTATCCTTTTTCCTTAACATTGTACTTATAATATGCCTGCGAAGCTGGAAGCCGGTCGCTATTATTGTATGTCGCTGCCTACTTCTATCTATTTCTCCGCTAAACCACCCTACGGATCGTCAAAGATATAAAGAATTGGACCCCCAATTTTTTATATTTTTGACAATCCTTCGGAAACCTAACTTTTTTCCGTTAAAAAAATCCTATGTTTAATCCAGGTAATAAACTATCTGTGTCCCAAATTTCATCCAAATCTGTTTAGCTGATTTTGCGTGAAAGAGTAACAAACATACATCCTCACAAATTTTCGACTTTATAATTTAGTAGGATACATCTATTTCTTGTAAGTAGAATTAGTAAAAAAACATAAATTTTCCCATTCTTGTAACCGGAATACATTTTATTTCTATTTTTAGGCAAACATGTGTAATACACTGAAGAGTATCTGCACGTACGTGCGCATATTTCTAGACAGAGTGATAGATTTCGTCTTCTCTCTGTACTGGGAAGGGAAGAAGCAAACGATACCGAACTTGGAGAAGAGGCAAGCATTCCTTGCAGAAAGCGCAGTCACTTTGGCCAGAAGAATTAAGCAGAAGGAGTTGAAATCTGAAGATTTAGTTCGAGCGGTCATACAGAGGATTAAAGAGGTAGGATTAAAAGGTTAGAATTATAAATAATACTACACAAGTATTACTAATCGTTTATACTGTAAGAAATATTTATTTCCTTAAAGATAGGCTTAAAGTACATGAAAGCACCTAACGGCTTTTTTCTTCACGGCCTCTTTTTAATTGTTGGTGCACGCGTTTTGAGGTGTAGTGGTTAATTGACTTAAAATGGTTCTTGACTCCAAATAATTAATTATAAAATATGTAACTATAATTATAATCGAAACGAAAAAATATAATTACAGTCCAATTATATAAATTATAATCGTTATTGTTGAAGAATTATATATTATTATAGGTATTATAAACAATTATATAATATTATTGGGAACTAGCAAAAAATTTACAATAAAATTAACTTTAT
This sequence comes from Bembecia ichneumoniformis, assembly GCA_910589475.2. Lineage (NCBI taxonomy): Eukaryota > Metazoa > Arthropoda > Insecta > Lepidoptera > Sesiidae > Bembecia > Bembecia ichneumoniformis. The sequence goes on along the minus strand of OU342536.1, from coordinate 12,501,583 downwards.
TCTTAAATTTACAATTTCACTTTAAATTTATGCCTATAATTATATAATAAAATCGTAAACGAGCCTTTGTCTGTACATTAAATATTTTGTAGTGTAACAATTCTGAAGGTGGCCGGTTGTAAGAAAAGATGGAGATTTTAAGGAAACAACTACACTTTAATTTCGCTAGAGTCCCTATGGGACTCTAAAAATCACTATAGTCCTTATATATTTATATGTATATATATTTTCTTATATCTTCCGTTGATCTCGTCGTTCTGGAGTATCTTTATTCCCTTTTGGACAGAAGCACAGGCAAAGATAGGATATAAGCGGATCTTGTCGACTTAATGAAAATAAGAGTTGGATTCGTTCAGACTGGATGTGATAATCAAAAGATCGAAAGCTCAATCGCCTTTCTGATTCCTTTTAAAGAAAATCTGAATCTCTTTAATAAAATTATTTATATTCCTTACACCTTCTCTTTAAGGCTCTCTCTCTCCAGAATATGCCTTGTCTCCGTGAAAAAATCTGTCAATCTCCTTTTTTCTTTTCTTCCATTCTGTTGTTCCTTTTTATTTGAAATCCCGCCGGCCAGTGTATATGTAATATAAAAAGGACACATTATAAACAGGAACAAAAAGGACACATTATAACAGGTTTATAATGAATGAGACAAGCGAATGATGATGAACCCTACAATTTTTCAAAAAATGATTTATACACCTTGTACTTATCTTACGGAGGTCAAAATAATAGTTTTTAGATTTTTGTCTGTTTGTACGTTTGTGCACGCTAATCTCAGAAACGGCTTAACCGATTTGAATGCGGTTTTCAGTGATGTGTAGCATGCTTCCCGTAACAATGTGTTTGTTTCATTCCAATCGGTTTACAAAACAATAAAACTTACGCGCTATACCGAATACCACGCGTAGGAAATTGCGGACTCAGCTAGTATCTAAATATTTTTTATGCCGTGACGTGTCAAAGTTGAACAAAAGTGATAATATTATTTAAACGAACAAATTAAACTTTATTTTTGTATTAAAACTACAGATATTCGATTTTAATTTGGAGTTATTATTAGCAGCAATACTATTGGTAAATTTGTAGTAATTACCTAAAAATATGTCTTTACCTCCCTAACTTAAAAAAATACAATCAGATTTTTTTTATATTTTTCTAACTTGTCCACATCCTGTTTCCAATGTAACATTTTTGTACAAAACCGCAAATCTACGATGTGAGGTATTCTTCGACCAGAAAAGATACTGTTCCCAGAAGATCATATAAAAATAAATATATAACAAATTGAACGCCTCACGAAATATATGAGCAATAAAAATTGCAAATATATTTCAACGCCTAAGAAAAAGGTGGGCGGACGAAGTCGCAGACAAAACTATAGTAGGTACTCATAAAAATGAAATAAAGGTTCATTGGGGTCGAAGTTAACGAATGTGTGATGGTAAATGACTTGTTGGAAGCTTGACAGTTAAAACTCTGCTATATTTTTAAATTTATTCAACAGCCAATTGTTTCCAGGGCTAAAGGCTACGTCTTAATGAGTAATTACTAGTTAGGTAAGAATAGTACTTACCTACCTTGTTTTGCGTGTATTTCGTCTTACGCGCCTAATATTGCGTCACCAATGTTTGTTTGTTTGGTAACCAACGGAGTGTTCGTCAACTTTACGCACTTAGATTTGTTTAAATAAATAACTGATGTACCAACTTGTTTTTATTTGAATTAGAAATTCAGTCAGATTCTATGCAGAGTTCAACAAGGTCGTATTTGTTCATTTATTTGATCTATTCATTTGATCTAGTCGTGGTGGGAGCAAAAGGCACAGATGAAGTAATATGTATAATCTACTTGAAAAGCTTTATTATAGTTTGTTTTTAGATAGATATTTAAAAAGTGTTTTCTATGTAGGTACATAAAGTTTTTAACTTATTTAGAGAATGTCTTCCTGAATACCAAACCATTTAAAAAAAAATCATTAATAAATTCAATTAATTACCGAAAGCTATTTTTATTACTGGCTTTGGATTTTTAGTTGGGTATATTCTTGTTTTGAATTAGTTAGTATAAAGTTCTAAGCCTGGATCTAGTGTCGACACGTGGCCCCCATTTTTTCATTATCCCTCACTTATATATGTCATATAATTATAATACCTAATATCTAAGACTCTATAGGTATATTGAGAGTAATATTTAATATAAAAAAATCGCAAATAAGCCGTGTCTGTACATTAAATATTTAAAAAAAAAAACAACTTGTACCTACACGTTGTACTTATGTTACCGAAGTCAAAAAAATAGTTAGAATTTTGTCTGTTTGTGCGTTTGTGCGCGCTAATCTCAGAAATGTACCTATATGTGTAGGTAATAATAGGTATAATAATTAAAATTAATCTGTTAGTCAACCAAATAATAGGTATTCTTACCACGCGTTATGAAGTCTCCGCTATGAACGAAATCCTTTATTACCGATTTAAAGAGTGTCATGTGGTTATACGGACATGATCCTTAAGCCAACCCGTTTAACGGTTTACGAATGACAAATAAAAATAATTTTGACATTTTTTTTTTAATATTAGTAGACATCAAAGAATATGGTAATGCCACATGTGAAGAAAAGACATGACATGTTTTCAGGTAAATCCAATAATAAATGCGGTCGTCGAGAACAGATATGAGGCAGCCCTGAACGAGGCCAAAGATGTGGATAAAATGATAGAAAATGGTCTCTCTGAAGAAGAAGCTAAGGAAAAACCATTCCTAGGTAACAACTTTACTATTTTTAATATCTAATGGTTAAAACTAAAACGAATCAATAATATTACTAAATTCTAAATATTTACAAATTAACAACATGTAAGTACATAAGACACACTATTATGTTTTCGGAACTGGCCAGTTACTTAAACAAAAATTTAAAAAGTATTTGCAACATTTGAAAATGGAACTCTTTGGCTGTAGAATACAATTTGTTTCACCTGTCATTTGATTTTTAATTGTGGCCTCATTTTAAATATTGCATGTTATTTTATGTTAAGATCGGCAGACAGGCTGATGGTCCACTTGATGGTAGGTGGCCACCGTCGCCTATAACACAAGCAACGTCACAGCTGCTGCAAGTGCACTGTCGACTACAGTAGGTCTAAGGATTGGATAGGAAATGGGCACTGGCACCCGTTTACTCACTCACCGAAACACAACAGCACACTTGCTGTTATTTCACGGTGGTCTTCTGTAAGGGGGTGGTTACTGCCGTCAGACGGGCTGCCCAAATAGCTGCGAAACGCAGTGTGCCCTGCCACTACTTTCCAGATCCAGACCAGAGGCAAATTTGAAAAGTTCATTTTTTCAAAGTTGACCCTGCCGGGAATCGAACCCGGGAACCTTAGAACAGACCTTTAAGGCAAGCACCCTAACCACTCACCCAACGGGCTCGTCAAAATGTCAAAATTACGATAGATTTAACTCGTGAAAATTTTCGCGGTAATCTAAATCTAGTTATCTTTAATTTTCGATTTAATGCAGCCACAGGTCACGGGTTTGTAGCATTGTATAATGTCTCAATTAAAAGAAATGCTTGACAACATTTGCATATGATATATGATTTATAGTTGATACTTATTATCACCCTTATCATCTAAACTCCCTAACTCTGTAAATTTATAATTTTAGCATAGAAAGCATTTTTATGTAAAATTAAATTCTCTACAATATTTTTCTCAAACTTTTTTTCTCTTTTGTAACTTTTTTGTTTTTGTAATTTATATTAATTTTTGTATAATTTGGAAAAAGCACCTATTTTTATTTTTTCTACCCCTTCTGCAGGTTGGAATAAAAAAATTCCTTCATCCTATTACAGAAGCTTATATATCCATATACCTTATATATACTTATATATCCAAAATGCCCCTGAGAAACTTAAATTTTGATTAAGTTATTAAATTTTCCTGAACTATTAAAGGTTCCTAAACTATTAGGAAAAGACATGTCATCGGTTATTGCCAACTCAATAACACAGAACCCGATTTCTTCTAAATTAAACGACGAGAGGAACCATGGGATACAACGAGTATTTTATAACCTTCTTTCTCACCGCAAAAGTACTACACCGCAGACACTTCTTATGCTTATTGTGCGTAATATGCAGTTATGCTTACCTACATAATAAGTACCGGAATATTGCACAACGGCACTTAACACGGCGACACACTGGCCAACAAATTGCAGCAATGCAAAAAGTTTTGCAATTTGTAAAAGTTCATCATTTGTGTGTTATTGTTTTTTTACATAAAAGTTAAACGCTACCACTCTTCGACCGAGGAAAACCTGTACCTACAGTCGGAGAAAGAGAATGTACCTATAGGAGTTTTGAGGTCAGCTTATATTTGCATGTTTTCGTAATTCGTTCGTTGTAAGCATTCGTTATTGAATGCTTGTGAAGTCCAAGAATAGGGAATATGCACATTTTTTAATATTTTCATACGATAGGTTATATCGTTATATAACCGTAAAAAAATATTCAGCGCCAAAATCAGAAATTTGGTAACAAAAAAAAAAGTTAAAATTAACTAACAGCTACGGGCACTTTAAACACCCGCCCTTTTGGCGCGCTTGTCGTGACGTCAAAATACAATCAAATGTTAAAAATCACAAACATCTACACGCTTGTTGACATTTCATAGACGTTAACGTCACATTCCATAGACTTTGGCGTCACATTCGATCTGACCGTTTCAAGTATTTTGAATTTCCCACATTTTTATGCACTTTTTAATAATTATTTTCTTAACGAAAAAGAAGTAGAAAATACCTACTTTGTACTGTAACTGCCATGGCCGTTTTTAACCTATTATAGGGTATGACAATGACTATTATTTTAATAATACAACATCAGCGAGAAACTGGTCAATCTTTTTTGAAGAATTGTAGTTCTTAATTAAATTTTTATTCTTTTCAATTTGAAGAAGAAGCGTTTCCTCAGTGCAGTTAGACGGGAAATAGGGGGCCCCATCGATGACGGGGCCCTGAGCATTGCCCAGAATGCCTAGAGGAAAATAGGGGCCTAGTAACTGCTGTAGGTATATGAATTAAAATCCTCTGGACATGTATTTATGCTGATAAAGGTTTATTATTATTATACATTAATTAATTTTTTTTTCTTAATTCTAAATTTTTTTAAATATATAAATCTATAAAAAAATATTATTAGCCTTACCATCAAGTGAACAGTCAGCCATCAATCAATAAGAATTGTTCTTGATATGAACCGAATAATTGTCAAAAGTACTATTATATTTATACGAAAATTTCAGGTGTTCCTTTTACAACGAAAGAGAGTCAGCCCATTCGAGGGTTCCACCTGACATTGGGTCTCTGGTCGCGTCGCGATTTGAAAGCCAACGAGGACAGCCTGGCTATTGTTAGGTTGAAGCAAGCTGGTGCCATACCGATCGCAGCCACTAATCTTCCCGAGCTACTTATTTGGTGAGTATATGTAGTAATAGATAGCAATTTGACTTCTTCTTCGTCGTTACACTCTTATCAGCACGGCCGTGGTAATCATCACTCACTCCTGGTTCACTCTTGTAAAAGACCACTGACTGGCTGACCTGTTTTGATCGTTTCATCGCATCAATGACCTTCTACAGGTCTTCCAACTTGCACTGCATTCATTCAGTAATCTGTATTCAGTAATTTGTATTACTTGGCGCTGAAATGTGGTCCCTAACTATAGACCTCGAAAAGCTCAATGTCGCTCAACGAGCTATGGCTATGCTCGGGGTGGCTCGGGGTGGCTCGGGGTTACTCTGCCAATGAGAAGATCGGTAGACGAATAAAAGTTACCAACATAACCCGGCGGGCGGTTCAGAAATTGAAGTGGCCATAGGCAGGACATAAGTACGGGCCCCAGTGGCCGAAGGGCCGGCTGTGGTCCGTACTGTCCGCCGAAGGTACCGGAAGGTTCTCGATTGAAGGCCACGGATCGGCAAGTGCAGCATAAAACGTCTACCCGCAAGGTGAACAGACAATCTGATAAGGGCCACGGATCGACGGTGGATCCAGAATGCTTCTAACCAGTCCTGTTGAAAAATTATGGGGGAACAATGTCCAACAATGGACGTCCTACGACTGCGATGACGATGATTACTTTTTATTATTTCTTCATAAAAAATATTTCTAGAATTAAACTCACATCTAATCTATCCATATAATTTGTTTGAAAATGCATTTACTCTGTTTAATGCCAGCCTTACACACGATCAAACCTATAGTCCAATCGCTATGACATGATAGACTTGATCGTATGGTTGGCATAATCAAAATTTATATGACACGTAATTCTTTAATTGAAATAGGCAAGAAACTAGGAACATGGTATATGGAATGACCAACAATCCTCATCACACTGGGAGGACTCCGGGAGGATCGAGTGGCGCGGAAGCGGCATTGACGGCAACTTATGCAACCGCTATATCCCTGTGTGAGTACCAGCTTGTTATACTGGTAATGTGTCTCTAATGTGATGTAATATTCTATTAATTACATTTATTTATTCAATTTACATCTTAACATTTTAATTTAAGACTTTATTTTGAGAATATGTAGAAGTTTCCGTGGTCTGAACTCTATAAAATTCCTTAATTGTCCGTTGGTTCATAGCCACCTGGAGAACTTGAATCAAATCTCGTATTGAGACTATCCAGAAACTATTATTATTCTACTCATATTAGAAAGAAAGAAAGCATAAATTTTAACATTAAATATAGGCACTTTAGCAGATTCCACATAAATCTACTACTTGCCGTATTACGAGAGACAGAAATTTAATATAAATTCAAAATTGTTTGCAACAATTTTCTAAAGATTAGAATTTAGTGAAGAAACTGACCGAGATAGACAGCGACTTTATCTATACATATAATAAAATCGCATACGAGCTGTGTCTGTACATTAAATATTAAAAAAAAAAAAAAAAAAAACAATTTATACACCTTGTACTTATGCACAACGTTATAATACACGTTGTACTTATGAACGAAGTTAAAGAAATAGTTTTTAGAATTTTTGTCTGTTTGTCTCTTTGTCTGTGCGTTTGTTCGCGCTAATCTCAGAAACGGCTTAACCGATTTGAATGCCGTTTCCCGTAACATTTAGTTTGTTTTATTCTAATCGGTTTACAAACAAAAATGTTATGTGAATTTAAAGAATCACATACAACATTTTTTCGATAAAAATGCAATAAAATATATTATCATCTGTAAAACGAAGATGATTGAAAGTTTATATAAAGTTAAAAATAGTCAGTTTAGGTGATTTTGTATTTCCAATTTAAGTTGACCTCAGATCTATATGAGCAGAGATATTAAGTAGGATTCAGCTTAGGCTCGAGACTATTCATATATAATAAAATCGTTTTTTGCCTACTATGCCTTTGTGCACACTAATCTCAGAAACGGCTTGACCGATTTTCATGTTGTTTCCACTAACGTATTTTAGCAATCTTCCGGTAATATGTATTGTATATTTCATTCCAATCTGTTTACAAACAAAAAAGTATTAGATTCCAATGATTGCGTACCAACTCAAGACTAATTATATAAAATGACCTCTAAGAAGTCTAAGAATTAATTGTTAACCTCTGCAATCATAAAAAATATTATGACTTAAATTAATGTTATGTTCAGGTTCCGATCTCGGCGGTTCGACTAGAATGCCTGCTTTCTTCACTGGGATGTTTGGACATCATCCTACCGCTAATGTTACTGACTGCAAAGGTATCTATTTTTTTTAATGCTACAAACTGTACCTACTACATTGCTATATTCTATAATATATAGAAATATCTGTAGGCAGAAACTCTGCCCTGTAATTTTATCGCAATAACCAGCCCGCGGGTTGGAGGCAATTAAAAATTGCAATTACTTAAAATTGTCAATTAACAATAAATTAATTATGGTTATCGCTTTTTATTTACTTAATAGTGGACCCAAGCAGACTTTGTTCGGCCCGAACCCGAAAAAAAAACTGAAATCCGATTGCAGCACCATCTACCGGATTCAATTGTTAAACTATCGAGTGCCCCACTCAAAATACACACCAAAAATTTCATCAAAATTGGTTCACCGGTGTAGGAGTTCAGTGACATTGACCCGACAATCAGTACAATGAAGCTGCCCCTTCAATTTCATATAAAAATAACACCCGAATTTCCGACTTTTCCCCCGTGGATTTTACAAAAAAAATCTTTTATACACACCTCCTGATAATTACGAATACAAGAAAAAAAATAGCAAAATCATTCCATTCTAAAGTGATGCTCCATTGCAATTGATTTTTATATAATTATGTAATATAACGCATTCTAGCGCAACTAAAAACAACAGCACAATTGCTGTTATATTCACAAGATGGGTTGGTCACTTTCGTCAAACTGACTGCACAATTTATGACAACGGAATGGAGAGTGGCCTGCCACTATCAAGTATATATTCCAGTAAATTCAATTAACATCATAACTAAAAACAAATTTCTACCTGCTTTTTCAGTACAGAATTGCCGTACTGAAAAAAAACTACAATGTAATCATGATTTTTTTCCCCCACTTTTAGGAGTAATGTTCCGTAAAGGTGACGAGGAGTCGATGCTTTCTTTGGGATTCATAACAAAACACGTTGAGGACTTGGGACCACTGATGAAAGTAATCGCTGGGGCCAAAGCCGACCTTCTCAACCTAGATAGAGATGTTAATATAAAGGTAAATTTTATAAAATCCTTGTTAATAATTAAAAAAATATTAAACAGGACTTACGTTAGACAGTTTCCAAGAAAAATGTTGCCATACCATAATATAAAAAATTGACGTCATTTTCAAAGAAGGTGCCATGTGTTTTTACACAACAAACACACACATACTTATTTAATTATCTTATTATAGGATTTGAAATTCTACTACACGGAATCGAGCGATGATTGCCACGTGAGCGCCATCAGACCAGAACTCAAAGATGTCATGAAGAGGTAAATTTATTTGCAACTCATCTTGACAAATCTATGACAATAAATCCTGTTTGAATTTCCTATTTAAATAAATGAATATTTCCAGAGTTATCTCCAATATCAGCCAGAACATAACCACTACAGCGAACAGCCCACAACCGTACCAACACGAAGGTTTCAGCCACATGTATAAACTATGGAACTATTGGATGACCAAAGAACCAGAAAATTTTGCAAACATGTACAATAATTACACAGGAGAAGCTAATGGATTTGTTGAAATCATTAAAAAGGTAATCTGCATTATGTATACGAACTGAATTAATTTGCTTAGTTTGATCTTCTTGATGGAGGGTATTAATCGCCTACCTACAAAGATTTTCAACTGTATTCTATATATTCATATATATTCTATATATTTAATCTTTTTACCTAACTATTAACTTAAGCAACGCCATAGGGGTTTGCAAATGCGCTGCTGACGCTCAATTCATTTTTTTATATACCTGTAGATAGATAAACGATTCGATTTTGAATACTTACTCCTAATCCCCTATCCTTAATCCTATTGCAGTTGGCAGCGCACTTGCAGCAGCTTTGGCGTTGCTTGTGTTATAGGCGACGGTAGCCACCTACTATCAAGTGGACCGTCAGCCTGTCTGCCGACCTGACATAAAAAAAAAAGATAATTCAATACAATAACACAATAAAAATATTAATTCTCCGAAAAATGTCTCACCTAAATTAAAAAATATATGTTACGAAGATGAAAACGATCTTTTTAAGCACTGTAACATATTACCAATAAACACTCAATTTGCTTTTTCACTACTGAAAGAACAATATTTTAATGAATCCTTAAAGAGAGTGATGGATCACCTATATGCACTAGGGCAATTTCAAAGAAGCCGTTATGTACACAGCGTGCAAATAATATGTACGGCGAATGGACTACCGCTTATATTGTCCCGCGCCTTATCAATAGCCTACCTTCAGAACTGTGTAACAGCATAAACACTAAAAATATTAAAGTTAAATTAAAGGAATATTTTTTAAATTGTAACTATGTACAATTAACATTGTAATTAATTGTACATAGTTATATGTTAAATCTTTAATATTTTAATAATAATTTAAAGCATAGTATGGATAGCAAATAGTTAAACCTAGGTGGTTTTTACATTATATTAATGTATATTTAGTTTTCTTTTTAAATTGTTAAAATTATAAATAAATAAAATAAAGGTAAAAAACAGAAAATCCACATTTTTATGGTTTTTTTTTTCAGTTATTAGGTCAAAGTAGACATTGCATGTCTGCCATAGTTCGTCTACTGGAGTTGCAGACAATGCCAAAGACCAACGCACAGTGGGCGGAGAAACTAACGAAAGATTTGAAAGATGATTTAATTGTAAGTTCTAATACAATAGCTTATTTTATGCTTTACAAGAATTATCTTGGTTGCGACGTCAGCGTAATTCGTCTGCATGGCTTCGTCTGCGTCTCTTTATAAAATATTATTCAAGGAAATATTTTTATGGAGGGGAGGAAGGGGGAGATGGGGGAGGGTGAGTAGCCTATATTACTACGCTAGTACTGTTATTTATTCTGTGATATTACTCGCTGAGAATGCAGCTTTCTACAGGTGAAAGAATTTTTAAAATCAGTGCAGTAGTTTTTGAGTTTATTCATTACAATCATACAAAAATACAGTTGTGCGGTTTCGGAGACTACCGTGATCTTTAAATATAGAAACATTTGTGTGGATGTGTGTGTGTGTGTGTGTATGTGTGTGTATGCCCTTTTCCCTCGTACGTAAAGATGTGGGAAGCGACCAGAGTTATTTCTTTCATGTTGGTAATTTTTTTTATGAATTTTTATGATCCCTTTTTATAAATGGTTGCGATATTACATATAATACTACTAGAAAAATACGTGTTAACCGTTTATTTTATTAAAAAAATGTTATACACCCCAAAAGATTTTGATTATCTACATTCTTTGCGTTGTCTCAATGGCTTTGCTTAGTTGTTGTTGTTGTTGTAACCATTGTTGTAATTACCTATATTCAGCACATAAATAAATGATTATGATTATTATGATTATGCTTTAGGTAATTTATAAGGTAATTTGGAATCAATATGGCCCAATACAATATTATCCCATATCTCGCTATTACTAGGTACATTATTTCTAAATTATTAATGTTTGGATTTTATTATTACTTTTATATTTTTGTGTTTTCAAAATGCCTATTTTGAACAAATCATCTGGATCTGGATGTTTTTATTATGAGTGTAGTGTAGGAAAACGTAGTTTCGAAATTAAAATAATGAAATTTTAAAAATATGGCTCTCTACGTTTTTGTTTTCAATAAACCTTTATAAACTTTAAAAAATATGCTAAGGAAAATTAAAAATAAATTTGGGAATATTCAGTTTACTTCTTTGTCTGAGTCTTCTATTTTTTTTTTTCAATATTATTTTATTACTTATTTTGAATAATTAAAAAAATAATAATATTGAAATACATTTTTTAAATAAAAAAAACAATTTTCTATCGTTTTACTACTAAAGAAATTATTTCTCCTATTTTCCAGAGCAAATTGGGTTCAAATGGCGTGCTACTATTTCCGAGTGGACCACATCCGGCGCAGTATCATTATTCCGCCTTTCTAAGACCATACAATTTCGCCTACTGGGCTATCATTAATGCACTCAAATTCCCTTCCACTCAGGTAAAGTAATAGGGGAGCATTTTTTGATTGTTTTATGTGAAAGGCGGCCTATTCCTTTATGTATACTTGATGGTAGGTAGAACACCTTCGCTTAAAAATACAAGCAACTACACGATGATGCGAGAGGATGAATGGAAAGCTAGCTGAGAATAGGGAAAATGGTTCCGAAAAACAACAGCATACACGTGCTGTTACATTACGGTGGTCTTTTGTAAGATAACAGTAACATTTCCTGTGTGATGGTTGTAAGTTGGTGTCTAATTAAGTTGGTGTCTAATTACCAGGGGTCACCAATTAGTTTCGCTCGGGGTCCGTTTTAAGAAATGAAATGACCATTATTGCGGTCCGCACATTTTATAGAAAAAAATATTTATTAAACAAATGTAATTAAGGAAATAATAAAATTCAAATATCAATGAAAAATGATATTTTTTGTTGCGGACTATCTGTCTGAAGTTTCGAGTAAAATTGGTGCAAGCTATTGACATCAAATCCTGGAGATATTCATCAGTAAGTCGAGATCGTAATTGCTGTGTTCTCGCGGTCGGCGTCCTGGCAAAATGGGTCGGCGGTCCGGTCCGCCATATTTGGCGACCCGAATAAAACCGTGAACGAGCTGTACATTAAATATTTTTTCAAAAAAACAATTTGTACACTAAGTACTTATGTTCCCGAGGTGGAAAAAAAATAGTTAGAACCGCTCAGAAACGGCTAAAACGATTCGAATGCGATTTTTACTTATACGTATATATTGTAGCAATTTTCCCGTAACATTTAGTGTTTTTTTTTTCTTTCGCGTTATACCACGTACCACGCGTACAAAGTTACTGGCTCAGCTACTTTTATAATATGTATAAATATAGAAGATTTAATATTTAGATTACATTCTACAAAATTTTCGAAAGTTTTAGAAAAATTAGAACTTATAAGGTACTTCCCAAGTAACACAAAACTTGTATATTAACTAAAATATATATATATTTACGTTCTAAAGCCATAATAACACTGTTAATCGGCACTAGACAAGTTTGAAATCTGTATAGAGGCTTTTTTTTCACCTAATAATGCTTAATGCTATATTACAGTTAGTCAAAATTTGTTACAATGTCAAAACTCGTAATTAAACATCGGATAATACTAATGTACAGCTTCTTAAACAGCTTTTACACTTACACTAAGACTGTTCTCTTATAACGGTAATTTGAAAAACGTTACGCATTAAATAAGCATTACGAAATTATTGTAAAGTGAACTTAGCCCTATTTTGATATTTTTAAGAATAAAAACTTTCTTATGGTCTATGGTTGTGTTAATTTAATGCTGATCCTATATTAACATTGACTAAATACAAGTAAAAGCCATAGGTCCGTTTTCTTCATAATCCAATTCTCTAATAATATCTAAAGCTATATTCTGATCCAAATAAAAGTATTGTTAGAACTTCAAGTAATAAATATGTCGTAATTTGAGTTTGCAAATGGTCATTTATTATTGACGTGAATTTATACGCATAGCAATTAATGGACAAAAAGAATTGGAAACAAAACTAAAAAATTAGTACCTACTAAAAAACGGCGCCGTAGGTATATTATATATTAATTTATATATTATAAAATTTATTATTACCTACTCGCTTAGAAACAATTTAGATACTTTAGGGTTTACGGTTTAGATACATACGAGTCGAATTGAAAATCCCTTAATAAGAAAAATCTCGGATAATTACATTTTTACATGGTTTTTACCATATGATAGCTGTGCCCTACTAAACATGATAACAATCAGTCACTATGGCTGAACATAATATGTAAGTGTCTTATATAGTAACAATACAAGCTCTAATTTTTGTGTCTGGCTATATTAAAATTAAAAGCACTATTACGCCATTGTTGAATGCCTAAAACTTTAATTCACTTGCCGACATTTTGCATTCCGTTTTCTTTTCTTACAAAAATAATTAAAGTCACCTAAATCTGATTAAAAAGCCTAGTGATCATTTGCTTTGTGCAAGGATGTCTATAAAAGCAACTATGTTTATTAAAACTATGCTGAAATCCTAAAACACATATTGATACTAGGTTAGGTTTTGACCTAACCGCTTTAAGATGCCTTAAAATGTTTTAATAATAAAGCACATTTGGGAGGGCGCGTCTATTCTTTACCAAAAACATGCATATTTTATCCGACAAACTGATGCGCGCATGTCATTTCACCCATAAAAGACAAAAATAAAGTGGTATAAACTTCAATATTAATCCTTCAAATATTAATCTCCAAGTCAAGTTACAAATAAACACTTTGATCATAATACAGCATCATACGTATTTTTAAAATCATTGCGGTTTTTTTTACAAAGGAAATAAAAGCATAAGCATTGTAAAAGATTACATTAATAAGTTGTAATTTTTAAAGCTACATATTAATTGTGTAAAAGTCGCAAAAAATGCCGTTAGTATATCGATATGCTTTTTACTGACTTTATTAATGTTGTAATACAATAGTTGTAATGCTATTAAACAGCCTTTATAAAGCTCAACGCTGTCTAAAGGGGGGGCCCAAATTTTACCTAAAAGAGTCGTACAAAAGAAATACAGCTGATATAAGATTTGCTTATAATGCTTTGCGCATGAACTTGTGTTATTATATGTTTGTTATAATGGTGTTTTGTGCTACTTGGGTTGTAAACTATTTTTAGTACTTCTAAGCTTAGTGAATTAGTATAAATTGTGTCTTTTAGTTGCATTAATTAATTTTATTGCATTTGTTTATAACACAATAAGAGATTACATATTCTCCTAACCCAACTTCATAAGTATAAGGGATTATCCTCTGTCAAGATCAGCAGCATAATTGCATCCCGAAGTTGTATTAATATGTAATAATACAAATAATAGATAACGGTAGCCACCTGTCATCTAGTAGAGCGTAAGACTTTATATTGAAAAAAAAAAAGAATGTCCCAAAAATATCAGGTAGCAATCAACCCTTATATCAATCAGATATTAATATGTAGATAATAAAACAAAGATTATCTAAAACATTATTATCTAAAATTATTATTATTAAAACATTATTTATTATTTATCTAAAACAAAGATTAAAGTTGTTTCATGATTCAAGACGTATAACATGAACATGGAAGAATTTTTCCACTTTCATGTTAAATGGTCAAAGTTCGAGCCCCCCTATACCTAAGCTTGGGGGCCCCGGTGCACGGCACCGTCTAGCACTACAGTAGCTAACGCCGTTGCTGAAACAAACTTTTTTTTTGACGAGGAGTAATCCGCATACAGATCTCCTGCCGCTGGCTAGACGGCACGAGTATGTGGGGGTCGCCCAGGCAACAACTCCGATCAACCCCAGGGCAGACTTTAACCTGGACTTTTATTTTCCTATGCACGAGTTTTAGCGGTTGCGTTATGTGGAGTGAACTTTAGTCTGTACATAATTTATGAACGTCACGACATTTTTTTAAGGTTCCTATCGGCGTCAACAACCAGGGGCTGCCACTAGGTCTGCAAGTTGTAGCTGCGCCCAACAACGACGCACTTTGCTTGGCTGTTGCGAGCTACTTGGAGAAAGAATTTGGCGGAGCCGTCATGGCATGTAAAATTACTAGTGAATAGTGAATTATTTCAAACCAGACTTCAATAAAAATAAAGTGTTAGTAATATTTAACCTTTTTGCAAGTAAATTTTGTCCAAAATCAAACTATTTAATGAAAACAATAACATTTCTATAATTTTCCTAAATTATAAGTTTAGTTTTTATTTTATACTTATGTAAGGCGGCCAACCGTCCCGTATTCTGCGGGACCGTCCCGTAATGCTGGATGAAATCCCGCTTTGCAAGAATTAGTAAAATAGTCCCGCAAAACGTTGAAAGCGTCCCGCACGTCCCGCATGCCTATTCATTCAATGCATTGACGTACCATGCCTATTTTTCAAGCTACTAAATAACCACACACACAACACCCAACACGCACACCAACGGGTTTTGCGTGTGTGTGTGTGTGTGTATGTGATTGCTTTAATTGATTTTGCCCGACAAGTGCAAAAGAGAAATTTCCTTTATTTTCGTACACCTCCAGCTGATTCGCCATTGTAGAGTATCATTTCTGTTGCGCGAGTGTGATGAATTAATGCACGCACGTCGCTCGCCGTAATAGGTACGATGGAAGGAGATATTGGAAGATTTATAAAAAACGGGAATAACCTTAAAAAACTGCTTGGCCATTGTGCAGTACCTATACTATGCTTACCAGGAACAAACGCGCCTACAGAAAGAGTGTTTTCTTTCATGAATGATCTGTGGACGTCTGAAAAACCATCCCTAAAATGAAAAATTTAATATGGGCAGTTGCGAAGATTTTTACGAAATACTCAATAAAATCCTAACCTTGTAAAAAAGTGTCACTCTAGTGATAAATACGATTTTAAGTAAGTAAGTGTACTTTTCAGTTACTTTTCAGTAAGTTTTGTGTTTTTATGTAATTTTGGTAGGTATACTGACAAAATTTCTTACTTTGCATTCGCATTCACCCCATACCCTACCTATCCACAAAAAGTCCCGCATTCAATTTCCAAAAAGTTGGCCGCCTTATACTTATGTAAAGCCGGGCCTCAATTAAAATTTACCTATATATAAAGCACATATAAGTACTTACGATCTATTAATAGTATATCATATTAAGAACAAAAAGTAATGAGAGTGGCATGATTTATTATTCTTGTAATATTGTGTACGACATACCTATATTGTGTGATATCTATCGTGTTCTGGAGACCCTGAATAAACTAAAAAATAGAATTAAATAAACATTTTATACAAATGGGAATATTGTTTTATTTTTGTAAAACGAGTTAGTTATGGACCGGATTTACAGAAAAAGTTTTGTTCCCGTAGGGATCTTTACAAAATATAAAAAATTCAACGCCTGACATAAATATATGTCCTACTCGTATAATAAATTTTTAATACCTATTGCTTTTGCTCCCATATTTTTACCAGGCGTAATTTTTATGCTTAAGAAAAAGGGACACCGACAATGTTGTGAGCAATCGCATACAAAAGTTTTTAATTACGAAATGGTTTTACATAGGAAAGTAAGAAAATTGATTTATGACATATATTGTTTTATGAAGAGAGAGGCTAATAATAATGCAGTTGATAATTTCAAACAATGCATGAAACGAACCTCAGAGGCAACAAAATGTTCCGAGTCTACCGTTAGACGAATTGTAAAGGGTTCAAAAGATTCGGAATTTCTCAGTCCTCCGAACTCACGGCAAAAATAAAATAATCAAACAAAAACCAATTACAGACATTGACAGCTTTGACTAGGATATTATAAAAGGAATCATTGCCATGTCACCGAAAAAGAATTGTCTACCATAGGCAAGTTGCGAAGGAAGTTACAGGATGACCTACAATTGGGTTTTAAGTGCACAACAAGCAACTCGATGCTGCACCAACGTCCAATACAAAGAAAGTATACATGCAAACCTGGTTCCGTCAAAAAGGAATTGAATTTGAAGAATCCATGCTAAAGCCGGTGTTTTAAAACTTAATAAAAACAAATACAAAGAACAATTTAAGAAGTTTAGTATCAATGCCATATTAAACGAAGCAGGCCATTCTGTACTTCGTTTGCTGCCATATCACCCGGACCTAAATCGCATAGAAATAGCCTGGTCCCAAATAAAGGGATATGTCGCCAGCAAAACTGTAAGTTGGAATCTTATACGAATAAATGACCTGGTTAATGAAAAAGTAAATTTAATGGGAGCAACAGAATGGGGGAAATTATGCACCAACGTAAAGGAAATAGAGGCCAATTATTGTAAGAGTGATCATGTTGTCGACATGGTGACAAAAACATTTATTATTCGCATAGTGGGTGATGATTTTGACTCAAATGATGATGAAAGCTCAAGTGACGACAGCGACGACGATGAAATGGCTACCTCTAGCACCAACACCGCATCCTCATCTGGTTTTCAGGTCACCCACGACGACGATGAAATGGCTACCTCTAGCACCAACACCGCATCCTCATCTGGTTTTCAGGTCACCCACGACGACTTAATGGAAGGAGTTTCACCTTTACTTTAATGTTTATTAATTCGATTAAACATTCTACACTGAATCAAACATATTCTTAATTCTATTTAATGATATTCTATCTATTATTTTTTTAATGTACCTACCAATGACCAATATACGAAGCTGCGAGCGAAAGGCTAGTTCAAAAATAAAACAATAGGCCTAGTACTTTCGTGCGCGAGTGTACCCATGCGCAAACACACCCCCTCCACTTTCTCCCAGCGTTCTTTTTACGTGACGCGACCTATATATATATAATGACTGTTTTCTCTGCGGCTTAACTTCGTATTTCATTTCTTTTTTGCGAAAATGAGCTTCTGGTGTTGCCATGTGTAATTAAATTACTAAAATATTACACTTAAGAGCGTGCAGCGCGATCGAAAATCTTCGAGTTGGAGTAGCGGTGACGGAACGCACACAAAAATAACTTTACAGATTAGGCTCAACACAGAGTAAAACATATTTTTACTAATTTTTCTTTAGGAAAAAATAATGTAATAAATGGTAATAGAATGTAATATATGTAAATAATAATTAGTTATTATTATAATATAACGTAATATTCAGCTGATCACTGTGTTTTGTTCATTTCTTATACATAATTTTACCTATGTATACTTACCTGCATATCTGGAAAAGAATAAATAAAGTATGAAAGAAGAAATGAAAAACTGCAAAAAATAATAAAAAGTTTTTATTATTAAATTTGTGATGTTTGGTTGTCGTGGTATTATCGTTATTTGTTAATTGTCGTTTATTTTTGACCTTATCTTTCGAGTGCTTTCAATATATAATCAGGCTCCTTAATTGCCATTTTTCTATCCAGTCTTTTTTCGTATGAAATATTTACGTATTGAATTTTCCCACTGTCTTGATTATCCGAGGATGTTTGAATTTCTGCTATTGGTAGCCTGAAATAAAATTAAACACTAAAAACGACAGAGAGCAAATTGTAAACACCGTTAGTTTATAATAAACATAACTTAGTTATAATAAAGGAACATTGAATTTAAAATAAAACGCTTAAAAGTTGATAGTTTATAACCTCTCTGTTCCGAAATTGTCTACGAACATGCACTGTTCAGTATTTGGGCCTATCAATGAACAGTTTTACAAATTTACTGCGCGGTTTCAGTTTACAGTTTCGTTATAAACGGCTGTTATCAAAAGCAAAAAACCTAATCTAACCTAACCAATAAATGTATGATTAGCTAAGAAACCTATTTGGTGACCAAGTACTAGACTAGGTCAACCAAAAAAAGTTGCTGAGCAAATAAATATTTTGCTGAAAAAATATATATTCCTATTACAAACTAACATATGCAATGTTACCGGATAATAGCCTAATTGACAAAATTTGGAAATTAGTTTAAAACTATGGCTTAGCATCTATTTCACCCCAAAAATATATTATTTTAAGAAAAATAGGTCTTTTACATAAGTATTTTGAGTTTTTAGAAATGAACTTGAAATTGACCGCGAAAAAGGCCAAGACTGTCATGGCGTCTTGAATGACGTCACACCTCACGAAACAGCCGTGTTTGTTTATGACAGTCAATTGTGTTTTTTAATAAATAATGAATTCCTCGTATTATAAATACTGTATAGTGCCCCAATATAAAAGTTCAACGATAAAAACGCCAAACAAATTATTCATATACGTTCCAAACAATAAACAATAACAAATTGATGAAGTTAAGGTTATTACAGCTCTCAACAGCCACTATCAATACCTCGTTGTGAATCTTCAATGCCAGATATCTAGATTCACAACAAAGAGATTCGAAGAGCACTACGGAGTCTTGACGTGAACAAAGCTAGTGGACCTGTGGGCATACCTGCAAGGGTCCTGAAGGAATGTGGTCCTGAATTGTCTCCTGTACTTACACGCTTGTACCATCTCTCTCTCAGGACGAATACCGTGCCGGCATTTTGGAAGCTTGCCAAGGTTCAACCAGTGCCTAAAAAGGGTAACCGTGCCAACCCCTGTAATTATCGACCAATCGCCATCACTTCTGTACTCTGTAAGGTTATGGAGAGAGTTCGGAATAGTAAGCTGCTGACATATCTTGAAGTTAACGACCTGCTCAGTGATCGCCAATATGGATTTCGCCAGGGACGTTCAACCGGAGGTCTTCTTGTATATGTCACGCAATACTGGAGTGAAGCCATCGAGAAACATGGCGAGGCTCTCGCTGTATCACTCGACATATCGAAGGTCTTTGAGAGGGTTTGGCATGCACGTTTACTTGGCAAGCTTCCTACATACGGCATCCCCTTCGGTCTCTTTGTAACTGGATTTCTGATTTCCTGAATGAACGGTCAATTCGAGTAGTCATTGATGGCTGCTCCTAGGACCTCATGGCAATTGATGCCGGTATTCCTCAGGGATCTGTTCTCTCTGCAACTCTTTTCCTGCTTCATATTAATGATTACTTCTTCGAGGAGTAGTTGTATACGCAGATGACAATACGGTCATAGAGAGATATTTGTCCAGGATTCGTTCTGAGAAGGAGGCAATGGTTGAGCGAATTAACTGAACCTTAAATCTTGTATGGCAATGGGGTGACAAGAATCTGGCTGATTTTAACGCCACCAAAACGCAAGCGTATTTGGTCTCTGCAAAAAGGAGCATTTCGACTTGGCTCCAACTTTCCGATGTGCATCCGTACCTGTGGCCAATGATCTTGAGCTTCTTGGTATGAAGTTGTGCTCAAATCTCAACTTCGGTAATTCTATCGAGTCCAAAGCCCAAACAGCGGCCAAAAAGTTGGGCATCCCAAATAGAGTGAAGCGATGCTTCACACTTGGACAGCTCCTCTCTTTATACAAGGCACAAGTCCGATCTTGCATGGAGTATTGCTGTCACCTTTGGGATGGCCCATCAAAATACCAACTTGCCGCACTCGACTCGGTGGATCGCAGAGCTAGGAGGCCCATTGGCGATGATACACTAATAAGAACTAAGCTGCAGAGCCTAGCACATAGACGCAAAGTTGCCTGTGTATTCTATAAGATGTACTTCGAAGAGTGTGCTCGAGAGCTGCATGAGATCATACTGCCTTCCCCTTTCTTCTATCGGACATACAGACGTACGGCTGGTTACCATCCTCACCTTGTCGAAATCCCTCTAATTCGGACCAAGCGCTTTAAAACATCTTTTGTGATGCGCACTGCTAAGGATTGGAACTCCCTGCCGGCGTCTGTATTTCCGAGCTCATATAACCCAAATCTTTTCAAGGTTCGAGTGAATGGGCATCTTCTGGGTGAGCTCGCTCCATCGTCGGCCTCATCCTTCCTACATGGATAGATGCTGGTCAAGAGCAAACTCATCTTTAATAAAAAAATAAAAATAAATAAAACTTTGTATTCGCTTACCTCAAAGTCAGCGGTTTTGAGTCAATGTCAAATTAGAAAATAAACGTAATCACCATTTATTAATATTGTCAAGTTAAGTTTTTACTATCGTATTAATTGTATTTTTATATATTTATTGTCCTGATATCAGTGGCAAAAGAAATTCATCATGTGATTTGGTAAAATAGCTTGAAATTTACCAACGCGCCATCATTTAATTGTAATTTAACAGGTGAAGTTGAATATATATAGATATAAACAAACAATTTTTTTACATTTTCTTAGCTTCTCAGCTCAATATTACAACATATTTTATATTGAAAATACTTTTTTTTTATTTAGAACAAACTTTAAAGTAAGAATACTTTCAAAAAGTAAATCTTTAAATGTTTTAAAAATTTTAGGTTGTAAAAGCATTCTAGTCACAAAAGTTATAAGATTGTGTCGACAAGTGTCGACGTGTATTTAACAACATGGTGGAACACATTTTTTGTTTCCACCGGTTCTCAAATTTTTATATAAAATACCATTTTCCATGGCGCTCATCAATGAGGGTTTGGCTCAGTTCATATCAGTTGTACCTAGTATATGGGTAAATGAAAATTCTGTCCAGTTTTGGTCAAGGGCAAGAAAAACCGGCGATCTTGAGACGGCTGATTCCACAGTAGGTAAATGCCACTCTCTGTCTGGTAACTGCTAATTAAGTAAGACTTTGTTTGTTCTTCACATAATACTTAGATAGAAGTTTTGCGGAATTCCGATGAACAATAGTCGGTGTTCACTGCAAAAAATTGTCCAAGCATAACGGCGTCAATTTTGGGCAATATACTGCTGTTTGTTTTGTTAAATCCTGATTCCATGGCGAATTATACCTGTCTTTCAAGATTAAACTAAAAACGAACTGTATTAATCTATATTAATAATTTCGTCAAGGGGTACGGTAGACTCGATTGAAACCTTACCTGAATAATAAAACATAAAAAAATAAAGATTTCGAGTCGACAACATATATCCGCAAAATTCGGATTGTCAAGTATTTTGTTAAATTGTAATAATGCTGACAGACAAATCGCAGTCGCCATACTGGTCAGTCACTCTAGCGAAACGTCACTCACTGACACCTGTGACATCTTGAATGGTTAATAAACGTTCCGTTTCATTCATACTAGCGTACATACGCCCAATACGTCGTCGCACCATTCATTTTAAAAGCAAAGTGTCCATTACAAAGAACTGTGACTCATGTGACTGTGTAAAACGAAATGTCTTGCCGCAAACATTGAGCGAAATCTATGCCGCTTTGCCTTTAATAATCCTTGAGAATAATAACTACAGAAATATCTACCTACATTTTGTACCTACATGTGTACAGTGTACACATTATGAGTCACATTACACCCGAGCGAAGCCGGGTTTTCATCTAGTTTAACAATATTTGCTGAAAACTCGAAATAACCTGTTCACTTTATACGAAAATGACAGCCACAACGTGGTGTTTCGCGAGGTGTGACGTCACGCTTCCATGCGCTTCTCTGATTGGTGTTTAATGTCACATAATTAAACGCCTCATTTTGTCGATTTTATTTTCCAAAAATATTATTAATCTTTTATTATTTTAATAGAAAAGTTGTTTTTTGTAATTATCATGGTTAATCATTAGAAACTCTAAGCCATCCGATTTATTCTCAGTGGAAACAAGCCTGTTGTATACACCTCTGTTTGAGACATTAAATAGATAGGTAGGTATTTACCTGTATGCATTTGCATGTTCTGCGTTCGCACTACTCTGTACGGAATTCGACTCAACTGCAATATTTTATTTTGCATGTCCAGATTTTCTTATTTGCCTGAAAGGGAAACCAATGACATGATTAATTTAGCCATATTTAAGTATGCAAATTAGAAAAAAAAACAGACAATTGCGTTCTCCGATAAAAATACTTCCAAATAGAAGTCTACTTACCACATTATAGCAGCATTCTTAGGATAATTTTTTTATTTAGTCACTTAGATAATGATTCTTTTTCTGGTTACCCATCCTTCACTTCCAAAAAACACTTAAACATGTGTAAAATGTAAATACAAAATTTATAACACAGCTGACTTGACATTGACCTCATGACGTCATGTCATACGACAAATAAGTGCGCCTAGTGATTTTATTAGAGCAATGTTTTTTGTTTGGAAAACCATCAGGCGTTTGGGTTAAATATTGAAAAGTCTTAATATTTTCATATTTATAATTTTATAATGAATATTAAGAAGGGGGGGATCTGCGGAATATCAATACAAACATTTTCATGTGAGAATTAGTGCTTCATGCGTAAAATTTAAGAAGTATTCGAAGAAATAAATTTTTAGAAGTCGTTCCGTTTATGTATTTTTTATTAATTTTAAATGTATTTGTTTCAAATTTCAACAAGGCGGTGACCTTGTGCAAGGATCAGGCTAACCTACAAAAGTTACTTTAATGTATTTAACTAATTCAGCGCATAGTACTAGTCACTTAAAAATGAGTAAATTTCCAGAATTTTGTGCAGTATCCTCTTAAAGTGCTTTGCTTGTGTTTCATTACTAATATGTAATTGGAAATGTATTTATCCTTCAAAGTATTACTGAAAATAGAACTTAACAATACCTTTATACCTAAGTAATTAAATAAATTGAATACACAATGAATTCTACTTAAAAATTAAGCAGGTATGGCAACATTAGTATTAAGAAAAGTTAATATATCCTATTTATGTTTTTTTTCATGTTAAGGTCGACACGCAGTGCTGCCATTTTAGCGCTTTCGCCGCCAGATCTAGCGGAATTTTAGGGTAATCAACTCCCAATATTAGCAGTTGACTCCTAGCGGAAAATCTAGCGCTTTATCGAAATGATTGTTATATTATACCATACTTATTATTTATAATCATTTCAAAACGAACATTATTTCCACTGAATGCTTTTAAACTTATTCAGGATAATTGAAAATGTATTTATGGCACACGATACAACTTTTAAACTTTTGCGGGGTTCCCGGAGCGGTCTCGCATCGCATTAACAGGTTGAAACTTGAATACCGTCTCATATTTATAAACTATTATTAAACAAATTGCTCTCATACATTCATTGTGTGTGATCGTACTCTTCTAACGTGCCGGTGTTTATTTATCGTGTTTTTAAAGTTATATTTAAGTTTTTCAAGTTTGATAGATTTGATTGATACATCGATGTGATTGACATCATAGACGTGCCATTAAAAAGAAAACATTTTACAAACAACACTATAAAACTGAATGGGAATGTAATCCCAACTTCAAGTCGTGGTTAAAGAAATTTTTGTTCAGAACGAAAACGATAGGTACTTGAAAAGAAAAATCTATACCTACAAGCACATTTTTTTGGTCAATCAAACAATATGGTTGTTATCTGGAACGCATCTATTTAACTCCCTAATTTAAAAATAGCATTAAGATTTAGCGCTTTTTTTAATCACGCTTGTTTAGCGGAATCTAGCGCTTTTTTTTAACTGATCTGGCGCCCAACACTCAAATGGACCTGGCAGCAGTGGTCGACAGACAGGCCGAAGGTCCGATTGATGATTGCTGGGTTGTGGGTTGTGGGTACTTACTAAAGTTATAACAGCAACGCTAGAGGTGCTGCGTTGTTTAAGGATAAGGGATTGAGAGGGCGATAGGGAATTGGGCTCATTTATGTTTAATCACCAACATTACACATAAATGAAATATTATTTCTGTAATGGGCATATCGTGTACATAGATAAGTATGTGTACATTAGGTCTTGTCCACAGCACAGACTACCATAGATATGAAAATATATATTTGTTCTGTAATTTTTTTGTACACAAAAAATTAAAATGACAAATTTTTATTTACCGTAAGCACAGAACACTATTACTCCAAGACCGTAAGTAAATACTTAAACGGTAATACGGTAAAATTACCGTTGTAAATATTTTGCATAATTTTAGTTACTTTTAATACCACACACATTTATACCTAAATGTATTTTTGGTGATTACTATCTTATCTATTACTAAACGATGTCTACAAAAACAGCAGAAAAAACACCACTTGCAAAGGTAAAACTTTTTATTTTATTAAATTGGAAATTTAAAAAAGTACCTACTTAATTACTTTTCTTCCTAAATATTACTTCACTGTTATTACAGACAATGTTACAAAATTTCTAAATTCTAATTGGAAATTCAAAACTCTAATTTCGAAAAAGAAACTTACACCTTTGCTTGCAAGTAAATTTAATTTTTATACGGTATGTTGTGTAGTGTAGGTGCTGTACATATTATTATCTTAAAAATATGTTATTTATCTTTCTTTTTTTATTTCATTGGGATTTATGTAAAGAAACATAAATTTGAGGGTACATCATAATGTTTTTCATTTTGTGTGTAACTTACCTTACTATATATAAAAATATGAGACATTAAATTTTGAAATAAATATACATTAGTGAATTTCTACTTACGTAAACATTTTTTTTTAAATGCTTGAGGATACCTCTTTAAAGTTACCTCTTTAAAGTTTCATAAATATTCTTATGTAAAATGCGTTAGCTTCAGTGAATCTTTGGCCCTATTTTATGGAAAACTAGCAACCAGCTCCAGACGTTGCATCGGTGAATTTTTTTTCTAAATTTTCACACAAACCTAAATGAGTAAATTTTAAATTAGTAAACACGTAAAGTTATGATATTTCATACATTAATATGTATACTTTTTTTAAAATTTTTAAAAAAAGCATTTCAAAATATTAAAATCAACATATTAAGCTTTAATTTAAATTAACTCAATTAATATTAATTAACTTAAATTAACTTTTATGTTTCAGAAGAAAGTAAATAAAACAAATAAGATAGTACAAGGTATGATGTGCACTGTTTTCAAAGATCTCTTCCTCTTCCTTCGTGGATATCTCGACATAGTCATCGATCTTGTATTTTCGTTTATATGGGAAGGTTCTAAAAAGGTAATATTTTCAATTAGTCTGCTCCTTAAAGGAAACCCAGTTTTACAATGGGAAGCTAATAATTACAGTGATTAAACCTTCCTGTTATTTAATGGATGATTAATAAACTGAAAGTCTTTCTGATGGTAAACACCTCTAACATTTAACACTACTAATAGTCGCATCAATAATCATCACTATACAGAAAATCAATGGGAAATAACACAATAATGTGTTAATGTGTTATTTCAGTGTGTAAGGGATATCACAGCCTATTTCTCCTATCCCCACAGGGTAAGGTATAGAAAGATTTATTACTTAATAGCTGAAATTTATTACTAGATTTTCTGTATATTATCTATGTGTATAATAAAATCGTAAACGAACCATGTCTGTGTACATTAGATGTTTTTTCAAAAAAAACTATTCGTACACATTGTATTTATGTTACTGAGATTGATAAAATAGTTTTTAGAGTTTTGTCTGTTTGTACGTTTTTACACACTAATCTTAGAAACAACTAAACCGATTTAAATGCGGTTTTCACTTATGTATTGTAGCAAGCTTCCCATAACATTTAGTGTTTGTTTCATTCCAATCGGTTTACAAACAAAAAAGTTACTATGCGTTATACCGAATACCACATGTATGAAGTTGTGGACTCAGCTAGTAGCTAATGAAATTTTGGTATTTCATTTTGTACAATGTAAAAAGTTGTAAGATTTTTACTGTTAAAATAAGACTTTTTTTAAATTTTATGCTTACAGCCTTGGTGATATTTTTTTAGATTGGGTCTTGACTACAGGAAAGACAAAATATGTAATCATGGGCAAAAGGTGATAAACGCTAAACAGAAATTGAATAAGATGTTTTATTCATATTAAGCACATTATACCCGTTTATGACCGACAGACCAACTTGCCGACCAACCAGTTGGTCCATGCAGAATTTAAAAAATACCTGAAAAGCATGCCCACGGTACAACTATTTGCTTGACCAACGACCAGA
Source organism: Bembecia ichneumoniformis (assembly GCA_910589475.2). Lineage (NCBI taxonomy): Eukaryota > Metazoa > Arthropoda > Insecta > Lepidoptera > Sesiidae > Bembecia > Bembecia ichneumoniformis. Next base: position 12,474,402 of record OU342536.1, on the reverse strand, counting down.
CATTTTTGCAAATTGGACCTTTCGCTCTTCAGAACTATTACAATCTGAACGTTTTGTCTACTAATTAACATTTGGAATATAGTTTCGTGAATCTAACCTAAAAATAATAATATTATTTTATTTATACCTGACACAAGATTTAATGTTTTAAAGTAAATAAGAGATTGTAAGTTGGTACTAGAATTGAATAGAAAAAATGGTAATAAAACGTTAACCCAACAGTTTAAGTATTGTTTTTTCAGAAGTATATAATTATTTTCAGAAGATTCCAGACTTAGAAAAGAATCATTTTATGTTAACGGAAAGTGCAGTGTCACTCGCAGCAAAAATTAAAAGAAAAGAGTTGAAATCAGAAACATTGGTGCAGGCTTGCATTGAGAGAATTCAGTCGGTAAGTCTCCCTTTCATTCCTTTTTAGAGTTCCGTACGTCCGAATAAAAAAAGGGAACCCTTATAGGATCACTCGTGTGTTCATCTGTCCGACCATCTCCCCCCCTTATCTCCGAAACTACTGAACCTAAAGTTTTGAGAAAAATACAGAAATTAGTTTTCTACTTATAGATTATAGGAAAACCTATAAGAAGTCAAAGTTGGCTTCTGTCTGTCTTGTCAACAGTGGAATTCTGTTGGCTATAAATGATGATGAATGCATTTGTATGATAACTGGTTTGCTTAGGTCAATGCAATACTGAATGCAGTAACTGATGAGAGATTTGAGGATGCATTGAAGGAGGCAAGAGAAATAGATAGTAAGATAGCTGAAGGAGTTCCCGATGACTACTTTAAAGATAAACCATTTTTAGGTAAGTCTGTTTTATTTTTATAGAAATTTATATATTTTATAACGCATCGGTTGAAAAGTTCCCGGTCTGATGAAGACAACACAACTTTTTCAGTCAAATATTTAAATTTAATATCAAGTATCTTGGATGAACAAATACCACGAGGACTGTCCCTCGTCTGCGCAGGTACCTTAGCATTTCGCTTCTCCTTAGAGTATTTATTCATTTTCAGTTATAGTATAGACCAGGTCATTTGAAATATTTTCTTTCTCATAAAACACAAAATTGACTTATGATATGATGTGACCTTAAAATATGATATGAGAAAATATGATAGATCACAACTTCACTCAGATAATTCGTTTCACCCAATTCTCTCAGCAACCAACTTTATGAGAAGTGACGTGAGCATAATTTGAGGAATAACATTTTCAGCTATAAATAAAGATCCCAATAACTGGTATGCCCCGATGACTGGCCGCCCAACGCTCAAGGCAGCCAGGTCACGGCGGGGAATGAGATCTTTCTAAAGTTCGTAAATTTTAGAATCGCACGCATCTTGTCGCTGCGACCTGGTCACCTATTGCGCATGTACGCTAAGTCCCTTATGTTCCAAAAATATATCACGGGAGAGTAGTTTATTTGTAAAATATCTATGGATAGATTGTTTTTCTTCAAATCCAACGCAAGCAACACCACAGGTGCGGCAACTGCAACCAGGAAAATGAGTTCTGGGATCCCTTACCGAAACACAACAATAGATGCTGTTACTTCGCGGTGGTCTTCTGTAAGGGGGCGATATTCTGGATTTACACTAGATTTGCGCTGAATTTTTTTCGGCGAAAGCTCTAAGAATTGCATTTTTAGTGTCGATTGGCTTTTAAATTAGATCTGATTGATATGCTTGAGTTGACTGAATTACCAGAGGTGAGTATGTGGTCCGTGCGACTACTTTATTGCAACCCACACCACGCAGTAACAATTACATTTTGTCTTAGTTGTCGTATTTTTTAAACAATCTTGACATGTTTGAAATTGAAGTTTGAAGTCTTATTTGTTTGTTGTTGGAAAGTCTATATTTAGTGTACATGTCATTTGTAATTATTCAAGTTGAGAGACATTAAAATATGAAATTATTATAGGATTCCTTGAATATTAATTTAGGCGTGCCGTTCACGTGCAAGGAGAGCCACGCGGTGAAAGATATGCGTCACACATTGGGCTTGCTTTGCCGGCGACAGTCGCGCGCCGACTACGATGCCGAGTGCGTGCGTCTGCTACGCTTCGCCGGCGCAATCCCAGTCGCGGTCACCAACGTCCCAGAGATAAACAAATGGTTGGTCCCTAGTTTTACAATTATTTAGCCCTGGGGAAAGTTCTCTGCCAATTTTATTGTTAAGTTACGAGCAATAACTCGATATATTGTTTTGTAATGGATGACAGGGAATTTGATGATCCACTTAATAATAGGTGGCTGTATCGTCGCCTGTAATCCTGTAAACATCAAATTGCAAGTGCACATGTTCTGTTATTTTTTTTTCTCTATGGGTGACCTAGTTTATGACTGCGGAATTCAGTGTGCCCTCTCACATAGCTGCTCTGATTATATTTTTACAATAATAAAGTAATCTTTATTTCAGACAAAAGTCCACAAATATTGTTAGTGATATAAAAACTTAAAAGCTAAGTATGTAGACTGCTTTTTTTTATGGTCAAAGGGCGAAGAAATAAATTTTAAAGTAACATTATGGACATTTCTTCACAAACATAATTTCTACAGTATAAATGAATATCTAAAATATAAATGGTGACTAAATATTAAAATAATAATTAATTTGTGAAAAAAAAAATACTTTTTCAATAACTATGAAAATATTTACTATAATGTTGAAGATTTAAGCTTTATTATTTAATTAAGCTATGAATTTTACTAGATAATTGACATTTGCATGCCAATTATTCGGTTGATCTTGATTTGATCATGATAAAAACATTGATCATGACTAAAACATAATGTCAACTAGTATTTACCATACCCATGGTCAAAGCAAATAAAGATTGTTATTATTATTATTCAAAATTTTTGACATTTTTATATACAATGCGAGAAATTAATATTTTTATAAAATGAATGGATATTATTATAAGATTGTTATTACTTATCCGATATTCAATAGATCAAATGCATCTGTGTATTACGCAGGCAGGAGACTCGCAATAACGTGTTTGGACAGACAAACAATCCTTACCACTGTGGACGTACTACGGGAGGCTCCAGCGGTGGGGAGGCAGCCCTAGCAGCCGCTCTCGCTTCGCCCATCTCGCTTTGTACGTATTAACAGGTTGAATTTGCAAAAGTTTAAAAATATCCCATGATCATAAAGAAGTTTTTTAATTAAATACAATAGTGACTTAAGAATAAAACTTAATCTTAAGCAATAAAGGTAATCTCGTTGTTCCTTGTTCAAGGCTACATAAACTATATATTAATACGTAAAGCGAAAACTTTGGAGCCTTTTTGAAATTTGAGCGCAAGTAGATTTGGTACACTTGCAAGTTTATATGGGATGGACGGGAGTAAGTTAATATTTTTATATAATATGCATTATAAATACATTATATTAATTAAAAATAACTTTATACACACTACGACTTGTTGGACACAAGCAAAAGTTATAAACATTTGAAGATTAAAAAAGGGTGCAAATGACTCAAAAATTATTAATGTTAGAGACCTTCCTAAAAAAGAAATTTCTTAAATAAACCCACAGACGTATAATATAGAAGCAGACCCAATATTACAGATATCAAGTGAAGCTGATTTACCACATACACAAATGTCACTCGGACGGGGCCGAACTAGGGCGTACTAAATTTTATTGACCAATCTTTATGTCCTGCATGCGAATTAGTAAGCGCGTGTTATTCAGAGCGGTGCAATAGTGAACTGTCTGAATATCGACTGCTGAATAACGCGTAGTCTAATAGCCGCACTAATATTGGTACACATAATAATATAAATAAATGTTCACACTGAGTTCGGCCCTGTTCGTCAGTTTACATCGACAGCGTCACTCATCAATATGGCGGCCGACTGTAATCGGGCGTCGCGTCGTCATTTGTTTATGTGTGCGTTAGTGTTGTTACACTGGAAAACACAGGATGGCGCATATTACGACGTGATGGGTGAGAAAGAGACAGCAAGTCACAGTTAGAAGTATAACTATAGCTACGATTTAATATTGGGTCTGCTTCTATATTATACGTCTGTGAATAAACCCAATCTTCCGAAATTTCATCTCTGTTATTAATACATAGTTTTTATTTAATCTTAAAAATATGTCTTCCCGTCAAAATATATTAATTTTACTTTATCAAAGAAAAATATTGCCTAAAGGTCACATAGCAAAATGTCACTGTCTTGGCATTAAATGTACATTTATTATGTACTATTTTTTTGTTAATGGTCAATTTATTTGAAAAGAGCAACTAGGGAGGTTTGTTGCCGGTTTCTGCCACGTAGAAATAGCTTTCCGAATCGGTGTTAAATTAATTTAATTTTGTTGTGTTTGGCAATCCATAAATACTCGTAAAAGTTATATAGATAAATTAATAAATATTAAATAAGAGCTAAATGATCTGTCTGGTATGTTTTACGTCTTAAAAGTAGACTATCATAGACAAGTTTAATAATTTAATCCTATCATTTACAGGTTCAGACATAGGGGGTTCTACGCGTATGCCGGCTTTCTTCTGCGGTCTGTTTGGTCTCAATCCAACCGCCGGTTACACCAGTCTCAAAGGTAAATTTTACGCCGTATTCGACCATTTCGCCATTTCGACGGATAGCTAAAACACGCACAACATAAATAAACGCTAGAATAATAGTGCGTACAGTTTCACAGTCATGCGAGTACTGACCGCTCATTGGCTTGTTAGGCAACACGTGAGCTAGTGGGGGGGGCTATTAATCGCGTCATAGCCGCCATATTGGATCAATTCGCGTATTTATTGGACACACCTCGTATCTATATATTACATCACCACTTGGCTAAGATCATTCTCTCGACACGAGGAGGTATAGTCCACGGCTATAGGCTATAGTGCCATACTAATAGCCTAAAAATGTTGCTTGCAGGATCTACTCTACGCACGGGCGAGCATCCCACCATAGCTTCTATAAGCTTTGTCAGCAAACACGTGGAAGACTTGGCTCCTTTGACAGCGGTTGTGGCGGCTGACAAGGCTGAACAACTTCAACTTAACAGACAAGTCGATATCAAGGTACATAAAACTTCTTAATTATAGAATTATGTAGAATAAATTACTTCATCTAAAGTAATTTAGTCTATCATCATAGCTATGGACTGAATAATGAATTCCCGAAAGAAAAGAAAGTCTCTTCAGAAACTTTTTTTGGACTCGCTCAATATGCTGAATACTATTTTGATAATTGAGGAACCAAACAAGAGAACAATAGTCCACATTACTACACAACAATGCAAAATACAACACCTTCAGTGCCACCACTGATTTAAATTCCTTACTGTTACTAATAATAAATGCCAACATTCTGTAACATCCGATAATATTACTCTCATGTGAACTAATGCTCCTCACTTCCTCCCGCCCCTACCCGCATGACTATATGAAGTGGTACGGCAGTTTCGGCCAAACTATAATAACTGGGTATTTCGTACATAATACATAAATATTTTGTTAAATTTACAGGAGATAAAGTTTTTCTACGTGGAGAGCTGCAAAGATATCCGAGTTAGTCCGATCACCAGAGACTTGAAAGACGTTATGCGTAGGCGAGTATAAGTTCTTTCTTTTTTTAAGGCTGTTATTTAATCGATCAGCAAAAAAAAAACTAACCTAACCAATTAATGATTGATCAGCCAAGAAACCTATTTGGGCAGCAAGTACTAGGTCAGTCAAAAAAAGTTGCTTGACCTAATGGATATTTTGCTGATCAAAATATTTATTCCTTTTTTTTAAATTAGTATTCATTTATTTTTTTATACGAATATGCGAATGTTAGGAAGGTTTTCCATTAGGCGAAATTCCATAGGCTTGTAGATTTCTTCAACATCAGAGCGTCGAAGAGGCGTTATCAAAGACGAAAGGGGCAAAGAAGAGCAGAGAAAATTTAAGGCAGGAAAAAGATTAAACGTGAAGATGAGGGTGGGATCTGATACACATTTCCCACCCACCTGAACACCACAGCACTAACAATATACGAGACTGACGGTCCACTAGATTGTAGGTGTCTACTCTATACATGTTGTAAATGCGCTGCAGATCCTAATAGTATAAAGGATAAATAATATGGAGGGGATAGACTAATGGTTTCTGGCATACTGATTGAAACACAAAATATAACATGACTGTGGCCTTTTGAAAGGTTGTTTCAAAATATGAGTCGAAAGAAAGTTTAGGATCTATGATTTGAAAAGCTTTATGTAAACAGTTACAATTTTTTATTTTAATGTTTCCAAAAAATTACAAAATGTTTTCAAAACAATATTCATGATATTTTAGATTTGACTGCTTTAACCTAAGGAGTAAGGAGTTGGTTACTGCAATCAGAAAGGCAGTTTATGGCTGTGGTAGCCTGAATGAAGAACATTGATGTTATATTATTATATACAGGGTGGTACAAAACCTGACCGAATCGTGCCCTACGGAACACGCTCCGCGTCCGTTCCGTCATCCAGTATTGGAACACATGTCGTCTCTTTGGCGCTATTGGATGTCTCTGGAAGCGGATAGCTTCCCTCGACAGCTCACGAACAACAAGGGGAAGGCCAATGGCATTCTGGAGCTCTTGAAGAAGGTGAGAATCCTTAGAAACTTAAATATGATGACAATTATTTAGATGATAGAGGACAAAAATATAAAGCCGACGGCAAACATTGGGAACTTAAAACATTTAACATTGGGAACTTAAAACCTAGTGTTTGCGCCGAACAAACACTAGAGTTCAAGTTCTACATAATTCAAAAACTATATACTCTTATTTAAAATTGAAATTTTAATGAGGTATTCTTTGAGTAATTCATGAGAAAGTACATAAATAAGTGTTTTATTAAATTTCGAAAAATGTCACTTTTCTTTATTTTACTGAAATAAAAAGCAGTCCACTGATTAATATGATTTATTCATAATAGATTTTCAAAATAGCCTCCTTGAATATGTGTGGGGTAATCCCCAAAACCACTACCGACCTAACTTCCATTACCCGGGGTGAAAGTACCATTCCATTTCCCGGGGTGAAAGTGCACAGAATCATACATGCTGTTAAATGTGGTCTTATGTAAGAGGATGGTTACTGCCGCCAAACAGGCTGCCCAACTTATGTCTGCGAAATGCAATGTGATCTACTTCTACTAAATATCGTAAATCTGAAAACGATCTTATCATAGATGAACTTGTTATCGTAGTTGGTGGGCAAGTCTCCGTACACGCTGGCCGCCATTTTAAAGTTGTTGGACGAGCAAGTGTTGCCACAAGTGAAGGCTCGGTGGGCAGAAGACGCTACCGCAGATCTCACTGAGGAACTTAATGTTAGTATAATTAAACTTATTTTTTTAATTCATGATCGGTCACTAGACCATAATATGTTTCGGGGAACTTTTCCTGTAAAGTTATAAACTTTACAAATTGCTTTATAACTTTACACTTACCATCAAGTTGACTGTCAGCCTTTCTGTCGATCTTAACATAAAAAGAGGAAGTAAAAATTGGTATTAAATTTTACGTTTGCTCCTACACACAATTATCACATTACAATTAACAGTATGCACAATACCGATAAATAATGTGTGTCTGTGTGCTGAGGTGCACACACACGGAAGATGCGAAAGAATATGTGTTGATGGTTTTGGTGTTGTCCAGAATGTGCTGGGATCCGACGGTGTTCTGCTGTTCCCAAGCGCCCCTCACCCAGCACCTTACCACTACTCGCTCTATTTGCGACCTTACAACTTCGCCTACTGGGGGATATTCAACGCCCTAAAGTTTCCTTCCATACAGGTAACAAGTATTTTTAATATTTTTTCTGTATTTTGTATAATTATATTGTGTTTATGATTACTGAGGGCAAAACTGGCACGACGCATAAACTAAGGGCACAGAGGTTTTTATGAGGAACAAATCTTTAAAAAAGTACCCTATGAACATATGCTACATGCGTAGAAAATGCGCATAGGGATATGTGGCATTCTCACCTACTAAAAGCCCCTAGTCCTGAGAGAACTTTGGAACCATCACCAGTCATCACAAATGGCGCTGAATTTGTTTTATAGTGTCTGAGGTAGACTTACGTATGGTTGAGTGAAAGAGACGGATGATGGCAGGAGTAATTGCGGACGTCAATCGCCTGTACCTACCTTCAGAAACAATCGTCAGGACATTTTAATAATTACAATGGAAAGAAAACTTTGACAATACATAAGACGGCAAATGCCAAAATGTATATTCTAATGTAAATAACGGACAGTGAGTATAATTAAAATACGATACACTTGTTGAACCAGAGATTTTTAGAGGACCAAGTATGGTGTGGTAGCGTTCGATTAAAAGGTTTATTAATTAGCAGTGGACCTTTGAGAGCCAATGATGGGTCTGAATGCTTAATTTCGAGTATATTAGTTGTCATTCTGCGTTTTGTAACTTAGTAAAGGTGCTTGCACTCGTAACTCAGCGGTCCCAGGTTCGACTCCCTAGGGCACTTTCCAACTCAAACGGCTTACTTATTCCATACTACGTAATTCCATGATTACTCATTAATTATAGGTCGTAGCAATACATAAAAAAACATGACATTTCTGGTCTGGGACATAATATGAAGATTTGCATCGCAACAAAAAACTGAAATTAATTTTATGTCTAGTGTAATTAATTTCTAAAATGTGCAGAATTTGTGACATTTTCGCGGGTTGAATTCTTGTAATTACTGACGAAAATCTAAAAATGTATTTCCATGGAAACATCCTACCTATAATGTACATTTGAAATTGGGATGTCAATAGCTACCATCTATAAAAGTTTATCTAAAATATTGCTGGCGTATGTTTTATTATTTTCGCGAGTTAAATAAGTGGCACGATTGTGTGGCGTCGCATTCTGTTTTTGGTTATTCGCATTATAGTAAGTTGAGACAACAATTTTCGCAAATACCTATTACTGAGTTCCCACGCTCTGTTACAAGCTGAGCCCGCAACATCGTACGCGTGGTATTCGGTATAACGCGTAACTTTTTTCTTTATTAACCAATTGGAATGAAACAAACACTAAATGTTACGAGAAGCTTGCTACGATACATCAGTGAAAACCGCATTGAAATCGGTTAAGTCGTTTCTATAAATTCTAAAAAATATTTTGAAACATAAGTACGTGTAGATTTTTTTTTATTAATGTACAGCCTCGGCTCGTTTACGATTTTATTATATCTATAGTTACGTCCAATTATGGTCTCTTAGCCTGAATGAACAATTCTGGCTCTATTACTATATCTGATTTTCACCCAACAAAAGCATATTTTACTAGTTTTACAGCTTGTAACTCTTGAATAACAATCCAAAAAATTATTCAGGTGCCCCTTGGCCTGAACGACTATGGCATCCCCATTGGCATCCAGGTGGCAGCAGCTCCCAAGCAGGAGGCTTTGTGTTTAGCAGTCGCCAGATATTTAGAAAAGGAATTCGGTGGTTACATTCCTCCGTGCATCATTCGTTAACTATAAAATATTGCTTGTGAAGAAAATGGTTTTTTTTTGTTGGGTCGTCAAAGGTAATGCTTAAAAATGATATATAAGAAATATGTACACAAACAACAAATGCAATTATCTATTTGTTATATAGAACAAGTAACAATGTGCACATTCACTATCTTAAGTCATAATTAATACTGTGGAAAATGAATCTTCTTCAGATATTGATTCCAATGGTAAAAGTGATTAGGTTTTTTGATTTAGATGCGTGAAATCTAGGAAATTATTAAAAAAACTATGAAGTACAATTATAGTGCCCAACATAGGTAATTGTTGTTTACAATGTTCATTAGTCACAAGTGTTTTCGTTACTTTTAAAATGTTACAAACTTAGGCGTTAGCCACCAAGTATGTAAGCTGTGTCGTCATGGTTCCTGAATAATGTTAACATAATCACCTAACGAAGGAAGGTCAAGTTATGGAAATAAGACAATTTTTGTGCTACTTATCCGCATGTGTATGCGAGGATATCCGAAGATTAAAAAATATATGTAATTTTATTAAATGATAAAAAAATAGTATTTTTTGATTATAAATGTTTGCACGCAGTCTAACGATCCATTCGTAATATTAATTTGTGATCATTAACGTAGCAAAAAAATTCGCTATACAGAAACAGACTTAAATTTTAAAATAACAAAAATACTTAAAAACCTGGTGTATAAGGGGTTATTGAAAACGTGTTATTATTGTGGTGAAAAATATTTTTAGAGGATGTATTTATTATATTGGTGTTGCATTTAAATTATTTAATAATTAAGACTGATATTGTAATGTTAAGGTGATGGTGATTTATTTATTAATAAAATGCTTTATTTATATTGTTATAAATTTTTGTTTTAATTTTGGAGTGTCCTTTATGCTGGAGAAGCAATTCAGCGTTCGCGGCGATTTTTGGCATAACTGCAATCAGAAAATTTTAATGTAATTGGATAGATTTGGGGATTTTTCAAAATACCTGAAAGTTTTGACTGAAGATTGAAAATTAAAGCAACATTTTTTGATGCTGTTGGCACTAGCTCTCTAGCAACGACTCCGTTCAACCCCATCAGCATCCTAAAACCTAAAATTTCTTGGTGTAGTGTAATACAATTGTAAATTTAAATACACAATGTCTACATATGCAACCGACAAAATGTGTGCAAGTTAAAAACAATTACTCGTAACTAGAATCGTATAGTTCGCATCGTTCGCGCTATATATAGTCACATCAATTAGAACTCATTGAGGGAATAAGTTTTTTCCACCAGAAGATTACGTAAGTACCTACCTATTTCCTTGAACACTGGCATTCCTTATTTCTTGATATTCCTTATATTTTTGGAATATTATATATACCTACTTATGTACAAGACACTTATTTTAGATTCTGAACCATACAAACTTTAACATTATAACGGATGCTCTATGAACTTGGATATGTTTTCTTTTATACGTTCAAATATAAGCACCGAGAGTCAATTTAAAAAATATATATCTTAATGACTCTTACATAAGGGCCGCGGGTCGAACGGTGGATCCAGGCTGCTTCTGACCGGTTCTATTGAAAAAATATGGCGGAAGCTTTTGTCCAGCAGTTTACATCCTACGGCTGAGATGATGGTTTAAAAGACAAGTTTTGCAAAGATTAGTTTTAATAGACTAGCTATTTCTCGCATCTTCGTCCGCATATCAGTGTAAATTATAGTCTTAGTGTTGTCCTAATGTCATTAGAATGGGCTAAGTAGTTTTGCGTGAGAGTAACAATAAAATAGAAATTAATAATAAGTAAAATAATATTAGGTCGGGGAAAGCCTTTTCGCATATATGAGTACCTACGTGTAAACTTGTAACAAAATCTCTTTGACCGTACTATTTGTATCTGGCTGGTTTTGACGCCATTACATTCAAAAATTTGCTCATAAAGGTTACATTTCAAAAAAGTAACAAATTAGTAAAATGTTGTTTCCAACTATTTTTCATTTGTTTTTCTTTCTGTTAATATGAGATATGAGTGAATCTAATGAGAAATTCAATACATTTTCAAATTTCATTACAAAAAAGGAAAATATGCAAGGCAAGTCGCGAAAAAGTTGTGATGTTTATGGACCTAATGCAGTGTCAGGAAGAGTAGCACAAAGTTGGTTGAAGCGTTTTCAATCCGGAAATTTTGATGTCAAAGATGCACCTCGCTCAGTGGCTCTAGCATGAGTTTACGATACTACACTCGCTAGCGAGAGCGTAAAACGTTTATATGGAAAATTGATAATTTGACATTGACAGTTCACGATTTTCCATACAAAAGTTTTACGTTCTCGCTAGCGAGTGTAGTATTGGTGTAGTATCGTAAACTCATACTAGAGCCTCTGGTCGCCTGTTATGGATAAAATGGACGCCATTTTTGAAAAAGTGAAGCAAGATCGACATACCTATCAGTAGTTACGACATAGCTGAAGACTGGGAATTGACCACGAAACAGTTTTGACTCATTTGAAAAAAGCTGGGTACACAAAAAAGCTCGATATTTGGGTGCTCACTGAAAGAAACCTTTTGAATCCTGTACCACTCATTTGTATTGAGACGTAATGAAACCGAACAGTTTTTGGTCGTGGTTAGGGTTGCCAGGTGTCCGGCTTTTTAAAGTCGTGTCCGGCCATATATACAAGTCCGGCCCGTCCGGCTTTTGGTCAACCCCGCAGCGGCCAGAATCACGCGGACGCGCATGATTCACGATCTTACAAATTACTTTAAGAAAACAATATGTGATACATAATAAAAAGTAGAGCAAGTCTTAAAGTAATAAATGCACAAATAAAAACAACTATTTCTTTTAAAAACCAGTGTGTCAGGCTTTTATGGCAAAATGTCCGGCTAAATATGAGTGAGTGTCCGGATTTTTGATTTTGAGGCCTGGCAACCCTAGTCGTGGTAAAAGGTCGGTCAGGCTTCGCAGACTGTGCCAAAACCCGGGTTAATTCGCAATAACATGATCCTGTGTGTATGGTAGGATTTGAAGAGCATTGTTCATTATGAGCTTTTACCGCCGGGCAAAACCATTGATTCGGATCTCTACTGCCAACAACTGATGAGATTAAAGCAAGAAGTTGAGAGAAAGCGGCCGGAATTGATCAATAGAAAGGGTCTTTCATCACGACAACGCTAGACTACACACATCTTTAGCCACTCAGCAAAAATTAAGAGTTTGGCTAGGAGGTGTTAATGCATCCGCCATATAGCCCTGACCTTGCAACTTAAGATTTCCACCTGCTTCGGTTTCTATAGAATTCTTTATGCAGTGTCAGGTTAACATCCAGAGAGGGCTGCCAAAACGACTTTTGCGTTTTTTTATAAGTCCCAAAATTTCTATAGCAACGGGATCAAATATAAATTAACTCTTGAGTTTTCATATAAAATGCGTAAAATTGCCCCAACCTATTATTATAAATTAAGCGCAAATCTTGAGAACGGCTGGACCAATTATACTATTTTATTTTTCTTTCAAATATTCTTTGATGTCCGAGGAAGATTCTTTTGAAAAACGAAAATTGGAATAAATTGACAGGAAATACGTAAAAACCTCATTTTTTATCCAACTGACAAAAAATATACCACTCTTGGTGTGAGACGTATGCAGGAAGACATTCATCTCACACCAAGAATAATAGTCAATACATAAAGAGGTCAATCTAAAATACGTAAGTATTTATAATTTTTTGTTTTAAATTGCACATCAGTTGCCACAGCCCAATTTGCTTTTGGCAGCTCGACGTCTGTCTGTTCACCTAGTTTACATTTTTTTTTAAATATTATCTTCCCTTTTTTAGTTGACTTAAATTTACACCTTCTGTCTTAGTTTTTAAAATTACCCAAGTACACGACGTTTGAAAGTAGTAGCGTCTGCGTTTCGCAGTCTTTTGGGCAGCCTATCTGGCGGCAGTAACCACCGGGTGTGTTTCGGTGAGTGAGTAAGGGATATCAGAGCCCATTTCCGTATCCCATTTGCTCGCCCGCTCGCCGTATCCAGTCACACTCGCAGCACCTGTGACGTTGTGTTATAAGCGACGGTAGCCACCTACCATTCATTTGAATCTTTGAAACTTCCACTGTAGCATATTGTTTTTTTTTTTACTGAAAGGGTTCATTTTAAAATGAAACGCGAATATCTGTGAAGAAATCTTTATTTATCTGATTTATAATCTCTGACAAATGATAAAATATTTCCCCCGGGCCGTGCCTCGCCTCTAACTCTACCTCCCTTCGCGCCTCACTCTGCCTCCCCTCGCGCGAGTCTCGAGGCACCACCCCCGGCTACCCCGCGCCGTCTCTCCCTCACGAATTCACCTTAACACAAATCTATATAATCTAAGGTTTATCTATATATCACTTAAGGATCACGCTTATTGGAATGGAATAGTTACATCACATATTACGGCACCCTGCTCTAATTCGTATTACGACTAAGTTACAATAGTTTGTACATAGACTTCTGTAGATTTGAGAGTTGATACATAATCATTTGAAAATATATACTTCTTTTAACAACTACCCACATATAGTTATGAAGCGAAGCCGCGATCTCAAACCTACAGACAATAAGAAAATACAGCACTAAGGAAGCGAGCGTTTCACATTAATCGCGGAGACAATACATCGACAAAGTATTAATAAATAGTAAAGTGAAAAATCTACGGGTGCCGACTAAAGGCCGGCGCTGACTGACGGAATGGCTCGGCACGGCACAGCAAATCATTTTTCCTGATCATATTATTTTCAACCTTATTGCAATTATTTTAGCGCTCACACTCCTTTATTTCAATACCAAGAAGCCGTAGCATTCCGTGTCATGGCACGTGACGCCGCTGCAATAAAGGAGTGAAGTGCTAAAATCATTGCAATAAGGTTGAAAATAACATATTCAGGAAAAAAATCGTTTGCTGTGCCGTGCCGAGCTATGCCGTCAGTCAGCGCCGGCCCTAACGAGTCTACGATAGAGTACGGCGCTTGCATACGCGAGTCGTGCGTCACTCTATACTAAAGTATGTATGCGGGTCCTAACACTTTCACGTCACGACGACTAAGAAAATCGCGCGATTTTACAAAGCGAGAATGAGTACCGTCGATGACACAGTCCAACAGACATCAATCTGGTATAGGGACACGTCTATTTGTCTGTGTCGTCGTTGTTGTCAATTGGAGATGGTGGTTGGCAAGAATGAACCTACCATATACGACAAAGCCCAATAGATGCCTCGCACGAGGCAAAGCAAGTTAAAATGTAACTTTGAGGACATCATTTGTGCAAATGTTTGTTTTATTTTATTTATCGTCATTTGCCATGTCTTCACTTTGACTAATTAAACCATAGAGAATAGACGCAACGAGGACAAACTCTATTACACGAGAAAGTGATCATCGGCCACCATTTTAAATAGGAGCCGCTGTATTAGTACTGGGGTTTGACACTGTTGTAGCATTTTATTTACGGTGTTTTCATGACTTACACAACGAACCAATCATATTCAACACCAATGCATAACTAGCGCCATTCTCAGTTTAACACCCATATAAGTTAGTCCTTACCTATATTCTCCATGGAATTGACGATGGTGGTTGGCAAGAATGAACTTAGCATTACTGACAAAGCCCAATAGACCCCTCGAACGGGACGAGGCAAGTTAAAGATAACTCTGAGGACACATGAGACATCATTTGTGCAAGTGTTTGTGATGTTCGATTTAACAACTATTGGGCCGTGTCTGACTTTGATTAATAAAACGATGACGTTTGCGCGTGTAGTGCGCTGCTACAATTATACGTCGCGACTGAGACAATCGCGCCATTGAAATCACGCGCCGTTGTTGCGTCGCGCTGCGCGCGGGGGTTGCGGGGGGCGGCACGCGAGGAGCGCTAGCAGTCGTCGCAGCAGTGAGGGGGGCGCGCGAGGGGGGGCGCCGCCGCACCCTCAGCTCGGGAATTTGCAGTAGAGCGCGTAGTGCAGCTCGTAGCCGGAGAAGCGGCAGTACTGGCCATCCCTCTGCTCGTAGTCGGCCAGCGCTGAGAACTTCTTAAGGCGGCGAGGTGCGTCCGCTCCAGGCGAGTCGGGAGTGGCGAACACGGTCAGCACGAACTTGTTCGGTCTGAAGGCGGCCAGCACTCGCGCCACCACCGCGTCGTAGCTGCCCACCGGCACGTTCGACTCGAACGACACGTACGAGCACGAGCGCTCGGGCGTTATGTGGATCGTCATGTAGCAGCCCTGCGGTTTACAAATAAACACTTCAAGCTAATCTATATACTTATAAAAACTTGTCTTGACTATCAGCACACAGCCAAAACTAAGTCTAGAAAGCTAAAATTTCATAGGTTAAAATACTCTACATAGTTTTGAAAGTAGGTACACCTATTCCTTGAGATGTCTTCATAAATATACTAAAGGTCCCCAGAGGGTAGGGGGTGAGCTCGGGGTGCAGTAGGGGTTTTTCCTTTTTTTTTCAGTTATTTGCTTGTATCTTACATTAATTAACTACATTAATATTTGTACAAATTATATTATGGACATTTTATGATATTTTTATTAGTTTTCGAGATATGAGCAAATGGCTGAAAGAAGGTACCTTTTCCCCCTCCCCCACAGCGAGCTCACCTTTACCCTCGGCGTTTTTCAGTCTTCTTCTTTCAGCATCAGGACATCTCAAGGAATAGCTGTACCAATTTTCAAAACTACACGAATTATTCTGTCTGATTTATTTAATTTTCTCAGGCAAACAAAAATAATAAAAAACATTTTATATTTTTCGACTTCATCTGAAAAAAGAAAAACCTACTTATTTATATTAATACTTTATATAATGTTACTACAATTTTCCATGTACCAACGTCTTTTTATATTGACTTCATATACATGAACAGTGATTCTTCTTACAAGAAATTACAATTTAACCAAGTAATTTTAATTTAAGTCGCCGCGCCGCGCCGTCAAGGCATTTATCAAGGAACGTATTTGTATAGCGCATATTTCGATGCTCGCAAGCAACTTTCATTTGACTGGGTTATAAAGAAGTGAACGTAAAAATTTGGTCTGCAATTTTGACGAGTGATATTCAAACGTTAATAGAGTTTAAAATGCGCATAGGGGTTGTTTGCGGATTAGGTTATATATTGGTTTTTATTACTAATTTTGTACTTATTTCATTTTGTTTGATTAGTTAGAAATCAGTGTCTTTTCAATGAATTCTTGTGTTTTACATTTAATTATTAATCCCAATTCGATCTGCATTAGTTCATGTGCTTACATTGCAAACATTCACACTTACAGATGGTATATCCTTGTCTCCCTATGGCAGCACAATTTAAAAAAAAAACATAGGTTTTTTTTATAAAATATAAACATTAAGACAGAGCACATTCATAAAAAAAAATTCAGAAAACTCACATCTTTGGCGACTCCATTCATCGAGTAACCGCAAGGATCAAACAGGAAGTCATCTATTACCATGCCTGGTATTATTTTGTCGATACCAGACTCCTAGAAATCAAACGGTTATATTTAAAACAAGGCCTTGCTCTTGCAAACAATAAAGCAGTGTTCCCATGAGGTTATGGGAACGAGAGCTCCTGGCAAAATGTGGTGTTGTGGAATCAGATGAGCAGTAAGCAACGCCATGCACAAACCATGGTAAAATGAAAGCACGTGTTGATTTTGATGAGTGAAATATGGAATACAATCTATTTGGCACATTATGGTACTCGGGAGTTGCTAGTATTTATAGACGATATAAGTCACCTATTATAAACTGGACTGTTAGCCTGTCTGACGAACTTTACACAAAAAAAGTATCATTTCCAAGCGGCTCTATCAGTCACAATCACTAGTCTGTCTGTCGTTCTTCGTCAAAAAGAAAATGTCAAAATTCATCAAAATTAATTAAGAAGCACTTCTCAGTTAATAATCTCGGTGGATTTAGTAATAACAGTTGCAAAACAATGTAAGTAGACCATTTCCCTATCTCTTCCTAATCCCTAAAACCTTTTATCCTATTGAGATCAGCAGCGCACTTGTAACACCTATCCCATTAAATGAGTTAACAGGCGACGGGAGCCACCTACCATTAAGTGAAGCGTCAGCGAACTTTAAATAAAAAATGTTGAAAAAAGCCAACTAAATGGCAAATTAAACTAACTAAATGATACCAAAACTGGAGCGAGTAGTGGCAGGCCGTTTGCAATCGTGTGGGCAGCCCCGTCTGGCGGCAATAACCACCCCACAGCATGTGTGCTGTTGTGTTTCGGTGAATGAGTAAGGGATGCCTGGGCCCATTTCTCTATCCGTTTCTAATCGACTAATTTTGACTTTGATTCCTAAATTTGACGAGCCGTTAGATGAGTGGTTGGTGTGATTACCTTTCTAAGTTCTCTCTGGTCTGGATTTGGAAAGTAGTGCATGTGTTTCCCTTTGGGCAGGTATTCTGCCTTGAAATAACAGTATATGTGCTGTTGTGTTTCGGTGAGCGAGTAAGAGATGCCAGAACCCATTTCACAATCCCTTCCCAATAGCTTACCCTCAATCCCACTATGGTCGCCAGCGTTCATGCAGCATTTGTGGCGTTGCTTGTGTTTTAGGCGACGGTAGCCACCTAGCAACAAGTTGATCGTCAGCCTGTCTGTCAGCCTTAACATTAAAAAAAATAGACATTTCTGCTCCACTGATAAAGTTTTCGTTGATAAATTCGTAATCAATTACATAGGTTACTTACCCTGGTAGCCTGTGCGGCGCTCTTGGAGTAAGCCCTGGTGAATATGTCCATGACGTCTGGGTCCAGATCGGACATCAGGATCTCTATGGTCTGGTCCGGCTCGGACATCGTGCACTCCTGCGATGTCAACGATTGCTCCTTTTCGAGTGCGTCGACCGTCCCTAAGAGAATTCGCAAAGTTCATATATTCAAATCTAGTACTCTGACGATCTCTTGCTTATTATTTACATATTCAATGTGATAATATTATAATGAGTAATTGACCGAATATTTAAATTTCTTATAATTCCTGTAGCCAAATGCTACGCTCTACTATACTATCAGTTAAAGAATTTATTTATAACATCCTGCGCATGACTAGTGAGCTCGACCAACTAATAAATAATGAAAAGTAGATATTTTGATGATCATTAAAAAAAATCCATTGGATTCTCTGGATAAACCGTATTACTTTGGTAAATAAAATGTTCGTTAAATATTAGGTAGTTCATAACTACCAGTCTGTTTTTTTTAAATGTCTTTAGTAGCCCAATTTTTGAAGAAGGTTATTACTATTTAACATTTGCTATTACAATTAGGACCCAAGCAAAAAGAAAAAAAAGTCAGAAAGATCTCTAAGTGGAATGAGTGAACGAGTTCAATCACCGATAAAACCGCGCATTGCCGGTAGACAGAGTGTATTATCAGGACATTATCGGTAAATAGCTAGTCTATTCGAAATAAATCTGTGGGACTGAAAACCTTAATGCCAAGGTAGGTCAATTTATTTACTTTGAGCAAGTTATTTCTGATTTTTTTTGCTCTACTCTTTGGCACCACCTGATAGACGAGTTGAGGAACATTCATAAATGTAGGCATCCAAAACCTAAAATGTTCAAGTGACTAAGTGCATTACCGTCGATCTGTTTACCTTCTAAAGGTAACAACGTGTAGAGGTACCAGCAATCCTTCTCGGGGCCCATAATGTACGCGCGCCCCTCGCCGAAGAACGAATCCAGCAGTTCCACCTGAAACAGATCAACGATGCAAATTTATCTTCTGAATGGACGTCACTATCATTTGCTATTATGAAAAAATGGAATGACTTCCGGCTGTTATCGCGAATCGAATGTGAAACAATAATTATCGCCACAAAACATATTATTTCCAAACCAAGTCATAATTAATAAATAAACATAATGTCTATAGGGTTTTAATTAACATATGTATAGTTACAGAACAAAGTGTGTTCTACCCGATAGGGGCAAATATTTGTATTTAATTGTTTTAATTTTATTTATAACTTTTCTTATTTTACTTAATGTATTTTAATGTAATTAATTAATTAATGAGTTTTATTAATAAAACTAAAGTCATAATAGCAACAGTTCTTTAAAGTCACAACCATTCTGTTAAAGTTTATTATTTATGTATGCTTTGTCATAACAAAAATATTTCTCTTATTTAGTATTTACTTTGCCTAATCGTCGGACCTTATATCGCTATTTCTGTCAAAATAATTAATACTTTTTTAATAGCGGTACACAACTCTGTTTAAAGCTCACGCCACATATTGCTCAGATACATTTTTTTAGCCTTAAAAACTGTTATTATCTCGACTGAGTAAAAATAAGCTGTTATGTGCGGGGTGAGTTAAAATGCCGTGTATGGGTGAAAGGAACGATTTATTTTGACAAACCAAGATGACTGCCAAATTCGCCAAACTTGTCCCATGAAACCGTTAAACTTGCCAAAAGTCGTCAATGATTCCCTTATCTGTAGCCGGTTCACTGTCGCAGATAACTTCGCAAAAGCTCCGAAGAGACGCTTTCGTATCGCTGGTTGTCGCACAACTAGCTTTTTTTTACAAGGGGATAAATCTTCAAAAGATACTAATTTTGAATACTTATTTTTATTTATACTTGGCGCCAAACGCCTCTAATTTACTTGGAATTACTAGAAAATATAAACAAGATTGTAAACAAACAAGTTGTTTCTGTTGAAATGTAAGTAGTGGCAGGGCCACACTGCGTTTCGCAGTCATTTGGGCAGCCCGTCTGGCGGCAGCAACCACCCCCTTACAGAAGACCACCGTGAAATAATAGCAAGTGTGCTGTTGTGTTTCGGTGAGTGAGTAAGGGATGTCAGGGCCCGTTTCCCTATCCCCCCCTCCTAATCCCTTATCCTTAATCCTACTGTAGTCGGCAGCGAACTTGGAGCAGCTTGGGCGTTGCTTATAGGCGATGGTAGCCACCTACCATCAAGTGGACCGTCAGCCTGTCTGCCGATCTTAACATTAAAAAAACTCTATGTTGTAAACATAAGGACCAATTTCCTTTGACACTAATAGGAAAGGGGCGTGCGTGGCTGCCATCGACAGCATGGGACGTTCGAGACTTTCGGCCGGCGCAAACGCTTTTTCCAGAACGTTCCATAGTTAGTCGTAACAAAGTAATGAGTAAACATAAAGATAGTCTTTATTTCTAGGAATTATAATTACATCTCATGCTAAAATATATTAAAAACATTTTTTTTTTATTATTTTTCCTAGTTTGTAAAACGACAATACTTAGGCCTGCTCTAAGTTTTTTCACTATTTTCTATCCTGCGCTTTTCTCATCTCTGTTACTTTTACTATTAATATACATTATTACTTCCTATTATTAACGAGTAATAGTAAGTAACAAATAAATATAATATAAATATTATATTGTCCCAATCAATATATTATGACAAAACAATAAATAGAAACTACAAACAAAATAGTCAAACATTATTCAGTCTCGTAGTATTTAATTGATTATGAAGATAATTGTGCAAACAAGTGACGAATATACATTAAGATTGATGCATCGTTCGTTAATACAAAGAAAATTATTACTGGCATCTATTAGAGAGATTTACTGGCCTATAGGAGGTCGCAATTTGGCAAAGGCCTGTTATCGCAAATGTGTAAAATGTAGTCGCATAAACGGCAGGATTATTACTCCTTTGATGGGAAACTTGCCGCGGCAGCGTCTTCTTTCGGGTGGTTCTCCCTTTGAGAATGTGGGCATAGATTATGCCGGCCCTATAATGTGCGCTAGTCGTCAAGGTCGAGGATGTAGACTCGTAAAGGTGTACATAGCAATTTTTATATGTTTTTCAACTAAAGCTATTCACTTAGAGTTGGTGGGTGGCTTAACTAGTGATGTGTTTTTGCTCGCATTACGTCGCTTCATATCTCGAAGAGGAAAACCTCTCAATATTTACTCCGACAACGGCACTTCGTTTGTTGGCGCCTATAACGATATTTCAAAATTTTTAAAAGCCAATTGCAATTCTTTGGGTGCAAGCGCAGCAAACGAGGGTATCAATTTCCACTTTGTTCCTGCATACACTCCTCACTTCGGTGGATTGTGGGAGGCGGGAGTCCGCTCAACCAAGTACCATTTGCAAAGAGTGTTGGGACATTGTAATTTGACGTATGAGGAACTTAACACCACGTTAACACAAATCGAAGCGATATTAAATTCCCGACCACTGACGCCGCTCTCCTCCGATCCTGCAGACTGCACTCCGCTGACGCCAGGTCATTTTTTAATTGGACGGCCACTAACATGTTTGCCTCAACCAGATTATCAAGATAACTCC